>CM069903.1:25104198-26481593 GCA_036172215.1 Camellia granthamiana | reverse complement strand
TTTCTTAAAAGAGGATTTCATACCATCATGGATCAAGGTATGTATTCACTTATTTGTATATTACAAATTCATATAGTTTTCATGTATGGAATTGAATCCTTAATGATTTTTTGTTTATGTTCCGCAAAGTTTTTCTATCAGTTATTTTTATAATTTTTTAATTTTTTACGAAAAAATATGTAAAATATAGAGAATGATGTGATAATTTATAATGATTTTTTGACTTAAAATTAAAAGTTGCAAAATGAGATTTCAATTGGATCATATGAATCGAAACAAAAAATTTAGTAATTAAATAATTGAAACTAATAAACAACCATCGCAAGAATAAAATTGAAATTAATCCTCCCCCCCCTCCCAAAAAAAAAAAACCCAAAAAAAAAAAAAAAAAAAAAAAACGTATGGTAAAAAGTGATCCACAACGCAACAAATTGATAATATTCACGCTGAAAGCAGAAAGGAAAGGACAACCTAAAATGAAAAGTCATGCATGTGTTTGTTTGTTTCTTTTCTTTCTTTATTGCCACTGCCAGTTATAGTATGGTTCAATTATGGACTTTTGCCAAATATATATATATATATATGTTGGAATAACAATCAAATAAAGAATAGAAATAGAATAATTCTATATATATATATATTAATAATTTTATTAAAAATATAAAAGATTTGTGATAAGTTGTTAAAAAAATAATAACATTTAAACATCTAATAATATTTAAATATATATTTAATAAAATTATTAATAAAATTTTAAATAGATAAAATATAACATGCTCATAAAAATAAGCATATATATAGAAGGAATGGATACATGTTCATATTTGGACTTTTGGCCAAATATGTTCTAGAAGGGATACAATTATATAGGGAAGGATTTGGGGTGGTTGCTGTGCGGGGTGCACAGTAGTTATTGTTGTGCAGTTAAATGGACCAATTTTGATAATTTAAATCGTTCACATTTTAGAATACATCAAGTATAACATACCTACAAAAAATCAAGTTAATCGGATATCGTTTGCCCTTTCATATCTGATTAACTTAATTTTTTACAAGTATGTTATACTTTATGTATTCTAAAATGTAAACGGTTCGAATTATCGAAATGTGTCGAGTTATAAGCCCATTTAGTTGTACAACAGTGGCTACTGTGCATCCCGTCCAGTAGCCACCCCAAATCCTTATAGGCAGTACGGAGACTTTAATAAAAGAAAAGGTAAATTACAAATACCTCATTGTTAATATTTTTTATTTAACAGAATTAATTAAAAAAATGAAATTCATAATTGTTCTCTTATACAATAATAAAATTATCTAAATTATTAATTGAAACATATTTCTAATATCATTAAAAACTGTTAATTAAAATGATGATTTATTAATAAAAAGGGCGATTTGTTATGAAATTAGAAATCTCAAGGAGTGAAATATAATTTCCAAGACCACAGGGGACGATTCGTATTTTAATCAAATTTCAGAAAGTGTATTCATAATTTACCCTAAAAGAAATTAGAAATTATGTGAGACATAGGAAATGAAACTTCTATGGCCGAGAGAAAATAAGTGTATGTTTGGTTTGATTTTTTTAAAATTATTTTTTATTTATTAATAATGATTTTTTAATATATTTTAGTTAATTTTTTTATACTTTTTAAATATATTTTTGTTCGGATTTTGTTTTTCTAGTGAATTTTTTTTTTTTCATACTTTAGTTAAACTCTTTTATTTTTTAGATACGTCTAATCTTGATGTATCTAAAAAGAGAAAAAAAAAAAAAAAAAGAGACTAAAATATAAAAGAAATCAATAAAAATAAATGAAAACTCATCTCAAAATGATTTCTAAAAATTGAAACCAAACAAAACCTAAGTCTCAATAGGTATAAGGGAGAAAACTTAGAGACCGAATTTAAATATAAGAATTAAGGAGATGATCAATACAAAAAATGAAATTAAATGAAAATCAATAATTTGGATAACATCTACCTTTATGTATTTAATTCTATGTAATTTAAACACGTGACAAGTAATATTTGATAAACTAATTTTCTGTATAGATGGTCTATTGAAATCAGAACAATTTATATCGTTGATTTATTTATAAAAATGATGAAAGTTTTTAAAAATTATTAAATATTTTACACAATATTAATATATGTGTCAATTTCATGTTATACGAGTTTTACACAATATTAATACAAGTGTAAAATATTTAGTAATTTGTTTGATATCCTTAGATTTATTTATAACTGACAAATAAATAAAAAATTTACCATTTAGTTGTAACTTTAAAAAAAAATTATAATTATAATTATTAATATTTATAATACTTAATGGTAATTTTTTTTTTTTTTCTTGACAGATACTGATCGGTTATTTCTTTCTCCTTAATAAATGTAACCGAGCGGTGACCGCGCGTGCCGTCCGGAACGCGGGGACCTGTGGCAGAGATTTTCGATAACAGAAGAGCAGACCAAAGACCTCTCTCTGACTGACTACACCCACCCACCTACCCTCCACCGCCATTGGCCAGTGGTTTGGTAAACGCTACAATTGGACTTTCTAGGTTAAAACTTATGAAAAGGTAAAATAAATTAAAATAATTAATAGATAAAATATTATATCAAATTTATAATTATTTTATTTTTTCTTTTACAAATATCATATCTAATTATAAAAAAATCTAACTATCTTCTTAAACACAAAAATTTTAACCAATTAAAATTGTCAAAAACTAAAATAACTAATTTCCCAAATAAGGCCAAATTGTTTGGGAAGTGGGATTTTAGCCCAATTTAGGTTAAAATAATTAATAAGATAAAATGTCATATTAAATTCATAATCATTTTACTTTTTTTCTCACAAACTTACATCTAACTATAAAAAAATTCAATTACCTTTCTAAACATAAAAATTTTACTAAAATATTAAAAACTAAAATAGAATTTCCCAAATACCCACAATATAGTATAGAGGGTAGCAGATAATGTACTCTGCGGGCAGGGACAAAACGACGTTAGAGTAATCGTTACAAAGACGGCTTTTTGGTGGGGAAGGACCGGCAGCTGACGAGTCGGGTCTATGGATGGAAACGGGTCTGATTTTGCATGCGTATATTTTACTTTAAATTCAATTATTTAATGATTTTTTTATTTATTTATATTTTATCTTAATTTTTGTAATTTTTTTTATCTATTTAATAATATATTTTATAGTATCTTATCAATTATCTTTTAAATATTATTTATTACAATTAAATACGCACGAATATAATTAAGTTGGATAATTTTATCATCCCCAATGAGACCAGTGAGTTGGGGCAGATGATAATGGTCGCCGTCAATGTTGGGTTGGCGTTTGGGTGGGGGGTGGTGGGCTAGACAAAAGCGTGGTAGATGTAGACCTCCCTCGATCCTCGGGCTCTCTTCTTGGTCCACACTTCACACCACAACCACCAAAAGCCCTTTTTTCCTCTCTCTCTCGCTCTGTCTCTATCACCATCTTTTCTCTCTCCTCCGCCGAATCTCTCGCTCTCCCTCTCTTACTAAAACCCTATCTAATTTTTTATTTTTGTAATGTTTTTAATAGATTATTTATTCAACAAATTAAGTTAATTAAAGATTAATTATTTAAAAAATAATATACAAGTCTAATTTTTAGACTCATTTTTTATTAGAAAAATGATTGATTTATATACAAGATAATTAGTTAATAATCAGAGAATATTTAATTATCAATCAATTATCTTTTTAACGTATTTAATTATCAACCAATCATCTTCTTAACGTATTACTAAATCTAAAAAGTGTATTTAATTTTTGGGTTTGAATAGCATGTTTAGATTATATATATTTTTTAAATAAATAATTTATTATTAAAATTATATTTGTTATTTATTTTTTAGATAAATTACAAATATACATTTGATTTGTATTTAAAATACGAATTATTCTAATTTTTTATTTAACAAAACTAATTAAAAAATAAAATTTCTAACTATTCTGCTATATAATAATAAAATTACTTAAATTATGAATTAAAAATATATTTCTAACATTATTAAAAACTATTAATTGATTTGATGATTTATTAGTAAAAGAGGTCATTTGTTAGAGCATCTCTAACGCTTTATCAAATTTGAATAAAAATTTGATGAAAAATTTGTTATGATATGATTCCCTCCAATAGTTTCTTCAAATCTGGGTGGTCGTTCGACCAAACATTTGGTTTAGGGTTGGTTTGGCAAGGGCTCATTGGGCTTTTTTGGCTCAATGAGCCACAAAAGACAGAATAGGCTCATGAGCCAAAACAGACAAAACATCCCATCCAACCCCATAATCATTACACTCTTCTCTCACAAAAAAGTCAAAAAGTCAAAAAGCCAAAAGCCCTTCCCAAACCAAGCTTTTGAGCCCAGGCTCATATAGCCAAAAAAGCCAAAAAAGTCAAAAAGCCAACCCACTTTCCAAACGGAGGCTTAGAGTAAATTTTTTTTATCAAATTCATTCAAAAATTGATTGTCCGAGAGGACGTCCGGTCCAGCCTAACGATCACCTGCAAATTTGATGAAAAAAGTAATTCTCTCCCTTTATTTGATATCACTTCGATGAAAACGTTAGGGCTCACTTTTTAAGACCTTTTCATCAAATTTGAATTTGATGATAGATTTAAGTAAACGTTGGAGATGATCTTATCAAATTAAAAATTTTAAGAGGTGAGATGTAATTTTCAGAATCACAAAAAACAAATCGTATTTTAAACAAATCTTAAAAGTTATATTTGTGATTTATCCTTATTTTATTTACGTAAATGATGTGCTTATCAAATCTTACCAGATGAATTATGTATAGAGTAGTGCTATAGACTTATAATTTGGATCCCTAATTTGACCTATAATGATATGGCAAGAGAGATAGATCTTGCACAATTGAATAGTGACAAATTAAAAAATTAACATATATCCTGCCACGCCATTATAAATCACATTGCGAAAGATTTTGTGTGGGTCTAAAACATTTTCCTAATGCATATTATCAAAGTGGACTCACTGAATTTATTTATTTATTTATATTTTTGTTGATCCGCAAGGGCTCACTAAATCTAAACATCACATTTCAAGTAGCATTATCAACTGGAGAGAACTCCTCTGTATTTATTCTTGTATATGATTTATTAAAATAAAAATAAAATTTAAATATACTTTTGCATATTTTATCATACTTTTTATCTAAACATTAAAAATTAATAATTAAAAAAATTGTCTAAAAAATTATTAAAAATATATTTACTGATCACAATCATTTTAGGTGTCACTCATATTTTACCAATTTTAAATTTATACTATATATATATATATCATTTTTAGATAAATTTAAAATAAAAATTCTTGGAAAATGACATTTTTCTTCGATATTGACTCATATGGTAGCATAGCATGCATATATAAGAATGTATGTTTTTTATTGTGCATGTGAGTAGTACGAATGACATTATCAACATGCCCCCTTTCTATTATCTGGTCGAAAAACAACGTTGATGAAGGAATGTAGGTACACTATTTCATGGTGGGATTTGTAATTTTTCATGAATTTTTCATTTGTCACTCAATGAATGAACTTAGCACAAGTGCAAAAATATACTTTTTGAGTGTTTTTATTCAAAAATTAAATAATTAAATTAAAATTTAATTATTTCTTAAATTAAATTAAAAGAATAATTGTTATTTACATTTAAAAAAATGCTATTACTAATCTCATTTTTACTTGAATGTAAACACTTGAGAAAAAAAATGATGCAGTTCAAGTAGTATTGTGCTTTTTAAGAAACGTGAATATCAATTACATTTTAATCTAATGTAAAAACTAAATTGAATTATGATCTCTTTTTTTTTTTTCTTTTTTTTTTTTCAATTTTTGAATGAAGAAGACTTAGAGGGTATTTGAAATAATATAAATATGATTTTTTTATTTTTTATAAAAAAATGGATAAAAAATATAAATAAAAATGGGATGTGAAATAGTGTCCTACTCTATGCTATGGCTGCCATGCAAATGGATAATATGACAGTGACACACACACCCCCCCTATATATTGAGATATTCATCAATATTCAACTGAATTGAATTGGGTTTTGAAATCCCACATTCTCTATAATATGGATAATGGATGATGGACCCCTCCTTCTGTCTCCCCTTATGGAGCAGCTCTCAGCTTTTTCTTGGGTCCTCAAAACCCTTTTTCTTTGTGAGTGGATGGAGGGGGGTACGGCTTCCTTATTAAATAATATGTTTCACTCTCAATAATGTTAATAATTCTCTCATTCTCTCTCTCTCTCTCTCTCTCTCTCTCTCTCTCGTGTGTCTGTAAGTTTGTATTGTATGCATAATAATAATGCAACTGATGAGTTTCTCTAGCTGTCTTTAGCAATTGTAGTAAGTGAGTCTAAACTAGGTTCTTGTGACCCCTTAAGGCGTCTGGGCCTGTGTTTGCATTGTTGTCCTCACAAGTACAGTCTTGGTTTGCTGAAATTCTCTTCCCCCTTTGTTTTTGCACAGAAAGTCTTGTTCTCACATATTTACGTATTTGACACTTCAATGAGAGCCCAAGCGAGAGTCACACAAAACACTACTCAAACTCTTGCATGTAGTTGCTGTAGTTGTAATTAATCCCCAGATATATTTCTATTTCACTAGTTTAATCCTCACTCACTTCTTCTTCGCAGTGATATGGATCATTTTCTCTTACTTTTCCAAAAGAAAAATATGTACTCCCTCCCCCATTGCAAAATAATAGTATCTTTTAGAAAATTTAATTTTTTTTTGATAGTACAATCATTACATTTAAAAAAAAAATCTAAAATTACCATTTAATAGTACATTTTTTTTGGAGAATATCAATTGTCATAATTATACTTTTTGTGTTGTTAATGAATTTAAAATAATGGCAAAATAAGAAATTCATATTATTTAGTTTTTGATTTTTGAAAAAGAATTAATATTTTAGAATAATGAAAAATGAAATAAAAGACTAATATTTTGAAACGGAGAGAGTATCATTTAAGAATAAGTTCACAAATAAAAAAACCAAAAAGACTTGTTTGGCAAAGACTTTTTTCATTTTGGGGGCTAAAATTTACAAAAAGATAAAATAGATTAAAATAATTAATAAGACAAAATATCACATTGAACTCATGTTTATTTTTTTTCTCACAAATATCACTTTTTATTATAAAAAAAATCTAACCATCTTCTCAAATATAAATATTTTAATCTACTAAAATAATTAAAAATTAAAATAACTTACTAAAATAATTAACTCTCCAAACGAAGGCATCCATCAGATTTTTTAGAAGTAAGTTTTATCAATATTAAACTTGTTAGAGAAATTAAAAAGTTGCTCCACGTAGCAATCTCATGACCAACCAAATTGCATGCCTAAATTATCTTTGATTGTTTTTTTTTTATTATTTATTATTATTTTAAAAAACCCTTATTTATTATTGTTAGTGGGCCCAGTCTATTGTCAATGTACTGTATATTAATGGAACATTATTGGTAGTCCCTCTCCCTATTCTCTAGACCCTTGAAAAAACATAGAGCAAACAAAAATATTTTGCACTCAAGTCCCGCTTGGAACATTGGAATTTGCAACGAGGTAATAAATCTTTGTACAAAATATTTTCTTATATAAAATAATGTTATTTTTTGTGATTATTTTATCTTTAATTAAAATTTATTACTATTATAACTTATAATTTATAAATTATCATTATAACATTAAAAAATTATCTTTTGATCATGTCTGTGGACTTGATACATTCCTCAAATCATTCTCTTTATCCAAATCAATGTAAGAACTCTTTATTTTCTTTGTTGATTATGACTTATGTAATTTTTTTTTTTATCAGTAAAGTCTTTTTGTTTATAAAATAAAAAAAAAAATCTGTTCATAATATTCTTTAATGAAAACCTCGAGTACTTCCACCAATTTCATAAGTAAGCCAAATTAAAATCAGTCATTTAATGAATCAAACATTAAAATGTACCAATAATTATATTTGTGAATCATTTTTATTTTTCTTTCTACAAGAAGCAAAAGGACATATTTTTGTTGTTGTTGTTGTCATTCATACAAATTATTAATATAAAGTGAAAGAGTTTGGAAATGAAATGAAAAAGGGAGAAACATGGAAGGACATGTGTTTTTGTTGGCATTCATACAAATTATAAATATAAAGTGAGAAAAGAGTTAGGGAATGGGAATGAAAGTAGGGGAGAAACATGGGATAGTTCTTTAAAAACTCAACATGTTCTCATGGACCCACCTTGAAGAATATATATATGTATATATATGACCCATGATAGGAACTCTAATGGGTGGTTCAACCTGACAAAAGGTTATATTGAATATGGATGGACAACATCCTCCCTTAAGGAATACCACAGATCATGTCTCTGTGAACAAAGTTGGCATGTGGGTTGGTGTTTATTGGATGAGAGAGAGATGAAAAGGGATGAATGATGATGATGATGAGGCTGTCAGAGAAGTGAATTTTGTTTCTGACAGGCCTAAGGTCCCCCATGCCAATTTCTGTTGAACCAATTTTTGTTATTATCAAGATTAGATTTGGTTCTCTTTTGGGAGTTTGCATTTGTTGTTACAGGCTTTGCTAATAAATTAATATTTCTATGTGTATTATATGATTATATAAGATTGGGGGTTTAGATTTTTAACATTCAAGTGATCTACATTGAAGATCCCAAATAATGTGGGACTAAGCATGAGTGTATATTAGTTTTATAATATGGTCAAGAATTGTATCAAAAAAACATGTAAGTAAGATTTTGTTACATTCATGATATATTTGAAACACAAGTACTTCTCTAAAGTTGTTATATTTGTGATAGATTGCACCCCAAGCCCAACATGCATCGAAATTTGATGTCTGTCTTATAGTATGTTTAACTTAGGTTTTCTTTTAAAAGTAGTTAAAAAACTAATTTATTGATAGTTTACAAAAAATAAATGAATAAAAAGATAAAATTTTATTGTTAAAAAGTTAGTTTATTTTGTACATACATATATATATATATTTATAAAGTGAAGATTATTTTAACAAAATCTAAGAATAATTTTCTAATGGGGCAGCACATTAGCTCAAAATGTGCTGTTACGTTGTGTTTGGTTGGGAAATTTTGATAAGAGATTTGAAAAAAGAAAGGAAAAAGATATGTAAAACCAAATGTAAGTATATTTTATTCATATTTCACCTATCTTTTTTCTTTTTATTTCCAAATCCCTCCTCAAGTGCTCTAACCAAATACAACGTTAAGAAGAAAAAAAAAATTAGAAAGTGTGGATTTGGGGGAAGAAAAAAGGACTTTAACAATTATTACCAAAGTTTCTAACAATTATGACATAGGTTTTCTAACAATCGTTATCCATGTCTTAACAGATAGAATATATAAACTAACTTTACACTCGTATTATTAGTTTATAAAAGAAAAAAAAAAGGTTTCTATAAATTTAACTTAATTAACACTAATATCTTTTTTTGGTAAGACGAAAGTGATTGAAATTCATGCAATGACTTGTAAAAATAAGAATAAAATATAAATTTTAGTGTGAAATAATATGATAATATTATTGACTAACAAATTATTAATAAAAAGAAAATTAGAATATTAAATAAATTAGAATATTAACCAACCTAGTGTATTTATTGTTACTAATATTATCGTTTTGTTTGGTTGGAAGATTTAAGAAGAAATTTAGAAAAATAAAGAAAATATGAATAAAATATATTTATATTTTATCTAATTTTATATACTTTTTTCCTTTCTCCTTTTAAATCTATTCTTAAATTCTCTAATCAAACACGACGCATATGTCTAGAGATGACAATGGGAGTTAATGGGGTGGATATTAATTCCCCATCTCCATTCCTCTATAATTATTTTTCCTCATTCCCCATTCCCCATTCCCCATTCTCCATTCTCCATGGGTACTACCCTCCCCATCTCCTAATGGGTTTGGATTTTCCTAACCCAACTTGACCATTTTTTTTTTCACAATCAAAACTAAATATATATTCAATCTTATTTTATTTTATTTGGCTCAACAACAAAATCAAATACACATTAATTAACATTGTTACATTATTCTTGTCAAATTTTATGTATATTTAGAATTTTTTAAATTTATTTAGAAAAATTCTATTCCTACAAAAAATTCCATCTTCTTTTTTAATTTTTTTAATTTTATGTATCTCCTTCTTCTCTCTATTAATTGATTTTCGATAATCTGAAGGTGAGCTATTGCTCTCGTTTCCATCTTCTTCTTCTTCTTCTTCTTCTTCTTCTTCTTTTTTAATTTTTTTTTTGCATTTATAGAATAAATTTTCTTATTTCAATATCTACTGCAATTGTTTTATTGAATTTCTCTCTGATTTGATAGTAACCTTAGATTGAATTTTCCAATTTTCATCTTAACTGGTGATCACCTTAATTGAAGTTTTGTACATTTTGGTCTTTAATTTCCATGTTTTGATTATGATTGATTGTGTGTTTTTGATCGATAGTCACAATCTTGCCGTTGCTGTAGTGAGAGGATGAGAAAGAGCGAGAATTAGAACTCTAATTGTAAACAGAGTAGTGAAAATTAGGGATGACAATGGATAACCTACCCTGTTTGTATCTATGGAGACTCAACCTAAATACATGGGTTTTTCCATTTTTCCTTGTCCGTCGGATAGGGTAAGTGATGTTCTTTAAATCTTCACCGGGGATGGGTACCCACTAATTTTCTCATTTTTTTTTAGATACATTGAAAAATAATTTCTCCATACGTTTTCACTACTCTATTTACATTTAGAGTTCTAGTTCTCACCATCTCTCATCCTCTCACTACAGTAACGGCGATTTACGATGGCGACAACCTAGCGGTGACAAGATTGTGACTATCAATAAAAAAACGTGCAATTAATCATAACAAAAACATGGAAGTTGAAGACAAAAATGTACAAAATTTCAATTAAGGTGATCACTAGTTAAGATGAAAATTGAGAAATTCAATCTAAGGTTACCATTAAATTAGAGAGAAATCCAATAAAATAATTATAGGAGATATTGAAACAAAAAAATTCATTGTATAAATGCAAATAAAAATTTTAAAAAAAAAGAGAGAAGAAGATGGAAATGAGAGCAACAACTCACCTTTAGATTATCGAAGATCAATTAATAGAGAGGAAAACGAGATACATAAAATTTAAAAAAAAAATTAAAAAAGAAGATGAAATTTTTTGTAGGAATATAATTTTTCTAAATATACATAAAATTTGACAAGAATAGTGTGACAATGTTAATTAATGTGTATTTGATTTTGTTGTTGAGCCAAATAAAATAAAATAAGATTGAATGTATATTTAGTTTTGGTTGTGAATCTTAAAAAAAAAAAAAAAAAAAAAAGGGGTCAAGTTAGGTTGGGAAAAATCCAAACCCATTAGGAGATAGGGAGGGTAATACCTATGAAGAATGAGGAATGTGGAAAAATAATTATAGGAGAATGGCGATGGGAATTAATATCCATCCCACTAACCCCCCCTTGCCATCTCTAGTAAAAACATATGGAAAAATTATTTTTCGATGTATCTAAAAAAAAAAAAAATACATATGGAGAAATTAGTAAGTACCCATTCCCACCCCATCTCTAGTAGAGATTTAAAAAATATCATTTATCCTACCCGACGGATAAAAAAAAAAGAAAAAAAAACCTACATATTAAGATTGAATCTCTATAAATACTCACAAAATTGATTATCCATCACTACAACAAGAAGCACTTTTGGCGACTAAAATTGGCTACCAAAAAAATTTTAGTCGCCAAAAGCACCTTATTGGGCGACCAAAAGCATAATTTAGTCGGCATTTGTGGACAATTTTTAGCTACTAAATTAATTTAGTCGCCATATATTATTATTTGCGACCAAACTTTATTTTAGTCGTTGTTTTGTATCATTTGCTGACAAAAAATATTTGTCGCCAATTTTTTGGCTTTTTTTTAATGAATTTTTGGCGACTAAAACTCAGTTAGTCGTTGTATGGTAACTATTGCCGACGAAAAATTTGATCAGTAGCCAAATTAGGATGCTTTTGGCGACTAATACTTAGTCGCTGTTAAGGAATTTTGGCGACAAACATTCATTTGGTCGCTAAATCTTCGAATTTTTTTTTTAGAGGGAAACTTATTACATATTCGCGCCCAGTCACAGACCCATTTTGGAACTGTTTCGTCTCACACACCAAGATATACAGACCTCACACACTAGCAGTCCATACCAAACCTGACCGCCGATTACCACCTGGCCGCCGGCGCTGGCGACGATGAGCACTGCAAATCAGCCCCACCACTGATTACAGGTATTTTTCTCTGATCTCTCTCCCTCTCTGTCCATCTGGGTCTGTCTATTTGTATATCGTTGTCGCTTGTCTCCCATCCCTGTGACTCTAACGATTTCTGTAGGGTTTTTAATCGTTATTTTTTTCATTTTCTGTTGATTTCGCAAGCAATGTTTAGGGCTTTTATGATTTCGTGATTGGGTTTGGTAAAAATTTCGGATTGCCCCTTTTTGTGATTCTCGATTGTGCCCCTTTTTCGGATTGCCCCTTTTTCTGTATATATATAAACATATATATATATATTCATACATAGGTCACAAATCTAAATAATGATTTACCTCTGTTTTCAACTCTTATGAATAATTATGGTTTCTCCATCTGTTTAACAACTCCTCAAGCTTCCAAGGTTCCCTTTAACTTTCACATGTGTTTATGTGAGGATGAGGTAACCATTATTACAGCAAAAAAGAGAGAATATGATTGAACTACATGAATATTTTTCATGCATGTTTCTTTGTAAACAAAAGTATATATCTTCTGTGGCAAATGTTTGCAAATTCACTCTCCATCCCTCTATCAAAATTTATGGTTCTTTGGTTAATAGTGTGTTTAAATTGAAGTTATACATAATTAAGGAAAGAAAGATGACAATGAAATCTATTTGCTGGTTGGGATTGCATAAAAAATAAAGTAACACAATTTGGAATTATTGATTTTGTGTGAAACAGCGGAAAACAAATGACATGATAGCCAATTTTGATGCACCATTCTAGAAAACATTTATTAAAATTTTCTTGAAAATATCTTTACTCAACAAAATATTTAAGATAGTTTTTGGTTTGATAATGGACATTAGAAGCAAGATCAACTTTAAAATAGTTAAGCAAAATCATCTCATGTGTTATCTTTATTTTGAAATAAGGTGTGCCATTTCTGACATAACATCAAGGGAGAAATTCCCTTTTTTACAAAACTTGGACAGATTCTGACCCTTTGTGTGTGGATATCATAAAATATCATTCAAAACATAATAATATACTACGTGGCCTACAGACAGATTTCCCAAATGCGATTTGTTTTGAACTTATTTCCCAAAGCCAGCTTCGGAATTTGAAGTTTGTGTTTTAAAAACAATGTGGGTTTCAGAATCATGTTCAAAACAACTCGTATTTGCGAAATTTGTTTAAAAATAGCATGGGTCTGGTAAGTAACGCAAACTTGCCAATTGTATGCATCAACTGAATGTATGTTGGCCGTCAATTACAAATTGTGTCGATCCTCTTCATATTACAAGCAAATGTTGATACTTCCCTTTCCCATGAAAAGTTTTATGGTGCATGACAACAAAAGAAACGAATAATGGGACACAACTTTCTTATCAACAATTATGCTTAATCCAATAACACGTACCAAAATCCAATGTGTCGTGTTCATTATTACAGGAAAACCAGCACTACACTGGAACACCAGGAAGAAAATTGCAATAGGAGCTGCAAGGGTCTTCTCTATTTACCTTGTTTTGTGTGTTAGTGAGAGGACCTGAGACCACAAGGTACCTTTTCTTTGCAAAAAATTTCCATCTACTTTGCTTGTAATTTTTTTCCTATTCTCGATCTGATGATTAACATCCTATTTATGTTGTTCCCAGCATTTACAACATATGTTTTGAATGTAATCAAACACTCAAATTTTAGAGGCCCAAGTTCAACTACATTATAAAAAAATGGTTGAGAGCCCCAATCATTTTTAAACATCCACAATTTTCACATACAGTAGCATCACTTCGACGGGGTAGTCATTGCCATCCTACTATAACTTGCTGCTCATTCAATACCGCATCTCATCCACTATGGATTTAGTAGTAGTATATGGAAAAATTAGCATTAAAACAACAAAAAAAATAAAATACCAGCATATAACTAAGGTTTACATTCAAAGTAGTGGCAACCATTAAAAGCATTAGGAGTCTAGTCGCTCAGATTTTAGTAGCCCCTCCTGATAACTTCCATTCTGAAGTCAGAGGCTGTTGCCCACCAAAGAGTCATTATGGGAGTGTGCCCATTGAAACATCTTGATATCGGAAACTTCTCTCTATCGTGGCATAAAATAATTTTTTTACATTTTTTTGTGCAATTATTTTGTGATTCAATCTTTATAAATATTAAGAAGTTACATCCGTCATTTCTGGTGAGCTTGCATATTTTTTGTGCTGAAAAGTTAATCCATCCAACAAAAAGTGTTCTGCTATTTTTTTCCTTTTAACCTGATGGATTTCTATATGGCAGGAGGCATGTCCCTACACATTATTTTGTGCTGTTACTCGTTTTCATGTCATGTGTGACTTGGCCACTTCACACTAGACTTCTCAAAAATCTGCTGCCTACATTGCTTAACTCCTTCCATATAATTATAGTTGACATTTAGTTTCTCTTTACATAAAGTTACAATTATTTGTCTCCCTCTAAGATGACTTCACAAAGAAGTGTTCATGTATGTCACATTTGCTTATGAACGCATGCCAAGTTACTAGTGAAATTAGCCAACTACATGCAGTTGACAAATAGGCGAAACATCCCGAGTTGTTATTACTATTTCGTTCACTTCATTATTGCAATGCTAATCAAACCCCTAAACTTACTTAAGCTCTCTTCTAGTACAGCGTATTTTTCCAAGTTGCCGTCTATTCCCAGGTTCATCTTTGATTGATGTGTACTGTTCCAATAATGGACAAGAGTTGGATGATGATAAAGGATAGACTAAAAAGTAAAGAGTATCTTCAAGGTGTTCAGTCATTTATTGAGTTCGCCACGAAGAATTTAGGCCCGTAGGATGAAATCCGTTGTCCTTGTGTTGATTGCTTGAACGGCACAAAATTTACTCGACACGTTGTACGGTTGCACTTGATTCGAAGAGGAATCGCATGTTCTTATCGAACTTGGGTGCACCATGGCGAACATGTTGCCGTATTTCGTGATCATCCTACTATGCGCAACAATGCTACTGCAAGCAACGCATCTGGAATGACAGCCAATCACGAAAATGTGGGTGAACTTCCTACCATGTTAGAAGAGATTTATATGAGTGGTCTCATGGATGATCATATACACGAAGAACGTAGTAGTTCGGAGAGGCACAATTCGTTGAAGTTCATGAAGTTGTTCGATGATGCTCAACGCAAAGTATATCCAGGGTGTGAAAAGTTCTCCATCTTGTCTTTCGTAATTAAGATGCTTCATGTGAAGGTGTACAATAAATGGAGCAACAAATCTTTCGATATGGTTACGCAAGTTTTCAAAGACATTCTACCAAAGTGTGATGAAACTGTTCCATGGACCCTTTATGAAGCAAAAAAGTTCTTACGTGAATTGGGTTTGGGATATGAGGCCATTCATGCATGCAAGAATGATTGTACTCTATTTTGGAATGACAACGCGGCATTGGAGAATTGCCCGACATGTACGGAGTCTAGATACAAGTTGAACGACAAGACGGGTAAAAAAATTCCACACAAAATACTGAGGTACTTTCCTTTAACTCCGAGGTTGAATAGATTGTACATGTCAAAAAAAACAGCTGCACATATGAGATGGCACAAAGATAAGCGTGTGGATGATGGAGTCTTGCGACATCCAGCTGATGGTGAGGCATGGAAGGACTTTGATAGGCTGCATCCTACGTTTTCTGCGGATCCTCGGAATGTAAGGCTAGGGCTTGCCACCGATGGTTTCAATCCATTCGGAAATATGAGTACATCGTACAGCATGTGGCCCGTAATCTTAATGCCTTACAATCTACCCCCATGGAAGTGTATGAAAGATCCATTTGTGATGATGTCATTGCTTATTCCCGGACGATCCTCACCTGGAAGAGATATCGATGTTTACTTGCAACCATTAGTAGAAGAGTTAACTAATTTGTGGGAGCATGGTGTGCAAACATATGATGCCTCAAACGACCAAATATTCACAATGCATGCAGCTGTGATGTGGACCATCAATGACTTCCCTGCATATGGTTCCTTGTCTGGTTGGAGTACAAAAGGTTACTTGGCCTGCCCTAACTGTAACATGGATGCTTCATCTCAGAGCTTGCGAAGTAAGATAGGGTATGTGGGTGCTCGGCGGTACTTACCTGAGAACCATCATTGGCGAAGAAGTAAGCTATTCAACGGTGAAATTGATAATCGGTCCAAACCTGTACAGTTATCGGGAGAACAAATACTTGACCAAATTTGTTTGGGCACGTACAGGCCATATGGAAAGCATCCAACCAACCAAAAAAGACAAAGGACTGAAAATCCAACTCCGAACTGGACAAAAAGAAGCATTTTGTTCGACCTACCATATTGGAAAACACTTAAGCTTCGACATAACCTTGATGTCATGCACATAGAGAAGAATATATGTGACAATCTGCTTGGGACACTATTGAGTGTAGATGGCAAGAACAAGGACACATACAAAGCACGTTTGGATCTGGAGGACATGCGAATACGAAAGGAGTTACACTTGATAAGGCATGCGAATGCCTCTTTCGAGAAGCCTCCGGCATTGTACACATTGTCCCCGGTAGAGAGACAAGGGTTTGGTGATTTCCTGAAATCGATTAAGTATCCTGATGGCTATGCGGCAAACATATCCAATTGTGTCACCGCGAATGGTGGTAAGTTAGTTGGCCTCAAGAGTCATGACTGTCATGTCCTTCTACAACGACTTCTTCCCATTGGGATGCGAGGATACCTTCCTACTGAGATTGGGACCACATTGTTTGAGTTGGGAACTTTTTTCAAACAGTTGTGCGCAAAGACATTGAAGGTGACTGATTTGGAGAAATTGCAAGAACAAATCGTACTTATACTTTGTAAGCTTGAGATGATTTTCCCTCCTGCTTTTTTTGATGTCATGGTCCACTTGGCAATTCATTTGCCTTATGAGGCTTTGCTTGGAGGGCCTGTGCAATATCGATGGATGTATCCTATTGAGAGGTATAAGTACGATGGGGGTGTTTTTTCCCATTTAAAATATACTTCAATATGACCATACTAATGATCAGGATGATGTTTACATGTAGGATGCTCGGACTTCTTAAAGGATTTGTGGGCAATAAAGCTTGGCCAGAAGGTTCAGTTGCGGAGGGCTACATATCGAAAGAGTGTACGACGTTTTGTTCAATGTATTTGGATGGAATTGAAACGGTGTTTAACCGGGAAGAAAGGAACTACGATGGGGGTGACAATGGGCCGGGGTTGGCGATTTTCACTCAAAACGTTCGTCCTTTTGGTCAACTCCCAAGGGCAATTGATGTGTCCGTAACTGGCCGCGAATTGGCTTATTGGTTTATCCTACACAACAGTTTGGAAGTGGACGAATATCTAGGGTATGATTCCTCATCATATATGCAACATACATTTTGTACATGGTTTTTATTTTTTAAAGTCTCCATTATTCAAATTACTTATGAGTTATGTTGTATTAACTAGGGAACACAAGCTCGTGTTGCAACAAAAATATGGAAGTTCATGCAACATTGCAACGCGACAATGCAAATAATTTCCTAAATGGTTCAAAGATCGCGTAAGCTTAAACTCGTTAGTGTATAGTTTGCATAGAACCTTACATTATTCCAAGTTTGAACTAACATGACATACTTTCTTGTCTAGATGAACCAATTGCGAAATCAAAATTCACCCGAAGCAACCGATGAGATGTGGTCATTAGCCAATGGACCTAATGCCTTGGTGAACACATATGAGGGGTGCATTTCTAATGGCGTCCGATTCCATACTATCGACCGTGATAACCGTCGTAAATGTCAAAATAGTGGGTTGGTAGTGGAAGGCGACCACCAAGGCCAATTGATAAAGTTTTACGGCTACCTTTGTAAAGTGTGGGAACTGACATATTTGTTTGGACATCGGGTTGTTTTGTTCCAATGTGAATGGTATAACACCGGCAGTAGCAGAACTTTGCGTGTCGAACCACATGTGACAACTGTTGACGTAAGAAGTCGATGGTATAAAGATGACTCGTTTGTGTTCCCAAGCCAAGTTCAACAAGTTTTCTACGTTCATAATACAAAGTTAGGGCCGAATTGGCGAGTCGTAGAAAAGTTTCAACATCGACGAATTTGGGATGTGCCAGAGCTGGATGTGCCAGAATTTGATCAAGTGTTGCAAGAAGATGAAACCACTACTGTTGTACCAACTGAGCCTATTGATGATGAAGTTGTTTTGCATCGGGATGACATTGAACCTGAAATTATTTCAATGGAAGTTTCTCAATCCAAAAAGCGTGTACAATCCAAGCGTGTTATGGATGATGCTTTCATCTGTGATGACGATGATGACGTAACAATCGCCGGTGATGACGAAGAAGACGATGAGATTACTAGTGACTTTGATACAGATACGGACCAGGAGTTTTAAGTCACTTTCTTGTGCTAGATTTTTCATTCGGTCTGCTGTCCCATTGGGCAGATTTTCCCACAAGCTATGGCAGATTTACTACTCTGCTCTGTTGGTAGTCATGATGCTGTTCTTACTTTTTCCAGGTGATGTTCATTGTTAATCTGCTTGGTTTCTTCATTTGGGCCTGTGTAATTTCTGGCTGCTTAAAAAAACATTTCCTTATGCATCTTCATCTACATCTACATCTACATCTGGTTGTATGTGAGGAAGGTGAATTACATAATTGTGTGTTATTTGGGGTTTTCAGGATTCTCTCCAGTTTAGGTGGTCTGAACATAGGTCCTATTATTATGGACTTGGGATATGAGTTCTAGGGCGGAATTTCATGTTTTTAGAAGTTAAATTCTTGTAATGTCAGTACAGTTGTGTAAATTATACTTAAATGTTACTAATTATTTCTGCTTCCTTTCCATCCATGAGACCATAACCCTCTTGAACTTTGACATTTGACTATGTCAAATCACCTCAACTATAGGACTCAAATTTTTTTTAAAGAATTACCTAATTTATAATTCCAGTATGTAGGTTAGGCTAGCTAATTTGAAATAATTACCATCGTTGCCGCCTCCCACCCATTCCTCTCCTCTGCTTAGGGTGTGCACAGGTCGGTGCAGAGTGTATGGTAACACAAACTACTCCTTAAAACTAACCTACCTTCCCATTGTCATACCACGGGGACCAGTTGGTAATAGTTGGAAGCGTCAAGGCATCAATGGAGTATGGAGTTGCAGTCACAGAATATTGTCTGCATCAGTGTCTCCACTGAACAAAGAAATTAATCTCAATGAATTAAGCATGACCAATTAAACAAAAAATTGGAAACAAAAATGAAGTGTCGAACTTTGTTATTTGTTTTCAACTATAGGAGACTGAACAAATCAGCTGTAGAAGATTTGTTATTTGTTATTTGTTATTTGTTATTTGTTACTTGTTTTGACTGCAAAGATTAATTTGCACTTCTGCAATAATACTATATGTTGATACTTTGCCTCTTTAAAAACCTCAAGGGTCAGGATGTGGTTGAAGTAACATTGTGAAGTACTGCTATCAATTTTAAATGTTGCTTCTAGAGTGGCATGATTGGTATTCTTAACAAACAAAAAGCAGAAAATTGGTGTTAAAATATATGATTGGTATCAAAGTGACAAAAACATTGAGAGACATGTTCCACTTTATCAGGGTTTTGTAGCTCAAGGCAAATTTGACCTGCCTGTTCTGTTTTGGTGCTTCAAGTGATGCTCTAATATCTGATCTGTTTTGATCTATTATGCTGCTGTGTTGGTTTTAACAATCTTGGGGATTGGTTTTAACAATCTGTTATGCTGCTGTTGTAATTCAGGGCAATGTAGCTCACTTTTAGCTCTTTATTCATCAAATTTGAATTAAAGCCCACTTTTAGCTCACCAGTCATACTAAAGCTCACCTATAAAGCTCTAGGTGTGTTACATGTGAAATTTGATAATTGCCCTTTTTCTTCTTTTCATGTTATGAATCAAGAAGAGAAGCTTATAGTTACGTGAAAGAGCTAATCACTAAGGTAGGGGAATAACATCAATGACCTTGGACAATTGGAAAAAAGAGTAAGCAAAGGAAAGATCCGCACAGTTTAACTATTAATGAAAATTCATGGAGAAAATTTAGACTAGAACCAGTAGTACCCATTAAGCCTTAATTATTCACTACAGAGACAAGATAAAATAAAAAATAAAATCACTATATATAGATATCAAGATACTCAGAGTTTAAGCTTCAGAATGGGATAGTTTCGACTTATAGCTGCAGCATCTGCTATTCACCTGGCAATGAGGTCAGTGCGATGGAAATAACAGTCATGTTTTTTTTATGATTTATAAATCTGATTAAATCACAACCTCACAACTAGTAACACAATAATCTCCACAGTCTTTTTGTCTCGGAGAAGCACATTAGTGGCTCAAGATGCGAGGACTAAACACTAATGGTGAAACTTTAAATGTTGATAAAGTGGAACATGTCTCTCAATTAATCAAAGTGACAAAAACAACCCAAAAATATCAAAGAGCAGAAAATTATATTGGATGCTAGGACACACAAACTTTCAATCTGAATGGAAATTTTTTCTTTATACATGTAAGAGTGTTATTAACATACCTGGTTAGAAAACACATTAACAAAAACATTTTATAACTCATGATCTGAGTTCTGAATCATATCAGATTACATAAAAGCAAAATGCTGATATGACTATTGAAATCATATTGGATCATAGACCCAATTATAAGAAAGAACAATACTTTAGTAATAGAGAGTCAAGAGTCGTACTTGCCAAACTTCAATGCCTACATATTTTATTGGCTTCAATGCCTAAAGGATTTGGGATACTTTAATTGTAATTACACACTGCATTAGCTTGTGATTTGGATTGGTTCCCATCTCTGTCCTCCCAATTCTGTTTTTGTTCCCTATGTCAGTAAATCATTAGTCCGGGCTTAAGTCTAATTTTCCTTGAAAGATAATGATCCATTGATAACTGAGTTGCATCGACATACCTTTTATTTTTAATTTCCACCTCATTAGCTTACATTCCCAAACAATTAGTGATAAGCATAACTTAAACCTCTACCCTGCATGAGGGATCCATATTGTTACAATATATATTTATCATTATTATGAAATGTATTATTTCTTATTTAAAAAATCAAATCAAAATTTATATATATCTAGAAAAGAAAAAGAAATGCAAATATGTATGGACTGAATTCCAGTTGATTTGAAGACCCGATCAAATGAGAAGCCATGCTTTACTCTGCTAATCTGGTGCATTGCTGCCTTCAGTATCTGTGTCTGCTGCTTGTGATAGCTAATCTGCTGCTGTTGTTAGCTGCTTCATATCTGTGTGTGGTGCTCTTCTTAGCTGCTGTTTTGTGCTTCATTTGTTGTAGTGTTGCTGTGTCTCTGTTGGTTCCTCACCAACCGAAAATGTGTTTTGATGTAATATAGACATATGAATGATCTGTGGTGATTTTTATGAGCAAGTTAATCTTAAGTAATTAACTTAAAAAGTTGATTGCACAATATCTATAGCAGCTTTAAGTTAATTTTGGCTTAAAAAGTAGATTGCTATCAGCTTTAATTCTTAAGTTAGCTTTAATATATGATTGGAATGAATTCAGCTTGTTACCATGAAAAGGAACAAGAATTTGAAAAACCAAATTATGTTATCTATTTTTCTGCTACGCAAACTATGTAGTTAGCTTGCTTTCAAGATGGAATTGCATTGGAATTTCGATCTTCTCGTCTATAGTTTCCCATTAATTGTATGTGAGGTTTATGTAAATGTATGTAAATGACGAATGAGAGGTTTATGTAAATGTAAGTGATGTATGTGGCGTTGAGTACTCATGTATGTTTGTAATTTTTTTATGTAGGTACCATGGTTCCTGGAATCAAGACGGGGCGGTGGAAGAGAGCAACAAGTCATGGAGAAACATCAGCCTCTGAAGCATGTCCACCCGGGATTGGCACCCCGTTGACGTGCTCAGATGAGACACAGCCACCTGATGATACACAAACAGTGGTGGAGGAGACGCAGCCTGGTGGCGTGGGTAAGAGCATTGAACTTAGTTGTTTACAAAGAAAAAAAATTTGCCTTTTTTTTTTTGGCGTGCGTAAGTCAGCTATCTAAGGCAATAAAGAAAAAATTGTCAATCCAGCATAGGGGTTACTTTGCAGTGCCCAACCCTTCAATTCATTTTGTTGGAGATATTGATTGGTAAGGACATGCTCAGTTGTGCATGCTCATCCAATTAACTCCACCTTCCACCCATGTGTATTAATATTAACATCAATGAGAGCTGCAACCATATGTACTGAACAATTTGGGGGTGGTTGGGAAATAATCCTGACGGC
This sequence comes from Camellia granthamiana, assembly GCA_036172215.1. Taxonomy (NCBI): domain Eukaryota; kingdom Viridiplantae; phylum Streptophyta; class Magnoliopsida; order Ericales; family Theaceae; genus Camellia; species Camellia granthamiana. Next base: position 26,458,846 of record CM069903.1, on the reverse strand, counting down.
TGGACAGACCAGATCAACATAACAACAGATGAAGAACAGTGTAGCAGCAGAGCAGAGAATGAACAACAGTGTTGCAGAATAGCAGAACAGAAGATGAATAGCAGAACAGATCAACAGAATAGAATGCACTTGATAAGCTCATAGAGGGCAGACAGCCAACTTCCTTTCTTCCTCCATGCATCTCCTCTGCCCACAGAAAACATCACAGATGATTGCGCAGAAGGCTGAGCAGAACAGATGAACAGAACAGATGAAGACTTAGCAGTTGCAGCAGAGCATCAGTCAAATGCACCGGCTGATATTGGTTGAAATTTGATACAAAGCCATGAATGGTGTAACTGTTACCAATTGAACTAACATGACATCAACCAATGGCTGTAACTACATAATTAATAGTATTAGGTGTTTCCTTATTAGGTGTTTCCTTTTTTTTAGTAACGAAGCAGCAACCAATACTCTCACGTATTTCATTAGCAAGAGTTGTAATTTGTGACTTGCTTACCCTTTTGTACCAGGGCGAAAAAGGTCAACTCGCGTACGAGGACCTACATTGGGCAAAGGAGTGCAGAAAAAAATAGAACGGAAAAAAGGAGAGAAATTACATGTGTATGTCAATCGGGTGTTAAACGCAATAACATGAGGGAATGCCACCCCAGCGACGAATGAGTTAGGATTGCAAATTAGACGGTTGTGCCCTCTTCAGAGTGTGAAATCATGGAGAAAAATCGATGAAAGTACCAAAGATGCAGTCATCCAAGGCGTGCTAGTATGAGATTCATCTTGCCATAATGTATTTAGTAAGTTATTTGTAATTGCTCAAATTAATTGATGCACTAATTCTGTTTTTATGTTTGTAGGACAAGTTTGTTATCGGCGATGATTTTGCTAATGATGAGCAAGCTCAAGAAATCCTCGATAGAAAGGCATATTTGCTATACAAGGACTGGAGGTACAATCTAAAGCAAGAGTTCCTCGAACTTGAGGAAAAGGGTGTTGATGACCCCTATAGTCATCCGCCTAGTGGAGTGAGCTTCGAGGATTGGAAATATCTGATTGATGTTGCTTGGAAAGACGAATCTCACTTGGTAACAAATTAATTAGAAACCCCATTCTTGAAATTAATTTATGTGTTAATATGTAAAAAATCTTTACTAATTTTTTTTTTTTTTGAACTGTGTCCAACTTTTTTTTTTTTTTTTTGTCTTGTTAGAAACGCTCTAAAGCTGGTAAAGCAAATAGGGGTATGCTCCCCTATAATCATACAAGTGGATCGCGATCATTTCCTATAGCAATGTCGCTTATGGTGAGAAATTGTTAATTTAGTAATGTAATCGATGATTGATTGTTCCTTTTTTTTTTTGAATATTACTATGTACTACTTCATCAATGGAAATTTTTCAAACCAAATAGGCAAATGAGGATGGAGATATAGATTTTCCCGAATTTTATAAGAAATCACACAAGTCCAAGAAGACGGGAGACTGGATTGACCCCAAATGTGGTGAGCTACATGTGAGTATTGAATGTTGAAACAAATTTTGTTGCATATCAATTACTAAAGTTGTTTTCAATTCCTTTAACCATCTTGACTTCATTGTTTTTTTGCCATGACAGGATGATATGGTGAATCTACAAGTCGTAGCTACCAATGCGGGGTTGCCATTGACCCCCGAAGAACTTTCAAGGCAAGTCCTCGGGGCAAAGAAAAATTACTTGCGTGGATGTGGGATAGGGCCACAACCCTCTTCCACAACTTCTAGTGCGGCACGAGCACGTGATAAACATGTGGAGGCAATGAGAGTAGAATTGGAGGTTCTTCGTGAGGAGCGTCAAAGAGATCACGAGGAGTTGGTCAAGGAGAAAGAGGAGCGCCAAAGAGATCACGAGGAATTGCTCAAGGAGAAAGAGGAGCGCCGAAGAGATCATGAGGAGTTGCTCAAGGAGAAAGAGGAGCGCCAAAGAGATCGGGAGGACATTACGAGGGAAAGAGAGGAGCTGATCAAACAAGTCGAAGAAGAAAAAAAAGCACGAGAGGCACAACAAGTACAACTGAATCATCTGAACGATGTGGTGTCACGGTTGACAACCCTGTTGGAGGGTTCAGGTGGTCATCCTACTATTCGGTAAACATACTTTTATTCATAAGCTAATGCAAGTTCTACAAAAAGTATGGATCATATTGACATAGAATTGTTGTTTGAGTTGCTATGCAAATTTTTTGTTGTTATGTGCTTCGAATAGGTTTTGAGGCGTAATGTGAGTAGACTTAGCAGCAGACGACTTGGTGTTTCGATACATTACAGAAAGGACCGTAATCTAATTTCCATAAGGTAACTTCGTCTGGACACTTTAGATCTACTTATACAAGTACTTTCGAACTTATTTTATAAAATCGAAGTTGTTTAATGAAGTTAAGTTTTTAAAATATGAGTTCAGGTTTAGAGTGGAGTTTTAAAAACACAGCATCCAATATGGTTATGCATGTTTTAAAAATGATGACGTGAATGAGAAGACGTGTTTTCAAAACAAACACTAATGGGTTAGAAAGTCACGAGTTTGGTAAGGTAAAAAAATTTAATATGAAGCTTCAATGTGGCATCTCAAACACTAGATACAAATATGCTGCCATGTAAGTTATATGAAGTAAGACAATAATATACAAAAAAATAAAAAACTAACAACAATGCAAGGCAGATGTTATAATAAGGATAAAAAAAGAGAATTCTGCCTCTTATTTTGCACCTTATAAAAGTTAAAACCTAGAACCTAACATGGCAGATATGACATGTAGAAGTATCAACTGCCAGCCATGCACAATGAGAAACAAATTTAGATTACATGTATCCCACATGAAAACATTTAAAGACCAAATGAACATAGATTCAAAAACTAACCATGAGTAGGAAAAATTAAAGGATTTAAGGCACCATCCATATCATAAAGCCTGCACAGCAATTCAGGTCCAGTTATGCTTGGATTCGAAGAAATGGTATGGGCTATCCTGTTAAATAATTCATATGACCCAACCTACTAACTGAATTATTAATATCTGTAAATTAATATTGGACGATTATCCTGGACTAAATGAATTTACTAGGTCAACTTATGATACTTGAAGTAATAATATTGGCTCTATTCATCAAAAAATTTCCAATAAGATGTTATTTGTTGTATTTCTTGATTCATCATTAAATATTTTTTCATCATTAGATAATATGTATCCCAAATGAGAAGATTTAAAGACCAAATGAACATAGATTCGAAGTGTATTCATCTCAGTAGAATAATGCATTCCTTGCTTCCTAGATTCATATTCTCCTCTTCTATTCATCCCTCTTTCTGATCATGTTAAAAATGGTTCAGATAAAGATGTTCCTTTGGTTGTGTGGACTGATTAGAACTCTCATTGCAGCCATAGGTACCTCGTTGTTGGGTCAATTAGTAGTGTTAGCGGCCTGTCGTTTGTCTAAATTGAAACGAATATCTTGAGATTCAAAGCGAATCAAAGCGCCTCTTTTTGTTAATGGGCTTTGCTTCACTCGTAATGTGGACTTCATTGCCTAGTCCGGGCCGCTTGGTTAAACGTGTGTCCTAGTTTGAATAGTGACATTTTTGTAACGAATACTTCCTAAATTCAAAGTAACCCTAAATACAATTTCAATTATAATTGACATCCTTGCAATTTGTATTGTGTAGATGGTTGTAATTTTTTGTTGAAAATTTTTGTTTACAATGGAACTAATGGGTGTAATTTTTATTGTGTAGATGGCTATTGGCATTGACATGTGGATCTTCTATTTTTTTGTCCGGAAGATAATTCATAGTTGTGCATCATTGGAAAGTTTTTGGACGTCCTCTACTTTTTGTGTGGAATTTGGATGAATCATGAGTATAATTTTTGGAACTTGTTTTAATTGCTTTGGTGATATATATAGATAACCTTTTGTTGTGGTACATATTACCATGGTAATTTGTACCATGCCAAATGGTCAGTATAATACATAGTATAGTCAGCATGTTGTGTGTACAGGACATTGTTTTGGTAGGACATTTGGAATGTATGATGTTATTAATTGTAATTGGAATATAATAGTTGGTTTGTATATAAGTTTAAATTGTAAGGTGTTTTTTTTTTTTTTGATGGTTGTAACTGAAACATGCATTATGGAATAGATGATAATATATATATTGATTTGTTTCTATACCTATTACAGGTTGTGGTGGTAAACAAATTTATTAAAATGAAAAAAACAAAACAAAAAAAAAAAATTGACATTTTTGGTGACAAAACAATTGGTAGCCAAAAAAAAAATTAAAATTTTGGCGACTAAACATTTCGTAGCTAAAACAAAATGAAAAAAAGTTTTGGTGACAAACAGTTTTGGCGACTAAATATTTAGTCGCCAAAACATAATTCAATATGTAATGCGCGACTAAACACTGCAGTAGCTAAAGAATAATCTACTTTTCCGCGACTAAAAGTTTGGTAGCTAAAAATAAAACTTTTTAGCGACTAAGAATTTGGTCGCCGTAGGTAAAAAGTTAATTTTTGGCGACAAAAAGAATAGTAGCTGAAAATGATACATATGAATTGATTCACCCCTTGGGCGACTAAGAATTAGTCGCCAATGGAAGTCATCCGCGACTAAACTACATTTAGTCGCTAATACCCGACAGTTTTTGCCTACCAACAATTAGTCGCCATTTGTGTTGAACTTATGCCGACTAAAAATTGTTTTAGTCGCCATTACCTTTGCCGACAACGTATTCGCGAGAAAGCCAGCGACTAAAAGTTTTAGTCGGGGAATATCTTCGGCGACCAAAATCAGGGCTTTTGGTGACTAAAAAATTAGTCGCCAAAAGTGCAGTTTTTTGTAGTGCATTACCATCCTTACATATCTCTCATATCCATCTTTACCTACATATGACGTGAAACATAAGCATTATCCATGAGGGAGGGAGAATGATGAGATTCTGTATTTACACGTGTCACGATTTGAGAAGGTAGATCCTCAGTTAGGGACTGATCTAAGTGGTGGTGAGCTATGAAATATTGAGATCATTTCCAAAAGAATGACAAAAGGGCTCCATAATATTTTTTTTTGATTTTGATGGGACACAGAGATTATCAAAGCCCCATATGAAAGAAAGAAAGAAGGAGTAATTGACATATATGGATTTAAATTAATTTTTTTAAAAAATCATTTAGTTACGTGATGAATTTTCTATCTTTGATTTGATGTACTCTCCAACCGCTTTGACAATGAATAAATTGACAGGTCATTAAGATAATAAAAATGTGAAGATATTTAAAATACATTTTATATCTTCTTAACTATTTTTATATATATATATATTTCTACAATTTTTATAACTGCAGTTTGATTGATGATCACCACTTAAAGAGATCATTAACATTTCCCAAATTGAAATAGCCCATTTCATATCTCCTTTCACACATTATCAATTCATCTAGAGTTTTGTTAACATATATGTTAAGGGATAAAGCTTGGGAGCTCGAATGAGCTCCTCCCCGAATCCCCCGAAAATGGAAACAGAGGGAAATGAAGAGGGAGAAGGCGAGAGAGAGAGGGGGAGAAAGAGAGAGGGCAGCTCGGCCGATCGTCGGCCGATCACAGCTCGTCGCAGCAGCTCAGCCTCTGCCGCTCCTCCGCCCCTGGTTGATGCCCCCTCCTGTCCAGTTCTCCCTTCTCCCTTCCCTTCTTCTTCTTCTCCTCCCTTCTCTTCTTCTTCTTTGTTTCTGATGGAACAAAAAAAAAAAAAAAAAAAAAAATGGAAAAACGATGTCGTTTTTGAAATTAGGAGGATTCGGGGGTTGGGATTTCGAGCGACGTAGCATTACTCATATGTTAAGTAAGCTTAAAAAGAATTATATTCTTTATTATTTGTATTAAAATGTATAATTAAATTTCTATGCCAATAATGTTGAGTTGTGAAACACAATATTTGGTTGGATAGTGGACCTAAAAAAATTATTATCAGCTTGTTTGGTTTTAGTTTTCAGAAAATTCTATTTCTTTATTTTTCGTATTTTAATATTTTCAATGAATTTTTTTTAATATTTTAAGCAATTTTTTTTTTTAATTTTTAGACACACCTAACATAAATACACTTAAAAAGTATAATATTTGTAAAAAAAATCTTTCAAAAATACACTAAATAACAAAAAATACAAAAAAAAAAAAAGAAGAAAATTCAGTATATTTTTCGTATTTTTGTGTATTTATTAATTTTTTAAAAACAAAAAAATACGAAAAATAAAAAATTCAAATTTTAAAAAACTGAATTCAAAAAACTAAAACCAAACATATATTATTTTTTTAATTATAAAAATATTACTATCACATAATCTTAATGAAAAATTCTGTGCAAAAACTTTGAAGCATGACACACTTGGTTGCATTTTGACTAACAGATGTTGAAGATAGTTGGGAACCAGAAAAACTGCTGAACAGCTTGGAGACTTGGGTCACTCATCACACTAGCGATTCACCTATTTGAAATGCTTGGGCTGGACCATCTGTATCATTAAAATTTATCTCTATTTGTGTTCAGTGGGTGAACTGAGAAGCAAAGAACAACGATTGGTGAAAAACTTAACAGAAATCTGCAGAGATTGCCAACAAGAAAAACCCATCGGTAGTGCTACATGTATTAATTAGTATATTAACATTAGTTATAATATTATTATTGACCCTACTCATTAATCACATTATAAATATCAAAAAACTTTTAAATTATGTCACATCATTAAGTAATACATTAATTAGTACATTAATTAGTGCATATAACATTATTCAAAACCCACCTACCTAATATTACAACAGTTCAAGAATATTGAATTATTGAGGCAAATGCTTCCTTTATCTACAACATAAATGCTAACCAACTATCAAGATGAGGAAGAAAATGAAGCAGTATAAATATGATTTTTTTTTTATTTGTATTAAAATTAATTATAGAATCAAATACAATATTTTCGTATAGGTATAAGACTCATAAAAAAGATGAAATCTACTTATATGAGAGAAATAAGATAAATTTAAATGCTACATGCTAGGGATCTCAAATAATTTATCAAATTTTTTATCAAATCTCTCATATAGTTGTGTGACCCACACGCATGTATTTGTATGAATCTCACACCCATATGAAAAATTTGATAAATTATTTAAGATTCATTGCATTTTCCAGAATAAAAGCAACCCCTCCATATTAAAAGTCACCAATGCTATACATCATTGATTTTGGCATTGGTTTTCAAAAACTTTCAATAATAAATATGAATGCAACATTTATTATATTATTGCAATGCGTAGTCTCTTGTTACATTTGCAATGCCCATACTAAAAAGGGTCGGGACTGTATCCAGTCCAGATCTGAGATCGTTCAGTTTAGTTCGGTTCATTAAGTTTATTTTTGAGTCTCTTTTTGATAATTTGAATAGTTTACATTTTAGGGTTTGTTGAGTATATTATTTTTATAAAATATTACATTGATCACATAACGGATACTATGTATTTGGGTCACTATTATCGGGAAAAAAATGGCCGATCAGAAAATTAACGGTTCATAAAAAAGTGGTCCGAATACATAATATCCGTTATCCGATCGACGTGATTTTTTTACAAGAATAATATACTCAACAAATTTTAAAATGTGAACAATTTAAATTATCAAAAAAGAATCCAAAAGTAGGCCCGATAGACCAGACTGGACCCTCCAGTCTAGATGGTGGACTGGAGGCAAGCCTCGGCCTATTAAAAACGACACTATAGTTGTACATTATAATTTTTGTTATGCTTTGCTTTTGAAACTCTTTATTGTAATGCTCTCCATATTAAATACCAAAATTTCATTATTGCATACCACATTAGCTAATATTATAAAATTTATTATAAACTTATATAACATTTTATCCATGTCATTTTCATTCGTTGGTCAACCTCCACTTCACTTGCTCCACATCAGATCGTTTAATAGTTTCATAAATTAATCATCAGCAGATGAATCCAAATAACTTCTGTAATCATCCACCCAATTGTCTTAGTGACTTCAATATTAATTAAATTCCATATACTTTGATGCAAAATAAATTTATCTTATTATGGAAAGCGACCCTCCTTTCAAATAAATTTCTCCATTCGGATTGAAAGCCAAACATGACACAATACCCACAAAGGAAATGGGACAAATTAATTTGGCTGGCCAGGTTTGTTGTGGTCTGTACCTATTTTGCCCCATTTGAATCTTCACACACACCAAAAAAAAAAAAAAAAAAAAGATTATTTCTTGTAAATTTGATGTTCAATTATTGTATCCTCAGCACCACTAACAATTCAATAATGCATGCCGTAAACAATAATGCATTCTACCACCACTTTTAAGTTTGACTTGTATAATTTTGTCATTTGCTAAAAAAAAATATATCTATATATAACTAACTGAAAACAACAAAGCCTTAAATTCAAACTCACTGGTAATGGAAATATTAAATTAAACAATCACGCCGAGGGGCACAAGCTGTATATGTTAATTGCTAACTATAATGTATTCTCAGTGCAATTACAATCATAATTCATTCCTTAAGACATATGTTAAGAAAGTTTTAAAATATTATTTGTTTTTATTGTACTAATTTCCATACAAAATATATATATTTTAAAATTTCTGAACGTGGGGCATATGTCAACAAAATTTATAAATAAATAAATAAATTAGTGCAATAATCAGCACCTTTGAGTCCTACTATAGCCACATTTTTTTTACAACATTTCTAATCACCTACTCACAGTGAGAGTAGATCCGACATTATCACATCATATGGGACTCATTTCTATTGTGAGATCAAAAATGTTATAAAAAAGTATGTGGTTGTAATTTTACTGGCACCATTAATATATTGAGAATCCAAAAAATCTTTTTTTAACCCTTCTTCAGAAAACCTCAAAAGAGGCGACAAAAAATATATAATAATTTTAGTTATATTGTCCTAATATGGGGGTGATTATGGCAAGAAGGGTGGATTTAGTGTTAAGGTGGGAGTGGTTGATATTGAAGGTAAACACACATGCCATTCATTCCCCACACAAAAGACTTTATATTCCAAATTGACAATTAAATGCATGTCCTATGATTTTTTTAAAAAAGGTACTTGTCGTAATGTGCTCTTTTTTTTTCTTTGGAAGACTATTAATGTTAGGATAATGGAATTGAAGTATCACTTTCACCTATAAGCATGTAAAACCACAAGACAAATTTTGAAAGAAAAAGGAGAATATTTGAGTAGAACATGTGTGGTTTATTTTTTATTCCTCTAGTTGTTTGGTCAATTTTACTTTATATGTTTTCATCCCTTTTTTTCAAGGTTTTGAAGTTGATGTTTGTTTTTTACAGTCATATAGTCAATGACATAAACAAAATCACAACTACCACTTTGGAAAACAAACCAGTTTTTTGATTGCAAAGATTTGCCATTAGAATGCCAACCTGCCAACCAATAGATCATGTAGTGTGCTTTCTGTTGATTATACCTAATTTTGTTGCTCAAACTTTTTGATTTTTTTTTTTTTGTTATCTTGTGATTATAAGAAAGTTGAGCTCCACCGACGTTTGATTGTGATACTTTTCCTCATTTTACTAGTTGATAGGAGATCATTAGTTCAGTAATTAAAATTCAATTCCTCAATTTTAAAGTTCCAAGTTTGAAGTGGAGGACATACACTTTATGTAAATAATGTCCAAAATTAGGTCGGTACTTGATTTACCCCTCCTAAACCATGTTCAATGGGGCCAAAACTTTGCATAATTGGGTCTATTATATATCAATAAAAGGAATGAAAGGTATTACATAGTTCCCATCCAAATTGTGATCCTCTTCATTGTATATTTGTAATAGATGATTTTATTTAGACACCATCAATTCTTTGAGTACACATCATTACTTAGTTCTCATCAATAATATTTTGAACTTTTGATTTTTCACTTAATATACACCATAATATTACTCTTTTAATGTAACCTACACAACACAATGCACACCTTAACACAAGATAATGTATACACCATCAAAGTTTAAAAGACAATTCAGTGTGTTTGGCTTCAATTTTTTGGAAATTGAGTTTGTTGTTTTTCTTTTTTCTTTTTTAATTTTTTTAGTGAATATTTTAAAATTTTTACTGGGTCGTTTCGCACACCAAAAATAAATACTAAATTATACCAAATTCTTTTAGAATAATGACAAGTTTAAATATCGATCCACAGGGACAAACGGGAAATTAAACTAATTTAATTGTTAAATTCCTAAATCAATTTTGATAAAAAGATTGATTGTTCATAACCTAACAATAATTAAATTAAACAAAGCGAATAAAATAGCAATTATAAATAAAGATGAATTTACTGATTTGGGAAAAAACCTAGGGCAATGAGTTCATCACCAATTACGTAAATAAGGTTTCAATTTGAAATCAATTATGATACGGTTCGAACTAAATAATAATTCACAACTACAATTTCGAAGCATTTATCAAAAGAGTTACCACGTTCAATGTATAAGCACGAACCATCTCAAGTAGTACGAGTCGTTCGCTCTAAATTAGGGTAGCAAAACGACTCGTCCCTCGTAGTATGGTTCGTCTCATATCTTGAATATGAAAGAAAAGAAAACCATTGTATGAAAGCATTCAACAATCACAGAAAGCCGAATACTCAAAGAAATAGTGGAAAATATATATTTGAAACTTCTAAAACACCATACAATTGTTCAAATCTTTACATAATCGAAAACCAAAAAGAAAACCTAATGACATAGTTAGGGTTTCATCAAAACCCTAAAAAAGAAGAGCCTAGCCACTCATGGAGGAATGAGAAGAGGTGGAAGAGATGGAACCCTCCATGGGAATTGGCTTTGAAGATTGAGAATCACATTTTTCCAAATCATAGCCTCCTCTTTCTCCTTGAATTTTTCAGACCCCTATTCTAACCTATTTTCTATCTTTTTATACCTTTGTTGTCTTTCAAATAGGTTCAAAACAACAGCATAAAATCCGAGGTACGGCTGCACGTGCGGGAAGATTAGGCCATGTTTGGCTGCGAAGTAAAGGCCGCACGTGCGGGAATGGGCCTCCGCATGTGCGGGAAGCACTTTTCTTTCCAAAATTCTGCATTTTTGCTCATTTTATGCTCCCACTATATACAATATGATTGATATTAAATAAACATAAAATATATAGTTTGACAAACAAGTAGAGTTAAGAGATCCTAATTAACGGCCTCAGTGTTGCATAATTCGGTCTCAATCACATCCCCGAACTTACAACTTGCTAGTCTTCAAGCAAGGAATAAAGAAGAAAAAAATAAAATAAAATAAAATATAATTAAACAAAATTTAACTATTTCCTCTTTCGTGGGAAGAACAGTTGCATTTAGCATATGCAATAAGCCTTTAAACCACAAACATTGTCATATTCACATCGATCCATCAACAATCAATCACACTACGCCACTCAAGAATTAACTTATGTGCCGCTACAATGCAATATTAAGACATGATGAGTCATTGAAAACACAGTAGACAAATATGAAGGAATCTATTGAGTAAAGACCGCAATTCAGTATTACACAAATCAAGTTCTATGTACTTGTGAATGTTAGTAGAACACATTATCAGTAACCTCGGCGTAATGTGTAATCTCTATAACTAGTTAACTAACCACTATAATAGTCCAGTGTAACTTATAATAACCCCCAACATATACAGACAAGATTAAACTTTTGTAATTAGGATTCTCAAAATATATATATATATTTGAAAGACTGTGTAATGTCTTGATCCATTAAGCTTTCTAATCATCCCTTGTAGCAAGCATTAGGCCAATGACTCCCAAACTAGACGGTTTTAGGGCACTAGGTGTGAAGACACCCATACTGTCCTAATAACTCGAGTTGAAAAGGTTACGAATCCAAACAAGTCTTTTCCTTATTTTCCTTAACAGTGCAATGTTTAGGTCCCTTAAGATTTCTAATTAACCCATGTAGCAAGTATTGGGCTAATGACTCCCAAATTAGACGGTTTTAGGGCACTAGGTGTGAATAAACCCCTTTCTTTTTTTATTTTGTAATAAATGAAACCTAAAATAAGATTAAATAAAATAAACTAGACCCATTAACATTTTATTTAAAAACTAATGACTAAACAAATAAAAATGAACTACACTAACAAGTAATGAATTAAACTAACAAGTAATAATGCGATAATAAAATAAATAGAATAAATAATAATCAAAATAAAATAATAATAATAATAATAATAATAATAATAATAATAATAATAATAATAAAAATAAACAACTAAATAAATATTTTTTTTGTGGGTAATAAATGAAACCTAAAATAAAATAAAATAAAATAAAATAAACTAGACACATTAACATTTTATGTAAATATTGAATAATTAAACAAATAAAAATAAACTACACTAACAAGTAATGAATTAAACTAACAAAGAATAATGAGATAATAAAAAATAAAAAACTAACTAAACAACTAAATAAATAAATAGACAACTTAGGAAATAAAATGAATTAGAAAGGCTAAGCATTTTTTTTTCCTGAGGCGTCGCATGTGCGCCGATGGTGGCCACACGTGCAGCTGTGCTGGCCAGATTCAATTTTCAGGGTTTTTTTTTTGAAGATGAATCTTTAGAAGTTAATCTACTCCTGCACTCAACAATAAGTGAAGATTGGAAGAATAACTTGTAATAACCCTCACCACTGATCACTGATAACGCTACTGATTACTGCTAATTGAGACTGAACATGATTAGTGATTGAATTGATTGAAATGCTGAACCGACTGATTGAATGTACTAGTTTAAATGCATATCTATCTGTTGACTGTTAAACTTATCTGTCCATATTTTATGTTTTAAATTGCGAATTGAAGGCCTTATCGGCGGCCGAATCTGAAATTGATTGATGAGTTATGATAATTAGAATTGATGTGATTTTATGGTATATTTATCTGAAATGTGATTTGGTATGGTTAAACTAGATTAAATTAAGCTAATTGGCAAGAGTTTAACTTATTCACCATAATGCCATTGAGTGGCCCACTACATGAACTATATTTGAGCCTTATTATATACTTAGGCACACATTTGCTCAGCCTCTTTCATGCTTAGCCGACTAGAGAGAGAGTGATAGGAGAGAGAGCTTGATTTCATCTCACATTTGCTTGGAGACTTGGAGAAATTGTAGGAAGATTGCAAGAATAGAACTTCCATACCTTAAATTGAAAACTTAGGTAAGGAATTCAATCTCTTAATTATGTCTTTAAGTTGGTTCTTGCATGGTTCATGTCATATTGAAGAGCTAAATCATGAATTGGTTCTAGCATGTTGAATTGAAACTTAAACCATGCATGCATGCTTATATCCTAGCATTTTGAGGTTGATTACACGGAGTTTGGTACATGCATGTTCATATTATTGGTGTAGTCCATGATTTCATCATGTTTTGGAAAGAATTGGCTCAATTGAGCTAGCATTTGAAGCTTTGAATTGGTTTAAATTCATGCATGTTCAATTGGAATCTTATTCATGAAATTGGGTTTGAAATTGTGTTTAATTGAACTACCTTTGGGCTTTGATTTCTCAAATTGATCTTTGAAACATGTTATACTATGAGTTTTGAAGTGTTTTCCAGAAAATTAGCCCAAAAGGATCGAATTTGATGCATTGAAATTGAGTTTTGAGCTTGAGGTTCAAATCTGGAAATTCCAGATTTTGAACTCACGCTCGAGCGGGGTTACTGGCGTTCGAGCGTGAAATTTGTGCTCCCAGTACTTTGCATTATTTTGCAGTCCGCTCGAGCGGAGAAGTTCACGCTCGAGCGGGAACGTGTGTCACACGCTCGAGCGGGTGTCGAGCGCCCATCGAGCGTGATTTTCACGCATCCAGTACTTTTGCCATGTTTCATAGTCCGCTCGAGCGTGGAAAGTGACGCTCGAGCGGGAACCTTTGTCTGCATGACCGCTCGAGCGGGGAAATCCACGCTCGAGCGGGAACTCTGTTTTTTGAAAATTTTGACGAGTGCATTAAAACACATATTTGCATCCTCATTCCATCCTAGGCATTCTTAGGCCTAGCTTAAGACATCTTAATGAGGATATAGATGTAGAACCGCACCGAGTCTAAGTAGGGACTAAGTCTTTGATTTCCGAATGTGAACTTAGTGTTAGTGTGTGTTCGTTCTGTCACTATTTAGGGTTGGCCTCCGGAGACGCGCTCTAGCTGCTTATAGCCCAGAACTCTGTGAGTAACAACTGTGTAAAGATATGTTCAAATATAAATATCTTCCGAATGGTTAAACTGTACTGTCTCTGAATTGATACTGTTAACTGAATGAATGTATGTCCTCTATTCTGAACTGTATTGTGGCATCCTTAGTAACTACTGTTACTGTTACTGTTACTGTTACTGTTACAGAGATCTCTGTCAGTTCTTATCTTGGAACTTCGGTTTACTGTTATGATGGCCATCATTGACTGTTTGGTCTTTTAAGACCTACTGTTTACTGTACTGCTATGCTAATGGATGTACCACATATAACTGTTATGACTGAATGACTGAAATATTGAATCAATGAATTGTTTTCATTACTGTAAGGACATTCATTCTCAACCTCTTTACGCATTATGTTATTCACTGGGCTTTAGCTCACTGTTCGTATATATATATGTAGGTGTTCAGGCACCAGACCGGAGCTAGAAACGCGGGTTAGACTCTCCTTTTTGCCAAGCCAACCACTGTGCCTTACTGTGAGGTTCCGAGCCCGTTCAAGCTGTGGCTTAGGGGTGTTTTAATTTCCCCCGTCTGTCTCTATATCTGTTTCGTAACCTGTATAGACTGTTACTGTACTATTTAATAGGGATTGGGTCCTTGTTCTGAATGATTGTAAATGTTGTACATACTGTTTTGTACTGCTTATGCATATTCGTATGAAACGTCTTTTTGCATACAGACTGTCACAGCTCATTGGACATTGTTTATTTACTGTTTTGGCTTCCGCCATGCCCCTATACTCTGTAATACTGTTTTACTATTAAGCAAGCCTTCGGTAATCTCGGATTACTGGCCGGTTACGGTGCTAAACCCATAGGGGCGGGTTTGGGTCGTGACATAACTATACAAATCTAAACAAATAGGAAAGTGTACCTTCAAAAAGTGAAAAAAGAGAGAGAAATAACAAAGATTCGCTGGAAAAAATGGTGGTTGCCAGAGATCGCCGAACGGAGAGAAGGTAGGGCGCCGGTGGTGAGACTCCGGTGGTAGAGTGGTGGAGAGAAGATGTTGGGTGAAGATTGGTGATGGTGGGAAGAAGAATGAAGAAAGTTGGAGGTAGTGGTGGGGTTTGAGTGAATGAGAAAGGGATTAAGAAGATAATAAGGTAGAGAGAGAGAGAGAGAGAGAGAGAGAGAGAGAGAGAGAGAGAGAGTATGAGAGGTAGAGAGAGAGAGAAAGAGTCTGTGAGAATGAGGCAAAAGTGGGTTAGGTTTTTGATGAAATCATTTTTTTTTTTTTAACGTCGTGCCGCATGTGGAGGAATTCACGTCGCACGTGCGGATGTGTGCCCACACTAGATCATGCACCTGCTTATAAAGCAGGCGACAAAAAGGTTCCAAAAAATTTCTCGTACGTGCGGGACCCAGGCCGCACCACTCCCACGCACCTGCTTTTAAAGCAGTCACCAACTTATAGAATGAAACTTTTGTCGTACATGTGGGGGATTTTTGCTGCACGTGTGGATTTTTTTTATTTTTATTTTTTATTTTTTAAGATACTAAACCCAAATCACAACCCAAAAACTTTTCAAACCTTTTCTATCTTCATTTTACATCTGAAATAAATATAGTATTTAAAAAATAACTAAATGCTCAACAAAGATATAACCTTCATGCGAAAACTACGGGTACTACTTTTCTCCCTAACAGTGCTTGTAACTTTTCCTATTCTCCAACAGGGTGACAGACTAAGTTGATTCGGTATCCAGAATCGAGGCACATAAAGTTAACTTGACCTATGGGGCTACCATATAGAGTTCAAGTCGGGGTGGTTTTGAAGCAATCTCCACACCCCTGGGTATTTAAACCAGACTCTAGTCTCGGAAATTCTAAACTTTTGCGTTCTAGGCTTTGCCATTCGAACTCTAGTTTCTACTGTCTAAGTTGGTCTCCGAGGTGGCTATACTAGACCGTCAGATGCCATTCGGGCACGGCAAACACCAAAGGAATTACACCTTTAGAGGATTTAAAGTTTTCTAGACGTCTCATAAAGCACAAGAAACATGAATAAAAATAGAATAAAATAGAAAGGAAGGAAAAGAGAACAAGACATCAATCTCTCAATCATAGTAAAAAGAGTCCATCAAAGCAATGGACTCAATCATATCCCCATTCCCAATCCCCTCTATATATGACTTCAGTCTTTGGCCATTCACTTTGAAAGTGTGGCCATTCCTTGGATCTTGCACCTGAACGACGCAATGAATAAATGCCTCTACAACCAGAAAAGGACCATCCCATCTTGATCTAAGCTTATCTAGAAAAAGTCTCAATTTTGAGTTAAAAAACCATACTTTTTAGCCAGGTTCAAAGGATTTTCTATTAATGCGCTTATCATGGAATCTTTTAGTTCAAGCTTTAAAAATTTTTGAACTCTCATATGTATCATTTCGAATTTCCTCTAACTCATTGAGTTGCAATTTCCGGTTGAGCCCAACCGCGGCCATATTGAAGTTAAACTTCTTTATGGCCCATAACGCTCGGTGCTCAAGTTCAATCGGGAGGTGGCAAGCTTTGCCAAACACCGCCTTATATGGTAACATCCCAATGGGTGTCTTATAAGTAGTGCGGTAGGCCCATAATGTATCAATCAAGCGTTTTGACCAATCTTTTCTATCTGGCCTCACCATTCTCTCTATTATGTGCTTCACCTCTTTGTTAGAGACTTCCATTTGGCCACTAATTTGAGGGTGGTATGGATTGCCAATTTTATGAGTGATAGAGTATTTCTTAACTACTGACTTAAAGAACCGGTTACAAAAATGCGTACCCTGGTCACTTATTATGGCTCTAGGAAACCCAAAACGACTAAAGATGTTTTCATGCAAGAATTTGATTCCTACTTTATGATCACTTGTTTGGGTCGTGATCACCTCCACCCACTTAGAAACATAATCCACTGTCAAAAGAATATGCTCAAACCCAAATGACGACGGGAAATGGCCCATAGAATCAATCCCCCAAACATCAAAGATCTCTACCACAAGAATAGGGGATATTGGCATCATATCACAATGAGATATCGAACCCATTTCCTAACAGTGCAAACAAGTTCTACAAAATTGATGGGTATTTTTAAAAATGGTAGGCCAGTAAAACCCGCTTTGTAAAACCTTGGCGGTCATTTATGCCCACTAAAATGACCGCCACATGCAGAAGAATGACAAAATGTAAGAATGCTATGCAACTCACTCTTCAGCACACACCATTAGATCACTTGGTCGGAGCAATATTTAAACAACTCCGGATCCTTCCAAAAATAATACCTGACCTGCGAAAAGAATCGGTCTTTATCTTGCTTAGACCAATTTTGAGGAATTTGCCCAATGGCCAAGTAATTCACAATATGTGCAAACCATGGGGGGCTCGCTGGTGATACCACAAAAAGTTGGTCATCCGGAAATGAATTATACAAAGTTAAAGGGTCACTAGTATACTCAACAAGGACTCAGGAGAGGTGATCCGCCACCACATTCTCAAATCCTTTCTTATCTCAGATCTTTAAGTCAAATTCCTGAAGCAATAATATCCATCTAATCAACCTAGGTTTAGTCTCTTTCTTTGATAGTAAATATCGCAAAGCGGCATGATTAGTGAAAACTATGACCTTGGAACCTAGAAGATAGGACCGAAATTTATCTAAGGTAAAGACCACAGCCAGCAACTCTTTCTCGGAGCAACTCTTTCTCGGTGGTAGTGTAATTCAATTGTGCATCTGAGAGAGTGCGACTAGCATAATTTATAGCATAGGGTGCCCTATTGACCCTTTGGCCTAACACAGCCCCGACAGCATAGTCCGAGGCATCACATATGATTTCAAATGAGAGAACCAATCTGGTGATTTCATGATTAGGGCGGTTGTAAGGGCCACTCTCAGTGTTTCAAAGGCTGTCAAACATGCTTGATCAAAGATAAACGGTGCGTCCTTAGCAAGTAAACTACACAAAGGACGGGATATTTTACTAAAGTCTTTGATGAACCTACGGTAAAAACCTGTAGGCCCTAAGAAAGATCAGACTTGACGCATAGAATTGGGTGGAGGAAAGCTTGCAATGAGGTCAACCTTAGCTTTGTCAACCTCTATGCCTCGAGGGGACACAATGTGTCCCAACACTATACCCTCACGAACCATAAAATGGCTCTTTTCCCAACTCAAAATAAGGTTTGTCTCCACATAACGAATAAGGATTTTGGTTAAGTTCTGGAGACATTCCTCAAAAGATGACCCAAACACGGAGAAGTCATCCATGAAAACCTCTAGAAATTTCTCCACCATATCGGAGAAAATGGCCATCATACACCGTTGAAAAGTCGTCAGTGCATTACATAGCCCAAAGGGCATGCATTTGTAAGCAAAAGTGCCAAAAAGGCAAGTGAACTTGGTCTTTTCTTGGTCAACGGGATACACCGGGACTTGATTATACCCCGAGTAGCCATCAAAAAAACAATAAAAACCCTGCCCTGCTAACCTTTCAAGAATTTGATCAATAAATGGTAAAGGAAAATGGTCCTTCCTAGTTATGGAATTTAATCTTCTATAATCAATGCACACTCGCCACCCAATAGTGGTTCATGTGGGGACCAACTTGTCATGACCCGTACCCGCCCCTATGGGTTTGGCATCATAATTGTCGAGTAATTCTTGGATTACCAAAGGTCTCTTGACAAAATAACATATAGGTAGGGGCTGCGGAAGCTAATATAGAAACATACATAGTCCAATAAGTTGTGAAGACATACATGGGACAGATAACTTAACACTTTTATAAACTTGTGAGTGACGACAAAAAAAACAGTATTTACACATCACTCCATGTACATGTTACTAGAAGTCTTGTCCAATTACAAAACATAGCATAAACATGGTCTAGTACAAATACAAAACCAGCCCCAAAACTTGACTTCACCCGAAACCTCCTCGGGAGACACAAAGGTTGGCTGACAAAAACTGTAGCATAGGCCGTCAACTCTGGGCCTGGTTACGAGCCTGCTCACCTACATACATAATATAAATAGTGAGCGGAAGCCCAGTGAATAATAACAGAGTAAAGATTTTACTGAATGATATCCACACAGAGAAAGAGTCTTGTACATGATCAGATGTCATAACAGAGCAGATTCATAGGCATAGTTACATTTGCATTCAAAACTTGTACATATATCATATCATAGTACGCGGCACATCCATTAGCATTAACAAATCCGATGGCCCACAAGGGATTGCCGTGAAGGCTTTCTGATGACTCATGTGCACAGAGACGTTTCCGATGACCCATAAAGGGACCTGATGACCCGTAAAGGGACCTGATGACCTGTGAAGGGACGTATATCATGTGATGCTAAGGATGCCACGAATACATTTCAAAATCTTGGACAATCATTCATTCATTTCAAACATAGCGTAGCATATCAGAAACTAATCATTTCATATCAAAATGTTCAGAAAATAATTAACATTGAATGTAACTTTACGGAGTTATTACTCACAGATAACTGGTAACTCTGAGTAGATAGCAAAGTGGCGATTCACCAAATCTGAGGCGCGTGACCTACATAACATAGTAGATTCATACATTGAAACACACGCTCGGATCGTACATAACTCATTTCATTTGTCCTTAGTGTGTTTCTAGCCTTTAACTTCATTATGGAGTCTTAAACATGGCCTAGGAGTGCCTAGGATGGAATGAGGATGCTAGAATGTGCTTGAAAATATTTTTCAAATTTTGTTGAAAACAGGGTCCACGCTCGAGTGGACATGCAGAAAGTGGTTCACTCGAGCGTGACTTCCCTCGGTCGAGCGGACTGTAAACTTTGAAAAAAGTACTGGTTGCTTGTATTTCATGCTCGATGGATGCTCGACCCACGCTCGAGCGTAAGACTCAGACCCTCGCTCGAGGGTGACTTTTGTCACTCGAGCGTGATGCAAAACATATGAGCTTCTAGGTACATGCATTTCATGCTCGAGCGGGCTTTATGTCGCTCGAGCAGAAGTGCATGCACTCAGAGTGCTCGCTCGAGCGTGAACTCCTACGCTCGAGCGTGAATGCAAATTCTGGAATTTCTAGATTTGATCTCCAAGCTTCAAACTCAAACTATACACTTCAAAACTCATCCTTTTGGGCCAAAATTCTGGAAAACATTTAGAAATTCACAAAACATCATGATTTAAAGATCATTTCATGAAATCAAGACCCAAAAACATGCCAATTGTACACAAATTCAACTTAAACTTTATAAATGTTCCAAAAACATGACATACATGAAATGATTGAGCTTCAAGTCTCCAAATCATGATCAAATGAAATGAGAGGATGTAAAACATGATGAACTCCTACAACTAAGCTCAATTTATGACATGCATAGGAGAATTTCCTAGTAAACACGCTCCAAATGTATTGAAATGTACATGCATGCATGAATTGATCTCCCTCTCTACTTCTTAAGCTTGATTCTTACATCTCATAGCTCAATTTACTTGAATTCATGGATGAATTAACTCAATTTCAAGACTAGAGACTTGGCTTCTTACCTTAGATGCTCAATTGGTCTTAGGTGCCAAATTCTTGAGCTAAATGTTCAAATCTCCAAAGTTTCTTCTTCTTTTCTAGCAATTCCTTTTATTTGAGTTCAATTCTCAAGCCTAGGACCAAATTTTCCTACTCTCTCCCTCTCTCACATTTTTTAGCATCAAACTAAGGAAACAAATGAGGTGTAAAGTTGAACTAGTGGGGTCAAATATGGCTCATTTGGTGGTAAATAATCAAAGTTAATCAAATGGCATTAAATTATTTTAATTTAATCGCTCTGGATAGAATTTTAATTAAACTTGCCATAAGGCTCTAAAAATTCCAAATAACACATAAATCAAGTCAATTTCTATATCGGATGTCGATAAGGCCTTTAATTCGCAAACCAAAACAAAATCATGAATAGATTTTCCTATGTTAAATAGATAAAATGCATTTAAAACAACACACCCATGTAATTAATTCCGAATTTGACCTTAATGACTTATTAGGCATAAGAAATCATGGTTTAACGTTAATCATGAGTCAGGGTTGTTACAGTCTTCCCCCTTTAAAGAGTTTGGTCCTCCAAACTCATATTACCTTCATTTTGGAAGAACGCCGGACTCAAAGGAAACAACTCAGGATATCGTCTCATTATGTCTTCCTCCGTTTCCCAAGTTGCATAAGTTTCTCCATGATTCTGCCAGTCAACTTTTACCAACTGTATTTCTTTGTTTCTCAATCTTTTGATCCTTCGGTTGACAATTTGAATTGGCCGTTCTTCGTATGTGTAATCATCCTTTAAAAGTACATGAGTCGGCTCAATCACATGTAGCGGATCTCTCAAATAATCCTGAAGCATAGATACATGAAATACATTATGCATGTTTTCCATTACCGGGAGTAAGGCTACTCGATATGTTACTGAATTGATCTTCTCAAGAATCTCATATGGCCCAACATATTTTGGCCCCAGCTTGCCTTTAACACCAAACCGAGTTTGTCCTTTCATAGGGGTCCCTTTTATGAACACATGGTCTCCAATTTCATATTCTTTGTCTCTTCTTCGAACATCAGCATAACTCTTTTGCCGGCTTTGAGCAGTTTTCAGGTGTTGTTGGATTAGTTTTATTTTTTCAGTCGTTTCTTGCACAAGTTCCGGTCCCAACAAAGGTCTATCACCTACCTCGGCTCAACATATCGGAGATCAGAATTTTCTTCCATACAAAGCTTCATAAGGAGCCATTCCAATGCTTGAATGGTAGCTGTTGTTGTACACAAACTCAGCCAACGGCAAATAGGTCTCCCAATTTCCTTGGAAATCTAACACGCACATTCTGAGCATATCTTCCAAGGTTTGATTGGTCCGTTCAGTTTGACCATCTATCTGTGGGTGATAAGCACTACTCAACCTCAGTTCTGTCTCCAAGGCCTGTTGTAAACTTTTCCAGAATCTTGATGTGAACTGCGAATCTCTGTCAGATACAATAGATACTGGTATACCATGTAATCTCACAATTTCATTCACATACATGTTAGCTAACTTATCCGCATTATAATTAGTTTTGACAGGCAGAAAATGGGCAGATTTAGTCAAACAATCAACTATAACCCAGATAGAATCCATACCTCGAGAAGAACGAAGCAATCCCACAATGAAGTCCATGGTAATGTGCTCCCATTTCCATTCCAGTATTGGAAGCAGCTATAACAAACCAGCAGGTCGTTGATGTTTAGCCTTAACTTGTTGACAATGTAAACATCTAGCCACAAAATCTACAATGCACTTTTTCATTCCAAGCCATCAGAAATTCTATTTCAGATTATGATATATCTTTGTGTTCCTCGATTGCATGACGAATTTCGAATTATAAGTCTCAGTCATAACACGTTTTCTCAGATCAGAGGAATCTGGTATACAAAGTCCATTCTGAAATTTTAACACTTCATTCTCAAATATAAACCCCGACCTTGGTTTTGAGTCAAATTCTTCCACGACCTTTTTCAAGTACTCATCTTCCAGTTGCTTCTCTTTGATTTCTTCAATGATAGCTGGTTGAGCGGAAATGGCAGCTAAAATTCCACACTGTTCATGTATCACAATCTCAATCTCATTCTTTTCTAGGTCATATAACAATTCTCTCTGACTGGTAAGTAAACACGACATATTTCCCATTGATTTTCGGCTCAAGGCATCTGCTACAGTATTAGCTTTCCCTAGGTGATACAAAATCTGCAAATCATAGTCTTTAATGAACTCTAACCATCTCCTCTGTCTCATGTTCAATTCTTTTTGAGTGAAGAAATATTTGAGGCTTTTATGATCAGTATACACTTCACATGTGGCACGATATAGATAATGTCGCCAAATTTTCAAGGCAAACACCACAGCTGCCAGTTCAAGATCATAAGTTGGGTAATTCCTTTCATGTGATTGGAGCTGCCGAGAAACATAGACAATTACCTTTCCATTTTGCATTAGTACACTACCCAAACCCTTATAGGATGCATCACTGTAAATCTGAAATCCATCAGTTCCATTCGGCAAAGTCAAAATCGGTACAGTTACTAGTCTAGTTTTCAACTCTTGGAAGGCTAACTCTCGTTGTTCATTCCAATCAAATGGTATATTTTTCTAAGTTAACTGGGCCAATGGCATGGCAAGTTTTGCAAAGTCTTTCACAAATCTTCTATAGTAACCTGCAAGTCCCAAAAAACTTCTAACTTCTATCACATTCGTCGGTTTAGGCCAGTCCACAATAGCTTCAATTTTCTTTGGGTCAACAGAGATACCATCCTTATTAATTACATACACAAAAAATGTTACACTATCAAGCCAGAACTCACATTTGGATAATTTTGCATACAATTTCTTTTCTCTCAGAATCTGTAAGGTAGTTCTCAGGTGATTCTCATGTTCTTCCCTACTTTTAGAATAAATCAAAATGTTATCAATGAACACAACGACAAATTCATCGAGATATTGTTTGAAAACTCGGTTCATTAGGTCCATAAAAACTGCTGGTGCATTTGTCACCCCAAATGGCATTACCAAGAATTCATAGTGTCTATATCTAGTCCTGAATGCGGTTTTCTCTACATCTTCTGCCTTGACCTTTAACTAATGATACCTGGATCCGAGGTCAATTTTAAAGAACACTTGAGCGCCTTGGAGTTGGTCAAACAAGTTATCTATTCGGGGTAGAGGGTATTTGTTTTTGATAGTTACTTTGTTCAATTCTTGATAATCTATACATAACCTCAAGGATCCGTCATTCTTCTTGGCAAATAGGACCGAAGCACCCCAAGGTGAAGTGCTCGGGCGAATGAATTTCTTATTTAACAGTTCTTGAAGTTGAGTTTTCAATTCTTTCAATTCTAAGATTGACATTCTATAAGGGGTCTTAGAAATAGGTTGTGTTCTTGGTGCTACTTCGATAGTGAACTCAATTTCCTTTTCAATTGAGTCCCCGGGTAGATCATTGAGAAACACATCAGAAAAGTCACAAACCACAGGAATAGTTTCTACACTGGCACTATCCGAAGACATAGTCAACACGCTACATAAGTTGCTTCGATACCCATTTCTTAACAGCTTTTTGGCTTTCATAAATGAGATCAAGTACGGTGGGGGAAGTACCCCATTCTCGGTAAAAATAAACTCAGGCACACCAGACGGTCTAAACACAACAGATTTACTTGCAAAATCAATAGTGGCACAATATTTAGTCAACCAATCCATACCTAGAATACAATCAAAATGATTGATGCTCAAGGGTAACAAATCAACATATAATGTCATATCGCCAATCAAAATATCACATGCCAGATAAACATAAGCACATATCATGGAACCCCCAGATGGTGTAGATACAAATAGTAAATAGTTCATAGGTTCTAGTGGCCTAGTTAATTTCTGAGAGAAAGCATGCGATACAAATGAATGCGTGGAATCAGAATTAATCAGTACATAGGCATTCTGAGCACAGATAGAAATTATACCTGACACTACAGATTCGGTGTTCTGCACATCACCAGGCACAAGTGCAAATACTCAACCCTACCTCAAGGTTTCTTTCCCGGTGTTAGCTTTCGTATTCATCTTGGATGCAGAAGTAGATGCCGCTGAACTTGCCGCTGGACGGTTAGTATTTTCAAACCTGATAAGACAATCTTTCATCACATGGCCGATTTTTCCACACCTGAAACAGCCACCTGACGCTTGATAGCAAACTCTCTTGTGTTTCTTACCACATTCTAAGCAAGTCGGTATAGTTCCACCATTTTGGCTTGAGCCACTATAAGATCCCGTATTTTGTCTCTTATTCCCAGTAAATGAACGACCCTTTTTAAAATTATTTCCAGACCTTTTTCCCATCCAATTAGTTCGTGGGACAAAAGTTTGTTTCTTTGCTGCCAAAATAGCCTCCGCCATTAATGCCCTATCAAATACATTCACATACGTCGGCAGGTTAAGAACTCCCACCCGATCCAGTATGTCTAAATCCAGCCCACCCTCAAATTTGCGGGCCTTCTTGTAGTCTGTGTCCACCATGTGAGGAGCAAACCTGGCTAACTCTGTAAATTTAGCCTCGTACTCAACTACGGACATTCTGCCTTGTTTGAGTTCCTGAAATTCTGAAACCTTCTGGTCCCGAAAACACTAGGAGAAGTACTTGTCATAGAAAATTATATTGAATTGAACCAATGACATATTTTCATTACTATTCCAGACCAATAACCACCATCTCCGAGCTTTGTCCTTTAGAGTGTAGGTTGCCAAAAGCACTTTCTGAACCTCGTAACAGGGAAATACTTCAAACAATTTCT
Source organism: Camellia granthamiana (assembly GCA_036172215.1). NCBI lineage: Eukaryota > Viridiplantae > Streptophyta > Magnoliopsida > Ericales > Theaceae > Camellia > Camellia granthamiana. The sequence goes on along the minus strand of CM069903.1, from coordinate 26,433,140 downwards.
CCATCTCCAACAACCATGTTTCAGCCTTTAGTAGTTCGATCCCACCAAGAAAGGTTGGCGGTTTCATTTTCATAAACTTTTGAGTCAGGTTGATTATGTCATTGTTGCCCGGTTCAATGGCACCGGTGGAGGTGGAGGAGGTAAAGGTTGTTGCTGCTGTTGTTGCGTTATTAACTCAGTCAAAGCTGTTAGTATCTGTTCCATTTTATTCATTCAGGCCTCCGAAGACCCTATTGTATTATCACTTCTGGCATTTTCTATTGCTATAGGGAAACAGAAGGGCAATTGTGACAACCCTGACCTCTGATTAGCATTAATTCGTGATTTAGTATGATAAGTAACTGATTACGATGAAATCCCAAATTGATTATGGGAGTGTGTTGCTTAATTGCATTTCTATCTGTTTACGTTTTAATTTCGAATTGCGAATTGAAAGCCTTATCGGCGACCGATTCAGAAATTGACTTGTGTTATATGCTAATTAGGATTTATAGAATTTTATGGTAAGTTTAATTGAAATTCGATTTAGAACAATTAGATTAGAAGAAATCATGTTAAACTACTTTAGCTTGAGTTATTTACACATTTGCCATTGGTGGGCCTTTACAAGGCCATTTGTTTGATTTCATATATGTTAACACACCATTCTTCATCCACCTCCTTGCTAAAACGAGAGAGAGAGGGAGAGTTGGAAGAAAGTCGAATTCAACAAGAGAGTTGCTTGGGATTTAGAAGAAATTGAGAGAGATTTGCATATTTGAGCTACCACACTTGAAAATTCAAGACTTAAGGTAGGCATTCACCCTCTTAATTATGAAATTAAATTGTTTCGTGCATGGTTTATGGAAAAATTGGAGATTAAAGTCAAGGAATAGCCTAAAGAGTAGGATTGAGAATCAATTCATGCATGCATATCCATATCATTGAATTTTGAGATTATTTTCATGAAAATCCTTCCATGCATGTTCATCTTATAGTTTTAATCTAAGAATTCATCAAGTTTTAGAGTAGAATTCCTCATGTGATCATGTGTTGGGAGCTTTGAATTCAAGTGAGTGCATGCATGGCATAATTACATTATGTTCTTGAATTTCAAGTTGGAATTTGATACAATTGTCACACTTTTGGGCTTTAATTTTATGAAATGATCTTCAAAACATGTTGTGTTATGAGTTTCTAAGTGTTTTCCAGAATTTTTGGCCCAAAAGGATGAGTTTTGGTTTGTTTGATCCATGGTTTGAGCTTTGGGAGCAAATCTGGAAAACCCAGAATTTGGCTTCCTTGCTCGAGCGACCACCTTTGTTTTCAGACTTTCGCTTGAGCGACGGAATGCTGGCTCGAGCGTAAATTGCAAGCTCTCAGGTTTTTGTGTGTACAGACTTACGCTCGAGCGACGAGACCCACGCTTGAGCGAGGAACTGTGTCTCATGCTCGAGCAAGCATCGAGCGGAGCTTTTCAGCAACCAGTACTTTTCACATTTTTGCAGATCGCTCGAGCAAGGGAGTCTACGCTCACTTTTCACATTTTTGCAGATCGCTCGAGCAAGGGAGTCTACGCTCGAGTGACCTCTCTCATTCGGTAAGCTCGCTCAAGCGAAGGAGTCTACGCTCGAGCAAGACCTCTATTTTCAGCAAGTTTGGAAAAAAATGTTTTCAAGTATATTTTTGCATCATCATCCCATCCTAGGCATTCCTAGGCCATGTTTAAGGCATTATAATGAGGACAATGATCTAGAACCACACCAAAACAAGAAAGGGATTAAGTTATTATATCCGGGTGTGTAATTTAGTGTGTGTTTGTTCTGCAACTATGTAGGTTTGGCACCCAATGACGCTGATTAGCTTGCCTATAGCCCAGTAATCTGTGAGTAACGATGTTGTAAAGTTATGTTCAATTATAATTACTTTCTGAATGATTAACTGTACTGTTTTCTGAAATGATATTGTTTACTGAATGAATGTTTGTCCTATTTTATGAACTGTACTTGTGGCATCCATAGCAACTGACTATTACTGTTACTGTTACTGCTACTGTTACAAAGATCTCTGTCAGTTCCTATTATTGGAACTACTGTTACCGTATTGATGGCCATCAACTAACTGTTCGGTCTATTAAGACCTACTGTACTGTTCTGCTATTGGATGTATCACGTATGACTGCCATGATTCCTAAATGACTGATATGACTCGAAATATGAGTCACTGATTGAATAACTGATTTACTGATGCAAATGACTGTTTTAATTACTGAAAGGACATTCATTCTTAACCCCTTTACACATTTGTTATTCACTGGGCTTTAGCTCACTATTTATATATATGTATGTAGGTGGCTAGGGACCAGACCCAAGCTAGAAGCGTTGAGTTAAGCTCATGTTTTGTCAAGCCAACCATTGTGCCTCACTTTGAGGTTCCGAATCTGCTTGAGCCAAGGCTGTTTTTGGGGTGTCTCAGATTCACCCTTTCGTCCTTGCCAATGTAATGAATGTTTAAGACGTTAGACTGTACAGTTATGGTGAAGGGATTAGGTCCCTAACCTGTATGTTACTAAATATAAGCATTTTGATGTGTATATATGTATATATGGCTTTGAATGTGGTTGTCCACAAAAGTTTTTCTCATTCAGGTTTTCACAGCTCATTGGACATCTTTTATTATTGATTGGCTTCCGCCAGCTCCTTTATATTATATTACTGTTGTTACTGTTAATTAGGCCTTTGGTAATCAAGTATTACTAGCCGGTTACGATGCTAAACCCTTAGGGGCGGGTTTGGGTCGCGACAACAATAAACATAGGTAGATAGTCCTTTTCATAACGTTCAAAACATTCATTTTAATATCATGTGTTCGTGGTCAATTCCAGTTTTCATTCTTAATGAATTCACTCACATACATGTTGGTGAGATGTCTCTATTTCTTACTAGAACATCCTATAGCTCATATGGACTCGTGTGTGCGGTATAACTCATGCTCTAATACTACTCTGTCACGACCCGTAGCCGCTCCTATGGGTTTGGCATCGTAACCGGCAAGTAATCCTTGGATTAGCAAAGGCCTCTTGACAAAATAACATATAGTTAGGGGTTGCGGAAGCAAATATAGAAACGTACATAGTCTAATGAGCTGTGAAGACATACATGGGACAGATAACTAAACATTTTTATAAACTTATGAGTGACGACAAAAAAAACAGTATTTACACATCACTTCATGTACATGTTACCAGAAATCTTGTCCAATTACAAAATATAGCATAAACATGGTCTAGTACAGATACAAAACTAGCCCCAAAACTTGACTTTACCCGAAACCTCCTCGGGAGGCACAAAGGTTGGCTGACAAAAATTGTAACATAGACTGTCAACTCTGGGCCTGGTTACGAGTCTGCTCCCCTGCATACATAATCTAAATAGTGAGCGGAAGCCCAGTGAATAATAACAGAGTAAAGATTTTACTGAATGATGTCCACACAAAGAAAGAGTCTTGTACATGATCGGATGTCATAACAGAGCAGATTCATAGGCATAGTTACATTTGCATTCAAAACTTGTACATATATCATATCATAGTACGTGGCACATCCATTAGCGTTAACAAATCCGATGACCCACAAGGGACTGCCGTGAAGGCTTTCTGATGACTCATGTGCACAGAAACGTTTCCGATGACCCATAAAGGGACCTGATGACCCGTAAAGGGATTTGATGACCCATAAAGGGACGCATATCACGTGATGCTAAGGATGCCACGAATACATTTCAAAATCTTGGACAATCATTCATTCATTTCAAACATAGCGTAGCATATCAGAAACTAATCATTTCATATCAAAATGTTCAAAAAATAATTAACATTGAATGTAACTTTACAGAGTTATTACTCACAGATAACTGGTAACTCCGAGTAGATAGGAAAGTGGCAATTCACCAAATCTGAGGCGCGTGACCTACATAACATGGTAGATTCATAAATTGAAACACACGCTCGGATCGTACATAACTCATTTCATTTGTCCTTAGTGTGTTTCTAGCCTTTAACTTCATTATGGAGTCTTAAACATGGCCTAGGAGTGCCTAGGATGGAATGAGAATGCTAGAATGTACTTGAAAACATTTTTCAAATTTTGCTGAAAACAGGGTCCACGCTCAAGCGTGGCTTTTCTCGCTCGAGTGGACATGCAGAAAGTGAGGGTTCGCTCGAGCGTGACTTCCCTCTGTCGAGTGGATTGTAAACTTTGAAAAAAGTACTGGTTGCTTGGATTTCACGCTCAACGGATGCTCGACCCACACTCGAGCGTGAGACTCAGACCCTCGCTCGAGCGTGACTTTCCTCGCTCAAGCGTGCTGCAAAACATATGAGCTTCTGGGTACATGCATTTCATGCTCGAGCGGGCTTCATGTCGCTTGAGCGGAAGTGCACGCACTCAGAGTGCTCGCTCGAGCGTGAACTCCTACGCTCGAGCTTGAATGCAAATTTTGGAATTTCTAGATTTGATCTCCAAGTTTCAAACTCAAACTAAACACTTCAAAACTCATCCTCTTGGGCCAAAATTCTGGAAAACATTTAGAAATTCACAAAACATCATGATTTAAAGATCATTTCATGAAATCAAGGTGTAGCTTGACTTTTTCACGCCCCCCTTTTGGAGAGCTCGAATTGGTCCTACAGTTTGGACTGCCATTACGGTTTTGAATCTAGTGTCACAAGTGCAATCTGAAACTGATAAACACCAAAAAGTCCAATCCAGCAAATCATTTTGGAAAATCGATTTTAAATCAAATAATGCCAAAATTAGACTACTTTGTCAAATTACAGAGTCGCCACCTAAATATTTTGTTTTTGGGATATTTAGGAAACCCTGACTCGTGCCAAAGGCCACGTGTCCGTCATCACCAAAGTTGCCTTGGCTCAGGAACTTGGGTATAAGAGGGGAAGGTCCTAAAATGAGCACCCCGCTCGCCCGATCAAAGATCGGCCTCTACTAATCATGATATGTTATTTTATAAATCTTGTATGTTCTTATTCCGGTTAATAACTAACTTTACTATGTGACGCACACAAGCAAGTATAGACTAAAATTGCAAGAATTGGAACGAATTCAACTCATGTTTGTTTTCGAAAATGGTTTGAAGTTGCCACCCTCAAGTGGGTTAAAACGCGGATTTGTCATTAAACATGATGGGCTTAAAACATGATTTGCCACTTCGCAAAGTGGGCTTAAAACTCACACTCGTTGAATTGTTCCAATACAAGCAACAAGCCTTCATCCAAAGGCATTCATGCAGTTAATCATTTAAGCAAATAGCCTCATGGCAAGCATGCTATCATGGAAACATGGCAATCGCACTCATGCAAGTATGCTAAAGCATAAAACTTACTGAGTACTCAAAGCTAAAACAAAAGCTAGTTAGAAACAATGCATGATCCTAACTATACAAGATGCCTAATGTAACACATGCAATATGAAATTAATAGGCTTGGCTACTAATATGGCATATGATTCGATTTGATAACATGCTTTGAAACACGTATTCAAATAAGTATTGAATTTGCAATGCAGTTTGAATGATGTGCCGAGTCTCGGTGCATGCAAGACAAATGAATGAATGCAAACATGCAAGCATAAGGTATGCTAATTGAAAATGTCCCTAATCTAACCATCGAAAGCGGTTAAATAAAAAGGAGAAAGACGCGGGGTTAGAAGACATGCACACATGCAAGCACACTTATTACAACATTGTGCCTTCGCGAATGAGGGTCCGAATAAATAAGCTAACTAGCTACGTTAATTAAGCTAATCTATTACAACACAAAACTAATTAACTATTCTAGCTAATTATTACAATAATTGAAATAAATTAACTAACTATTCTAAGCTAGCTAAAATATTACAAAACGAATTGAGCTAATTAATTACAACACTTGTATGAATGAAATAGCTAACTTATTCTAAGTTAACAAAAGCCATTAAATGGCCTCGAGGGCGAGGGACGCATGCATGCTTGGTTGCTCCACTTGAAAATGCCATTGCCTTACCATCGGATACCTCTGTTTGCACTCGTTTTGATCACTGAAAATTGTACCAACTCCCAGAATGCCTCTGCTCCAACTCAGGAGCACATTTGTGCAAAAATTGATTGGTGGCTGGTCGGTTACAAAAAGTGGCTGTCAGCCACCTTAACTGGCCAGTTGGCTCCTTCAAGTGGCCGGTCGGCCACCCCCTTTTCTGGACTTCTCCTTTTGCTGCAACAGAGAGCAAACAAAGGCAAAGCAATGTATTTTCAAGGAATGTGTGAACTGTTGCCCTCCTTATCATTGCGCAAACTCAAAGAAAGGTAACTCTTGGCCTTCAAGCCGTCAACCAAGCATTTTCAATGCATGATGGCTAGAAAACCCAGCTTGTACAAGCTTAATGAATGCACAAATAAGACTCGAAGGACCACCACCCTATCATGTATGATCAAGGGTAATAATGACTAAGAAAAGTGGAACGTTTCATCACTTTGAGTATAAAACGTCCCATTTTTCTTGTGTTCGGATTAACGTCGGATCCGAACACATGCAATGCAACACAACATGCTTATCTTGCTCAAGTTTTACTTGTCAAATTTTGTTTACTCATTTTAAATTACCAACTCATTCTTTAGTTGATTTAGTCCAAGGTGAGTGTCCTCTAATAGAAGAGGTGTCAACTAAGGGAGGATTTAAGGCATGAGAGAGATCATGCTGTTGGTTAGTAGAAACCCTCAAAAGAGGATTAAAACCATTAAGCACAAATCTCAATCTCAAACTTAAACACAACCCAAAGGTTAACCAACCCTCAAAGCAAATGAAAAAGTGAATAAATGAGGGAGGTTGCAGATTTTTCAATGCTGGAATTATATGCAAAATGGCACTATAACATGTAAGCAACTCATGCAAATCATGTTTAAATGCCGGAAACACCAAACTAGTGAAGATCAATACACTATAGGCATGCAATACAAAGCTCATAAGGTACAAACACTTCAAAATAATCCTAAAACAGCCTAAAAGGAGTCCTAAAATATGCTTGAAGTAAGCTAAAAAAAGCTAGAATAAGAGGCCAAAACATAGCACAAACTAAACTATCAAGCACAATTGCACTACAAGCATACAAAGCAAGCCTCAAGTGACCAAACCAGCCCAAAATAGAGCTAAAACATGCCAAAATAGAGCCTAAAACATGCTTGAATAAAGCTAAGTTAAGCTAGAAAATCAAGCTAACATGTGAAGCAACCTAGGCATGGAAGCAAGACACAAGGAGGGGAGGCTAACCCTTCCTCTTTGGACTTCAAAACATGTTTTCCACCACTGAAATAACTCAAAATTTTAGTGATTTAAAGGCCCAAAAAGTTTGATTTGAAAGCCTTGAAAGATGGCACAAAAAGCTATACAAGCTAAGGAACAAAAGAGAGAGACAACCCCCTAACACAAAATAGGCTCAAACCACCATTTTTAGGACTGAAAAATAGAGGTTTTTACAGTTGAAAACCAGCTCAAAAACAGTGTCAAAAGATTGCAAAACAAGTATGGAAATTAAGTTAGCAAAGAGAAGTTTCTACCTCTTGAAGGAAAGACACAACTTAAGCAACAATCTGAGCTTAAACCACCTTCTAGAGCTCAAAAGAAGCTCCAAGAGAGCTTTAAGCAATCTCAGCCCAAAGATGAACCACTTCGATCAAGGATGTCTAGGCAAAGGAGAGGTGTATCTTTACTTGTATACATAAAAGGGCAAGAGAGAGAGAAATCTAGAGAGAGAGAATTGTAGAGAGAGAGGATTTTTAGAGAGAGAGAGGCTCCCAAAATTTTCTAACCTAGCAATATGAGAGATATGGCCTCTATATATAGCAATATATGAGCTTCAGGTCAAAATATCTGAATTAAGACAACTAGAGCAATGTGAAAACAGCTAGAGGGGAAATATCTGCAAAAAATATGAGTTTGGGACATTAGTGGTTGACCGGCCACTTAAAGTGGCCGGCAACCCACTGTAGACGTCCCCGAACGCCCCGGGAGGGTTAAGTCCCGTTCTGTTCATTTGGGCTCACTACAGTTCAAAGGACTCGAATGTTACGGTTCTTAATCTTGAACCAAAGAGTCCAAATCTGGCAAATCGTTTTGAGAAAACAGATTTTTGAAAGAAGTGCCAAACATGGACTGCTTTGCCAGATACAGAGTCGCCACCTAAATATTTTTTTATGGGGAAATTTAGGAAACCCTGACTCGGTGCCAAAGGCCACGTGTCCGTCATAACCAAAGTTGTCTTGGCTCGGGAACTTGGGTACGATTGGGGAAGGTCACTTCGTGAGCACCCCCGCTTGCCCGGTCAAAGACCGGCCTCTACTAATCATGATATCTATTTTTGAAAACATTGTGTGTTCTTATTCCGGTTATTAGCCTAGGTTACTATGTGATGCGCACAGCATACAAGTATAGATTGGGTCGCCTGAATTGGAACAAAACATTTCATGTTTGTTTGTTTGAAAATGGTTTGATGGTGCTACCCGCAGGTAGGCTAAGACGTGGATTTGCCACCCTCGGGTGGGCTTTAGAAAACATGATTTTGCCACTATCTAGTGGGCTTAAAACAAACATTTGATGAATTGTCCCAATTCAAGTAACACAACCTCCACCCACAGGCATTCAAGGCAGTTATATCACATAAGCAGTTAGCCTCATGGTAAGCATGTTATTATGGCAGTCACTCACACGCATGCAAGGATACTAAAGCATAAAAACTCACCGAGTACTCCAAGCCAAAACAGAAGCTCATTAGAAATCCATGCATGATCCTAAGTATACAGAAATGCCTAATGCAACGCATGCAAAAATGTAAACTATAGTAGGCTCGGCTATTCTAAACATGGCATATGGAATGCTACAACTAACACGTATTCAATTTGGAGTTGAAATACAAATGCAGTTTGTATGATGCGCCGAGCCCGGTGCATGCAAAACAGATGAATGAATGCAGACATGCTATCATGCTGTATGCTAATTGAAATATGCCATAATCTAACCATCATAAGCGGGTAAATAAAAAGGGAAGAAAGACGTGGGGTTGGAAGACATACATCACACGCACGCACACTTATTACAATTATGCCCTCGCGCAGAGGGTCCGAATAAATATACAGTCCCGAATAAAAGAATATTACAGTCCAAATAATACAGTCCAAATGATGTACAGATTCCTAATTAATTTACAAATTAACTAAGAAAACAATAAACTGGCATGCAAGCTAGGGACTGCCTTGATTCCGCTCCGGGTGATGGAATGATGCATGTTTGGGCTGCCTTTGTGCGGAAATCCATGACGATGCCCCGATTAGTCTCTGTTTGCAATTGTTCTTGAAATGCGTGCCAAGCCTTGGAAGACTGCTGATTCTTGATTTTACTGCAACAGAGAGTAGGAAAGGGGCATAGCAATGTATTTTCACAAATGTACGCATGTCTCGATCCTCGTGCTACCAATCACGCATCTCGATGCATGATGGCCGAGGAGCCGAATTGCACAACTCAATATAGAATGAATGCATATGAACACTACAACAAAACCTAACTCCATCATGGATAATCCGGAGTGTCGGTGACTTGGGAATTGAGACACGTTCCGTCACTCGGAGTACGGAACGTACCTCATTTCCCGTGCCCGGGCTAACTCCTATCCCGAACACGATACAATATGCATGATATGCATGAAATGCAACTAAGATATAATCCTAACATACACAATGTTATGGAATGGCATACACGCTACACGAGGTGATACACAACCGAGCATACACAATGCTATGGATGAAATGGCATACGCAATGCAATATGGGCTTACACCAACATGAGAGAGCCTCGGCCACACTCACATAAGAGGCCATAAGATGAAAACAAGACAACTCGAAATGCGTGCACGCGTGCACGCAAATCGAGGACTGAACCTACGGCACGGAAATGCCACTCTAATGAGACATGGCAAAGACATAGAATATGATATGCAAACATACAAAAATCAGTAGCAAAGTGAGGGGGAAAACAGCCCCGAAACATGGCGAAATGAAACCCGATGCAAGGAACGAGTCCCGAAACATGGAATTAAGCACATGAAATGGCCTATAGCTATGCAATGCATGCATAATTGGTACATGGAATGAAAAGACAGAAGCAAGGCAGCCCCAAAATAAGCATTTTTACAGTTCGAAGCATGGCCAAACAGTGGGTACAAATAGGGAAAAATAAGCATGCAAAAATGGGGGGCCAAGAGAGGTAATGAAGCAAGTCATAGCTGCTGATCTCAAACACAGAAGGCCCCTTCTACAATGTTGAAGAGGGGCCAAAAATATGATGTTTTACAGTAGATGAAAAGCCCCAAAAACAGATACAAGTATGGAAAACAATTCATGCAAGAAATGAGCCAACGAAGGGGCAAAGAAGTAACTGATATAAGGGGGTCTCAAACAAGTGAGGGACCTTCAACAATGTTGAAGAGGGTCCCAAAATATGGCATTTTACAGTATATGATCAAGCCCAAATCAGTATGCAAATATGCTCAAAGTACAATGCAAGATTAAGGCCACAAGAGGGCTATAACACAAAGTATACCAAGGATGTCTCAAACAGCCCTAGACCCTTAATGAAACATGAAGAGGGGGTCATTTTAGGGCCATTTTCAGTTCGGACCAAAGCCCAAAACAGAGACACAATAGCCTAATAAATCATGCAAAAATGGAGACCAAAGAGGGTGATAATGACAAGTGATATATGGAGGTCCCAAACAGTGTTGAGCCCTTCTTCAATGTTGAAGAGGGGCTCAAAATAGGCCTATTTACAGTTTACATCAGGCCCCAAAACAGATCACACACAAGCTAAAAATATCATGCAAGAAAATGGCATTCAAGAGGGTATTGAAGCAAGTGCAACATGGGGGGCTCAAACAGTGTTGAGCCCTTAATGAAACAAGAAAATGAGCTCAAAAAAATGACCTTTTCAGTTTTGGTTGGAGCTCAAAACAGCAAGAAAAGAGGGCTAATATATTGAGCAAAATAAGGGCCAAAAGGAGGGAAATAGGACTTACCCTTGAAGACTACCCCTTGGATGCTTCTTGGCTTGAGAAGTGATGCCTCCTAGCTGCTAGAAAGCTCTCCAAGCTGCTGGAAATGGAGTAGTGGTGGTGGTGCTTGGTGGTGATGAAGAAAAGGGTGTAGGAACTTGGATGCTTGGAGCTTAAAGTGAGGGAGAGAGAGGGGTGCAATGCAAAGAGCTCAAGGGAAATTTTTGTAACCCTCAAACCAGACCTGGGAGGCTGGTTATATAGGCCAAGAGAGGGGAGAAAAGGAGGGAAAAAAGGGAGGGAAATTGCATCAAGTTTCCCTTCAAAAAAGTTCCCTCCGGATGCAGGTTTTTGGGGGGAAACAGATATACAGCTGTAATGTACCAACCTTGAGGATCATGGCCGGCCAAGTATCAAAGCTGCAGGTGGCCGACCGGCCACCCCCCATGGCCAGCCGGCCAGGGGTCAAAAGGGTCAACTTGAATTAGTGGCCGACCACCACAAATTGGTGGCCTCCCAGGTGTCCTCAACACAACCCTGTGGTTCAAAATTGGCAACTGTAAAACAGGAGAGAGAACAAGCCATTTTTAGGAGGGGTTCAAAAGGGTCAAGTAGAATTAATGGCCAGCCATATAATATTTGTGTCCTCCCAGGTGTCTACAACACAAATATGGGGGTTAGGATTGAAGAAAGTGACCCTAGGGTGGTCAACATTGGCTTGGAAGTGAGAAAAACGGGCGTCGGAGGGCGCCGGAGGAATATAACTGGTTGCTGAAACAATTGCTGGCCTCCCACCCTTCTACGGCCTTCCCGGTGATGAAACAGAGGTACCTGCCAAAAATGAACAAAAACCGATGCAAAATGAAGGTTCCGGGGCCGAAACGCGCAGTCCGAGGCCCCGAAAATTGCCCGTTAAGCACCGAAAGTGGCGTTCGACCACGGAGTGGGTCTCTCAGACCTCAGTGTCCCTAAAAAGGGAGTAAACAAGATGCATGCCAAAAACCGGAGCAAACGGGGGCGGTTAAGCGGTCCCGAACCGAGGCACACGGCCTGACGGCTCCGAAAACCGGGAACCGGGCTCCGAAATGGGCAAAATGGCCTACGACCACGAAATGTAGCCCACGGCCACTGAGAGATGGTCTATGGGACCTCTCCCTCCCCTCAAGAAAAGAAACAGAGAAAACTGAGTCTGGTTCGCAAACCGAGGCAAGGCACAGAAGAGGGTTCGGAAGTCTAGAGGCAGGGCTCACGGCCGCGACTCTGAGACTTCTGAACGAGCACAACATGCACCATCACCAAGCGCTCAAATGGTGACGTCTGAGTCTTAAGGTCGGTCAAAAATGGGGTGTCTACACCCACTTTTCTGGCCGACCGGCCACCCTTGGTGGCCTACAGGCCACATTTGTGGCCGACAGCAAAAATCTGTTCTTTAGGTTCAACTTCAAATGGACATATCTCCTTCATCTGGACTCCTTTTCAAGTCATTCTTGAGCCTAAATTAAAGCCCCAGAAGTCTTCTTTCCAATGGTTTTAGCCTCACATCAAAATTTCAAGTGTGAAAAAAAATATGCCTCTTTTAGTGAAGGTTGCTCATTTCCAGCTCAATCGGATTGATGCCTAACTTCAACCAGCCATATCTCCCCTATCTAGACTCGACTTTAGGAGATTCTTGAGTGTAAAATGAAGCCCCAGAAGTCTTCTTTCCAACAGTGGTGGCCTCATAGCTGAAATCCAAGTATACAAACGGATAGGCCTAATTTAGTGAAGGCTACCCGGTTCTCTCTTAACGGTTTATGCCTAACTTCTCTCCCAACTAATTTTGTTCTCTCTCCTCCAATTTTCTTCAACTCCAAACTTTTAAACAAGATGTTTTGAAAGATTTTTCAAAGATTTCACCTCTCTTTCATTCATTTCCACTTTGTCCTTGCTCAATTTACCGAAAAGCGCAACATTTAACGAAATGCGAACCTCGGAACATCGTAGGAACTCTTTTCCAAAAATATTTTGAAAGAGAGGGTTTTAAGGTCTAAAATCATTTTGGTCAAAAGGTTTTGGTCCAAAAAGGGGGTGTAAGGTTGGGATTTGATGATCTCCTCGCCAAAGAAATCTAACCTTTGCACTGCACACCTTTCATCATCAAGTAAGCCATCAGTAGTGCCCAAGTCTTAAGGGGGGTAAAAAATGGGGTGTTTACAGTTGCCCCTCTTTGACAGAGCTTAGAGTCATGAAAAACAAAGGGGCAACCCACTTAAAGTGGCCGGAAACCCAATTTTCTGGCCGACCGGCCACCCTTGGTAGCCTACAGGCCACATTTGTGGCCGATAACAAAAATCTGCTCTCTAGGTCCAACTTCAAATGGCATATCTCCTTCATCTAGACCCCTTTTCAGGTCATTCTTGAGCCTAAATTGAAGCCTCGGAAGTCTTCTTTCCAATGGTTTCAGCCTCACATCAAAATTTCAAGTGTGAAAAAAGATATGCCTCTTTTAGTGAAGGTTGCTCATTTCCAGCTCAATCGGATTGATGCCTAACTTCAACTAGCCATATCTCCCCCATCCGGACTCGGCTTTAGAAGATTCTTGAATGTAAAATGAAGCCCTGGAAGTCTTATTTCTAACAGTGGTGGCCTCATAGCTGAAATCCAAGTGTACAAATGGATAGGCCTGATTTAGTGAAGGCTACCTGGTTCTCTCTTAACGGTTTATGCCTAACTTCTTTCCCAACTACTTTTGTTCTCTCTCCTCAATTTTCTTCAACTCCAAACCTTTAAACAAGATGTTTTGAAAGATTTTTCAAAGATTTCACCTCTCTTTCATTCATTTCCACTTTGTCCTTGCTCGGTTTACCGAAAAGCGCAACATTTAATGAAATGTGAACCTCGGAACATCGTAGGAACTCTTTTCCAAAAATATTTTGAAAGAAAGGGTTTTAAGGTCTAAAATCATTTTGCTCAAAAGGTTTTGGTCCAAAAAGGGGGTTTAAGGTTGGGATTTGATGATCTCCTCGCCAAAGAAATCTAACATTTGCACTGCACACCTTTCATCATCAAGTAAGCCATCAGTAGCGCCTAAGTCTTAAGGGCGGTCAAAAATGAGGTGTCTACACAAGGCCCAAAAGCATGCCAATTGTACACAAATTCAACTTAAACTTTATAAATGTTCCAAAAACATGACGTGCATGAAATGATTGAGCTTCAAGTCTCCAAATCATGATCAAATGAAATGAGAGGATGTAAAACATGATGAACTCCTACAACTAAGCTCAATTTATGACATGCATAGGAGAATTTCCTAGTAAACACGCTCCAAATGTATTGAAATGTACATGCATGCATGAATTGATCTCCCTCTCTACTTCTGAAGCTTGATTCTTACATCTCATAGCTCAATTTACTTGAATTCATGGATGAATTAACTCAATTTCAAGACTAGAGACTTGGCTTCTTACCTTAGATGCTCAATTGGGTCTTAAGTGCCAAATTCTTGAGCTAGATGTTCAAATCTCCAAAGTTTCTTCTTCTTTTCTAGCAATTCCTTTTATTTGAGTTCAATTCTCAAGCCTAGGACCAAATTTTCCTACTCTTTCCCTCTCTCACATTTTTTAACATCAAACTAAGGAAACAAATGAGGTGTAAAGTTGAACTAGTGGGGTCAAATATGGCTCATTTGGTGGTAAATAATCAAAGTTAATCAAATGGCATTAAATTATTCTAATTTAATCGCTCTGAACCGAATTTTAATTAAACTTGCCATAAGGCTCTAAAAATTTCAAATAACACATAAATCAAGTCAATTTCTGTATCGGATGCCGATAAGGCCTTCAATTCGCAAACCAAAACAAAATCATGAACAAATTTTCCCATGTTAAACAGATAAAATGCATTTAAAGCAACACACCCATGTAATTATTTTGAATTTGACCTTAATGACTTATCAGGCATAAGAAATCATGGTTTAAGATTAATCATGGGTCAGGGTTGTTACATAACTCTCCTTGCTCATTCTCTACAACAGTTACGCCCGATTTCTTAAGTACCACTTGTGCGAGACTCACCCACTTGCTATTTGAGATGGGGTATATAATACCCGCATCTAACAATTTCAGAACCTCCTTTTTACAACGTCTTTCATGTTGGGATTGAGTCTCTGTTGCATTTCCCGAGAAGGTTTGGTCTCCTCCTCTAGATATACATGATGCATGTACACTGAGGGATCAATCCCTTTCAAATCAGCCACCGACCACCCTATAGCACTCTGGTGTGCCACAAAAACACTTATTAATTGACTTTCCTGCTCTGCAGTTAAGTCAGATGCAATGATGATAGGTAAAGTATCCTTAGGCCCTAAAAATGCATACTTGAGTGTGGCCGGGAAGGCTTTAACTCAAGTGTAGGTGGTGTGACTAAGGATGGTATGGCAGGTTCTCTAGACAGAGGAGGAAGGGACTTAAACCAGGCTTTCCATGGAGGAAAATCCGGTATAGAAGAAGAATTAAGGCATTTACCTCCTTAATCGACCCGTCAATATTAAAATTTTCAAACCCAAAATGAGCTAGACAAGCCTCTAGAGGGTTCTCTACAAGAATGGAGGGTAAAGTTTCCTCTACAATCCCGTCCATAACATCTACAAAAAAACACTCCTCTCTTTCGTGGGGTTGTTGGGATGCTTGGAAAATATTGAGTTTCACTTGCATATTTCTAAATGAAACATCCATAACCCCAATACGACAATTTATGCATGTATTAGCCGTAGCCAAGAAAAGTTGACCTAAGATCACCGGGATTTACTTCCTAGAGCTGGCTATCGGTTTCATATCTAAGACTAAAAAGTCAACAGGAAAATAAAACCTATAATCCTTTACTAGCACATCCTCAATTATGCCACATGGCACTTTGAAGGACCGATCAACCAATTGGAGAGTAAAAGTAGTGGGCTTCAACTCGCCAAGCCTAAATTCTTCGTACATAGAGTACGGCAACAAATTAACACTAGCCCCTAAATCTAACAAGGCCCTATCAATGAAATGGTCCCCTATAATGCATGTAATGGTTGGGGCACTCGGGTCTTCAAGCTTAGGGGGTGTGTCACTCAATAAGATGGAGCTTACTTGCTCCATGAGTATGACCTTTTGGGACACGTGTGTCCTAGATTTACGCTTTTGCATACAAAGGTCCTTCAAGAATTTAACACATGAAAGTACTTGTTTAATCGCTTCTAACAAGGGGAGGTTGATTTTAACTTGTTTAAAAACCTCCATCATCGCTTCCATGGATGTCGTCTTTTTATTAAAAGGAGACGGTGTATCAAGACATTGGGGAAAAGGTGCCTTAGGCACATGCGGTGCCTTAGGCTCATGTAAAGTGCTATGGGCTAAGTCTCCTCCTTAGGTGTTTCTCCCTCACCCTTGCTCTCTTTGGGTTGACCACCATGATCACTCTTCTTAGCCTTAGTTGCATTAGAGGCAACTGGCTGAGGCTCTTACTCTATCTCACTTCTCAAGAATCACCATTTGCACCTACTCACTGTGCTTTCCATTCCCACCCGACCCCTCTGCCCCATATTAACCCTTAGGGTTAGCCACAGTTTGACTCGGTAATTTTCCATCTTCTCTCATATTCATGTTATTAGCCATTTGACCCAATTAGGCCTCTAGCTTGGCTATGGAGTGAGTATAGGAGTGAACTACTGGTGCTAACCCCTTAAGTTCTGAGAGAACTTCTAACACTTGAGTCTTTAAAGCTGAGTTGCCTTGAGGAACAAGCGGGGGCTGTGGTTGCCGGTAAGGTTGTGGTGGTCGATAAGAAGATTAGTTGGCAAAATTATTAACATTCTGCCTTGGTGGTGGAGGATTGTAAGAAGTGCCTTGTGAATGAAGTCTCCATGAAAAACTAGGGTGATTTCTCCATCCAGATTATATGTATTGGAATATAGGTCATTACCCGGGTTGGAGAATCCTTAAGCCACATTCACATGCTCTTGGACTAATTCTGGAAATTGTGATGCCGAAAGGCATTTACTTAGGTCATGAGTAGGGCTCGCATAAATAGTACACACCTCGTGAAATTAAGGCTGATCTTGCTGTGTAGGGCCATGTCCCGAAGCTAATAATTGGTCCATCTTGTGGGACAATGCCTCTACCTGTTGGGCTAACTCTAGGTTTTACCCTACCTCATAAATGCCCCATCTTTTCGGGGCTCCAACTACCGGTTACCAGACTTGCTGGGCTGCGGAGGCATGGTGAAGGGAATTATCACTTAAATTCTCAAATAGTTGCCATGCCTCGACGTCATTTTTGGATATTAATGTCCCACCACAAGAAGAATCCACCATTTAGCGGTGAGGCTTAATTAAGCCATAGTAAAAGGCCTGAACAAGTTAACAATTAGGCACTTGGTGGTGAGGACACTGTTGGAGAAGGTCACGAAGTCTTTTCTATGTTTTATGAAATTGTTCGCCATCAATTTGAGCAAAATTGGTGATGGCTTGTAGCAATCCAGAATTTTTCCCTCCGCTCGAGCGGGGGAGTTGACGCTTGAGCGAACTTGTGAGGCTTCCAGTACTTTTGCAATCTGTTCGAGATTATGAGAGTTGTGAATTCCCGCTCGAGCGGCCGGTTTTGTTGGTTTGCGCGCTCAAGCGCAAGATTGAGTGCTCGAGCGGTCTGCCTGGTTGAGTTTGAATTTCTCAGGCTAGTGGGATTGTTTTTGACCTTTTATTATTGTGTTTGCAGCCTCCCTATTTTATTTTGGGTCATTGATCGAAGTGGTAACATGATGGTAAAGTAAGATTGGGCCAAGAATTTAAGTCGGATAATCTTCCTATGAACAACCGTCACTCTTTTGCCCTTTTTCTTTTTCCACACTTTGAATTTGGATGTGAGACTAAAACCATTGGAAAGCTTATTTCCGGGGCTTCAATTTGGACACAAGAACAACCTAAAAGTGACGCTCGACCGGACTGTGCTGGAAGCAGGTACACTCGACCGGGAAAAGTGACGCTCGAGCGGACTGTGCGAATTCAGCGACTTAAAAAGTGAATTTCTAGATCATTCTCTCCACTTTTCTTTTCCTTCTTCCTTTCTCTTACCCTAGGTCCGAAAACCCTTGATCTCTTGACCCAAATACCTTCCATTCATCAAAGATTTGGCCAAGATCTCTTACCAAAAAGTGAAGAGTGCTTGAAGATCTCACTTTTCAACCAACTGAAGTTTGGATTTGTGAAGGAATCTCATCAAAGCTTTACTCTTTTGCTTGAATCTTGAGGTAGGGGTCCTAGCTCTTCTTCAATACTTGCATTTATAGATAGATTTGTGGTATTTTGATCATATAAATACAAAATCTCCATTTTTGAGCATATAGTGTTATATCATGGAATTTGGGGGTTTAGGGTTTGAAATGTTGGGGTTCAATTGTTGGGCTAAGCTTGTGGATTATGAATCTTAGGTGTATAATCAAGGGGAAAATTGTAATTAAAAATAGTGGTGTGAGAAGTTTCAGTTGTTCTTGAAATTCTTGATTTTTCTTGAAAATCCTAAGTTGATTCACGGTGATAATTAATGATTTTGTCTAAATTGAAAGTAGAATCATGAAATTGAGGTATTGAATTATATATATACCAGTTTAATTGAATTTTGGAAGTGTTTGAAAATTATGTTAAAAATTAGCGAATGAACCTTTATTATGGATATTGTAAATCATGCTATACTATGAAATGAAATTTGGGAAAAAAGATTTGTTAATGATATGGATGGCATGAGACATGGGATGAAATGATGAAATGGGGATTTAAGAGTTCACCTTGATTTATGTTGAATTACATTTAGTGGTGTTGAATTGAATCATGTTGAATAGTGTTGATTATGTTGAATTGTGTTGATCATGTTGAATTGTGTTGACTACGTTGAATTGTGTTGAATTAAGTTGAGTTGTGTTGGGTTGTATTGAGTTTGGGTTGATATTTAAAAAAAGAAAAAGAAAGAAAGAGCGGGAGTTTTGCCCTAATTAGATCAAATTGTTATTTTGTATAAATAATTGAAATTGTCATTGTAAATGTGAAATCAGATGATTATTAATGATGATGGTGGAGCTTGATATGCATTATCACTCCCATATGAGATTTTGGAAAAACGTATCTTCAAAGGAATTTATTTATCGGTTTAGATATATTTTTTTTGGGCTATCGGTGGGGAATAGCTATGATTGTTGTAAAAATTGCATGTTGACTAGGCAAACCGGAGTATTTATAAATCATGCATATCATGGAGCATGCAATGGATTTTTAGGATTTAAACTGTATTTGTTGGAAAGAGATTTTGGAAATTCTTGTGTTATGTTTTAAGGGCACTTGTTTCATTTTGAAAATCATATTTTGGATCACATGTATTGTGCTAGTTGAAAAGAGTAAATAATATGATAAGTCTGAAAAATGGTTGTCATTGAATATGACTGTGTGTTTTAACACATTGTATATGTGTGATTGTTTGGGAGGAGAAAGGGGATGTACTCCATGTGTGATTATGTGATTAAATACATTGTATATGTATGTTTGTTTGGGAGGAGAAAGGGGATGAACTCCACTGTTTGGGAGGAGAAAGGGGATGGATTCCATTATAACCAAGTTGGCCGGAGTGTCCTGAGTGAAAGTCCCAAAATTTATACATGGGTGCCGATCCCGCGGATGAAATTTCCGTAAAAGAGTAGTTTGAAATGTTTATGTGTGTTTTGTATGATTGGAAAACCACTGAGTTGTAGTCTCTGTTTAGTTGTTGAAAGATAATAAAATTGACTCATGAATTGAGAAGAATAAATGAACTGAGGAAAAATGGATTAAGGATTGAAATTGACATCATGTGGGTAATTGGATTAGGGGCTAGTGATGATGAACTCAATGGATTGCTTGTGACAAAAGGGAAGATTATGAGCTTTGTTTTGTAAGTAACTGGGAAATTGAATTAAAAGGGTTTGTGATTCTTGTGTTATGTTTGAACTCTAATCCTTTGGATTTTGATGTTATGGAGTATGGTAATTGGAAATGGAAATGAAATGTGTAATATTAGAATGCAATATTAAAATGGAAACAAAATGAGGAATAATTTGGAATCAGGTTAATAAATTTAAGATGATGTTCTTCCTTAAGTGTACTTGTTTTCAAAGAAAATTTATGGCTTCCTAATGATGAGAGACTACATTTATGGCAGGGAGTTTTCTTAAAGGTTCAAGTAAAATTTTAAGAAAAGATACTTTTCGTATAATATTTTGAACTTACAAAATGTCACCTTACTATATGGTATCACTCTGCATGCATGATCATTTCTATCTATGTGTTAGCTATTGTTGTAGAACTATGAGATTTCTACTGGGCATTAGTACTCACCCCTCGTTGTTTTATTCTTTTTCAGGAAGAGAATTTCGGATTCATTAATTGAAGAGTATGGATTCTATGTACCTTTTTGTATAAATTTATCATAGATGTTAAGGGAATGAAAAATGGATCTTGTGGTTTGTAATTATTTATTTGTAGCTTCGCAGTAGAAATTTGGCATGTATTATTACATTGTTGTTTTCAATGAGAGAGAGAACATGTATTATTATGTTTCTATCACCCAAGGGTAATAGACACACACCAAAAAAAAAAAAAAAAAAAAAGAACCTAAATTACAGGCTTTAGTAATGTTTCCAATTAATTAAAATGTTGGGGGCGTGTCATGGCTCGCTTGAGTTGGTTGGTCTTACCAATGGGAAAGTACTTCTCCAAAAACTTTTACTGTAATTGGTCCCAAGTTGTGATTCAATTAGTAGGTAAAGAGTTCAGCCAGTGTTTGGCTTTGTCCTTTAATGAAAATGGAAATAAACGCAACATTAGGGCCTCATTAGTAAAGTTCTAGATCCTCACTGTAGAGCAAATTTCCAAAAATTCGTGCAGATGTTTGTAAGGGTCATCATGAGCTAGTCCATGGAATGATCGGAGCATTTGGATGATGCTAGACTTAATCTCATAATGAGCAGCAGTGGTGTCGGGTAACTGGATGCATGATGGTGATGTATATGCAATGGGTGTGAAGTAATCCTTAAGGGTCTGGTTGAGCCTATTTAGGTCATTTAGATTCGCCATCTCTAATGGCTCAAAGTATGGATATGAATATTCAAGCCTAAGAACACAGGCAGAGGCTCTAAGTTTCCTAAGAGTCCTTTCTAGTTCAAGGTCCAAACTCCACAATTCAGGGGCGACAAGAACGGCGCCCGTGCATACATTACTCACACACGCACACTAAGTTCCGACTCTATGCACTAAGTTATGAAAGCAAAATACTAAAGGGAGAAATACTTACAGCGATTTAACAAAAACGCTTTACTCATCTTGCAGGTGCTTGATGTGTAGACGTTGTCTCCAACCTCCAATTGAGCTCTGTCTTTCTTTTTAGCACTTTGGGGCTTTACTTGCGAGTGTTTGCTTCTTTTTTTTTTTATAGCACTTTAATGCTGCGGTTTGTTTTTAAAGCTCGGTTGCTCTCTGCTTGCACTTCTATAATAGCTCCACTTTCAAACACTCTGCACACTTAGCAACACTAAAATAAAAAAAAAAAAATATAAAATCCTAAACTAAAAATTAAAATAAAAATGTAACTTTAAATTAATTAATTTCACTAGAAGTCTCCAGTAAGGGCGTCAAAATTTGATCTGTCATTTTACACACCAAAAATAAATACTAAACTATACCAAATTCTTTTAGAATAGTGGCAAGTCTAGATATCGATCCACAGGGACAAACGGAAAATTAAACTAATTTAATTGTTAAATTCCTAAATCAATTTTGATAAAAAAAATTTGATTGTTCATAACCTAATAATAATTAAATTAAACAAAGCGAATAAAATAGCAATTATAAATAAAGATGAATTTACTGATTTGGGGAAAAACCTAGGGCAATGAATTCACCACCATTTACGTAAATAAGGTTTCAATTTGAAATCAATTATATTATGGTTTGAACTAAATAATATTTCACAACTACAAGTTCGAAGCGTTTATCAAGAGAGTTATCACGTTCAATGTATAGGCATGAACCATGTCAAGTTGTACAAGTCGTTCGCTCTACACTAGAGTAACAAAACGACTCGTCTCTCGTAGTATGGCTCGTCTTATACCTTGAATATGAAAGAAAAGAAAACCATTGTATGGAAAGTATTCAACAACCATAAAAAGCCGAATACTCGAAGAAATAGTGGAAAATATATATTTGAAACCTCTAAAATACCATACAATTGTTCAAACCTGTACATAATCAAAAATCAAAAAGAAAACCTAATTAAATAGCTAGGGTTTCATCAAAACTCTAGAAAAGAAGAGCCTAGTCACTCATGGAGGAGTGGGAAGAGATGGAACCCTCCATGGGAATTGGCTTTGAAGATTGAGAATCACTTTTTTTCAAACCCTCGTCTCCTCTTTCTCCTTGAATTTTTCAAACCTCTATTCCAGCCTATCTTCTGTTTTTTTATACCTTTGCTGTCTTTCAAATAGGTTAAAAACAGTGGCACAAAATCCGAGGTATGGCTGCACGTGCAGGAGTGGTCACTGCACGTGCGAGAAGGGGTGCCGTATGTGTGGGAAAACCCTCCACTCGTGTTGGAAGATTAGGCCTTGTTTGGCTACGAGGTAAATGTTGCATGTGCAGGAATGGGCCTTCGCACGTATGGAAAGCACTTTTCTCTCCAAAATTTTGCATTTTTACTCATTTTATGCTCCCACTATGTATAACCTAATTGACATTAAACATGCATAAAATATATAGTTTGACAGCAAGTAAGTTAAGATATCCTAATTAACGGCCTCAGTGTTACACAATTTGGCCCCAATCAATTTTAAGCAATTTTTTAAAACTTTTTTAGATGCATCTTAGTTAGATGTATCTAAAAAGTAAAATATTTGTAAAAAAAATATTTTAAAAAATCAATAAATACATAAGAATACGAAAAATGTACTAAATTCTCGTATTTTTTTTATTTATATTTTTGGTATTTAATGAATTTTTTAAAGATTTTTTTTCACAAATATTATACCTAAAAATTAAAAACAATTGTTTAAAATATTAAAAAAAAAATTAGTGAAAACAAAAAAACATGGAAAATAAAAAAATTTAATTTTTTAATAAGTGAATCCTAAAAGTAGGAATCAAACAAGCTAAATAAGGTCCAAAATACAATTCACTCTAATTTTAGATTCCTATGTCTCTCTCTCTCTCTCTCCCAAATTTGTATTGAATCTATGGAAGTAACGTGAGAGCAAACAGTGAGAACTAAACGATGAATAGAAATTTTAAGGCAACGAAGCAATCGGTGTGGTATTTAACAAAAATTTAAATAAAAAAACAATTTTAGTATGGTTCATAAATACAGTGCTGAAAAAATTTAATATGTTCATAAATTTATATTTGAACTAAACTAAATTGTTCAATTTTTTATGTATGAACATTTAATACTTGCTCGACTTTAATAATATGAACAAAATAATTCTATTCAAATATAAATAATTGAACATTTTGTAAATATTCAACTCTACGTGCGTATGGAACAAATAAGTCATTGTTATAAAGATGAACAACGATCTTTTATTCCAAATTAATACAAACAAGATAAATAACAAAGTAAACTGATATTTTTATTGTTATTTTGTTCCAAATCAATGTCATTCATAATATGTAAATCTTTAAAATCAACTGATTTTAATATTTTAAAATTCTAAATCTTCCAAAATAATAATATTTTGAGTTTGAAAAATAATAATATTTTGATTTTGAAAAATAATATATATATATTTTTTTATATATTTATTCTAGATGATGGTGTGTATAAAGATATTTGTATTTTCATACGTAAATTGTTGAAGGGTTTGGCTTTGGTCCAGTCCAAGATTGGATTGGACCGTGCTGTTGGGTTCGTGGGGGCCCATCACGGGTCCCATTTTGATAATCTGAACTGTTTAATGTGTAGAACTCGTCGAGTACTATATGTTTATAAAAAATCACATTGATTGGATATTGATAGCTATGTGATCAAAACAGTTTTTTGTCAACTATTAATTTGTTCATCGTCCATTTTTTTTATATAAAACTGATTTGATCACATAGCTATCGATATTCGATCAACGTGTTTTTTAAAGACATATAGTACTTGACGAGTTTTACATATTCAACGGTTCGAATTATCAAAATGGGCCTGTGGTGGACCCCCACATGCCCAACAGCACGGTCCAAAAAACGCTGTCCAGTCTGATCTTGGACTAGACCAAAGCCAAACCCAAACCCATTCTTGAAATAAATATACACACATTTGTATTGTCCTTAATAATCATTTTACTTAAGGATATTATTGTCATATAAATTTAATGATTACATTGTGTATATTGAGAGGATTGATAGCTTGTAAATAAAATTACCTATTTGTAATAGAGATGTTTCATTATATCATCTAATAGTAAGTATAATAATATTTTTAATTTAAACTAATTATAAATTTACATTCGTATTTTATAAGTATTAGATATGCAATGGGAGATCAAAGTTCTTCTTATCGAAGTGTATTGTTTTGATACGGTCATTATTTTTTATACATGAAAGGAGGATGATCAAAACGGGCCTTCCTCACATACTCCTATAAAATTATGTTTCAAAACTTATTTTATAATAAAGTTTTCACAGAAATTAAATCAATTACTTATATATTTTGTAGAAAATTACAGATCAACGTAGAAGATTAAAAATAATTTTAAAAACAAAGAGAGGGTGAACCTATATGTAAGAAAATTGAGGGGTGTTTGTATAATTTACCCAAATTAATCTTTCCTTTGATATATCACCAATCCCTTCGCGCCACATAGCGCTCCACAAACAGTGTCTGATTACTTCCTTCCTTCCCGGCAATCTCGCAACAAGCTGACGACGCAAAGTTAATTTTAGGGCTTCATTCTCTCGCTTCCGATCAAATCTCACCCCTCAAAATTCGATCGTGGACTCTCTTCAACATCTTCTCTGTATATTATTCAAGCTCGTATCATGAACTGCGAAGTTTGTCAACTCAAAGAATTGGTAAGCCTGTTTACTTTGTATATCAAATTCGATCTGTCCAACTCAGTGTTTCTGGATTTGTTCGTTGATTGTAGTAGGATTGTTAATTTTTTTTTTTATATATATTTTTATTTTATTTTTGGTGTTTTTTTTCAGGAATTGGAGCACTTCGAGATTAGCGAAGTTCTGCGATGTAAGTTAGTTTTTGTCGATTCATTGGATTACCTAAGATTTTTAGGTTCTCTCCTTTCATATACGTAGTAGAGTTCTATATGTGTTCAATTATGCTTGCAATTCGACTTACTAATGGAGCACTTATTACTGATTTGGATAAGCTAAAACAGGATTGTTATTTTTTGCCTTCCTAATTGTAGGATAGGATGTTAGTTGGGCTAGTAAGTTAAGATTATAATGAAACGATCGCAGTCGCTTCATCACCGCGAAAACATTGGGCCAACTGCTCTGTTCAATTAAAAGGAATTAGCAATAGGCAAATACTTGATGGTGGAAGCCTGTTCCAGTGTCCCACAATTGAAAGAAGTCAAATCCTAACAAGTAAAAATAATAGACCTTCTCAATCAACCCATCCCCTACAAGTCTTGAATTTTCTTGAGCTCTGTTTGTCACTTATAATAGTTTCCCCAAAGCTTGCACAATGCACTGGACATCCCACATTTTATTACCTTTGTCTGTCTTTTGAATATCCTGTTATTCTGTTGTTTCAATATATAATATACAGCGAAATCCATATTACCTCATTGTAGTATGACTTCACAGCACTTACCCCTTGTCTTTTAAAAATAGCTGATTACCCCCATGTAGTTTTGGACTAAATTACAGTAATAATTAATTCCAATAAATTTACTTGTAAAAGGACGGTTTTACCTTTGGTCCCAACATAATTTTTGTTGATATCTATATCCCAAAAAATACATAAACAAGGGAGGAGGTGGTTAAAAAGTGCACACTAATTTAAAGAATTTTGAACAAGTAAAAAGATCTTATGAAAGTGTCTAAATATTAAAAAAGTGAGAATATGGAATGTAAAGGATGGTTAATGTCTTCCCTGCCTTCCAATTCCCTAGGAATTTTCTTTTCTCTGCCTATCCTTCTAGGCCATAACATGATCAATGCTGTTCATTGGCCAAGTTTACAGCAATAATGAAGACATTGAAAAAAGGTGGTTTTTTCTTTCTTTTTTCTCTTCTTCCCCCACCCACCATGTTGTTAGTGCTACCAAAAGAGAGTAGCTGTTGAGATGATTAGCACATTTTTTCTTATTTGTATGTAGTTTACTTTTGCATTGCCACTACAAGTTGCAACAAGGCAGAAGGAGATCATAGAATTTAGTTTGTGGTCCAATGATTAATGATCAGTTTATTTTCTTATGCCCAGTTCATATCTTTCTAGTTGAGGTCCTTTTGGTTTCATACTATTAACCATATTTTATCCTTATTTTGAAGGTCTCCTCCATTTAATTGATGTTGGTGGAGATCTTGTGATTTTTCTTCTAATCTTTTGTCCCAACTTTGCCTTAGTTGTCTTGTGTCTCTCTTGTTTTTGCAAACTAATCACTATAACGTTATTTCTTTTCAATTAACTATGGTGAATATATGTGCAGGTATTCTGCACACAATATTGTTCCATAGGGCTTTAGGCCTTGTCCGGCCCAAAGACATTGATTTGGAACTATTTGAAATTACATATGTAAGTGCTTTCTCAGTTGTTGTAGTTATTGGCAGATATTATCCTTTGTTGAATGCATGCCAGTTTCTCTTGATGACATTAGTAGTAGATGAAAAAAGGATCCTTTTCCTCATGCAATATGGAATTTCCTTGTTTTTCAAAGAATCCAAAATATTCAAAAGAATACTCCTTTTATTTTAACATGAATATTTTGGTTAGATGAAACTTCATGGGTTCTATTTGGTTAGGGGGATTGGTAATTGGTTGGACAAGAGCCCAAATACTAGACTCATGTATATAGAGAAGCTCATTTGAGGTGGATATGTGGGATAACCAAATTTGGGTAGTTTGATATTTGAATAATATGAGAATCTTGCAAGTATTATGAGTAGGAGGTTCTTCTTCTTGATTTAGAATTGGAAGGCTAGTGACACTCAGTTAAGCTTGGTCCAAACTTGACATATGCAAATTTGATTTAAGTGATTCGCTTCCTCATGTGTAAGGCTACTACCATTGCTGCCACCAAATGTAGGCTGCCGCTATTTTCATTGGTTCCGCCTCTGATGTACACAGGTAAACCGAGCAGTGTTCTTGTTAATTTGAAATAAAAGGCATGGTAGTCATACTGGAGACTTAGGGTTGAATCCTGCTTTCATTTAGGTTGGGGGGTGGGTCATGTGTAGCGAGAGGGATCGTGCTGTGTAGTCCATCACCATTGGATTGGCTTTTCTAATGGTGTACGATATGCTATAGAATATTCAAATTTTATTTTCCCTGTGTAAACATTCCAATTCTTTTGTAGTTTGCTTTGTGCTCCACCTAGTATTTTGTTGAAGTCCAGGGAGGTCAAAGCTCCTTGTAGGATTGGCTGCTTGTTTATTGTGTATTAGTGTATCGTGGAAGCATTGAAACCAAAATGCCAACTTGTATATTCTTGATGCAATGGTCTAAATCTTGTACAAGGGGTGCGTTTGGACTTTGAGTGATGCATGGTCCTTAGAAGTTGTTTTGTACGATAAGGAAATATGCTATATGATGTGTCAACGTAGTTTTGTGTGCAAATTGTGACTTTTGCTTAAAGAAAATAACAACACTGCTTTCACATTCTCAAACATGGCTAAGTGTGGTTTGTCTTGTATTTGATTTGGTTTTGACTTAGTTTTAATCTTGTAGGGATAGTGCCATGTGCCTAAGAATTATATTAAAACTGAGGCAGGTTTTGCACTGCATATGTTGTTGTTAAATTTGCAATAAGAAATATATAGCCTCCTGCTGTTTGAATCTTGGCTGGGGCAAGCGATTTGTTGCTTGCCTGCAACAAAGCAAATATGTGTCCCTCCTGTTAATTGTTTTCTAAAATCTTACATTGTTTTGAGACCTGGATTGTGTCATGTTACCTTTTTTCAATTTAATTGCACTATAGCCGTAGGAGTGATTAAAATTGATAACTTTTATTTTGGTAGTATATAATTTTTATCATTAATGCCTGAAATTTTTATTGCATAGGTGCAATGTGGTGATGTGGAACTTGAAAAGAAAATTGATGAGAAGATTGGCCAGTTCATCGATAGAGTGGAGAAACACCCGAGCAAGAAAAATCAGGTTTTTTGTTTACCATTGGATTGAAATTAGCAAATCATTTTGGTTATGTGTGATGTACATACAAAAAATTTGTATGGCTTATGGATGACTGTGAAGCTGATTCCCATGACTTGAATCCTTGTCGCAACATCGGGGGCGGACACCCTCTATATTGATCCATTAAGGGGCATAATTGATAATTCTGAAGTTGCATTTTTGCGTGCAAAGCTTCGATTGCCTTCTGTGGTGTTGGATGCCTTTTATCAATCTTAGATCCAGACAACCTTGTTAGTATCATAGTAATGCATGCTGGCCATGAGATGGTGCAATTTGTTGTCTTATCACTTATGGAATTTGAGAACCAAGCAAAGGAAAACCCCTTGTTCCACTGAAACATAAATGTCTTATAACTTCGTAATTTGATGTCAATTTACTCCTACTTGTTGTCATAATATCAACTCTTAATTCAAATCAGCTGCCAGTATTTGTATTTTTTTTCTTCTTCTGTGCAATTCT
Organism: Camellia granthamiana; assembly: GCA_036172215.1. Lineage (NCBI taxonomy): Eukaryota > Viridiplantae > Streptophyta > Magnoliopsida > Ericales > Theaceae > Camellia > Camellia granthamiana. The sequence continues at coordinate 26,404,236 of CM069903.1, read as the reverse complement.
TTCTGTTTAGGACTAGAGCTTGCATTCTGGAGATGTTATTGTCATTTTTAATAATGTTTCATTTCTTCTGTAATTTGGTTGCTTACATTCGAAGTTGCCAGATTATTGTTAGCCAGATATTATGTTGTGCTTAGTTTTAGAGCTTATAGTGCAATGGTCTCTAGCACAGTTGTCTCTCTTCATTGAGTTTTTTCTCCATCATATTTGCTTTTGGCAGTATTTAATTCTTCTTCGTAAAAATTGCTTTATTTGTGTACTTGTCTCCACTTATGGGCCTCTTAATGGTGCAGATATGTTTATCTTTCTATGAAATGAAAAACAAACAGGCCACATGGTTCAGTAACAAAGTTGAGCGCTTATACTGGGAACAGTGGTTTATAAATTTGAATGTGGTGCAACATCAAAAGCACATTCTGGAAAATCTCATCATTCCAAATTTGTAGTAGACCCGGGAGGTACATTCATTGCAGTGCGTTGCTCTCTTTTTGTTAATGTTTTAGTAATAATTCATAATGATTTATGCTTCCCTGTGAATGATGGCAGAGAGTGCTCTGGATGAGAGAAGTCATCGGAGGGCAGCACTTGAAGCATCTCTTCGTGAGGTTTTATTTCAGATAATAAAATTTGTGAATGAGAAAAAAGATCATGTTCCACCCATACCGAATCTTGAAGGTGTCTCCTTTCCCTATGAAATTACTGTCTCAAGGTGAGCTGTTTTATCCATGACATTGTTCTGGTGATTATTTTTCAATACAACTGTAGCTGTTTCAATATTTAGCACCTTTCTTAAAGGGTAGCTGTTATATTTCATTTTCTCTGTTGAATTTTACAGGCTTCTACATTCCTTGCTTCCTTTTCTTTTGTTATTGTTATTTGATCTGTTTTCATGTATTGATGTGGTTTTATTTTTAATTTTGTTTTTTCAATGCTTTTGATATGTTTATGAAAAAAGAAACATTATGTGTTCATGGATTTTTCATTTATACCAACTCAAAAAAAAAAAAAGGGAAATATCTTGTATTTCAGAGTACATGCAACCTAAACTTTGTCTTTGTTAAAAGGAAAGCTACACGTGATTCCCGTTTGCAGAAGCTCTTTTTTCACAAAGTCCCTGCTCTGCACTATAGTAATTGTGCCAAGAGTGTCATTAATCGAGAACATGAGATTATAAGGGTCAAGTTGATTGTAGGTGATGCATTAATTCTAGATTTTTGGCAGCTGTTTTGTTCAAAGGCAACACTTCTTTCTGGAATGGTTGTGCTTGTGAGTTCTCATGATGTGAAATTGTGAGATTTTATAGTTGTGTTTGTGGGGATGGGTTTTGGACCCTAATTTTTCATGCAAGGCGTCTTCCTTAATTATACACTTTGCAAGATGCTAATTAATCTTTGAGTCGTTGCACTGTGTTTAGTTGATTAATTCATTCCTTTGTTTGCAATCTTTCATTGAGTTTTAACACTGATAATTGCAATATGCTTAATACACTAATTTGTTTTAATATATATATATATATTCTCAATTAGAACTCTAGTTGTGGTTGCTTGAAACATTTCCGAAGCTAATCATTGGACTGCTGAGTTAATAGAATGTTGCCTTGTTTTTTAGTTCATCAGATTCCGCATTTGGGATGGACATGTTTAAGAGGATGCTTCAGACTGGACATCCTACCATGCTCAGCTGATATTTAAAGCTCTCAGGATAAATTGCCTTTTCTTATCTCATCCTGAGGTAAAAAAAATTTGGTTTCTTCTATGTTATGACATCTCATGTGTATATATATATGGATGGTAGCTTTATAACCCTGAATAGAGATTATATCTACTGAGATGAGCAGAAATAGATTCTTCTGTACAAGAGGTGGTTTGTGTGTACATATTAAATTGTTCTATCTTTTAATATATTTTCTTTTTCTGTTTCCTTATACATTTTTTTTTTTTTTGGTCGTAAAATTAAATTTTTTTTCTTTGGTTACACTTTTTCCTTTCTGTTGATTCTATTGCATTCTACCACATGACTAGCAATTAAACTGTACAATCACCGGCATTGGCATCATCCACGCACATTAGCAGTGGCCATCATTAGGGGGAGCTTCACTATCATTAGGAACATATCTTTTTCCAGTACCGGTGCTTAGCACCTAATCCACCCATCTCTTCAATTGGGATACCCTTAGTCTAAGGGGAAAATAATGCTACAAGGGGAGTCACCCTCTGTTCTGTCCACATCACCATTACGCGCATAGCCATTGTCACACAGCACTTATGGACGACCACTATACATACGGCTACCATCACACGTCACGTCACTTGTTGACCTCCTGGGAAGTTTTTATGTTATGAAGTTTCAAAAAATGAAAACTTAGGTGTCAAGGGTTGATTATGGATTTTTGCTTACAATGGAGCATCAGGCCTCTGAACCACCAACGGATGACAGGAGGATGAGGTGATGAGGGGGAAGGCGGCTGTGGGCCGTTGGTGGTGGCAGTGGATGGCTCTGTGCCATGGAGGTGAGAGAGTAAAGATATAGGGTCGGCATACTTGGAGTTGTTAAAATTGTTATTATTTTTAATTTACTTGCCAAACTATGTCATGTTGGCTTAAGTTCATTTAAGATTTACACATGGTTGTGGAGCCCTTAATGTATCTGACCAATCTCCCAACTGACCTGTTGGCCGACCAAATGAATGAGTCCCAAAATGGCCATGTTTGTTTCGAGTGTGCCCCAACTCGTTTGGTCATCTAAACAAGATATTATTATTCTGTGCTCGACAAATTTTTGGCTATTGATTTAGATAATACGATTCAACATTTTTACGTGAGTATCTTAAGAGATGATAGTATCTTAAGAGATGATAATACGATTCAACATTTTTATGTTAGTATCTTAAGAGATGATATAAAAAATATCAGTTACTTATTCAAGTGGAGCATGGCTCCAGTAAATTTTAGGACACTCTTCATGTGTAAAATGTGTGGAAAAAAAAAATGTAAAATTTATAAAAATATTTTGAGATGTGTAATAGTTGTATTAGGATTTTAAATTAGTACAGCCCTTTTTAAGAAAAGAGTTTGGCTATTGCTTGGTTTCCAGTTTTTCAAAACACTTTTCAGAAAATTCTACTTTTTTATTTTTCGTATTTTTTTTGTTTTTACTGAATTTTTTTAATATTTTAAGCAATTTTTTTACTTTTTAGACACACCTAACATAAATACACCTAAAAAGTAAAAAAATTGTAAAATTTTTTTTTAAAAAATTCACTAAATACCAAATACAAAAAAAATATAAGAATTCAGTACATTTTTTATATTTTTATGTATTTATTAACTTTTTAAAATATTTTTTCACAAATTTTTTACTTTTTAAATACATCTAAGTAAGGTGCATTTAAAAAAGTAAAAAAAAATATTTAAAATTTAAAAAATATTCACTAAAAACAAAAAAACACAAAAATTAAAAAAGTCAACTTTTAAAAAACTTAATCCAAAAAATTCAAACCAAACACCGTGGTTATTTTTATTGCATTTTTTTTTTAACCGCCTATTCTAGCCTAAGTTTCTTCTCATGATGTTGTTCACTGAGGCTTCTCTGTCGATTTCCAATCTGGGATATTAGTTGCAGAAGTGATTTAGGTGGTGGTGGCTTGGTGATTGTTTATTCAACTAACAAATTTGCATAGCCATCCAAATTTTGATGTGTTCGTAATCTTCTTATGCTCCAAGGAGATAACCCAAAGGGAGGAGATAAAAAGGAAGGGAAATAATATTTCAGTGGTAATTTTAAAAAGAGCAATGTTGTGTAACTCGAATTTGAGCTTGACTTGAATTTTATCATGCTAGTTGTTCATCCGGTCATCCACCTAATCGTCCGTCAAAAAGGTTGACAGCTGTGATTGATAAGGTGACAGCCGTGATAGGCAAGTGGTTCACCCGATCGTTCAGGTGATCGACCAGTAAATACAAATTCAAGTCATTTGAGGCACCTCAATTCGAGACACCAAGAATTTCTGTTTTAAAAAATATTATCACTTTCAAGGAAAATTTTATATATTTATTTTTTAATGTTGTAAAGTTTTTTTTATTAATTTAAAAATATTTTTCTTAGTTTCTACTTTAATGATATTTTCCTTAAAAGATAAGACAAAGATATGGACACCACACTAGTGGAGGGTGTTATAGATGAGATTATTGTTGTTCCTATTTAAAAGTCAACAATGATTCATCCCACTAAAAACACCACCACTAATAGCACTAATGCATTAAAAAAGTAAAAAAAAAAAAAAAAAATACAACTCCAAGACCAAAACATCACATCATTACTGGCGGGACCCACTGCCACCTAATTAGTGGGAGCACTAATTAGTGCTCCCAAGCATTTTCCTTTAAAAGTAGACAAAGATTGTTATTGCTCCTATTTAAAAGTAGACAAAGATGGGGCTTAAAGAGATGGGAAAAAAGAACTATTCTTACCTAATATTTATGCATATTTTTTCACTTGCTGTGACGGTGAGATTTTTAAATAACAATGTACACTTTTTTTCAATTGTGATCATTGTTAAATTTTATAAATATTAATATTCAAATTTTTAATTTTTGTATGAATCTATAATTATTTTACGAAATTACCAGAATTGTAATTTTCTGGAAATTTTTTTTGATACTTATTAATTAAAGGATAAGTCATCTTTAACATTACTTAATTTTAAAAATATAATTTTCAATAATTAATGTTTGGTCAATGTGTGAGTTGACTGCATCTAACTATTTAAATGCCAGGATAAGGGATCCGAAAATCAAATAATTTCATATTTAATTTTTAAGTTTTGATAATGAATACCGAAAGTCATGTTTTGATTCGCGGACGAGGAAAGGGTTGTGTAATAAGAATTTTGTTAAAATATGACTCAAATACTTTTCTTGTAATAAAATTATCCTACGACATCTTATCCTGCTTAATCCATTTTGCAAATTAAATCTGATCTAAAAATATTGATTAAATAGTTGTATATATTTTTAGATGGGGAATCGTACAATGTTAACTACTCATTTTATGAATAACATTTAATTATGGCACACAAAGATTAAAAAAGAAGAAGAAAGGGAAGATCTCTCTGGTTGGAGTCAAGTGTTGTAGGTCTTGTGGGGTGATGAGTTCTATTTTGATAATTTAAACCATTTAATTTTTGGACTTTCTCATGTAGATTATTCGTGTAAAAAAATTAATTCAATAATCGTAGCTACAATTATTTTATCAATTTCTTCTATAAAAAATTAATGATAAGTATAATTTTAAAATAAATTTGTTTCATTTTTTCAAACCATTCAAAGTAGCTTTGATAAACTCCAAATGTCAAATAATATCGGACTGAACTTTTCTTCAACTGAAAGCGAGTTTAGGGTTTAGGATTTAATGAAATTCAAAATGAATATGAAAGGGATATATGAAAGTGAAATAATATTATATGTATTAATTAGTATACTAGCAAATAATGTAATATAATTTTAGAGGTTATATGTTTTTATAATTTGTATAATATGTGAAATTACAATTTTAAAATGACAATGTCATATATTAGTGTGTGTGGCACCACCCATAAAAGTGGTCAATCACTTGCTACATTTTTTTTTCCTCATTTCTGCGCGCATGCTTTTTTTTTTTTCCTTCGACTTTATATGATATATGGGCGTGCGATACTTTCTTTGTTGACGTTATTTGAATATAAAGCAAGTCTCAAGATTGAATGATACAGGGACCATGCCCACACATGGTCACACATAGGGTGTGTTTGATTGGACGGATTAGATAAGGGGAATTAGAATCTATCGGACTTGAGTCTTGGGATTGTGAATTTTTCGGACTATTTGGTTGGATTGGGCATATATCCTGTGTTTGTTTTTTCATGAGATTAGATGTCTGTAAAGGACTATTTTTAGTGAATCCAACGTTTGGTTGGATGGATTGGATAGGATAAATGAACAAAAGACTATTTTACCATTTTTCAATTGTTTACTAAGTAATAACAATATTAAACATATCTTTAATATTTTAATTATTTTTAGATAGATTAAATAAAAATTTATTTTATTTTATTTTTTACACAATTAAATATATTTATTTTTTTAAAATTAAATAAATAAATAAATAAAATATCAATAAAAATTTATATTATTTTTTTAATTAAAATTTTAAATAAATTTGTTTTTAAAAATAATAATAATAATTAAAATGAAATTAAATAAAACATCTATTAACATTTAAATAATGAAATTAAATAAAATATAAACAAAATTTTAAAATAAAACATCAATAAAATATCTATAAAAAATTATTTAAAAAAATAAAAATAAAACATCAATAAAAAGTTAAATAAAATTATTTTATTTTTAAATTGAGACATTTAAATTTTATTGAATTTTACTAAATATAATACATAATTAAATAGTAGATGGTCAAAATGGTCATTTCACCACCTAATCCCAATAGTAAATAATCCCCCCAAAATTGTCCCACACCCCCCCCCCTTAGGATAGTATAATCCCCCATATGGGGAATAAGGAGTCCGGCGGACTAAAAAAAAAAACATCGAATTGGATTTACTGTACGGATTACAATCCGCACAGTAAATAATCCCCCCTCTTATCCCCCCAATCAAACACACCCATAGTATGTAGTAATTATTATTTGTTGTGAAATGTTTGGATAATCGCCAAAAGAAGGGTAAATTATACTTTACATCCTTGTACTTTATATTAAATCTTACTTTGAGCCTTACACATCAAATTGTGACACTTAACCTCCTACACTTTTGGTCAAGTGTCACTTTGACCCTTCTGTTAGCCTCACTATTAACAGAGGTTAGTCACATGAAAAACATGTGAGGATAAATTACTCTTTGCACCCCTGCACTTTACATAAAATCTCACTTTAGTCCCTATACATCAAAATTGTGACACTTAGCCCCCTAAAGGATGACTTTTGTTAGCCTCACTATTAACAGAAGGGCTAATGTGACACTTGACCAAAAGTACAGGGAGTTAAATGTCACAATTTGATGTGTGGGGAGTAAAGTGAGATTTGTGTAAGGTGCAGGGGTGCAAAGTGTAATTTACTCCCAAAAGAAATATCATTTTAGAAAAGAAGAAAATGTTTTAGATTTCATAAAAAAGACAAAAAAAAAGAAAAAAAAGAAAAGAAAAAAAAAAAAAAATAGAGGGAGGAGATTGGAGAGGTTGTAAGAATAAGACCACGTTGATTTTCTTTTGCCTACAAAAAGTAATTGTTTGCTTGATGCATAGATAGAAGAGCATCAATGTGAATTATTCTCTTTTAGCCCAAATTCTTTGTTATTCTCTTTTGATCTTCACTTTCTCTTTTATTTTCTTCAGTTTTATAACATTATTATTATTATTGTTATTATTATTATTTTTATATAATTTTTTTTTTTTGAGAAAAAGAAAAAAAGAGAGAAACTTAACACCAGTTATGAAAATGTAAGTTTATCTCAGATTTTTGTATTTACTATATGCACATTGTACATTGCACATTGACTATTTATGTGCTTTAAATTAACTGTGTTTAATTAGTTCTATTATGATAGATAAAATTTTGAAAATAAAATTTATTATTCATTTCCTAGTCAAAGAAATAGTCACATATAATTTTATTTTTTTCTTGTTAACGAAAGTATCCAGAGTTTTGCACATATTTTTATATCACCACTGACTTGACTACTCGTGGTCATTGATTATTATTTAGAAATAATTGTTAAAAAAGAATAAGAAGAATATGATCATTATCATCTATTCTATTATATAAAGTAAATAATTCACTTGAAATATATCTTTATCACATAGTTACAATTCTCAAAAAATGATAATAACATTATATTTTTCTCAAAAAATGTAACTACATTTGCTTAACAATTATTGTAAGGATTAAAGAATAATTTTTATAATAATTTGAATCGTTCATTTTATTAGATATTTCATGTATTTCATCTATATAAAAAAGTTAGATGAATCTATTATGAAGTGCTTGACAAAAATTACTTAAGTCAGATTACAGACCGGAGAGAATAACAATAATTGTTAGCTCAGTCTTCTAGTCATATAATAAAGTGTACATGTCATTTGTGTAAATATAATCACACATTCCCCCCACACTCCAAAGAATGCTTTCGCATCCAATTTCCCCCACCCTAATAGATAATACTGATCAGATCCTAAATGTTACATATTCGGCTCATTAATATATATTTTATTAGCTTATTAATTTGTATTATTTATAATTTTGCGTAATTTTTGTATATTTATATATGTTTTAGTGTTTGTACATTAATTATATAAATAATAAATTAAAAAATGAAAAAAAAAAAAACAAACAAACAAAAGAGAGGCAGCTGGAAGCAATGGAAGCAAAAGTGAAAAGAAAGAAAGAGAAAAAGAGGCAGCCACGTCTCTCACACCTAAGACTGCAAACGAGTCGAGCTAAACTTTTGAATATTCAAGCTTGTTTAATAAGAATTAGTTGAGCTCGAGCTCGAGCCGAGCTCTAGTCGAGCTTAAAAAATCAAGTTTGAGCTTAGCTCGTCAAATATTTATTGAACTTGAGCTCGGCTAGAAAACGAGCCGAGTTTGAGCTCGAGCTCGAATTTGAAAAAAAATTAAAATTAAATTAATCTACTTATTAAGATAAAAAAATACAAAATTATGGGTAAATTATATAATAATACTCATATTAATAATAAATTTCATCAATTAAATATGTAAATTTATACAAACACTAAACATAAATAAAAAGTAAAATAGATTATTGAAAATTTATTTAATATATTATTAAAAATAAATATTTATTTATTTATTTTTATATTCACAAGCCTTATTGAGCCAAGCTTAGGGCTACTCGAGTTCAGCTCGATTAATAAATAAGCCTAAAAATCGAGTTCGAGCCCGTTCATTTAGTAAACGAGTCAAGCTCACACGAGTTTTGAACAAGCTTGAACTGTTCATGAACAATTCAGTTCATTTGCAGCCTTACTCGCACCCTTCAATCACTCAAATTATATATATATATAATTAAATATTATATTATTTTGTTTTATTTTGCAGGTGGAAGGTTATAAAAGAAGAAGAAAAGAAGAAAAGAAAGAACAGAAGGGGGAGCAGGCGGAGGCTTCGGCCAAGGAAGCAGAGCGTTGCAGCCCAAAGGAAGAGAAAGAGAGGAAAAGAAAGGGAGACTGGGAAAGTGTAATTTATATATAGTAGAGTGTGGTAGTTATATAGATATTATGAACTAATATTCTCATTTTAGGGTGGAGATGAAATTCTGATCAAATAATAGGGGTGAGTTGTATTTAGTATTTTTAATTTTGATTTGATTTGAATAAATTGTATAATTGTTAGATCTTTTTGAGCAATAAATGTTTTATTCAAATTATGTTATACAATTATTTTTACTACTGTGTATTAAAATTGTTAGGTGAGCATACCTAGTAAAACGGGTCATGCATTAACTTTAGTTTAGTTTAGTGGTAACAGTCCGTGTTAAGTGAAGATGATTAATGACTTTCTGGTTTTAATATACAAATTCTCTTGACGATGTGTTTCTGATTAACTTATATCATTTTATCCAAATTAATGATATTTTAAAAATTAATACAATAACCCCTAATTATAAGGTTAGTGATAGATTCAAAATCTTGAAAAATTTCTTTTTTTATTTTATTTATTTTATGTTTTATTAATTTTAATTTTATTATTTTCAAAATTAATTTTCTTAAATTACTTTAATTATTATTTTTGTATCAAAACAATTCGATTAATCCCTGAGGATCGACACCTGATCTTAACCACTATTCTATGGAGTAGTTATTTTTACTTGGTTTTAAATAAAATATTTTTGTGTGCAAATGACCATCTCAAATTTTGGCGCCGTTGTCGGGAATTAAAGGTAAGTTGTCGATTCAAAGGTAATTTTTATTGTAATTCATTTTTTTAATTTTAATATATATATATATATATTTTTCTTGTGCAGGTGTTACTAATATTTTCTTTTTCTTGTGATTGTCCTGTGCAGGAGAACTAAAAAAAAAAAAAATCCATAATGTGACACAAAGAAAATAACCATGCTGGACACTATGGATGACCTTTGTTGGACATGTAACTTTGATGATTAAAAAAAAAAATTTCTTACTACTAGCATTTATTTTATTGCAATTTACTTTATTGTATTTTTTTTTTCTTTCTTTCTTTGGGAGGTTTTATACCCCTTTTTATTTATATCGCACTTTTATTTATCGCAATTTACTTATCGCACTTTTGTTCTATTTTGTTTTGTACTAATTTGCAAGTTTTTCTTTAGTGTGTTTTTGAAGGAAAAAAAAAAAAAAAGAAGTTAGTTGAGCATTCTTGTGAAATCTTTTTGACAAAAGTAAAGGTTAGAGCTATCTAGTGTTTTGAAGCCTTATGTATAGTAGAGTTATGGTGTATTTTGGAAATAATTCTTGGGGATATAAGAGTCAGCATTTTGATTATTTTGAAAACCCTTTTAATTATTTTCAATATCAACATGAAACTCCATCACCTCAATATTGTCCCCATTTTGAAGAGAGTGTTGCAAATTCTTCACAGTACACAATTGTTACACTCCCAAATCCTACCTCAACAAAATTCAGATCACGAGGATAGAGTGTTAACATTTCTTTAAAGCAGTTTAGAGTCCACCTATGAGTTGTTGCATATCCAGAGTCAATCGTTTGCCAAAATGGAAGCCCATTTAGAGCAAATAGCTAAAATTCTCGATAGGGAAGAAGAAACCGTCTCTCGTTTTTTAATAGAAAATTCTTTAGGAGAGCTTTTAGCACATTTTGATTTTGATGACAGTAATATGGATGAGCCGTTGTCTACCCTTTTCAGATAATCATATTTTTCTTCCATTAAGGATGATCCACTCTTAACCCTATCTTTTTCATCTACCCCATATGGAGTTAGAACCTTTACCCTCAGGTAATACTGATGAGTTTTTAGATAAGGTTGAGACAATCTCCATGGATACTCCACCTAATTATCCAATGTCTGAGGAAATAATGAGTGAGTTGAGTGGATTTGACAATGATTTGGATTGGGATTTCGTGATTGGCGATGATATTTTGATCTTTGTTTCTATGGTATGTTTACATGATTTTCTATTAAAAGACACATACCTTAAATTTGTATATATTACTTCTACTCTGTTAAAAGATGATTTTGTAACTCACTTTTGTCCACTCTTGGACGAGTCAAATAATTTCGGCTAGGATGACCCATATCTCATAAATCATAAGAAGCGGAAAAAGTGGAATAGACGAGTATACCTTTGAAGGAAACCACTGAGTAAGACTAAAGAAACTTGGTCTGAGACGGGTTACTTACATGAGGATAAAATTTTTAGCCCTAAACTGTCTTGGAATATGATAATGAAAGAGTAATTTTTATTTTATTGTGTTTTTCTTCCTTTTTACTGTTTTTGTCAGTGCTTGGTATGATGAAAGGGAAAGTTGAAATCTAAAATATCTTTATTCACCATTTCATAAGAGATTACAAATCATATATATATACATCAGTACAGTGAAGAAAAGAATTAACCTAACCATACTTCTAACTAACTACAGTTTAAACTAACTGACTCTGTTACAATACTGAATCTGTTACAATGAATCTGTTACAATCTGTTAGGGAAAATATTGTCTACAGCTACTGTTCTGTTACAATCTGTTAGGGAAAATATTGTCTACAGCTACTGTTCATTACACTTGATGCAGCAGCACATTACACTTGATGCACCTCTTGGACCTCTGCCTTATCATGCCCCCTCAAGCTGAGAGGGGGAAGACCAACACGAAGCTTGGAAGTGAGAAAAGAAAATCTGGCAGTGGACAGAGACTTGGTGAAGATGTCAGCCAATTGATCCAAAGAAGGAACATATTTGAGAAAGAACTGGCGACGAGCAACCTTCTCACGAATGAAATGACAGTCGACTTCAATGTGTTTAGAGCGGCTGTGAAAGACCGGATTAGCAGCCAAGGACAAGGCAGACATGTTGTCACACCAAAGAACAGGTGGAGATGGTTGAGGAATGTGAAAATCAGCAAGAAGCATTTGTAACCAAGTGAGTTCGGCAGCAGTGTGGGCTAAGGACCGATATTCAGCCTCGGTTGAGGAGCGAGACACAGTGGACTGTTTCTTGGAGGACCACGAAATGAGATTAGAACCCAAGAACACACAATAACCAGAGGTGGAACGTCTGTCAGTGGCATCCCCAGCCCAATTGGAGTCAGAGTATGCGGTGAGATGAAAAGAACCAGGAGCAAAGAGAAGACCATAGGAAAGGGAACCTTTAATGTAACGTAAGATACGTTTAACAGCAGAAAAATGAGCCACAGTAGGTGCATGCATATGTTGGCAGGCTTGGTTGACAGCATAGGAGATCTCAGGGCGAGTGATAGTAAGATACTGAAGGGCACCCACAAGGCTGCGAAAAAGAAAAGGTTGGGAGAATGATAGAGAATCAGCAGCAGTAAGAGAAGGTTTAGCTGAGGTAGGTGTAGCACAAGGCTTGCAGGTAGTCATGCCAGCTTTAAGAAGAAGCTCCGAGGCATACTTCTGCTGGGAGAGAAAGAAGCCTCGAGCAGTGGACTGAACGGAAATACCTAAGAAATAGGAAATATCCCCTAATTCTTTCATGGAAAAAACATTGTGCATGTGAGTTAATAAGGATTTAAGGTAGGACGGATCAGACCCAGTAAGAAGTATATCATCGACATATATAAGAAGAAAGGTAATGGAAGAAGAGGTAGAATGAATGAAGAGAGAAGAATCACAACGACTCTGAAGAAATCCTTGAGAGAGAAGAAAAGAGGAGAAAGTAGAGTACCAGGCCCGAGGAGCCTGTTTCAAACCATAAAGAGCCTTGTGAAGTTTGCAAACAAGAGTAGGCTGAGAAGGATCCACAAAACCAGGAGGCTGTTCCATGTATACCTCTTCATCCAACTGGCCATGTAAAAAGGCATTAGATATGTCAAGTTGTTTGAAAGGCCAATGATGATGAAGAGCTAAAGAGATAAAAATGCGAATTGTGGGTTGTTTGGCCACAGGGCTAAAGGTATCATGAAAGTCAATACCATGTTGCTGATGAAAACCCTTAGCCACTAGTCTCGCTTTGTGCCTAGCAACTGAGCCATCAGAATTCTTCTTAACTTTGAAGACCCATTTACACCCGATAGCTTGCTTGGAAGGGGGTAGGGAAACAAGAGACCATGTGCCTTGATGTTGAAGAGCGGCATATTCATCAAGCATGGCTTGGAGCCAGACTGGAGAATCAAGAGCAGATTTATAAGAGATGGGCTCAATATCAGGAGAAGGAGAGGAGCCAGCAGAAGAAGTAAGAGTAGAAGAGAAACAAGTAGAAGTAGTTTTGGATCTGGTTTGCATAGGATGAGAATTGATGGCAACAGGAGGAGGAAGAGGTAAAACAACAGAAATAGAATTAATAGGAATGGATGGATGGGAAGAAGGTGCAGGTGGTGCCAGAGCAGATGACTGAGGCTGTGAAGAGGACTGTGGCTGGACAGAAGGAGACTCTGGCTGTGAAGAGAACTGTGCCTGGGCAGATGTAGATTGTGGGTGTGAAGAGGATTGTGGCGGTGCAGATGTAGGCTGGACACTAGATTGTGGAGCCAGAGCAGACTGAGAATAACTATGCTGAGGAGAGGGTGACCAAAAGAAATCCTGTAAAAGAGGAAGAGAAGCAACAGAAGAAACAAAAGTAGAAGAGGAAAAAGGAAATTCATGTTCATGAAAAATAACATGTCTAGATAAATGAATGTGACCAGTTTGAGGATCTAAACATCGATAGCCCTTAACACTGGGATGATATCCTAGAAAAACACAAGGAGTCGACTTAGGAGCCAACTTATGAGAAGCATAAGGTTTAAGCCAGGGGAAGCAAAGACAACCAAAGACTTTGAGTAGAGAGTAATCAGGAGCAGTATGATACAGCAACTCAAAAGGAGAGCAATTATTAAGAAAAACACTAGGTAAACGATTGATCAAATATGTGGCAGCAGCTATGGCATCAAACCAATAAAGAAGAGGCATAGAGGACTGATGAAGAAGAGAAATAGCAGTTTCAGTAAGATGTAAGTGCTTCCTCTCAGCCACTCCATTTTGAGAGGGAGTATGTGGACAGGAAAACTGATGGTGAATGCCATGAGTGTGAAGATAATGTTGAAGAGGATGATTCTTGTATTCACCACCTCCATCACTACGAAGGATTTTGAGAGGAAAACCAAATTGTTTTTCCACAAAAGCTTTGAATTCCATAAATTTGGCACACACTTCACTTTTATAAACAAGAGGATAAAGCCAAGTGAATCTAGTAAAATCATCAACGAACAACACATAGTATTTGTAAGGAGAAGCAGATTTATTAAAGGGACCCCATACATCACTGTGAATCAAAACCAGTGGATTATTTACAGTGGAATTAGACAGTGTAAAAGGTAGCCTGTGACATTTGGCTACAGAGCAATGTACACAAGAAACAGTACTTTTATTGGAAGCTACAGACAGAGGTAATTTGTGCTTAAGCAAATGAAACTTAAGAGTAGAAGGATGGCCTAATCTCTGATGCCAAATGTCAGTAGAAGCAGCAGATGTAACTGAACTACTGTAGGCATGTGAGGAAGCAGTGGTTGGAGTGTGAAAGTGATATAGTCCATTGGCATAAAAACCTTTATGGAGGATGGCCTTGGAAAGCTTGTCCTGAATAGTAAAGGAAGAATGATCAAATGTGATAGAACAGTTATTATCTTTAGCCAAGTGATGCACAGAGACAAGATTAGAGTTAATAGAAGGAACATGCAAAACTTTGTTGAGTTTGAAAGAATGGTGAGGAGTAGGTAGTATACCTTGGCCTGTATGAGTGATTGGAAGGGAAGAGCCATTACCAATAGTGACTTGATCACCAGCAGTGTAGGGTTGAATGGAGTTAAGTTGATGAAGATTATTAGTGATATGATCACAAGCAGCTGAGTCCAAAAACCAGGGAGAACAAGAACCATTGTCCTCAGTTAAAGATGTAACATATGCCTTTGACTGCTGAGACTGATACGGCTGAGAATGAGACTGATATGGCTTTGATTGCTGTGATGAAGACACTTGTGAAGACTGAAATTGAGTATCTAGCCTATGCCAACAGTCAAGAGCTGTGTGATTGGCTTTACCACAGATTTGGCAAACAATGCCAAATTGTCCTCTTCCTTGAGATCTGCCACGAGAGGATCTTCCTGAATAGAATCGAGTGCCTCTATGAGAACCTCTAAAATCACCACGAGAAGAACCTCTATTATGATGATAAGAGTTAAATCCTCTAGAAGTATTAGTATCTTTCACAGTTGCATAAGCAACAGTTAGATCAGAATTTTGTTTTAATTTTCCTTCAATGTGAATAGCTTCTGAACAGAGTAGAGCAGAAAGTTCCTCCATAGAAATGGACTCTGCACGAGTTCGAATAGCTACTTTAACTGCATCATATTCAGAAGGCAATCCATTCAATGTAAGAAGAACAATATCCTCATCTTCTACAAATGATGAAGCAATACTCAACTGATCAACAATACTTTTGATTTTGCTCAAATACACTTCCATTGAGTCGGATTCCTTTGAAATAGAACTTAATTTGTTCTTTAATTGGTGGATATGAGACCTAGAGAGAGAGGTAAAGCGTTTATCAAGAAATTGCCAGACCTGAGCACTGGTGTGAAGATGTAACACAGAAGTGAAAATCGCAGGAGAGAGAGTAGCAGTGATGTAGCTGAGTAGATGCGCATCAAGCATCTTCCATCTAACAGCTTCTGGATTTGAAATCTCAAGTCCTGCAGATTGCCGCACTGTGTCAACAGGACACTTCTTTGAGCCATCAACAATGGCGAGCAGATCTGTTGCTCGAAGCAGATTCTGCATTTGATTCTTCCAAATAACAAAATTCGAACCATCCAGCTTCACTGTTACAAGAGAACTGAGATTCGATAGCAGGAGATTGAGATTTGAAGGAATAGCAGAGGATTCCATAGACGAATCTGGAGTATTGCTCGCGAGAGCTTCTTGGTGCTCTGATACCATGATGAAAGGGAAAGTTGAAATCTAAAATATCTTTATTCACCATTTCATAAGAGATTACAAATCATATATATATACATCAGTACAGTGAACAAAAGAATTAACCTAACCATACTTCTAACTAACTACAGTTTAAACTAACTGACTCTGTTACAATACTGAATCTGTTACAATGAATCTGTTACAATCTGTTAGGGAAAATATTGTCTACAGCTACTGTTCTGTTACAATCTGTTAGGGAAAATATTGTCTACAGCTACTGTTCATTACACTTGATGCAGCAGCACATTACACTTGATGCACCTCTTGGACCTCTGCCTTATCATGGTAGGGATGGCCACTGGGCGGGATTTTTTTCCCCACTACGGGTGGGATTTTTTCCCCTTATCCCCGCTCCCACGGATACCTGATATCTGTGGATACCCACCCACAATTCAAATTGAGAGCTCAAACAATAAAAATAATTAATAAAATAAAAAAATCAATCAAACATACGGTGAAAAAAAAAATTGTCAATGAGGAAATTTCTAGTTTATACATAAGTTCCTTTGGCATCATCTCATGTTCCAACAAATCATAAACAAAGTAGCTATTATACACGTGCAGAGAGAGAGAGAGAGAGAGAGAGAGTAAAGAATATATATGCAGAACTTGAAAGAGTTTAAAATAAAACCACTTTAAGAACTTAAAATAACCGAGAGGGAGACCAACAGGAAGTTCAAATAGTAGAGCAGAGCAAATGGGTTTCTTATGTCTAATAAAGAAAGGGGGCTTTTTATATATAAAAGAGCTGAGAAGTAGTGTTCTTTTTTTTTTTTTTAATTTTAAATTTAATTATATTAAATATATATTATTAATTATATCGGATCGGGTTTGAATCGGAGAGGTGATACCCGCCCCCCCGCTCCGCCCCGCCCCGCCCCGCCCTCCGCTTCAGGTGAGCAAAATGTAATCCACCATACCTTGCATAAGTGTCGTGTCAAGTAAAACCCGCCCCATTCGGGACAGGTGTGGGCGGTCTCCGCAGGTCAAGTTAAAATGGTCATCCCTAGTACTTGGTGGTACGTGTTATTGAAGACAATGTCATTTAAGTTGGGGGAAAAGGTTGTGTGTTTATTTTGTTTTTTTATTTAGGGTTTTATGTTTATTTATTTATTTTTAGTTTGTGTGTTTATTTTTATTTTTATTTTCTTTGTATTTTGAAAAAAGAAGGTAAAAAAAAAATTGTCTGCAATTGTTTGTGTTTAAAAATAATAATAACTAATTTTTTTTCTTTGTGTTTTTGTTACGTGCTGTGTTACATGAGTGTGGTTTTTTATTTTTTATTTTTTTTAAAAAAAAATTCTTTGTATGTGCGGTTGTTTGTGTTAATATATATATATATATATATATTTTTGTGTGTTGCGTGTGGTGTTTTTAAAAAAATTGAAATTAATTGTTAATTTTGTTACCTTAGCATTTTAATTATATTTTAGTTTGTTATACTATTTTTTAGTTACAAATAATTTTGTGTCTCATCTCAAATGATATGTACATGGACATAGCCGCTTAAATATTCTTTGATTAATTTTTGGACTTAGACTTGAAATCTTGATGTCTAATGCGAAAACTATAACCCGTGTAAAATTTTGAGTTTATCATTCCTTTTGGAGGGTTATATTACATTTACTCTTAATTTTTTTTTGACAACTCATTATATCGTTGTTAAGTCTCATTATTCTTTCAAATTGGCCGAAAACATTGAAATCATCATTTTTATGCAATTTTGTCCGTGTAACATATAAATCATCCTATATTTTGATAAATGATTTTAGGCCATCTTTCTATATTTGAGCTTTATTAAAAAAATATTAAAAAATTCTTATTTCAATTATTGCTAGTTAGCTCATTGAGCCTTTACAGATTTTTTTTTTTTTTATTATTCATTTAGTCTTTTCCTCCGGTGTCTCAAGAATGGATTTTATTTGTTATTTTGGGAGGAAGATATCTTCTGAGTGGAACAAGGAAATTGTAAAAAAAATATTTTTACTTCTATGTTAAAAAAAAAAAAAATAAAGAATAAAAAAAAAGAGAAAAAAATTAAAACAACAGAATAGAGAGTATGGTTATGAATCATATATATATATATATATTTTTAAAAAAAGGAGTTAAAAGGACGGGTTAGTGAAGCAATGTTCTACATATGCTGCATTAGTTTGATTTATTTCTTGGACACCTGCTTTCACCCTATACCCAATTTTGTAAATAATTCTGTTTGACCCAACATTACAACCAAAAAATAAAGTTCTATTTGATCTCGGGATTAGTATGATTTTTCAAATGACAAATTGACATAATGTCATTATTTTCGACTTTCTTATCCTGAGACTATATATATATATATATTTTTTTTATGTTGGAAAAAATGAATTTTTGGTGACTTTAATTAAATATTAAAATGGGTCCCAACTATCTATTGTGTTGGATCCAAGTGGGTATAGATACTTTGCAATGAGATCTTTATACCACAAATAGAAAGGCCAAAAACCATTGAGAATTAAATGAAAAATTGCCCCATGAAGTTAGCTTCATGAAAGAGTTAATGGAGTTTGTAACTTTTGCCTTTATTGCAGAGGTTAATAGTGCATTAATGGGGTTTGTAACTCCTGCCTTTGTTGCAGAGGTTAATGGTGCATTAGTGACCAGCCATAAAGGCTGGAGGTTTCTCCTTTCTCCCCTATACATGTATAAATTGAGACCCTCTTGTCAAGTCTCAAATACAGAAATTGTTTCTTCCATTCTTTAGTCAGTTTGCTAGAAATTTCTTACTGTGAGAGAGTGCTGCCATTGTCGGTTCGCCAAAGCTAACAGAAGGTGCTTCTGAGTTAGCCGGTTTAAACCATCTTATCCTGGGAGACAGAAGTCGACATTTCTCCAGTACCCACGGTGAGGCGGCTAACCTGTTTCAAGGACACTGTGGTATCACACAGAATTTGGTTTGATTTCTTGTTATCATATTCAGATTAAATATGTTCTTATGTTAGTCTTGTTTCATATTTATGCTCTATGATGTAATTTATCAAGTATGGTTTTATTTGATGTTCTTTCAGTTAATTTAATAAAGCATGAATTTATTTATTTTGTTTCAATTACCCAATTCAAACAACAATCTTAAAATAGATTATGTATTTCTCATGGAAAAAATAAATAGATTCATATGTAATTTATATCTGTTAGTCCGTTGTTGCATCATATTGTTACGTGTGTGACTATTGCATACTGATCATAAAAACTTGTTGTTCAAAATTGTTTATTTTCGTTTTTATGTGGTTCTATAAAACATGGTGTGAGGTTTTTTTTTTTAATACCAACAAGATTTGATGCTATTGTGTCTATCTACAGTCTATTTAATATTTGTAATAGTTCACTGGTTTTCCTTTTCCCATGTAAATTAGTATATACTTTTGTATAATAATAAGCTCATTATTTATAATTTCATATATGATTGTCATAATTGGACTATGAATTTCATATAGGAATAGGATGAATGCTACTGGTTCCATCCTAATTGACTAATGTTGCATATGTATTTTTTGGTTTTGCATGCTTCTAGCTTTACTATCTAATTTGCATGTGAAATTGCTTCTAGTTTTCTAGAATTATACACATAAGTTATTTCCATGTTTATTATTTAATAATTGGTATATAACTCATGGCAATAAATTTAATTTTAGTATTTGAGATTATAAATTTTAAGGTTTGTAACTTGTGTATTTATTTCCATGAATAGTGTGTGATTTAATTGGATGAATTAAATTTTGAATTTAATTTATTTATTTTGGAGTTATAAAATTTGTGTAACTTGCCTATATTCATTTACATGGTTATTGTGAATTAAATTCTTATATAATTCATGGCAATTAATTTGTAATTTAATAGTTAGAGTTGTTAGTTTTATAAGTTATTTAGGAGTTATAAGGCTTTGTAACTTGTATTGTATCTTAATTCATTATTTATTTTGCTATTCTATGATTTGCTAGAAGGTTAAATAATATTTGATTGTATGTACAATTTCTTTAGATTAGTTGCTTTGTATTATGTTGTCGTTTGCTACTAACTTTCTTTCTAGGCATACTTAAGCGTGGAAAGGAATTTTATGGACTACTTATAATCCTCAATTGGATTGGTTTATTTTTCTTTTATATTTGAAGCAATTTTTTGCTTAAGATTTATTTGGTTTGTTTACCAAGTTTGTAAAAGCAAGTTTTATTTGCTTATAATGTTGTAGCAATTGTTTTACATTTGTCACGACCCAAACCCGCCCCTATGGGTTTAGCACCGTAACCGGCCAGTAATCCGAGATTACCGAAGGCCTACTTAACAGTAATACAGTAAAACAGAGTACAGGGGCTGGCGGAAGCCAAAACAGTAAATAAATAATGTCCAATGAGTTGTGACAGTCTGTATGCAAAAAGATTTTTCATACATATATATACAGTCAGTGGCAGAACAGTATGTACATTATATACAATCATTCAGAGCAGGGACCTAATCCTTATTAAACAGTACGTTACGGTCTACAGTTATTACAAAATAGATACAGAGACAGACGGGGAATTAAAACACCCCTAAGCCAAAGCTTGATAGGCTCGGAACCTCGCGGTGAGGCACATAGGTTGGTTTGACAAAACTGGAGTTTACCCCGACGCTTCTAGCCACGGTCTGGTGCCTGTACACCTACATATATATATGAGCGGTGAGCTAAAGGCCAGTGAATAACATAATGCATAAAGAGGTTAAGAATGAATGTCCTTACGGTATTAAAAACAGTCAATTGATTCAGTATATCAGTTGTTCAGTCATAATAGTCATATGTGGTACATCCGTTAGCATAGCAGTACAGTAAACAGTAGGTCTTAAAGACCGAATGGTAAATGATGGCCATCAATCAGTAAACAGTAGTGGTTCCAACAAGGGAACCGACAGAGATCTCTGTAACAGTAACAGTCAGTAACAGTAGTTGCTAAGGATGCCACAATACAGTTCAGAATATAAGACATACATTCATTCAATTAACAGTTTCAGTTCAGAAAGCAGTTCAATTAAACAGTCAGAAATATTCACAGTTGAACATATCTTTACATAATTGTTACTCACAGAGTTCTGGGCTACAGTAAGTTAGAGCGTCTCCTCGGAAAGCCAACCCTACACAGTTTACAGAACGAACACACACTAAGCTATACAGTTGGGAAAGATAATAACTTAATCCCCAATTTGCCTCGGTGTGGTTCTACTTCTATATCCTCATTAAGATGTCTAAAATATGCCCTAAGAATGCCTAGGATGGAAAGACGATGCAAAGATGCACTTTTGAACACTTTACAAAATTTTTAGAAAACAGGGGCCTCGCTCGAGCGTGGGCTTTCTACGCTCGAGCGGACATGCAGACAAAGGAGCTCCGCTCGAGCGTGACTCCCGTCACTCGAGCGGACTGCAAGCTACAGTGAAAATACTGGATGCTCAAAATTCACGCTCGACGAGCGCTCGACCCTCGCTTGAACGTGAGACACAAGTCCTCGCTCGAGCGGATTGCAAGCTCATGCAAAATACTGGATACACGAATTTCACGCTCGATCGTCACCTTTCTCGCTCGAGCGGACTTTCATAGCCTAGAGGGTACGCTCGAGCGTGGAATCCCTCGCTCGAGCGTGAGTCCAAATTCTGGAAATTCCAGATTTGAACCTCAAGCTCAAAACTCAGTTTTAATGCATAAATTCCGATCCTCTTGGGCTAATTTTCTGGAAAACACTTGTAAATACATAGAACAACATGATTCAAAGCTCAATTTGTAAAATCAAAGCCCAAGGGTAGTTCAATCAAGCTCAATTTCAAACTAAATTTCAAGAACATAATCCAAACATGACATGCATGAGTTTAAATCAATTCAAGGCTTCAATGCTAGCTCAAATGAGCCAATTCTTTTCAAAATAGGATGAAATCATGGACTATGATCAAAAGATGAACATGCATGTGGCAAGTTTATGAAAAACAAGCTCAAAAATGCAAGAGTATGCCATGCATGCAAGGATTAAGCTCTTAATGCCACAATTTAAATCAATTCTAGGCTCACTTCTTCAAATTAGCATGAAACATGCAAGAATCAACTTAAAGACATAATTAAGTGGTTGAATTTCCTACCTTAGTCTTGGATTAGAGGTATGGAGGCTCAATGTTGCAAGTTCTCTACAATACCCTCAAGATTCCAAGCAAATCCCTTAAGAACACATCAATTCTCTCACTCCCTCTCTCTCTAGATCGGTGATGCTCTCAAAATGGCTGAGGAAGAGTTGTGTAATAGCAAGACTAAGTCTTAGACAAGGTTTGGTGTAGTGGGCCACTCAATGGCATTATGGTGAATAAGTTAAACTCTTGCCAATTAGCTTAATTTAATCTAATTTAATCATACCAAATCACATTTTAGATAAACACACCATTAAATCACATAAATTCTACTGATCACAAAACACTAATCGATTTCTGGTTCGGCTGCCGATAAGGCCTTCAATTAGCAGTTTAAACATAAAACATGAACAGATAATCAAACAGTCAAACAGGTAGATAATGCATTTAAACAGATATACTCAATGAATCAGTCTCAGATTTCAGTCAGTCAGTTCAGTATTTCGATTACTTCAGTTATCAATCATAATCAGTCTCAGTTTAGCAGTAATCAGTAGTTTATCGGTAAACAGTGATGAGGGTTATTACAACATTGCTTGTAAAAGTTTTGGACCTTGATTTGTTTTAACCTAGTTCATCCCTTAGAAATTTAATTTTAAAAATTGTTTCTCGCGGATTAGGAGTCAACATGCTCTTGAAAGTTTTGTCAAAAGGTTAACTGGGTTTTAAGTGGGACCGTTGTGACCCCTCTAGTCTTCCTGAGAACATTCTTGACCATGTTTGATTCTAGATTTAGTGGTGAGACTAATTTTGAATTAACTTTTCAACTATGGGATTTTCTAGTGTTAAGTTTCAATTCTGAAAAAACACAGAACGTGATATTCTGGTGTAATTTTCAGAAATGGCCACTATCACTGATGCTGTTGCTACTGCTAACGTTGGTAAGGATCTGAACCCCGGGGCAACTGGGTTGTCAACCCCTACTGCTATGACCTCTGTGGTCAACCCTGGTGTTACTCTGGCTGTTCCGGGAGGATCGCTCAGTCATTATGAGCGCCTAGAGAAATTTGCTGGGGTGAACTTCAAGAGATGGCAGCAAAAGATGCTATTCTACTTGACCACGTTGAACTTTGCAAAGGTTTTGAGCGAGAATCCTCCAATTGTGGCAGAGAATGAGCCAGACAGGCAGAAAGTCATGGTGCTTGACATATAGAAGCAGACAGACTATCTCTGCCGGAACTATGTGTTTAACAGCTTGGCAGACTCACTATACAGTGTGTTTTGTGCCAAGAGCTCAGCAAAGGAGTTATGGGAATCTCTGGACAAGAAATACAGGACTGAGGATGCCGGGGCAAAGAAATTTGTAGTTGGCCGATTCTTGGACTTTAAAATGATCGATTCAAAAACTGTGATAAGCCAAGTCCAAGAGTTCCAAGTGATCTTGCATGAGATTCATGCTGAGGGCATGCCGTTGAACGAGTCATTCCAAGTTGCTGTGATCATTGAAAAACTTCCCAATGGTTGGAAGGACTTCAAGAACTACTTGAAGTATAAGCGCAATGAAATGTCTGTTAAAGAACTAATTGTCCAACTCCGTATTGAGGAGGATAATAGAAAGAAAGGAGAGAGTATCTCCTCTGTGAAGGCCAATATCATCGAGCATGGCAAATCTTCTGGGGTGAGGAAGAAGCCTCTTGTGAACAAGGGCTCAAAGCTGGGGCCAAGGGGTGGTGTTGCAAAGAAGCCGGCATACAAGCCGCAAGAACCTGGTTATCGATTCTTAGGGAAGTGCTACAATTGTGGTAGTGAGGGGCATCGGGCTAGTGACTACTGCAAGTAGAAGAAGCCATACAAGACCAAACCTCGTGCTCATATGGCAAATATACAAGAGCACTCCCATGAGGAGGATGCTATACACTTGTCTGTCGTTGTCTCTGAGGTGAATCTGGTGGGTTCAAACCCAAGAAAATGGTGGATTGATATTGGGGTTACACGCCACATCTGCTCCGAGAAGAAACTATTTACAACTTTCGAGTCGATTACAAACGGCGAGAAGTTGTTTATGGGAAACTATGGTACCTCGATTGTTGAGGGGAAAGGAAAGGTGGTCCTGAAGTTGACTTCAGGAAAGGAGCTGACCTTGAACGAAGTCCTGCATGTTTCGGACATTCGTAAGAATCTTATCTCAGGGTCTCTTCTTAGCAAACATGGTTTTCGCATGGTTTTTGAGTCCGACAAGGTCGTTCTAACCAAGAGCAGAGTGTATGTGGGTAAGGGTTATATGTTGGGAGGTATGTTTAAACTCAATGTAATGACTGTTATCCCAAAGATGAATAAAGATGCATTTTCTTCTACTTACATGCTTGAGTCTTCCAATTTGTGGTATGGTAGACTAGGACATGTGAACTTTGAATCTTTACGTAGATTAATCAAGTTAGATCACATACCATATTTTAAGATTAATCCAAAATACAAGTGTGAGACTTGTGTTGAAGTGAAGTTGACAAGATCTTTGTTTCATTCTATTGAAAGAAGTTCAAAACCGTTGGACTTAGTGTATAGTGATGTGTGTGACTTAAAGTTTATACAATCACGTGGTGGCAATAAATACTTCATCACCTTTGTTGATGATTGCACTAAGTATTGTTATGTCTATTTGCTCAAAAGCAAAGATAAGGCTATTGACAAATTTGTTCTTTATAAGAATGAAGTTGAGAATCAATTAGGCTGCAAGATTAAGACTTTAAGAAGTGATCGTGGTGGTGAGTATGAATCACCGTTTATTAAGATTTGTACTCAATCTGGGATTATCCACCAAACCATAGCACCTTATTTTCCTCAGTCAAATGGGATTGCTGAATGAAAGAATAGAACACTAAAAGAGATGATGAATGCAATGTTGCTAAGTTCTGGATTGCCATAGAACTTGTGTGGGGAAGCAATTCTCTCCGCGAATTATATTCTAAATAGAATCTCTCGGAAGAAAGTAGACAAGACTCCATATGAGTTCTGGAAAGGTTGGAATCCTTCTTATAATTTCCTACGAATGTGGGGGTGTTTTGCAAAAATGGCGGTACCTACACCCAAGCGGGTTAGGATAGGTCTGAAAACCGTGGATTGTATATTCATTGGTTATGCATAGAATAGCAGTGCATATAGGTTTCTTGTGCACAAGTTTGATATTTCAAATATCCACAAGAATACCATCATGGAGTCAAGGAATGCATCTTTCTTTGAAAACACATTTCCTTGCCGAACCCGAGGAGAGGATCAAAGTTCTGAGAAGGAACCTGAAGATAATGATCAAGATGATGATCAAGATGAGAAAAGTAGATGAGCCAAGAAGGAGTAAGAGGGCTAGGACTACCAAGTCCTTTGGCTCGAACTTCTTGACTTATATGTTAGAGGGAGAATCTCAAACTTTCCATAAAGCGGTGACTTCACCAGAAAGTCTCTTATGGAAAGAAGCTATTAAAAGTGAAATTGACTCCATCTTACAAAACCATACTTGGGAGTTAGTTGATCTACCCCCAGGCATGAAGGCCTTGGGGAGTAAGTGGATCTTTAGAAGAAAGATGAAGACTGATGGGTCAATTGATAAATATAAAGTTAGATTAGTTATCAAAGGATACAGGCAGCGAGAAGGCCTGGATTACTTTGATACGTATTCACCTGTGACAAGAATTACATCCATTCGCATAGTGATTGCAATAGCCGCTTTACGTGGTCTAGAGATACATCAGATGGATGTAAAGACAACTTTCTTAAATGGAGATTTAGATGAAGAAATCTATATGGAACAACCCGAGGGGTTTTCAGCTCCAGGGAAAAATAAGAAAGTCTGTAAGCTTGTCAAGTCATTATATGGTTTGAAACAAGCGCCTAAGCAATAGTATGAGAAGTTTGACAACGCTATATTGTCAAATAGGTTTAGAATCAATGAGTGTGACAAGTGCATATATGTTAAAGACATTGATAGAGGTTATGTCATTTTGTGTCTATACGTAGACAACATACTCATTGTTGGTAGTAATGATGAAATTGTTTGAACTACCAAGAGATTGTTAAACTCGAAGTTTGACATGAAAAATATGGGCCTTGCAGATGTCATTCTAGGTATTAAGATTACCAAAACATCTAGTGGTATTGTACTTTCTCAGTCTCACTATGTTGAAAAGATACTTGAGAAATTTAGTAAATCTGATACAAGTGTGTCTAGGACACCAGTAGACGTGAGTCTACATTTGACCAAGAATAATGGTGAGAGTGTCTCTCAACTAGAATATTCTCAGGTTATTAGAAGTTTGATGTATTTGATGAGTTGTACAAGGCCGGATATAGCCTACTCTGTTAGCAGACTTAGTAGATACACGAGTAATCCTGATGCCACTCATTGGAGAGGCATCATGCGGGTGTTAGGTTATCTACGCTACACCCGGGATTATGGGCTGCATTATACCAGATACCCATCGGTAGTAGAAGGGTATAGTGACGCCAACTGGATATCTGATATAAAAGATTCCAAATCCACTAGTGGTTATGTGTTTACCCTCGAAGGGGCAGCCGTGTCTTGGAAATCTTCCAAGAAAATGTGTATATCGAGATCAACGATGGAATTTGAGTTTATTGCGTTGGATAAAGCAACTGAAGAGGCTGAATGACTTCGCCAGTTCGTTGAGAATATTCCACGTTGGCCAAAACCTGTGCCTGCTATCTGTATTCATTGCGATAGCCAATCGGCGATTGGACGGACACAGAGTCATATGTATAATGAAAAGTCTAGACATATCCGTCGTAGACATAATTTCATACAACAACTACTCTCTAATTGAATTGTCTCTCTAGACTATGTAAAGTCTAAGGTCAACATTGCGGATCCGCTAACTAAAGAGTTAACTCGAGAGTTAGTAGAAACGTCGTCAAGAGGAATGGGGTTAAGGCCTTTAGTAATGTTACCGGAACGAAAAACCCAACCTAGTTGACTGGAGATCCCAAGATTTAGGTACAAAAGGACAACTTAATTTCGTGTAATGGATGAGTCACTGAAGAGGTAAATCCTCTTGCTCATTCCTTTGTTCAGTGATACCCGATGGGGATAGAAGGTTAAGCTAATACTTTTAATGACCTAAGTGATATGATAGTCAACCAGGGTATAATGAGATACCTTATATAGGTCACCTATGTGAGTGCGAAGTGGGGCTGCTTCTTTAAGAATTGGTAAGGCTGAATTCTTTAAAACCACTCACTGAACCAGGCTAGTGTTTCAGGGCCATACCGGACACACAAGTGAGAACAAGAACAATGGTTGGACTAACTCTTGTGTGAGGTCTGTTGTCTCGATTTACACAAACGGAAGAACAGTTCAAGACATCACGTTCACTGGTCAGCTAGTAAATCTGATAGGTTCAAGGCTACGAAAGGTTCAAGGCCAACAGTTACATTTTCTGATGCAGGGTTAGTCTGTGTGCTTTCTCTCCGAGTCTTTGTTGAACGGTGTCCGTTTGTTGAGTCATTCGGTTGATTTTTATTCATGTGAGGGATTGTTGGAAAAATAGATTTTTGGTGACTTTAATTAAATATTAAAGTGGGTCCCAACCATCTATTGTGTTGGGTCTAAGTGGGTCTAGATATTTTGCAATGAGATCTTTACACCACAAATAGAATGGCAAAAAATCATTGAGAATTGAATGAGAAATTGCCCCATGAAGTTAGCTTCATGAAAGAATTAATGGGGTTTGTAACTCCTGCCTTTATTACAGAGGTTAATGGTGCATTAGTGACTAGCCATAAAGGCTGGAGGTTTCTCCTCTCTCCCCTATACATGCATAAATTGAGACTCTCCTGTCAAGTCTCAAACACAGAAATTGTTTCTTCTATTCTTTAGTCAGTTTGCTAGAAATTTCTTACTGTGAGAGAGTGCTGCCATTGTCGGTTCGCCAAAGCTAACAGAAGGTGCTTTTGAGTTAGCCGGTTTAAACCATCTTATCTTGGGAGACAGAAGTCGACGTTCCTCCAGCACCCATAGTGAGGCGGCTAATCTGTTTTAAGGACACTGTGGTATCACACAAAATTTGGTTTGATTTCTTGTTATCATATTTAGATTAAATATGTTCTTATATTAGTCTTGTTTCATATTTATGCTATATGATGTAATTTATCAAGTATGGTTTTATTTGATATTCTTTCAGTTCATTTAATAAAGCATGAATTTATTTATTTTGTTTCAATTACCCAATTTAAATAACATTTTATACAACATTTTTCATTGCTAATTGTGAGAAATTTTCGTTTTGTTAAACGTAAGTATTCTCTCACATACATACACTGATGAGTTGAACCATTTTAGAATGTTTCATTTGTTGAGAGTAAACGAGAGAGAATTGAGTTGAAGCATGCTTCTGATAGAACTAGAGTCTTATTCCATTTTGAGATTAAATAATATTTTTGTTGGCTATAATTTACACACACACATTGAGATTTGAGATATATAAAATTATTTTTATTGATTGCTAGTATTGTAAATTATGATAATTCTTTTACTAATGTATTAAAATTAACAATTATCTTTGTAAAAAAAGAAAAAAAAATTGAATTTTGTGGGTAAATTCTCTACAAACCCTCATGAGACTACAATTTGTCCACTAGGGATAACTTAAGGGTTCAAAGGCTAGTTGCATACGCTAAATGTAATCATGTTCTCTACGAAAATGGCATAGATAAATTTTATTTTATTGTCTTTTTAGTTTTGTTTTGCTCAAAGACTAGCAAAATGTAAATTGGGAGGTGTGATCGGATTCTAAATGTTACACATTTGACCCATTAATATATATTTTATTAGTCCATTAATTGGTATAATTTTATAATTTTGTGTGATTTTTATGTCTATATATATATATTAGTATTTATACATTAATTAGTATAAATAATATATTTAATATTATATTATATTATATAAATAATAAATTAAAAAATGAAAAGAAAAAAAAAACAAATAAAGAAGAGGCCGCTGAAAGCAATGGAAGCAAAAGTGGAAAGAAAAAAAAGAAGAAAAACGTGAAAAGAAAGAAAGGGTAAAAGAGGTAGCACGCCTCTCACACCCCTCAACCACTCAAATTATATATATATATATATATATGTCTATTGACAAGAAAGCTTTTTAAAATGTCTTATATACATTTGTCTTATTAAGATACTAGTGGCCACCCGTGCGATGCACAGGTTTTTAGAAAGTCAATAATTACTATAAAAAAATATGTTATTTGTTTATATTTCTTGACATTTTTATTTGGTTTGTGTATATAAATCTTACTTCACATCATTAAAAATATTTAATATTTCACATTATTGAAAATTTTAAAAAACTATCATACATTAGTAAATCATCACATATATAATAGCTAATTTATCTAAGAATTACTTCAGACAACCAAAAATAGAGTAATAAAGGCATATTATAATTAATCAAAATGACTAATATATTAAATTTAAGTAACACTAATTTTGCTTAATCAATAGTAGATATTACATTAATCATCTCATATAATATAATAAATTAAAATAAAATTAATTTTAATTCCCACTATATTTAGTTAGTAGTTAAAATTTTTTACATGCTATTTCTTTTTTCGTTATATTGATTCATTAAACACAAATAGGTTTGGAATGATTATAAAAAAAAATTAAAAAAATGTTTGAAAATGCATTATACTTGAATTGACAAACATAAAGAATATAAATATTTAAATTACTCAAAAAAAAAATTAACATTTTAAATATGAGATATCTTCCATTTGCTCAAACTCTGAATCTAAATAAATAAATAAATAATTTAAACAAAGAAGAAATTTGTGGTTTAGTTCTCAAAGGAAATGAGTTACTAAAAATAAATTTAATCATGAATTATTTCAATAGGATAATCAACAATAAAAGATCAACTGATGAATACATTTAAAGTATAACCCATATCCAATAAATTTTGATGTGTTCTTCATTTTCAATCTAACATCTACACTAAAAAAAATTAAACACAAATAATCAATAAGTGGGAGAGTTACAAATTGATAATTGCAGTGTTTTTATAAATATAAAAAAAGAATAAAATCTCAATTAAATGACACATTATTAACAAAAAGAAAGAAATAAGGAAAAATACAGATTGTAACCAAAAAAATTTTTTAAAAAAATAATAATATCCATTTATATGAACTGCAAAAACTCATGCAAGTACACATTTCAAATGTAAAGCAAATATTTAAAATTTTTAGGCACCGAAAAGAGATCAGAAATGGCTCAATGTTGATTGTTTTCCCCCCAATTTTCTATTCATGGTTTCTTTTGCAGGAACTTGTTTTTATATTAAAAAGATTATGCTTAAACAAAAGATATATATGGAATTCTATCATGTTTAAAATTTGTATGGATAAGTAATTGATGATTTTAAAAGATAAAATATTAAGTTCCACTTAAAGATAAACTTTAAAAAGATTAAGTTGAAATATATAGAAATTCTATAACAAACTAACAAAAGATAAATATAGATTGTTAAAAAAATTATCATCTTTTTGAGATATTTATATCCCAATCTTATTCTTTTTTTTATTTAAATATTTTGTTATCTTTTATTTGAATTTTCATTAAATAGTTATATTTTTATTTTTGTATATTTTTTCATCTATATTTATTTGTTATTCATATAGATATATATGGAATTCTATCATGTTTAAAATTTGTATGGATAAGTAATTGATGATTTTAAAAGATAAAATATTAAGTTCCACTTAAAGATAAACTTTAAAAAGATTAAGTTGAAATATATAGAAATTCTATAACAAACTAACAAAAGATAAATATAGATCGTTAAAAAAATTATCATCTTTTTGGGATATTTATATCCCAATTTTATTCTTTTTTTTATTTAAATATTTTGTTATCTTTTATTTGAATTTTCATTAAATAGTTATATTTTTATTTTTGTATATTTTTTCATCTATATTTATTTGTTATTCATATATACATAATTACCTTTTTATTTTAAAAATCATTTGACTCGTAATATTTTTTTATTTAATTTTTTTTAATTGTTCATATATAAATAGTTAACTTTTTATTTTTATAATTAATTGACTCGTAATATTTTTTATTTTTTTATTTTTTTATCTTCTATTTGACTCTTTATATTATTTTGTAGTTGAAATTTGAATAGTTATCTTTTTATTTTATTTATTTTATATTTTTATCTCTACCTCTTTGTTGTTCATATTTAAATATTTATCATTTTATTTAAATATATATAATCCTTTTGGCTTTTGAGCTTTAGATAATTGACAAATGATTAAAAATTATGAAAAGTGGGAGGGGAGACTTGAGAAGTGACACGTAGGAGAGGGAATCCATAAGAATTTAGTATTAAGAGTTTGGAGAATTCTCATACTCCACTATATATTGACAAATGATTAAAAATTAGGAAAAGTGGGAGGGGAGACTTGAAAAGTGACACGTAAGAGAGAGAATCCATAAGAATTTAGTATTAAGAGTTTGGAGAATTCTCATACTCCACTACATTTGTTTATATATATATATATAGTATAGATTTAAATTGTTTAAATCTGTTTAAATTATAAAGTAATGATTGTAATGTATCTTATTTTCTTGCTTACTTTTTTTTTTCTCACACATCATCCCATGATCCAATGAATAATCTCTTGAATGATCCCATGATCTCACCTTCATTATTTTTTTATTTTTTATTTTTATTTTCCTCCCTTATTTATTTATTTATTTATTTTTTCCTTTTTGTTCACTTATTTTTATTTATACCATATCTTTAGGCACGGGCACAGACATAAACTAATATATATATATATATAATAAAATATTATATTATATTATATTTATTTTGTTTTCTTTTCTTTTGCAGGTTCAAGGTTATAAAAGAAGAGGAAGAGGAAGAGGAAGAGGACGAGAGAGAAAGAAAGAAAGAGAAGGGGGGGGGGAGCAGGCAGATGTTTCGGCCAAGGAAGCAGGGAGAAACGAAGAGAAAAATAGAAAGAAAGGGAACGTGGGAGAGTATAATTTTTATATATTAGTGTGGTATGAGTGGTAGGAAATAATTTTTCATCTTAGGGTGGAGATAAAACCCTGATCAAATAATTGTGATTTATTATATTAAATATTTTCAGTTTTGATTTGATTTGGATAAATGGTATAACTTTCAGAAATTTTTATGTAATAAATGTTTTATTCAAATTATGTTATATAATTGTTTTCACTACAGTGTATTAAAATTGTTAGATGAGTCATATTTAGTAAGATGAGTCGTGCATCAATCTTAGTTTAGTTTAGTTTAGTGGTGACGGTCCGTGCTAAGTGAAGATGATTCGTGACTTTCTGGTTTAATATACAAATTTTCTTGACGATATATTTTTGATCAACTTATATAATTTTATCCAAATTAATGATTTTCTGAAAACTAATACAATAACCCTTGATTATAAGGTTAGTGGTAGATTCAAAATCATAAGAAATTTCTTATTTTATTTTATTTATTTTATGTTTGATTAATTTTAGTTTTATTAATTTCAAAATCAATTTTCTTAAATTGCTTTAATTATTATTTTTGTATCAAAACAACTTGATTAGTCTCTGAGGATCGACACCTGATCTTAATCACTACTTTACAGAATAATTGTTTTTACTTCGTTTTAAATAAAATATTTTGATGTGCAAATGACCATATCAAAACATTTAACACAAAATTAATTTGCAATAAATACAGAGAAATTTACAATATATTAGACAAATTTGAGTAACTTAGATTAATGATCTGAGATTAAAGTTTAATAAAATTATTTACAAATTTAAATATATAAAATAACAAACACAATTCGCTAGTCATGATATAAGACCGCATATGAGAAAAAATTGGTGTTGTTGCACGAGCTGCACATCAAAATATGGTCATAATAACATTTATTATTATGATATAATCACTTTAAAATTATGATCTTACCTATTATATAAATTATAAAAATTTAAAATTTTTAAAATTATATTATATTATCTATTAGTATAATAATTGATATAATAATTAATACATATAATATTATTAAAAAAATATTTAATTGACAATAAATGAGTCATAAACATTTTTCCTTTTATTGTAATTATTATGTTTCTGACTAAAAATAAATGAGTCATAAACATTTTTCCGTTTATTGTAATTATTATGTTTCTGACTATTGTCATGTAAGACAACGATTACGATATGTGGTTGTTCTTCTACTGTTAATTATGTTGGAAAAATAGTTTAATATAGGTGTATTTTTTTTGAGTGGGCTTCAAACATCTTTTGGGATGGGTCTAAAGAGGTGAAGTGTTTGGGGTGGGTCCGAAGAAGTGAAGTGTTTCTTGCCGCGTGGCAAGTCACACGATGAAAACGGAACGTCAAAACCATTTTTGAGTGAATGAGAAGTTGACATCGTTTTCGGGTCTAATATTAATTTTTTAGATAAAATTCATTTGAATTTTTTCAATAAAAATTATTGTGGGATTTTAATTTAAATCTAAATTCAAATTTTGGATTCCTAAGTGGTTTCCTAAAATTTATACTTCTTCCTTTATTAATTAAACTATTCAAATAATTTAATATATATTTTCCAAACAATTTTATAAAATTTTTCCACCTTTAACATTTTTGATTAAACTTTTCAAATAGTTTATTAATAAAATCCCTACAGGTTTATAAGTGTTCTCCAACGGATTCTTTTTTCAAATTGTTTGAAAATTTGTTCTTACCAACGGACAAATCAACTATTCAAACAGTTATCTGTTTGAATAGTGCTTGCACCTGTTTATTTAAATGTACACCTTTTTCACTTCAATTTGGTACCTGTTCGGGTCAGTTTTTTGCCTATAAATTCAGACCAATTTCCAGCAGTCCGTATGATCCAAAAAATCAGTCTGCATAATTCCTTTTGTTGTCCAATTATCATCTTTGGTGCATTATTCTCCATATTAATTTTAGAATAAATATTCAGAGAGTTAGAACACAAGTTTGGTTCGCCGAACAAATTGTTTGGAGTACTACTACAATTTGTGAAGATCATTGTATCCTGGGAGATAGACGCCACTCAACCGTAAGTACCGTAGCGGGGCGAATCTGTCTTAAGGACAGAGTGTCACACACTCGTCTTGGTCTTTAATTATTTATTCGGTTCAACAAAATAAATTCTGTAAGTTCTATTTTATTTTGTTTGAATTATTTCAGTTTATTTTATTTACACAGAAGATTGTTCCAACAATTTTAAGACAGATTCGAATTATTCTGTTTACAGAATTTTTCGTTTGTTTCCTTTTCTCTTTCTTCTTTTAAAGAAAATTATTTTCTGTGGATTTACAAAATAATATTCTGGTTGGAAAACAAATAGTGATTATATGCTATTTGACAGATAGCAGTAATATACTGTCTATTTTCTTTGATAACTAGTAGTATAATATTGGTATCATTAACAATTCAGAATATATTTTTGTGAAATTTTTTCAGAAATTAATTTTGAATTTTAGAAATTTTTTTCTGAGTTTTCATTACTTAAAATTCTGTTTTGGTATTTTAATTATTGAAGTGTTACAGAAATTAATTTTTTGTGTGGAATTAATTTGGTTAAATAAAATTTTATTTTGTTTCCAAATTAATTGAGAAAAATAAAAGTTATTTTTTTTTATTTCTATTATTTTACAGAATTTAATTTTTTGTGTGGAATTAATTTGGTTAAATAAAATTTTATTTTATTTCTAAATTAATGGAAAAAATAAAAGTTATTTTCTTATTTCTTTTATTTTACAGAATTTAATTTCTTGTGTGGAATTAATTTGGTTGAATAAATTTTATTTTATTTCTAAATTAATTGGAAAATAAAAGTTATATTCTTGTTTCTTTTATTTTTTACAGAATTTAATTCTGTGAATTTGGTTTAATTTTCTGTGTCGTGTAAATTCTAATTATAATTTTGTTTTATAAATTAGAATTGATGGCTACTGAAACTAATGCCCAAACAAGTACTACTGTGGTGGCTGCAATGACGCCAACCCCCTCTCCTGTTGTAACAGTACCGGTAAATCACGGTAAAAAGCCAGAGAAGTTCTCAGGAACTGACTTTAAAAGATGGCAACATAAAATGTTATTCTATCTTACAACTCTGAACCTGGCTCGTTTCCTTCGTGAAGATGCTCCTACCTTGACAGAGGATGAAACCGATCGACAAGTGGTTACTGCGGTTGATGCTTGGAAACATGCCGATTTCCTTTGCCGGAACTACATCTTGAACGGACTTGACATTACATTATACAACGTCTACAGTCTTATCAAGACAACAAAGGAACTTTGGGAGTCTTTGGAGAAAAAATACAAAACGGAAGATGCCGACTCAAAGAAATTTGTGGTTGGCAGATTCTTGGATTTTGTAATGGTTAATTCAAAAACTATAATCAGCCAAGTTCAAGATTTCCAACTCATTCTGCATGACATTCACGCAGAAGGTATGTCTCTCAGTGAATCCTTCAAAGTTGCAGCCTTAATTGAAAAATTACCAAAAGGCTGGAAGGAATTCAAGAACTACCTCAAACACAAGCGCAAAGAAATTTCTGTAGAAGAATTAATTGTGCATTTGAGGATTGAGGAGGACAACCGCAATTCTGAAAAGCAGGCTGGTAAGCATCCTATGGAGTCTAAGACAAATGTTGTGGAACATGCTTCAAAAACCAAGAAATAAAAGTCTTCTGGAGAAAGTTTATCACAAGGCTCTAAAGGGGGAGAGAATAAAAAGTACAAATTTAATGGCAAATGTTATATCTGTGACAAAGAGGGACATTGGGCCAAAGATTGTCGTAGCAAAGACAAAAGCAAAAGAAAAACAAGCAAGAAGCCTGCTCAAGCCCATATGACCGAAGTGGACAATATTTCCAATAGTATAGATGATATCAATCTTTCTGCAGTTGTTTCCGAGGAAAATCTTGTCGGAAATCCTAAAAAATGGTGGGTGGACACTGATGGTACTCGCCATATCTGTGCCGATAAAAAGATGTTCACATCTTATTCTACAGTTGACAATGGTGAACAACCTTTTATGGGCAACTCCTCAATTTCCAAAGTTGAAGGACAAGGGAAGATTGTTCTCAAGATGACATCTGGAAAGGAACTCACTCTCAACAATGTGCTGCATGTACCGAACATTCGCCAGAATCTTGTTTTCAGATCTTTGTTGAGTAAGAATGGGTTTAGGCTAGTTTTTGAGAGTGATAAATTTGTACTTACTAAGAATGGGATGTATGTAGGAAAATGTTACATGTCTGATGACCTTTTCAAGTTAAATGTAATGACCGTTGTACCATCAGTTATTAATAATAATACATCTTCTTTTTACTTGCTTGAGTCTTCAAATTTATGGCATAGTAGACTATGACATGTTAATTATGGATCTTTACGTAGATTAATTAATATGAAATGTTTACTTAAATTTGACATTGATTCAAATCATAAATGTGAAATTTGCGTTGAGGCAAAATTATCTAAAACTCCTTTTCATTCAATTGAAAGAAGTACGGAACCACTTGAATTAATTCATAGTGATATTTGTGATTTTAAATCAATTCAAATTAGAGGTGGGAAAAAGTATTTTATCACTTTTATGGATGACTATACTAGATATAGTTATGTTTATTTAATTCGAACCAAGGATGAAATTTTGGAAACTTTCATTCAATATAAGAATGAAGTTGAAAATCAACTTGGTAAGAAAATCAAAAAACTAAGAAGTGATAGAGGTAGTGAATATGAATCACTTTTTAGTGAGTTTTGTAAAGAACATGGAATAATTCATCAAACCACCACTTCTTACTTACCTCAGCAAAATGGAATTATTGAAAGGAAAAATAGGACTTTAAAAGAAATGATAAATGCCATGTTAATAAGTTCTGGATTACCTTAGAACTTGTGGGGGGAAGCAATACTTTCTGCTAATTATATACTTAATAAAGTACCTCGAAAGAAAGTGAATCAAACACCTTATGGAATGTGGCATGGAAGAGTACCATCCTACAAATACTTAAAAGTGTGGGGGTGTTTGGCTAAAGTGGCTATTCCTAGTCCTAAAAAGACTAAGATAGGTCCTAAGACCATTGATTACATTTTCATTGGTTATGCCAAGAATAGTAATGCATATCGGTTTTTGATTTATAAATCAGAACATACCGAAATGCATGTAAATATTATTATTGAGTCTCGGAATGCATCATTCTTTGAACATGTATTTCCAAATAAGACTGGACAAGAGACTAGTAACAATAAAAGATCTCATGATGCCATTACTAGTCAGGATCAAGAACATGATCAAGAACAAGAGCAAGAGTTAGAACAAAATGAGGAAGAGAAACCTAGGCGTAGTAAACGTGCTAGAACCTCAAAATTTTTTTGTCTAGATTTTCTAACATTTTTGTTAGAAAATGAGCCTTTAACTTTTAAAGAGGCTATATCCAGTCCTGAAGCTCCTTTATGGAAGGAAGCTATCAATAGTGAAGTTGAATCCATCTTGCAAAATCACACTTGGAAATTGGTAGATTTGCTACTAAGTTGTAAACCTCTTGGGTACAAGTGGATTTTCAAAAGAAAATTGAAAGCGGATGAATCAATAGACAAATACAAGGCTAGACTTATGGCCAAAGGGTTTAGACAAAAAGAAGGTCGTAATTACTTTGACACATACTCACCGGTTACTAGAATAACATCCATTAGAATGCTAATTGCCATTGCATCTCTATACAATCTAGAAATTCATCAAATGGATGTGAAAACCGCTTTCTTAAATGGTGAGTTAAATGAAGAAATTTACATGGAACAACCAGAAGGTTTTTTCTGTTCCAGGAAAAGAAAAGAAAATGTGTAAATTGGTTAAATCTTTATATGGTTTAAAACAAGCACCAAAGCAATGGCATGAGAAATTTAACAAAGCAATGATGTCAAATGGATTTAAAATTAATGAGTGTGACAAATGTGTTTATATTAAAAACACAGACAAAGGTTATGTCATTGTATGTCTTTATGTAGATGATATGCTCATCATAGGTAGTAATAATGATATGATTAAAACTACCAAGAAAATGTTGAATAAACATTTTGACATGAAGGACATGGGCATTGCTGATGTAATTCTTGGTATGAAAATTACCAAGATATCAGAAGGATATGCTTTGTCACAATCTCATTACATTGAGAAAATACTTGATAAATTCAGCAAAGATGATGATCATCTTGCTAGAACACCTGTAGATGTTAATTTGTATCTTTCTAAGAATATACAGGAAAGTATTTCTCAATTAGAGTATGCCCAAATTATTGGAAACTTAATGTACTTGATGAACTGCACTCGCCCGGATATAGCTTATGCAGTAAGTAAATTAAGTAGATATACGAGTAATCCGGGAGTAGAACACTGGAAAGCTATTATAAGGGTTCTAAGGTATCTCCGATTTACTCGTAATATTGGGCTGATTTATACTAGATATCCAGCAGTACTTGAAGGATACTGTGATGAAAATTGGATATCGAATACAAGAAACTCAAAGTCCACCAGTGGGTATGTCTTTACTCTTGGTGGGGCGACTGTATCTTGAAAATCTTCCAAACAGACTTGCATTGCTAGGTCTACTATGGAATCAGAATTCATAGCTTTAGACAAAGCAGAGGAGGAGGCAGAATGGCTTCGCCACTTCCTTGAAGATATTCCAATATGGCTAAAACCGGGTACCTACTATATGCATACATTGCGATAGTCAATTAGCAATAGGTAGAGCACAGAGTCATATGTATAACGGTAAGTCTAGACACATTCGTTGTCGACATAACACCGTGAGACAACTACTCTCTAATGGAATTATTTCCATAGAATATGTTAAGTCTAAAGACAACATAGCGGATCCACTAACCAAAGGGTTAGCAAGAGAGTTAGTTGAGAATTCATCGAGGGGAATGAGACTTAAGCCTATTAAATAAGAGTTACCACAACGGCAACCCAACCTAGTTGATTGGAGATTCCAAGATCTAGGTTCAAAGGGACAACCGAGTTGTGAATGACTCAGAAGGATCACTAGGAGTCTAACTCCTACCCATTTCTATATTGAAATAATGATGACTGCAGAGTTTTAGGTTAAGTAATACTTTTAATGATTCTTATGTCTAGGTATACCTAGTGGAGTATGACAGGATACTCTTCATAAGAATCACCTATATGAGTGTGAACTGGGCCGGTTCTATGAGATTTGTGAAGGGCTACAATTCTCTAGAGCATTCATGAAAGATCAGGTTGTTCAGGGCCAAAATGAACACAATAGTGAGAACTAAACTGTGTCTGGGAATATACTGTATGAGTTCTATTGTCTTGGTTTACACAAACGGCTGAACAATTCAAGACATCATGTTCACTGGTTAGCTAGTAAATCCGATAGTGTCTCACAATGGAAGGTTCAAAGCCAAAAGCTACCTATCCTTTGCAGCATATTTCCAATTTTTGTACTCTCTGTAATTAGATCATATTGTTGCATTTTCTCTCCGTCAAATTCCATTCATGTGAGGGATTGTTGGAAAAATTATTTAATATAGGCATATTTTTTAGCCCAATTTTGAGTGGGTCCCAAACGTTTTTTGGGGTGGGTCCGAAGAGGTGAAGTGTTTGGGGGTGAGTCCGAAGAAGTGAAGTGTTCCTTGCCGCGTGGCAAGTCACACGGTGAAGACGGAATATCAAAACCATTTTTGAGTGAAAGGGAAGTTGACATCGTTTTCGGGTTTAACATTAATTTTTTAGATAAAATTCATTTGAATTTTTTCAATAAAAATTATTGTGGAATTTTAATTTAAATCTAAATTCAAATTTTAAGTTCCTAAGTGGTTTCTTAAAGTTTGTACTTCTTCCTTTATATATATATTAAACTATTCATAAATATCTATTAAACTATTTGAATAGTTTAATTTGAATAGTTTAATATATATTTAAAGGAAGAAGTACAAACTTAAGGAAACCATTTAAGAACCCAAAATTTGAATTTAGATTTAAATTAAAATCCCACAATAATTTTTATTGAAAAAATTCAAATGAATTTTATCTAAAAAATTAATGTTAAACCCGAAAACGATGTCAACTTCCCATTCACTCAAAAATGGTTTTGATATTCCGTCTTCACCGTGTGACTTGCCACGCGGCAAGGAACACTTCACTTCTTCGGACCCACCCCCAAACACTTCACCTCTTCGGACCCGCCTCAAAAGACGTTTGGGGCCCACTCAAAATTGAGTTAAAAAATATGCCTATATTAAACCATTTTTCCAACAAATTAT
Source organism: Camellia granthamiana (assembly GCA_036172215.1). NCBI lineage: Eukaryota > Viridiplantae > Streptophyta > Magnoliopsida > Ericales > Theaceae > Camellia > Camellia granthamiana. The sequence continues at coordinate 26,363,547 of CM069903.1, read as the reverse complement.
ATACCCTACAAAGTGTGAAACTTCTCATCCCCACACAAATAATCCCTCTTTTAACTCTTTTGTCATCCATTCCTTCAATGATCCTATAAACCATTCATAAAGCCAAAACTAAAGACAACAAGAATCATCAATGGAGGAGAGTGCAAAGCACTTTGTTCTGGTTCATGGAATTTGCCACGGAGCATGGTGCTGGTACAAGCTAGCCACTCTGCTCCGGGCGGCGGGCCACCATGTCACCGCCCTCGACCTGGGTGGTTGTGGGGTGGACCCAAGAAGGCTCGATGAGATGGCTTCGATCTCCGACTACTTGCAGCCCTTGATGGAGTTTATGGCCTCTTTGCCTGATCGTGATGATGAGAAGGTGGTTTTGGTGGGGCACAGCTATGGTGGGCTTGGCATTTCTCTGGCTATGGAGAGGTTCCCTGAGAAGATCTCGGTTGGTGTTTTCATCACAGCCTACATGCCCAACTGTCAACACCCTCCTGCTACTCTCATACAAGAAGTAAGTAATACAAATTCTTCATTATGTAACCCTTACAACAACTCTTATGTGATTGATCTTTTCAGATTATTTTCCTTAAAATTTTATGGTTCAAGTGTCAACTTGATAGCCAAAATTTAAAAAGAAAAATTATGTGCATAATTAATTACATGAAAAAATAATTTCTAGTGTTAAAAATTTTATGTCGAAACAAACGGAGGTTACAAAGAAATACATTTACTCCAGTTAGGTATTGTGTTGTTAGGTCTCAGTTTGTTGGGCCTGTTTGGAAATCAACTTTGTTAATTTCGAATCATTTATCTTATAAGATTTACTGAACATACTATCTATATAAAAAAATTAAGATAATTCTAAAAATTAGATATTATCTAATCATCTTAATTTTTTAACTAGATATTTTGCTCAAGTAGTTCTCTTAAGCTAGTAATTGATATTATCAAGGTGGAGCCACCAAACTCAACAACAGCACGCGGAGCTAGAGAGAACCCATTTCGAACTCAAAAATTAAAAAAAATAAAAATAAAATTATTAGATAGGTCTGCCTTATATTTTACATGATATATTCTTACAATTCTATTAGTTATAGATCCATTGTTTCTTATTTTTTTTCCCTATATATTATATAAAACAACCAATATAATTGGAAGGGAACACAGTCTAATTGGAATTCTTGGAAGAGAGGATAATTTCTCCAAAAATAAATGTTAGTTAATTGATTTTTACACTAAATTACTATTCTAACTCGAAAGTTAAATCCACTTCTAAATTTAATAATGTGACAATCAATTAGAATATTTAAAGTAACTTACTCTTTTATATCTTCTTCAATCATTAATAAATTATTTCTCTTACACATTATTAAATTCAAAAAATAAATTTAAAAAATAAGCTTGTATATCATTTTCCATACAATTTTCATTTCAAAATAGTAATTATTTATTGCTTTTGTTTATGGATTATATAGTTCTTTAAGAGGTGCTCATTACACTCTACCAAGGATTGCCGATTTACATTCGATCAAGGCCCAGAAAATCCACCGACATCAGTAATCTTTGGTCCAGAGTACATGGCCACCAATGTCTATCAACATTGCCAAGCAGAGGTCAGTGTTTAAGGCAATTTAATTAATGCTGTCCAGTAATTAAAGTTATAAAATCCAAAAATTGATGCAGATGTGACTGAATTAGATTATTTTGCACAAATTCTGCTCTCCTATAGTGGACCCTACACCTAAAGTGAATCTGCATAATATATTATTTTTTATATTTTTCTGTGTCTAAATTTTTAATTTATGACATTATTAAAAAAGTTTCACATAAAACTGCACCCAAAAAGAGTTCAAGTGATATTTTTGTAACTAAACCATTTCAATGGGCATTTTGTATTTTTGTAAAAAAAAAAAAAAAGAACCATTCATATCATTTAGATGAAATTTCTTTAAAAGTTAAAATAAAATGGCTTTCACATAGTTTTCATATGAAACAAAGTGAAAAGGTTATATAAAAAACCATTTTCTCAAATATATATATTTTTATACTAAACACGCAGACTATACAACTCAAATTAATAAATACATGTGTGAATCATTTTCTTTTTGTTTAAAAAAAAAATTACGCCCAATTTAATCCGCATCTAATGTAGATTGAATTCAAATGTGTAAATTACAAATACATCTCCTAAGATTTTATTAAAATACGAATCACCTGCTGTCGTTTTAGAAATTACATTTCACCCCTGAGGTTTCTAATTTCACAATAAATTGCTTATTTTATTAATAAATCAGAAATATGTTTCAATTAGTAATTTAGGTAATTTTATTGTTGTATAGGAGAGCAATTATGAATTTCACTTTTTTAGTTAATTCTATTAAATAAAAAATATTAACAAGGAGGTATTAGTAATTTTTCAAACTACAGGAGACAATTTATACTTTAAGCAAGTTTCAGAAAGTGTATTTGTAATTTATCTGAATCCACATTATATGTATATTTCTATGCACTGTTTTGTCCCTTTTAATTTTATTAGTTCATACAGTTACTTTTACTGATATAAACAACCACATGAATCAATGAAATGTATATAAACTAAAAAAAAAAAAAAAGGAATAGAAGGGAGTAGGTGGTCTTATTCGATTATATGGCAATATGGAAAAGGTAAATTGAATTAAAGACCTAACCTTTGGTTAAAACAAATGCATTTATACTGTTTTCCTAATTAGGTTATTCAATTTTTTTAATTGAATAACAATAAATATAAATAAATTTCTTAAAATTATTATTATTATTTTTTTAATTTGATAAGAAGACAATGGTCATCTCAAATGCAAAATTTTCTTATAATAATGAGATTTGGGCCTAATTGGGTTGGGATTCATGCAGGACCTGGAATTAGCGAAGACGTTAGTGAGACCCAACGGGATGTTCTTCGATGACGTGGCCAAGGAATCGCTTCTAACAGAAGCGAGATACGGGTCGGTGAGTCGGGTTTACATAGTGTGCGAAGAAGACCAACTTATGAAACCCGAATTCCAGAGATGGATTATTCAGAACAGCCCACCTGATGAAGTCAAGTCCATTGCAAATGCTGACCACATGATCATCCTATCAAAACCCAAGGAGCTTTGCCTCTGTTTGCAGGAGATTTCTCAGAAATATCATTGATTTTACTTGAGTGTTTTAATAGATTAAGCTCTATTTGGTAATCTCTAAATAAACAGTTTTTTTAATTAAAATGGTCAAAAGTTAAAAAGTCTATTGGTTTGTTTAGTTATAATTTAAAAACAACTTTTTCATTAAAAAATAATAAATTTGAGAATGTTAGCAGCTAAAAAATGACTTCATTATTAATATTTTTAAAAACTTCACTGTGTCCCTTTACTTATACTGTATTAATGATTGTAATATGGTAATTTTCTTTTTATCAAAAAGCAAAACTTTGGAAAAATTCATAAAGAACTTTTTTTCTTAACCAAAAAATAATTTTGTAACAATTACCTAACAGCTTTTTAAAACTATGAAAAAATTGAAAATCAAAAAATTACTTTTAAATTTTTTTTTTGTTGAAGTTCACCAAAATTGAGGAAAGAAGTAACAGTAGCTGGTTTATATGATGATTAGGCTGTGCATCACTGAGATTGCAAAATTATTTTCAAATTTTTTTTATCAGTAAAAAAAAGATTATATTGATGAAAATAGAAATACAAAGTATATTACAGCAAATATCAACTCATTTGTTCTTGCTAGTTTGCCAATTTGTTAAAGATGCCTAAAATTATTTTTAATTGACTAGTTCAAAAAATGTGAAAGGAATTGAAAGTCTCAACCACTTGACCACTCCATGCACCGTAACCATCATCATCACTAACATCAACACTAATGCAATCATTAATATATTAATCTCAAATTTGTAAATCAAAAAAAATATTTCTTATGAAAAATATTATTTTTTTGTTGAAATGAACAGAAAGGAATAAATCCAACTTAATAAAACAGATAAAGTAGAAATAAAAGTTGAGTGGGCGGCACTTTAAGACCTCGTTTGGCAAGTGTCCATTTTAGCAAAAAAGTCAAAAAGTTACTAAAAAAATCAAAAAGTCAATAACCCATATCAAAAAGTCAAAGATTCCATTTTCTCTCTACTTTTTACACAGCTTTTCATAAAAAGCTAAAAAGTCATCATAAACATACTAATTTCTTTTTACATCACATTTTAGCTAAAAAGTCAAAAAGTTACTAAAAAAGCCTGTTTCCAAACGAGACCTAAATGTAGTTTACAATGATATACATAAGCACCTTACAATACTAATTGTGACAGTTTTTCCGGCAAACCATACTGCCACACAAACCCAACATCACCAGGACCATTGCCACACACACCAATTAAGGTACCGAAACAGAGAAAAAAACATAATGTCAACCCTGGGTTGGGATAACAAGAAGAGGTTGGTTCCTTCTTCTGTAAGGTGCAATGCTAAACTTCTCCTCCATGTGCAAGTTCTCTAGTTCAATCCCACCTTCACTCTTCCAATCAAATAAGTTTATAAGCAAACCCAACACCACTAGAACCATTCTTATTGCCGCACATTGCTGCACAAGAATTGAAGAACCAAAAAAGAAGGGAAAAAAAAATAAAAAATGCACACTGTCAACCCTGGACTGGAACAGCAAAAAGAGGTTGAGCCTTCTGTAAGATCATGCCAAACTTCTCCTCCACATCCAAGTCCTCCGGTTTAATCCCACCATCAAGCTTCCAATCAAGCGAATTTAAGAGTGAACCCAACATGACGCAGCGGAATAAATCACACGAGACTAGATATCGTTCTAGTAGACGAGAATTCTTGAATCCACAAGAACACCCTTGAATCCACAAGGAGATAGAAGAAAAACTCTTTAAAATATTATTGAATGAATGAAAATTACATATGCTTGTAGGCTTATTTATAATAGACTAAACCTAATACTTGTAGGAAAAGTGATTCCAAAATAAACTAGGAAACTTAAATCAACACAAATTAAGAAACCTAAGAGAACTAGGAAACCTAAGAGACTAAAAGTTCTAAACTATTTAAAATCCTAGTCAAAACCCTAATTCTAAATAATAAAATTAAGAAATATAAAAATTATAGAATTTTGTTCTACATCTTTCTTGCCTTTTGTCGGTCCAATTGTTCCAAGAAGTCTTCGGCTACTTGTTCTACATCAGTCCCTTTTTCTTGGAGAGAACTCGACCTCGAGTTCGATTCTGGATAGAGGGGTTCTTCAGCATGATACTCATATAAATCAGCTACATTAAAAGTCTTGGAAATCTTCATGTCATCTGGTAGCTCAATCACATAAGCATTGTCATTGATTTTCTTCAACACCCTATATGGACCATACTTGCGAGGCTTCAATTTGTTGTATGTGCCAACTGGAAATCTGTCTTTGTGCAAATATACCATTACTGAATCTCCTTCCTTGAATAGTTTGGAGCGCCGATGGTTGTCTGCAGCTGCCTTATATTTGGTATTTGTTTCCTTCAACTTATGTCGTACTTCTTCTTGTACTGCTTGGGCTTGTTTGGCCATGGTTTCGGCGGCAGTATTTACTTCTGGACCCCGAGGCAAACGGAGCAAATCAACTGCATGTTTTGGAGGCGTGACATACACCAGAGAAAATGGTGACTTTCCTGTGGCACTGTGAACTGTGCTATTATATGCGAATTCTGCATGAGGCAAAGCAAGATCCCATTGCTTTGGTTTGTCTCCACAAATGCTGCGAACCAAATTGCCCAAAGTCCTATTAGTCACCTCTGTTTGACCATCTGTTTGAGGATGCGCGGTTGAACTACGATTCAAGGCTGTGTTAAATATCTTCCACAAAGTCACCCAGAAGTGGCTAAGGAACTTGACATCACGATCTGAGGTAATGGATTGAGGGACTCCATGCAAACGAACTACTTCTCGAAAGAATAATCGAGCCACATGAGAGGCGTCTGAAGTCTTTCGACAAGGAATAAAATGTGCCATCTTTGAAAACTTGTCAACCACTACGAACACAGAATCAACTCCACGTTGGGTATGAGGGAGCCCCAACACAAAGTCCATCGACAAGTCTTCCCATATGCTGTTAGAAACAGGTAGAGGCATATAGAGACCAGTATTCTGAGACTGTCCTTTGGATACTTGACAAATGTAGCACTTCCTCACAAAATTGCCAACATCTTGCTTCAACTGAGGCCAGAAATATCGTTCTTCCATACTTGCGATAGTCTTGTCCCTGCCCAAATGTCCACTTAAGCCACTACCATGGAGATCTCGAATTAGTTTCTCTCGCAAAGAGCTACGGGGAATGCATAAGCGATTTCCGCGAAATAGATAGGCATCAGTGATGTGGAAATCAGTGACTGGTTGTCTTTGAATACACTTTGCCCATATCTCCTTGAAGTCATCATCATCAGGATAAAGTTCTTTCAGGAACTCAAAACCCACAATCTCATGTGTCAACGTGACTAATAAACTAGCCCGTCGACTCAAGGCATCCGCGACTCGATTCAAAACCCCTGATTTGTGGCGAATAGTAAAAGGAAATTTCTGAAGGAAAGTAGACCATCTTACATGCATGTTATCTAGGTGCTTCTGGCTGTTGATAAACTTTAAGGCTTGATGATCAGTATACAACACAAACTCTCTTTGTATCAGGCAGTGTTCCCAATGCTTCAAAGCTCGAACCACTGCATAAAATTCTTGGTCGTAAGTGCTCCACTTTTGCCGAGCTTCACTTAATTTTTCACTGAAAAAGGCCACTGGTTTATGTTCTTGAGATAGGACAGCCCCAATGCCCACACCACTGGCATCACACTCTACTTCAAAAATCTTCTCAAAATTGGGCAAAGCTAGCACTGGTGCAGTGCACAACTTCTCTTTGATTAGCAAGAAGCTCTCTTCTGCATCATCATCCCACAGGAATTTTCCTTTCTTCATGCACTCTATTATTGGTGCCACAATAATGCTGAAACTTCGAATGAAACGCCTATAAAACGTAGCCAACCCATGGAAACTCCGAACATCACTAACAGTCTTGGGTGTTGGCCACTCTTGGATGGCTCGAACCTTCTTTTGATCCACATGAATGCCATCTGAACTAACCACATAACCCAAGAACAGCAAACTACTTGTAAGGAAACTGCACTTCTTAAGGTTAATGTACAACTTGCTTACCTCCAGTGCTGTCAACACCTCTCGTAAATGGGCCATGTGGTCCTCCTCTGATTTACTGTAGATTAATATGTCATCAAAATAAACCATGACAAATTTCCCAGTGAAAGGTCGTAATACTTGATGCATCACTCGCATGAAGGTGTCGGGAGCATTAGAAAGGCCAAATGGCATAACCAACCATTCACACAAACCATCCTTAGTCTTGAATGCTGTTTTCCATTCATCCCCAGGACGGATTCGAATTTGATGGTACCCACTTCGCAGATCGATCTTTGAAAACCACTTTGATCCTTCTAGCATGTCCAACATATCATCTAATCGGGGAATGGGAAATCTATACTTGATGGTAATCTTGTTAATGGCTCGGCTGTCTACACACATCCGCCAACTTCCATATTTCTTTGGTGTTAATAATGCTGGAACAACACATGGACTTAGGCTTTCACGAATAAGTCCCTTTCGCAGCAATTCTTCGACTTTCTCCCGCAGGATCTCACCCTCTTTTGGACTCATTCTATAGTGTGGTAGGTTTGGCAGACTTGCTCCTGGTATGAAATGAATCTGATGTTGAATGTCCCTCATGGGTGGAAGTTCATCTGGCAACTCGTCAGCAGTAAGCTCTTGGAATTCCACTAACAATGGTTGAATTTTCTGAGGGATTGGTGTGACTGTGTTCTCCTTGGCCATAGGTACCATTGTTTTCACAACCATAGCATATAACTCTTGTGAAGTTTTCGCATCTGCCACAAACTTGGCCTCTGAATTGGTTATAGTGAGGAAATACTTCGCTTCGACTTTCAGAGGCACTGTGTGTTGCTTTAAAGGACTCATAGCAATTTTATGAGACCCCCAATTGAACACATAAGTGTTGTCTCGCCCTCTAAATGTAATATCCACATCAAATTGCCAAGGTCTTCCAAGTAATACATGACTAGCATCCATATCAACCACATCACATAATACATTGGATTTATAATGTTTGCCAATAAAAATAGGTACCTTACATACTTCGGTTATCTTGACAGCAGGTCCTTTTTTGATCCAGCCAATACTGTAGGGAGATGGGTGTGGTTCAGGAGACAAGTTCAGGTGCGTTACCAATCGTTTAGCCACAAAATTTTCACAACTTCCACTGTCCACAATAAGGTCACACACCTTTTGATTTATGGTACAACAAGAGCGAAAAATACTGTGACGTTGATTGAGGTCCTCAGTTTTTGGTGTAAATAGAACCCTTTGAACTACACAGTTGACTCGTTCTCCTTCTTCTCTGGCAAGTTCAGCACCTTCATACTGATCAACCTCATGTTCTGCATCTCCATTATCTCCAATTTCATCTTCTTCTTCAACTAAATTAGCAGTCCTTCTTTCTGGGCAGACATTAGAGCGATGGCCAGGTGTACCACATCTGTAACACTTATCCGTTGTTGGTTTGGCATAAGGATTTGTGTTTCGAGGTGCCTCTCTGCTACTTGATCCAGTCATCTGGTTTCCTCCTTCACCAGTGGTACCCCTCTGCTGATTTACTGGAACTGTTGGTTGGGCAGCCCCTTTTCCTTTTTCCCTAGTGGGAAACGATGAATCAAGAAAGTTCCGACGATATCCAGAATAGGTTGTCTTGCGCTCCATTAGCTCGGCTTTGAGAGCCATATTATGTGCTTCATCCACAGTCCACACTACTGATAGCCCCATCTTCTCTCGAATGGTTAATTTTAACCCATTGAGATACCGGGCTACACGCTGTCCTTCGGTCTCATTCAGATTATTACGATCTGAAAGTCGGCAAAATTCAGTTGTATAATCAAATACAGATCGGCTTCCTTGGTTGCAATTTTGGTACAACTAAAACAAGTATTGATCATAATCTGGTGGTAAAAATCTGTCTTGGAGGAGTTGTTTCATCCGACGCCAAGTCCGTACAGAATATTTTCCTTGTCGATGCCTATTTTTCTACAATTGATCCCACCATACCGCAGCACCTCCCTTTAGTTTGTACGCCACCAATTTCACCATCTTTGATTTTGGAACATCCATCATCCCAAAAAATCGCTCCACCTCTGAAAGCCAGTCAAGAAAATCCTCAATATGTAGATTTCCATTGAACTGGGGAAGATCTATCTTCATTCGGTACTCATCGAACCCTTGTTGTTGTTGCCTTCGGGGTTGATAGTTGGCTGGAAGTGGTTCAAACTCTGGTTCAGACTCTTCCTCACTATTAGATGGACAACGAAGGGGACGTCTAGGAGCATTCTGAACAGGTTGACCTCGGGCAAATCCTTCGGTGCGCACTCTGTTCTGGTTAACAGGTTGGCCTTGGGCAACTCCCTCAGCACGGACCCTATCAACCACTGGTGGCCTGTTGTTGGCATTGAGATTCAGGCCGATAAGCAGATCACGAATTTCGTTCAACTGCTCTTACTGTTTCTCATATGCTACCCACAGGGCCTTGACCCCACGATCACCGCCAGTAGGGTTTGCATGATCTACTCTGTCTTATGCCATTGAGCCAGGTGAATCCTTGCTCTGATACCACTTGACGCAGCGGAATAAATCACACGAGACTAGATATCGTTCTAGTAGACGAGAATTCTTGAATCCACAAGAACACCCTTGAATCCACAAGGAGATAGAAGAAAAGCTCTTTAAAATATTATTGAATGAATGAAAATTACATATGCTTGTAGGCTTATTTATAATAGACTAAACCTAATACTTGTAGGAAAAGTGATTCCAAAATAAACTAGGAAACTTAAATCAACACAAATTAAGAAACCTAAGAGAACTAGGAAACCTAAGAGACCAAAAGTTCTAAACTATTTAAAATCCTAGTCAAAAACCTAATTCTAAATAATAAAATTAAGAAATATAAAAATTATAGAATTTTGTTCTACATCTTTCTTGCCTTTTGTCGGTCCAATTGTTCCAAGAAGTCTTCGGCTACTTGTTCTACATCACAACATCACTGAAATCATCCTTGTCGCCAATGGTAACCCGGGACATATTCTTCGACCTGCACCATATGGAATTAACTCAAAATTGCAGCCTTGGACATCAATGTCCGAGTCCAAGAACCTCTCCGGCATGAATGAGGTGGGGTTCGGCCAAATGCTTTGGTCATGGCCAATAGCCCAGACGTTTACTAGCACTTGTGACCTTTTTGGGATTGTGTAGCCACAGACTTGCTCGTCTGAGTCAACTTTACGAGGAATTAAGAAGGAAACTACCGGGTGCATCCTGAAGGTTTCCTTAACAATTGCCATCAAGTAAGGTAGGCGTGCAATATCCGATTTTGATATTGGTTTGCCTTTGCCAACTATTTGTTCAAGCTTTCTTTAGAGTCTCTGGATTGCGTAAGAGCTCTATCATTGCCCACTCTAATGTATTTAAAGTTGTGTCTATCCCTGCTATAAATAAATCCTGTAACACAATTTTTGTACCAAGTCAGACTAAATAATTACTCAATTCAAATTCAATGTAATAAAAGTAAAGCAAATTATAATGGTAGTCCCAGTATTTTGGTTCTTGTATCATTTTAGTCTTTGTAATTTTAATTAACTCGATTTTGATTATGAATTTATCACTTTGTCTCAATTTAATCCAATTAATTCCAACTCTTAACATTTTTTTTTTATATAGAAAATATGCATATAAATGTTATATGTCATATTTTTAAGGACAAAATTATAAACTTACTCAATTTAGTGAATCAATCTCAACAAATTTAGTGATAATTTTAAAAAAAAAACATAAATAATATTATTAATTGGATTAAATTGATACAAAATTTAAAATAAAGAGTCAAAATTGACCCAATTAAAAATATAAAGATTAAAATAACATAAAGAGATAAAATATTGTAGGGGGGTTCGAGATTAGGCAGATGATTAAAGAGGCAAAACTATGTTAATAGTCCAACAATGGTGGAATGATTGGAGAGTGAGTAGCTAGGTGAGGGTGAAGCAGGAAGCTCAAACAGAAATGAATGCCACAAATGGGAAACATCTCCTCCAAGTTTTCAAAATTCTTCTTCTTGGACCTTGGGAAATGAGTCCTTTTTATAGTCTTTTCCTTAGTACCAAGAGGACACCAAGTGGCCAAATAGAGAGAAGGCAGGTGTCCCTAAGGATCACATAGAATATTCTGCTTTGAGCTACCAGGCTGAAGGTGCTACATGTTCCTGTGCATGTACCGTGTACTATTTGTTTGCCTCCGTAACTACCTTTTTGAGTGTCAGCAAGTGTAGTTGGGATGGGAGTGTTTGGTGCTGCAACTCCCTTTTGAACCTCAGCAAAGTGCAGTTGCGGTGGGAGTGTTTGCCGTTGCACTGGCCCTGTTAGCCCGAACCTCAGCAAATGCACTTGCAGCGGTAAACCTTGCTGCTGCACTTGCCTTCTCAGTTCTATTTAGTCAGTACATGCATTCTTAGGACTTCATTAACCTGCTATCAGCTATGTTCATTTTCACCTTAGCGAAGCCTCCACCCTTAGCCACCTAACCACAAACTCCCCACTTCCCAGGGTGAAGGCCACAACTAAGCATGCTATCAGCCATGTTGTGCCTTAGTACCAAGCCCAAGGGGGCTTCCTTAGTCCTGCCTGTGCGACTAAGGCATGTCCATGACTTGGGTAATGGAAAGGGAGTCCCTTACACTCGGGTTACCCTACTCCCATTTTCGCGGGATTGCCGCGATAAACTGGTATCTCTGAGCTTGCTATCAACTCCAACCAGTAAGTCTTAGGGCTTGCTATCAGTGCCAAGTTAATGAACTTTGGGGCCTACTATCAGCCCTGGGCTAGTAATGCCTTGGGACTTGCTATCAACGCCAAGCATTAGCCTCAACTTGCAGAGGGGGAGCTTCTCCCAAAATCTACTGTCACCTTGGCAGGATGTTCCCTCTACACGCTAGTTGCGGCGGCTGTAGTTACTGCGACAATCATTTCATGTGGCAAGTTCAAATGGCAAAATTGATACTATTAGAAATGGCGGCGCCGACAAAATACCTCCGCAACTTGGGCGTCGCAAGTACTGTCTCTGCAACTTAGTTGCTTCAGTTTTCTCCTCCCCTCAGCAACTCTAGATGGCTACGGTACCGACAATACTTGGAATGGCAGCGTTGAATCAAAGTGCCTTCGCAACTTGGCTGTCGCAAGTGTTACCTCTGCAACTTAGTTGCTTTGGCTTTTTTTTTCCCTCAGCAACTTTAGATGGCAGCGGAATCGACAATATTAGGGAATGGCGGCGCTGAGGCAAGGTATCTTAACAACTTGACCGCTGACCGCTGCATGTGTTGCCTCTGCAACTTGACCGTTGTATGTGTTCCCTTTGTAACTTCACTTTAGCATTTTGTTTCGTGGAGTCTGTTCGAACTCTTAGTGGGTCGGACCTACTTCGGCCCATTGTTGGCTCATTTTCCTTGGGTTTTAGCCCATACTCTTTTAGTCATTCTTGGTCACCTTGAGGGGGCGACCTTAGCACTTGAGTCTACACTTAATTTGGAGTTTAATTTCTGACCCTCTACAAATATAAAAGTAAGAAGGAACAAACCAAACACGTGCGCTCGATTTGAACTCTGTCGAGCTCGCCACCATTATTCTTTTCACTAATATTGAGCAATATATATATCATATCATTTTCTTCACCACTCTTGCTTAATCTCCTAACCTCCACCTCCGATCGATCACTCTCCCAAAAAGCTCAATCATACTACCAAAGTATTGTTGGAAAAATAATGATTTTTTTGGTGATTTTAATGCAATATTAAAGTGGGTGCCAATCCTTAATTGAGGTGGGGTAAAGTGGGTTTAGATTATTTGTTTTGAGATCTTTATACCATAAAAAGAATGATAAAAAACCATTAAGGTTTGAATGAGAAATTGACTCATTAAGTTGGCCTCATGAAAGAGGTGTTGGGAAAGATGTAAAACCTCGTATCCCATATTGATTGTAGAAGAGCATTGATGGGTATTTAAATCCCATTTTTTGCATAAGGGTGTAAGCCCTTTGAGGCATCCAAATTTTCCAAAGGAAGAGAGCTATGGATGCTTCAAGGAGGGACTTCGTCAAAGTTGGTTATGAAAAAATTGTCACACGTGTGCGCCATCTATCTGCTCGGACCGGGCTGGGTTCGTGATCTGTGGGACTTGGGACTGGAATGGATTTCATGAGTGTGGGGGTTGGGCTCGACCCATCCATCATAATCTTTTTGGGCCAAGTTAGATCTGTGAGCTGTAGGAATATATACACGAAACCTAGGTGTATAATAGAGCTGGTAACTCCTCTATTCATGATAGATTTAATCCATCAATTTTGTAGATTAATACAAAATTGATTTCTGCATTTGTGATGGGCCTTGATCGCTGGAGTCTCTTCCTTTATCCTTCCATGTGTATAAAAGGAGACCTTTCTCCTTCATTCCTTTTGCCCATAATTTTTTTTTATCTTTACCTTCTAGAAATTTTCCTTCAGTTTATTATATTCTTCCTGTGAGAGAGTGCTGCAAAGTTCTGTTCGTTGAAACTACTCAGTCAGTGCATTGTTGTAGCTGGTTCAACTGTTGTATCCTGAGAGACAGACGTCGAACAATCTCCAGCACCCAACAGGTGAGACAGCGAATCTGTTTTAAGGGCACTGTCTATTGCAGGCCTTGGTTTGCTTTCCTTTGCTATTTTATTTTATTATGTATTATAATTTTCAGTATAGTTTTTTTGTTCTGAAACTTCAATTATCAATTATGAATCTATTTGGTTATTTAATTACACAATTTGTATAAGAAGTACTTAGTCATATGCCGCCTTATCCCTTGCGGATCCATCTTTGCCACCGCCGGAAAAAAATCCACCAAGTTGAATCTACTAGCCTCCGCCATGATATTCCAAACCAAGTCCTTAAATTCTTTCCCAGTATCTTGACTAGGGTCTGCGAAATCCTTCAAAAAAATGGTGTTCCACAACACATTCATTGACGTCCTGAAACCAGCTCTCCCAATATCCACCGCAACACCTGTTCAAGAAATTAGAAATTAAAAATTAAATAACAATAAATTAAATAATAATAGCATGGGTAGAAAATAGTTTGTGAGATTTTTTAGACATAGATAAACTGTCGTTTTAAACTAGTTCTAATAGATGAATTATAGACTCCAAAATACAACTCACAGAATGTTTTTAAACAAGTCAAAGTCTTTGATTCAATTCATTTTCAGCCTTATATTGACATTGTGGCTTTCATAAACTTTAAATTTAAAATTTTAATTATGTGCTAACAACACCTTCTCGGCCACACTTGCTGGTGTAGTAGACAAGCTCCGCCACCTTCTGCTGCCGCATGCGTTGGGTGGTGTCGAGTCTGTTGCGGGTAAAAATGTTGGATGTCGTGATTTTTGGGAGGGTCCGCCACTAGCTCAAGACAGGTAACCAAACCACCGCGTACTGGTGCTGGTCGAGGGCGTGGACGGCGTTGGGGACTGATTGGTTGGAGAAGGCGAGATCTTGCTTTTGGAGGACTTCTTTGGCCATGGCTGACGAAGAGATCACCACCGTGGTTACTCGGTCGAATTTCAGACTCATGATCGGACCTTGAGTTTTGGCTAGCTCGGTTAGAGACAGGTGGGGCTTGTCTTCTAGTTTGAGGAGGTTTCCGATCACGGGCAATGGGACGGGTCCCGGTGGGAGCTTTTGACTTTGTTTGGTTCCTCTTAGAAAGGAAAAGAGGGCTTGAATTGAAGTCAAAGACAATAGTGTTGGAAAATTGGTTTATATAAGGCATATTTTGGGCCGACTTTGAGCCCAAAATAGAGTGGGCCCCAAACGTCTTTTGGGGTGGGTCCGAAGAGGTGACGTGTTCCTTGCCGCGTGGCAAGTCACACGGTGAAGATGGAACGTCAAAACCATTTATGAGTGAATGGGAAGTTGACGTCGTTTTCGGGTTTAACATTAATTTTTTAGATAAAAATTCTTTTGAATTTTTTCAATAAAAAAATTATTGTGGGAATTTAATTTAATTCTAAATTCAAATTTTGGGTTCCTAAGTGGTTTCCTAAAGTTTGTAATTGTGGGAATTTAATTTAATTCTAAATTCAAATTTTGGGTTCCTAAGTAGTTTCCTAAAATTTGTACCTCTTTATTTATTTATTTAACTATTTCATTAGTTTAATATATATATATTCAATTAGTTTAATATATATATATTTGAGATAGTTTAAATAAATAATGCTCCAACAGTTTGAATTGGTCCACCAACGGTTCACTTTTGAAGTTTGAATATTAATGTTCAAATAGGCAATGGTAAGAATCTGTTTATAAACAAGTTGCACCAATTCGGGTCAAAGGGGATTTGGCTATATATACAATCAATTCCAGCAGTCTGAGGGATGAGATTTCTTACCCGAAATTCAATCTGATTATTGTCTTTGTTGCTGTCCTAAAATTCTGCTTTTTTGCATTATTCTTCATATTAGTTTTAGTATAAATTTCAGAGAGTTAGAACACAGGTTTGGTTCGCCGAACAAATTGTTTGGAGTACTACTACAATTTGTGAAGATCATTGTATCCTGGGAGATAGACGCCACTCAACCGTAAGTACCGTAGCGGGGCGAATCTGTCTTAAGGACAGAGTGTCACACACTCGACTTGGTCTTAATTTTAATTCAGTTCGATAAATAAATCTGGTATGTTATTTATTTATTTTGTTTGAATTTATTTCAAGTTATTTTATATACAAAGAAGATTGTTCCAACAAATAGAAGATATAGTCCAAAGCTCAGGAAGTCCATTTTTTCCGGCGAATGTGTGGATGGGTTGGAGAAGGTTGGAGAGTTTTCAATGGTTTTTACAGTCTCGGTGAGGTGTGAACTTTGCATTAAACAATGAATAATTCTATCAACCCAATTTAACTACTCCTTACCCATTTGAGTGTGTGTTTGGGATTGAATTTGTACGAGGGAGATTTATTTGTAAAATAAATTTGAATTATAAGATGATGAGTATTTTTTAGATAATTAAGACTGAATTTGTAGCATAATTGTTCAAAAATACCAGGATGAGGGAATCATAATCTCAATAAAAAAATTATTGTAAATTTTTATTTTTATATATTTTTGTTTTTGTTTTTGTTTTTGTTCTGTTTTTGTTTTTTTCTTTTTTTTTTTCTTTTGTATTTGGAGCAATAAAGTTGTTTATATGCTCCTTTCATGTTGATCATATTGATCATTTTTTTTAATTAACTAATTTTTTTATCTGTCTCAATTTTGTTATGTCAATTCGAAACTAACTTGTTTAATATACGTATTATTGAATCATCTCATGTGAAGCCCAAGAAAATCTAATAAAATTGGATAGGTTTTGAACATAAAAACAAATCAAAATGACAATAAAGAATGAAGTAAAAGTAAAAATAGAGAATCATCAAGAAGGTTTATTTATTTATTTATTTTATTTAGGAAAACAAACAATGGGAAATGAACAGATTATTAGGAAAACAAAGAAGCAACATCAGTCAAATAATGCTTATTTAAAGTGCCACGGAGCACATTCTCAAATACAACAAAGCTTATATATTTTATATATGATGTGAAAAAATTATTAGATTACTAGCGATACTCATACTTGATGTGTGTAATTTCAAAATATATATATATATATATTATTATATATAATATGTATTGCTCAAGTGATAAGGGTTTAATTTGCCAAATTTTGATTTGATTGTCTCCATTAGCCGGATGTGACTTTGGTTCGGGAGACCACCGAAGATGCTGCATGGACTGCTACTATAATACCAAAAGACAGTGATACCTTAAAAGGAAAAAAAGTTGTTTGGCTCTACTTGTATAATTTTCACATCATAAGTGTCCCCTACAGGGTGCCACGCAATGACGGTTTTCCGATTGTCTACATTTCTCTCTCTTTTAAACTGCCTCAGTGCAGTTTCCTGTTTAGTAGCTACAGTGTTCACAACACCCACTTCTTGGGCTGGGTTTTCCATATATGTGCCCTTCGGCAGTTTTCCTTTCTCATCAGCCTTTCCGGCTACTGTAGCTACCTCTGCTTCCTTTCCCTCTAGATTCATCCTAGTTTCTTCTTCCTTGTTTGGCTCATCACTCAGCCATCCGGTATTATCCGTTAATCCGTTTAGGTCAAACCACCCTACGTCGAAGAACTGCAAGTTGTCTAGATTTTCTTTGAGATCTACAAGGTTGTCCAACCCTTGGCTCGGCCCATCCTCCCTGACCACATTGATGCCTACCAAGATTGGTAGCACCACTTTAGGTCTGATTTGACTAGTTGGAGTAATATAGAAACTCGGATCGTATGCCCTTTCAAACAAGTCCCCGGGACACTCCGCTGACAGGCCGATACCTCCCTCCAAGGCCAGACCCTCCTTTACCACGGTATTGTCACCACATTATGAGGCTTAGGTTGTGGCTTAAATGCGCCCATCATGCACAAATCTGTGCCCTCAGGAATAAACAACATTGGTTTCGGTAGGTGGGAAGGGGTAATATATACGCTGAGGTCATAAGAAGTGGCCAGTGTATGGATCATGTTAAGGTTTCGGGGTGGGAGAACTTGATTATGGGCTGGGATTGGATTTGTGGTTACATTTGGTTTCTGAGTTGGAGCGATAACCTTGTTGTTAATAAGATCTTGAATCTCATGACGCAATCGAAAGCACTAGTCGGTGTCATGACCATGTTGCTGGTAAAAAGCACAGTACCTTGCGGGGTTATGCTTGGGTAGAAGAGGGTCAGGAAGTGGGGCGAGGTTCTAAGGGTTTTGGATGCCCTTTCTTGACTAGCACCTCCATGGCTTTGGATAGGGTCATGTATAGTTGGTTAAAAGTTCTACCCTGAGTTTGGGTAGGGTTGGATGATGTTTGTGGGCCTATATTGGCAAAGGGGTCAGTAGTTTTGTCGTGGTGACAACACTTACATCCGATGGCCTCGCAGTTGTGCTACCACCGGAAGCATTGGAACTGCGAACAAATGGCCTCTTGGCTGGCTCCTTATCCTTAGTAATAAGTCCTTGTTTCATGGCATCTTCGATTTGCACCCCCATTTCATGAAGCTCTGTGAAGATGAATAGAGGTAGAACAATCATCTTCTGCAACAACCTATGCAGATTCCAGACAACCATTCTTATCTGATTCTTTTCTAAAGGTCGAGTGGTCATCATCGAGGCTTTGGCCCTCCATCTTGTCACAAACTCAGAGAAACCCTCCTTCGGCTCTTGACGTGTTGCCTTAAGATCACGAGTTGTGACCTCAATCTGCGTATTGTAAGAGTACTGAGCAATGAAGGCTTCGACCATCTCCTCCAAATTCTGTTTGACAGAATCTTCCAATTTAGCATACCAAATGGCCGCTATATCCGACATGGTGCGACCAAAGAGAGACAGCTTCTGTAGTCTAGTTAAGCCCATCGGCCGCAAAATGTCTGAAAACAGTCGCAAGTGAACCATCGGATCCCCGGAGCCGTCAAAACAATCAATGTGCGACATTTTAAACCGATTTGACAATGTAACCGCAAAATCACTGTATCCATCCTCTATGTCTGGAATGGAATTGACCCCTTGCGCTCTCTTAAACAATTTCCACAGTTTGTTGACCTTGAGTGTAGTTGGGTCAACCTCGAATTTGAACGGAGCCTCAGTCTGATAAACCGGGGCTCTGGACGCTTGTGTCGGGATAGGTTCTGCTAGATTGCCCTGGTTTTCTTGAACATTTGCGGTATTAGTAGTGGCTCTGGGTGCTGGGATAGCTGTGGTAGGTACATAGGATGCAGAGGCCTCGGCTGACTACGGTGGCTATTGCTGTAGCCTGGTTATGACCTCGGCTTAACGGGCTGTAACTTTAGCTTGACGGGTTGCATCACGCTATAGGGTCTCAACTGTTTGTTGCAGATGGAGTAGCAGTTCCTCCATATTGGCCGGAGGATACTGTGCCATTGGAATATCTAACTGTTTTTGAATCGGACTGGAAGTGGATGACTACTCTTGAACTGTACTGAACACAGGTTAGCTGAGAGGAGATTGTTGTAAGAATTGGTCTGGCGAACTCTGTCTGGTTCTCCTCCATCTTGTAACCGGTGAGAGTGAGGTAAACACGGGTTGTCCCCGAACAAAATCCCTGGCCTTGCAAAATCTTCCGACTCGAGTCCAGAGTACTTGGGGAATATTCGAACTTTCTGATGCTATGGTTTAAACTACCTAGCAAAAGAAATAAAGTAAAAGAGCAACAATCAGAAACCGCACAACACCTCAGCTACAACTGAATTCTACCCTAAAACAGATACCAACCTTGCAACTGATATGTACATTCCTGTACAATTTCACTGTAAATTACATACCAGTTAAGAAATAGCCAAAACACCCCTATGAGGGGGGTAGGGTTACCCTGTCCTAGTTCTGTCATGAACTAGGGTTTACTATTTCAATCAAGTGATTTCACGCAATCATGCATTCGGGTAAGCGCCCTATCCTAGTTTGGAAAAGTCACTATGGCTTACTACATGCAGCTAGGCCAAATGGTCAAAGAGGGTACCTCAGCAAGACCACTTAATATACCTCTCACACCTAACACCGAGAAGTGAAAGGAGGATCAAATGGTACAGCGGTAGTCCAAATCTAAGGGCTGTGTTCCCAACATAGTAGAGCCCATGATCGGTCAGCTTTTTGGCCAGCTTTTGAGCAAGCCGTCGGCAAACCGTCCAAGAATAGCAGTTAGCAAACACAGTGACTTAAGCGCACTAATGCAAATGCAATGCAAATAACATATAAATGTTGACAAAATTTCACGCCATGAAGTTCGAGTCAAGGTCTCTAAACCTCCCTAACAGAGTTGCTAGAAACTATAGCTTGCTTTTCGTGCTCCTTTCGGATACGACTAGCCCTACAGTTTGGACTCCCATGGTTCTGAATCTGATTCCACAAGTGCAATGTGAAATAGATAAATACAAATGAGTTCAAATCCGGCAATTCTTTTAGAAAATCGATTTTGAATAAAAAATACCAAAAATGGACTGCTTTTGCCAAATTATGAGTCGCCACCTAAATATTTCTTTTGTCAAATTTAGGAAACCCGAGACTTGTGCCAAAGGCCACTTATCCGTCATCACCAAAGTGTCTCGTCTTGGGAACTTAGGTACGAATAGGGAATGTCATGAATTGAGCACCCTATTCGCCCGATCAAAGATTGGCCTCTATTAATCATAATGTGATTCTTATTTACATTATAAGCTCTTGTTCCGATTATTAGAGTAATTTTACTATGTGACGCATACAAGTATAGAATAATTTGCAAAAATTGAAACACTTTGAGTTCATGTTTGTCTAAAAAATGGTTTCAATACGTACCACTTAAAAAAATGGGCTCATATGTACATTAAGCAAATTATCCCAATTTAAGCAATTAGCCTTCATCCACAAGCATTCAAACAGTTATATCAATTAAACACTTAACCTCATGGAATATGCTTGACGTGGCAACAATCACACGCATGTTATATGCTAAAGCAATAAGTGCTCACCTTGTACTCCAAGGCAAGCCAAAAGAAGCAAAAGAGTTAAAAAAAATGCATGATCCTACGGATGCAAAATGACTAATGCAACACATGCAATATGCAATTACTATGCTCGGCTACCAACATGACATGTGAATTACTTTGATAGCATGCAGTTTAAGCACATTTTCAAAGAAGCAATAAACGACATTGCTTGTTAGAATGATGCGCTAAGCCTAATGCATGCAAGACAAATGAATGCTTTATACATGGGAAATGTTAAACAAAATATGACGCTTTAAACTATCCATCGTAAGCGGGTAAATAAAAGGGAGAAAGAAATAGGGTTTGGAAGACATATGCATTATTACAAGTTTGCCCTCGCACATGAGAGCCTAAATGAATGAATTAGCCAAGCTAGCTAACTACCTATAATTTAACTAACTATTCTAGCTAATTAGATAATTACGACATAAAATTAATTAATCTAATTAATTACAACACAAAATTAATTAGCTATTCTAACTAAGCATTTAAATATTACAAGTTCGCAAGTTCACGGTCCTTGAGAAATGAGGGAATGGCTTATGCATGAACATGATTTGCTCTCCCAAAAATGCCTTTGCACTGTTTTGCACCTCAGCCTCTGCTTTGCTCTGTGGAAAAAATGGTATTGCCTAGTTGAAAAAAGTGAGAAATACAAGGGTAAAGGCCTAGGAAGCGAGGTTCAAAGAAAGGTAGTCAACCCCTCTACCTTTAATGGCCTTAAACCACAAGTTTCAGCCTATAAATATAGGTGAAAATAGTATAAAAATAGCAAGAAAGGATGGGAAAGAAGTAGTGCAAAGGAGCAAGGATGTAAACCTCTTGAAGATGAGTGATCCTTTGAATTACAAACCACAAATTTTACATTCTCAAGAGCTAAAATGCAAGCTTAAACACCTCAACAAATAACCCTCAAGATTTGGTTTAGAGTGTCTAGGCAAAGGGTATAGAAGTTGCAAGGGAGAAAGAGAAATGTAGAGAGAGAAATATTTTTTAAAACTTTTCTCTACAAATTTTTCTAACCCTAATTTTTGAGAGGGAGTCATCTATATATATAGAAATATATGAGACTATCTCGAAAATATCCATACAGACACAGTTGGTACAGTGTATGTATTTGTGGAGACAGCTGGCACAGCTGGCAAAAAGATTGAGTTTTAACACAAGTGGCCGGCAGGCCACTAATAGTGGGCGGCCGTACACTAATCGTGGACGGCAGGCCACTAGTGGGTCTGTAATCCCTTGGATGGTCAAGCTTGAAAAACTACTGTTTTGGTCCAAAAACAAGGCACAAGGTTTGTAGGTTTCTGAGGCTCAAAACTGAGGTTTCTTGTTGAGGAACTCGAACATTTGGACAAGCGTGTAG
This sequence comes from Camellia granthamiana, assembly GCA_036172215.1. Taxonomy (NCBI): domain Eukaryota; kingdom Viridiplantae; phylum Streptophyta; class Magnoliopsida; order Ericales; family Theaceae; genus Camellia; species Camellia granthamiana. The sequence continues at coordinate 26,341,442 of CM069903.1, read as the reverse complement.
ATTCATTATCGAGTGATCAATCGATGGCGCCCAAGTCTTAAGGGCGGTAAAAAATGGGGTGTTTACAGTAGGTTACACGCCATAAGCTATCTGATTTGTCTGCTCTATCTGTCTGCTTTCGGAGCCATTTGTGAGTAATAACTTAGTAAAGCTATGTTCAACTTTATTTATTTTCTGTATGATGATATAAGATCTATTTTCTGAAATGTTAAGTTCTGTACAATGAATGATTGTTCAATTTTGACAATGTATTTATGGCATCTTTATCATCATATGATATCTGTTAGCTATTACCTGGTATCAGAGGTTCCATCATGGAACTTAATATGTCTGTTATCTGTTACCCGTATCGGAGGCTCAATTATGGAGCTCAGCATATCTGTTTTTTGTTATCTAGATCCGGAAGTTCTTTTACGGAACTGGTTATACATAACCACCATCTGTTTTGTATTTGTCTGTATCTGATCTCTATCTGTTCTATTAACGCTAATGGATGTATTACGTATGATTAAGAACAAACTCTGATATGAATATGAATCTATTTCTGATATGAACTCTGATTTCCGAATTTGATATGGGACATCATTTAATTAAAACCCTTTACTCTGTTATTATTCATTGGGCTTCTGTTCACTATTTATATTATGTATGTAGGTGATCAGGTACGTGACCAGGCTCAATGATGATCGCCTGGAGCTTGTTTTGTCGGCCAACCCTTGTGCCTCCCAAGGAGGTTTCGAAAGTCATGTGGCCATGTTTTGTGAATGTATAAGACTTGTTTTCTTTTGGTATATGAACCAGTTTTCTGTTTATCTGTACTTTGGGCTAAGTCCCCTTTTGACTTTATTTGTGTAAATGGGTGACGTAAGGTTACCATATCTATGACGTCACATGTACATATATAAGTTTTTTTTTGAAAATTCTGTCCCATGTACGTCAGTACAACTCAATGGATTATGTATGCTTATATATTTTACTTCTGTAATCCCTTAATATGTGATAAACTGTTCAGAGGCCTTTCGTAATCCAAGAATTACTGGTTTGTAATGACGCTAAACCTATAGAGTGGGTTTGGGTCGTGACAATAATAATAGCCCAAGTGGAAAAAAGTCCAAGGAATATTGGATCTACAATTCTAATCCAATTTGAATAGGGCTAGTTTCAAAAAGAATAAAAGACTTTTCAGCCATTAATTTTGAAAGAACTTTTGAAATGGTAAAAGTGGCACTACAAGAAATTACACTTTTGGCGACCAAATTTTTAGTCGCCAAAGGTTGTTTTGTAGTTGGCAAAAGTCAATGGCGACTAAATTTATTCATCGCCCCGTTGGTCGCCAAAGCCTGGTCGGCAACAGTCAACGGCGACTAAAGTTACGTTGGTCGCTAATTATCTTATCTTTGGCTACTAAAAAGGACTTAGTCGCCAAACATAACGTTTTGGCGACCAAATATTTAGTTGTCAAAAATAATTGAATCAAAATGAAATTCTCTTTCAGCGACTAAAATATTTAGTCACTAAAACATTTTAGTCACTAATAAACTTATCTTTGGCTATTAAAACAGACTTAGTCGCCAAACATAAAGTTTTCCAAATATTTAGTCGTCAAAAGTAATTAAATCAAAATAAAATTCTTTTTCAGCGACTAAAATATTTAGTTGTTAAAACATTTTAGTCGCTAATAATAATACATTTACTAACTAACAATTTTAGCCACTAATAATAATACATTTAGCGACCAAAATATTTAGTCGCTGTTAGTTTGCATGGCTAAACATTTTAGTCGCCAAAAGATTAGATATTTTCATTTCATGGTAATTTATGACCAAACATTTTAGTCGGTAAAGGATGCCATGTTCTTTCGTGACTAAAATCTTTAGTCGGCAAAAGTTTCTTTACTCATCTTGATTTATTTTAGCCACTAACTATTTGGTCTCCAAAAGTCTTTTTGTTTCTTTGAATTAATTTCTTAACCACCTGTATTTATTCCATTATTAATACAATATATACCCTGTATATAAATAAAAAAATCCGTATACTGATAAAATTAGCAATCATTCCACAACATGCACACATTTCACTTTCTACCATAAAAAAAAAAAAAATCATATTTAACATCAAATGAATATTTCCAATAAAAATTCCATACAAACCAAGTATAATCCAATCTCAAAAATATAATTCCATACATAATAGAGGAATAAACAAAATTAATATCCAAAAGTTAATCTATGCCACCAAAAACTAATTTGTACCACGCCAAAAAGCCAAAAGGTGATCAACCATTGCTTTATCTTCATCTCCAAGTATTCAATCAAGCTTGGTAGTTTGTCTTCAAATAATTATGATTTATTCTCAACAAATTTTGAAACTTTGGCATAAAGATAGTTGTTATTGACAATCTTTACTAGTTCAGGAAAATGCCAAGAGTACCATTCTCTGCATTAAGTAAATCAAAGAACAACTTTAACAAAATCTATACCAGAGACATCCATTTCCTTGGCCTCATTTGAAAACGAACAGTTGTCGCACATCCCTGAGCCAATATAAAAACATAGTTGACTTTGTCGTTCCTCAAGTTTATAAAACAAATAAACACGATAAATAATTATTCATGGTTGAAACAAACAAATGGTACCATTGCAGTATTGTAATGGCTTGACAAAATGATAGAATAAAGCACTCTGATGGCATTCTTTTTTAGATTGCAAACAAGAAGGAATAAGATTTTTTGTTGACAACTAAAGCATTTGTCAATTGCACAATACTAATTTATATGGGTGGATTTCAAATGCCTCCGTACATGCATGGTCAAGCACTATCTCGAATCTTGATAGGAACTACTAGTTGTGTGGTGTATAAGTAGGTGCACAAGGTTTTGTTTGCCTACAAGGAATGATGTTAACAAACGATGATTAGTCTCATAGTTGACATGGTTGGAGAAAGTGTTACTAAGTAGATTTAGAAATTTAGGTATATATAAAAAAACAAAAATAATTATGATAGACAATCTGATTAACTTGTTCAACAATAAGTGAAACACATAAACCCAATTAGTACTGATTTGAGCATGATGAGAACAAACAAGTTTTGCGGCTTGAGAAGATTTTGGCTTTATTTCCATACTATGACCAACATGACATCTCAAAGAAATAAATAGAGAGTAGAGTTTATGTGGGCAATCTTAAATTCTTGCAAGGAAAAATAGATTTTGGTATTATCTTTTTCTGAGTGAAATTTCCATGTCCAGACAAGAAAATAAGATGGTTGTTCTCCTAGGTTTGTTTAATGAAAGAATACAAGAACCACCTGAGGGTGTGATGAAACATTAGATGCTTCATAAAGAAACCATATGTTTTAGTGATTACCTAAAATTCTCAGTTCTGCAATTGCTCTCGCCACCAAGACATCAAATACCTCTCTGAATGCAAGATTTGAGAGTGTGTTTGGACTTTAGTTTGATTTACAAACAAAGAGCTACATTTGTCGAGAGGTATAAGCTTGCTGTTTCCCCTCTTGCTTTCATTTCAATTATTTACTATCAAGTTCTTGTAGTTTTGTGTTGTTATGATCTCCCTTCAAGTGTCTAAGTTTGGGTTTGGAAAGCTACCAAAAGTGTAGAGAGAGTTAACACTCTTTCTTAGACCTTCACCTATAGTTTAAACCCTTGCTTTTACACTATTTTTCTTTGCTTTTTAAATTGATTTTCAGAGTTAAAAAGAGGCTAAAAAATCATGTTTTGAGGTTTCAAAAGTGGAGGTGTTAGCCACCCATCCTTGTTCTTATTTACTAGCCTTATTTTCCTTCTTCGTTGTTTAGCTTTTTTTAGGCTTTTTTCATGCACTTTGAGCGACTATTTTTTACCTATTAGAAGTTGTTTTAGGGCTGTCCTAAGTTGTTTAAATAATTTATGCTTTGATTAGTTTGCTTGTTGTCTCATATGTTTGCATACCTAGCTTGTTACATATTGTTCTTGGCCTTTCTTTGTCTAATTTCCATTTTTAAGAACTTCATTTTAATAATCAACTTTCCATTCATTTCTTTCATTTGAGAGTTGTGTCAATCGGTTGACGGTTATTCAAAACATGAACTAGAGATTTATGCTTAATGGCTTAATTTCTACGGATGTTCATTGTCAACGGCATAGTCTCTTTTTCATGTTGAGAATCACTTTCCATTTGACATATTTCTCACTTAGTGGACGTAATCTTTAGTGGACGTAACAATCATCTTGGACTTAATGGATTAAAGGATGACAAAGACTAAAAAATTTAGCTTAAAATGATCCAACCCACATAAAGAAAATGAGTTGTATTGCTTGGGTTCGGCTAGACGTTATACCGAATCTATCGTGTCAAGGATTGTCTTACATTAATTCATGATGTTTTGATGAACCTTGAAGCGTCTTTACCTCTCTCTTTGAGTTCACTCTATGGTAGGTGGGAGGGGTAGTTGTTCATCGCATTTATTGAATTTTATCCAAATTGAATATGAAATCATCAAGCAATTAACTTGCTCATTGATGGTTTGGAAACGATTCCAATCTTCTCTCGAGGCTTTCCTATGATAGAGAAGTGTGAGAGGGACAAACAGAGTTCATAATAACTCTGTTTGCACTGTTTTCACTTTAGAGCACAAAACAGGATTTTGCATAAAATTAAGGCACGGCCGGCCTTATTTAGGCCTGGCCGGGCTTCATTAAGGGCCGGCCGGCCATCAATGTTTGGTCAGCAATATGTTTTGTAGAAAACAGAGGGCAGTGGTTAAAGGTGAAACAGGGCAGACCTAGGCAGACATAGCAGTTCTTGGACTTGTGCATGCATACCTTGGCATCCTTTGCTTACATCAATGTTGTAGATTAATGCTCCAAGTATTGTTGTAATTAATTAATTATTATTGTTATAATTAGTCTAGTTGTAATTATTGTTGTAACTCTTATTATTATTGTTTAGTTGTAATTGTTATAGTTAGTTAATTCTTTGCTTATTTATTCATTCGGTTTTGTAATAATTAGTTTAATTTGGACTTTCGGACTTTGATTCGCACCCTCTTGCACGAGAGCAAATGTGTAATAAGTTGTATGTCTTCCAACTCCACGTCTTTCTCCCTTTTACTTATTTGCTTACAATGGTTATAATAGAACAATCATTTTTCAAATTAGCATTCTTATGCGTTGCATCCATTGTCTTGTATGCATTCAAGGTTCGCCTCATCATATTAACCCAATATCAATGTTCAAACTTGAATATGTGCTTTATCACATGTCTTGAATGGAATCATATGCCATGCTCATAGACGAGCCTATAAGTTACATAAATGTATGTGTTGTATTTAGCCATATTGTATTAATTAAGAGCATGTATATTTTTTTCTAATTATTTTGCTTTGTTTGGCTCGGAGTACTAGTGTGAGCAATTTTGAGCTTTAGCATCTTGCATCGAATGTTTGTGTTGCCATGTCAAAGCATATTTCCATGAGGCTAATTGCTTAAATGATATACCTGTTTGAATGCATGTGGCTGAAGGCTAATTGCTTGAATTGAGATAGTTTGATTAAATGTACATTTAAGCCCACTTTTTCAAGTGGCACATTCACAAACTCTTTTCATTTTTAAAAAGCAAGCATGAAATCAAATGTTCCAACTTTTGCAAAATTAGTTTATACTTGTGTGTGCATCACATAGTAAAAATAGCTAATAAACCGGAACAAGAGCATATAATGTAAATAAGAATCACATTATGATTAGTAGAGGCCGATCTTTGATCGGGCGAGTGGGGTGCTCAATTCATGACCTTCCCCTCTTGTACCTAAGTTCCTGAGCCGAGACACTTTGGTGATGACAGATAGGTGGCCTTTGGCATGAGTCATGGGTTTCTTAAATTTTTCAAAAATATTTAGGTGGCGACTTTGAAATCTGGCAAAGCAGTCCATTTTTGGCATTTGATTCAAACATCGATTTTCTAAAAGAATTGCCAGATTTGGACTCTTTTGTGTTTTCACTGTTTCACATTGCACTTTGTGAAATCAGATTTAGAACCACGGGAGTCCGAACTGTGGGGCTAGTCGTATCCGAAAGGAGCACGAAAAGTCAAGCCACAGTTTCTTGCGAATCCACTGGGGATTTAGAGAACTTGACTTGAAACTCGTAATGTGAAATTTTTATCTACATTTATATGTTCTTTGCATTACATTTGCATGGTTACTTTAAGTCACTGTGTTTTCCATCTACTATTCTTGGACTGTTTGTGTAACAACCCCGATCCCTAATTAACATTAATCCATGATTAATTATGCCTAATCAGTAATTAAGGAGAAATTCTGAATTAAATTGCATATGTGTGTTACATTATTTGTGTCTATATCTGTTTAACGTAAAAAGATCTATTCATGTTTTCTTTCGGTTTGTAAGTTAAGCCTATCGGCGTATCGGTCGATTCACAAATTGACTTGATTTACGTGTTAATTAGGATTTATAGGATTTTATGGTAGGTTTAATTGAAATTCGCTTCGGGACAATCAAATTAGAATAATTAATGCTCAATTAAGCCTAACTAATGAAATCTTGATCTAAGCCTATATAAGGCACCTTTTTGTTCCCCACTCGCTCTTTTTCTCCATCTTACATACATCCTTGAGCTCTCATGGACACAAAAATGTGAGAGGGAGAGAGAGTAGGAAGGAAGTTGAATCAACAAGAGAATTGCTTGAGATTTAGAGGAAATTGAAGAGGACTTGGAGGATAAGCTACCACACTTGAGAATTCAAGACTTAAGGTAGAAATCCACCCTTTTAATTGTGAAATAGAGTTGTATAATGCATGGGTTCATGGAAATTAGAGATTAAAGTCAAGAAATAACTTAAAGAGTAGATTTGAGAATCAATTCATGCATGCATGTCCATTTCTTCCTAAATGAGCACGATTTCAAAGAATTCTTTCATGCATGTGTTCATCTTACTTATATTTGAGAATTCGTCATGTTTTCTATCAATTTGCCAAATTTGATCATGTTTTGAAGTGATTGAGTACAAGAGAGTTCATGCATGTTATGTTCTTGAACATTCATAAAATTTAAGTTGAAATTTTGTACAATTGGCATGTCATTGGGCCATGATTTCTTGAAATAATCCTTAAAACGTGTTGTTTTATGAGTTTCTATGAGTTTCCTAAAGTTTTCTCCCCAAAATGTTGAGTTTTGAACTGTTTGGTTTGAGTTTGAAGCTTGGAGATCAATTTGGAAATTCCAGATTTTGCATTCACGCTCGAGCGCGTAGGAGTTCACGCTCAAGCGAGCACTCTGAGTGCGTGCACTTTCGCTCGAGCGACTAGAAGCTCGCTTGAGCGTGAAATGCATGTATCCAGAAGTTCATATGTTTGCAGCACGCTCGAGCGACAGAAGTCACGTTCGAGCGAGGGTCTGAGTCTCACGCTCGAGCGTGGATCGAGTGTCCGTCGAGTGTGAAAAGCAAGCAAGCAACTAATACTTTTTCCAAAGTTTACAGTCTGCTCGAGTGAGGGAAGTCACGCTCGAGCGAACCTTCACTTCTTGCATGTCCGCTTGAAAGAGGAAAGCCATGCTCGAGCGTGGACCCTGTTTTCAGCAAGTTTTGGAAAATGTTTTCAAATGCATTTTTGCATCCTCATTCCATCCTAGGCATTCTTAGGCCATGATTAAGACTCCATAATGAGGTTAAAGGCTAGAAACACGCTTAGAACAAATAAAGCAAGTCATGTACAATTCGAACGTGTGTTTCAAGTGTGTGTTCGTTATGTGTTCATGTAGGTCACGTGCCGTAGACCATCTGATTAGTTTGCTCTGTCTGTCTGCACTCGAAGTCAACTGTGAGAAATAACTTAGTAAAGCTATGTTCAACCTTATTTATTTTCTGTATGATGAAATAAGATTTGTTTTCTGGAATGATTGTCCAATTTCTAATAATGTATTCGTGGCATCCTTAGCATCATGTGATATCTGTTAGCTGTTACCCGGCATCGGAGGTTCCATTATGGAACTTAATATGTCTGCACTCTGTTACCCGTACTGGAGGCTCCCTCATGGAGCTCAACATGTATATTCTCTGTTACCCGAATCTGGAGGTTCTTTTGTGGAACTGGTTATTCATAACCACCATATGTTCTGCATCTGTTCTGTATCTGTTCTGTTAGCGCTAATGGATGTACCACGTATGATTAAGCATGAATTATGATTACTGTATATCATCTGAACAAGAATATGAATATGATTTCTGAATCTGTATGGACTTCATTCATCAAAACCCCTTTACTCCGTTATTATTCACTGGGCTTCCACTCACTATTTATATTATGCATGTAGGTGAGCAAGCACATGACTAGGCCCAGAGTTGACGACCTATGTTTTAGTTTTTGTCAGCCAGTCTTTGTGCCTCCCGAGGAGGTTCTGGATGAAGTCAAGTTTTGTGGCTGTTTTTGTAATCATATTAGACAATGTTTGTTGTTAAGTTGTAGGCGAGATTTTGGCATGAACGCCTAAGTGTGATATGTAAATATTATATCTTGTGACTTCACTCGTAAGTCTATAAAAGTTATAAGCTATTCTGTCCCATGTATGTCATTACAGCTCATTGTACCTCATATATTTTGTATATTTGCTTTCACAGTCCCTAATTATTCGCTAATCTGTCAAGAGGCCTTTGGTAATCCAAGGATTACTGGCCGGTTACGATGCTAAACCCATAGGGGCGGGTTTGGATTGTGACAGTTTGCTGGAGGTGTGCTCAAAAGGTTGACTGGTCACGAGCTTTGCCATATTGGAAACATAAGCCTTGGATCTGGATTACTGCCTTACCGCTTGATCATCCTTTCATTTCTCGGTGTTAGGTGTGAGAGATATGTTAGGTAATCTTGTCGAGGTGCCCTTTCGACCATCTGACCTAGTTGCATATTGAAGCTATAGTGACTATTCCAACTTAGGACAGGATGCCACCTATTTGCAGGATGTTGTGAAACTCATTGTTTGAAATCGTACAGCCTAGATCATGTCAAAAATCTTGGATAGGGTAACCCTACCCCCTCATAGGGGTGTTTTAGTTCTTTCACTTGGTATGTGTTTTTATAGTGAGACTATACAGGATGGTTCATATCAACATAAGTTTGAGAACATAGTTCAGTGGGGATTACAGTTTAGCTGTGTGTTATGACTGTTGTGAATTGGAACTGAAGTGTTGTCTGTTTTTTTATTATGTTTTTCTTTTTTTCTTTTTCCTAGGTAGTTTACTATCATACCTTCAGAAAGACCCGATTTTTCCCAAGTTGTGTGGACTTGCTTTGGTAGGCTTTGCAAAGCTCAAGACCTTGTTGATGGCTAGCCAGTGTTAGTCTCACTTCCGCCAGTCACTCGACGAAGAAGGAACAGTCAGTCAGTAACACCGATACAAAGCATTTTGCAAACACCTATCCGTTCTCACTCAATCAGTTCACCAGTATCTAGTACACCCAAACCAGCAATGGCACATAATACAACATAGAACGCGGAGGAATTTGCTGCCATGATGGTGGCTTTCCAGAGAACTATGCATACTGCAAACCAAAAGATGGTTGCACAGGACGAGATTATCGTCGATCTACAACGTACATCTGGGGCATCAGCATCAATTGTGCATCCGATCCCGGCTACTCAGCCAAACCCTGATCCACCCCCACCGGTTAAAAATTTGCCAGTCTTAGATCCTCAGGACATGTTTTCCCCGGCTCTAGCTTATCGGCCTCCGTTTCAACCCTTCGTAGGAATTTTTCCTTTTGACATCAATGAAATCGATCTGGCTTTAATCAAGATTGCTAGATTGGAGAAAGCATTGAAGAAATCCCAAGGCTTCAACTCCATTCCTGATATCAAAGATGGGTACACTGAAGCTTCAGTCAGATTATCGGACAAATTTAAGATGCCTTACTGTAGCTTGACTTTCCGCGCTCCTTTTTAAAGGCGAATAGCCCTACAGTTCGGACTCCACTTGTGGTTCTGAATTTGATTTCATAAGTGTAATGTGAAATAGTGAAAACTCAAAAAGAGTCCAAATCCAGCAATTCTTTTTAGAAAATCGATGTTTGAATCAAATGCCAAAAAATGGACTACTTTGCCAGATTTTAGAGTCGCCACCTAAATATTTTTGGAAAATTTAAGAAACCTGAGACTTGTACCAAAGGCTATTAGTCCGTCATCACCACAGTGTCTCAGCTCGGGAACTTAGGCACGAGAGGGGAAGGTCATGAATTGAGCACCCCACTCGCCCAATCAAAGATCGGCCTCTGTGTTTCTTATTTGCATTATATGCTCTTGTTTTGATTATTAGCTATTTTTACTATGTGATGCGCACACAAGGTATAGAGTAGCCTGCAAGAATTGGAACACTTGATCTCATGTTTTGTTTTGAAATTGTTTTGTGAATTTGCCACTTGAAAAAGTGGGCTAAAAAAATGGACATTTAATCAAACCATTCTAGTTTAAGCAACTAGCCTTCATCCACAGGCATTCAAACAATTATATCATTTAAGCAATTAGCCTCATGGTATTCATGCTTTGGATATGGCAACACAAACATTCAATGCAATATACTAAAACACAGAATTACTCACCTAGTACTCCAAGCCAAAACAAAGCAAAATAATTAGAAAAAAAAAAAATATGCATGCTCCTAACTTAATGCAATGTGACTAATGCAACGCATACATTATATATTTTTATAGGCTCGGCTATGAGCATGGCATATGATTGTATTCACGACATATAAGAGAGCACGTATTCAATTAATAAGTTTGAACAATTTGAAATTGGGTTAGCATGATGAGCTGAACCTTGGATGCATGTAAGACAATAGATGCAAAGCGTAAGAATGCTAATGAAACGTGATGCCCTATACTAACCATCGTAAGCGAGTAAGTAAAAGGGAGAAAGATGTGGGGTGGGAAGATATACAACTTATTACAATATTGCCCTCATGCAAGAGGGTGCGAATCAAAGTCCAAAAGTTCGAGTTTAACGAATTATTACAAAACTGAATGAATAAATAAGCAAGGCTAATTAACTAGCTAACTATGCTATTACAATAGGGATAACTACGATAAGTAAACTAGCTCTCTAAGCTAAGTAATTACAACAATTATAAAGGGGCACTAATAATAATTACAACACTTAATAATTAACGATACTAATTACAAGAAACAATATTAAATTAATTACAACAACGATCATAATGTAAGCAAAGATTTGTAAGAATTGCATGCATGTACATGCACAATGTTTAAGAACAACTCTGTTTGCCCCAGGCTTGCTCTGTTTCACCTCAGCCACTGCTTTCTGTTTTCTGCAAAAATACACTGCTGACCAAACATTAAAAACTGGCCGAGCCTCAATGAAGCCTAGCCGGGCCTAAAGAAGGCCGGCCGTGCCTCAATTTTGTGCAAAACTCTGTTTTGTGTTCTGAAATGAAAACAGTGTAGAAAAAGTTGTTCAAGCTCTATTTGTCCCTTTCTTCCTTCTCTGTCATAGAAAAGCCTTGAGAGAAGGTTAGAATTGTTTCCGAAGCTATCAATGAGAAAATTGATTGCTTGATGATTTCGGATACAATTTTGGACAAAAATCAATGAATGCAATGAATATGACCACTCCTCCCTTTTTATCATGGAATGAACTCAAAAAAGGAAGTAGAGACGCTTCAAGAATCATCAAAACGCCATGAATCAGCGTATGACCACTTTTGACTCGATAAACTTGGCATAACGTCCGGCCAAGCCCAAGCAAGATGTCTCATTTTCTTTATGTGTGTTGGTTGCTTTTAAACCAATTCTTTTAGTCATCCATTCTTTAGTCCATTTGTCCGAAGTGATGATTAAGTCCTCTAAAAGGAGAGAAGCGTCAAAGGAGAAGTAATTCTCAACATGAAAGAGAGATTATGCCGTTGACAATGAATCTCCATAGAGATTAAGCCATTAAGCATGAATCTCTAGTTCATGTGTTGAATAACCATCAACCGATTGAAACAACTCTCAAAATGAAAGAAAGGAGTGGCAAGTTAATTCTTAAAATGAGGTTATTATCATGAAAGTTGGACAAACAAAGGCTAAGAACAACATAATACAAACTATGTACAAAGAACAATGCTACAACAAATGAACTAATCAAAGCTTGAATCAATTAAATAGATTAGGACAACCCTAAAATAGTCTCTAATAAGCCAAAATAGTGGCTGAAAATCGAAGAAAAGAACTCAAAGAGCTAAACAAAAGGCAAAGACACTAAAACTATGTAAGCAAAAACAAGGAGGGGTGGGCAACCCTTCCAATTTCAAGGCTTCAAACCCTGCTTTTTTGGCCTTAGTTCGAAAATCAAAGAAAAAAAGTGTAAAGGAACCAAGGGTTGAGCTATAAAAATAGTTGCAAGTAAGGGTGTCAACCTTACCACCTTTGGTAGCTCATCCAAACCCAAGTTCTAACACTTAAAATGGATGCAAAACAGCCCAAGAAGAAATAGGTAGAAATGAAGTAAGCAAAAGCAAGAACAAAAGTTACAAGCTTATACCTCTCAAAATGGAGTAAGCTTTGGTTGATGATCAAACTCACTCTTGACACACTCTCAAGCTTGAATTATACTTCTCAAGGGTCAACCAAGGCTCTAAGATGATGAGTCAAGGTTGTGTATGGTGTATATAGATGATAAAAGCAAGGTAGGTTAACTCAAAGGTAGCTTGCAATGGAAGAAGGAGGAAGAAGGAGCTCTCTTTGTGTATAGGCTTTCTCTCAATTGTTCAATCCCCAAAACAGAGGTATATGGTCCTATTTATAGAATTTGAGCAAGAAACATCATAAATATCTTCAAAAATGGATAGCTGGCAGCCTCCCTCTCAGAATAGTGTTTCTCGCTATTGAAGCCCGGCTAGCTCTAAATAGCCACGATCGGCCCTTAATGAGGCACAGTCGGGCCTCAATGAATTCCTCTATTTTTCTGTTTCAGCCTCAACACAAGGTGGCACAAGGTGTAAAAAGGGATTTCTTGGGTATGATCAATGGGAATATGGAAGGTTTGGGGTTGTTTCGAAGCTTGAACAAGACTCCTTCATTGAGACCTTGAACCACGCATAAGACCAATTTCATCATCGAGTGTTCCGAGTAAAGCGCTTAAGCCTTGCAGATGATCAAAAATGGAGTGTCCACAGTTGCCCCTCTTTGATAGAGCTCGAAGTCATAAAGTGACGTGAGTGAATGTCAAAGCCCAAAGATGACTCATTTGACGAGGCCGTAAAGCTCGGGCAAGAAATCAAGACATAAATGCAAAGATTGAACTCGGAGCAAAATGCAAAAACAAAATGCAAGAAATAACTTATGATTATGCAATGAAGCAATGCAGTGAAACATAATGCAAATGAAACAATAAAACGACGTTACAATCTAGACAAGTATGCAACGTTTGAATGACAATGCAAATCAAAGCAAAATAAACCTCGCCGTGTTTCACACGAAACGAAGTGAATAAACAGGCACACTTCGCATGAAAAACATAAAGAAAGCACAAACCAACCTACGTCTTACGTAGAATGGATGTAAGAAAATATAGACCTAACTATGCCTCTCGCAAAAAGGGGGAAGAACGACATAACCATCGAGCGTACCTGAGGTCTTAACCGAGATCCTAACGCGTTGCACACGAGAAGAGGAAGGGTGGTGTAAACAAACAAGTGCACTTGATTTTTTTAACCAAGGTAAACAATCCTCACGCGTCACATGCGAGAGGAGGAAAAATGGTGTGAACAACAGGCGCACCTGCTGTTTTTAAACGGGGGTACAATCCTAACGCGTCACACGCAAGAGGAGAAAAGATGGTGTGAACACACAGGTGCACCTATTGTTTTTAACCAAGGGTACAATCCTCACGCGTCACATGCGAGAGGAGAAAAGCGATGTGAACATCGGGTGCACCCGATGTTTTCAATCGAAGGTACAATCCTAACGCGACACACGTGAGAGAAGGAAATGTGGTGTGAATATTGGGAGCACCCGATGTTTTTAATCGAAGGTACAATCCTAACGCGTCACAGGCGAGAGGAGGAAATGTTGTGTGAACGAACAGGTGCACTTGCCATTTTTAACGAAGGGTACAATCCTAACGTGTCACACGTGAGAGAAAGAAAGGTGGTGTGAACAAACAAATGCACTTGCCATTTTAACCGAAGATACAATCCTAACGTGTCACATGCGAGAGGAGAAAAAGGTGGTGTGAACGAATAAGCGCACCTGCTGTTTTTAATTGAAGGTATAATCCTAATGCGCCATATACGAAAAGAGGAAAGGTGGTGTGAATGAATAGGGGCACCTGCCGTTTTTAACAGAAGGTACAATCCTAACGCATCACACACGAGATGAGGAAATGTGGTGTGAATGAACAGGCGCACCTGCCATTTTTAACCGAAGGTACAATCCTAACGCGTCACACGCGAGAGGAGGAAATGTGGTGTGAACAAACAGGTGCACCTGCCATTTTTAACCGAAGGTATAATCCTAATGCGTCACATGCAAGAGGAGGAAGAAGGATAAACAAATTGCATAAGTAGGAATTAGAAATAAACATGGATTCTACACAGAGAGGCATAAAAATCAAAACAATCAAAGTGGTGTAGTAAAGTGGAAGCCAAATTACCCAAGTGTTAAAACAATGATCACAACACATTGTGTTTCAATTGGGTTGTGAAATTAATGATGATTTTACTGTGGCACGAATGATTTTATCTGGAACTCCTCTGAATGAACTGTACATATAATATTGTCTGGTTATAATAAAACATAATAAATGATTTAGGAAAAATAATTTATAAACTAACAGAACAATTTAAATAAAGTGTGTTGCTGATAGCACCCAATGACTCCCATATACCTTTAGCCTTCAAACTCTGGTTCAAAGTATCTAATAACGAAGCAAAGTATGAGGTGTGTATTGCTGGTTTAGAAGCCGCCCTGGAACTAGAGGCAAAAAGTTGGACGTCATTGGGGATTCGAACTTGGTTATGTCTCAAGCCAACAGAGATTGGCGGGTAAAAGAGGAGAAAATGAAAGTTTACCATAAGGTCTTGGATATGCTAATTCCGAGGTTTGAAAAACTAATGTTTACCCATCTGCTAAGGGAAAACAATAAGTTTGCTGATGCTTTAGCAACTCTATCTTCTATGGTAGACATTCCATTGGGAGTCAAGATGCGTCCGATCATTATCGAATAGAAGTACACGCCGGCCTATGAAACCATTACCGCGATAGATGAGGCTTTAGACAAGAACCCCTGGTACTGCGATATTTGGAACTTCCTGGAAAAGGAGGCGTATCCACCAGGAGTAAATGCCAAGGACAAAAGGAGAATACGGCGTCTGGCTATTTAATTTATCATCTGTGGGGGCAAGTTGTACAAAAGAGGCCATTTGGAAATGCATAAACTTTATGTTGAGGAAGAGGAATCAAAGCGCCTTATGGAGGCCATTCACGGAGGAGAGTGCGGAGCCCACACGAACAGTGTGATGCTTGCCCGAAAAATCCTTAGATAAGGTTACTACTAGTCAACCATGGAAGAAGATTGTATTTGTAACGCCCCAAATTTCTAGCCCAAATGATAATACAACAATCTTGGTTCTTTCAAGGAAAACCGAATATAAATCTCCAAACTTACATTATATGATACAATAGTTCTTCATGCAACAATACATTAACCCAACAATAAGTAAATAAACAAATAAATACCCCCAAGGGTTTACAAGTTTCCAAGGCTTGAGCCTGGTTACACAAAACGGTTATTCAAATCCACACACATATAGCCTTTGGCTTACACACAAAGTCATAGCAAAATGAGGGTCTTGTACTCTCAATATACATTTTCTCGCCTTTAGTTAGGCGGCATCACGACATCTTTTCCTGCACAAAAATCACGTAGGGTGAGCATAAAGCCCAGTAGGAAATCCTTAACAAAGTATATACATTTTATACAAGTCTCAAGAGATGAAATACACATGCCATGCTATGCCCTTTTGAAAGAAAATCGTATCTTCATCTTTGAAAACCATCATGCTCAATGATGTCATGCAATTTCAATTATTCAAAACTTAACAATTCATTTAAAGAGCGGTAAATACGATTATGGTAATTCCTAGGTCGGTGTCTGCAAGTAAACTATACAAGTACTACCAAATTGTCATTTTTACCGGTATTAACCGGAAGGCTCAACACCTATCTGCGCGGGTTTTCGGTATTTCACCCCGGACTCTCAGGCCAACTTATTTAATATCATCTACACCACCTATCAAGACTTACCAACGTATTTATCCCAAAACCATTTCATGAAAACTTGTTTCTTAACATTCCTTTCTCAATGCAAGTTTTCAAATCAACTTTCAAAGTTTAATGTAATCAAATGAATTGTTATGCCAATAATACAAGATGAATATAAATACTTTTATTCCAATTCATCATCCAAGGAATAACATAATTGCATATTCTCAAGTATCCTCAACAATTAGTCATTTCAAGATATTTCAACGTTTTGAACAATAATTTTCAAAATGAACAACAATTCAAAATAAATATAAATAAGAAATTTTCCAAACATCCATTTTTTTTGACATACAAAATAAATATGACAATATCATTCATGGATTTTCAGTCTCTTTTAAAAAAATCACCAAATTTTAGGTTTTCTCACAAAAACTATACAACTCAAATCTTTTGAAAGAAAACTTTTCCAAAGTCATCTTTTTTTCAATCAACGAAGATCAAAACCCATAAGATTATTTTAAAGGAACAAGAGACAAATCCACTTTCAAAATTGCTCAACTTCTTGAATCAACAGTCAATTTTCAAAGCTATCAAAAGATGATTTCGAAAATCATATAGATCTTGCAAAAATATATATATAACTCTAAGAAAATCCCTACATCAAGTTTTGAAGAAGAAATCAGATGAAACCCCCAAAATCAACGGTGTCGAAACTCGATCTTCACCGCACACAACGAAGCCCTCGAGAAGTTAACAAACTTTGATGAAGAACTTATGGCAGAACTCTAATGGATCTTGAGAAATCAAGGTTTTGATCCAATTTGACGTAGGGAAATGTAGAGAGAAGGGAGAGGAAAGGGTTTTTAGAGAAAGAGAGATATACAAAAGTGATCTGAAATATCAGATTCATGAACTGATATAACATGGTCTACTCGAGCATGAAAAGCCCCGCTCGAGCGTCAAATGCACTTTCCCAGTACTTTTGCAGACATGTCAAAATTTTGAAACCAAACATTCTCCACTCCAGCGCATAAACGGCAGCTCGAGTGAACAAGCAATTTCTAATGCATTTTGCATTTTTGCTTCAGGGGGCGCTGCCCTAGGACCTGCCAAGGGGTGCTACCCCCTGGACCCTACGAGTTGACCAGGCAACTCGACCCCCGACATACTCAGTGAAGTAGGAAAACTGGGATAGCTACAGTATTGGTTTTGTGTGGCAATACCACAAATGCCAGATTCATACCAATCACATGAACATTCCGCCGTTGAAGCTCTACGACATGACTTCACCATAGCCATTCTCTGTTTGGGGAATAGATGTTATCAACGTAGTTATGCCAAAGAGATCAAACAGGCATGAGTTCATTCTGGTAGCGATCGACTACTTCATGAAATGGGTGGAGGCCTAGTCTTACTCTGTATTGAAAGCGTCACATGTGGCTAAGTTCATCAAGAACAATATCATCTACCGGTATGGGGTTTCGAATGAGATTATCTCCGATAATGGGTCGCACTTCAAGAAAAAAGTGATAGACTTGCTTGAGAAAAATAAAGTGGCTTTCCATAAGTCACTAACCTACATGCCACAAACCAATGGAGCTGTCGAGGCTGCGAACAAAAATATCAAGAGAATTCTGCAGAAGATGGTGGAAACTTACGGGGATTGGTCAGATAAATTGCTATTCGCACTCTGGGGTTATAGAACTTCGATCCGGACATCTACAGAGGCAACCCCCTATTCTCTCGTTTATGGAATGGAAGTCATTTTGCCAATTGAAATTGAAGTACCATCGCTGCAAGTTATGGCTGGGTGTTAGATAGCTGAGGCGGACTAGTAACAGAGTAGATTTGAGGAGTTAATGTTGTTTGATGAGAGGAAGCTAAAAGCATTGTATCATATTCAGGGCTACCAGCGTAGAATTGCCAGAGCTTTTAACAAGAAAGTTAAGTCTAGGAACCTCAAGGAGGGAGATATGGTGCTGAAAGACAACCGAGCTCCCATCTATGACCCTAAGGGCAAGTTCAGACCTAATTGGACTGGTCCTTACATCATCAAAGCTATCTGGTCAGGAGGGGCAATTATTCTCATGGACTTAGATAGCCTGGAGTTCTCGCAACCGATCAATATGGATAAGTTGAAGAAATACTACCCCTAAGAGGCTCGCTAGGCTGAAAACCCGAAAGGGCGACCTAGGTAAAAGTTAGAGCATGAAAAATTAGAAACAAATAAAAACTGAGCTCACATGGTTGAAAACCCTAAAGGGTGACTTTGGCAAAAGTTAGAGCGCAAAAGGAGAGAGTTAATACACGAGTAAACCTTAGCCGAACTACGTAAGGCCTGATTCCCATTTTTGGGATACGTAGGCAACTTCATCTTGAAGTTCGGCCATAACTATCTCCAACTCGACTGTCCTATCCATTTTCCTGATCAGGTCATCTTTGTTCGTTATCTATTAGTTCGGTTATGATTTTTATTTCGAGAAGAAAAGCTGGTTACAATATAGAGCATCAGTGATATGCAGTCAGCGACAACTATAATCTTTTGATTCGGGATTGTACATCTTGAGAATTGATTCTATGCGTGTCAAGTGGTGATCGTTTCTGAAAATTATTTTGAAAAGTTTTAATAAAAGTTAATTTTTCTCAAAATTCTACCATTTTACAACTTGGACCATTTTGCGATCGAAAAGAAAACTTTCAGTACTCGCAACTTTAATTTTATTGATTTCAACACAAGTACATTCTCTCTCTTTGATTTAGATCAAAGTTACTTTTACATTATAAAACTTGAAAAGAAAGATCAAAGCAGTAAAACTAGGGACACAGCTAAGTCAGGTGGCTCTATGCCAAAGACGGTCCAACTTCTTCCTTCTCTTCAAGCCAAGCCAAACACTCCTCAAAAAAGGTGTAACTAAAACTAATGGCAAGGGCCAGAATCTCTCTCGTCCTCCAGGCCGTGAGATACTAGGGCAGGTGTGAGGCATGAACCGGAAATAGAGTTGTGTATTCCATTTCCTCATCTAGACGTATTTGATCATGCCTAAACTGGCATCTGAACCGGAGAGGAAAATAGAATATGCAATGTGTGAGGCCAATTAACTCTATACCCGACTATCGGGACATGTTATAGCTCATCTCAGCCAAATTAAGCCAAAGGCAATGCCAAGTTATACCAGTTGCAGATTTGCTACACATCCAATCACACCATAACCCTTCTGAGGGAAAATCGACCAGCCGATGGCGAAAGAAGTAAGCTCGGGCTGAGTACTCAGGGCAAGGGTCCACTATTTGCAGTTTATCCATCAATCATACCTGGGAAGGGATGAAAAATAAGAGAGATTAAAGAATAGAGAGGTGTACGATAAGAGAAAAGTAAGGAAGTGGTAATGAGAAAAAAACAGAGAGTGAGTGTTGAAGTGATGTGAGAATCATAAATTAGAAGGATGGAAAATAATACCTAGAGAAATAATGGACTCCCTGCAAAGTGGGTAGTCTCTCGCCGATGAAAGGCATGCAAACCCATCAAGGTTTTAGCCAGTGCCAAACCCATGCAACTCTTACCATCTTTCAAACATTAGGCCACTTCGATCAACTAGATGCTAGCTCCACCGAAACTAGGAGCAAGAAGGAATTTTGCAAGAAGGCATAAATAGAGAGCATGTTGCCGGCGGCCTTGCCAAAGAAGGTCACTCCTGTCCCAATAGCAGAAAATCGATGAACTAAACCAGGGATGTCTAGCTCCCTATCATGTGCCAAAGACCGAGCCTCGTATAATGTTAGCCCACACATCCATCCCAAAGCTTAGGCATGGCCAAAACAGGGCTACAGCATGATTTCGTCGTCGCACCGAGACTCTATCAAAGCTCAAAATTCCTCAAGTGTTGGACACATCTCCTGTGATCCAAAGCGAAACACATGTGTGATCGGGTTCCAACATCGAACAGCAGCATGGAGGAATGGAAAGCAAAGAGAAGTGCAGCTTAAAGGAAAATGGCATTTAGGCCAAAACTGCGAAAGTTCACATTTTCCGAGCCATCCAAAGTGGCAATCCAGTCTCGGAGCCTATTATTGCACAGTGTCTCCATCTTGAGAGCAAAATACCAAAGACTTAAGACTTATTATTCTGCCAGGAAAATAGCAAGTGCGCCTGTTTGTTTACACCACATTTCCCCATCTCGTATGCAATGCGTTAGGATTGTTTACCCTGGTTAAAAGCAGTAGGTGCGCCTGTTTATTTACACCACCTCTCTCCTATCGCATGCAATGCGTTAGGATTGTTTACCTCGGTTAAAAACATTGGGCGTGTCTCGGTGTTCACACCAATCTTTTCTCCTCTCGCGTGTGACGTGTGAGGATTGTTTATCTCGGTTAAAAACATTGGGCGTGTCCCGGTGTTCACACCATCTCCTTCTATCGCGTGTGACGTGTTAGGATTGTTTACCTCGGTTAAAAACATTGGGCGTGTCCCAATGTTCACACCACCTCTCCTCCTATCGTGTGCGACACGTTAGGATTGTTTACCTCGGTTAAAAACATTGTGCGTGTCCTAGTGTTCACACCACCTCTCCTCATATCGCGTGCGACGCGTTAGGATTGTTTACCTCGGTTAAAAAGATTGGGTGTGTCCCGGTGTTCACACCAACCTTTTCTCATCTCGCGTGTGGCGCGTGAGGATTGTTTTCCTTGGTTAAAACATTGGATGCGCTCAGTGTTCACACCACCTTTCCTCCTTTAGCATCTGACGCGTTAGGATTGCTCATCACAGTTAAAAACGACAGGTGTGCTAGTTCGTTCATACCAATCTTTCCTCCTCTCGTGTGCAATGCGTGAGGATTGTTTTCCTCGGTTAAAAACATTGGGCGTGTCCCGGTATTCACATCACCTTTCCTTCTATCGCGTGAGACACGTTAGGATTGTTTGTTTTGGTTAAAAATAGCAGGTGTGCTTGTTTGTTCACACCACCCTTCTTCCTCTCGTGTGAGACGCGTTAGGATCTTGATTGAAAACCTCAGGTGTGCTCGATAGTTACGTTGCCCTTCACCCTTCCTACGCGAGGCGCAGTTAGGTCTGCATTTTTTTAGATCCTTTTTGTATGAAACGTAGTTTGGTTTGTGCTTTCTTTGTCTTTTCCATGTAAGACGTGTCGGTTCATTCACTTCTTTCCATGTGAGACACGACCGGGTTTATTTTTCTTTGATTTGTATTTTCATTTAAACATTGCATTCTTGTTTAGATTTTAGTGTTGTTTCATTTCTTTATTTGCATTCGAATGTTTCATTGCATGATCATAAGTTATTTGCTGCATTTCACTTTGCACTTTACCCTTGATTTCAATCTTTGCATTTATGTCTTGATTTCTTGCCCAACCCTTGCGGCCTCATCAAATGAGTCGTCTCTAGGCTTTGACATTCACTCACGTCACTTTATGACTTCGAGTTCTGTCAAAGAGGGGCAATTGTAGACACCCCATTTTGACCGCCCGCAAGGCTCGAGCGCTTTGCCCGGTACACTCGATGATGAAAGTGGTTTTGTGCGTGGTTCAAGGTCTCAATGAAGGGGCCATGTTTAAGCTCCAAAACAATCCCAAACCTCCCATATTCCTACTGATTATACCTAAGAAATCCATTTTAACACATTGTACCACCCTGTGCTGAGTCTAAAGCAGAAAAAATAGGGGAACCCATTAGGGGTCGGCCATGTCTATTGATGTCAGGCCGTGCCTTAGTAGCGAGAAACACTGTTCTGGGTGGGAGCTCGCCAGTTGTCCATTTTTGAAGATATTTATGGCCCCTCTTGCTTAAATTCTATAAAAATGAAGTTGTATATCTGTTTGGAGGGTTAAAGAATTTCTAAAAAGTCTCTACACCTTCTTGAGAGATCCTTCCTCTTGTGCAAGCAACCTTTGAGCAAGCTTACCACCTTGAACCTATATCCATACACCATATACACCTTCACACCTTAGTCTAGGAACCTTAGTTGAGCCTTGAGTACCACAATTCAAGTTTAAGAGTGTGTTTGGACTTAGTTTGATTCACAAACAAAGAGCTACCTTTGTCAAGAAGTATAAGCTTGCTATTTCCTCACTTGTTTTCATTTCAATTATTTACTATCAAGTTCTTGTAGTTTTGTGTTGTTATGATCTCCCTTCAAGTGTTTAAGTTTGGGTTTGGAAAGCTACCAAAAGGGTAGAGAGAGTTAACACTCTTTCTTACACCTTCACCTATAGCTCAAACCCTTGCTTGTACACTCTTTTTCTTTGCTTTCTAAATTGATTTCAGAGTTAAAAAGAGACTAAAAATCATGTTTTGAGGTTTCAAAAGTGGAGGGGTTAGCCACCCCTCATTGTTCTTATTTATTACCCTTGTTTTCCTTCTTTGTTTTTTTAGCTTTTTTTAGGCTCTTTTCATGCACTTTGAGCCACTATTTTTTGCCTATTAGAGGCTGTTTGATGGCTGTCTTAAGTTGTTTAAATAATTTATGCTTTGATTAGTTTGCTTATTGTCTCATATGTTTGCATACCTAGCTTGTTACACATTGTTCTTGGCATTTCCTTGTCTAATTTCCATGTTTAAGAATTTCATTTTAATAATTAACTTTCCGTTCATTTCTTTCATTTGAGAGTAGTGTCAATCGGTTGACTGTTATTCAAAACATAAACTAGAGATTTATGCTTAATGGCTTGATCTCTACGGAGGTTCATTCTCAACGGCATAGTCTCTTTTTCATGTTGAGAATCATTTCCCATTTGACATATTTCTTACTTAGTAGACGTAATCTTTAGTGGACGTAACAATCATCTTGGACTTAGTGGATTAAAGAATGCCAAAGACTAATGGTTCGGCTCATCATACTAACCCAATATCAATGTTCAAATTCATCGCCTGAATATGTGCTTTATCACATGTCTTGAATGAAATCATTTGCCATGCTCATAGCCGAACCTATAAATTACATAATGTGTGCGTTGCATTTAGCCATATTGCATTAATTAGGAGCATGCAAATTTTTCTAATTATTTTCTTTGTTTTGGCCCGGAGTACTAGTTGAGCAATTTTGAGCTTTAGCATCTTGCATCGAATGTTTGTGTTGCCATGTCAAAGCATATTTCCATGAGGCTAATTGCTTAAATGATATACCTGTTTGAATGCCTGTGGCTGAAGGCTAATTGCTTGAATTGGGACAGTTTGATTAAATGTACATTTAAGCCCACTTTTTCAAGTGGAACATTCACAAACTCTTTTTATTTTCAAAAAGCAAACATGAAATCAAATGCTTCAATTTTTGCAAAATTAGTCTATACTTGTGTGCGCATTACATAGTAAAAATAACTAATAAACCGAAACAAAAGCATATAATGTAAATAAGAATCACATCATGATTAGTAGAGGCCGATCTTTAATCGGGCGAGTGGGGTGCTCAATTCATGGCCTTCCATTCTTGTACCTAAGTTCCTGAGTCGAGAGACACTTTGGCTATGAAGGATAAGTGGCCTTTGGCACGAATCATGGGTTTCTTAAATTTTCTAAAAATATTTAGGTGACGATTTTGAAATCTAGCAAAGTAGTCCATTTTTTGCATTTGATTCAAACATCGATTTTTCAAAAGAATTGTCGAATTTGGATTCTTTTGTGTTTTCACTGTTTCACGTTGCACTTTGTGAAATCAAATTCAAAACTACAAGAGTCCGAACTGTGGGGCTAGTCGTATTTGAAAGGAGTACGAAAAGTCAAGCCACAGATATCTCTAGCATTGTTGAAATGTTAATGGCTCAAATATTTTATCAAAATTTCTAACAAGTTACTCACATGATCCCACACCCAAGTGAACCCACACTTATATAAGTATTTTATAGAAATTTTGATAAAATATTTGATGTCCTAATATTACTCTTTTTTATATTGTCTTAATAAATGATTTTGTTTGGTATAACTTATTGAACTACTATAACTTTTTTTTATTATTATTTAAAATTTGCATCAAGGTGTTATATATAAGTTATAACTTTTGTTTGTTTACGAAGCAAAATCAACTTAAATACATTTTAAAAAAATTATCCAAAAGCAAAAAAAAATATATTTTTGATTTTTTCTTTTTAATTATATTGATTTACAAGTTAAAAAAAATGACACCAAACATGATATGAATAATGTCACCTCAATAGTAAATTTGGAGAAAAGAAATTAACATATATTAGTCTTTTCTTCAACTATATATCATACTACAATCAACAGTAACATTCAGAATCAAAATTAATGCAAATAAATTCTCAAAATGAGAAATATATATTGTATGGGGAGCAAATATTCCAGCGAGCCCGTACTCCTTTCTTCCAAGCTCCGTCTCCGTCCGATCACTTGCGAGGACAACAGCGGTGAGCTACCCGGCGGTGTGTGGCCGGAAAACCCCTCCGATGATCAAGTTAGCACACACCTTGGGATTGAGAGAGAGAGAGAGAGTTAAGTGTAAGTGTTTCTTACAAAGTGTTCATCTGCCAGCATGGGGAGGCGCAGACATGCTTATATACCTTCTGCGCCCCAAATCTACCCCCAATGATCTCTCGACACGTGGTACCGCTATCCCATCCTTTAGCACAAATCTTGCTGAACATCACCTAACCCAACTGCCAGCCCACTCTGCTGGGAGCTCGGCAGCCGGGGTGCAGCATCACGGCTGCTGACAGCCAGGCTGTACTTCATGCCCAAGTGTACCAATAGCCGAGCTCCGTTCCGATCGTGCTCGACCGCATTCCGGCGAAGCCGAGCTCCAGATAGGTCACGCAATCAACCAAAAGCTTTCCTGCCGAGCTTCAGGCACGAGCTTCATCGCTGAGCCAAAGGTGTATGCCTTTTGGCCGAGTAACGCAAGTTGCACGGTCACCACCGGTGCAAGTCCATGTAGTTCGGCCACGGAGTGAGCAGCCCCAACTCCGGGAAAACCCAAAGCTATCTCAGCCCAACACGTCCTTGGGCCTTCAACTTGCTCGGCTTTTATCTCGGCCCACTCCCAGCTCATAAATCTCCCTCTCAATTGCCCCTTAATTCCGTCCACGCAAGCGTGACTGTGATTATCTATTCTGACCGGGGTAACTCTTCCTCGGTCTTCGGTTTTGCAAGAGGTCAACCGAGCTAGTTTCCTTGCTCGGTTCTTTGACTTGCTCGGTCGATGCCTCGTCTGACCTTCCCGTCTCTTCAACTCTGACGCTGCTATTAATGGGGGCACGTGTCAATCTCTTATTGGCCCTCGAGCAGCCAACCCAACCGTCCCCTCAAATTTGAATTTGGGCGGCTTCTTCCCTTCTATAAATATGCCCCTTCTCTTGTACATGTTTTTATCATCAATGAAAAAGCTCAATTTTCTTGAAGTGTTTGCACGGTCTTAAGCTGAGTAACCTCAACCGGACAAAACACTTCGGCAACATTAACCATCTTGCTTAACTTAATTAACCGGCAAAGACACCTCGGTTGCAAGCATATAATTGAATAAATCACCAATTGTTTCAACCGTAACAATACACCTCGGTTTGAATAAACAATTAGCGTAGTCAACCAGAATACATCGTCTCGGTAGTAAATCCAAAGCTGAGCACATCCACTCTTTCAACCGGAATAAATATCTCGGTTGAGAATATCCAAGTTGAGCAAAACATCAACTCTTTCAACCGGAGTAAATCATTTCGGTTGAGAATATCCAAGTTGAGCAAAACATCAACTCTTTCAATCGGAGTAAATCATCTCGGTTGAGAATACCCAAGTTGAGCAAAACATCAACTCTTTCAACCGGAGTAAATCATCTCGGTTGAGAATACCTAAGTTGAGCAAAACATCAACTCTTTCAACCGAAGTAAACATCTCGGTTGAGAATACCTAAGTTGAACAAAACATCAACTCTTTCAGCCGGAGTAAATCATCTCGGTTGAGAATACTAAGTTGAGCAAAACATAAACTCTTTCAACCGGAATAAATCATCTCAGTTGAGAATCTAAGAGTTGAACAAAACATCAACTCCTTCAACCGGAGTAAACATCTCGGTTGAGAATACCTAAGTGGAACAAACATGAACTCTTTCAACCGGAGTAAACATCTCGGTTGAGAATACCTAAGTGGAACAAACATCAACTCTTTCAACCGGAGTAAACATCTCGGTTAAAAATACCAAATTTGAACAAAACATCAACTCTTTCAACCGGAATAAACATCTCGGTTGAAAATACCTAAGTTGAACAAAACATCAACTTTTTCAACTGGAATAAATATCTCGGTTGAGAATCTCAACACTCAAAGCAACAATAAAAATGTTAAGGCAAAGATGAGTCACTTCTATATATTGACAAAAAGAATGTTACATTCTTAAGTGTAAGGCAAAAAATTCCTTTGCAGAAAAAGAAAGCGAAAGCTAGAAATAATACAGTTTGAGGTTGGCCGTATTCCATGGCCGGGGTATTCCTCTACCATCCAAGTCCTCCAGGTGGTATGCCCCCTTGCCTGCCAGACTGGTTATCTTGTAGGGTCCTTCCCAATTTGCCCCTAGCTTGCCTTCACTTGGCACCAGGGTATTGCCCATGACTTTCCTCAAGACCCAATCACCTATTTTGAACGGTCTGGGGTGCACCGTTTTGTTGTATTTCCTTGAAAGCTCTTGTTGATAGGCGGCCACGTGGATGAGAACCTTTTCCCGACACTCTTCCACTAGATCCAGTTCCAGGGCAATGGCCTCGGCGTTCAGCTCGGGCTCAAAACTTTCGCTTCTGAGGGTGGGATGCCAACTTCCAGAGGTATGACCGCCTCCATGCCATAAGCCAATGCAAATGGAGTTTTCCCGGTAGACCGCCGAGGGGTTGTTCGGTATGCCCAAAGGACGCTGGGGAGTTCCTCAGCCCACTTTCCCTTTGCTTTCTCCAGCCGTTTCTTCAACCCATCAAGTATGGTCTTGTTTGATGCCTCGGCCTGACCATTAGACTACGGGTAAGCCGGAGTAGAGTTGTAGAATTCAATCTATAAATCTTCACAAAACCCTCTGAATAAGCGACCGTCAAACTGGGTGCCGTTATCAGAGATCAGAATTTTGGGGACGCCAAACCGCGTGACCACATTCTGCCAAACAAACCGCTTCACGTCTTTCTCCTTGATTGTTGCCAATGGCTCCGCTTCAACCAATTTGGTGAAATAGTCTGTGGTTGCGATGAAGAACTTCCGGTTGCTTGGTGCTGTTGGGAGCGGCCCCACTGTATCTAGCCCCCACATTGCAAAGGGCCAAGGGTTTGTGAGGGGAAGGAGTTCCCTGGCCGGCTGGTGGATCTGATGAGCAAACTTCTGGCACTTCTCACACTTACGAACATACTTCTGTGCGTCGGCCTGCATGCACGGCCACTAGTAGCCTTGCGAAATAGCTTGGTAGGCCAAGGACCTGCCCCCTATATGACTGCCGCAGATGCCTTCGTGAATTTCGTACAGGAAGGTCTCCACGCTGCTCGGGTGCACACACTTCAAGTAGGGACCGGTGAAAGACTTGTTGTATAAAGCGCCGGATGGAGAGAGCCAAAACCGCTCTGACTTCACCTGCACTTTATGTGCTTCCTTCTTGTCAGCTGGAAGGGTCCGTTCTCTGAGAAAAAGGATGATAGGGTCCATCCAAGAAGGACCTAGCTCGGCGCAGAGTACTTCTGTCTGCCCGGTTTCCTCAATGTTAGGTCTCGGAAGGAATTCAATCAAAAGAGGGTTGCGAGATGTGCTATCGACCATGGAAGCAAGGCCTGCCAACTCATCTACCCGGCTGTTTTCTTCTCGGCCAATCTTTTGGACCCTGATCACTTGAAATCGCTTGATGTGGTTCCTGACCAAAGCCTGGTACTTCATCATTCGGTCATCCTTTGCTTCGTAAACCCCAGAAACTTGGTTAACCACAAGCTGGGAATCACTGTAAACCATTAGCTCGGATGCTTGCATCTGAAGCGGGCTTTTGAGCCCGGCCAAAAGCGTCTCGTACTCAGCCTCATTGTTGGATGCTGGGAAGCCAAGGGTGATAGAATGTTCGATAGTCAGTCCGTCCGGTGAAATCAAAACAATACCCAGCCCGGCACCGTGACGGTTCGATGCTCCATCAACAAAAAGTTTCCACATCTCCCCCACAAACAGCTTCCAACATTCTGATGGGTCCTGGGAGGCCCGCAGGTTGATGGGATCATCGTTGCTCGGCTGTTCGGTTCCAAGCTCTGTGCTGAGCAGTTCCACTTCAGCCCCCTTTGGCGATTCGGCACCGGACTCAGCAAGTTGATCCATAATGCCTAAGTCCATAGGCGAATTGCCAGGTTGCGGTATTATGCCGGCCGCAGGCTCCGTTGTGATCGGTTCCACTTCTTCTCACCTCGGTGATGCGGTATCGGACAGATCAGGTTGGTCGGTGATACACAACTTCGTCGTCACATCGCCGGGCTGTTGTGTCATACTAGCTGAAGGTGCTTCGGCGGGGCGCACAAGTTCCACGTCGCCTACACCACCAAGCTGTTGTCTTTCGGTTGGGCTTACATTCACCTCTCCATCTATCGCGGCAATATCGACCGGACATACCGGATGAGTTCCGGGTGAAAATTCAGCAACAAAGTCGGCCTGAGTCTGGGCTTTTATGGCAGTGCGCAGCTGGAACTTTACATCATACTGTCCCAATTCGACCGCCCACTTAAGAATTCGACTGGAGAAGTCTGCCCGCTCGAACAAAGCTTTGAGGGGGAACTCGGTCAAGACAATGATGGTATGAGCATGGAAATAGTGTGCCAACTTCCTCGAGGCCATCATCAATGCCAACGCAAGTTTCTCCAGTGGCAAGTATCTCGACTTTGCCGGTAGCAAGGTTTTGCTGACGTAGAAGATAGGGAGGTGCTTGATTCCTTCAGGTCGGACAAGCACCGCACTGACTGCATGCTGTGAAACGGCCAGGTAAAGGTAGAGTTCCTCGCCAGGCTTCGGTGTTACCAACAATGGCGCCGAAGACAGATATTCCTTGAGCTCGGCCAAAGCCCGGTCACACTCTTCATCCCACAAGAACTTTGATTTTAGTGCTTGAAAGAAGGGGCGGTAGTGATCTGATGACCGGCTTATAAATCGATTAAGCGCGGCGGCCATTCCAGCCAGATGCTGCACGTCCTTAGCTGAGCTGGGTTGCTTCAATTCCTGTACAGCTTTGATCTATGTGGGGTCTGCTTCGATACCTCGGTTCGTGACTAGGAAGCCTAAGAAATTTCCAGATCCCACGCCGAAGGCACACTTAGACGCATTCAGGCGTAGCTTGTGCTTTTTGAGAATGGCGAACATCTCGGCCAAGTCAGACAAATGGTCTGTTTGATGCTGGCTCTTAACCACCATATCATCAATATTAGCCTCCATTTTCCGGCCCAGCAGAGGAGCGAACATCTTGGTCACCATCCTTTGAAAAGTTGCCCCGGCGTTCTTCAAACCAAAAGGCATGACTCGGTAGCAGAAGAGTCCCCTTGGTGTAGTGAATGAGGTGATCTCTCGGTCGGGCCCATGCATGGCAATGTGATGGTAGCCGCGGTAGGCGTCCAAGAAACTGAGCCTGTTATGTCCAGCTGTTAAGTCCACAAGCTGGTCTATTCTAGGCAAAGGGAAGTTATTTTTCGGACAAGCTCGGTTGACGGTCTTGTAGTCGACGCAAACTCGCCACTTCCCATTCTTCTTGGGCACCACGACTGTGTTTGAAATCCACCGAGGGTAGTGCACTTCCTGAATCGCTCGTGCCTCAAGCAAGTTCTTTACTTCCTCCGCAACTACCTCGGTGTGATGCAGCGCCGATCTCCTTGTTCGCTGGATGACCGGCTTGGCTCCGGGGAAGACATTGAGATGATGGCATATAAAACTCGGATCGAGACCGGGCATGTTGTAAGGCGACCATGCAAAGACTTCGATGTTGGCCATCAAAAACTCAACCATCTCGGTCCTTTCTTGGGCTGTAAGGCCTTAGCCAAGTAAGAAGAACTTGTCTGGATGCTCTGTATCAATTCGCACCTCCACCAATTCCTTGACAGCTTTGTCCTCGGCCTTGGTGCCCATATCGTCAAGGACTCCCCGGTCTTCCGGTCCCTCAATCATCTGAACGAAGACTTTGGCAGCCCGGCTCCCGTTGACTGCCACGAAGCATTGCTTCGACATGACTTGATCACCCCAGACCTCCTCGATTGCCCCCATAGCCGAGGGGAATCTCATCACCTGATGGTAGGTCGACGCCACGGCTTGCATAGCGTGAAGACATCCCCTTCCAAGGATCAAATTATAAGTAGATGGCACCTGCAACACCCAGAACTCCACTTGTTTGACCACGGATTCCGCTTTGACAGGCATGATAATCTTTCCCAAAGGCCACTCCGGTTGCGAGTTAAAACCAACCAGTGGCGAAGTTGCCGAGGCCAAATCTGTATCCCGGAGCTTGAGCTGTTTGAAAGCGTCGTAGTACATGATCTCGACCGAGCTTCCCTGATCGATCAAGATCCGTTTGACATCAAATTCTTTGACGCAGAGTGTAACCACCAGGGCATCGTTGTGTGGCGACTGAACGCGCTCTAGGTCTCTTGAGGAGAAACTGATCACATCTTTCTGTTCGGTCTTCTCCCTCTTGATTGCAGGCTGAACCGACAAAACTTCCCTCATGTGTTCTGCCTTCTTGATCATACCTCGGAGCTCGCATACATGCGCCGGTTCCACTATGCCGTGGATGACATTAATAACTCCTTGTGGAGGCGCATCTCGGTCATCCGGTCCCCACGGGTCAACCGGAGCTTGATTTGCCTTCACGCCCCCATCAATGTAAAGGTCCAGGTGTCCGGCTGTGACTAGCTCTTCCAAGTGTTGCCTCAAAGGCAAACAATCCTCTGTTCGGTGGCCTCGCTCCCGGTGAAACGTGCAATGGTACCTTGGATTGAAGCCTTTCTGTTCGTCGCCTAACTTAGCAAGAAACCAGACATACTCCTCGTCACGGATTTCACTTAGTATGCGATAGATTGGAATCTTAAAGACTATGGTGATGCCTGTCCTTACTTTCAACCTTCTGTTTGCATCGGCTACGTCATTCTGGGGGTAGTCAACCCGGTCATTCCGACGTCCCCTACCCCGGTTTTTGTGATTTGAGCCACGGTCCGATTCCTCAGCGCGGTCACTTGATCGGCTGGGCTCTTGTCCGACCGCGTGCACTTTTCCAGCTGACTTCTTTTCTGTTGCTACCGGAGTTACCTTCGCGGTAGATGCTGACGCATCATGCTCTACTCGGATGTGCTCATTGATGCGTTGCATGAGCTGGCCCATAGATGTCGGCTGGTGCATGGTAAGCGAGTCTCGCAGTCTATGTCCGACCGGGAGGCCACGCTTGTATTGTGTGATTGCAAGGTTGACTGGGCAATCCAAGATCTCGTTAAAGGTCTCCTAATATCTGGAGTTGTATGCTTTCAATGTGTCGCTCGGTTCCATCTTGACACTCAGTAAGTGGTCAACTTCTTTTAGTGTTTTCGTATTGGTTTTGAAGCGCGTCACAAAGGCTTCAGCTAACTGATGCCACCATTCTATGCTCCCCTCTAGCAACCTCTCGAACCATTTCAAGCCTAGTTCGCCTAAGCTTGACGGGAAGATAAGGCACATAAGTGCGTCATTCCGCCTATGTCCAGCCATGACCTGTCGGAAGTGGCTTATATGCATGTAGGGATCGATTTTTTCGTCGTAGAGCGTGAATTTAGGCTGGTGGAAGCCTGCCGGAAGCGGTGTTGTTTCTATCTCCAAGGAGAAAGGGGTGGCGCTCAGCTTTGCCAAGTCTGTATCTAGAAGGAGTGGCGCTGCTAGGCGGGGTGGAGGCATTCCGACCTCCTCTCTAGCGTGAACCCCATAGGATTACCGCTGGAACGCCGGCACCCTCTGAGCTTCCCGCCGGCGAGCCCGTTCCTTCAAGACTGCCCACAAATCCTCTGAACGAGCGGAATAGGAGTACCTCGACGTCGTCGCCGGACATGAGGGCTGGTAAGTGCTATCTTGCGCGCTGGACTTCTCTGCGCGCACATCGGAATCACCAACCTTGTAACTTCTGGTAATAGAAATGGACGGAGTGTGTCGCTGACTCTGACTACCTAAACAGCGAGGTTGGGTGCGCTTACTGTGGTCTCCTACTCCAGCTACACCCTTCCCTTTGACATGCTGCTTCAGCTCCTCCATCTCCGCTGCCATTCGCCGGATGACGGCGTCATGGTCCCTTAGCTTGTGTTCTAGACGTCTGGCGTGTGATTCTTTCTGCCGTCGATGACCGTTTGGACTTCGTAAATGACCATAACTTCTTCCGTGCTTATCCCGCGCGTCTCCCGACTGTCCTCCTGGGAATGTCTCCAGGTCCGCCATTGGAGGGATGGCGGGATGTCCTTCTCTCCGTCTGCTTGACTTCAGGGTAACTCCATCGATGGCGGACAACGGAATCTCGTCGTTGTTCGCCATGTACGGCGATCAGACGAGCCTGGAAGACAAGGTTTTGTCTGTAAAGTTTCCCACAGACGGCGCCAATTGTACGAGAAGCAAATATTCCGGCGAGCCCGTACTCCTTTCTTCCAAGCTCCGTCTCCGTCCGATCACCTGTGAGGACAACAGCGGTGAGCTACCCGGTGGTGTATGGTCGGAAAACCCCTCCGACGATCAAGTTAGTACACACTTTGGGATTGAGAGAGAGACAGAGAGAGAGTTAAGTGTAAATGTTTCTTACAAAGTGTTCATCTGCCAGCATGGGGGGGTGCAGACATGCTTATATACCTTATGCGCCCCAAATCTACCCCCAGTGATCTCTCGACACGTGGTACTGCTATCCCATCCGTCAGCACAAATCTTGCTGAACATCACCTAACCCAACTGCTAGCCCACTCTACTGGGAGCTCGGCAGCCGGGGTGTAGCATCACGGCTGCCAATAGCCAAGCTGCACTTTATACCTAAGTGTACCAATAGCCGAGCTCCGTTCCTATCGTGCTCGACCCCATTTCGGCGAAGCCGAGCTCCAGATAGGTCACGCCAATCAACCAAAGGCTTTCTTGCCGAGCTTCGGGCATGAGCTTCACCGCCGAGCCAAAGGTGTATGCCTTCTGGCCGAGCAACGCAAGTTGCACGGTCACCACCGGTGCAAGTCCATGTAGTTCGGCCACGGGGTGAGTAGCCCCAACTCCGGGAAAACCCAAAGCTATCTCAGCCCAACACGTCCTTGGGCCTTCAACTTGCTCGACTTTTATCTCGGCCCACTCCCAGCTCATAAATCTCCCTCTCATATATATAGATATATATATATCAAAAAAATACAAAAGGAACCAAAGCCACACACGTATGTAGAAAAATTCAAATCATTGACATTCATAATCAAAATTAATGCAAATAAATTCTCAAAATGAGAATATATATATATATATATATGTATCAAAAAAAATATAAAAGGAGCCAAAACCACACACGTATGTAGAAAAATTCAAATCATTTACATCTCGCAACGTTTAAGAAGTCTTCCTGAGAATGGTCCCACGGAGAAGTTAATTGTTGGTGTCATTGCCCTTTATAAATATAAATGTGTTCGTCTCTATGTAGGCACTGCTCCTTGTCTATTCACCAACAAACAAAAGGTTGGAAGCAACCATCAACAAACACAGACCCATTTCGTCCTGGTACACGGTGCTTGCCATGGAGCTTGGTGTTGGTACAAGCTCAAACCACTACTGGAGTCTCAAGGTCACCGCTCTCGACCTCTCGACCTCCGATATCAGCATGAAGAAGATACAACAGCTTCGCACTCTTTATGACCATACGGAGCCGTTGATGAAGGTCACGCGTCCTTCGGGTGAAAAGGTGGTTCTCGTTGGGCACAGTCTTGGTGGCTTGAACTTGGCTCTTGCCATGGACAAGTTTCCCCAGAAAATCTCCGCTGCTGTCTTCCTTACTGCTTTCATGCCCGATACTGTGCACAAACCCTTGTTTGTTATCGAACAGGTACAAATTACATAGAAATTGATCGCAGAATCAGATATAAAAATAGTCAGAGTTATAAGGCCCGACCAGTGCCACTAATGCTAGAAACGCCTAAATCACTCGTACACGATACACATATTTGTCGTTTTTGTTTTCTACTTTGCACTTCATTATTTATTTGGTACAGTTTTTTTCTAAATTAATAATTAATAATCAAAATGTAAAAATTAAAATTTCTCATTCTCATGTTTTCTAATAATAAGTTGTTTTTAGATTGAGAAAAATTCACATTAATTTTTTTTTTTAATTTGAAATAATGATAAGTTCATATTATTAATTGATCATAGTATTGTTAATGCTGGAATAATATTTAATATTAATGAAGCGACTAAGATTTGATCACGTTCTGTTTGGTTGAGGGATTTGGAAAGGGAAAAGGAAAATCTGTGTGAAACTAGATAAAATGTAGGTATATTTTATTCACATTTTACATACCTTTTCATTTTTCATTTCCAAATCTCTCAACCAAATATAGCGTAAAGGTAATTTTTTTTCTCTTATTCTAGCTTTTTATGTTTCAAGTATTTTTTAATTTATTTCAAAAGGTAAGTTATGTTCAAAATTAAATAGAAAATGACATATTGATAGTCACTAAATATATAAATATTTTATTATATATAATTCACATTCTGACCAAACTCAAACTCTAATATAAGAGTAATTTTTAGGCATTATAAAAGAAATATCATCTTAATGTATGGTGTTTTATTGTGTGTGTAATTTAAAAGTGAAGCATTTTTATGAAAATTTTTATGATGTGCCTAGCATTATTCTTAATATAATAATATTTTTTTATAATATAATATTTTCTGTCTAAATTAAAATAAAATTTAACATTATGAGTAAATTTGAAAAAAATAAAAAAATATAAATGTCCAAAACAGGAAGAAAAAAAAAAAATTAAAGATAGTAGAAAAAATAGTCAAATTTATTCATAATGGTTTACACAATAAAAAAGGAAGCAGAGATAACGGTTACAGACTCCAATGCAAGAGGTTTGTTTGGACTAACAAATCAATGGCTTAACCCAAGGTTTCTAGTGCACTTGGTAAATACTTGGGGGTTAACAACGCAAGTCTTGAGTTCGAATTTTCTTGGATCAATTTTTTAGGCGTAGCGTAATTGGTTAAAAGGTTAGGAGTATTTTGAAAAGTATGTTAAAAGTTACTTATTAGTTTTTAATCCATTTCATTTCATCTCTTAAAAAAAAAAAAGTTAAAAAGCTAAAAAAAATAAGTTTTTAACTATCTTCTCAAAACATTCCTTAGCCGCAAGTTGTTATTGCGGTACTTGGTATGGATTCAATACTCTCCCGCTGCACGAGTCCTGATTTAAGCGAAACTTATCTTAAAAGGTCAGGACAAGTTTTTAGATTATAATCTCTTACTCAGAACGAAAAACAACGCACCTTAGTGATCTCTATAAAGGGCACTACCTTAAACCTGTGGGAGAAGGTGAAGATTTTCCTGTAAAAAAAAAAAAAAAATTCAACGGCCCACTTGCAAGTTCAAGCTACAATACAGACCATGTTAAAAACGAGATAATCGTTAGTTGAGTAAATAGCCAATCAGTGGGATGTAAAAAAAATAAGGGAAATATACATTTAAAATATAAATTATTCTTTGTAATTTAAAAAATTATAAATATATCATTATAAAAAAAATTATTTAAAAAAATAAAATTCGTACTCCTATACAATAATAAAATTATTTAAATTATTAATTGAAATATATTTTTGACATCATTAAAAATTATTAATTAACTTGATAATTTATTAATACAAATGATCATTTGTTATGAAATTAGAAATTCCAAAAGACGGAATGTAATTTCTAGAATCATAGGAGATAATTCGTATTTTAAACAAATTTCAATTGGTATATTTGTAATTTATCTAAAAAATAAATTTCAATTTTATTGAAACTTTTATAAATTTGACTTTTAATGTAATAAAATTTATCATTGATATATAAATATTTTCTCTCACTTTCATTGAAATAATATTTTCTCTGTATTGTTATTGGAAGAAATATATCTAGTGTTTTAATTTGATTGTTATTAATTTAAATAGCAAGATTAATGCGGATCTATCTAGTAAGTGTCTTTGCATTTTATGAGCAAAGCTTGCAGGCTTTTCTCCCAATCCGCGGGCTTTAAGAGGTCGTAGCCCAAAGTAGTGTGGTATTATCTAATAATTTTAAATAATTATAGATATTAAAATATTTTGTGTCTTCAGTCTTTAATTATTATTATTATTATTATTTTGGCACGTCTTGCTAATTTGTTAATTATTGGTTGGCCTTGATGGAGGAAAGCAATGCAAGAAAAATTAAGGAGGCAATTGAAATCTTTTATAAAATTTTAAAAAATAATCTATTTTTATGAAATTTTAAGAAACAATCTAGTGTGGTAGGTAATAAAATAAAAAAAGGTTTACCTTAATGTAGTTTGTAAATAGTATAGACTTATTAATTTTGTCTTATAGTGTGATTGATGCATTGTGACTTAGTGGACATGATTGCATAACATAACACCACAAACTAATTTAAGGATAAAGAATTTTTATGAAACTATTCATGATATTTTTTTCTTGAAACATAGCATTACTCAAAATTAAGAGGTATTTCCTGTTCAAAATTAAGATAGTTCATCTTTAAAAATCCTGTGTCCCAAAACAGTCACGATAATTTGAAAATTTTAAGATACAAAATCTTGAAACATAATCTAATAATTGTAAATACTTTGAAAAAAAATATATTTTTAGATAGAGAATCTTGTATCATGTATTAAATTCTACATTTATCATAGATTTTTTTAATCTAATTTTGTATAAGATACGAAGTCAGGGCACATTCACAAGAATAATGTTATACTTAAAATATTTTTATACAACATTTAATATATCATCTTTTATATCAGCACATTATTAATAAAAGGGTAAATTACATTGACACCCCTTGAGATTTGGTCTAATTATTACCCACCCCTGACGTTTTGGAAATTACATTCTTGTCCCTGTGGTTAATAGTTTCATTTTACACACACCCCTCTATTTATATAAAAGGTAACAACTCCTAATAGAAAAATAGAAAAAATTATATTAAAAAAAATAAAGGAAAGGCGAAAAAAAAAAAAGAGAAAGTAAAGTAAAGCAAAAAAAGAAAGAGTGCATGAGTTCAATGTCTTCATTCTGTCTAAATAATTACAATGACAGAGGGGTTATTGTAATTTTCCAAATGTCAAGAGGTAATATATATTAAACCCAAATATCAGAAATGTAAGTATAATTTACCCTTAATATAGTAAATCCTACTATTTACGTCTATCCCTAATGTCAATGGTCACTTATTTGTATCTAATTATTTTTCTTCCTACTAAAAAAAGAAGAAATTATACTGACATGTGTCAGTGAAAAATTATTTACAAAATAAAAGATATTATAAATATTATAATTTTTTTTATTAATTTATAATATTTTTTTCATCTGACACTACCCTCCGGTAGTTTCCCAAAAAATTACCCCTCTCAAACGAAAGTTTTTTTTTTTTTTTTTTTTTTTTTTTTTTTTTTTTTTTTTTTTTGGAGGAATAAGGAACTTTCATAGATTAAAAAGTTCACAAACTCTTTGAGTTGTCTGTTTCTTGGTTAATTTTCTTCTTGCTACAGTGCTTTAAGGGGACAACCCCAGAATCATGGTTGGACACAAAGTTTGAATCCTATGGTACTCCTGAAGTGCCCCTAACATCAATGCTAATTGGCCCCAAATTTATGGCATCCGAACTCTACCAACTATGCCGCCTCCTCCTCCTCCTTCTCCTCCCCCACTCTCTCTCTGAAAATTAAACACAGAATAGAAAAAATAATATTATCATATGATTTCAATGTTTGAATCCATATTTAATTTTTGTGTTTCTAAACATACTACAAGTTAATATACTATTTTTATCGGATTTCACACTAGCAACAATATTAGTGAGGCCAGATTACTATTTTTAGAAGATTTTTTTTTTTTTTTTTGGGTACATATTTTTAGAAGATTTGGCATATGCAAATAACTTCTCAAATGAAGGTTATGGATCGGTGACGCGGGTTTTTGTTATGTGCAACGAAAATTACACAATACCAGAGGAATACCAACGGTGGATGATCGAAAACAGCAAAGGAGTGAAAGAGGTGCAGATCATATAACAATGTTTTCAAAGCCTCAAGAACTCTGCTGCTGTCTCTTAGAAATTGCTAATAAGTACACTTAAAAATATGAGATAGCAAATAAAACAATCTTAAAAAGACTTTTATATGCTATGTTTTGCTTGTAGCACGATACTTTCTCCCCTTTAATTTGTGATAATAAAATTATTGTTAGTTATGTTGGTTGTGATTGTTTTCAAACTTTTTACATAAATTTATCTTCTTCTTCTTTTTTTTTTTTTTTTTTTTTTTAAATTTAACATTTAAGTCGTGTTTAAATCATGCATTTGAGTAAAAATTTAAAAGGACAAAGATAAAAATAATTATAAGGGAAAAATTTATTTTACCCCTTATGATTTTGCTTCAAAATATTTTATCCTTTTATAGTTCAAATATAAGAAAAGAACCCTTATGATTTTGAATTAAAGTGCAAATCTAACTCCGGAAAAAATTAGTTAAATACACCTATGATATATTCTCTTTCTCTCTTCTCTAATATATATAATTTCATATCTTAATCATATATTTAACAAATAAAATCATAGGAAACTAAACACCTAATTTATTACCATAAAAGTATTTTAATTTTTAACCCAATTTCTTATTTAATAATATTTTAAATTAAACATAAAATTACCATAAATTAAACCATAAGAATAAGGGAAATTTTTTTTAAGATCCCTGATATTAAGATTTTATAAGATAAATGGCATACAATATTTTCATAGTAGTTAAGGTCCCTCAACATTTTTACAGAAAAAAATCAATTCAGAGAAATTTCGGTCCCGACACAGAGAGATTTCAATTTTTATAACATTTTCAAACCAGACTCAGAGAAATTTTAATTTTGACAGAGAAATACCAGAGAAATTTCTCTTATATGATCACAGAGAAACTTCATCGACTGACCTTAGCCAATAAAAAATGATAGATTACACTTACACCTCCTAAGGTTTGAATTTAATACATATCACCCCTTATTGTTTGGAAAATTATATTAACCTCCTGTCATTGTAATTATTTACACGGAATTAACATTGGTATCAATTTTCTTTCTTTTTTTTTTATTTTTTACTTCTATTTTTTTTCTTTCTTCTGGTTTACTCTTACTCTTTTTTTTTTTTTCCCTAATGTAATTTTCTCTATTTTTCTACTAGGAGTTGTTGCTTTTATACAAGTAAAGAGATTTGTGAAATGAGACTATTAACCACATAGATGAGAATGTAATTTCTATAGAATGTAATTGGACCAAATCTCAAGAGGTGTCAGTATAATTTTCCCTAAAAAAACATTTTACATAGTGTATAACCATATTCACCATGACATAAGTATAATTTAGAGGAAGATGGCAAGGCGACTAGGACAAGGATGGCGGCAGTTGCTAGATAGAATATGGGAGTGTTGGAGAAGATGAAGATATTTTGGGGTTTTCCAAAAATTGATGCAATGAAATAAGAAAAAAAATTAAATAATTAAGATAATATGTGATGTAAAGGTCTCGTTTGGGAACATGTTATTTTAATAATTTTTTGACTTTTTACAAAAAAATATGCAAAATTTTTTTTAAAAAAAATTGATATAAAACTTATAATAATTTCTCATCTTTTTGATTAAAATTGAAAGTTATCAAACGAAACCTAAAAAATTAATGTGTAGTAAGAGTTTGTGTGGTGTTGATTTAGAATCACCCTTTTAAAAGTCGAAAAGAGTGTCTTTCTCAATTCATCGCCTAACCAAGCTAAGAGCATCCTTAATGGATATGTTAATAGGTGTGCTAGTGTCAGTGGCTAAAAGTTTAGCCAGCCATAGTAATTTTTGTCTTCACAATGGAAGTGTTCAGGAGTGTATTAGTGGGCCGTATTAGTGTTAGTTGTTATCTTCTTTGTTAATTGTGATTAGCGTTTTAGCCAGCAAGGGAAAGAGAGAGTGGGAACGTGGAGAAGTGCCATGGGGTCATCTGGCCGAATGCCCGACCGGTCATCCCCCCGGACGTTAGGCC
This sequence comes from Camellia granthamiana, assembly GCA_036172215.1. Lineage (NCBI taxonomy): Eukaryota > Viridiplantae > Streptophyta > Magnoliopsida > Ericales > Theaceae > Camellia > Camellia granthamiana. The sequence continues at coordinate 26,300,949 of CM069903.1, read as the reverse complement.
GGTCGTCCCCCCGAACGTCCAGACCCTTCAAGAAAAAAAAAATTACGATTGACCGGCTAGACGTCCGGCTCACTTCCTTGCCAACTTCTGCAACCAATTTATATATATATATATGTATATTCTTTAACACGCCCCTTAACACACACTTTAACACATCCATTGCACTACCACTTGCTTTCTAAAATTAATAAACTCTTAACACGTATTTTTAAGCCCCACTTTTATCACTTTTTGTTATATAACACACTTTAACAAACAATTTTAGCCATCCCATTGTCGATGCTCTAACTTTCAAAAGTGGATTAGACCTCCCCTGTTCTGTGGGCCCTTTATTACCTATTTTAATGATTTATTAGATTTATGCATGAATTATTTATTTAATAAAAATTAAATTAAATTAATAATCATAATTATAATCTTTTTTCATTTTTAACTTAAAAAAATGCGCATTATTATTACAATCGAACTAATCCATTTTTATGAATATGAAAACAATAAAATTATATTATTATAAATTATTAGATCAATGCGATTTTTTTAAAAAAAAAAAATTACAATCTAGTGTAAGTTTTTAAAAATAATTTTAAATTAATTATAAACTCTATTAATATTAATAATTAAAATTTTAAATGTTTTAATAATTTTATAAAAATACTACTAAATTTAAAAAAAAAAAAATTTATAAATAATCTACTTGACAAAATTAAAAATAAACCAAACGGCTCGTCTAAGTAGAACTAGTGATGGACCTTACTGGCGCAGCTAGGCTGAGAGGGGTGGGCACTGCAGAAATTGCACAGCCACCCACTCCAATCTAAGTCAACCCTCCTAACGAGCCAAACATGGAAGGCGCAGCGGAAATTACTCGCCCAAACACAGATCCATCACTTGAGGGACAACCCCAACTTAGTAATGCATTGACGGATTTGGGAATAACATGACAACATATTAGATCCAATAACGCATCGCCAGGGGGAGATGAAGTCATGCAAATTGCAATCAACAACGCCGCGCTCAACGCGGAAATAGCCGAACAACGCTAAACACTTGACCCTTCAAAACTCTCAAGACCCCATAGAATGTTAGAATCTTTTTATCAGCGAGATGTGGGAACTTTTCATCGATTGCGCTTCAAATAGATATGGCGCTGAATTGGGGGTAGTTTTGATCTCGCCAGATGGACTGACCATTGAACATTCCATCGCATTTGGGTTCCCTATGTCCAACAATGAGGCTGAGTATAAAGCATTGCTAGCCAGGCTGAAAAGTGCACTCCAATTGTAAGCGTCTGAGTTAATGGTGTACAGCGACTCCCAGCTCGTTGTAAACCAAATATCAGGAGCATACGAAGCCAAGGATGACCGAATGGCCAAACACCAGACTCTGATGAGAGAACAACTCAAGAAATTTCAAGCCATAAGAGTTTAGCAAATTGGCCGAAAAGGCAATAGCCGAGCAAATGAATTGGCCGGTTTGGCTTCCATGGCCGACAGATCAACCCCTAGCCCTCTCTTGATCGAATTCCTTCCAAGACCCAGTATAGAAGAATCAGAGAAAGCAGAAGTTCTCTAAGCCGAGCTAGGTCCTTCCTGGATGGACTCCATCATTCTTTTCTTGAAAGAAAGAATCTTGGCGACCGACAAGAACTAGGCAAACAAAGTTCGGGTAAAGTCTTAGCAGTTTTGGCTCTCTCCATCTGGTGCCCTGTACAAGAAGTCGTTCACTGGCCCATACCTTAAGTGTGTTCATCCAAGCAAAGTCGATGCTTTTCTTTTTGAGATCCACGAAGGGATGTGTGGAAGTCATATCGGCAAAAGATCTCTAGCCTACCGCGCTATCTCGCAAGGGTACTGGTGGTCGTGCATGCAAGTCGACGCACAAAAGTATGTGAGAAAATGTGAGAAGTGCTAAAAGTTCGCTCATCAAATCCATCAACTGGCCAGAGAACTTCTTCCTCTCACAAGCCTTTGGCTGTTTGCGATGTGGAGACTGGACATTATAGGATCGCTCCCAACCGCCCCGGGCAACCGTAAGTTCTTCATAACCGCGATGGACTACTTCACCAAATGGGTGGAAGCGGAGCCCCTGGTGACCATCAAGGAGAAAGATGTTAAGAAATTTGTCTGGCAGAATGTCATAACGTGGTTTGGAGTCCCCAAAGCCTTAATATCCGACAACGGTACCCAATTTGATAGAAAACTATTCCGAGGATTTTGTGAAGAGCTAAAGATAGAGTTTTACAATTCTATTCTGGCCAACCCTCAGTCGAATGGCCAAGCCGAAGCATCAAACAAGACCATTCTAGATGGGCTGAAGAAAAGGCTGGACAAAGCTAAAGGAAAATGGACCGAGGAGCTTCCAAATGTCTTCTGGGCTTACCAAACAATGCCGAGACTTTCAACTAGGGAGATGCCCTTCGCTTTGACATATGGCATGGAGGCGGTCATCCTACTGGAGATTGGCATACCCACCATCCGCAGTGAAAACTTTAAGCCGGACTTAAATGCAGAAGCCATCGCCCTAGAGTTAGACCTCGCAGAAGAGCGCCGAGAAAAGACACTGATTCACGTCATGGCATACCAATAAGAACTGTCCAAGAAGTATAACAAGACGGTTCAACCCAGACAATTTAAGGTTGGGGATTAGGTTCTACGAAAGGTGATAGGCAATACCCTAGTGCCAAGCGAAGGGAAACTAGGGGCAAACTAGGAAGGGCTTTACTAGATAACCGGTCTGGCAGGCAAAGGGACATACCATCTAGAGGATTTGGATGGCAAGGCCATACCCCAGCCATGGAAAGCAACTAATTTGAAATTGTATTACTTTTAGTTTATACTTTCAATTTAATTTTTGTGAAGGGCAAACATACCCTACCTTTTTTCGATGTAATTCTTTCAAGCCCCATGCCGAGACAACTTTGCCTAGCTGAGAGAGTTAATGAATTGTCCAACTCCAAACTTTTAGCCGAGGTGATTTTGCCCGACTAAAAGAATTGATGAATTGTTCAACTCCAAACTTTTAGCTGAGGTTATTTTGCTCGGCTAAAAGAGTTGATGAATTGTTCAATATCCAAACTTTTAGCTGAGGTTATTTTGCTCGGCTAAAAGAGTTGATGAATTGTTCAATATCCAAACTTTTAGCCGAGGTGATTTTTCCCGGCTAAAAGAGTTGATGAATTATTCAACTCCCAACTTTTAGCCGAGGTGATTTTTTCTAGCTAAAAGAGTTGATGAATTGTTCAACTCCCAGCTTTTAGCCGAGATGACTTTGGCCAGCTAAAAGAATTGATGAATTATTCAACTTCCAACTTGTAGCCGAAATGATTTTTCCTGGCTACAAGTGTTGATGAGTTACTCAGCTCCGACGTTGTAGCTGCAATGGTATCGCCCTGCTGAACGGGTTACTGTTTTGTTCAATAGTGTTGCATGGTTATAAGATAGAAACATACATTACAACATTGCAAGTGATAAAAGTTGTAAAAATTTTCATTAATTGAGAATTTGAGTACAAGAGAAGGGACATCTAGCCCGGTTACAAAAGTCCAAAAGAAAAAAGACAAATGAAAATACGAAGCTAAACTAGGGGGCAAAGATCAGCAAATTCATCTCCAGCTCCAGCCCCGCTGCTCTCTAAGTCAACCACCGCGGTCCTTTCGTCATTGTTGCGCTCTGGCAGGGTTGTCCTCTCTTGCTCGACCATTACGTCGGCCTCCTCCTCGGTCTCATCACCTTGCAAGGAGTTGAATACATTATTGGCATAGCGCACCATGTAGTCCGGCAGGAAGACGGGGGGAGGAGAGGTGAAGACCTTGATTTCAGGTCCTTGGTCGAGCTTTTCACAAGTTGCCTTCCAACCGAACTAGAAAAAGATGTCCTTGGTGGCTTTAACCTGCTTCGTGTAGTTCTCCTCAGCCTCTTTGAAGCAGCGAGTTTCTACCTCATTTATGGCCTTGTCCCTCGCCTTTTTCACCTCTTTAAGCTCGGCCCTCAAGGCATCTCTCTCTTGCTCTGCTCTGCTGAGCTAGCCCAGTAATCTGGCTTTATCAGCATTCACAATTTTGAGCGAAGCCTTAGCTCGTCCCAACTCGACCAAGACGTTCTTCCCGACAGCGTTCAGGTCGGTCACTTTTTGCCGCAGGTTGATAATGCGGTCCATGACAAGGTAAGTTTTCTAAATAGCCTACAAGAAACCACAGGAAGGTTAGCCCAAGCAGCCAACAAACTGAGCAAACAGTTGGGAAAATTTTGAAATTGTAGCTCTTACCCTCATCATTGATTTCACCGCGGACTTGACCATCCAGGTGTCTGGTACATGCTCGGTCTCGACTAGGTCTTCTAGCAGAAGCAGGGACTTGAAAAAATTGAAAGCAAGGAGATGTTCCTTGTCCCCCTTCACAGAAATGTTGGCCGGGATGAGTTTTTCCCAAGATTTTAACTTCGTTTGCCAGGCAGGAGCTGGCACAACCTCGATTACCGTGTGCTTAGTGTTGAGCTCAGCCTCCAGCTCAACTAAGGGATTAGCTGAGCGGGCCCTCTTGCTAGCCCAGCACGGCTCAGCATTTGGAGCAGTCGTGAAGCCAAGGCAATCACGGTCCCTAAACTTTGACCAGCAGTTGGCACAGGAGGCGGGTTGACCGGTAGCTCAACGGAGATAGCGGTGATTAGGTTCTTGATTCAGCTTATTTTCACCATTTCTTCTTCTTCTGTCAATTGGATTAGTGGAACGTCTAGAAGTGTTAGATCGGAAGATGGAGTTGTCGTTCGCAAAAAATCTATGACCTTGCTTTTGCAGGAAGCTGAGTACCGGTAGCTCGGCACGTAATTGAGAAGATCGTGGCAATCTCGATGTCGATATCTTAGCACGATTTTGATCGTAGCCTCGTTTGGGTTGGAATAATTTGCTTGCAACGCTTCAATATCTACAAGAAGAAAGCAATTAGTACAGAATAGCAAAAGTAAATAACTTGACTGGTCAAAGAGTGCGGCTTATAGGATGAACCGAAGTTCTTGCTGATGTACCAACCGAGCACGTCAACTGTCTCATAATTTCTGAACACCCAGAAGAACTTGTCGTCGTCATGCATATCCTTGTCTGGTGTGTCGGTTACTAATCGTTCTCTGCCTAGCCTTATTTTTAAGTAATAATTAAACCCATCGGTCGTGCGACCGACAATATATTGACGCAAGATCTCGGCCAGCCCTAGGTTCAAACCAAGCTGGTGATTTAGCTCGGTAACTCTATTTGTTATTCTATATGTGTTCGTCAAGACTTGAGTCGGTGCTAGCCTGATCTGTTTTGGGAACTCACAAATTAATGGATACACTGGGAAGCAGAGACCTCCCTCGACTATCAACAGCACGGTGAAGAGGCATGAATCTAGTCTGCCCCGTGGAGTAGTATCGTCCATACCAAGCTCTAAATGTATGTCGACTGGGACACCATACTCCTCTTGAAACGTGGCCAGGGCACCCGGCTGTGGACTCGCCTTTTTTCGCACCCCCGCCTTTCGAAAAGGGTTTGAAAAGAAGGCCTCACAGTTCGGACTCCCGTGGTTCTGAATCTAGTCTCACAAGTGCAATGTGAAACCGATAAACACCAAAGAGTCCAAATCCGGCAAACCTTTTTTGAAAATCAACTTTAAATCAAACAATGCCAAAATTGGACTGCTTTGCCAGATTACAAAGTCGCCTCCTAAATATTTTATTTTGGGGAAATTTAGGAAACCCTGACTCGTACCAAAGGCCATGTGTCCGTCATCACCAAAGTTGCCTCGGCTTGGGAACTTGGGTACGAGAGGGAAAGGTCCTGAAATGAGCACCCCCACTCGCTCGATCAAAGATCGGCCTCTACTAATCATGACATGTCATTTTATAAACATTATGCGTTCTTATTCCGGTTATTAGCTAACTTTACTATGTGATGCGCACGCATACAAGTATAGACTACATCGCAAGAATTGGAACATTTCAAGTCATGTTTGTTTTGCGAAAATGGTTTGAATTTGCCACCCTCAAGTGGGCTTAAAACATGATTTGCCACTTCGCAAAGTGGGCTTAAAACTCACATTCGTTGAACTGTTCCAATTCAAACAATAAGCCTTTATCCACAAGCATTCATGCAGTTTAGCAAATAAGCACATAGCCTCATGGCAAGCATGCGAAACATGGCAATATAGCAATCACACTCATGCAAGTATGCTAAAGCGTAAAACTTACTGAGTATTCCAAGCCAAAACAAAAACTAGTTAGAAAAATGCATGATCCTAACTATGCAAGATACCTAATGCAACACATGCAATAATGCAATTAATAGGCTCGGCTACTAATAGGGCATATGCAACGCTTTGACAGCATACTTTGAAACACGTATTCAAAGAAGTATATTGAGATTGACAATGCAGTTTGAATGATGCGCCGAGTCTCGATGCATGCAAGACAAATGAATGAATGCAATCATGCAAGTATGAGGTATGTTAATTGAAAATGATCCCTAATCTAACCATCGAAAGCGATTAAATAAAAGGGAGAAAGACGTGGGGTTGGAAGACATACACACACGTACGCACACTTATTACAACATTAAGCCCTTGCGAATGAGGGTTCAAATGAATAAGCACTAACTAACTAGCTACGCTAATTATTACAACACAATATGAATTAACTAACTTATTCTAAGCTAATTAAATATTACAAAATGAATTAATTAGCTAAACACTTTAACTAACTAATTACAAGGCAAGTAAATTAGCTACCACTAATTAACTAAATAAAGCAGCTAAATGGCCTTGAGGGGCGAGGGATGCATGCATGCTTGACTTCTCCGCCCGAAAATGCCACCGCCTTGCCATTGCAGCCTCTGTTTGCACATTTCTGACCACTAAAAATTGTGTCAAATCCCAGAACACTTCTGATCCCCTTTAGGAGCACACAGAGCAACTTTCTTCATTGATGGCCGGTCTGCTACCAATGGTGGCCGTCGGCCATTGCTGGTGGCTGGTCGGCCACCCCTGCCCTGAACTTCTTTTTTTGCTGCAACAAAGAGCAAACAAAAGCAAAACAGTGTATTCTCAAAGGTTATATGTACTGTTACCCTCTTCATCATTACACATGTTCAGAGGAGTGCAACCCTTGGCCCTCAAACCATCAACCAAGCATTTTTCATGCATGATGGCCAAGGAGTCAATCTTGTACAAGCTTAATGAATGCACAATAAGACTCAAAAAGACCACCACCCTATCATGCATAATCAAGGGTGATGGTGACCAAAGAAAGTTGCACATTTCATCACTTTCGAGTATGAAATGTCCTATTTTCCTTGCCTTCGAATTAACGTCCGATTCGAATTAATGTCCCATGTTCGAATTAACATCCAATTCAAACACATGCAATGCAACACGAAAGATGCTTTATCTTGCCTCTTTTACTTGTTCATTTTGTTTACTTATTTTACATTACCGATTCATTCTTTAATCGATTAAGTCCATTGGTGAGTGTCTTCTAAAGCGAAAGAAGTGTCAATCAGGGGGTAGTTTAAGGCACGAGGGAAGCTTCATGCCGTTGGTAATGAACCCTCGAAAGAGGATTAAACCATTAAGCATGAGCCTCAACCTCAAGCTTAAACAACCCTAAGGTTGAAACAACCCTCAAACAATTGAAAAAGTGAAGCAAAGAGGGAGGTTGCAGAGATGTTAAGTGTTGAAATTAGGCATGAAAAAGCATGAAAACATGCAACCAAGACACATAAATGATGCTCAATGCTTAGAAACACTAAGCTGGTGAAGGAAATTACACTACAGCGATGCAATACAAAGCTCAAAAGCAATAACCAGCCCAAAACAGATGCAAAGCAGCCTAAAATATAGCTTAAAACATTATGAAATTAAGCTAACACAAGCTAGAATAATAGGCTAAAACATGAAGCATGCTAGACTAGTAAGCAAATCACAAGGAGAGGAAGCTACCTCCTTCATTTTTGGACTTCAAAACATGCTTTTATCCACTAAAATGCCTCTAAAAAATAGTGTTTAAAAGCTTGGAAAAAGATAGCAAAAGGGTGGGAAACATAAGAGCAAAGGCCTCCAAAACAAGATAAAAAGATGGGCTATCAACCCCTCAACCTTTAATGGCCTTAGGACCCAAGCTTCAACCAAAAAACACAGAGTTTTTATAGCCCAAAATCAGTTGGAAAACATGCTGGAATGAAGACAAGAGTAGCTAAAACAATAAGCTAAAACATGGGGTTACACTACAACCATGCAAAAGACTACTCATGCAACACAAACAGCCCAAAACAGAGCTAAAGCAGCCTGAATCAGAGGCAAAACACATGCTGAAAATAAGCTAAGTTAGGCTACAAAAACATGCTAACATATAAGGCAACTAGGCATGCAAGCAAGACAACAAGGAGGGGAGACTAACCCCTCCAATTTTGGACTTCAAAATAGGGTTTTTGTCAGTAAAAAACCTCCGAATTTCAATGGTTTAAAGGCCCAAAAAGTTTAATTTAAAGGTGAGAAAAGATGACACAAAAGCTTTAACAACAAATGAGTGAGAAGGGTGAACCACCCCCTAACTTGAAATGGCCTTAAACCAACACTTTTAACCTGCAAAATAGAGGGTTTTTTTTCAGTTCAAAACCACCCCAAAAATAGTACAACAATATGGCAAAAACAAGTATGAAAAACAAGCTTAAAGGGTAAAGGTTATACCTCTTGAAGCCAAGCACACTTTAGGCACAAATGAGGCACCAAATCAAGCTAAAATCACCTTCTAAAGCTCAAAGAAGGTCCCAAGGAATCTCAGCCCAAAGATAAGCAACTTTGGTTAAGGATTGATAGGCAAACTAGAAGTGTATCTCTACTTGTATGCACAAAAGGGCAAGAGAAAGAGAAATCTAGAGAGAGAGAATTGTAGAGAGAGAGAGAGAGATTTTAGAGAGAGAGGCTCCCAAACTTTTCAACCTTGCAATATGAGAGATATGACCTCTATATATAGAAAAAAGAGAGCCTTGGTTGAAAATATCAAGGTAGAAATATCTGGAGCAATGTGGAACAGCTGGGGGGGAAATATCTGCAAAATATCTGAGTTTTGGACACCAGTGGCCAACCGGCCATCATGGCCACCAATGATGGCCGACAAACCTCACTTCTGGCCAACCAGCCACCACTGGTGGCCGACCACAAAAATCTATTTTTCGGCCCGATTTCAAACATGCATATCTCCTTCATCTAGACTCTTTTGTAGATCATTCTTATGCCTAAATTGAAGCCCCAGAAGTCTTTTTTCCAATGGTGGTGGCCTCATAGTTGAAATCCAAGTGTACAGAAGGATAGGCCTGTTTTAGCGAGGGCTGCTCGACTCTCTCTTAACGGTTCATGCCTAACTTCTTCCCCCAACTAGGTTTCTTTCCTCTCCTCCAATTTTTTTCAACTCCAAACCTCTAACTAAGATGTTTTAAAGAGTTTTTTTTCAAAGAGTTCACCTCTCCTTCATTTATTCCACTTTGTCCTTCCTCGGTTTACTAAAAAGCGCAACATTTAAAGAAATACGAGCCTCGGAACATCGTAGAAACTTTTTCCAAAAATATTTTGAAAGAGAGGGTTTTAAGGTCTAAAATCATTTTGGTCAAAATAGTTTTGGTCCAAAAATAGGGTGTGAGGTTGGGATTTGATGCTCTCCTTGCCGAAGAAATCTAACCTTTGCACAAGATAACCTTCATCATCAAGTAAGCAATCAGTGGCGCCCAAGTCTTAAGGGCGGTCAAACATGGAGTGTCTACACCGGCGTGTTTACAAGGAAGCGATAACGCCCCATAAGAGACCGGTTTAATTTACTCAGTAGAATTTAGTTGGCAAAGTGGTGCACGGTGGTTGCTCTGTCTTTGAGAGCCCTTGTGTGGGTGTGCCTGGTCCCTTAGGATTCTGCAATTAAAAACCAAGTGTAAGTGATAGCACGGTCGCATGAATGAGCTTGATTCTAGCTCAGTCACTTTTGGTGTGACTACAGCTCGATCTCAATGTTTTGGCAGAACTTAGCTCGGTCGCTTAAGCAAACCAGATATTAGCTCGGTCCGGCGACCTTGCGATCTTATAGACCAATTTTCTATGCCAATTCCATAAACAATAAAGTTGCCCAGTCAACTCGTGTTTTCAGATCAAAATGGCACTTTCAACCCAGTCAAGCCCAGACCCTCACCTGTTCATAACAGGAGATGATGAGTAGTGTGGGAAACTAGGGGCATAGGGGCTTTCTGGCATCAAGAATGGGGCAAAACCCTAGCCTAATCTAGTTTTTGGCGATGTTTGACTACTGTTGTCATGCCCTAAATATGGATGTGGGAGTTAAAGTTCATGAACATGAAGAACACAAAGAAAAGGAAAATGTCATAGGAGAATACAAAGAACTCACCAAATGAGGGCCTCGATCGACGCTCCAATTAAAAGAGAGTATTCTGACAACGGCGACAGGACTGAATCCACTCGAGAGAATGCTCCGATTCGAGTACAGTGAACGGAAAATCAAGGTTAGGTGTTTGGGCTTGCTGGGTCGTCTGTAGAGAAGATGATGAATAGTGAAAGTGAAGGGTTTTGGTTATGAAGGTCATACATATGGAATCGGAGAAGGTGCCAAAATTTGAATCTGAAGAGTTGGTGTAGGACAACTGGATTGGAAGTACAGGACCAACGGACGAACGACACGTGTTTATGATGAGACCGGTGTCAGTCTTGAAAAGACAAGCTAAAAAGTCGAATCGCCAACCAGGCAGGTTGTAGGACCGAGCATAAGAATTAACGCAATTGAAGATAGTGAACTAATTTGAAAGGGTGGATGACCGAGTACTGAACTGGGTAGATTACGACCGAGCAAGAAACGAGCTTGACCAGTGAATGTAATCCCAATCACGCTAGCGCGGATGGAATTAAGGAGCAATTGAGAGGGAGATTTATGACCTGGTGTGGGTTGAGCAGGTTTGGGCCTCGGTTAAGGTCTCTACTTGAACGAAATGAGGCCACATACTAGACCGGGGTTTAAGTACGGTTAGATGTTGGATACACGTTGGACCAAAGTCTCAACCCAGTCAAGTTAGAGACAAGTCCAAGGTTCTAGTCTGGTCTAGAGATGTGCATTTTTGCTAAGTTGGACGGAGGCTATCCTCAGGAGACCCGGTTTGACTGAGCAAGAACTCGTTCTAGACTGTGGAGCTCGGTTGAGCCCGCGCTTAGGTTTTGCTGATGGGACCAAGTAGGTAGCACGGTCCCAAGGAAAGGTTGCAACACAACATTGGGCACAACTCGATCAGAAATGCTACGTGGCATGATTGGATTGCGGAAAGGAGATTTCGCTGTCCATATGCGTCAATACCATTAGGCGGATTTGCCATTTGGTGTTTGGTAGTTTTGGTGCTTGGTAGTTTTGGTGCTTATACGTGGAAGAAGGTAAGAGGGGAACATATCCACACATTAGAAGGAAGACAGACAGAGAGAAACGTGCAGAAACTATATAAACGGTGCTGCGCCTCCATGCACAGGTCGGGAACTTCTTGTTATCAAAGCTACCTACTCCCTTGTCTCCTCTCTCTCTTTTTCTCCTTCCCTCTAAGTGTGCTAACTTGATTATCGGAGGGTTTTTCTTGCTGCACACCGCTGAGTAACTAACCGTTTTGTGTTCTTAGATTATTTAGAAAGGAGCGAAGCTTAGACACGAGGAGTACGGAAAGCGACGAATATTTGTTCCCCATACATGAACGATTTTGCAAAAGAGCTCAAGTATGATAAGACGTTTTTAGTGTAGTCATGTCATCCTTAAATACTTTGGTGGAATGTGTAACGCTCTTTTAGTTAGGTGTAAAATATATATATACATATTTTTTTTATTTTTTTTTTGGGGTTTGATATAATAAAAATTTTAAAATAAGGAAAAATATTTTTCATAATTAACAGAAAATATGGCTTTATGGATAATAAATGTTTTTTTACTTGCAAGAGGCGAATTTTTTTTTTTAGAACCAATGTCACCACACTATCACTGCCACTCTCACCATCAGCACCAGACCACCATCACCATAGCCATTGCCATTATCACCGTTGCTATCACCACCGTCACCGCCCCACCACTACCACTACTATACCACCACATTCATCACTGTTGTTTCCATAAATATCACAATTATTTTACTATCACTATCATTGTTACCGCTACTACCACCACCATTAACGCTGCTGTTACCACCGCTACTACTACCACCACTATCACTACCATTACAATATAAAAATTAAAATATATAATTTAAAAATAATAAATTTTAAATTGACTCTTATACATATCAAACAACTTATCTTTAATTCAGTACTTAAATTTTTATCAAAATAAAATTTTAATTTAAAAAATTAAGTATTCAATTTTTAATACTTAATTTTTAGTATTCAACTTTTAATTTTCAACTTTATCCAACTCTAAATAGTCCTCTTAATTAATGGGATCCCATAAAAAGGGAAGGTGAAATTATGAGCCTATGGAGTGGACATATTTACTAATTACTTAGTAAAACCATGCTCTAATTTTAAATGATAAATTTCTTATTATAAAAATAATTTTTTTTAAAAATACTTATATTTTTCACATCATATTTCAATATAAACTAATATAAATAAATTTAAAAAAAAAAAAACAAATGACAACTATATACCATTTCTCAGTTCAAAAAAATAAAAAATAAAAAAGGGTAAAAAAGTAAAATGGTGAAAAGGGACATACCAAGCACAAGCGCTCAATATGAACTCTGTTGATCTCATCACCATTCTCTTCACTAATATTGAGCAAAATATCGATGACATCATTTCCCTCCACACTTATCCTGAATCTCCTCACCAAGCTCAAGCACACTCCCAAAGTAGTCCGTCATCCGCCGACTTATCCCTTGTGGATCCATCTTGGCCACCCGGGAAAAAAACCCACCAAGTTGGGCTTCCCAGCCTCCACCATTATATTCCATACCAACTCCTTAAACTCCCACTACAAGAAAAAGGCTTATATAACACGGAACTTTTTGCGATGGCACTTATCTTGTCGCAACAAATGGTCTTTTGCGACAGCAGTTTACAGCGTCGCCAATAAATAGCTTTTGTGACGGTTAGTTTCCTTGTCGCGAATGAGCATACAAGAAAATGTATGTTAAATATGGAAGTATTTGCGACGCCTTGTGTACCGTCGCAAAAAACAAATTTTTTGAGACTGAAAAAATTTGCTGTCACAAATAATAGACAAATTATGACGGTCATTGTCCATCGCAAACAAAGTCTTATTAAAACGACGTCGTTTTACTTGTTAAATTTATTATTTGTGACATTTTGAATATGCCGTCGCAAAAAGTGATGTTAAATTTTGGATGTCCCGCCCCTTCAACCCATTAGTGCTCGTTTTTCACAAAATCCCTAAAACCGTGAAGCAACCAAAACCCTTGAAGTTGAGATACATACACCAAACACCAAGCAAGAAACAGAGGTCGCTTGCTCTCCCTCTCTCTCTCACAGTCACTCACCGTCGCTTAGTCATCGTTGTTTATCTTCGCCTTGCCTCTTATCGACATTCAGGTTCCTCTCTCTCTCTCTCGATTTCACTGTTGCTCTAGGGCTTTTTTTTTTTTGGGTTTTTTGATGCTATAGGATTTTGATTTCTGTGGAATGAGTAAATGGGTTTTGATTTTTGTTTTAGATTTAGGGTTTTTCAAAACCCCTTTTATACTTTTGAAACCCTTCACGCTACACTCACTTCTCCTCACTTCTGTCAATGCTCATCTAGTGGGGTGAATAGGAATCTTTGAATATTTATGTGTTCTATGATGTTGCCCTATAGAAGGGTATTAGAAAAAGTTGGTATGTTTCCCTTAATTTCGAAAACTAATTTCTTTGTTTTCCCTAATTTTTAAAACCCTAATAGTCCAAAATTTCAATTTGTCACATTCTAGTCCTAGCAAAGCAGTGTAGAGTCCTATACGTGCACGTATATGTATTCACCACCTTCACCACATCTCCTAAATTTTTTTATTTTTTATTTTTTTTATATTTTTATTGGCTGTTGCATTTCTGGTTCTAGTTCTAGACCCACTTTGATTTGTTTTGTTGTTTTTATGGACTGTTGTGTTTCTTGTTCTAGTTCTAGACCCACTTTGATTTTGTTTTGTTGTTTTGTTTTTCTATTGGATATTCTGTTGTTTCAGTCCTTATGTTGGGGGTGTATTGTAACGTTTGACAAAAAATAGCATAGAAAACATGAACCAGCTTAGATTACCCAAACTTAGGAACGGGCCATAATTTAAATAGGGTTTCATTGAAATTTGTAAATTTTAAAAAAGGGAACATGTAAGAGTTTTTGAATTAATTCTAGGTGTGTCAAAATTCTGGGAATAGATATTGATTATGGTTGTCTTCATTGCTTCTTGTTACCTTAAACACCTGATGACATTTATATCTGGGCAGAACCTCATTATTTTCCTTCTCTTCTTTTCCTTTTCTCCCATTTCTTTGTTTTTTTCTAGCTCACTATTTCAGAAATTTTTTTTTTTTTTTGGTTAGGTCATTTTTTCTGCTAATTTTTTTCCTTTTGCTTCTAGGTTCTAGTTTTCTTCTCTTGTCCTTCATATTCTCTGATTTTTTGCTCTGTTTTGTTGATTTTCTGCTTTGGTTTTCTCCTCCCTTCTGCTGGTTTGTTGTTATCTTGAAATTGGCACAATTGTTGTGGAGTTCTCATGCATAAAAAGTTCCAAATTGAGCATAACAAAGCTTAAAATGAGAAGTAGACCAAGCATATAAAGTATCTTGAGGGTTATCAAGTGTGCAACCTCGTTTTCAGGTTTCAAGAAAAACAGGTCATTCCTCTCTCTCTCTCTAAAATTTCTCTACCTAAAACTCCTTTGCACTTTCCCTTGATTGGTTGATTTTTAATTCATTTTTTATAGGCATCTGTTTTTCTCTTTTTATATGTTATAGCACAAGCTTTTTTGCACCTAGGGAAACAAGTTTTATTTTCTTTTTCATCATACTGCTATTGCTTAATTAATCTAATGGGGTAGTGCAAATTAATTTATAGACATTATATTATTATCAATTCTTATTTTTATGAGTGATATTTTGTTAGTAAAGGAGTCTATGAATTGATTGGAATAAAAGAGAAGGGCTATTGAGACCAAGAAATCCCCCTACTTTGATGGCTTGTATTGTGTGTGATATGGTGTGTCATTCCACACCAAGTAGCACCCTTATTTAGAGAATTTGTTTTTTGCTTCAATTCTAATATTATAATTTTTCATTGTATAATGTTGTAGTTAAGGTTAACTCAATGAATTGGTTAGGATGTATTATAACCAAAAAATATTAGATTGATCTTTCATGTAAAGATAGTGGTTGTTGTGCGAATCCATATAGCAGGTGAAAAAAATTGACAAATTCATCTAGATCTAGTGACAAGCACCATTAATTTCAAAAGAAAAAATAAAATATGGAGCTGTTTAGGCAGTCCATTGGAAGGGTGCAGGGACCCTGCTCAGCCAGGTTGGACAATTGTTGATTGAATTTCAAAATGTTGATGTATGCAACTAATAATGATAGTGATGATCATAAATGAGCATGACATTCTTTTTTGTATGTTGCAACTTAATTTTTATCATGGATTTTGAATTTCTTTCTACTTAAAGGTTGTAGGAATTTTCAAGATGGTGGTCCTTCCAATCCTAGGCCAACTTGCTGATGAGTATGGGTGAAAACCACTGCTCATTCTCACTTTATCTATAACTATAGTCCCTTTTGGTATGTTTTCTATGAACATTTGTACATTGACCAAAACTTTATGTTGAAGAATTCCAGCTGCATTTGATGTTGGTATCTGCATTTAGTTATGAAAGTTTCCTTTGGTATAAACTAGAGTGGTGATACTTGAAAGCTAAGAATCACAAATATTTCTATGGAAGAGGTTTGTCATGTTGTACATGTATATTGGACATGACACTTCTATATATTAATGTTCTGCAATTATTTTCCATTTTTTATAGTGCAATTGTTTCATGTTGTTACATGAATGATGATTTTTAAGTTATGGAATATATGGCATTTTAATTTTAACTAATGTTATGTTGCTTTTATTTTACTTTTGAACAAGCGTCATAGGCGTATCATGTCCGGCATTTTTTTCTTTTTTTTTGTTGGAAATCGTCATGTCGGCATGTCACTTGTCCTTGTTTGTGCTACTTATGTTGAAAGTTAAATGTTGATTAGTTCTTTGTTAAGCTTAATTATTTATTTTCATTTTCAACTGTTCCAATAGACAAGCACCATCTTAGACAGCCCTTAGCTCTAAAGAGACTCTAATTTAACTGAAAATTGAATCAAGAAAAAATTTCTTGAAAGTAAGACATGTTGCAGAGCTTCTACTATCTCTTTATCATCATCATTCCAACCGAAGGACTGTGTATGATAAGACATTTGTGGTTTCTAATTGATGCCAATTTTCAAGCTTCATGAGTGACACAAGATAATTGGCAGATGCAGCGCGGCCCAGATGTTAGGACAATATGCACAAAACATTTGGTTTTCCTTCTAATGAACATTTTATGTGCCATAATGTGTTAATTAACTTATTTTAATTCAAGCGCCTGAAGTTAATGACTTGGTTTCAAAGAGTTTATGGCCCCGTTTGGTGTAGCTGTTAAAACAGCTTATAGATTATAACTTAACAGATTATAGATTATGACTTTAATCAGAAGTTGTTAATCTGTTTGGTGTAGCTGTTGGATTATAGATTTAAGTTGCTGAGTAGTGTTTGTTAAATAAGCTGTGAAATAGCTTTTTCAATTAATTTTTATTTTTTATTTGTCTACATTTCTCATAAAAAATAATAATAATAATTTATAGTCCATTTGAGTCTTTTTCTATTTTTAAAAAAATAAAAAATAAAAAAATTTAAGAGTATAACAATAAATTAACATGTCCACAGCAGAAGCTGATAATCAGAAGCAAGGGGTGAGCAGATTCTCAGAATCAGCTTTTTTGAGTTAAAATAAGCTGTTAGAATCAGAAGCTGTTTGAAATAAGTTTAACCAAACAGTCCAAAATAACTTTTTCAAAGCTAAAAGCCATAAGTTGGCTCTGAAAAGCTGAAACAAACACCCCCTATGTTTTCAAATTGATCGATGATTATTTCCAGCAGGCACATGTGAGTATATTATGATGTGCAAATTACCACATTGATTCATAATGATCACTTTGCTCACTTTCCGGTGTTGCTGTTTCAGTTTTGCTTGCTATCAATGAGTCAAAGGCCTCTGTTTATGCTTATTACGTTCTTCGTACAATTTCATACATTACAAGTCAAGGGAGTATTTTCTGCATTTCTTTTGCTTATGTGGTAAGGGTTCTTCCTCAATGCTAATTAACAAAAAAATTACAACAAGTGTGGGGTTATTTGAAATCACATTTTCCCTCTCTGGCAGGCAGATGTTGTCGAAGAAGATAAGAGGGCAGCATTATTTAGTTAGATTACTGGCATCTTTTCTTTCTCACATGTATTGGGAAATGTCCTTGCACGTTTTCTGCCTGAAGATTTCATTTTTGAGGTATGTTGGTGCTGTGACTTTCGGCATTTGCTTATGGTGAATCTCTTAATCATCCTCATATTGGTTTAGTCCTCCTAATAATGCTTCTTGTTTCAGGTTTCAATTGCTTTGTTAGTCTTTTGTCTGCTTTACATGCACCTATTTCTGGTTGAGACAGTCCAATCAACTCCAAGACATCGCCAACATGCTCCTTGGTTGCACAAGGCACTGAAGATTGTCAAGGAACGATACAATTCAATGAGGCATGTAGCAACTATTGTTGTAAGTAGGTGCTTTTATCTGCAAACCATCAGTGATGCTTTTAGTGCCCAGTCCCAACTAATTTTTGCCAGATCTTATGGTGACATGCAATTGTTATTCAAGTCCCTTTGCTACCTCTGTAGTACTATCTGAAGGCCTTTGGTTTTAACAAAAATCAATTTTCAGAAATTCTGATGACGGTGTGAATAGGATCAATTGTTTCCCAGGTATTCTTTCTAAAGATCATTTTCTTTTCTTTTGTTACTTTAACAGAAGGAACCCATTAACTCTACTTTTTGAAATGTTCTTTAAATCTAGAGTTTCTCTACTCACCATATGTTTCTTATCATGGCATTGTTTCAAGATTCTGATTCTTCCTCTCATCAATCCATTTGTTGGAGAGAAACTGATACTTCACACAGCCTTACTTTCATCAATAGCTTATGTGAGTTGTCCTTTATTTACTTAATTTAAGTCCCTGCAGCTCTGGACTTAATGATAGTCGAAAGTATATATAAATTTTATCTCATGGAAGTGTTTTATTTATTTATTTATTTATTTTTATTTTAAAATGCACAGGCATTGTTTTATGGCTTGGCATGGGCTTCTTGGGTATGTACTCTTATATAATAAATGTGTAGTTAACATCAGTTTTGAAACTACATTCTGGGTAATTACATGTTCCACCGTTAAACTTCCTCCTAAAATTTCACTTTAGTATGTCATTTTTAGTTGAGACGACCTACATCATTATTGTAATTTAGGTTCTAATTCCTTGCAAAAAAATACAAGAAAATTTATTTTCTCACGAAAGTTGCTATATGTTATAACTTTCTCTCAAAAAAATAATCTTAACCAAACACATACTAAAAAAAATAAATTTTCGTTTGAGGTGTTGACGCGTCAAAATCACCAAACGGCATCAGAGTAGGACGAAACTTGGCACACACGATTGCCTAGGCACGAGAGACTTGTGGGAGAAGATGAGACTCGAATAGGATTCTTGGTTTGGAAGTTAGAGCCGGATTTCACTCTAGACAAATTAGTTTCTTAAAAAACTTAGAAATCGAGGTGTTAACGCACCAAAATCACCAAATGGCGTCGGAGTAGCACGAAACTTTGCACACTCAACTGCCTAGGCACGAGAGACTTGTGGGAGAAGACGGGACTCGAATCGATTTCTCGGTTTGGGAGTTAGAGCCAGATTTTACTCTTAAGAAACAAACTAGTTTCTTAAGAAATTTATAATTTGAGGTGTTAATGGCCCAAAATCACCAAACGGCGTCGGAGTAGCACGAAACTTGGCACACGATCACCTAGGCACGAGAGACTTGTGGGAGAAGACGAGACTCGAATTGGATTCCCGGTTTGGGAGTTAGAGTCGGATTTCACTCTAGACAAACTAGTTTCTTAAAAAACTTAAAATTTGAGGTGTTAACGCACCAAAATCACTAAACGGCATCAGAGTAGCACGAAACTTGGCACACACGACCACTTAGGCACGAGAGACTTGTGGGAGAAGATGGGACTCGAATCGGGTTCCTGGTTTGGGAGTTAGAGCCGGATTTCACTCTTAAGAAACAAACTAGTTTCTTAAAAAACTTAGAATTCGATGTGTTAACGCACAAAAATCACCAAACAGCATCTGAGTGGCACGAAACTTGGCACACTCGACCTCCTAGACACGAGAGACTTGTGGGAGAAGACGAGACTCGAATCGGGTTCCCGGTTTAGGAGTTAGAGCCGGATTTCACTCTTAAGAAACAAACTAGTTTCTTAAGAAATTTATAATTTGAGGTGTTAATGCCCCAAAATCACCAAACTGCGTCGGAGTAGCACGAAACTTGGCACACACGACAACCTAGACATGAGAGACTTGTGAGAGAATATGGGACTTGAATTGGATTCCCGGTTTAGGAGTTAGAGCTGGATTTCACTCTAGACAAATTAGTTTCTTAAAAAACTTAGAATTCGAAGTGTTAATGCACCAAAATCACCAAATAGTGTCGGAGTAGCACGAAACTTGGCACACACAACCGCCTAGACACGAGAGACTTGTGGGAGAAGACGGGACTCGAATCGGATTCCTGGTTTAGAAGTTAGAGTTGGATTTCACTCTTAAGAAACAAATTAGTTTCTTAAGAAATTTATAATTTGAGGTGTTAATGCCCCAAAATCACCAAACGGCGTCGGAGTAGCCCAAAACTTGACACACACGACCGCCTAGGCACGAGAGACTTGTGGGAGAAGACGGGACTCAAATCGGATTCCTGGTTTGGGAGTTAGAGTCGGATTTCACTCTTGACAAACTAGTTTCTTAAGAAACTTAGAATTCGAGGTGTTAACGCCCCAAAATCACCAAACGGCGTCGAAGTAGGACGAAACTTGGCACACACACTGCCTAGGCACGAGAGACTTGTGGGAGAAGACGGGAACTGGAATCGGGTTCCCGGTTTGGGAGTTAGAGCCGAATTTCAATCTAGTGAAAGTTATTTACTTAATTTTCTTTGTAATTGTATTGTAATTAAATTTTTATGTTTTTTTTTGTAATTAACATATTAACACATAATTCTATTGTCATTAAATATATTTAGTTTTTGTTTTCAGATATTTCCCTAGTAGGAGTTTGCTTCTTGTGGAATGCGTGTCTGTGAAGAATGCCACTGACTTTTGTTTTTGTTACCCACGGAGAATGATGAGCAAAAATTGTAATTTTAGTTTATGTTATTTTGAATTATGAACAATATTATGTATTTAAACATTATATATATATTATGGAATATTATATGATGGGGTAATTTTATTGATGTGTAGTTATGAATGCAAGAATATTTTTATTATGGAGAAATTATTTTTTCTATACAGGAATTTTTATATTATTATACAATTATTGGTTTCTTTTTCAATTGTTTTTCATTTAATAGAAGTAATTTTAGTATTTTTAATAATTTTAATGTAGCTTTTTTTTTTTTTTTTTTTTTTTTTGCGACGGCACCACACCGTCACAAAAACAAGTAATTTAAATATTTTTAATAATTAATTTGCATTTTTTTTTTGGCGACGGCATTACACCGTCGCAAAAAATATTAGAATCATTGGCGACAGTGGGCATGCCGTTAAAAAAAAAATAAAACCATTCGCGACGACATTTTTTGTTGTCTCAAATAAAACTTTTAGCGACAGTAAGAAGGTGTTGTCACAAAAGGTAACAATTGCCTTCGCAAAAAAAAGGCGATGGCGTGATGCCGTTGCTAAAAAGTTTTTGCAACGTCTTCTGTTGTGACCCTCTCTTTGCCGTCGCTAAAATTCATTTGCCGTTGTTAAGAATTTTTTGAGACGACATTAAGAGTATTAGCGACGGCACCGTACCATCGCAAAAAACCAAATTTTTTGTAGTGTCCATACCCATATCCTCCCTCGGGTCCACCAAATCTTCTGAAAAAATAGTATTCGACAACACATTAAAAAAAAAAAATAGAAGTGTTTATACCTAGGTAAAGTGTTAAAAAAATGTAAAATTAATTTAAAGTGTTTTAAAATTGATAAAATATATATATCTCATATTCTTTCTCCTTTATGTATTTTTCTTTTATAACTCATCCTTGAAAAATAGATACATCCAAGTCCAGCATAACAAATCAAATGAAGTTGAAATAAAAGTTGAGTGGGAAGCACTTTAAATCTAGTCTATACATAAATGAGCAAAGCTTTTATTGGGCTAGACTTCCTGTCACAAAGGTGTTCTGGCATTTACCCAAGCACAAAAGGAAATCACTTTGCCACACGGGAATTGAAGTACCAAAACAATAATGCTATAGTAACACCAATTTTTTATCATATTTTTTTTATATTATTTATTACATGATAGGTAATCATTGTACTAATAAGATACATAAGTCATAAAATTTATTAAACTAATATAGTAATGACATATGAGATGGTAAAGGAAAGATGATAAGAAAATATGATCAACATAATATTATTACTATTAAAAAGGAGAAAAACACGTTGTCAACCACCGATTGGAATAGCGAGAAGAGGTTGAGCCTTTTGTAATGTGATGCCAAACTTTTCCTTCATGTCCAAGTCCTTTGGTTCAATCCCACCTTGAAGCTTCCAATCAAACAAGTTTATGAGCGAACCCAACATCATTGGAATCATCCTTATTGCCAATGGTAGCCCGGGGCATATTCTTCGACCTGTACCAAATGGAATTAGCTCAAAATCACAGCCTCGAACATCAATCTTTGAGTCCATGAACCTCTCTGGCATGAATGAGTCGGGTTTCGGCCATGTGCTTTGGTCGCGGCCAATAGCCCAAGCATTTACTAGCACTTGTGTCCCCATTGGGATTGTGTAGCCGCAAACTTGCTCTTCTGAGTCAACTTTACGAGGAATTAAGAAGGGAACTGCTGGATGCATCCTCAAGGTTTCCTTCACAATTGCACTCAAGTACGGTAGGTGTGGAATATCATATTCTGATATTGGTTTGCCTTTACCAACTATTTGTTCAAGTTCGGCTTTGGCATTTTTTAGAGTCTTTGGATTGCGTAATAGCTCTGCCATTGCCCATTCCAATGTACTTGAAGTCGTTTCTGTTCCCGCTGCAAATAGATCCTATAATAGACTTTGTATATGAATTAGATTACAGCTCAAAACTAAGTCAATTAATTAATGGAACAATTTTGCAAAAGAGCTCAAGTACTCCTTAAAATTATTTGGCATGATAAGACACTCTTTTAGGATTGTTTGAGATATTCTGTACTTTTTAACTTTTTATAAATAAATAAAAAAATGTGTAGAAAAGTAGAGAAAATGAGTGAAAAAGTAGAGAGAAGATGTTGATAGATAAGTGTATATATGCAAAATATATATATATACTTTTTTAGGACATGTCAAACGCCTACTTAGTGTAATCTTGTGTATCGTTTTTCAAATTACTTTGGTGAAACATGTAATGCTTCTTTGGTTATGCGGAAAATATTTTTTGGGGGTTTAATATAACAAAAAATGCAAAATAAGGAAAAATATTTTTCATAATTAAATTTTTTTTTGTCTATATGGATAACAAATGTTTTCTACTTTCAAAAGGCGAAAAACTTTTTTTAGACTAAGGAGTTATTTGGGATGAACTATATAAGTGAACTTTTTGATTTTTTGTCTAAAAATGTAGAGGAAAAAAATATGGTTGTTTGGGATAACTTTTTGACTTTATATGAAAAAATGTGTAGTAAAATATTGTACAAAATACCAAAATTACTGAACTACCCTTCTGTGCACTGACATGTTTTCCGTGCATGTCAGTGAAGGTACTTAGTCAGTGCACTGTGCTGCACTGTGTTGGACCCTTTTTTTTTTTTTTTTTTTTCACACGTGAGTTGCAATGTTGAAAGGGGGCAAACAAGGGCAATTCTGTCTTTTTGCCCTTTGACTAATCAGCCCCAGTTTCCCGTCCAAAAATTTTGAATAGTATAAATTTTTTTACTTTTGTGGTGATTTTTTGTATTTTTTAGGTGATCCCAAACAACTAAAATCTTACTAATGTTACCATACTATCACCACCACTCTCACCATCACCATCGGACCACTATCACAGTTGCTATCATCATTGTCACTACCCCACCACTACCACTATACCACCACATTCATCACCATTGTTTTTATAAGCACCACCATCATTTTACTATCACTATCATTGCTGTCGCTACTACCACCACCATCAACGCTACCGTTATCAACGCTATCACCATTACAATATAAAAATTAAAATATATAATTTGAAAATAATAAATTTTAAATTTACACACACACACACACACACACACACACACACATATATATCAAACAATTTATCTTTAATTCAACATTTAAATTTTTATCAAAATAAATTTTTAATTTGAAAAATTCAATATTTAATTTTTAATACTTAATTTTTAATATTCAATTTTTAATTTTTAACTTTATTCAACGCTATCTAAGGCCCTGTTTGGTAGGACTTATTTTCAGCTTATTTCAGCTTTTAGCTTAATTTAAGCTATTTTGATGTGTTTGGTTCAGTTTAACAATACAGCTTATAACTTTTTGTAAGTTAAAAATTAACTTATTCTTTGAGTGGGGGAGAAGAAACTTAGTTTATAAGTCAAAAATCAACTTATGTTTACAGTTATAAGCTATAAGCTGTTAGGTTATAAATTATAATTACTTTTTCACAGTTTTACCAAACGGGGCCTAAGTAGCCCTCTTAATTAATGGGTCCTCATAAAAAGGGAAGGTGCAATTATGAGCCTTATGGATTGGACATATTTACTAGTAAATCATGCTCTAATTTTAAATAATAAATTTATTATTATAAAATATATTTTTTATAAATACTCATATTTTTTTACATCATATTTCAATATAAATTAATATAATTAAATTAAAAAAAAAAGAACAAAAGAAAACAAAACAAATGACAGCCATATAAGATTTCTCAATTCAACAAAAATAAAAAATAAAAAAAAATAAAAAAAAGGTAAAAAAGTAAAATGGTGAAAAGCACATACCAAGCACAAGCGCTCAATATGAACTCTGTCGATCTCATCACCAGTCTTTTCACTAATATTTAGCAAAATATCGATGACATCATTTTCTTCCGGACTCTTCCTGAATCTCCTCACCTCCAACCTCCGATCAATCAATCCCCCAAAAAGCTCAAGCACACTCCCAAAGTAGTCCGTCATCCGCCGCCTTATCCCTTGCGGATCCATCTTGGCCACCCGGGGAAAAAAATCCACGAAGTTGGGCTTCCCAGCCTCCACCATTATATTCCACACCAACTCCTTAAACTCCTTCCCCGTATCCTCCCTCGGGTCCGCCAAATCCTCCGAAAAAATAGTATTCGACAACACATTCATCGACGTCCTAAAACCAGCTCTCCCAATATTCATCGCAACACCCTCTTCGCTACATTTTTGGGCGTACTCCACCAGCTCCGCCACTTTCCGCCGCCGCAACTCTTGGGTGGCGTCGAGCCTGTTGCCCGAAAATATGTTGGAATTCAGGATTTTCCGGAGGCTCCGCCATCGGTTCGAGACCGGTAACCAAACCACCGAGTATTTGTAGTGCTCGTGGGCGTGGAGGGCGTTGGGGATGGACCGGTTGGAGAAGGCGAGATCTTGCTTTTGGAGGACTTCTTTGGCCATGGCTGATGAAGATATCACCACTACGGTTACTCGGCCGAGTTTCAGACTCATGATGGGTCCGTGAGTTTTCGCTAGCTCGGCTAGGGACTGGTGGGGCTTGTCTCCGAGTTTCAGGAGGTTTCCGATCACCGGCAATGGGATCGGTCCCGGAGGCAGCTTTGGACATTTTTTGGTTCCTCTTAGAAAGGAAAAGAGGGCTCGAATTGAAGTCAACGCTAATAGAAGATAGAGTGTAGAGGTCCAGAAGTCCATTGTTGGAAGTGGAGAGTTTGCTTGCAATGCCTTGGTGAGATGTGAATTGCATTAAAAAATACTCAGAAGGTGGACTCATGAGCTCAATAAAAAATTGTAGTAAACTTAAATTATTTATTTTTTATTTTTGGGCGAATTGAAGTTCACGTGACAAGTTGGTTGAGATCATAAAATATCTAGGCAATTGGGTTAGTCCAAACAACGCAATTGGGACCCTCCATGTGGGTAATTAGATTAGTCTCTCAAATTAGTCGGGTGCAATATATCGAGTAATAAATAAAATAAATAAATAAAATATTTCCTCTGTCCCATAATAATAGTCTCTTTTAGGGATTTTAACTTTTTAGTGAAATATGTAATTATTGTTTTGAAGCCAAATCAAAATATATTAATTTACCATATTGCCCCCTTTATTCTCATCATTAAATATATTTATAATTATTTTTTAAGGGTCGTTTTGGAATTCTTTAAAATTTTATATTTTGACTTTTTAAAATGAACAAATATTTTAAGACATTCAAAAAATGTAAAATAGACCAATAATATGGGACGGAGGATGTAATGAAAAGAAAAAAAAAAGGAAAGGAGGTATTTAGCTACAATCTGCCTCTTTTAAATTAAGATTATTTGATTATAAGTAAAACTGAAAAGGTGAAAATATAAAATCAATAATAATCATTAATAAAAAAAATTTAACAAGTGAAGTCAATATAATTTCAAAAATCACTTAAAACTCATTTCTAAACTTTAAATATATTTTAAATTTGACACCAATATATAGTGATCAAGTATTAAAAATCAATCAAATTTAAAAAATAAAAACAAAAAAGTAAAAATCAATGAATTATAAAACATTGTGAGTAATTTGTTTTTAGACCTTGTCAATTTGCACGTAAAATAAATAATTGCTTCCCTCTTGCAAAAGATTCCAACATGATTCTTCGTCATTTCTCTAAGAGATCATATATATGCCCCTTCCGTTGTGAGACATACCAAAAAAAATTCAACTTCCTAACGTGGTCATTAATAATGAGATACGATCTTTTATTTTAATAAATTAAATGGCTGGTTTTTTTTCTTTTTAAAATTATATGATTTCAACAACATTACTAGCAGCACGTGAAAGTTATGTGTTCAATCATGCAATCATGGCTCTCTTTTTCTTTTCTTTTTTTCGTCTAATTAAGGATCATAATATATCTTCATTATCTTAACCAACTTTTTAAAAATAAATAAATAAACACATTAGTAAATAAACAAATCAAAAATGTTTAATGATGTGGCAATGAACCCCATTCACGGCCACATTATTGCTATGCCTTTTTTTTTTTTTTTTTAAGATTGTCACATCAATAGAGCTCTTGTTAGAGCTCTACTATTAAAGGTCTCTAGCACTGTCATAAACAAATAAAACCTGTTAGTACACCATCGAAACAAAAAAGAAAAAAAAGAAGTAAGTCAAATACCAATGGCCTAAAGCCTAGTAGGCCTGACATGTGCTAGGTATATAAAGAGAAATGCTTTAGACCACTAATTAGTGGTGCCTCTAATAATGTGGCAGTGGGTGCCACCTTACTAGTGGTAGGATTAGTGATGGCAAATTAGTGGTCTATAGCATTGCTCGTATATAAATTAGGTGTATTTATGTGTAAGTTCTAATATGTAGATTTTTTGTTTAATAGGTCCTATGAAAAAAATTTGTCAAAAAAAATCACTAATTATAAGTTTTAGTGGTAATTTATAAAAATCATGACAAAAAAAGTCACTAATTATTAATTTTAAATGACATATATAAAAAAAATTTTACAAAAAAATTATTTTCAGCGACAATTTCACCAAGACATATTTTCAATAGGACTTGATGGGAATTAAGTCCAACTATTAGGATCTATTGATAGTTACCTTATAAAAATTAAGAGAAATTAAATAACAAATTTTAAGATTTGATCCATATAATAAATTAAATATTGAATTATATTCATATATTTTTTTCAAATTAAACCATGATATTTTAAAAGGGTAGTAGGTGTATCCAATCAAGAATCAACAAGCCCAGTCGGCTACTCCAATTGAATCAGGATCCACTCTGTGAGGTTTCTGCTTGAATTCTTATTTGTTGGATTATTGGGTTCACGTTTAGGCCCAATTTCGATAATTCGAGCCGTTCATATTTTAAAATTTGTTGAGTATATCATACCTGTAAAAAAATCAAGTCGATTGGATATCAGAAAGTATGTGTTTGGAAAACTGTTTATTAATTTTTTTAAAAAATAATTTTTAGTTCGATGATCCGAACACATGTTTTCTGATATCTGATCAACTTGATTTTTTACAAGTATGATATATTCAATAAATCTTAAAATGTAACGGTTTGAATTATTAAAATTGAGCCTAAAAGTAAGTTTAATGGCCTATCAAGTAAGAAATCAAGGAGGAACCTTAGGGTGAGGATCCTGATTCACTCCAATTGCCGTAAGGTGGGAGAAACAGACAGTGCATTTGAATAAAAGGAGAGAGAGAGAGGGGAAAATGTATGGGGTGCGCATTGGCCCCGCAGCCCAGCCTAAGATTTTAACGATTTGGAAAAAAAAATATTTAACTCATAAAATCGGATTTGATTGAGATTTTAAATCTTTTAAAATGTTGAGTTAGATTTGAATTAAATAAATAAAAAAAATTGTAGCCAAGCACGATCTGGTGCAACTATTTAAAAGTATTAGTTTTATTTTTATATTATTTAATTACACAATATAACTATATACTTTCTTTTTATGGCTTGAATTCAAACATTTAATAAAAGAACTAAATTTATTGTGCTATTAAATTTTGTTGAGGACCTAAATTTATAAAATTATTAAAAAGGTTCAATTCATGGGTAATTATTTAGTATTTTCGAAGTATGGATACGTGGTGTTCCATAAAGTTTTGATTGATAGAGAGAAATAGAAGCTCGTGATTTATATTAAGAATGGGGGAATAACATAAGACTAAGTAATTAGTAATTGACTTAGAATATGACGACGTGGTGTTTCGAGATTATTAAATAATTTCTCTTAATTCATTTAACAGTCCTTCAAGTTAAAAATAACAATAACAATAACTCATATCTCACAATTTATAATGTAATTTTTTTTAAAAAAAAAATGTTAAGATTCCCAAAAAATTTTACAATTCAACCCACAACAATGAAATATGATAGGTGTTAACTTATGATTTTTTTACACATCCAATCATATGGAGCTTAATTCTCTTACCGCATCAATGTAGATAAATTCGCAAGTTTAAAAATGTAATTCTCTAACAAAAATTTGGTGGCGTTAAAAATTTTGGTATAAATAACTCTTAAAATAGGGATAGATTTGTATGTTGATTCGATGGTCCTACTTTGTCCAAAATGGTCTACAAGGATCCGCTTCAAACTCAGTAAAATTTGAGTTAAATTATAACACAAAATCTACTTTTGTATTTTAGTTAGCCTTTTTTTTATCTGCACACTCCATCAAATTCTGTATTTTAAAATTCTATTTCATTAAAGTATTCTTTTTATTGTGTTCTTTTTTTTATTATATTTTATTTATAATCTCATATGTTGACACTGTAACACCCGCCTTATTACCTGTTAAATCTGAAGGTTACCTTAATTATGGGTTTTTATGTGATTTATATGCTTATATGTGTGTTAATTACGTGCCATGAATTATTTGAAATATGCTTTGCTTGACAGATATGTTAATGTGTGAAAAAGAGTTGACTAATTCATTAAATTATAAGGTTAAAAGGTAGATATTGGACTAGGTGGTTAGAGCCTAATTCACCTTAGGGTTCGTTTGAGAAGTGGGTTAGTTTTTTGATTTTTTTACTATTTTAGACTGGGGCTAAAAAGTCTCGTTTGGGATGAGTTTTTTTTTTTGTTTTTTTGACTTTTGTGAAAGAAAAAATATAATGATTATAAGTTTGATGTATGTTTTGTGATTAAAATAACCTCAAGCCCAACACAACCCAACCCAACCCAACTCAACCCAAGTTGCCAAATGAAGGCTTAATAATCTCTTTCTAACACAAGAATGCTTCTAGTAAGTAATAAAAATAGAGTTGCCTACTCTCCCTAAGGGTGTAATTTTGGCCCGGCCCGGCCCATCTGGGGTTTGGTTGGGCCGAGCCCATGTCGGGCCTTACGGGCTCCCGTCAAAAAATTGGGTCGGGCCAGGCCGGGCCGGCCCACGGGCCAAAAAACTAGGGCCATGCCCAAGGGTATTTGGGCTTTGGGCGGGCCAGTGGGCTGGGCCCCTAGGCTTGGGCCTGGACTTGGGCTTTTGGGCGGGCCTAAACAAATTTTTTTAATTATTTTTTATATTTTTTCTACCAAAATTTATTATTTTTCATTAAAAATAACACTAGGCCTCGGGTGGGCCGGGCGGGGCCATGGGCAGGGCCACGGGCCGGGGCCATGGGCAGGGCCACGGGCCGAGCCCACCTTGGGCCGCCTACGGGCCGTGGGCCAAAATTACACCCCTAACTCTCCCTCCTCATATACACGCACTCTACTCTTTACATTGCACACAAGCACTCATTCTTGAATTACAACACATCACTCACATGCACACACGTACACAGATTTGCTCAGTGCACACCTGGATTTCTTAGCACACACATCCACATACACCGACAATTCTATATTCTTCCATAATTCAATTTGTTTTTGTTTAATTTAATTGAGCAACACTTAATCTTAATAAATCTTGATTAACACATAATTAAATTAATCATACCTAATCACAAATCTCACACAATTTAATTTGTCTAATTTGATTTCCATTAGAGCCCACTTAATTATATTTAAATTTATCATTTTGAATCATATTTTTAATCAAACTCCAAAAAGGCTCAAAATATTAAATTAAACTTATTCTCATTCTCAATTTTGGCTTCTTAAATCATTAAGACCTTCAATTTCTGATTAAATTTCAAAATCTTCGTCAATAAATTACATATGTAATTGCACACCTCATAAATAAATTTAACTGACAATTCCCAATTCTCACAACTTAATCAACTCTAATTTGGACCGATTTAATAAAATCTCAATTTTACTAAACTGAATCGAATAGTTAATTAAACTCTCATATGGTCAAATAGTCAAAATTAAAATAATTCAATTCACCAATTATACTGTTTTGAACCATCTAAGCTTTCAATTTCTAATTCCAAATTAAATCTTTAATAAAATCATATACGAATCGATCTTCGAACTTTTCATAAATCCCAAATTAAATCAGAATAATGGGCAATTAAATTCAAATCTCCTGAATTAATTAAATGCCAATTATTGAGCAATTAAATTCAAATCTCCTTAATTAATTAAATGCTAATTATTATATGTGATGGGGTCGTTATAGCCTTTCCCTTTAGAAAATTTGGTCCTCCAAACTTAAGACACTTGTACCAAAAATCAATCATGTAGCTTTATCTCATTTCATTTCCTTTCCTACATAAGTTTCTTTCTATTGACTCTCTTCTCAAAAATTAAGTTTATTTTTCAACCACTTAATGGTTAATAATCCAAATTAGCGATTCATTACCATCTCTATTGTCATCAAACAAAAAGGAGTGTAGCATCATATATGTTTTGGGGAAACCCGTGAGAGAGATATAGAGAGAGAGAGAGAGAGAGAGAGAGAGAGTTCAAATCTTAGAACTCATGTGCTGGAAATGGTGAAGAAAGGCTAAGGAAAAGCTTGGGAAAGTGAAGGATTGAAGAAAAGTTCAAGATTTTGTCAAGGATTCATCAATTAAAGATTTTAGGTAAGAAATTTAAACTCAAAGATAAATCTTGTAGAAGCTGAAATCAAGAGATAATTAGATTCAATTTCTTGTAATTAAAAAGAAATTAGCAAGAAAATGAAGAAAATGAGTTAGGTTGATGAATATGGAAATTGATCTCATAATATCATCAAATTGGGTTTGATTTTGAACACTATGAAGTATTTGAGTTTTATATTCACATGCATCACGGATTTTGAAGACCTTTTTTTTTTTTTTTGATCAGAGGAAAACACCCAAGAAACACAACCAAAGCAACACGAACTAGGCCAAACGTAATAAAGCAGTAAGAGCCAAAGGAGGACAAGAAATCTAGTCTATGGGAAGAGCATTCCCGAGAGAGGCCTGGGCCACCCAATGCACTACTTTGTTTGCTGCTCTAGGACTCCAAGAAAACAACAAGTTCAAAAGATCAACAATCTGTTTGATGTCGAAAAAAATGGCACCACATTCCCACGGAGGATCAAGTTCAAATACACTTAGCTGAATAACAAACTTGTTACCTCCTTCAATTTCCATCCCCGAAAGGTTGCGAGCTAGAGTGAACTGACAAGCTGACCAATATGCGAGGGCCTCACCTTGGAGAGAAGAACACATAGTTTTTTTTGACCAAACCATCCAGCAGCCTACCATTCGAATCCCGAAGAATGATAGCAATTGACGCACGATCTAAGCCTTTTTGAATAGCCACATCACAATTTATCTTAAATTTTCCAACAACTGGACGTCTCCAATTGGCTTCACGTTAATGGTTACTTCTAAAACTGTGACTTTGATCAGCCCCATGCGAGTTGTTCCTCGTATCAAATTCCTTTTTTGCCTTCCCTGATCGGTGCAACGTGGAGATCGGATCAACTGGATTTTGAGAGAAAACAAAATCATTGCGGTCTTTCCAAACAAACCAACAGATCAAGCAATTGAGCTGAAGAAGATATTACACTCCTTGTTGTCATTGAAATACTCCCTCATCTTGCAGGACCACTTCAAAATTGAATGAGTCTCTGACCAAGAAAATTTATAACCAAACTCACACCCGAACCACACCGGTCTAACCCAATCACACTCAAATAGAAGGTGCTCTACCGATTCTAGTTGCTTGTTGCAAATAGGACAATAACCAGACTCTGCACATTTCCTATTGAACAGATTTTCCTTCGTAGCTGGCAAGTTCTTACATACTCTCCACCAGAAATGACGGATTTTAGGAGGGACATTAGAGACCAAATTAATTTCCAAAAGTTCTTAGGGAGCTGGAAAGATGAAGACGGTCTCTGAATGAGCTCCTTTTCTTTCTTTTTCAAAGCAACATGATTACCCGACTTCACCAGAAAAGAGCCCTTAGACTCGAAATGCCAAACCAAAGAATTCTCCATATCCTCTTCCAAAATTGGAATAGTACAAATAGCTTCAACTTTCTTCGTCAAAACTATGCTGTTAAGGGAATCAATTTTCCAGCTCTTGTGTTGAGCTATTTAATTTTATACTTTGAATAGAAAAAAGGAAAAGTCTTATGAAAATTAAGTTTTGGGCTAAAAATTGAGTTAAGATTAAATTCTAAGAGATTATTTCTGTAATTCATCATTTGAGTTTGGTTTTGTTATTTTTCATGAAATTGAATTCCATATTTACATGCATTCTAGATTGTTTAAAAGATGTGAAGGATTTATTCCATGTTTTGGTATAAGAAGAGCAAGTTTTGGAAAATGATGAATTCATGAGCACTTTGAGTTTAATCTTGAATTAAAGGAATTTTGATGTAAATGGTTTGATTTTGATCCTAATTTCACACATGCAAATATTTCTCTAAGAGTTTTATAACTTCAATTTCATGATTTAAAGAAAATAGAAAAGTGCTAGAAATCAATTTCATGTAATTTGAAAGGAATTAGTAAAAAGATGAAGAAATTGAATTAGATTCAAGATTATGAAAGTTGATTTAGAAATTAATTATTTTGGGGTTGGTTTTGAAAGTTATAGTTAAAATAAGCTTCAAAAATTACATGCAATTGCATTGTAAATTTGATTTTGAAGAAGAATTTTAGAAACCATGAGTTCATCGGTTTTGATTCAAATAAATTAACTAGTAATTATGTTTCATGATTTTGAGTTTGGATTTTAAAGTATTGATGTATGAAACTTTTTGTATTGAATTTTATTTCATAAATTCATGAGTCTCATATTTAATTTCATGCTTATTCTTCAAAGAAAAAGAAGTTCAACAATATTTGAATACATGGAGTTTGAATTAAGTTTTGACAACTTGATGAGATTTTGAGTAAATGATTTATAAATAAATAAGTGTTTATGTATTATTAAATAAATAATTAATAATACTAAACATAATTCTCTTATCACTTTAGAACGATTGTAACAAAACAATAATAATAATAATAGCCCAAGTGAAAAAAAGGTCCAAGGAATATTTTTTTTTTGATCGGCGAAAAAATCTTTATTGATGGCACCAAACAAAGTTTGAAAAAGTACATCAATAAAGAGGAGCTCTGAGCTACAAGAAGCTCAAAGTTCCAGTTGGTGAGAAACCAACAAGAAGAGAAGAGAAACAAAAAGAAAAAACAAGCTCCTAAGCACAGCCGAGCTGCCCCAAACTTTGAACAGCAGCCCAGATCTACTCAGAACACCAGCAAGACACCTCAAAACACTCTTCAAATCAGGAATACTGCGGCTTTGAGCTTCCAGAACACCAAAAGTACATTAGCCTCAGCCAAGTTGCCATGAGTGAGCAGCCAAGAATCAGTAGCAAAACCAGCAGCAAGCTAAGCAGCCCAAACAGCACAAAACAGAATCAGAACATCAAGAAAAGCAGCCCAACTCCAGCTTCGAGCTTCCACGGCCACACAACAGCGACCCAGATTCAGAACATCAGGGTTCAGACACCAACCACCCACAAACACCCACAAACCAGTACACCTTCTGCC
Source organism: Camellia granthamiana (assembly GCA_036172215.1). NCBI lineage: Eukaryota > Viridiplantae > Streptophyta > Magnoliopsida > Ericales > Theaceae > Camellia > Camellia granthamiana. Next base: position 26,266,916 of record CM069903.1, on the reverse strand, counting down.
ACACAAACCAGATTCACACACCAACCAGAGCTCTAGCAAAACAACCAATGCATCAACCAAAACACTACCAGACCAATTCTAGCAGAACATAATAAAACTATAGCCCAAACAGCCAAGACACTATCAATGCAGCCACCAAGACAGAACCAATGCATCCACAATGATACCAGACCACCACTGCCTACGCACCAGCCAACACAATCCCTGGAATGTCGCAGGGATGGTGCCATCTTCTGCAGCAAACATTGACTCGTAAACAGTTGTAGTTGCTAGCGCTGTTTCTCTCTTCAACATAAACTGGCGCAGCATGCAGCCCGGTCTGCTACCCAAAACAGATCGGAGGAACATGGTTCCTTTGTAAAAGAGCATTGGTTTCACCCATTGCACGTAGATGCTCTAACAGCTCAAGAGATTATCAGCTTTCATTTTGCAGGAAGTTGCAACAAACGGGCCCAACATCATCCAATTAAAATGCAGACCGTGACTGATGATAACCGTGACTGATGCCCCTTCACGCTCCATTTGTGCTACAGTGTATGCTATTCTCAGCTCCCAGCAGAACAAACTGCAGACCAGCAGAACAAACTAGCAGACCATCAGAACAAACGCAGACCAGCTTAGCACCCACTGAACAAAACCAATCTGCAGAACCAAACGCAGAACCAATCTGCAGAGCATTTCATTTCACTACTTCAGAACAAACGCAGACCAGCAGCAACAGAGCAGCTCCCCAAATTTGCAACAGAGCAGCAGCAGATAGGTCATACCTCCAAACTGACAGTAGAAATCTCGAAGCATCATCAAACCTGCATGCCAAATCAAAACTCCGCCATTGCAAGCCAGCTGGACAGAACGCAGCAGACAGATAAACCTCCAAGACTGATAAACACAGCAGACAGAACACCAATGCAACAGACTGCATCAACCCAGAAAGCATTCAAACAAAAACCAGAGCTCTAAATTCCGCCCCTGATCTGTCTCCAATTGTAGACGAGATCATCAACTGTGTATGGGAATTCCTTAATGGAAGCTTTAAGCCAAATGGCAGATCTGAATTTTATAAGGTCAAGCAATCCTGAAAGAGAGGGTTGTGCATTAGAAAATGCACACTCATTTCTGATTTTCCAAATAGACCATAGTACAATTAAGGGAGTTGCTCTCCATATTAGTCTGTCTAACTTATTGAATTTCCAACTCATCCACCAATATAGCAGGCCTTCTACAGACTTAGGGATACACCAATGTAAGCCCCATTCCTCAATAACTACAGACCAGATTGACCAAGAGAAAGAGCAATGAAGCAGTACATGGGGAGCTGTTTCTACTTCAGAGGTGCAAAAGTGGCAGAGGGGAGAAGCATTGCTGTCAAGAGCACCAATCTTGAGCAGAAAATCAGAACATTTGATTCTAGATTTCCAGGCTAGCCAGGTGAAAAAAGAAACTCTGGGTGGCAATAATGAATTCCAAACAAATCTGCTAACCTTGAGTTGAGGGCCAAGGAGAGATGAGTGGTGAGAATAGAGAGTAGAGACAGAGAAGCTCTGACCAGAATCAGTGCACCAAACTAAGCAGTCTTCACAATCCAACCTCAGAGATGGAGCTGAAGATAACAGAGCATTTAATCTCACCTCTTCAGCCAATTCCCAAGAATAAAGCTCTCTTCTGTGGGGGAGATTCCAAACAAATGGACTTGACCTCCTTGCGAAATAGTGATTGAGGGAACCTTCCTTATCAATTGACAAACTGTAAAGGAGGGGAAAGGAAGATTTCAAACAGATGCCACCACACCAGCTATCAATCCAAAATCGGATTCTACTACCATTCCCAACCTGGAAACCACATTTGTCCTCAAAGAAACTAAAGATAGGCCTATTAAGAGCCCCAATTGTGAGGATGTCCCTCCAGACTCTAGAATGCTTGTATGAGAAACTCAAGGGAGGGAGCCAACAGGAGTTGCTAATATTATATTTGCTGCACACAATAGACCTCCAGAGAGCATTGGTTTGAACTCCAAACTTCCACCACCATTTGAGGAGGAGACAAATATTAACATCTCTGACCCTTCTAATGCCTAGACCCCCTTGATCAATTCTCTTTGTAACCTCCTCCCATTTCACTAAATGCACTTTCCTTTTAAGATCACTACTACCCCATAAGAAAGCAGCCTCTATCCTTTCTATTTCCTTAGCCACTCCTTCAGGCATTTTAAACATGGAAAGGAAATAAATAGGTAAGCTAGATAGAGTGGACTTGATTAGAGTTAATCTACCAGCAAAGGACAACAGTTTTCTCTTCCAACCTGACAGTCTAGCCTTTATTTTTTCAATTACAGGCTTCCAAGTAGATTTCCTTCCAGGATTTGCCCCTAGAGGTAGCCCCAGAAATTTTAATGGAAGACTCTGCACTTTGCAATTGAGAAGAGAAGCAAAGGTGTTTAAACAACCTTCATCTACACCAACACCGCACACAACACTCTTGTGGTAGTTAATTTTGAGGCCAGATAATACTTCAAAGCATCTGAGAACCCTTTTAATGGATATCAATTGATCATTATCAGCTGCACAAAAAAGGATTGAATCATCGGCAAATTGCAAATGTGAGATAAGAACATTGTTAGACCCAACAACTACCCCTTTGAGAATGCCAAGATTGAGGGCTCTGACAAGAAGAATGTTAAGACCTTCCGCCACAATGTTGAATAGAAAAGGTGAGAGCGGGTCTCCTTGTCTAAGGCCCCTATGGGGTGAGAATTCCTCAGTAGGTGAGCCATTCACTAGAATGGAGATTCTAGCTGTCGAGACACAAATCTTCATCCAAGAGATCCATTTACCCCCTAAACCAAAACTGGCCATCAAAGAAAATAAGAATTCCCAGTTGACAGAGTCAAAAGCTTTCTCGAAGTCCAATTTGAGAATCAACCCTTGTTTTTTGGCCTTCTTCCAACCATCCACTACCTCATTAGCAATAAACACCCCATCCAGAATATTTCTTCCTCCCAAGAATGCTGTTTGTGGTTCACCGATGATTGAGGGGAGCACTGATTTTAGTCTGGATGCTAAGACTTTGGCCAAAATTTTGTATATAGATCCCACAAGACTAATGGGTCTGTAGTCAGTTAGACCAATAGGGTTGTCCACCTTGGGAATAAGGGTGATAAATGAGCTATTGATGCCATATGCAAGCTTGCTGTTAGCATGAAACTCTTTGAAAAATTGCATTATGTCCAGCTTCATAACCTTCCAGAATTTCTGATAACACAATAGGTTGAACCCGTCGGGGCCTGGAGCTTTGTTATTGTTACAATCTTTGATTGCTGCAAGTACCTCAGCTGCACTGAACTCAGCTACCAGATGTTGAGAGACATATTCCGGGTCAATGGTGTTGAACATCCCTGACAAAGAAGGCCTGTTAACCCATGATTCAGAGAATTGGGCCTTAAAGTGAAGTAGAATTTGTTGCCTAACTCCAGTAGGATCCTCAATGGACACTCCATTTACTGAAATAGAGTTGATGAGATTTCGATTTTGCCGAGAACTTGCAACCACATGAAAAAACCTACTGTTTTTGTCCCCATTAATAGCCCAATTCAATCTGGATTTTTGATGCCACATCCATTCTACCATTCTGTATAGCTTCCACAACTCACCTTTAACCTCCCTTCTTCGAGCCTTTTCTGAAGCACTCAGTGCTCTTTCCTCTGCTGTGATATCCAAAGCATGTAGTTCATCTTCTGAAGATTTTATTTTAGAGGTCATATTGCCAAACACCTGAATGTTCCAAGATTTTAAGACTTGCTTCAGATGCTTTAGCTTTTGGGAGAGTATATACCCAGACCAGCCAACAAAAGAGGTATCTGACCATGATGAGACAAATAACTGAGCAAAGCTAGGATGAAGGGTCCACGCATTTAGGAACCGGAAGGGTTTTGGCCCCCAATCTCTGATATCCTCCATCATTAATAAAGGGCAATGGTCAGAGATTAGCCTAGGTAGTCCCCACAATTTCATTGAGAAATTAATCATCCATTCAGGACTTAGTAAAATCCTATCAATTCTGCTCCATTTCTCTGATTCCTGGGCATTGCACCATGTGTATCTCCTCCCATGAAGAGGTAGGTCATGAAGCTCACTATTGCCAATGAATTCATTAAGATGTTTCATTCCCCTGTCCCTCCTAGAGCAACCAACTCTTTCATTGATATGACTAATTTCATTAAAATCACCACCCATGCACCAAGGAAGAGGGAAAAGGGATTTAAGCTTTAAGACATTAGCCCAAAAAGAAGATCTAGCAACAACATCATTGGGGGCATGTATATTGAGCAGGACACAGTCAAAAGTGTTATATAAGGAGCCTGAGAGTAAAATGTACCTCCTATTACAGCAGCAGCCAGTGAGTGTGAAAACTGCAGGATCCCAAATACATAGCAGGCCTCCAGCTGTTCCTTCAGGATCAACAGACATAAACTCCATATTTTTACTTCCCCATAGCCTTCTAGCATCACCATCTGATATAACTGCCTTTTTGGTTTCTTGGAAAAAAACAATATCAACATTTTTGTCCTTTAGGAGCCTCTTGATTCTGCCCTGCTTCTCCACCTTCCCCATACCCCTGATATTCCAAGATATTAACTTCATGATAAACCCATTGATTCACTCGCAAGGCCCTACTTCTTCCCTTTATTGCTGGGCCTTCCCCTCCTTGGCTATTTTCTCCTTATCCTTAAGTTCTAATTCAGCAATTTTGTTGAGCACAATGCCTTCCTTCCCATGGTAGTCTATTCCAAGAGACTTCCCCAATTGAATTGTAGCTGCAGCTTCAGAAAGAATCTGGTTTCTCAGAGAAGACTCACCTGGAAATGAATTATTGGCTCTACAATTCTCATCCAATTTGAGTAGGGCTAGTTTCAAAAAGAATAAAAGACTTTTCAGCCATTAATTTTGAAAGTGAAATGGTAGAAGTGGTCAAATAACAAGCTTGGAAGATTGAAAGCTTACGAGATGTCCAATTTTAACACGTCAATCCAAGTCCAAGGAGGTGTACAACAAGAACACAAGCGAATCATGCTCTTACGCAAATTTAATGTATCTTTAGTTTTTTTTAAGTTTTAATTCATACAACCAAAAACATAAAATTTAAAAAATAAAAAATAAAAAGAAAGTTATTGGGTGGTCTGGACCATTGATATAGTGGGGGATTCAATACTTTATATTTATCTTTAAACTTTTACCAGTGTGACCTCCTAATATTTAAAAAAAAAAATTTAATTCATACAATCAAAAACATAAAAATAAAAAAAAAATAAAAGAAAAAGTTATTGTTTAGTTTGGACCGTTGACTTATAGTGGTAGAACTCAATACTTTGGGTTGGTTTGGGGTGTCCTAAAAAAGTGCACTTTTTGTCTTTTTACGAAAAGATGTACAGAAAAGTAGAGAGGTGATGTGATGGAAAAAAGATAAAAAGATAAAAAGATGGATTATATAATATAACCCAAACCAAGCCTTTATATTCATCTTTAAATTTTTACCCGTGTAATAAAATGCCATTGATGTATAATGGTGACCTCAATACTTTATACTCATTTTTGAATTTTTACTTGTGTGATAAGGGGATAGTTTTTAGAGTCCCTGTTATTAAGATTTTATAACGTAAAAGATATCAAATATTTTTATAATGTCTAAAGCCTCTCAATATCAATCTAGAGAAAATTCGATTTAGAGAATTTCTCTAAACTTCCCACTCCAGAGAAATTCTCTGGACTTCCTAGAAAATTTCTTCCCAAAAAATTTCTCTCTAGACCAGAGAATTTCTCTGGATTCCAGTCTAGAGATTTTGGATTCCAGTCTAAAGATTCTAGGAAGGCCAAAAAAATTACGTACAGAGAATTTCTCTGGGTTCAAACTAGAAAAAATTGAAATTTCTCTGAGTTCAAACTGGAGAAATCTAGAAAAAATTAAAATTTCTCTGGATTTGTTCACAAATTTCTCTAGATTTGTTCACAGAGAATTTCTCTGGCTTTGTTCTCAAATTTCTTTGTGTTTGAAATTTAGACTAGTCTGCATTTTCTTAGATTTCTAATCTTCGTCGTCACTTTCGTGCCATTAAAACGAAGAAGATCTCAATGGCGACATAGAACTAGTTCTTCAGCGTAGAGATTTGTTCCGTCATTTCACATCTCGTTCTCTCAGAAACTTGTCGGATTCATCCATCACATTCTTGCAATCGCCTTCGTTTTCATCGAGATCTAGTAATGGCACGAGCACCTGAGGCCGTTGGAGGTGCGAAGAGAGCTTCATTGGCCGGATCTGGTTGTTCAGGAATAGTTCGTCGGCTGAGATCATCGATCCGGTTGATGACAAGCTTATCGTCTCAAGCCTAGTTGAAAATTCAAACTCAAACGAGCCCGAAACCGACGCCTCAGACACCAAAGGCGTCAAATTTGGAGATGACGAACACATCATGAAGTGCATTGGACTCGCCAGAGCACTGTAAAAGAATCCTCCTCCACCGCAGTCTCCAAAGCCATAGTCGGTGCTCAAAGGAGCATTGACGTAAGGTGTGAAACAAGTGTTATCGATGTCGTCAGAGTAGATATAGGCCCCGTTTGTTTTCAGAGGTAGAATGGAGGGGATTGATAGTGAGGGGATTATTAGTGAGGGGATTAAGTAAAATTGTGTTTGTTTTGATAATAGTTGTTAGTGTAGGAATTGTTAAATTATTTTTATATAAAATAATAAAACAAATAAAAAATATATAAAAAATTAAACACTAATATTTTTAAAAAAAATTCCCAATATATAAAAAATATAAAAAATAAATTTTTTTTATAATCCTCTCACTATTTTTCTAATACCATCTCCACCTCCTCCATCTCAATCCCTCTTCCAACCTCCATCTATATCATCTCCTCCATCCTAATCCCCTCCCCAACTTTACAAACAAACACAACACTAAATAACGCCACCTCCATCCTAATCCCCTTCCATCTATTTAACCCCAAAACAAACGGGGCCATAGGGTTCGTGAAAGATTGCGGCTTTTCCATTGTTAAGGTCTTGAAGCTCTGGTCTAAAGTATGTGGCAACTCCGCCGCCATTGCTGGTAGTGGTGGTAGTGGTGGTGATGGGAGTTTCAAACCTTTCTTCCGTGTGTGTGTGTGTGTGTGTGTGTGTGTGTGTGAGAGAGAGAGAGAGAGAGAGAGACATTGGAAGTTGGCGTGGAGAAGTGTGAAGTTGAACCAAGATTGGGTGGGTGAGATACATAAGGATGGGTGAGAAACCTTAGACGTCATAAAATAATATTGTGAACCTCTTTTATTACAAAAAATGAAAAAGGGATCTAATTTTCTAGTGTAATAAAATAATTAGCATATATATATATCATTGATAAGTGGATGGCACAATGATCATAAAAGATGGGTGGTATATAGTATTACTTGAAATTATACTTGGATGGTTAATTTATTGAATCATTGCAAATTTAATAATGTGACTAGTAGGAGGCAAAGTATCTTAGTAAATCTTATTTAATATATTTTAATCAATATTTTTTTATTAAATCAGTCTATCATTGTTATTCCCTTTCAAATGTTCATAGGATTTAATCATACTGGGCAAGAAATAGGACTACAGGCAGAGACGAAACGAGAAGAAAATTATAGGGGTTATGGTCTCTTACGTTTGTGAACATTATTATTTGTCATAAAATTTTAAATATATATATATATCATTTTATATATAAAATGGCTCCCCAGTATAAAAAAAATATATATGTCATTCTTCCTCGAGCAATGATTGAGACCCCACCCCCACAAGACCCCCACAAATTCGAACCACCAATGATGTAAACCCCACACATATATGGAGGACCAGGATCACTTTGGGAGTGTGGAGGTCATCCTGAAAGGGAGTCCCAAACATTTTCCCTTCTTCATCCATCTTGAATTCTCTTTCTATTTTACATCAAAAAAACTTATTCATTCTATTAGAAATTGTTTCTATGAGATTTATTTATTTTTTGTATATATAATTTATATATCATATATACATATATGTGTGTTTTGTGTATATGATAACAAAATTTATTTTTCTTTTAGTCTCTTTGATGATAAAATTTTGGTTTCGTCCCTAATTACGGGTAAAAAAATTTCCTGTATTGTTTCCTTGACAATTCTTGAAAATTTGATGTCTTGTTGACCCTTTTAAACAATTAGGAGTGAACATATATCAATTAGGTTTTGACAACTCATGCTTAGCATATGGCTTTGCTCTTGAATATCAAGTGTTTCTAGACATTAAAGTGGAAGTAAAATTAATCGAATAATTTTTTATTAAAAATAAAAAGTCCAATTTTCTGATTTTTAAAATAAAATTAGATTTTATTTTAGTGGACTTTCTAAAATTTTGATTCATTTAAAGGAAATTAGGCCTTGTAATAATAATAATAATAATAATAATAATAATAATAATAATAACAACAACAACAACTTTTTAAAAAATAACTTTAACAAAAAAAAAAAAAAAATCTGGATGATGTTCGGATGACAAGCTGGCTGAGTTATTTGACAAGTAATATTGTGATAATCAAACTTTATATTAAGTTACTTGTTAAATGGTAGGTCATGATTGCATTAGTAGAATAATTTCACTTTTTTTTATACAAAAATGCTAAGAAAAATGTTAGGAATGTCAACAAAATTATTAAAAAATTTACAAAATCACTCATGTGTGTACGCCCTTCTCAATCAATGCCTGAGCATTCCATACGTCGCCATCAAATTGACATTCATGCACCTTGTGTAGCGTCTTTCAATCTCACATGTGGGTCCCACACTTATGTAAGTGATTTGGTAGATTTCTTGTTAAAATATTTAGTATATCTAGCATTATTGAAATGTTAAAGGTCACAAATGTTTTATCAAATCATTCGCATGGGTGTGGGACCCACACCCAAGTGAGCCATACACTCACGTGAGTGTTTTGTAAAATTTTGATAAAGCATTTGAGGTCCTAAAGGCATTCACAACAGCCAAAACAAATTTTGAGTTAAATTATGACTAAAAAATTAGTTTTCTATTTTAGTTAATATTTTTTGTATGTACGCTATATCAGACTCTCTATTCTAAAATTAAATTTGATAAAATATTCATTTTGTATTGTTAAAAAGCAGCCAAAATAGGAGAAGTTAATTTTGTGTTATTATATATATATATGCAGTTTCATATTCAAAAAAAAAAAAAAAAAAAAAATTGTGCCCAACGACGTCAGGTCACTCTTAAAAATAAATGATAAAATATTATATAACTTGTTAACAATGTATCGCTATATGCAACGATGTAATGTAGCAAAATTAACCAAAAGCTAATTTAGAAACAATTTGTTGAGGTTGATTAAGCAATAATTTTATAATTTGTTAGTTATATTTAACTAAAATTTACATTAGTGGAATATACAAAAATGCTAAGAAAAATGTTAGAAATATCAACAAAATTACTAAAAAATTTTATCAAATCACTCATTGGGTGTGGAGCATTTAATCAATGCCCCACATGTAGGCCCCACACCCATGCGAGTGATTTGATAAATTTCTTGATAAAAAATTTGATATCTCTAGCATTGTTGAAATGCTAAAGGCTTCAAATATTTTATCAAAATTTTTATCAAATTACTCATATGATCCCACACCCAAGTGGGCCTCACATTTATGTAATTATTTTATAAAAATTTTGATAAAACATTTAAGGTCCTAACATTACTCTTTTCTATATTGTCTTAATAAGTGATTTTGTTTGGTATAACTTATTGAATTACTTCAATTATTTATTTATTTATTTAAAGAAATTTGTGCCTAAGTGTTGTATGTAAGTTATAACTTTTGTTTGTTTATGAAGCAAAATCAACTTAATTACATTTTTTAAAAATTATCTAAAAGCAAAAAAAAATATATGCTTTTTTTTTATTTTTACTTTTTAGTTATAGAAAATTGTTTGAGGGCTCGAAATCGTTGGCTCGAATGGCCCGAAAATGTGGGCTCACGAGCCTATCTCGCCTACCCAGAGCTGCTACAAGGCCCGAAATATACAATGGCTTGAAATTGGTTTCCCTCCGAAAATTTGATTCACGTAGAGCTCACGTGTTCTGCATAGCAAACTAATGAAATGAAACAAAAAACAGACACAAGAGATGAGAGAATGGAGAAAGAGGGAGGTTGCGACGACGACGACCGACCTGGTGTTCACCGACGAGCGTCGCTGACCACCGTCGACCGCTGTTCGGAATCTCTATGCTGAATGCCCTAAACATTTTGTAGCTGTGCATTTAGGTAAGTAATTGGTTTATTTGAGATGCATTTGTCTCTTACTCATAAATCTCATGAACAGATGAACTCTAGAAACCAGATTATCTGTGCAGATAAACAGATTATCATAAATCTCATTTGTCAGATAAACAGGAACCAGATAAACTGATTATAAACAGATAAATCTCATTTGTCTCTTACTCATAAATCTGATAAACAGATAAACAGATTATCTGTGCACTCCCAGAACCAGTAACTTATTTTCCTAAACAGATTGAACATCTCGTTATTGGTCAACATTTTTTTTTTCTCAGATGCATTTGTAAAAGGCAATTTATTTGATTTGATCTGTGTTTGTAAAAAAAAAAAAAAAATTTGGTTGTTCTGGAAGCAAGCCCTCTGTTAAACATTTCCATTGTAGTGATGCATGCCAATTGTTTGATGAAAGTCCCCATAAAGAAATTGTCCTGATTTTTTATGTGTTGGTTGATGAAAGTCCTGATGCTAATTTGTGTCATCTTTCTTGATGCTAATTTGTGTCATACTAAATTATGTTTGAAACTAATTTTGTCATTTAGGGTAATTTACCTAATCTCAGTGTTCTTAATTTACCTAATCAACTCATTACTGAGATCATCTCAGTGTAAGAATTAACTCATTACTGAGATCAATGTGTTGAATTAATCTTAGTGTTGTCATCCATTGCTGGTTAACCTTGAAAATGCACTTACATTGTTGTCATCTCAGTGTTGTCATCCATTGTTGTCATTTACCATCTAAGAACTTGAAAATCATTGTAAACCATTTCAATGATGTTTGATAAGACATAGAACTTTCATAGACATTAAAACAAATGGTGTTAATTAACCTTGAAATGAAATATCCCAATCCAATATAAAAATCTATGTGGTTACTGGTTAAGTTGGAGAACCTTAGAAAAATTGAAATGCACATACATGCACTTTCACTTGATTTTCTATTTGGTTTGAAGCTACACGAACTACACGCTTCAATGGACATTGATTCAAACAATCCTTCATTGAATGGGAGTGAGGAAGATGAAGAGGCAGAGAACAATCCGTCATTAAATGAGATTGGTGAAGTTGAAGAACCTAAGAAGGTCATGTGTTTTAGCTCAAAGCAAGAAGTATATTTGTTTTATGCAAAATATGCAAAGCACCTCGGATTTCCTGTAGCTTATAGAACACATAATATTGGACAAGATGGGAAAATAAAATACTTTGGAATTGAATGTACTCAGGCACACAAGAGAACAAAACAATCAAAAGTACACCCTCTCGAACCATCTTTGTCATCATTCATTGAATGTAAAGCAAAGGTTAGAGCAACTCTACAAAAGGATGGAAGATTTAAGTTGACCACAGTTGTGCTTGAACATACGCATGACTTGATTCCTACTGACTCACGACATTTTGCAATAAATAAGAGAATTCTTACCCCTATGAAGAGAAGACTAGAAATAAACGATGAAGCAGGGATAGGGGTGGCTAGGAATTTTCATTCTATAGTTATTGAAGCAAGGGGGGTCTGACATTAACATTTGATGAACGAGATGCAATGAATCATATTCAAAGTATGAGAAGATTGAGGCTTGGGGTAGGAGATACTGAATCGGTTGCACTTTATTTTCATAGGATGCAACAACAAAATTCCAACTTCTATTCTGCAATTGACCTCGATGAAGATGGTCACATGCAAAACTTGTTTTGGGCGTCAATTTTGCTTGGTTGTGGGCTGTTATCTAATGAGAAACTGGAAACATTTTTTTGGCTATTCAGAGAATGGTTAAGTTGCATGTCTGACGTTCCTCCAAAAGCTATAATAACAGACTAGTGCAGAGCTATGCAAAATGCCATTGAAGTTGTCTTTCCACAAGCTCGACATCGTTGGTGCTTATGGCATATAATGAAGAAAATTCCTGTGAAATTAAGAGGATATGTCCAATATGAATCCATCAAGTTTGCTTTGCAAAATGCAATTTATGATTTTTTTACAAAAGATGAATTTGATGAAGAATGACAAGCGATGATTGCAAAGTTCAAGCTAGATGATAATGAATGGTTGGGGGTATTATACAATGAGCAACATAGGTGGATTCCTGCTTATGTGAAGGATGTTTTTTGGGCTGGCATGTCGACTACACAATGAAGTGAGAGTATGAACGCATTTTTTGATGGATATGTGAACTCAAAGACAACTTTAAAGCAATTTGTTGAACAGTATGATAATGCCTTGAGAAGTAAGGTTGAGAAAGAGATGAATGCTGACTTTAAATCTCGAAACAAATTGTATGATTGCTTAACGGTATATGAGTTTGAGAAGTAATTTCGTGTAGCCTACACGAATGCAAAATTTAAAGAAGTGCAAGTAGAATTGAAACGACTACTGTATTGTCATGCGAATCTTGTCAAAGAGGAGGGAGCAATTTGTACTTATCATGTGAAGGAGGCTCACGCGCCTATCTCGCCTACCTCGCCCCTGTCTTCATTTTTCTTCTTCTCATACCCAAACTATCTCGCCCGAAGTCCTCATTTTTGTTCTCATACCCAAACTCTGAACTCTGAAACTCTCTATTGCTCTGTTTGTCATCGTTCTGAAGAATTATTTGAGTCTATCTCCTTCGAAACGATGCCGGAAAGATGTTGTTCTATCACCTCCTCTCTCCTCCCAATCTCAGGTAAACTTTGTAAACTAAAAAAACTAGGGTTTGATGATTGAGCCCACACTTGTAGCTTCTGAAGTTAAACTTGTAGTATTTTGGAAACTCTAAACTAGGGTTTGATGATTGAGCCCAAACTCTATACTCTCATTTTTGCTCTATTTTTTTTTTTTATTTTTGGATTTGAGATGCATTTGTTCTTGTCACGACCCCAAACCGCCCCTAGTAGTTTGGTGCCGAGATGGCCAGTAAATCCAAGATTCACCAAAGGCCTCTTACAAAAGTTCACACACAACAGAGTAATCATAGGGGGCTCACATATGCGGAAGCTATAAAACAATATACAAGAGGTCCTTGAGAGCAGTGCATAGATCAAATGTGATAACATACATAACAGAACTGCACCTCGGCAGATAACAAACCAAATACAAGTTACATCCTGATCAAAAGGCTTCTCAACCGACATATACAAAATACACGATTACAAGCAAAGAAGCATGATTTTCAAGAATCTGCCGAAGTAACACATATGCCGAGGTAATCACAAAAATGCCGATGTAAGCAAGTCAAGTCGGCATAACAAAAATCCCAAAACAAGCTGTACAAATACTTCTAGGCGTCGCCGCCGTCCTGCTCATCACCTACATATATATAGAGAGGGGTGAGCTTGGAAACTCAGTGAATGGTACTAGAAATAAAGGTTTGCATGAATAATAGCCGGAGTCTGCCAAAACAAAGCATATCAAAACCATTCAAACAATAGCCGAGGTTCCTGCCAAGCAAAGAATATCAAGCTGTACCAAAACAAGAGATGAACCGTATTCATCTATCAAACCTTACAAGACAAAGCAATACCGAAATTAAACAAGTAGCAGCCGAGGTTCCTTCCAAGCAAAACAAATCTAGTTGTATCGAATCAAGTGATGAACCGTATTCATCTAACAAGTCTTACAAGTCAAAACATTTGCCGGGGTAGCACAAGTAGTAGCCGAGGTTCTCTTCAAGACAAAACATATCAAGCTTATATGACTTAGGCCCGTAGCCCTTTTTCACCAAAATATGTGACTTAGGTCCGTAACCCCTTTTCACCAAAGTTTGTGACTTGGGTCCGTAACCCCTTTTCACCAAAGTTTGTGACTTAGGTCCGTAACCCCTTTTCACCAAAGTTTGTGACTTAGGTCCGTAACCCTTTTTCACCAAAGTTTGTGACTTAGGTCCGTAACCCCTTTTCACCAAAGTTTGTGACTTAGGTCCGTAACCCTTTTTCACCAAAGTTTGTGACTTAGGTCCGTAACCCTTTTTCACCAAAGTGGTGCTACAAAAGTTTAAAGTCCTCTAGCACAAGGGACTTGTGTTACTTAGGCCCGTAGCCCGCTTTAACATTTATCTTTGCAAGATAGGACCGTATCCTTTTAACAAGAAGTACTGCGAAAGTTTAGAGTCCTCCAGTCAAGGGACTTCGGCCCGTAGCCTTCCTTAACAAGATGGTACTGCGAAAGTTTAGAGTCCTCCAGTCAAGGGACTTTCCAAGCATACCGAAACAAAGCTCAAACCCATTACAAGGACATCATCAAGACGAAGTTCATACTTACCTTTTACATCTAGTGCTGCTAAAGTTTAGAGTCCTCCAGCACAGGGGACTTTCAAGAATACCATCAAAACAAGCTCATATACAAAACATCAAAATAGGCTAATCATTCATGCTTAGCAATACTTTTACCAAAGCGAAACAAGCAAGATTTATCAAAAGCTTTATAACATAGCTTTATTAAAAGCACCACTCACCTCGGTCTTCAAGTGTAGGCTCAAGCACAGATCAAAGTCCTACAATCACATAGCAAACCATACTCTCAAAACGAGCTTTACATACATGCAAGGAGTCAAAACATGATTTCCCATCACAGGGAAGTGCACTGGGTACCATCCAGGTCAAGCCGAGGTCCTACACCTCCCCGCCGAGGTGTGGACTCGAAAGCCAAAACAAGACTAAGTTAGGAACATGCAAGAACAAACACAAGAACACAGTCCCTAGTCCAAACTTTCGGATCAAAGGGGGACTTTCATCAAGAACACATGAATACAAGCTTTCTCTTTCTAAAACGAACTTCAAATCGATGCATGACATGCCAAACAAACCCGATCATGCAATGCAGCTAGCTCAACAACAAGAACAACAAGAGGAGGTGAAGAATCTTACCTCCGATCACGAATCCAACGGTTCGATCTTCCAAGATCAAGCTCGAAAATCAACTCTCTCTCTAGAACTCTCCTTCTTCTTCCTTGAGAGCTTCTCTCTCTAAAGAGACAAGGATTGAGACAAAATGATGGTTCTCTAGGCTGTCGGCCGTCTTAACAGGCGGCTCGGCCACGTGGCGTCACCGGGTTGGCTCAACCCAAAAGGTGACTGATTGACAAGACAAGTCACTGACAAAGCGTACACAACACGCCGCGGCGAAGCGTGCCGGCAAACAAGAACATCGGCCAAGGTCAAAACCTCAGCGACCAAATAACAAGGACGTCGGCTAATAACAAGCCTTGGCAAGAGATGTCAAAGACATCGGCTAGGGAGGACAACACTTGACTAAGCTGTGCCACACCTTGGCCTGGGTGTACCACATCTCGGCCTAGGTCATACCTGCCCCAGGGCGAGGATCACAAATGCAAAACAACTCGGCCTAGGCTCTAAGCACTACGGCCCAAAGGGTGACATCTCGGCAAGCATGCCGAGGTGAAGACAAAGATCAAACAAGGTTCCCAAAACGATTCTAAGTGCAAAAGTCAAGAGTGAACAAAGCTCAAGATGATCTCGGCCACAACCGAGCAAGGATCAAAACAAGCAAGCAATACTTAAACAAGCAAGACAAAGCAAGATAACAAGGTTCATATCACATCAAGACAAGATCATACATAGATGTATGCAACTATAGCTAAGTCAAGAATGAGGGTTGTTACATCCTACCCCCCTTAAAGAAGTTTGGTCCCCAAACTTAAGTTACCTTGTTCCAAGAACAGTTCTGGGTGCCGAATTCTCATTTCCTCTTCCATTTCCCACGTGGCATCCTTGCCATAATGCTGTTTCCATTCTATCTTTACCATTGGTATTGACTTGTTTCTCAACTGCCTAACTTGTCTGTCAGTAATACATATCGGCTTCTCTTCATAGCCCAAATTCTCATTAACTTCAATCCCAGAATAATCAATCACATGCTGTGGGTCTCGAATGTACTTCCTCAACATTGAAACATGGAACACATTATGAACTTGGCTCAATTCTGGTGGCAAAGCAAGTCTGTAGGCAACTAAGTTGACCTTGTCAAGAATTTCAAATGGTCCAATGTAGCGAGGTGCTAATTTACCTTTCTTGCCGAATCTGGAAACTCCTTTCATCGGCGAAACTTTCAGGAATACATGATCCCCTACTTCAAATTCTAACTCATTCCTTCTCTGGTTGGCGTAGCTCTTTTGTCGGCTCTGGGCAGTTTTGATTCTCTGCTGAATGAGTTTGATCTTCTCTGTTGTTACTTGAATTACCTCGGGACCAAGCAGAGCTTTGTCCCCAACTTCGGTCCAACATATCGGTGATCTACATTTTCTTCCGTACAAAGCTTCATATGGCGCCATGCCAATACTAGCCTGATAACTGTTATTGTAAGCGAATTCCACTAAAGGCAAATGCTTTCCCCAACTTCCTTGGAAGTCCAGTACACAAAGTCTCAGCATATCTTCGAGTGTCTGAATTGTTCTCTCTGTTTGCCCATCTGTCTGGGGATGAAAAGCAGTACTGAATCTCAACTCGGCTCCAAAAGCCTTCTGTAGACTCTGCCAAAATCTGGAAACAAACTTAGGATCTCTGTCCGACACAATTGACATCGGCACTCCATGAAGTCTGACAATTTCATTCACATATAGCACGGCAAGCTGATCGGCACTAAAGGTAGTCTTAACAGGCAAAAAGTGTGCTGATTTAGTTAACCTATCAACAACAACCCAAATTGAATCCATTCCTTTCCGTGTTCTTGGCAAACCAACCACAAAATCCATGGAGATGTGCTCCCATTTCCACTCAGGAATCGGCAAAGGTTGTAGAAGTCCTGCTGGTCTTTGATGTTCTGCTTTTACTTGTTGACAATGCAAACATTGAGACACGAACTCGGCTATCTCTCTTTTCATATTTGGCCACCAAAAGGTTTGTTTCACATCTTGATACATCTTGGTATTCCCTGGATGAACAGCAAATTTAGAACCATGAGTCTCCTGCAAAATTCTCCTCTTTAGTTCTGGAACGTCGGCCACACACAGCCTTCCTTCAAACTTAAGCACTTGGTTCTCAAAAGTGTACCCTGATCTCGGCTTGGTGACAATCTCCTCGGCTACCTTCCTGAAGAATTCATCCTCCATTTGTCTTGCTTTTACTTCTTCAATAATAGTTGGTTCTGCTGAAACTACGGTTAGACACGCCAAATTCCCAACTGTCTTCCTGCTCAAAGCATCGGCTACACTGTTAGCTTTTCCTGGGTGATACTGGATCTGCATATCATAGTCTTTCAACAATTCAAGCCATCTCCTCTGCCTCAAATTCAATTCCTTCTGAGTGAATAGGTACTTCAAGCTCTTATGATCTGTGAAAACCTGATGGAAGTACAAGTACTGGTGCTGTGACCAACCTCGTCTTCAGTTCCTGGAAAGCTGACTCCCGATCTTCAGTCCATTCATACAGTACTCCCTTTTTGGTTAGTTGTGTCAATGGGACTGCAACCCTTGAGAAATCCTTCACAAACTTCCTGTAGTAACCTGCCAATCCAAGAAAACTTCGAACCTCGGAAACATTAGTCGGCCTCGGCCAATTCACTACGGCTTCAATTTTGCTAGGATCAACTGAGATACCCTCTTCATTAATCACATGACCCAAAAATGAGATAGTAGAAAGCCAAAATTCGCACTTACTAAACTTAGCATACAATTTCCGGTCTCTTAAAATCTGCAGAGCAAGTCTCAAATGATTCTCATGTTCAGTTTCACTCTTGGAGTAGATTAGTATATCATCAATGAAAACAACTACAAACTCATCTAAATGTGGCTTGAAGACTCTGTTCATTAAATCCATAAATGCAGCAGGGGCATTGGTTACTCCAAAAGGCATCACTAGAAATTCATAGTGGCCATATCTTGTCCGAAAAGCAGTTTTCTCAACATCCTCGGCCTTAACTTTAAGCTGGTGGTAGCCCGACCTAAGGTCTATCTTAGAAAAGACACGTGCTCCTTGTAGCTGATCAAGCAAATCATCAATCCTAGGTAGTGGGTATTTGTTCTTAATGGTGACCTTATTAAGTTCTCTGTAGTCAATGCAAAGGCGAAGTGAACCATCCTTTTTCTTAACAAATAAAACGGGTGCTCCCCAAGGTGAAGTGCTTGGCCTGATGAATCCTTTATCTAACAACTCCTGTAACTGCAGTTTTAATTCCCTAAGTTCAGCTGGAGCCATTCTATACGGTGTTTTAGAGATCGGCTGTGTTCCCGACATGATATCAACTGTGAACTCTATTTCTCTATCAATCAAGTGGCCAGGTAAATCATTAGGAAAGACGTCGGCGAACTCATTAACAACTGGGATGTCGGCTAAACTAACATTTTCATCCTGATCCTTCAATATACTACACAAGTAACCTTGACATCCTTTCTGAATTAACTTATAGGCTTTAACGGACGAGATCAAATAAGGTGGGGGCACTACCCCTTTACCCTGGAAAATAACTTCGGCTAGGTTTGGGGGTTTCAGTTTAACACTCTTCGAAACACAATCAATGAATGCATGATTTGCTACTAACCAATCCATTCCCAATATAACGTCAAAATGATCTATATCCAAAGGCATTAAATCAACTAGCAGTTCAACATTCTCAATAACGACAACACATGCTCTATATATGGATGCAACAATCATGGATCTCCCAGACGGAGTAGATACAGATAGCACATAATCAAGAGGTTCTAATTTCCTATTAATCTTCTCGGCAAACTTAGTAGAAACAAACGAATGTGTAGAACCCGAATCAATTAACACATAAGCATCTCGGGAGCAAATTAGAAGTATACCTGATACCACAGTCTCAGCATTCTGGGTATCTCCTGGCACTAGTGCGAACACTCTGCCTTGTCTCATCGTCCCTTTTCCAGCATTACCCTTCTGAACGGTGCCCGAGGTGTTCTCACCCTTCTTGCTGTTATCAGTCTTTCCCTTAGGACAATCTCTCACATAATGTCCCATTTCACCACATTCATAACAGGCTCCTGTCGTCCGACGACAAACTCCAAAATGCTGCTTTCCACAGTCTGAACACATCGGCTTAGCATTACCTTCCTGTCTTCGGTAACTAGTACTGCCCATGTTCGATTTCTTCTTGGCGCCCAACTGTGCTCGGCGACTGTCATAACTCTGCCTCTTTCTCTGGTTCTCAACTGAACTTTGGTAACTATTCAAGTTAGCCTCGGCTAGAATGGCTTTGTCCAATACTTCTGCGTAGGTCGGCAGATCGTGCAAGTTAACCCGATCTTGAATTGGCATTCGGAGCCCACTTTCAAACTTCCTTGCCTTCATGTAATCATCATTAGACATGTGAGGTACAAATCTTACCAGCTCAGTAAAAATGCGATCATATTCTGCCACTGTTCGGCTGCCCTGTGTCAAGTTCTGAAATTCAGTGGCCTTGCGGTTCCTTACACTCAATGGAAAGTGTTTCTTGTAAAACAACTCCAAAAATCTGGTCCAGGTCAAGTCGGGATTCTTTTCTCGAACCATCAACCACCATCTTCGTGCGTCATCATCCAATGTGAAAGTTGCCAATGTTACCTTCTGAGCGTCAGTGCTAGGGAAGATTTCGAACAGCTTTTCCATTTCCAAAGCCCATGCCTCAGCCTTCATCGGCTCTATACCTCCAGAAAATCTCGGCGGTCTCATCTTTTTAAATTCCCTGATCAAAGCTATGGTGCCATCCCCATATAAAGCTGGTTGTGGAGGGACTTGTGGCACTGGGGGTGGTGGAGGCGGAATCACATTTCGGCCGTTTGTCTGCTCGGCCTGAGTCGAAGTAGCACTAGTAAACTGCTGTCTGGTTTGCCTCAACTCGTGGGCCAAACCTTCAAATAACCTTTCCAGTCGATCCAATCTGTCTTCGGGCCTATCTCGGCCAAGCGGAGGTCTACCTCTCCTCATGATGCTATGAGTATACAAAGTGTGACTTTTAAGCAAAGCAAGCAAATATTCACATAGACAAGTAGCAAACAAACATGTCAAGACAATGCACACCTTGTTCAAATAGCAAGCATTATGATGCAATCTTAACATCTTTCTAAGGGGAATCCTATGCTCTTTAGGACTCAAGTGTGTGAATAACGTATACTAAGGAACTTGTGCTCTGATACCACTCTGTCACGACCCCAAACCGCCCCTAGTAGTTTGGTGCCGAGATGGCCAGTAAATCCAAGATTCACCAAAGGCCTCTTACAAAAGTTCACACACAACAGAGTAATCATAGGGGGCTCACATATGCGGAAGCTATAAAACAATATACAAGAGGTCCTTGAGAGCAGTGCATAGATCAAATGTGATAACATACATAACAGAACTGCACCTCGGCAGATAACAAACCAAATACAAGTTACATCCTGATCAAAAGGCTTCTCAACCGACATATACAAAATACACGATTACAAGCAAAGAAGCATGATTTTCAAGAATCTGCCGAAGTAACACATATGCCGAGGTAATCACAAAAATGCCGATGTAAGCAAGTCAAGTCGGCATAACAAAAATCCCAAAACAAGCTGTACAAATACTTCTAGGCGTCGCCGCCGTCCTGCTCATCACCTACATATATATAGAGAGGGGTGAGCTTGGAAACTCAGTGAATGGTACTAGAAATAAAGGTTTGCATGAATAATAGCCGGAGTCTGCCAAAACAAAGCATATCAAAACCATTCAAACAATAGCCGAGGTTCCTGCCAAGCAAAGAATATCAAGCTGTACCAAAACAAGAGATGAACCGTATTCATCTATCAAACCTTACAAGACAAAGCAATACCGAAATTAAACAAGTAGCAGCCGAGGTTCCTTCCAAGCAAAACAAATCTAGTTGTATCGAATCAAGTGATGAACCATATTCATCTAACAAGTCTTACAAGTCAAAACATTTGCCGGGGTAGCACAAGTAGTAGCCGAGGTTCTCTTCAAGACAAAACATATCAAGCTTATATGACTTAGGCCCGTAGCCCTTTTTCACCAAAATATGTGACTTAGGTCCGTAACCCCTTTTCACCAAAGTTTGTGACTTGGGTCCGTAACCCCTTTTCACCAAAGTTTGTGACTTGGGTCCGTAACCCCTTTTCACCAAAGTTTGTGACTTAGGTCCGTAACCCCTTTTCACCAAAGTTTGTGACTTAGGTCCGTAACCCCTTTTCACCAAAGTTTGTGACTTAGGTCCGTAACCCTTTTTCACCAAAGTTTGTGACTTAGGTCCGTAACCCCTTTTCACCAAAGTTTGTGACTTAGGTCCGTAACCCTTTTTCACCAAAGTTTGTGACTTAGGTCCGTAACCCTTTTTCACCAAAGTGGTGCTACAAAAGTTTAAAGTCCTCTAGCACAAGGGACTTGTGTTACTTAGGCCCGTAGCCCGCTTTAACATTTATCTTTGCAAGATAGGACCGTATCCTTTTAACAAGAAGTACTGCGAAAGTTTAGAGTCCTCCAGTCAAGGGACTTCGGCCCGTAGCCTTCCTTAACAAGATGGTACTGCGAAAGTTTAGAGTCCTCCAGTCAAGGGACTTTCCAAGCATACCGAAACAAAGCTCAAACCCATTACAAGGACATCATCAAGACGAAGTTCATACTTACCTTTTACATCTAGTGCTGCTAAAGTTTAGAGTCCTCCAGCACAGGGGACTTTCAAGAATACCATCAAAACAAGCTCATATACAAAACATCAAAATAGGCTAATCATTCATGCTTAGCAATACTTTTACCAAAGCGAAACAAGCAAGATTTATCAAAAGCTTTATAACATAGCTTTATTAAAAGCACCACTCACCTCGGTCTTCAAGTGTAGGCTCAAGCACAGATCAAAGTCCTACAATCACATAGCAAACCATACTCTCAAAACGAGCTTTACATACATGCAAGGAGTCAAAACATGATTTCCCATCACAGGGAAGTGCACTGGGTACCATCCAGGTCAAGCCGAGGTCCTACACCTCCCCGCCGAGGTGTGGACTCGAAAGCCAAAACAAGACTAAGTTAGGAACATGCAAGAACAAACACAAGAACACAGTCCCTAGTCCAAACTTTCGGATCAAAGGGGGACTTTCATCAAGAACACATGAATACAAGCTTTCTCTTTCTAAAACGAACTTCAAATCGATGCATGACATGCCAAACAAACCCGATCATGCAATGCAGCTAGCTCAACAACAAGAACAACAAGAGGAGGTGAAGAATCTTACCTCCGATCACGAATCCAACGGTTCGATCTTCCAAGATCAAGCTCGAAAATCAACTCTCTCTCTAGAACTCTCCTTCTTCTTCCTTGAGAGCTTCTCTCTCTAAAGAGACAAGGATTGAGACAAAATGATGGTTCTCTAGGCTGTCGGCCGTCTTAACAGGCGGCTCGGCCACGTGGCGTCACCGGGTTGGCTCAACCCAAAAGGTGACTGATTGACAAGACAAGTCACTGACAAAGCGTACACAACACGCCGCGGCGAAGCGTGCCGGCAAACAAGAACATCGGCCAAGGTCAAAACCTCAGCGACCAAATAACAAGGACGTCGGCTAATAACAAGCCTTGGCAAGAGATGTCAAAGACATCGGCTAGGGAGGACAACACTTGACTAAGCTGTGCCACACCTTGGCCTGGGTGTACCACATCTCGGCCTAGGTCATACCTGCCCCAGGGCGAGGATCACAAATGCAAAACAACTCGGCCTAGGCTCTAAGCACTACGGCCCAAAGGGTGACATCTCGGCAAGCATGCCGAGGTGAAGACAAAGATCAAACAAGGTTCCCAAAACGATTCTAAGTGCAAAAGTCAAGAGTGAACAAAGCTCAAGATGATCTCGGCCACAACCGAGCAAGGATCAAAACAAGCAAGCAATACTTAAACAAGCAAGACAAAGCAAGATAACAAGGTTCATATCACATCAAGACAAGATCATACATAGATGTATGCAACTATAGCTAAGTCAAGAATGAGGGTTGTTACAGTTCTGAAGTAAGCTATTTGAGATGCATCTATTAAAAACAAAAATTATTTGGTTGTTCTGGAATCAGACCCTCGGTTAAACATCTTCCATTATATTGATGCATGCCAAGTGTTTGATGAAAGTCCCCAACTGATTTTGTTCATTACAGATTGATACTTGTAGTTTAGATTTTCATTACATTACAAATTGAACAAAATGTTTATTACAGCTTGTTCAATCTGTAATGAAAGTCCCCAACTTGTTCAATCTATGAATCTGCCAAAATGTTCAATCTGTAAACAGATTACCATGAAAATCTAAACTGATTTTCAATCTGTTAAACATTTTGTTCAATCTGTAATGAAAGTCCCCAACTGATTTTGTTCGTTACAGCTTCTGAAGTTAAACTTGTAGTATTTTGGAAAGAAGTTGTTCTATCAACTGATTTTGTTCATTACAGAAATTCCCTTCCTGTTTTGATGAAAGTCCCCAATTGAGACTCTGTGTAAACCTCTTTCATTAGATTAAAAATTAGAGGATGATGACATATAGTCAATAAGAACCAGCTAGTTATTCCAACCTTATGCAGTGAAGGTTGAGACCATCATTAATATTCCAAGTGCCCTATGTAATTCCTACCATGAATCTTGCTTTTTATGTTGTAATTTAAGTGCTACATATTCATAGAGCATTGAAGACATGAAATATGGAAACATGGTTTGAAATTAATATTCAAATATTATGAATTTTGTTTATGCAGATTAAAAATGGCTTCTTCTTCTACTAACAACAGCAACATTAGATTAAGACCAAGAATATGTGATTGTGGGAAAACAGCTGCAATGTATATTGTACGAACCAATGAGAATGGAAATCAAGGGCGCCTCTTTTTTGTTTGCCCATCCAAATATGTAAGTATGTGTTATGAAATTAAACTTGTAGTATTTTGGAAATTATTTGTATGAATTAAATAATTGATTATCATGCATTGTAGAGTAAGAGTAACAAAGAACATTACAATTACTTCAAGTTTGCAGATGATGATGATAGGGACGTTACCTCGACAATCCATTCCAATAGTGGTAAATTATATGTTGAATGGGGCAGATTAATGGTAATCTACCAGATGTTGAATCTGTTTCTGTATGAATCTACCAGATGTTGAATCTGTTCCTCGACAATCATTCAACAGAAAATATTACCATTAATCTGCCCCATTCAACATATAATTTGCCATCATTCATAGTTAACCATCAACATACAATTTGCCATCATTTATAGTTAAACATCATTCAACATCATTCATAGTATTCTACAAACAAACTCATCTAAGGAGCATTCCACACAAAAAAAGAAGAAGAGTAAAAGTACAATGCGAAACTAAAAAAAAAAAAAAGAGGGACATTTGCATCCGCATGAAGTGAATAAAATTTGAAGTGATTGTCGAACTTTGACTGCTGATGTTGTTCACCATTCCTGATTGAGTATGAGATGTGCCTCTAATATTGTCCACTGTTTGCATTTGAGTAAACTGCGCCTATTCAATAAACAAGTACACTTTACACATATTGTCCATTCAACGTATATATCAATTAAAACAAGAACAAATATTTTATTTTAAACATTGAACACATACCGGTACATAAATACTCTGTTGCGTGCCATCCATGCAAGGAAAATAGTAAGGTGCAGTTTGCGTCGCCTTCTGATCATAGTAACATAATTTCATTATACATAAAAGACATTAAAATAAAAAACAACCAACAACATAAAAATTCAAATACATACCGGATCATGATAACTATTGTATTGCATACCATCTGTACCAGAAAAATTTAACTTCCAAGGCTGACATTGAGGAACCGTGCGTCCCTATAGTAAGACATAGGCACATTGGTGAATAATTTATCTTAAATACATTCAACAATTTCCATGTCACACACAACAAAAAAAACTTACCTGTGCTCTTGGAGGCTTTTTACTCTTTTCCTTCAACCGATTCACTATTTCATCCACTTTGCTAACCTTCCGTTTGTTACATGGACGTCCTCTTCGGCGAGCAACTATAGGACTAAGCATCTTGCGAGACATGCTTGCTTTTGTAGTACTACGAGCAGACGGACTTTTCAGCGAACTATGAGAAGGTGGTACATTACTAGTAGAAGGTGGCACATTACTAGTAGAAGGTGGTGCATGACTCGCACCACCCGATTGATCTTTTCTCACTTTATCCTTGATTTCTATCAACCCAAGATCAAGCACTTCGTGTTTACCATCATCGTTGGCAGCAATTTCTATGATTTCATCTAACATCTTGTGGTATTTATCATGCAACTTTGCATTAAGAACAGCCCCGGCTTTAGTGTATGTGGTTGGAATGCATGTGTACCCTCTTTCGATATCTTTTCTCCATCTTGATACAATGTATTTATCTGGCACCTGATATATACACCTCTCAAGTAGCACAGTAATTGCATGGGCATACATAATGCCCCTAAACTCAAACCACTGACACATACAATACAATTCACATTCACTTGCATTAAAGTACACAACAAATTCCACAGTCTTTATTTTCTCACCAACAAGAACAGCCTCCTTCACATGATAAGTACAAATTGCTCCCTCCTCTTTGACAAGATTCGCACGACAATACAATAGTCGTTTCAATTCTACTTGCACTTCTTTAAATTTTACATTCGTATAGGCAGCACGAAATTGCTTCTCAAACTCATATACCGTTAAGCAATCATATAATTTGTTTCGAGATTTAAAGTCTGCTTTCATCTATTTCTCAACCTTACTTCTCAAGGCATTATTATACTGTTCAACAAATTGCTTTAAAGTTGTCTCTGAGTTCATATATCCATCAAAAAATGCGTTCATGCTCTCACTTCGTTGTGTAGTTGACATGCCAGCCCAAAAAACATCCTTCACATAGGCAGGAATCCACCTATGTCACTCATTGTATAATACCCCCAACCACTCATTATCATCTAGCTTGAACTTTGCAATCATCGCTTGTCATTCTTCACCAAATTCATCTTTTGTAAAACAATCATAAATTGCATTTTGCAAAGCAAACTTGATGGATTCATATTGGGCATATCCTCTTAATTTCTCAGGAATTTTCTTCATTATATGCCATAAGCATCAATGATGTCAAGCTTGTGGAAAGACAACTTCCATGGCATTTTGTATAGCTCCGCACTAGTTTGTTATTATAGCTTTTCGAGGAACGTCAGACATGCAACTTAACCATTCTTTGAATAGCCACACAAATGTTTCCGTGTTCTCATTAGATAACAGCCCACAACCAAGCAAAATTGACTGCCCATGGTGATTAACTCCTACAAACGGAGCAAATGGCATATCATATTTGTTTGTGAGATAAGTTGTGTCAAATGAAACCACATCCCCAAATGCTTTATAAGTTGCCTTACTCCTTGCATCCGCCCAAAACAAGTTGCGCATGCGACCATCTTCATCGAGGTCAATTGCAAAATAGAAGTTCGAATTTTGTTGTTGCATCCTATGAAATAAAGTGCAACTGATTCAGCATCTCCTACCCCAAGCCTCAATCTTCTCATACTCTGAATATGATTCCTTGCATCTCGTTCATCAAATGTTAATGCCTCATACCCCCTTGCTTCAACAACTATAGAATGAAAATTCCTAGCCACCCCGATCCCTACTTCATCGTTTATTTCTAGTCTTCTCTTCACAAGGGTGAGAATTCTCTTATTCATTGCAAAATGTCGTGAGTCACTAGGAATCAAGTCATGCGTATGTTCAAGCACAACTGTGGTCAATTTAAATCTTCCATCCTTTTGTAGAGTTGCTCTAACCTTTGCTTTACATTCAATGAATGATGACAAAGATGGTTCGAGAGGGTGTACTTCTGGTCGTTTTGTTCTCTTGCGTGCCGGAGTACATTCAATTCCAAAATATTTTACTTCCCCATCTTGTCCAATATTCTGTGTTCTATAAGCTACAGGAAATCCGAGGTGCTTCGCATATTTTGCATAAAACGAATATACTTCTTGCTTTGAGCTAAAACACATGCCCTTCTTAGGTTCTTCAGTAGCCACATAGATTTTTATATTGGATTGGGATATTTCATTTCAAGGTTAATTAATACCATTTGTTTTAATGTCCATGAAAGTTCTAAGTCTTATCAAACATCATTGAAATGGTTTACAATGATTTTCAAGTTCTTAGATGGTAAATGACAACAATGGATGACAACACTGAGATGACAACAATGTAAGTGCATTTTCAAGGTTAACCAGCAATGGATGACAACACTGAGATTAATTCAATACATTGATTTCAGTAATGAGTTAATTCTTACACTGAGATGATCTCAGTAATGAGTTGATTAGGTAAATTAAGAACACTAAGATTAGGTAAATTACCCTAAATGACAAAATTAGTTTCAAACATAATTTAGTATGACACAGATTAGCATCAAGACTTTCATCAACCAACACATAAAAAATCAGGACAATTTCTCTATGGGGACTTTCATCAAACAATTGGCATGCATCACTACAATGGAAATGTTTAACAGAGGGCTTGCTTCCAAAACAACCAAAAATTTTTTTTTTTTACAAACACAGATCAAATCAAATAAATTGCCTCTTACAAATACATCTCAGAAAAAAAAAAATGTTGACCAATAACGAGATGTTCAATCTGTTTAGGAAAATAAGTTATTGGTTCCTGGACTGCACAGATAATCTGTTTATCTGTTTATCAGATTTATGAGTAAGAGACAAATGAGATTCATCTGTTTATAATCTATTTATTTGGTTCCTGTTTATCTAACAAATGAGATTTATGATAATTTGTTTATCTGTTTATAATCTGTTTATCTACACAGATAATTTGGTTCCTAGAGTTCATCTGTTCATGAGATTTATGAGTAAGAGACAAATGCATCTCAAATAAACCAATTACTTACCTACATGCACAGATACAAAATGTTTAGGACATTCGGCATGGAGATTCCGAACAGCGGTGGACGGTGGTCAGCGATGCCCATCGGTGAACACTAGGCTAGTCGTCGTCGTGGTGGTCTCTCTCGCCGTTGTCGTCATCGTCGTCTCTCTCGCCGTCGTCGTCGCCGTCGCCGTCGCAACCTCCCTCTCTCTCCCTTCTCTCCTCTCTTGTTTCTGTTTTTTGTTTCATTTCATTAGTTTGCTATGCAGAACACGTGAGCTCCACGTGCATCAAATTTTCGAAGGGAAATCAATTTCGAGCCATTCGAGTCGTTGTGTATTTCGGGTCCTGTAGCAGCTCTGTTAATTATATTGATTTACAAGTTGAAAAAAATGACACGAAACATGATATGAATAATGTCACCTTAATAGTAAATTTGGAGAAAAAAAATTAATCAATAGTAACATTCATAATCAAAATTAATGCAAATAAATTCTCAAAATGAGAAATATATATATATGAAAAAAAATTACAAAAGGAACCAAAATCACACACGTATGTAGAAAAATTCAAATCATTGACATCTGGCAACGTTTAAAAGGGCTTCTTATGAATGGTCACATGGAGAAGTTAATTGTTGGTCCTGGGTCACACCATGTAGTGTCCTCTATGTATTTTCATCGGTGAAAATAATAGAATTTATAATTTTGTATTAAGTAATTAAAAAATATGAGTATGTGTGGAGATTTTTAATTGGGCATAAGTATAGTCACGTGATGCCTTTAAACCAACCAATAATTTTTTCATCCCATGTGAATTTCACATGTGTGGGTCCATCCTACTTTCATGCGATAATTTTTTTGTACATTTTATGCATATAACATTGTTGTTAGTCATTATTGGACTCATTTTTTAAAATAATAAATTTAAGTGTATAGAGGTCAAACACAAAATTAAATACAAATGTTTAATAAGAGATGGCATCTATATATAAGACTAAGGGATTGTTTGGGAATGATCTAAATAAGTATATTTATTTCAGTCACATCATTTTTTTTATTTTTCTGTACATTTTTTAGTAAAAAATCAAAAAAATATACTAAACAAACAAATCTTAAATAATCCCTAATTCTTTATGAAATATTTGTCTCATTCTGATTTTTATACGTAACTTACTATTTTTAGAATGGTGTAGGCAATTTAGAACATAGAACTTTTCCACCAATGCAATTATACGGAAGCATTTTTTAAAATAATAATTTTATTTACGCATTTTTAATACTTTCAGTATACATTATTCTTAAATTTTTTTAATTAAAGTTTTAACCCACACTAAAATTACTTTTTAGACAAATTTCTAAATCCTAATCTCTTAATTCACACCACCACCATCATCATCATCATCATCACACCACCAGTCACTCCACCAAGTTCTACTATCGCTAGTTGTCGTCCCAAACCACCACCATCACGACATTCTCTCCTGCTACCATCACAGTCTGGTCTCTACTGCCGGTTACCATTACCACTAAAATCTCCACTGCCACCACCAATAGAGAAAGTGAGATCTGAAAAACCTAGATCTAGAAAATAAGAAGAAGAAGAAGAAGAAGGAGTTAGGTTATGATAGTTGTGGTGGCTGCGAAGGTCGATTCCACTAATTTGTCACCTCCGCCTGTTGTCCCCGAGCTACCACAACGACGATGAATTTCCTCTTCGGCCACCATCGTAGCCCTCCACTGCTATCACAACACATACCGTGTGACGAGAGAGAGAGAGAGAGAGAGAGAGAGAGAGAAAGAAAGAGAAATTTGAGACGAGGTTGATAGATGAGATGAGGATGACAACGGTGACGGGAAGAGAGAGAACCTGAAGGGTGTTAAATATAATAACTATATATTTTATTTGTAATTTGTATGGTATATAATCATACTCACCATAGACGAGGCAACTGGGACAGGGGTGCGGCATCTGGTAGATATGATATGGGAGTGCTGGAGAAGATGAAGATATTTTAGGATTTTCCAAAAATTGATGGTGTGAAATAAGAAAAAAAAATTAAATAATTAAAATAATATGTGGTGTAAAAAGGTTTCGTTTGAGAATATATTTTTTTAGTAATTTTTTAACTTTTTAAGAAAAGATATACAGAAAAATTTTAAAAAAAATAATATAATAACTCACAATAAATTTTTAATTTTTTTGATTGAAACTAAAAATTGTCAAACAAAACCTAAGAGATTAATGTATAGCAAGAGTTTGTGTGGTGTGGATTTAGAATCACCCTTTTAAAAAGTCAAAATGAGTGTCTTTCTCAATTCATCGCCTCCCTCTTGTTTTGTGGGTCCATTATTACCTATTTTAATGATTTATTAGATTTATGCATGAATTATTTATTTAATAAAAATTAAATTAAATTAATAATTTTAATTCATTTTTTTCTTAAAAAAATGCGCATTATTTTTACAATTGAACTAATCCATTTTTATGAATATGAAAACAATAAAATTATATTATTATAGATTATTAGATCAATGTGATTTTAAAAAAAAAAAATTTACAATCGAGTGCAATTTTTTAAAATTAATTTAAATTAATAATAAATCCTATTAATATTAATAATTAAAATCTTAAACCTTTTAATAAATTTATAATTATTTTATAAAAATACTACTAAATTATTATTTTTTTTATTTTCTATATAAATAATCTACGCAACAAAATTAAAAATAAACCAAATGGCTCATCTAAGGGGAACTACTGATGGCCAAGCATTCGACTGGATGGTTTCATGAATTATAAGCCTCGTTTGCTTCTTCTTCTTCTTCTTCTTCTTCTTCTTCTTCTTCTTCTTCTTTTTCAATAGATATAAGAATAATTATATTATAAGAAATAATCACATCATTAAACAGATTACTAACTCACAATAATTTAAAAAAAAAAATCAACAAATTCATCAAGTCTAGTCCAATAACCACTACTAATCCTATACAATTTTCATAATGGGAGAGAAATAAATCAATCTATATATATATAAGATTGGATATGATTAGATTATTGATAGGATTGTAAAAAATAAATTATATTATTGTTGGCTTTTTTGGCTTTCGAAGGTTATTATTGTAATTTTGAGCGTACCAGCAAGGATCAATCAGTCCTTACAGAATATTAATTGCCAACTAATTATCAAACGATTGTGTTTTAGTTCTTTCAACCTCAATGAAGAGGACTTTTACTAGTGGCTTTGTTTAGGAGAATTAAGCAAACAATGATAAAAGGACGAACAATTGTAGCATTTCATTAAGTAAAATTGAAGACTTACAAAGATCCAAATCAGCCTCGTAGAGGTTTACAGCAACAAACTACTTGAAACTACTCCTATGAACGAAGTCCAGTGCAAGAATTTGAAATACAGAAATGTAAAGAAAAAGAAATGTAAAAATTGGAAGGAAAAATAAAGTAGATAAAACTAATTTTTTGGATCTGAGTCTAGGACTCTTTCTAGGGCCTTCTCTGCTATTTATACTTCTCAATGACAACCGTCGAAATGTATTTCTAATCGTCGAATCATCCCTCCATGATCGCTGATCATGCTGCCTTACAGTTAGCTCCACTACGCCATATCTGCAGTTAGGCTTCCTTCCTGATTTTGAATTTAAATATGAGTAATTGTTGAAGCCACGTCAATTTGCATCTCTTTACTGATCCAGTGCTATGCAGATCCACAATAACCAATACCAACTGTCACGTGTGTGATTACGATTACAGATTTGAATTGTCTTCCCGTATTGCCCTCATCTTGCCATGTATCGAACTGTGATTGGCTTATACAAAATATATAGCCAACATTACCCTTCGCACTAATATACCCAATACTTGGTAATATTTGTGGATCAAGGTATTTTACGCACGTCTTAGAATGTGCATGGGCTTTGCATTTTTCAAAAATGCAACTGTCATTCATCAATGAAACATTTGCATTAAATTCTCTTCTAATCCTTGAACATCCCCACTATCTCAGTATTCGAAAAGACTGATACACCTTTTATGGCCAAGCCAATCTTCTCTTACATTGATCAAGCATACGAAGAGTTATTTGATGATGTTGTTCGTCCTCGAAAGAACCTTCATGCATTGATTAGCCACCTTTATCCACCTCCATTTATACAAGTTATGGAAGCTTTCGCAAATCACTGGCCTTCGAACCAAGAACCTACTGCTTACGATTCTTTGGAACACAAATTTGTAATTATGGATATCGGAAGCTCTTATTCTGTAACAAAGCCTTCCACATGGGATGAAGTTGCTGCTTCTTCTTCTTCCTCTACGACCTCTGATTGGGGAATTTGGCCTATCCTTACTCAACCCCAGACGAGGGAATGCATTCATCACCGATTCCCAGAATTCGATGACCCTCTTGAAATCCCTTATTCCAAACGCAGTTCCGTAGTATATCCATATGTTCCTATTGACCGTATATGCAGTCTTGAGGACAATCTGCTTTCATCATGGTATACTTCTACCTTGCCATCTCGAATGGTTCGAAGTGTCCAATGTCCTGATAAAGCTTTAGGGATCAGTCCTGTGCTTTTAGCCAAAAAAGAAAAACTTTATACCTCCGATTGGCTAGAATGTATGGCCAGACCTGAAATTCTAGATTCGATCAGGGAGCCTCTGACTGCTCCTTATCTGCCTTCCAATCCAAATTGGATTGATGAATTGAGACTCACTCTCTCTGAGGGCCAATACTTCACCCCCTACTAGGCCCCAGTGCCTCCAACTCCTTATCAGCAGTTTAGGGCTCAGACCTTACTTGCTGCTTTCTCCCATTTATCTTTTGAAGTCCTTCGAGATGACATTCCCCACAAAAACTTTCTATGGGCTTGTGACATTATGTCTCAAAGTCATCTTATCAACCCTGTGGCCAAAATAGAGCTTTATACCTTTTTAGACCAACTTCCTCTCCTACTCAATTGGCACTTCCAGGCTTCAATTACCAGTGAAGTTCTGGATGAAGCCTTCTCTGCTTGAATTCAGGTTCAATATGAGGCAGAGAACCTCCTTGATGAATATGAGGCCTTCAGGAGCCAAGATTCTGAGCATGGGAAGGATGTTGTAATGAACAAAGTGCATGAAGAAGAGGAGATGGACGCCACACATAAAGCCCTAAAACAGATAGAATTTGAAGTGACGGCCCAACAACTCTCTTCTAAATTAAGGGCTTATCAATTAGATAAACCAAACCTGGACAAGATAGAGGATAGAGTAGGAAAAGAGTATTCATTTATTGAATTTTGTTGGACTAAATTCCATGACCTTGTAACTTTGTCCATTCCATATTACTACGAAATCGAGAATGTAATCAAATGAATCTCAGCGTAAAACAACACTTATCAATAAAACTGGGCTTTCTGAATTTCATTTGTCAGATTCTGATTTACCACTCCAATTGTAAACTTAACTATATGGTTTATGTTCTTTAACTCCATCCCAGCTCAAACTCTTCCAAAGTGTGGAGTCTTCCTTTTAAGAAAACAATCATCGCCTCACATACCAACCCTAGGCCTAACATAATTCTTCAACTATCAGCTTCGACTTAAACAACTTTGCCCTTCGAAGCTTGATTTGATCATATTCAATTCCCCAACATATGGTTAATACAATCAAGTAATTTCAAATCAACTAATTTTGTTTCAAACAAACAGTCTACATTTTCCAAAATATGGAAACTTCTTTTAAGGACTGCACTGTTTTATTCTAAAAAAGTGATTTCTTCTGTATATTATCAAACCAACTATTGGTTTGAAACTTAGAACAAACAATTTCTAACCTTAAGGTATTTCAAGTTTTGCTTCGAAGGATTTTACTCTCACTAGCAAACCTAAAAACAGGTCCTTAATCCTTTTGAAGTAAACAAATACGTGAATATTTTTGCACCCTTAGGTATGGAATGTTCTTTGAAGTCGACTTTCTGCCTTCGAAGCCGTTTGTTATCTAATTTTGGCGCCAAAATTTGGCTTCGAAGCCAAATATTTTATTTCGAAGTTGACATCAGTATTTGAGATGCATTTCCCTCCATAACTATCAATATTGAAGGAAACTTTTCGCATCCGTACATTTATTACTTCTTTATGAATTCCACGATTGGGTATATTTTCAAACACAAAGGTTTAAAAACCCTTTCTATTTTGTGTTCTGAATTCACTTGTTTGTCTAACACACAAACCCTTCATCTCTACTGACCCTTTCTTTCTTGCTGCTCGTTACCAGTGGAATCTTCTTCTTTGAAAGTACCAACTGGTGAACGTATAAGCCCAACAATGACTTTGAAAAGATGCATTGAGGAAGAAATTGCTAAATTTAAAGCTGATGGATCGAGTGCCATAGACGGATGCCTCTTTGTCCCTCGCCATAGCGACAAACAAGAATATGTCCTAGGTTCTATCTTTCGAGAGGTTCCCACCCAACTTCCAACTTTGTACCCTCGTTTGGAGGACCACTTTCTTCTCTATGAAGGGGGACTTGACTGGGGAAATTGGAGAGTGAACCGACCTCATCGTTGCTGGCCAACATTGAGGGTAGAGCGGGAGGAGTGGTATGACAGGGTCGTGCCTGCAAGAGAATGGGACCTACAAGAGCTCTGCATTCTCAATGCCCTTCGTCTTTCCATGTTTATCATTCCTGAAGACCCTTTTTCGATTCCTACCGCTCTTTGCTTCTGGAATATGACCTTTAACTTTTTTCAGTTTCGTTGTGATATGATGGCTCCCACTGTTCTTGATATCTTCCATCTCTTAGGGCTTTCACCACTCGGTACCCCCTTTACACCCAGCTATCCAAACCTTTCGGTTAAATTTTCTCTTCCACCTTTGAATTCTTCCTTCAGTGACTTCGTAAAGGCTGAAAATATAAAGGTGGGCCCTGTGAGTGATCGAGAACTCTTCTCCTTTATTTTATATTGGTTGTGTAAATCTCTCTTTTGTATATCATCTCAACGAATCATGCCTGAATTTGCCACACTCGCAAAGGCCCTTGTTTTGAAGAAGCGAATAGCCTTGGTCCTTTATCTTTTAGGCCATGTTTATAGAGCATGCTCCCAATTCTGTGAGAAACCTCTTGATATCAACCAAGGAGGTTCCCTTTGGGTGCTTCAACTCTGGCTCTTTGCTTACTTTATTGATTTGTATCCCAAGTGCTTGAAATTCTTAGTTCAAGACCTTAGCACTTATGGAGAAAAGTATGGTAGAATTGCCCTTTATCCCGTTTTTTTTGCCTGCTATCTTACTTTTTTTCACCAGCTCCCTGTTTCTCCAGCTGCCACCTTCTTTTCCCCCTTCGATGCCAATAAAAGACCAATTTGGCTAAGGACATTCTTGGCTGATAGACAGTGTTCCATCCCATCGCACAAAGACATGTGGGCTTCTATTTTGTTGCCAAGGGAACCTTTTATTGGTACTTTAAACCCTCGAGCTTATAAGTGCATATCTAAGGTCTACTGCCCTTTCCAGTTTGCCAGGCAATTTGGGTTTATCCAAGGAATTCCCATTCCACTCTGCAGTTTCTTGAATGTCCATCTCACAGCCAGAGACCTGAGAGTACCCAAATCTAAACTAGAGGAGGCAACATTTAAACTGTTGAAAGAAGTGAGTGAGTTTAAATTTGTCCCCTTCCTCCCCTCTGGCTTAGTTTTGAAAAGATTTCAAAATTGGTGGACAGCCAATATGGAAGTGCATCTAGCAATACATCTATAATAACCCTCAACACTGATTACCGATAAGTTACTGATTACTGCTAAACCGAGACCGATTATGATTGATAATTGAATTGATTGAAATACTGAACTGACTGACTGAGATCCGAAACTGAATTGATTGACTGTATCTATTCAATTGCATGTTTATCTGTTTGACTGTTTAATTATCTGTTCAAATTTGTATGTTTAAACTGCAAATTGAAGGCCTTATCGGCGGCCAAATCTGAAATTGATTGATGTTCTGTGTTCCTCATAATTAATGTGATTTTATGGCATATTTATCCGAAAATCGATTTGGTGTGATTAAATTAGATTAAAATAAACTAAATCAAAGAGTTGCGTTATTTACGGAATTGCCATGTTAGTGGGCCCTTTATTATAACATATTTGAGCCTTGTTATACTCATTTGCAAACATTTCATTAGCTCATTTTGAGCACACCACCGAATTTAGAGAGAGAGGAACTTAGAAGATTCGTCTTCATCTTGTACATTGTATAGAAATTAAGAAGATTAAGGGAGTTCTTGCTTGATTGACCTTCTACACTTGTAATTGAAGACCTAAGGTAGATCATTGACCTTCTTTATTGTGCATTCGAGTTTATTCTTGCATGATTCATGGGTCTTTAGTGATCTAAGGCATGAATTGGTTCAATAGTGTTGAGTTGAAGCCCATTCCATGCATGCATGCTTGTATTGATAAGCTTGAAGTTGTTTTCATGGCAAATGTTACATGCATGCTCATATTTATGTTTAAGTCCATGATTTCATCATGTTTTTGGAAGTTTAGACTCATTTGAACTTGCTTTGGAGCTTTGAAGTTGATTAAAGCCTTGCATGTCACATTTGAATTGTTGTTCTTGAACTTTGGTTTCAAATGAGTTTAATTAAGCTACCCTTGGGCTTTGATTTTTATAAATTGAGCTTGGAATCATATAATATTATGAGTTTACAAGAGTTTTCCAGAAATTCAGCCCAAGAGGATCGATTTTGATGCTTTGAAACTTGGTTTTGAACTTGGAGTTCAAATCTGGATTTTCCAAATTTTGGTCGTTCGCTCGAGCGGGGGAAGTGCCACTCGAGCGAGGAAATCGAGCTCCCAGCATCTCTCACTGTTTTATAGTCCGCTCGAGCGGGGTATTGTACGCTCGAGCGGAGGCTTGTGTCACATGCTCGAGCGGGGGAGTTGACGCTCGAGCGGGGACCTTTGTTGCATGTCCGTTCGAGCGGGGAAACCTGCGCTCGAGCGTGGAACTGTTTTTCTGAAAATTCTGAAACTGTTTTCTGAGTGCATCTTTGCATCCTCATTCCATTCTAGGCATTCTTAGGCCTAGTTTAAGACATCTTAATGAGGATATAGATGTAGAACCACGCCGAGGCAAATTAGGGATTAAGTTATTATCTTTCCCAACTGTGTAGCTTAGTGTGTGTTCAATCTGTTAACTGTG
The DNA here is from genome assembly GCA_036172215.1 of Camellia granthamiana. Taxonomy (NCBI): domain Eukaryota; kingdom Viridiplantae; phylum Streptophyta; class Magnoliopsida; order Ericales; family Theaceae; genus Camellia; species Camellia granthamiana. The sequence continues at coordinate 26,229,568 of CM069903.1, read as the reverse complement.
TAGGGTTGGCTTACCGAGGAGACGCTCTAGCTTACTGTAGCCCAGAACTCTGTGAGTAACAACTGTGTAAAGATATGTTCAAAAATGATTATCTTCTGAACTGTTTACTGAACTGATACTGTTTACTGAATTGAACTGTTTACTGAACTGACACTGTTTACTGAATTGAGCTGTTTACTGAACTGATACTGTTTATTGAATTGAACTGTTTACTGAACTGATACTGTTTACTGAATGAATGTATGTCCTTTATTTTGAAACGTATTGTGGCATCCTTAGCACCTACTGTTCACTGTTACTGCCACTGTTACAGAGATCTCTGTCGGTTCCCAAGTTTGGAACCACTATTGTTTACTGTTATGATGGCCATTCTGTATTTCTGATATGGAACAACGTGCTGCATGGAGCTAAGTGCTACAGAGTGAGCCACCTCTAGAGTCTGTGCGAGACACCTCTTGAATCCATAAGTACTGTACTGTTTTCTGAAATGGTACTGTTACTGTTACTGTACTGCTACTGATGGCCATCATTCACTGTTTGGTCTGTTAAGACCCGGTCTTTCAAGACCTACCGTTTACTGTACTGTATGCTAATGGATGTACCATATATCACTGTTTTGACTGAATGACTGTTATGGCCTGAAATATGAGCCACAAACTGAATGATTGATAAACTGATTGAAATGACTGTTTTCAATACTGAAAAGACATTCATTCTTAACCTCTTTACACATTGTGTTATTCAGGGCTTTAGCTCATTGCTCATATATATATGTAGGTGTTCAAGCACCGGACCGTTGCTAGCAGCATCAAGGTAAACACTGGTTTTGTCAAGCCAACCACTGTGCCTCACTGCGAGGTTCCGAGCCTATCAAGCTATGGCTTAGGGGCTTAGGGGTGTTTTATTTCCCCCATCTGTCTCTGTACCTATTTTGTATAACTGTATAGACTGATAGCACTGTACTGTACCATTTACTGTACTGTTTAATAGGGATTAAGTCCCTGTACTGAATGATTGTATATATGATGCATACTGTTCTGTACTGAAAGTATAAATGTATGAAAAGTCTTTTTGCATACAGACTGTCATAGCTCATTGGACATTGTTTTATTTACTGTATTGGCTTCCGCCATGCCCCTGTACTCTGTATTACTGTTCTACTGTTAAGCAGGCCTTCGGTAATCTCGGATTACTGGCCGGTCACGGTGCTAAACCCATAGGGGCGGGTTTGGGTCGTGACAACATCCTCATGATTTACTGATAAGGCTAGGTGTGCCTTCTAAGGCTAAACCAAAAGAAGCTGGGACCATTCCCTCTCTTTCTATAACTGCCAAGACTATTCCTGCAGTCTCACTCCCTCCTTCCAAAGTTACTAGAGCTGCTTCGAAAAAAAGGTATGCATTTTTAGGTTTCCTTTCTTTCAGAATTTTCTGTTTGTTTTCTTCATATTCATACTACTTGGTGTAGGGTCTCCACAAGAAGAATCTCTCAAAAGAGCTGAAGCTCTAGCTATTCTCAAAGACTAACACCAGCAGAAAAAGAAAATAAAACTAATACTCACTCATGAGGAGTCTGAGCCTCAGATTGAAGAGAAAGAGGCAGAGAAAGAGCAAGAAGTACCACTGCAGAGAAAAAAGAGAAAGAAGATGACCGTCTCTCCTTCTGACTTGGTCGAAGACCCTACTCATAAGGCAGCTGTCAAAGCAGTAGAGAAGGAACATTCTAAAGAAATAATTGTTTTCTAGAGGGTTGAAAAAAGGCGACAGTAACAACTACTACGAGATGAAGCAGTTGCTACTGATACAATCCAAAGGGAAACTACGAGAAGGCAACACACTGCCGAGCATTATTCCCTTCGTAGTTCTCCCATCATTGCCACCACCTCTGAAACTAGTAATTTCCTTTCATGTCTCCACTTTTTTTTCTCCAATTCTTAATACTGGGACTTAACATTGTTTTGTATTTCTTATTTTGCAGCGACAACTACTTTGCTTTCTCTTCCAATAAGGATTCCTTCAGTTTCAACTGAAGTTGAACAACCTCAAAATGTGGAACCAATTCAAAAAATACTCCCACTTCCTGGCCCTATATTTTCCATACTTTTCTTGAGGCCAAGCATTCCTGCATCCCTATCCTTTGGGTTGACTCCATACTTTCCTTACTTATCTTTCAACTCTACTCAATTTGCTCTCCCTTTAAGCCTTGCTGCTCCTTCCCCTCCTGAGGAAATTCTAGCTATTACATCATCTCCAGTGATAGCTGATTTCCATAGAGAAGACACTGGCAGCTTTCCAATTCCTTGTTCATTATCTCTGCCTAGCTCCAGTCCCTCTTCTCTCGATCTACTGGTAGCCAAAACTATAGAGACTGCTAAGGATACTTCACCTTCTTCTCTTATTCCTATGCAGTCATTTCTTTCTTCTACCAGAGTTCTTTCTACATCTTCCATGTCAATGGATGAGGTGGACATCTTCGAAGCTAGGCTAGCTAGTCTTTTTGACATACCTTCCACCTATCCAACAGCTAGCAATGAAACTTAGCCATTAGTTCTAGCTGATTCTCTACTAGAAATTTTTGAGAGCTCTTCCTCCAGTGGTAGGAATTCCTTGCCTTCAATAGACCTGGACAGCTATTTGGAGTTGTTGACATCCTTCTTAAAGATTCCTTTCGAAGCCTTACAAAGGCCTATAATCAAGAATGGCTTCCTCCAGTGCTGCAAGATTGTTGAGCAATCCAATATGACTGTTTTAAGTCATTTATCTCAAGCGGCAGCCACCATTGATTTTTACATCAACATCTACCATGTTGCCAAGGCTGCAGAGGAGATATTGCTGAGAGACCAAAGTTTTGTTTCCAAAATACATGCTAAAGTGTTAGAACTGAAGGAACAACATTCTTCTGTCTCCCAATTTCGAGCTCAACTAATGGAGAAGAAAACTTAACTTGAAGAAGAGTTGTCAGCATTTAACCAAGCTTTAAATCGAACTGCCACCAAGCTGCAAATCACTAATCAAGGACTGGCTAATCGAAAGCAGGAGATGGCTACATCCATTCAGTTGTTCCCATCTCTTAAGAGTAGAAAATCTATTGTAAAGGAACAATTGAAACATTGTACTGACTTCTGGGCCAATCTATGGCTACATGTATTCAACTCATTATGAAATAAAATCCTTATTTATCATTTGAGTGTTTTCATGTTCTTTTCATTTAGCATTTATTTTATTCCTTGTGTTTCCCACACGGTTGGATAATAAGGCTTCAAATATCTGCCATTAATCTTCTTCGGATGCACATATCCATTCAAATTTTTCAAATGATATGCTCCTGAAGGCAAGACTCTGTGAATTTGATATGGTCCTTCCCAGTTAGGTGACCATTTGCCAAACTTGTGCCTTTTAATTCCTATTGGGAGTATTGTCTTCCATACCAAATCACCTTCATCAAAGCTAATGTGCTTGACTTTCTTATTATAGTTTTTGGCTGCTTTCTTCTTTTGGAAAAAAAATGCTATTTAATGCCAGAATTCTAGCTTCATCCACACTTTCTAATTCTAAACACATACTCTGATGGTACTGCCCAAGATTTAACTGGTCTTGGCATCTCACCTCAAGGACTTAACATTAATTTCCACAGGTAGTACTGCATCATGTCCATATACTAAAGCATAAGGAGTGATTCCTATACTTGACCTTGGAGAAGTCTTATAAGCCCACAATACATCCAACAGTAAGTTATGCCAATCTCTGGGATTATCTTCCACAACTTTCTGTATTCCTTTCTCCAAAGACTTATTGGATAATTCTGCCTGACCATTGGCTTGTGTATAATAGGGGGTAGAATTAACAAAATTAATTCCAAACTCTGCCACAAAAGACTTAACCATCTTCCCATCAAATACAGTCCCATTATCAACAGTTATAGTCTGTGGGATGCCAAATCTGTGGATCAGATCTTTAATGAATCCAATAACTTCGGTCTGGTCTACAGCCTTATACGGCTCAACTTCGACCCACTTAGTGAAGTAATCTGTGGCCACCAGAATGAAACAATGATGCTTCAAAGAGGGTGAGTGTATTTTCCCTATCATATCCATAGTCCATCCTCTAAACGGCCAAGGCTTCACAACTGCATGCAGATCAGTTATGGGTACATGTCTTATTACGCCATGCTTCTGGCATGCCTAGTAACCTCTAGCATATTCTATGCAATTCTTAAGGATAGTTGGCCAATAGTAAGAATGTCTTCGAAGCAGCCATCTCATCTTTACACCAGGCTGATGAGCACCACAGATGCCTTCATGAACCTCAGCCGTGGTTGTCAATGCTTCCTTTGGACCTAAACATTCCAATAATAACCCATCTGCCTTCCTTTTATAGAGAGCATTACCATAAATTATGTATTGCATAGATTGCAATTTGATTTTTTTGCTGGCTTTCGAAGATGGGCTAGCTAGATACTGCATTATTGGATGCCTCCAATCTTGTTCTTGTAATTCATTATGATTGACTTCTAAGACCACATTCCTTTTATTTAAGGGTGGTATTACCTTTTGATATGTTGTTTGACTTATGTTCATTTGAGTGTTATCCCTTCTCTTGAAATTCGAAACTTTCTGAGCCACATCATTAGCTTTGTTATTCAAGAATCTTGGGACATAAGTTACATTTGCTATCTGAAATTGAGAAAGTAAATGTAATGCAACAACATAGTATGGCAACATGCTTACACTTTGACATTTGAAAATCCCTTTCACCTGGTTAACTACCAATTGAGAATCTCCAAATATGTCAACTACATGAGCTTGTAATCTAATAAGTATTTCCAGTCCCATTATTAAAGCTTCATATTCAGCTTGATTATTGGAACAAGCAATTTCATCCACTCTGAAACCATGTGTGGTTTCTATCTCTTGTGGTGACTTAATCACCACACCAATTCCAGTTAGACCATTGGCTTTTGATACATCGAACCACATTTGCCATGGTTCAACACTAACCATACCAAGTTCCATTATCTCTTGGTTTTCTGTTTGACATGGATGGTCTGCCAAGAAATTAGCTAAAACTTGTTCTTTTACTGCCTTTTGGGGGACATATTCTAGATGAAATTCTGATAAAGCTAGTATCCATTTGCCAATTCTTTCCCTTAACATAGGTCTAGATAACATATATTTAACTAAATTTATGGTTGCAAGTACCAAGACAGTTGTTGGCAAAAGATAGTATCTTAATTTCATTGCAGCAAAATACAATGCAAGGCACAGCTTTTCTACAACTGAATATTTACATTCACAAGAATTTAGAAACCTACTAAGGTAATAAACTACTTTCTCTTTGCCTTCTTCATTGTCTTGGGCTAAGAAAACTCCCAGTGAATCTTCTGCTGCAGCTATATACAACTTCGAAGGCTTATCGCCCTTTGGTGGCATCAGCACTAAAGGGTTGGCCAAGTAGGCTTTGATTCCTTTGAAAGTAGTTTGATGCTCTGCTGTCCACACAAATTCCTTTTCATCTTTCAACCTTAATAAGGAAGAAAATACTTTAGTTTTCCCTGCAGTATTAAAAATAAATGTTCGAAGAAAATTAACCTGCTCAAGGAATTTTTGTACTTCTTTCTTACTTGATGGAGGCTTGGCTTCAATGATAGCTTTGGCTTTGTTTTGATCAATTTGTATTCCCTTCTTGTGTACTACATAGCCCAAGAAGTTTCCAGCTGATACGCCAAAAGCACATTTGAGAGGATTAAATTTCAACTTGAATTTTCTCATTCTTTCAAAAGCTGCTTCCAAGTGAAATAAATGTTCCTTCATGAATTGGGACTTTACTACAATGTCATTAATGTAACACTCTAAATATCCTCCAATGAGATTATGAAAGATAGTGTTCATAGCTCTTTGGTATGTAACCCCAGCATTCTTCAAACCAAATGGCATTTTAACCCATTCGAAGGTACTAATGTTCCCAGGACATCTGAATGCTGTCTTGTGGATTTCCTCTTCTGCAATGCAGATTTGGTTATAACCAGAGTGCCCATCCATCATTGATAAAATCTTGTGCCCTACTGAACTATCCACCAATAAATCTACTATGGGCATAGGGTACTCATTTTTTGGAGTTGCTAAATTTAGGTTTCTAAAATCGATGCATACCCTCATTTTACCATTCTTCTTAACTATAGGAACAATATTGGATAGCCATTCAACATACCTGGATGTCCTAATAAAGCCTATCTTGAGGAGCCTAAGAATTTCCTTCTTGACCTTCTGAATCACTTCAGGACTCATCCTTCTTAGTTTTTGCTTATATGCTTGAAATTAGGCCTTATAGGGAGCCTATGTTCTACTAATGATCTATCCAATCCTGGTAGCTCATTATAAGACCATGCAAAATAATCTTTATATCTCTTCAAGACCACCAACAACTGGTCCCAGTTAAGAGCATTCAACCAAGCACTTATATAGGTGGGCTGCTGTATAGAACCTTCCCCTAAGTTCACTTCTTCCAAAGGGTCTTGCATCTGAGGACTCACTGATGCTTCTTTTTTGATTTCTTTTATCTTCGAAGCAATCTTCTTGTTTTGTCCTGCACCCAGTTTCTTTGATTCAACATATTTGCCCTCCTCCTCATAGACAAAGTCTATCCACAAGGCTTCTTCTTCCTGTATCTCCTGGACTTTTGTTTCAATATCCAATGCACAATATTTATCCAAGGCCAAAACCCTGACCTGTTGCTGCTCCTGCTTACAACCAATTGCCATGGCTTCTTTCTCTTGCTTTTGCATCTTCTGGACTATTGATTTTGTGTCCAATACTGAGAACTTAATTAAAGCCAAAGATCTGGCCTCCTGGGTTCCATCTTTTTGCCTACAACCAGGCATCATTGTCATCTTTGGCGATAAACTCTTCATCAGCACTTTCTTGTACTAAGTGCTTCAGGTGTGCTAATTCCTCATCAGCCGTCACTTCGGTTGATCCATCAGGTTTCCTCAGTATACTGAGTGGTGCCACTCTTTTAGTATACAATTTGGCCTCTGCAAAATTTGCACAAGCTATGAAGTGTTGAGGGTCTGCATTGATCTCCTCTGTCTTTCCATTGCACAAGGCCATCATGATCTTCTGATGTAAAGAGGAAGGCACACATTTATTGGTGTGAATCCAATCCATTCCAAGTAGAGCATTATACTTAGCATTGCTGTCGATAACGAAGAATGCTGTTATGCAGTCCCTGGTTCCCACACTCAGGTTAATGGGCAAAATGCCTTGAGCCATCTGTTTGTCACCAGCGAAACCAGCAATGGTTATACTGGTTGGGATTAGTCTGGGGTTCCTCTTTCCTAGTTTCTTCAAAGAAGATTTCGGAAGCAGGTTCACCGCTGCCCCATTATCCACTAATACCCAGTTCATTTGTATCTCATCGAAGAAGGCCTTGATATACAAGGGTTTGACATGCTATGTCATGGATGTCATAGGATACTCAAAAGGGTATGAGAGGTTAATACTCACCTCTTCCTCACTCTCATCTCTAGTTTTCATTGGTGTGGCTACTTCAGATTCATCTTGCACCATACTCACTTGTGAGTCTTCACTAGAAACTGAAATTTGGTCAATCTCTTGACCTTGGTTTTCATCTTCAGCTTGAAACTCCTGGGATAGTATATGCACCATATTCACTGACACAGGAGGAAACGAGCCAAATTGGACAACTGGCTGTACCTGTTTCTTTTCCTGGCCAACTTGTTCAATTATTTCAGAAGCATCTTCCATGCTACATTCTGGCACTTCATTACTAACAACCTCCTTTGAGTGGTCTGTTTCTACTGGTTTTTCGACCAAAAATGTCTGTTCAGCCATGAAGGCTTCAAACATTTCTTCCTCAACCATCTCCTTCATTTGGCCTAGGTCAACTTCTCCCTCTGTCTCACTATCACTTTCCATCAAAGCCTTTTCCAATCCTGCCAAACTGGATCTTTCTTTGGTTTTTAGTTTAGAATGAACTTTGGCTAATTGCTCTCTCCTGCAACTCCTTTTGTCTTGAGGAGTCGATTTTGGATTGTGATCTAACTTTGAATTTTTTTTCTCTCTCTGCCTGGCCCTTTGGCTGGACCAATGAAGAGCTTTCTACACTTTCTTTCAGATCCTTCTAGTACTGAGTGTACCTTCGCTGGATCTTCCTCCTTTGGGACTTAGAAATCACTAGGACCATATTTGGTTCCTTTGTTTTTGGGTGTTTAAGTAACACCCAATTATTTGGAGCCACCAGAGGAGGTTTAACCATCCTTCCTTGGTCTCCAACAACACTTCTTTGGGTAGACATTTCCCTAGGTTTGTTCTACATAATAAACCAATCTAGAACTCCAAGTACCCATGAACCCACTAACCCAGTTGTTAAACTGTCTTTTTCTTTCCTCAAAGCCAGCTTTGAAGCTGGCTGTGAAGGCCACTGCCTAGCCCTGACTACCTGTTTTGGGCCTAATTCAAGCCTTTCATGAAGATGGCCACCTTCCCTTTTATGTGAGGCTGGTCTAGGGGGGCCAATCTCTAGTTTTGATCCCATGACTTGAACCCACTTCAAGTTTCCTCTTAGAATGATTGCCCTCTATTCTATAATAGTTAGGTGGTCTGGATTCATGTAGAGGTCTCTTGCCCTTGGAATGTACTCTAGTGGCTGTTGGCTCAACCATTAATGGCTGCTGCCTAATACCAGTTGGATATGGCCTTTTGTTATAAGCACTGGTTAGTTTAGGACGCCTCTGCACATCCTTGTAATATTGCTTCCCATCAATCGGAAGCCCTTTCAACCACTTGTAGCTCAACCTGCATCTGGGACACATTCTTTGCATGACAGCTGCCTCTAAAGAATCATCATCTAGTGCCTCTTCATCAGAGTCTTCCCTCTGGCCTGTAACACCTTGTCCAACAGCTGGTAAACTTCTAGCATCTTTCTTGACAGTAGTCTGGCTGGCAACATGCATTTGCACATTGACCTCTTCCAATTCTTTCAAGGATAAGTTCTGGAAGTCTGGCATAATAACATTGGCTGCCACTTCACCAATTTCTGGGAATGGATTAGTGTTAATCCCCATGGCCTTTTCTGCTTTAGCTGGGAATTTTAAGCTCCCCTTTTGAATCTGCTCTTGGATCTTGTCTCGAAAAACAATGAAGTTTTTAGTTGAGTAAGACCAAGAATTATGCCATTTACAATACACTCTTCCTTTAAGTTCCTCTGGAGATGAAATTTTGACTCCTTTTGATAACTTCAGGAAGTTTGCCGCAAGCAAATTATCGAAAATGTCATCTGCCTTCGTTAAATCGAAAGAGTATTTCCTATGAAGGTCTTTCTTTTTAAACTGCTGGTCTATTGTTGTGTCTTTATAAATTAATGCCTCACAGATCACAAGTTCTTTTCCTACAATCTTTGCTGTATCAATCTCATAATTAGGATCTCTATAATACATCTTGTATGATGCATTACTTCGATCTTATTCTTCCTCTAGTAATGCTTCATACCTAGACACCTTATAGGTTAGTTCCACTAAGTCTCTAAACTCAGTTGAGTCGAACTTCTTTCGAAGCCTAAACTCTAGACCATTTTGAGCCAATCTCACAAATTCAGGCTCTGGTAAGATGATCCTACATTTGTTCCGTGCTCTTTTGAATCTGGGAATAAACTGAGTAGCCTTCTCTTCAGGCCTTTGACTCAACCTTGCCAAGTCTACCATGGGAACTTCTGGCTCTGTTTGGAAGAATTGGGCATGAAATGCCTCATCCATTTGTTGCCAAGTTTGGATAGAGCCAGGTGTAAGGTTAATATACCATACAAAGGCTGCCCCAGTCAGAGAATTTGGGAACAATCTTAACTTCATGTAATCATTATTGGTAAATTCACTATAGCGATCCCATTTTTCCCTCCATTGTTTACTGTATTCCGGACTTGGGTTCCGTCATGCTTGTTGTTGTCTTTATCTTGTTTCCATCCTTTAAATTCTTTGTATTTGAGTTTTGGGATGTGTTGGGGAGGTTTGAAACTGGTTGGGTGTGATTTGAAATATATAGTTACTGCCTAGATTTTGGTTTCTTCGCTCAAGCGAGGCTTTTGTCGCTCGAGCGAGCTTTGGGTTTTAGTTCCTTCGCTCGAGCGAGATTTGAGTGGTGTGTCTTTTGGCTCGAGCGAGAACTTTTGCGCTCGAGCGTGCGTCTGCGTCTCTTTTTGACTTGAAGGTTGTGTTTCTTCGCTCGAGCGAGCTTTCCTTCGCTCGAGCGAGCGAGGACTATGTTTTGAGTTTCTTCGCTCGAGCGAGCACTCCTGCGCTCCAGCGTGCTTCTGGGTTGCAGACCTGAAGCTTCGCATTGTTCGCTCGAGCAACGCTTCTTGCGCTCGATCGAGGTTCTTTTGTGTCTGGTCGCTCAAGCGACCACTCCTTCGCTCGAGCGAGCCTCGAGTATATCGGTTCGCAACAGCGTGTTTTTGCATACTTTTTCACTATCTTCTTCCTTCAAACCCTAGATCCGGCACACTCTCTCTCTCTATACGTCTTCTCTCTACGAATATACTTGGTTCTTGGGTGTCTCTACCCTAGTCTCTTTGAAAAAAGGGTAGAGCTTGGTGTGGGCTTCATTTTGATCTGAAAAAGTTGAGCTTTGGAGCACTTTGAGTTTCTTCCTCCTTCTCCTTTGAGCTCCGAAATTTGAGGTAGGGATGATCTACCCCTTCTTATGAGTTTCGACATAAACATTGGTTATTTTGTATAAATGGTAGAATATGGGAGTTTTGGGAAGTTAGGGTTGAAACTTGAATTATTGAAAAGCAGGGTTTTCCATGTTTGGATTTATATGTGTGTAAGACTTGAAATTGGGGTTGTTTATGTAATATGAGTGAAATTGGCCTTGGGGGCAATGTTTGAGAATAGGAGGATTAAAGCCCCAATTGAAATTGAATAATTAATTTGGGAAAGTTATGGAAATATGAAATTGAGTTGAAAGTTATGAAATTGGGAAGTCATGAGAATGAATGGTGTAGTTGGATTGATTAATCACTCACCTATGAAAATGTTGATAATTTATCTGTTTGATATATTTATTTATCTGTTTAGAAATAACTGCTTTGGGCTACCGGTGGAGGATAGTCTTGATTGTTGTAGACACTGCATGATGATTAGGTGAATTAAAACTAATCAACTGAGTTATGTCATTGAATATGACTGTTGAATTGACACATTGAATATGTGCTTGGGTTGATCATTGTATATGATAAAGGGTTTAAATACATTGCATATGTATCTTGTTTGGGAAGAGATAGGGGATGCACTCCATGGTTTGGGAGGAGATAGGGGATATACTCTCAAACCTGTTCGGGAGGAGATAGGGGATGGACTCTGTTGATAACTAAGTTGGCCGGAGTGTCCAGGGTGAAAGTCTTGAAATCTTAATTACGTTTGCATAACGTAGATGATTGAAGTATCGAAGTATCGATAATATGAGTTGTAGTCTCATTTGAATTGATTATGATTGAAGTATTGATAGTATGAGTTGTAGTCTCACTTTGAACTGTTCGGACTAACAATGAACCATATCTATGAATTGGTTTGGATAATGAAACAGAAAGAGATTAAAATATGGTTGTGAATATGAATTGGTTATGGAAGAGATGTACGTTGGTTTATATGAGTTAAACATTTATCAAATGCTAATGTTTTAGTTAATTCTCATATTATGTTTAGCGTATCTCTACTAGGCTTTGACTCACCCTATATGGGACATCATTTTCAGGTACAGGTGATATGCCGCCTCCAAGGATGTAGCTTGGGAGGTTTAGAAGCTGAAGGCTTATTTTTTTGTAGTTACCTTTTTATATTACATGTACTTCAAGCCAAGAGCTTAATATGTTAAGAGTTAGAACTCTCTTTTGTTGCAACCAAGTGTTGACTTGGAAAGTTGTAAGCCTGTGGGGCATTTACTTTTGTTGTCAACATGTAATATTTTGTACTGAATACTCTGATAAATGAAAAGATGTTTTATTCTCTTATGTCTATGGTTGTCATGAATGATTGGTTTATATGTATCATTTTGAGGGCGTTACATTCACCACATTGAGCAGCGAACCTAGTAATATGCTCAACCGTTGACTGGTTTCCATTCCCATAAAAAAGAGCAAAGTCTGGTATCCTAAATTCTCTTGGGTATTCATGTACCCTATCTATCCATTCTGGATATGGCTTCCTGTATACAGGAGTTTGAACCCCTCGAGCCATCGGTCCACACATCTCTCTAACAATATCAGCAATTCGGTCCCTATGAACCATATTTTGTGCTTGTTGAACCACTACTGGAGGAACAAACATAGGATTTGGTGAACAACCTTGTGCCCAAGGTCCTCTTGGTCCATAGGGTGGCACATTTGGGACTGGGTGTCCCTGTGGTGCTGGCTGCTGTTGTGGGTATGGGTAACCCCTCTGAGCCTGTCCTGCAAAAGGACATGCGAAAGGTGCTGGAACAGGTGTTGTGTCTCTTCCAATTGCAGGGAACCTTTCCAACCTCCCGGGTATAAATTCGAACAAAGAATTAGCGAACCCCCTTGCGCCAGGTATGGCTTCAAACATAGGATTTGGAAACATCCTTATGTCATTTTCTTGTGTTGGGCCAGATCCACCAATTTGCATGGCTTCACTGTTAAGTAATGAGGCATTTTGATTTGTCACAGGCCTCGAAAGAGGTTCATACCAAGACTGAGGTGATGGTCTTTCATAGTTTTGGTTACTAGTTTGACCATTAGAATGTCCGTTATTTTGCATAGGCTATTTATCTCTAGCCAATCTTTGCTGAGGGACATTTGAAATTTCCTCCATATGTCTTGTGTTTGTTAGTTGATGGGTATTCATTCGATCCATGAACGATGTTGCCCATCTTTCCATTGTGTTTATTAACTACTGTCCCATGGCATCTAGTAGGCCACCCCATGGATTCATTGGCTGAGTAGATGAAACAGTGGATGGTCCAATTCCTTGGCCTCGTCCAATATTTTGAACATGTGGTACTTGTTTCGAAGTGCTGGTCTGTTCGACCATAGGTTCTAATAAAACAGGTACTTCCATAGGATGTGTTATCACAGTATCCCCTGGATTAGGCATTTCTACCTCTCCTTCCACGCCTTCTTCCAAGCGTTCATTTTCTCCTTATCTCCTACATGTAGCCATTTCAATTAGTCCCACTAGGCATGCCAAAAATATATGTTGACTTTTTTGGCTTTCGAAGGTTATTATTGTAATTTTGAGCGTGCCAGAAAGGATCAATCAGTCCTTACAGAATATTAATTGTCAACCAATTATCAGACGATTGTGTTTTAGTTCTTTCAGCCTCAATGAAGAAAACTTTTACTGGTGGCTTTGTTTAGGAGAATTAAGCAAACAATGATTAAATGAAGAATAATTGTAACATTTCATTAAATAAAATAGAAGACATACAAAGATCCAAATCAGCCATGTAGAGGTTTACAGCAACAAACTACTTGAAACTACTCCTATGAACGAAGTGCAGTGCAAGAATTTGAAGTACATAAATGTAAAGAACAAGAAATGTAAAAACTGGAAGGAAAAATAAAGTAGATAAAACTGATTTTTTAGATCTGAGTCTGGGACTCTTTCTGGGGCCTTCTCTGCTATTTATACTTCTCAATGACAACCGTTGAAATGTATTTCTAACCGTCGAATCATCCCTCATGATCGTTGATCATGCTGCCTTACAGTTAGCTCCACTACGCCATATCTGCAGTTAGGCTTCTCTCCTTATTTTGAATTTAAATATGAGTAACTATTGAAGTCACGTCATTTTGCATCTCTTTACTGATCCTGTGCTATGCAGATCCACAATAACTAATACTAACTGCCACGTGTGTGATTACGATTGAAGATTTGAATTGTCTTCCCGTATTGCACTCATCCTGCCACGTGTCGAACTGTGATTGGCTTATACAAAATATGTAGCCAACAGTTATAAAATTAGATGGGAAGAATATCATGAGATAATAGACGAAAATATAATTATTTTTGACAATTGAATAATTTTTTTGTATAGCAGTCAAATCATCTTATTTTTGTAATCTTTTTATATTATGATTAAAATTATTTAAAATTTTAGTACCATATAAAGCAAGCAATGGATTAATAATTTCCCATTATTCCCTTATCCTGCAATGAGAAAACAACAATGATCGAGAGTTTTAATTTTAGAGCTCTAAAGCGAGTTCTAGTGATATGATATGAGAAAAAAACAAAAAACAAAAATATAAACACATATATCACATCACATGTAAACCCCACTCTTTATCACATTACTAAAACTCTCTTTATAGTTTCAAAATTAAAACTATCAATCTTTATTCATAAGAAAAATATTTGCAACCACTAAAATGTATTTATAATTTTGTTCATAATAATATGATAGAATATTTGTCAGTGTTAATTTATTATCCACTTAATGATTGTGCATCTATATGTAGCACTGCTTCTTATCTATATACATACAAGATGGGGAACATCCATCCACATCGGAGACGCACGATCACCAACAAACAAAAAGATGGAAGCAACCAAAAAACAAACACAGACCCATTTTGTCCTAGTACACGGTGCTTGTCATGGAGCTTGGTGTTGGTACAAGCTCAAACCACTGCTGGAGTCTCATGGCCACAAGGTCACTGCTCTCGACCTCTCGGCCTCCGGTATCAACATGAAGAAGATAGAAGCACTTCGCACTCTTTATGACTATACAGAGCCGTTGATGGAGGTCATGGAATCGCTTCCTCCGGGCGAAAAGGTGGTTCTCGTTGGGCACAATGTTGGCGGCTTAAACTTGGCTCTTGCCATGGACAAGTTCTCCTAGAAAATCTCCGTTGCTGTCTTCCTCACTGCTTTCATGCCTGATACTGTGCACAAACCCTCGTTTGTTATCAAACAGGTATAGATTATATAGAAATTAATCACAGAATCAGATATAAAAATAGTCATACAGTTACAAGGCCCAGCCACTAATGCTAGAAACGCCTAAATCACTCATACACTATACACGTATTTGTGATCTTTTGTTTTCTACTGCCCACTTCATTTATTGGGTTATTTATTTGGTATAGTTTTTCCTAAGTTAATAATAATTAATAATCAAAATGTAAAAATTAAAATTTCTCATCCTCATGTTTTCTAATAACAAGTAGTTTTTAGATTGAGAAAAATTCACATTAGTGAGTAATGATTTTTTTTTTTTTAATTTGAAATAATAATAAGTTCATATTATTAATTTATCATACTGTTAATGCTTGAATAATATTTAATATTAGTGAAGCGACTACGATTCGATAAGGTTGTGTTTGGTTGAGAATTTAGGAATAAATTTGATAAGGAAAAGTAAAAATGTGTATGAATCTAAATAAAATGTGACTATATTTTTTTTCACATTTTATTTTTCTTTTTAAATTTCCTAACCAAACATAGTGTAAGTATAAACTTTTGAGTTGTCTATTTTTTATTCACATTTTGCTTACTCCTATCAAATGAAAAACTTTTTGAGTGGTGTTTTTTTTTTTTTTTTTTTGTAGGAATAAGAAACTTTCATAGATTAAAGTTCACAAACTTTTTGGGTAGTCTTTTTGAGTTGTCTGTTTTTTGGTTAATTTTCTTCTTGCTGCAGTACCTTAAGGGGACAACCCCAGAATCATGGTTGGACACAAAGTTTGAATCCTATGGTACTCCTGAAGTGCCCCTAACATCAATGTTCTTTGGCCCCAAATTTCAGGCATCCAAACTCTACCAACTATGCCCCATCCAAGTAAGCCATCCTCTCTCTCTCTCTCTATCTCAAAATTAAACACAAAATCGGGAAAAAAATATTATCATATGATTTCAATATTCAAATCCGAATTTAATTTTTGTGTATCTATACATACTACAAGTTAATATGTTATTTGTACAGGATTTCACACTAGCAACAATATTACTGAGGACAGGGTCACTATTTTTAGAAGATTTGACACAGGCAAATAACTTCTCAAATGAAGGTTATGAATCGGTGACACGGGTTTATGTTATGTGCAATAAAGATTACACAATACCAAAGGAATTCCAACGGTGGATGATCGAAAATAACAAGGGAATGAAAAAGGTGAAGGAGATCAAGGGTGCAAATCATATGCCAATGTTTTCAAAGCCTCGAGAACTTTGTTGCCATCTCTTAGAGATTGTTAATAAGCACACTTAAAAATATGAGATGACAAATAAAACAACCTTAAAAAGACTTCTATGTGCTATGTTTTGATTGTAGCATGATATTTTTTCCCCTTTCAATTTGTCATAATAAAACTGCTGAGTGATAATAAAATTGCCGTTGTTTCGTTGGTTGTGATTGTTTTCAAACTTTTTACCAAAACGTATCTTTTTTTGCTTTTTATTTCTCATTTTCTTTTTTTTTTAAATTTAACACTTAGGTCGTGTTTAAATTATGTATTTAAGTAAGAATTTAAAAAGGCAAAGATAAAAATAATTAAAATGACAAAATGTATTTTACCCCCTTATAGTTTTGCTTCAAAATATTTTATCCCTTTATAGTTCAAATATAGAAAAAGAACCGTATGATTTTGGACTAATGTGCAAATCTACTCAGGGCAAAATTAGTTAAATACATCTATGGTATATTTTCTCTCTCTCTCTCTTCTCTAATATATATAATTTCCTATCTTAACCATATACTTAACAAATAAAATCATAGTAAACTAAACACCTTATCATAAAATTATTTTAATTTTTAACCCAATTTCTTATTTAATAATATTTAAATTAAACATAAAATTTCCATAAATTAAACCATAAGATTAAGGATTTTTTTTTAAAAGATTTTCAATATTTAGATTTTATAAGATAAAGACAAACGATATTTTCATAGTAGTTAAGGTCCCTCAACATTTTCACAGAAAAAATTCGACTCAGAGAAATTTTAGTCCTGACACAAAGAAATTTTGCCCGACTCAAAGAAATTTCAACTTTGCAGAGAAATTTCAAAATTTCTCTGGTATGATCACAAATTTTTTTTATCGAGAGACCTTAGCTAATAAAAAAATGATAAATTACACCTACACCACCTGAACTTTGGATTTAATACATATCACCCCTAACGTTTGGGAAATTACACTGACCCCCCTATCATTGTAATTATTTAGACGGAATTAATGTTGGTATAAAAAAAAAATTTGAACTAATACACTCTTTTTCTTACTTTGCTTTTCTTTTTCTTTTTTTCTTTTTTTTTCTTCTTTCCTTTGCTATATATATATATATATATATTTTAATGTCATTTCTTCTGTTTTTCTACCAAAAGTTGTTACATTTTATATAACAGGGGGTTTGTGAAATGAGACTATTAACCACATGGGTGAAAATGTAATTTCTATAATGTCAGGGGGTACAATGTAATTAGACCAACCTTAAGGGGTGTCAATGTAATTTATCCTAAAAAAATATTTTAAACCTCTCCTACTATACAAAGTTGGAGATGGATGTTTCACCAATTTTTCCTATGATTAACTTAAACACCGTAATTTATTATCATAAATTTATCTTAAGCTAATTTTTAATTTTCATAAAAATTTAAAATAAACACATATATATATATATATGTATAATTAAATCAGAAATTAAACTAAATACCCTCTTTTAGTATCATAAAATTATTTTAGTTGATAACATTTTAAATTAAACATATAACTATATATATATAACAAATTAAACTAAACACCTTAATTTATTAAAATTATTTTATTTAATAACATTTTAAATTAAACATGTAAATAAATATAATTAACTCATAAATTAACCTAAATACATTAATTTATTACTATAAAATTAAATCATAAAATTATCTTTATCTAATTTTTAATTTTTAACCCAATTTCTTATTTAATAACATTTTATATCAGACATTTACACGTATATACACACATCTATATATATATATATAAATTAAACCATAAACTAATCTAAATAATCTAATTTATTACTATAAAATTACCTTAATCTACTATTTAATTTTTAACTCAATTTCTCATTTAATAACATTTTAAATTAAATTAAATTAAATTAATTTTTTTATAAAAGATGACAATTAGGGTTAGGGTTTGGTTAGGATTAAGATTTAATTTGGAAAATACGATTAATATGGGGCTATTATTGACATTTGATTCAATTTTTTACTTTGACTAAACACTTTTACATTGCCCACTCTCAATTTGAGAGTGTGACACAATTTCCGTTATCTTTAACAAACAAATCTGTAGCACTTTATTCCACAATCATAAAAGAGTTCTCTACCTATATTTTTTTTAATATGTAATAGTTATATTTTTCAAAAAGTTTCATTTACCCGATACTTTTATTTTGGCTAGTACTAGGGAGGTAAGAAAAATCGACCAAAATGATTGAACCAAACTGACTATATTGGGTCAATCTTTTAATATGAATCAGTTTGTGTAGTTTTTTTTTTAAAAAAAAAAAAAAAATTTATTTGACTTTTGATTCGGTACTGATTTAGGCACCTTGTGCACCAAATTAAACCAAAATTGACCAAAAATTTTTCATATTAAACATAATGGCCTCTTTTGAGGACGACGTTAAAAGCAGCTTTGTCGCTTTTAACTTCTTTTTAGTCATATCACATCTCTATTTTTTTACATATTTTTTAAAAAAAATAAAAAAAAGCCATAAAGTTAGCTTTTAATTTACTTCCTAAAATAACCCAATATATCTTAAATATATAATAAAATTGGTTGAGTACAAAATTCAGTTGAATCACTTAATTGTTTGTTTTTTCTTAAATATTCTAGTTTTGATAATAGACATTGGCAATGTGATAAGTTGTTAGTTTGCCACTCATATGTGGTTGAATCAAGTTTTGCTACTATTATGCCTATAGAGCTATAGCAAATGTTTATGTCGTTTTTCATTTTTTGTTTTAATTCTACTTGAAAATCCTAAGTGATTCGTGATTAGATCAAGATTAAAATATTTTAATTCCCAATCATTCAAAACAGACAATCTAAATCATCAAGTACTTACGAAAGTGATTTAGATTGTTATTTTCGAAATAAACAATAAATCGACACAAACAATTTTTACGTGGAAAAATCACAATTGAAGAACCTTCAATTGTAATAAAAAACCACGGGCGAAACGTCACTAATCAATCCACTACTGAAGAAAGAAAGATTACAAAGATAACAAACAAATTACCCAACTACTCCAATTTGTCTTCAAATCTTCTGTAACTCTTTCACCAAGCCTTCATCTCGGAACTGATTAATCTGAAGTTGAATCCACAACTTCACTTGTCGAATCAACGATTACGTACAGAATCAAATTCCTTTGAAACTCCATGTTTGAATCTTTGGAATCCACCGAAGAAGACTACTCTTGTATGTAATCAATCAACCTCCTTGATTTGTGCTTGTCAATTCATGAGTTTAATACTCACTCAAAATATCAAGGAAAACTCACAAGAAATACTCCAGAAGAAAACCTTAGAAAACCTCAAAGTAGATCTAAAAACCTAATCCTCGTTTTGGAGTAAAACAAACAGTTTATAGAAATCTTGGACTGTGAAGTTCGCTCGAGCGAAGCTTCTCTCACTCGAGCGAGGAACTTATCTCGCGTGATTTCCATAAGTGGCTTTGCTCGAGCCACGCATCCTGCGCTCGAGCGAACAATCAACTCTTCTAGGTTTTTATGCAGATGCACTTCTTCGCTCGAGCCGCACAAGCTTCGCTCGAGCGCACATTCATCTCTTTCAGGTTTTTGCCAGACGCAGTCTTCGCTCGAGCGAGGACTCCTTTGCTCGAGCGAGCAAGACAAAACAGCACAAAAATTTACAACTCAATCACACAAGTTTGTTCGCGAGATTGACAAGACTCAGGGACCTAACAATCTCGCCCTTTGTCAATACCCAGACAAAACTTTCTAACACAATATCCTAAACAAACGAACAAACTAAACAAACCAACTCTAAAACCAGAAAATGAACCAACTACCAAACCAATCTTAATGGAAACACAATCTGCACAACATAAACTTCGAGAGAATTGTTATTCATCATGACTTAAAAAAACAGAAACCCATTAACAACATCATTAGCAACTTGAATTCCAATATAAACAAAATAACATGTTGCCCATAAGTCCAAGTGTTGCCTGCAAAAACATCAATGAGTATCCCATATACATCACCCCAAAAAGATAAATCCTGCCTGCAAAAACATATGAGTATACCCCCCAAAAACACATATACCTATATATCCCCAAAATATACTCCCCCTTTTTGTCCGGGAGTGACCCAAAAGACAATCATATACACCTTTAAAAAAAAAACTATCCAAAACTGTCAAATAAAGAAACCAAAACTGTCCAAAAAAGCATAGGTCAAAAACTAGGAATGAGATGAAGATGGTTGCTGCAACTGAAGTATAGAAAGAATCTGAGCAAGCATGGTACTCTGCTCATCAAGTCGGCCGTCAAGGGTATCGAGTCGAGCATCCAAATGATCGAGGCGACGAGTGACTGACTGCTCAAACTACTGCAACTGGCCACAAAATGAGTGAGGATGCATCTCAGGTATATCAGATGCACCTGCTGGGGCTGCATCAACCTCCTCCTCCTCCTCTGCGAGTGGATCATCACCTGTAGCAGATAGCCCAACCCTCGACACACCCCCCCTAACATGTGCTTGACTCTGAGAAACG
Organism: Camellia granthamiana; assembly: GCA_036172215.1. Lineage (NCBI taxonomy): Eukaryota > Viridiplantae > Streptophyta > Magnoliopsida > Ericales > Theaceae > Camellia > Camellia granthamiana. The sequence continues at coordinate 26,208,807 of CM069903.1, read as the reverse complement.
GTTAACTTGGTGATGGGTTTAATAGGATGGGCAAACTCATCATCATCAAGAGTGGGAACACCAAGAGAAGAGAGAAAACGAGTGAGGAAACACCCATATGGAAGACCCAAAGACTTACGACCATTATAAACCGTAATCATTTTGGAAACTATCATGGCCGGTAGATCAATGGGAAGCCTGTGATTGATGCAATACAACACATAACCCTGATCTTGGGTAATGTGTGAAGAATGGGTGGTGACATGAAGATTAGCACACACAATGATATTAAGGAGACGAAATCGAGGAATAAGCTCATTCTGTTGAATGAGTGCCCCCGCGAACCAAGTCCGGTCACAACCACAAAGTTCAAACGCAACTTGATCAAAGTCAATACTAGAACGAGTAAGAAGAGGAAACCAAAAATTCGGGACTTCGGGAAGATTAAGAAATAACCGAAAAACTTCACAAGTGATGTCTATAGGTTTCTTCCTAACCCAAGTGCGAAATGAGGAAGGAATTTCTTTGCGAATGGAATGAATGTTGCAATAAAGTTCACGAACTAAACTCAGATTTTGAGGCCCAGAAAAGACCAAAACTTAATCACCCCCTAGATAGTCAAACAAAGAGCGAATAGGGAGCAACTCAAAGGCACTAGACAGGACATTCCTTTCCAGATGAACTTTCCGAGAGACATAAAACTCCTTAAACTGTTTGGACTTTTCTTTGGACTCAAACTTTGAAACTGGGGCGAGACACTGTGGTCTTACGACGCTTGGAGCGCTCAGCCATGACTAAACAACCCAAAAAAAACCAGACAAGCACAGAGAAAAACCAACAACCCAAGGTACCCAATGACAACATGAGAATCCCAGAGAAAAACAAAAATAACCATTAAAACAAAATTAGTCTAGAGACATATCACCAAGAGAATAATCAAAAAAACAAAAACTGAATGAGGGTAAAAACACCAGATACAGTTAAATCACCAAAAAAAAAAAAAAAAATGTACTAGGACCACAAATTAAACATTTAAATGTTAAACACTAAATAAACAAATTAAACAACCCACAGAGATTAGGATATGAAACTCTAAATAAAACCCCAAATTAAATCATAGCATACAAACCTAGCATAAAATGGTCCAAAAACACTAACCCTAGATGCAAGAGAGAGACACTAGACATGATGAAATAAGCCAAATCAACAATGTTGAACCCTAGATTAAGACAGAGTAGATTGACAGTCACATTATAAAATGAGAAGTAAAAACAAGGAGAAAAGGAAAAAAAAACTTACCAACCACTGAGAATGCAGATGAAGGGAAGAAAGATGCCCTAAAAACAAGAGGTAAACAACAGAAGAGAGCTGCAAGGACGACCACGAAAACCCTAGGGGAGAGAGAAAGAAAACACGAAGAGGGGAAAAAATGAACTGAAAAGACACAGCTTCAGAATTTGAACCTCGACTGGTCGCTCGAGCGAGGACAATTAAGTGCAAGGGTTCGCTCGAGCCAAGAACTTGTCGCTCGAGCCAAAAATGCACGCTCTCAGGTCTAACTCAGCAGCAGAAGCATGCTCGAGCGAGCAATCCTTCGCTCGAGCGAAGAAAAAAAAAAAACAAAAAACAAATTTTTTTTTTTTTAAAAAAAAAAAAAAACAAAAAAAGAACCAATACTCACACTATGTCATGAGACCTGAAACAACAGAAAGTGAGCACAAGAGCATGAGTATGATACTAAGATGAAATAATCTACAAGCCATGAATCCCGCTAACTTGCAATTTTGACAAGATGAAGCAAACAATCATGCGCAAGTCAGATAAACTCAAAAACAATGAACATAAGCTACATGAGAATGTACAACTCAGAAACCAGCATGAGAGCTCACAAAAAATAATGTGTGTGTGTGTGCAATCCATGAGAGGCCACAGAACTAGAGTCAATTCTCGTAGTGATCGGATGGCTGGACCTCCGGCAAGAGTAACTGAACATCACAGAGAAAAGTCAAACCACTAGGGATCACGGGTATTTGTTAAGTAAACGCGAAGGCTCCCCCTCAATCAATGATTCTTTTTTTTCTTTTTTTTTTTTTAACTTTTCTTTCTTGTGGGCACTCACTGGTGGCATGTACGCTCAAGAGTATGGAGACCAAACCAGAGAAGGATGAAATCAAAAAAGATGGCCTGGTTGGTGCCTCTGAGGTAGCCTTTTCCTAATGCCTGGACTTCAATGAACTGAGGGAGAAACCGTGAAAGTGAATAAATGATGGTAGATGGTTAAGAGACTCAACATCACCCATGATATACTAGTATAGGTCAATTCCTCAGACAAAATACAAGAAACACTGTCAGTGGTCCATAGAGAACTTTGATCACTTGTGCGGAAACCCCTGTAACAGTTTATCTCAAGGATGTGTACAGAATGAGATCATGAAGTAAATGAGTATGGGCATTCAGAATGAGCTATGAACAAAGAAGAATGAGATCTTGTAAGCAGCATGAGCAGAGTTCATATAAACTTTTAATGCAAAGATTACAAGAATCAGTGACGATGAGATTATAACATCCAAGCACACAAATAGCAAACACTCACTCTTCTTCAAGTAATAGGTAACACCCTAGTGACTAAGCACGACACCCAAGGTCTTTCTAAGGAACTCAAACCGAAGAAGATCAAGGGGTTTTGTAAAAATATAAGCTTTTTGATGCTCAGTGGGTACTTGTTCAAGAACAACAAGGCCTTCTTCCACTAACTCTTGAATAAAATGATGACGGATGTCAATGTGTTTGGTGCAAGAGTGTTGGACAGGATTTTTTGAAATGTTTATGGCATTTGTGTTATCACAGAAAAGAGTGAGAGTGTTCTGTTCTATCCCATAATCATGAAGCATTTGCTTCATCCACAGCATTTGTGCACAATAACTCCCTGCAGCAATATACTCAGCCTCAGCAGTCGAAAGGGAGATGGCATTTTGCTATTTACTATGCCAGGAAACCAAATTATTCCCAAGGTAAAAACACCCCCCGGATGTACTCTTCCTATCATCAGCACATCCTGCCCAGTCGGCATAAAAAAAATTAGTAATTTCAGCTGTAGTATCAGTAGAAAACCAAACCCTATACCCCAATGTCCTATTAACATATTTAATGATGCATTTGACAGCAAGAAGATGAGACTCTTTAGGACTGGCTTGGTAACGGGCACAAACACCTACACTGAAAGCAATATCAGGATGACTGGCTGTGAGGTAAAGAAGACTCCCTATCATACTCCTATACAGGGTAGGATCAACATCAGTACCAGAGGAATCTTTGGAAAGGTGAAGACTGGTGCTCATGGGAATGCGTGCATGTTTGGCAAACTCAAGACCAAACTTTGACACAAGATTTTTGACATACTTAGACTGAGAAAAAAACATACCTGAAGGAGATTGTTTAATTTGTAAACCCAAAAAATAAGACAACTCTCCCATCATGCTCATCTCAAACTCATGTGTCGTGCAATCCGAAAAATATTTCACAAGATGATCAGCAGTGGATCCAAACACAATATCATCAACATAAATCTGAGCAACAAGAATGTGAGATTTAGTATGTTTCACAAATAGAGTCTTATCCACACTACCCCTTTGGAAGTCATTATCAAGAAGAAATGTAACAAGTCTATCATACCAAGCCCGAGGGGCTTGTTTCAATCCATACAAAGCCTTGTCTAACTTGTAGACATGATTTGGACATTTAGGATCCTCAAACCCTTTTGGTTGCTCAACATATGCCTCTTCTTTCAAGTACCCATTCAGAAAGGCACTTTTCACATCCATTTGAAACAATTTAAAACCAAGAAAACATGCAACACCAAGTAAAATACGAATAGATTCGAGACGTACAACTGGGGCAAACGTCTCATCATAGTCAACACCCTCTACTTGTGTATAGCCTTGAGCAACCAACCCGGCTTTATTCCTAACCACAGTAACATTCTTATTAGATTTATTTTTAAAGATCCACTTGTTACCTATCACATTCATGTCTCTAGGTCTAGGAACTAGAGTCCAAACATTGTTACGTTCAAATTGACCTAATTCTTCATGCATAGCATTGACCCAACTATCATCTAGCAAGGCCTCTTTAAAATTCTTAGGTTCAATTAATGAAACATAACACATATGTGATACCTCATCCCAAATCTGTCTTCAGATTTTCATTCGATCCGATACACTTCCAATCACCTGTTGAGCTGGATGATTCAGTTTCACCCTTGCTGATGGTTTGAACTTAGGACTTGCAGTGACAGAAGCATCAAGAGTGATGTCTCTTTGAACACTCTTTGGACTCTGACTTACTTGTGAGGATGGTGCTGTCTCAATTTCTTGTGATTGGACCTCAACTTCTCGTTGACTTTGTGGTTCAGTATCCAAGATTGGAGACTCACCATTTTCATCCTCATTTGTTGTTGGAGTAGGGAGACCTGTGTCATCTATAACCACATTGATTGATTCCATTAAAGAAGAAGTTCTCAGGTTATAGACTCGAAAAGCCCTACTAGTGGTTGAATACCCTAGAAAAATACATTCATCACTTCGAGAGTCAAATTTGCCCAAAGGCTCTCTATCTTTGAAAATGTAACACTTACTCCCAAAAGTTTTGAAGTATTTTACATTAGGTTTCAATCCCTTCCACAATTCATACGGAGTTTGTAAAGTATCGGGCCTTAAATACACGCAATTTATGACATAAACAGCAGTATTTAGGGCTTCAGCCCAAAACTTTGGAAGAAGTTTCTTACTAAGGAGCATGACCCTAGCCATCTCTTGAACAACCCTATTCTTCCTCTCAACTACTCCATTTTGTTATGGAGTAATAGGTGCAGAAAATTCATGCTTAATTCCATGCATATCACAAAAATCCGAAAACGAACTATTTTCAAACTCACGACCATGATCAGTTCGGATTCTTATGATACGCCCAATGGAAACACCCTATTCATTTTGGATTTTAAGGACTAAAGCCTGGAAAGCATCAAACGTATCAGATTTTTTCCTTAAAAAGTTTACCCACGAAAATCGAGTAAAATCATCAACAGTTAAAAAAATGTATCTTTTACCTCCGATGCTTTCAGTGCGAGTAGGTCCCATTAAGTCCATGTGAACCAATTCAAGAGGATGTTTGGTTTTAAAGTTGTTCACCTTTTTATGAGGGGCACGGGTTTGCTTTCCAAGTTGACATGGACTACACACATGGTTCAGATTCTTACCCAGTTTAGGTACTCCTCTCACAAGCTCTTTGTTGGCTATTTTAGTTAGGTCTTTGAAATTCATGTGACCTAATCTTTGATGTCACAAATCAATGTTACTTATGCTAGCAGAGTGACAAGTGAGATCATTAGTAGTAACAATCCCATAGCAGTTATCAGATGTGCGAACCCCATGCAAGACATTATTTCCCTTTTTATCCAAAATTTCACATTTATTTTTTGAAAACAATACTTTATGGTGGGAATCACACATTTGACTAATGCTCAAAAGATTTGCTTTAAGGCCATCAACAAGTAAAGCATTTTCCAGCTTGGGAAAACCAGGAACACTTATAGAGCCCTTACCAATGACTCTAGAAGTGCCGCCATCTCCAAAGGTAACAATTCCTCCTTCATATTTTTCAAGGGATGTGAAGTAGGATTTGTTACCAGACATGTGACGAGAGCACCCACTATCAAGATACCACATGTGTGAGTCACGTGCTTTTAGAGCAGTGTTGTAGACCGCCTGAGAACTCCCGGCTCCGCACACGAGGGCGCGAATCGTTTGTTCTTAGCTACTACAGTTCGGACTCATGTCATAGTTCTGAATCTAATCTCACAAAGTGCAATGTGAGATCGATAAATCACCAAAGAGTCCAAATCCGGCAAATCGTTTTGGAAAACTGATTTTTATAAAGAAGTGCCAAACATGGACTGTTTTGCCAGATACAGAGTCGCCACCTAAATATTTTATTTTGGGAAATTTAGAAAATCCTAACTCGTGCCTAAGGCCACGTGTCCGTCATCACAAAAGTTGCCTCGGCTCAGGAACTTGGGTACGAAAGGGGAAGGTCATACAATGAGCACCCCCCGCTCGCCCGATCAAAGATCGGCCTTTACTAACATGATATGTTGTTTTTGAAAACACATGTGTTCTTATTCCGGTTTATTAACCTAGAATTACTATGTGATGCGCACAACATACAAGTATAGACTAGATCGTCTAAGTTGGAACAAAACATTTCATGTTTGTTTGTTTGAAAATGGTTTAGAGGTGCTACTCACAAGTAGGCTAAGACGCGAATTTTGATGAATTGTTCCAATTCAAGTAATCCAACCTTCACCCACAGGCATTCAAGCAATTAATCACTTAAGCAGTTAGCTTCATGGCAAGCATGCTAACATAGCAACATACACATCTCATGCAGGGATGCTAAAGTGTAAACACTCACAGTGTCACGACCCAAAGCCGTCCCTATGGGTTTAAGCATCGCAATCGACCAGTAATCCGTGATTACCAAAGGCCTGCTTAACAGTAATGACAGAAATACAGAGTAAGGGGCTGGCGGAAGCCAAAACAGTAAATAAAAGATGTCAAATGAGCTATGACAATCTGAATGCGAAAAGACTTTCATAAACAAGCCACAATCATAGTCAAAAACATATATACAATCAGATACATAAAAACCTTCAAGTTAGGGACCTAATCCTTTCACCATAACTGTACAGTACAAGTCCACAACGTTTATTACAAACAGAGACAGAAGGGTGAAACTGGGGCACCCTAAAACAGCCTTAGCTTGAGATGACTTGGAACCTCACAGTGAGGCACAATGGTTGGCTTGACAAAATGAGAGCTAACCCGACGCTCCTAGCATCGATCCGGTGCCTGAACACCTACATATAAATATAAACAGTAAGCTAAAGCCAAGTGAATAACAAATGCGTAAAGAGGTTAATAATGAATGCCCTTTCAGTTATTAAGTAGTCATATCAGTCATTTAGAAACCATAGTAGTTATATGTGGTACATCCAATAACAAACAGTACAGTAGGTCTTGACAGACCGAACAGTCAGTTGATGGCCATCATAACAGTATACAGTATTGGTTCCAAGTATTGGGACCGACAGAGATCTCTGTGACAGTAGCAGTACAGTAACAGTACAATAAATTGCTATGGATGCCACGAATACAGTTCATAAGTAGGACATCATTCATTTAGTAAACAGTATCACTTCAAAAAACCGTACAGTTAATTGTTCAGGAAATAATCATCATTGAACATATCTTTACAACATTGTTACTCACAGAGTTCTGGGCTATAGACAAGCTAATGAGCGTCCATGGATGCCAACCCTACACAATTACAGAATGAACACACACTAAGTTACACACTTGGGATAGACAAACTAGCCCCTTAACTTGACTTGGTGTGGTCCTACATCAATATCCTCATTAAGATGACTTAAACTAGGCCTAGGAATGCCTAGGATGAAATAAGGATGCAAAGATGTACTTTAAAACACTTTTCAAAATTTTCAGAAAACAGGGGTCTCGCTCGAGCGTGGCTTTCTTCGCTCGAGCGAGCTTGTCAAAACAGTGGGGTCGCTCGAGCGTGGACTTCCTCGATTGAGCGGTCTATAAAAATGCAAAAAGTGCTGGATGTTGAAAATCCCCGCTCGACGCTCACTCGAGCGTAAGACACAGTCCTCGCTCGAGCGTAGGTTCTCTCGCTCGAGCGTGCGTCTGCGTGCACCAAAAACCTGAGAGCTTGCAATCTACGCTCGAGCCAGCATTCCGTCGCTCGAGCGGAGCTCTGAACAAGGAATGGTCGCTCGAGCGTGGAAGGCAAAATCTATGTTTTCTAGATTTGCCTCCAAAGCTCGAACCAAGAATTCAACACCTCAAAACTCAACCTCTTGGGCCCATTTTCTGGAAAACACTTGAAAACCAACAATATGACATGTTTTGAAGATCAATTGATAAAATCAAGGCCCAAAAGTGAGACAATTGAATACAATTTCAACTCAAAATTCAAGAACATGAAGAACAATGCAAAAATCATACATGCATGAGTTCCCATGAACTCTAATGTTTCAAAACATGACCAAATGCAAGTTTTAGCTCAAGAACATGGTGAATTCATGGACTACATTCGAAATATGAACATGCATGTGGAAATTCATGAAGAACAACCTCAAAATGCAAGAATATGTATATGCATGCATGAATTACTACTGAACTCAACTCTTAAATTAATTCTTGACATTAATCTCCAAATTTCCATGAATCATGCAAGACACAACTTCAATTTCACAATTGAGAGGATGGATTCCTTACCTTAAGTCTTGAATTCTAAGTGTAGATGTCAAATTATGCAATTCCTTCAATTTCTTCTAGTCCTCCAAGCCAATTCTAGATGAATCAATCTTGTTCTCCTACTCTCCCTCTCTCATACGGTTTGGGTCTCTAAGAACATGGCTGAAGAATGATGTATGAAGGTGCCAAACAAGTTTGTAATGGTGGCCCACTAAGTGGCAATTTGGTAATAACCTATATTCCACTAAACTAGCATTATTTAATCTAATTTAATCATTCCAAATCAAAATTAAATTAAATTAAATCTACCATAAAATCACATAAATTCTAATTAGCATAAAACACTAATCAATTTCAGATTCGGCCGCCGATAAGGCCTTCAATTTGCAATTCGACATTAAAACATGAACAGATCAATTAAGTAATCAAACAAATAGAAATGCGTTTAAACAATAGACTCATGCAATCAGTTCAGAATTTCAGTCCGATCAATCACTTATCATGCTTAATCATAGATTAGCACTAATCATAGGTGAGGGTTGTCACACACAGTGTACTCCGAGCCAAAACAGAGAACTAGTTAGAAATCATGCATGATCCTAGTTCATGTTAAAATGGCTAATGCAACACATGCAAAAATACAACTAAGATAGGCTCGGCTATTCTAAGATGTCATGTGAATGCAACTTGATAACATGTTGTTGAACACGTATTCAAGTAAATGTATTGAAATATAATGCAATTAGTATGATGCGCTGAGCCCTGTGCATGCAATACAGATGAATAGGTACATGCATGCGAAGCATAAGGATGCTAATTGAAACATGCCCTAAAACTAACCACTGAAAGCAGATAAGTAAAAGGGAGAAAGAAATGGAGGTTGGAAGACATGCATCGCACACATGCACGCTTATTACAACAGTCGTGCCCTCTCGACGGAGGGTCCGAATAAATAAGCTGACTAGCTAATCTAAGCTAACTAAACTAATTATTACAAACAAAGCTAATTAACTAACAAGTTAACTAATTAAGTACAAAACAAAGCTAATTAACTAACAAGTTAACTAACTAATTATTACAATACAAATAAGCAGCTAAACGCATTAACTACTTAAGTACAGAACCAAAGCATAACCTAGCTAAGTAAAAAAGTAAAAGCAGGTCCTCGGGATGAGGAGAGTGCATGCATGCTCGGTCACCTCGTTCGGAAATCCGTTGCGATGCCCCATCTTGCCTCTGTTTGCAATTGATTTCAGATCACTGTACAAACTTCAGGGTAGCTTCTACTCCGCCATGGGAACCTCCAGGAGCATGGCCGACTAGTTGTTGCTACTGTAAACCACCAGCCGACCACTTACCATTGCTGCAGACCAGAAAAAGTGGTCGGCCAGCTAGTTTTTCTAATCGGCCGACCAGTTTTTGCTGCACTTCTCCAGTTTGCTGCAACAGAAAACAAGAAAGGGCATGGCAATGTATTTGCAACTTATGTACACACAACCACCCTCCCTATCATTTCATGAGCTCAAGGGAGTGTAGTTCTTGACCCTTAGGCCACTAATCATACATCTCGATGTATGATGGCCGAGAAGCAAGATTGCACAATTCAATATGAAATGAATGCACACATAACACATAAATGCCTTAAACTCTATCATGGGTGATCAAGAGTGTCGGCGATCGGGAATTGAGGCACGTTTCATCACTCTAAGTATGAAACGTCCCTCGTTTCTCGTGCTCGGATTAACAGTTAGTCCAAACAAATGCAATACTACTCAAGCATGCAAACATGTAATGTAACATGGCATACACAATGCAAACAACATAAGCATGCACAATGTAAAGAACATGGCATACACAATGCAATGAACAACATGGTAGACAAACATGCTAAATGGACTTAAACCGAATGTGGACGGACCTCAGTCATACCAAAACAGTGGCCATAATGATGAAAAGATGACATGAAATGCAAGACAAAGCATGCACATGTATTGGCTCACCAACTAGGCCTAAGAGCACAACTCTTAAGAGTGCTCAAGGAGTGACAAATATGGAAGTGTAACAACACTATAGGCACTAAAATTAGGTATGAAATGATGCCAAATCATTCAATCAACACAAGCAAGGCATGCAAGAGTCCTTAAAGCAATAAAGCTAGTAAAGAGGACTACAAAGGGGGCATGCAATACATGGCACAAATGCATGAACCAACCACGAACAGAGCTTAATTAGGTCTAAACAAAGACCAAAACATACTGAGATGGGAGCTGAAGGACCTAGGCAAGATGGCATGCATGCTAGGCCACAAACAAGGCAACAATGCACAACCCTTAGAGGCACTCAAAGGGTGAAAGAAATGGGAACATGAAAATGCTACATGCTCTGAAATGTCATGTGAAATGATGCAAAATCATGTACATGATACAAATGAAACATGCTATGGTGCTCAAAGCTTGAAGCTAGCATAGGCATTTGTACTACAACTATGCAAAACATGAAGCATATGGCCAAGACAACCCAAAACAATCCTAGAGCATGTCAAAATGATGCTAAAACATGTATGGAAGGAAGCCAAAATAAGCTAGCATGGAGGGCATGAAGCACGGAATATGCAAGGCCAAAAGGGAGGATTACACTACACCTACCAAGACCAAGCATGAGATGGCTTCGCCAACAAAAATCAGAGTTATATAATGGAAAAATAACCCCAAAAACACACTGAAATGATACCTCGCAAGCTTAAGCATGAAGGCATACGCAATGACTCATGTTAAGGGCATAAAACACCAACTCTCCAAAGCATGGAAAGGGTAACAAATGTGAGTGTATGACCACACTACATGCACTAAAATAACATTTCAAATGATGCCAAATCATGGAAATAGTCCAAGCAATGCATGCTAATGGACTCAATACACAAAGCTAACAAGCTAGAATGCACTATAGCTATACAAAGCATGGCATGCATGACCAAAACAACATAAATCAGAGCTAGAGCTTGCTAAAATATGGACAAAAGCTTCTTGGAGTTAAGCCAAAAGCATGCTAGAATGATGGTCTAAAGCATGGTACACATTAGGCTAGTTCATGGAATTACACTACAAGTGCATGGAGCATGCAAGATGCTATCAAACCAAGTCAAAACAGAGGTATATCATGGCTAAACAACACTAAGAACATGCTGAAATGGACTCAAAACAAGCTAGAAAGACATGCTACTTCATGAAGCATACAAAACTAGTTTGTGAGAAATACACTACAAGTGTATAAGCCATGCATGAGGTGACAAAACCAAGTCAAAACAGTGGTATGCCATGCTGAAATAAGGCCTAGAATAGGCTGAGATGTGGCCAACACAAGCTTAACAAACATGCTCAAACATGAGGCAAATGAAGCAAGCATACAAGATACAAGGAGAGGAGATGACCCTCTCCTATTTGGGACCTCAAAACACTATTTCCACCACTGAAATTCCTCCGAGTTTTAGTGGTAAGAAGGCCAAAACAAGGTGGTCCCAATAGCTTAAAAGGATGGTACAAAACAAAGCCAAACAAGGCCTAAGAGGGGGTAGACTACCCCCAACACAAAAGAGACCTTAAACAAACATGTTAAGCATGCAAAATTAGAACTTTTTGTAGTTTAAAGTCAAGCCAAAATAAGCATGCAAATAGGTCCAAGAGCTTAAACCAAAACAAGGGTTTTAAGGGTTAGAAACTCACCCTTGATGAACACCTTCAAAGCTGCAACTCCAGCACTCTTTTTGAACCAAAACCAATCCAAAGACTCCAAAACTAACCTCAAAGAGCCTCAGCAACAAGAGTATGGTGTTTGAGTGTGTGTTTGTGTGCAATAATATGGAAAAACTACACTTTCAAGCACAAATATAGAGCAAGCAAGAAGATATAGAGACAAGGATGTATGTATAGCTCAAGCACAATTTTCTAAACCTAAGGCATGAGGGAAGAGGCTCCCTTATATAGAAAAATATGCAACAAGCTTGTTGGACAAGCTTTAGGCCTAAAGCTATCCCTCCATACACGTGTATGGAGGATGGCTTCTGTGCCCTCCAGCTGTAACAGCTGGCTAAAAAAAATCTCCAAAAAGGTGATGGAAAGCTGCCGACCACTTGAAGTGGTCGGCCAGCTACTTACACTGGTCGGCCGACCAGTGAAAGTGGTCGGCCAAGAAAGAAAGTGGTCGGCCATGGGGGAGAGATGGTCTGCAGCACGACAGCAATGTAGTGGTGTGGTGGCCGACCAGAAAAGGTGGCCCAAAGACCAAGGAGACCAGTTGGCCGACCAGAAAATTGGCTAACGGGGAAGAAAAGTGGTTTACGAGGAGAGAAACTGGTCTCCCACCCTTATTCCACTCTCCAAGCAAGGAAAACGAGGTTTGTGCCAAAAACGAACCAAAAAGGATGCAAGACGAAAGTCCGGGAGTCAAGGCGCGCAGCCAGGAGACTTGAAAACTAGTCTACGGGCACCAAAAGCGATCTACGAGGGAAAAGTGGTCTACGACCACAAAAAGTGGTCTCCTAGACCACAGTGCCCCTCTAGGCAAGGTCAACAAGGCATGGTCCGAAAACCAAGCCAAACAGAGAACTTTAAGCGGTCCCGAGACAAGGCGCGCGGCCGGAGACTCCGAAAACCAGAAACTAGCCTCCAAGCAGGAAAAGTGGTCCACGATCACGAAAAGTGGTCTACGACCACAAAAATGTGGTCTACAGGACCTCTCCCTTCCTTCAGGGAAGGGAAACAAGGCTTGGTCCACAAACCGAGCCAAAACACAAAGAGTTCAGAGGCCCGGAGGCAAGGCACTCAGCCAAAAATTTCAGAAACTCGAAACGAGCACAACATGCACTATCACCGAGTGCTCAATCGATGACGTCTAAGTCTTAAGGCCGGTAAAAAAATGGGGTGTCTATAGTTGCCTATCTTTGACAGAACTCGGAAGTCAAAAAATGACGGGAGTGAATGTCAAAGCCCAGAGACGACCCATTTTTGACAAGGCTGAAGACTTAGACAAACAGGCAAGATAACAAAGAGATGCGCCCGCAGGCAGGGGCAAGATGCAAAGGACATGCGCAATGTCAAACATAACTTATGATCATGCAAAGAGAGCTGTGATGAAGCAAATATGCAAAATAAAAGCAACATTTTAAGCGAATACTATGCAAGCAAGTAAATAGGAACCAAACTGCATCTCATGTAGGAAAGATATAGGAAAATTATGCAATCTTAGCAAACATGTGTGATAGATACACAAAAGGTGAACGAAGTGTGCAATAGATACACAAAGTGAGTAAGCATGTGCGATAAAGACACAAAAGTGAAGAGAGTGTGATGGACACACTATACGAATAAAGTGTGATAGATACACTAAGTGAAGCAAAGTGTGATAGATACACAAAGCGAAAAGAGTGTGATGGATACACTAAGAAAATATGTGATAGATACATTAAGCGAACGTATGTGATAGATACACAAAGTGAACGTGTGATAGACACACAAAGTGAACGTGTGATAGATACACAAAGCGAGCGTGTGATAGATACACAAAGTGAACATGTGATAGATACACAAAGCGAGCATAGTGTGATAGATACACAAAGTGAAGCGAGTGTGATGGGTACACTATATGAAGCAAAGAGTGATAGATACACTAGGTGAGCGTGTGATAGATACACAAAGTGAGCGTGTGATAGATACACAAAGTGAAGCGAGTGTGATGGATACACAAAGTGAGCGTGTGATAGATACACAAAGTGTGATAGATGCACTTAGTGAACAAAGTGTGATAGATACACTAAAGGTGAACACAAAGTGTGATAGATGCACTAAGTGAACAAAGTGTGATGGATACACTAAAGATGAACACAAAGTGTGATAGATGCACTAAGTGAACAAAGTGTGATAGATACACTAAAGGTGAACACAAAGTGTGATAAATGCACTAAGTGAACAATCTGAAACGGAACTTCTTTGAATGAACCGCACATCCAATATCGCTCGGCTGCGCCGCCTTCAAATGAACCGTATATGCAATATCGTGCATGAATGAGAAAGAAACTTGATAGGTACAATGCAATACAATGCATGATGTTTAAGGAATGCAATAAACAAACATAGCGGTGCTTTAGAAAGCACCTCATGGGGTCAGTGGCGATGAACCGCTCTACTCTGACGGGGATCTCCCCTTGTGTTCTTCGAACTCTTACCTTCAACTCACTATATAAAGGTTCTGAAATGCCGACAAGGATTCTTCACATAGAACACTTGGGATGCCACTTTTCTTCCTGACCATATTCCCAACTTTCCCTATTCTCCAACGGGGTGACAGACTAGGTTGGTTCAATATCCAGAATTGAGGCGCATACCTGCTACATCAACCTATGGGGCTTCTATACAGATTTCAAGCCGGGGATACACCCCTGGGTATTTAAACCAGACTTTAGTCTCAGAAATTCCAAACCTTTGTGTTCTAGGTATCCGCCATTCGAACTCTAGTTTCCACCGTAGCAGTTGGTCTCCTAGGAACTTATTGCAAACACAGCCAAGATACCCCTGGCAGGGACTGGTACTCAGGGCGAGCACTTCTGATCACCATTCTGGCTTTGAAGCAGTTGAACTTAAGCTCTAGGTAGAGGCACACTCATACTTCGAAGCATTGACAAGGCCTGAAGAGGTACATCCAGAACGCAATCTCGGAATTTTCTGAAGTTGAAACAAACTTAGATGCTTCAATTTTCCCTCTTTTCTTTTACTTTGCAGTCCGAAACCCATATAACTTCAGATAGGTCCTGGTTCTACTGTTCTCACATGACCTGGGTTGAACCCTGCGGTTTTACAAAAGAACAAATCCTATTTTGCACAAATGTGGAGAATGGCACAGCACTCTGAGCACAAAACAATTTGAAATTGAGAAATGAGTTCTCGACCAGCTATTGAGCCTACGACTGAATACAGCGCACCACGACTCAACAAAGGAAAACAAAAGGTAAACAACCTAAACACATCGAGAAACACTCGAAACAACTCAAAACAAGAATCGAGACAAACAAAACACGCACACAACACTCAGATGTGCACAGGGAGCCTATTTTTCTGGGTATTGTTTCCCACCATTTCTCATTTGTGATTCTCACATCACTCTGGCACTCAATCTCTATTTTTCTGAAAAGCCCTTTTCTCAGCTTTTCTCTTAGCGTGCATCTCTCTATTCTTCAATCTCTCTTCTTTTTTATCCCTCCCCCGAGTGGTTGATGGATAAACAGGAAGTTGCGGGCTCTTGCCCCTAGCATTCCGCTAGATTCTTCTTCTTCTGCTCACAACAGTGAACTTTCCCGCAGAGGGGTTGCGCTACATTTGGGTGTGTAGCAAATTTGCAGCTGACATCGGTTGATGATGCCCGTGGCCAGTTCGGATGTGACCAGACCTTTCCAGATGAGAGAGTGGAATATCTTGATCCATTCCAGTTTGTGCTTCGCACTTGGCTTGATACCTCGCTGCTTGGAGGATGAGAAAGCTTTCGACCCTTTGCTGTTAACTTCAGTTGTGCCCTTTTCTGGCAGGTAGAGTGCCCTTCTTAGCAAGTATGTTGACAATGGGGAAAAGACAGAACACCTGACTCAACTGTGCCCCTAGTTCATTATTTTGACCATTTTTTTTGTTTTGGTTTTCTACTAAAACAAGTTTGACCAATATGAGAATTAGATCAACACACTTGTTCGATTTTCTGATTTGAAATCATGCAAGTCAGGTTATGAGCACTAAAAATTTTCCTTTTTTGGGTCCAAAAAATGGTCCAGTTTTGGAAAAATGGAATAATTTTCGAGAGAATTAATCAACCTCAGTAAAAAATCTCAAAAACTGTTTTTGCAAATGGCCACTGCTCGACCAACATAGAATTTACTCTTGAGATGCACAACCTCAGATCCAAAACAATGGAAAATTGCCCCTTGTCTGAAGGACACTGGATGGCAACGGAAAGTTGCCCCTTGTCTGAATGGCACCACAGCGCACTGTATGGCAACGGAAAGTTGCCCCTTGTTTGAATAGCACCGCAGCACACTGTAACCAATTCTCGTAGTGACGATCACAACCGAACTCTCGGATACAGAGAAGACAAAGATGATCAGAACCATTACATGGACACAATCGATTTGGAAGTGTATATGGCTGGACTTCAAAATGAAGTTGCCTACGTAATCAAGCCTTACGTAGTTTGGGGTTAAGGTACACTTGGGTATTTAACCTCTCCTTTTGTGCTCTAACTTTTGCCAAGGCCGCCATTCCGGGTTTTCAACCTTGCGAGCTATGTTCTTCTTTTCTCTTTCATTTCTTTTCATTTTTTCTTTTTTTTTTCTTTTTTCATTTCTTCATTTTTTCTTTTTCTTCATTTTTTTCATTTTTGTTCTTTTCTCTGCTCTAACTTTTGCTTGGGTCACCCTTCCGGGTTTTCGGCCCAGCGAGCCTCTCATGGGTAAAAGTGTAACTTTGTCCATGTTGACTGGTCGTAGGATCTCGAAGCCATCTGAATCCAAGAGAATGGTTGCTGTTTGTTGATGATGTAGAAGTCCATCCAATGGGGGGCTGAATTTGCCCCCTAGTGTTGTGGATAGAAACTCGATTATCCTTCAACAATACTTTCTTCTTCCAGCTACTGGAATTTGGCTTTCTTGCCAATCTTCATTGATTTGCAGAATGACCTATCCTTGACTTTTCGGGCACATCTGACATTTTTGCTCCCTAGTTCAAGGGCTACTTCTGATCAAGCTTCCATTGATCATATCTGATCTTCTTGATCTGACTTTCTTGCCGCTGGTTCATGGGCTGCTTCAAATCTGGCCATACAAGCCTCACACTGTGGTTAACCGTTGAACATTCTAAATTAAGGTTCAAGGTTTGAAAGCAAAAGAGGTCGAGTCTCGAGGCTGAGAGCGATCCTATGCTGCACAATCTCAAAAGTGATTCCACACAGTTCTTCGCAGGACGACACAAAACATTTTTTTTGAAATCTTTTAAGAAAGCGATTAGTCGCTCGCGCTGAAGACAAAGTAGAACCAATCTAGATCAAGCCAGGATCCTTCTCAGTACTCATATTAACAAACATGATCTCATTCATTAAGGGCTTAGCATGCCTCTCTTTCTCTCAGTTGATCAAATTTTGCAAATCCCGAGGAATTCCTTCCTCTTTGTTTTCAACGCAGTGTTCAAAAAGTTTTGAAAAACTCAAGTCAATGCAATGATTTAAAGGCACGAAAAAGTAGGTGAAAAGCACTGCCGCTTCATTCAAATTTTCTGGCACAACTAGCTCAAGGCAGAAACAAACATAAAAGCGTGAAAATCACTGCTGTTTCATTCATATCTTCTGGCATAACTGGCTCCATGGCAGAAACAGACTCAAAAGAGTAGGTGTAAAAGACAAACACCAAAACAAGCAAGTAATGTCCGAGGTAACACCCCCGAAATCACCTGACTCTAACAAAACAGGATTGACTCGATACAACAAGACAGACCCAACTGACTCAGTACAAAAAGACTGACTCAATACAAAACAACATAACTAACTCAATACCCAAGTCAGAAAGCACAAAAACTAGCATTCACAAAATGCTCAAAACTGTGCGTGCCATACGCCACATCCGGAGTAAACTGAGCGCCCTCCGCAGGTGGTTTATCCCCCAATCACATAATCACATTATCCCCCAAGTTCACTGATCCAGTGCCGATAGACTTTGCAAGACTAGTGCGACGACAACCTTGTTGTCAAAAACAAATCTTGTACATCATGGCGAAAATGAAAGCAACTGTTAGTGTCATGACCAGTTTGTTGATGGTAGGCACAGTACTTAGTCTGGTCATGCTTTAGAGGGAGAGGATCGGGTAAAGGCCGTTGTTCCAACGGTTTCAAATGTCCTTTCATGAGTAAAACCCCTAGAGCCTTTGACAAAGGCATATAAAGTGGGGTAAAAACCCTCTTGACTCGGGGTGGATATTTGGTTGTTTGTGAGCTACTTCCAGACGCCCCGGTGAATGGGGTGGCTGTTTTTGATGTGATGGCGACCATTCCAACTTCAGAAGATGTTGCAGCTGCATCACCACTGGTGGTTGCATTCGAACTGCGTGTATAACCCTTCTTGGGTGATTCCCTTTCGTGGTCAATCAGACCTTGTTTCATTGCATCTTCAATATGTATCTCGATCTCGTGTAGGTCCGCAAAGGTGGGAAGGGGTAAGACGATCATTTTTTGCGTCAACTTAGGCTGCAGGTTCTGCATGACCATCCTTATTTGGGCTTTGTCGGAAGGCCTGGTAGTCACCATTGAGGCCTTTGCTCTCCATCTTGTCACAAACTCTGAAAAACCCTCCTTTGGCTCTTGGCGGGTGACTTCAAGATCACGAGTTGTGACCTCGATCTATGTGTTGTAGGAGTATTAAGCAATAAAGGCCTCAGCCATCTCTTCCCAGTTCTGTTTCACGAAGTTCTCCAATTTCGCATACCAAATTGCAGTTATCCCAGACATGGTTCGGCCGAATAGTGATAGTTTCTGGGCTGTGGTCAAGCCCATTGGCCTCAAGATATCAGAAAACAGGTGGAGGTGCACCATTGGGTCTCTAGAGCCATCGAAGCGGTCGATATGTGGCATCTTGAACCGGTCCGGCAAAGTCACGGCCAAATCGGTGTATCCATCATCTATGTCCGGAATGGATTTCACGCCTTGAGCCTTCTTGAACAACTTTTCAAGCTTGCTTACTTTTAACGCAGTTGGATCAACTTCGAACACGAAAAGGGCCTCAATTGGGTAGGACCGTGCTTTGGAAGTCTGAGGTAGAGTGGGGTCCACTGGGACATCTGTATTCTCCTGGGCATTAGCGGTAGGGGCAGGAGCCCTTGGTGCAGGAGTTTCTACTGGAGGTGGGTGGGATGCAGAAGCTGTTCCCTGTTGTGTTTGTAGCTGCTGCTGTTGAAGCTTGGCAATGAGTTCAGCTTGCTGGGCAACGACCTCGGTCTGGTGAGTAGCATCCCGCTATATGGCTTGTGTAGTCTCTTGGAGCTGACGCATCATCTCTTCCATGCCTGCCATAAGGTGCTGATCTAGCTGAATAACAGGTGTATCTCCCTGAGGTAAAAGTAGATATCTCAACCCAACTACACATAGGTGAGATGGATAATGACCGCTGATCTGAGGACTGTTGAACTAGTGATCTGTGTCTGACTGGCCTTTCTTTGCCTTACCACTGGCGAAGGAAACACTGGTTGCCCTTGAATTGAATCTCTGACCTGACAAAGTCTATCAGCACAAGTCCGGTGTACTTGGGGGATATTGGAGCCTTCTAAAGCTACGGTTCCAAGACCACCTAGCAAAAGAGAAAACAAACAGCACCCCAGCCTGATTTCACCAAAATAGATATGAGCATAGCTGAATGACTGCACTCTCTACTGAATTCTGCCCAAAAATTCTGCCTGTAAACTGATACCCTCAGGTAAAATTGATTCCTCAAATTCTGATGCTCGCAGGCCTGGTACCTAGACGTGCAACTGATACATGCATTCCTGTAGAGACACACTCTAAAAGCACATAACAAGCAAGTGAGAGCCAAAAACACCCCTATGGAGGGGTAGGGTTTCCCTGTCCTATTTTTGTCAGGAGCTAGGGTTTCACTACGCACATAGCGGTTTCAAAACAGCCTATAATCGGGTAAGCAACCTATCCTAGCTTGGAATGGTCACTACGGATTCCGATATGCGCTAGGTCGAATAGTCAAAAGGGTGTCCCGGTAACAACCGAGGTTTGTGTTCCCATCGTGGCAGAGCCCATAACCGGTCAACCTTATAGCACGCGGCCACCGGCAAACTGTTCAGGAATAGTAGACGGCGGACACGGTGTCTTAGGCGTACCAATGCAAATGTAATGCAAAGAAACACATAAGTGTAGTCAAAACAAGATATCATGAGTTTGAGTCAAGTTCTCTAAATCCCCAGCAGGGTCGCCAGAAACTATAGACCGCCCGAGAACTCCCGGCTCCGCGCGCGAGGGAGCGAATCGTTTGTTCTTAGCTACTACAGTTCGGACTCATGTCACGGTTCTGAATCTAATCTCACATAGTGCAATGTGAGACCGATAAATCACCAAAGAGTCCAAATCCGGCAAATTGTTTTGGAAAACTGATTTTTATAAAGAAGTGCCAAACATGGACTGCTTTGCCAGATACAGAGTTGCCACCTAAATGTTTTATTTTGAGAAATTTAGGAAACCCTGACTTGTACCTAAGGCCACGTGTCCGTCATCACCAAAGTTGCCTCAACTCGGGAACTTGGGTACGAGAGGGGAAGGTCATGCAATGAGCAACCCCGCTCGCCCGATCAAAGACCGGCCTTTACTAACATGATATGTTGTTTTTGAAAACGCATGTGTTCTTATTTCGGTTTATTAACCAAGAATTACTATGTGATGCGTACAGCACACAAGTATAGACTAGATCGCCTAAGTTGGAACAAAACATTTCATGTTTGTTTGTTTGAAAATGGTTTAGAGGTGCTACTCGCAAGTAGGCTAAGACGTGAATTTTAATGAATTGTTCCAATTCAAGTAATCCAACCTTCACCCACAGGCATTCAAGCAGTTAATCACTTAAGCAGTTAGCCTCATGGCAAGCATGCTAACATGTCAACATACACATCTCATGCAGGGATGCTAAAGCGTAAACACTCACAGTGTACTCCGAGCCAAAACAGAGAACTAGTTAGAAATCATGCATGATCCTAGTTCATGTTAAAATGGCTAATGCAACACATGCAAAAATGCAACTAAGATAGGCTCGACTATTCTAAGATGTCATGTGAATGCAACTTGATAACATGTTGTTGAACACGTATTCAAGTAAATGTATTGAAATATAATGCAGTTAGTATGATGCGCCGAGCCCGGTGCATGCAATACAGATGAATGGGTGCACGCATGTGAAGCATAAGGATGCTAATTGAAACATGCCCTAAAACTAACCACTGAAAGCAGATAAGTAAAAGGGAGAAAGAAATGGAGGTTGGAAGACATGCATCGCACACACGCACGCTTATTACAACAGTCGTGCCCTCTCGACGGAGGGTCCAAATAAATAAGCTAACTAGCTAATCTAAGCTAATTAAACTAATTATTACAAACAAAACTAATTAACTAACAAGTTAACTAATTAAGTACAAAACGAAGCTAATTAACTAACAAGTTAACTAACTAATTATTACAATACAAATAAGCAACTAAACGCATTAACTACTTAAGTACAGAACCAAAGCATAACCTAGCTAAGTAAAGCAGTAAAAAGAGGTCCTCGGGATGAGGAGAGTGCATGCATGCTCGGTCACCTCGTTCGGAAATCCGTCGCGATGCCCCAACTTGCCTCTGTTTGCAATTGATTTCAGATCACTGTACAAACTTCAGGGTAGCTTTTACTCCACCATAGGAACCACTAGGAGCATGGCCGACTAGTTATTGCTACTGTAAACCACCAGCCGACCACTTACCATTGCTGCTGACTAGAAAAAGTGGTCGGCCAGCTAGTTTTTCTGGTCGGCCGACCAGTTTTTGCTGCACTTCTCCAGTTTGCTGCAACAAAAAACGAGAAGGGGCATGGCAATATATTTGCAACATATGTATGCACAACCACCCTCCCTATCATTTCATGAGCTCAAGGGAGTGTAGTTCTCAACCCTTGGGCCACCAATCGCGCACCTCGATGTATGATGGCCGAGAAGCAAGATTGCACAATTCAATATGAAATGAATTCACACATAACACATAAATGCCTTAAACTCTATCATGGGTGATCAAGAGTGTCGGCGACCGGAAATTGAGGCACGTTTCATCACTTTAAGTATGAAACGTCCATCGTTTCTCGTGCTCAGATTAACACTTAATCCAAACAAATGCAATGCAACTCAAGCATGCAAACATGTAATGTAACATGAAATACACAATGCAAACAACATAAGCATGCACAATGCAAAGAACATGGCATACACAATGCAATGAACAACATGGCAGACAAACATGCTAAATGGACTTAAACCGAATGTGGACGAACCTCAGTCATACCAAAACAGTGGCCATAATGATGAAAAGATGACATGAAATGCAAGACAAAGCATGCACATGTATTGGTTCACCAACTAGGCCGAAGAGCACAACTCTAAAGAGTACTCAAGGAGTAACAAATGTGGAAGTGTAACAACACTATAGGCACTGAAATTAGGTATGAAATGGTGACAAATCATTCAATCAACACAAGCAAGGCATGCAAGAGTCCTTAAAGCATTAAAGCTAGTAAAGAGGACTACAAAGGGGGCATGCAGTACATGGCACAAATGCATGAACCAACCACGGATAGAGCTTAATTAGGTCTAAACAAAGACCAAAACATACTGAGACGGGAGCTGAAGGACCTAGGCAAGATGGCATGCATGCTAGGCCACAAACAAGGCAACAATGCACAACCCTTAGAGGCACTCAAAGGGTGAAAGAAATGGGAACATGACAATGCTACATGCTCTGAAATGTCATGTGAAATGATGCAAAATCATGTACATGATACAAATGAAGCATGCTATGGTGCTCAAAGCTTAAAGCTAGCATAGGCATTTGTACTACAACTATGCAAAACATGAAGCATATGGTCAATACAACCCAAAATAGTCCTAGAGCATGTCAAAATGATGCTAAAACATGTATGGAATGAAGCCTAAATAAGCTAGCATGGAGGGCATGAAGCATGGAATATGCAAGGCCAAAAGGGAGGATTACACTACACCTACCAAGACCAAGCATGAGATGGCTTCGCCAACAAAAATTAGAGTTATGTCATGGCAAAATAACCCCAAAAATACACTGAAATGATAGCTCGCAAGCTTAAGCATGAAGGCATACGCAATGACTCATGTTAAGGGCATAAAACACCAACTCTCCAAAGCGTGGAAAGGGTAACAAATGTGAGTGTATGACCACACTACATGCACTGAAATAACATTTCAAAAGATGCCAAATCATGGAAATAGTCCAAGCAATGGATACTAGTGGACTCAATACACAAAGCTAACAAGCTAGAATGCACTATAGCTATACAAAGCATGGCATGCATGACCAAAACAACATAAATCAGAGCTAGAGCATGCTAAAACATGGAAAAAAGCTTCTTAGAGTTAAGCCAAAAGCATGCTAGAATGATGGTCTAAAGCATGGTACACATTAGGCTAGTTCATGGAATTACACTACAAGTGCATGGAGCATGCAAGATGCTATCAAACCAAGTCAAAACAGAGGTATATCATGGAAAAATAACACCAAGAACATGCTAAAATGGACTCAAAACAAGCTAAAAAGACATGCTACTTCATGAAGCATACAAGACTAGTTTGTGAGAAATACACTACAAGTGTATAAGGCATGCATGAGGTGGCAAAACCAAATCAAAACAATGGTATGCCATGCTAAAATAAGGCCTAGAATAGGCTGAGATGTGGCCAACACAAGCTTAACAAACATGCTCAAACATGAGGCAAATGAAGCAAGCATACAAGATACAAGGAAAGGGGATGACCCTCTCCTATTTGGGACCTCAAAACACCATTTCCATCACTGAAATTCCTCCGAGTTTCAGTGGTGAGAAGACCAAAACAAGGTGGTCCCAATAGCTTAAAAGGATGGTACAAAACAAAGCCAAACAAGGCCTAAGAGGGGGTAGACTACCCCCAACAAAAAAGAGACCTTAAACAAACATGTTAAGCATGCAAAATTAGAAATTTTTGTAGTTTAAAGTCAAGCCAAAATAAGCATGCAAATAGGTCCAAGAGCTTAAACCAAAACAAGGGTTTTAAGGGTTAGAAGCTCACCCTTGAAGAACACCTTCAAAGCTGCAACTCCAGCACTCTTTTTGAACCAAAACCAATCCAAAGACTCCAAAACTAACCTCAAAGAGCCTCAGCAACAAGAGTATGGTGTTTGAGTGTGTGTTTGTGTGCAATAGTATGGAAAAACTACACTTTCAAGCACAAATATAGAGCAAGCAAGAAGATATAAAGACAAGGATGTATGTATAGCTCAAGCACAATTTTCTGAACCAAAGGCATGAGGGAGGAGGCTCCCTTATATAGAAAAATATTTAACAAGCTTGTTGGACAAGCTTTAGGCCTAAAGCCATCCCTCCATACATGTGTATAGAGGATGGCTTTTGTGCCCTCCACCTGTAACAGCTGGTTAAAAAAAATCTCCAAAAAGGTGATGGAAAGCTACCGACCACTTGAAGTGGTCGCAGCTACTTACACTGGTCGGCCGACCAGTGGAAGTGGTCGGCCAGGGAAGAAAGTGGTCGGCGATGGGGGGGAGATGGTCTACAGTATGAAAGCAAAGCAGTGGTGTGGTGGCCGACCAGAAAAGGTGGCCCAAAGACCAAGGAGACCAGTTGGCCGACCAGAAAACTGGCTGGCGGGGAAGAAAAGTGGTTTACGGGGAGAGAAACTGGTCTCCTACCCTTATTCCACTCTCCAAGCAAAGAAAACAAGGTTTGTGCCAAAAACAAACCAAAAAAGATGCAAGACGAAAGTCCGGGACTCAAAGCGCGCAGCCGGGAGACTCGAAAACTAGTCTACAGGCACCAAAAGCGATCTACGAGGGGAAAGTGGTCTACGACCACAAAAAGTGGTCTCCCAGACCACAGTGCCCCTCTAGGCAAGGTCAACAAGGCATGGTCTGAAAACCAAGCCAAATGGAGAACGTTAAGCGGTCCCGAGACAACGCGCGCGGCCGAAGACTCCGAAAACTGGAAATTAGCCTCCAAGCAGGAAAAGTGGTCCACGAACACGAAAAATGGTCTACGACCACAAAAAGGTGGTCTACAGGACCTCTTCCTCCCTCCAGGGAAGGGAAACAAGTCTTGGTCCACAAACCGAGCCAAAACACAACGAGTTCAGAGGCCCGGAGGCAAGGCACTCAGCCAAAAACTCTGGAAACTCGAAACGAGCACAACATGCACTATCACCGAGCACTCAATCGATAACGTCTAAGTCTTAAGGTCGGTCAAAAATGGGGTGTCTACAAGTGTGAACAACTAAACAAGTCAAATCATCTTTTCTAACCCAAATCTTTTTGGTCTTGGGAAATGTCTTGGCGTTGTGAACACCCTCATGAGTCTTGGTATTCCGCCTTGACATGTAAGGTTGTCTCCTAACCCAAAAAGTATTCAAATTTCTACCCTTTTGAGACACCTTACCAAACAATTCAAAGCAATAAGGACGAATGTGGCCATACCTACCACAGTGATGACAAATAAAAACAGGTTTTACCTCCTTTTTGTTGATCTTACCCCCTTTAGGTAGATGAAGAGAGGGATCACCCTGGTCTACCTTCAACTTTCCCTTTGCTTCAGTCTTCAGGTCATGTGATGTAGAGGCCTGTCCCTTGTGAGCTGTCCCACCATAGCCTAGCCCACTTTTGTCACAACCCATTTGTTGAGACCCGAGGATGTCTTCTAATGATTTGGAACCTTTGTTCCACATGGCAATTGTAGCTCTAGCAATACGGAGTTCTTCATCTTTCTAACAGACTATCTCTTCCAATGTAGCTAGTGACATCTCAAGGCTTTCAAGTTTTTCTTCATATGTGGAATACACTTTCAGAAGTTCATTCCTTTCAGTTTCACAGGATAGAAGTTTTCCACATAGGTCTTGCCTGTCACTTGAGATCTTTATGACATTCTGCTTTGCTGCTACAAGTTCTCCTTTTAGCTTGTCATTTTCGCTTTCACATGCTTTGAGCTTGAGAGAGAGTTTGTCACTGATTTTGGACAAATTCAGAGATTCCTCATAAAGCTTTTCGTAAGCTTGTTGTAGTTCATCACCATTAATCTCATCATTGTCTTCTAATGTTTCATCATCCTCTTTTTGCTCTTTATTCTCCTTGACCTCATCTAATCTGGCAACTAAGGCAGGAAAGTTGCTAGATGGTGGTGAAGGTAAATCTCCTCTTTCATGAAATTGGCTTAGAATTTTCCATGCATCTTTAGCCTTTGTGCAGTGAGCAACCCGTTGCTGTTCTTCATCAGAAATTGCTCCACAAATAGTAATCAGGGCTCTCTGATTGCTCGAATTGTCAGCACTTTCTGTATCTTTTTCAATGGCTTGCCAGCCTTCTCGGTCAAAAGCTCTCAGAAACGCCCTCATTCTGATCTTCCAATACAGGTAGTTACTCCCATCAAAGGTGGGAGCATGATGCAGGTTCTAACCACGAGCTAATTCAGCTGGCTTTGGAAGAGGTTGAGTGAAAGTGGACCAAAATGCCATGAAAGCACTATCCCCGTCTTCACTGGATTCAGGTTCGTCGAGTTCTTGCTCCGACCCGCTTTCATCATCCTAAGTCACTGTGTAGACTTTCTTTCGATTCTTTTTTGAAGGACACTCAAGGGCAATATGGCCAAACCCTTGACATTCATAGCACTTGACCCCTTGCCCCTTTACAATCTTCTTTTCAGTTTTTGGAGCAAGTTTTGGTAGAAAAGTTTTGGATTTTTCATTACTCTTGTCTTTTGAAATAGGGTCTCTGAAATTAGGCTTCTTTTTCTTCAAAATTTTTTTAAACTGTTTAGTAAACATAGCCGTCATCTCAGACTCTAAATCAAA
The DNA here is from genome assembly GCA_036172215.1 of Camellia granthamiana. Taxonomy (NCBI): domain Eukaryota; kingdom Viridiplantae; phylum Streptophyta; class Magnoliopsida; order Ericales; family Theaceae; genus Camellia; species Camellia granthamiana. Next base: position 26,181,827 of record CM069903.1, on the reverse strand, counting down.
CTCAGTCTCTAGAGTTTTTGCAGTCTCATGAGCACTAGTGAAAGCCACACTATCTTTTTGTTTTTTCTTAGAAATTTGGTGGGCTTCATAAGTCTGCAAGTTTCCAACCAACTGATCAAGCTTGAGGGTATCAACATTCTGAGCCTCCTCAATGGCTGTCACTTTTGATTGGAACCTCTTGGGTAAAGACCTCAAAAATTTTCCAACAACTTTAGCTTCAGGGATTTTTTCACCAAGTGTGAAACAGGAATTCACGATGTCACTAAGTTTTGCATATAAATCATTAAATGTCTCATCATCACGCATAAAAAGGGTTTCAAAGACAGAGGTGAGACGTTGAAGTTTTGACCTTTTAACATAAGTAGTACTTTCGTGAATTGTTTCAAGAATGTCCCAAGCCTCTTTTGCTACCTCACACGTGCAGATACGACGAAACTCTTCAAGTGTGACGGAGCAAAAAAGGGAATTGAGAGCCTTGCTGTTCCAACTCGAGTTTTGATAATTGGTTGTGTCCCATTTATCAAGGGGTTTGGGAATCTCAACACCATCAATGGTGATAGTATGTTCACTCCACCCATAGAGCACACAGTGCCAAACTTTCTCATCGATGGATTTTAAAAACGCTCTCATACAAGCTTTCCAATAAGAATAGTTTGTACCATCGAGTAACAGAGGTCTATGGGTCGAGTTACCTTCATGAATTGAATCCATATCACCAATCACACAAAATCACACTCCTATAGTTTTGATAAAAAACAAAGAGTGACCTGCTCTGATACCAATTGAAAATCCTAAGTGATTTGTGATTAGATCAAGATTAAAATATTTTAATTCTCAATCATTCAAAACACACAATCTAAATCATCAAGTACTTACGAAAGTGATTTAGATTGTTGATTTCGAAATAAACAATAAATCGACACAAACGATTTTTACGTGGAAAAACTACAATTGAAGAACCTTTAATTGTAATAAAAAACCACGAGCGAAACGCCACTAATCAATCCACTACTGAAGAAAGAAAGATTACAAAGATAACAAACAAATTACCCAACTACTCCAATTTGTCTTCAAATCTTCTGTAACTCTTTCACCAAGCCTTCGTCTCAGAACTGATTAATCTGAAGTTGAATCCACAACTTCACTTGTCGAATCAACGACTACGTACAGAATCAAACTCCTTTGAAACTCCACGTTTGAATCTTCAGAATCCACCGAAGAAGACTACTCTTGTATGTAATCAATCAACCTCCTTGATTTGTGCTTGTCAATTCATGAGTTTAATACTTACTCAAAATATCAAGGAAAACTCACAAAAAATACTCCAGAAGAAAACCTTAGAAAACTTCAAAGTAGATCTAAAAACCTAATCCTAGTTTTGGAGTAAAACAAACACTTTATAGAAATCCTGGACTGTGAAGCTCGCTCGAGCGAAGCTTCTCTCGTTCAAGCGAGGAACTTATCTCGCGTGATTTCCATAAGTGGCTTCGCTCGAGCCACGCATCCTGCGCTCGAGCAAACAATAAACTCTTTCAGGTTTTTATGCAAACGCACTTCTTCGCTCGAGCCACACAGGCTTCGCTCGAGTGCACATTCATCTCTTTCAGGTTTTTGCTAGACACAGTCTTCACTCGAGCGAGGACTCCTTCGCTCGAGCGAGCAAGACAAAACAGCACATAAATTTACAACTCAATCACACAAGTTTGTTCGCGGGATTGACAAGACTCAAGGACCTAACACTACTCAGTAGACTTATGATTTAGCATTATGGGATGATGGTTTTAAATTTTGATTTTCAAATTATATTTTGTTTTTAATTCTAATTCAATAAAAGTTTACAGACTTAGTATTTATTAATTCTTTTGTTTGTATTTTGCAAATGGTTTGATTCAATATTGAAGTAATGTACAAATGACTAATTCAATATTTTTATATAAATTATTTACTATATTACAAATTTAAGAAATAACTCAAATTTAAAATGTTAAATAAAAAATCACATCGAGCCGAACCATTTGAATTGGTTCGGTTTAAGAAAAAATTAGTTTTGTATCAATTCTTAATATAATAGAACTGACATTATCAATTCGATATAAAATTTCATCTAAATACCAATCATTTTGAACCGATTACATCCCTAACTAATACCCACTTATTGTACAAAGTAACATCACAAGTCATGTAATCTCTAGAAGAAAAAATTATTTGACACTTAAGAGACAAGTTCATGCGTTCATGTTAGATTTTAAAAAAATAACTTCAACAAATATCAAATAATAAATGATAATAATATTCTAACACCACCAAATAACCACCATGCAACAAAATAACCACCATGCAAGAAGAGAGTCAAGATTGATCCTGCATGTCAATTATTGGTTCTTTCTCCTACGTCAGGATAGCCATGACAATATAAATAAATAGATACAAGATATAATATAAAAAAATTAATAATATATGATAAAAATTCAATTGTAAGATATTTTTTTCCCACACTTCAAATAATCTAGCTTACACAATTTTTGTGCTCCTGACACTCCAATTTTTTTTTTTTTTTTTTTTTTGTCAAATAACACACTCAACAGATTTTCATTGAGATTCTCTAATATAATTTTGTTAAGTGTTTATTAATTTAAAAAATAAACAAATATCCTAATAAATATGTTAAAATATGTATTAAATAAAAATAAAAATTCTCACCATTAATTTTTTTTATTTATTTAAAAAATCTATGTTTGATATAGTTTTCTAAATATGATTTGATAATATAATTGTATTTTGAGTTTGTGAGTTTTGGAATTATGATTTGAGTGTGAAAAATTTATTTGATTATGAGTTTTGAAAAGAGTTGTGAATTGAGTTTTGGAGGGAGTTTTGAATTTTTGAAATTAGAAAAATTATTTGATTAAAAAACTTACAACTCATAATTAAATACACAACCTAAAATTCTATTCAAAGCTCATATAAAAATTAACAAAAAATTTGAAAAGATTTTTTATTTATAATATAAAAATAACAGGTACAAAAATAAATAAATAAATAAAATAACAGAACACTATTCCGGTCAACCGACCGGACGTCCGAGAGGATGACCAGGTTAACCAAATTTTCCCACCTGGAAAGGAGTTTTCAAATGCAGGTGGGGAATCACGTTTCTAGAACTCAAACCAAACACAACGTCAAACCAAATACTGAAATCACATTTTTAGAGCTCCACCAAAGAGCTGTTCAAGACACGCGTAATGAGATCTACAAGTCTCAACAGCATATTCTAATTCAGATTTTAGACTAATTGGACTTGAGTAAAAGGAATCCACCCCCATTCCAATATATATATACTAGTGGCAATCCGTGCTATGCACGGGAATGTATAATTTAAATAATTTATTATACTTATTTTTATATTTTAAATTTAAATTCTTATAAATTTAAAATATAATAGGGAGTTATAACTGACAAATATTTTGAATATGATAACTATCTAATACCTAAGTTCATACATTCATTTTTTCCATAAATTTATCATTTGGAACATTGATTATAAAATTATCTTAGTCCAAGTAGGTCATTTAGCAGCATGAACTATATTTTTATCAGACATTATTCTAGCTTTAAAAAGGAATAATGTAAAAATGGGTACTATTACAAATAATATAAAAATGTAAAAATGAATACTACTACAAATAATGTGAAAATGTTCAAAGGCCACTTTAAAGAAAAAAAAAAAAAAAAAAAATGCCCCCACTACATATACATATAGGTATACAGAGAGAATAAAATTCATCAAAACCGTAATTAAAATCCCACAACTACCTAACCAATTGTAACGTTGTTGATGGTTGAATGTAACTCGAATCTTAAACACAGAGTTTGAACAAAGCTTTATACCCAATATGCAAACACTAACAAATTCGATGGTATGTTAAAATATATAGCTAAAGTGTGAAGCATCTGAAAAATAAGATAGAAATGAATTTGAAGATAATTATTAGATTAGGGATTAAAATAATTTTTTTTTAAAAAAAAGGGATCATACAAAAAATATAATAAAAATAAAGTTGGAGATAATGATAGGATTGGGCATAAAAAAAAATTAAAAAGGAAGAAATAAGAAATAAAGAAAAATGAAAATACTGGAGAAGATTAAGCAAAATAAAAAATCAATAAAAAGAGATAAGGAGTCTTAGATAATAAAAAAAATTTAAAAGTTAAAATTTTAAAATAAAAACAATAGTGAGAGAAAAAATATATTTTTTATTGGAGAAAAATAAGGATGACAAATTAAAAACATAACTTTGAGAGAGCAACATGTAGGAAATAGAATCTTAACTCTGCTTAAGAATTGAGTATTGAGACTTTAAAAATTTTAGAGAACACATTGTATTTGCTTATATATATAGTATAGATATATACATAGATAAAAAGATAGATATCAAATCTAATTTGAAAAGTAAAGATAAAAGTAAAATAAACATCCTACAAAAAAATAAGAGAGAGATGTGGGAATTCGGTTGTTGCTAATCAAAATTTTAAAAAGATAAAATATTTATGAGAGATTACGTATGAGTAAAAGATAATTTAATTTTGTTTGTTATATCAAAATAAAGGCATATATATATTTTCTTGAATAGTAGCAAAATAAATTTACTTTTTTAATAAAGTTGTAATAGAATAAAATATATTTAATTTTTAAATTGCATGCTTGATGATGATTTTTTCAAAAAAAATAAAAAAATATTGATAGAAAATTTTAAAATTGATGGTAGTCAATTGTTATTATTATAGCCCTAAAAAAGAATTTTGGATAAACTCATGGATAGGCAATAAAAAATCAACATTTAGCATTAAATTTTGTAAAAATTAAAAAAAAATGGAAAATTCAGAAAAAAAAAAAGTATTGGAATTCCTTGAATCATATAATTAGACATTTTAGTTAATTTTAAAATTTAAATGTTAAATCCAGTAAGATTATGCCATGTGTGTTAATTCAAAATTTAGATAATACACTAATAGATTTGAACCATTTTTTTTAATATTGTAAAAAAAAAAAATTCAAAATTTTAAATTAGATATGCTTAGATAGAATTTAAAGATTTTAAAATTTTAAAATTAAACATTGTTAGATGTACCTATCACTTTAAGCCAAATATATTTTTTAATTTTAAAAATTTCAAAATTTCAAAATTGTGTTTAAGGCTTTAAAGCTGTCTTGTGTGTGTATTTAATTGAGTGTATATTGGTTGTAGATGATTTGAAGAACTCTCATTTGAGAGAGCTTGAAGGAGCAAATGTGAGATTAACTCTATGCATAGCTGATCTTATTGATTTCGAGAGTTTACCCGAAACCATTAATGGGTGTGATGGTGTGATAGATATGAGATAAAATTAAAAAAAAAATTTAATTTCAATATTTGATGAGTTTCAAATCTAATTAAATTGAAGAACAAACACAAATCACAAATTTAAAAAAAAAAAAAAAAAAAAAAAGGCAAGCCCAAATCATGTAAAATGTAATAATGAAGAAAATGAAAAGATATGTAAATGAATTGAAAAATATTAGAAAAAAATATACACACAAAAGTAATAGACATTGGAAAAATACATATAAAGTAGGAAATAATATTAGGAGCATAAAAATGGAGAAAATGAAAAGATGTGTAGATGAACTGAAAAATATTAGAAAAAAATATATACATACAAAGTAACAAACACTAAAAAAATACATATAAAGCAACAAATAATATTGCACTGACCTTGTAATGATTTTCACAGATCATCAAACTTGCAAAATATAACAATTGAGAAGATGAGTTATTTTGAGAAAAGATAAGTAGATGAGAGAATGATTGAATGTAATAATGGAGAAGATGAAAAGATGTGTAGATAAACTGAAAAATATTGGCAATATATATACATACAAAAGTAATAAACACTGAAAAATAAATATAAAGTAAGAAATAATATTAGGAGCATAAAAATGGAGAAGATGAAAAGATGTATAGATAAACTGAAAAATATTGAGAAAAATATATATATACACACAAAGTAACAAATACTAAAAAAATACATATAAAATAAAAAATAATATTACACTGACCTTAAAATGTAACAATGGAGAAGATGAGTTATTCTGAGAAGTAAAAGATGGATAGATGAGAGAATGATTGAATTTGATTGGAATAAACTGCATAGAGAAACGTGTGTGTGGAAGTTGTAGGAGTTGTGGGTGGGGGGGGTTTTCAATTGAGATTGAGAGTGAGATAAATATTATTGTGGGTGATGGATATGGATGAATATTTTATTATTTTGGAATAAATATTATTGTTGGTGATGGATATGGATGAATATTTTAGTTTTTTAAATATTTTATATATATATAGAGAGAGAGAGAGAGAGAGAGTGAGAAGGCTTGAAGAGTGAGAAGGGAGGTGAAAGAAAGTGCTGTTTAATATTTTTTTTTCTTTCAAAATTATAACAATTAGGATTTAAGTTTTGGAGCTTTTTGACTTAACAACTACCTTTGGAATATGTGTAGATAAATTGAAAAATATTGAGAAAAAGAAATATATACACACAAAGTAACAAACACTAAAAAAAATACATATAAAATAAGAAATAATATTGCACTGACCTTAAAATGTAACAATGAAGAATATGAGTTATTTTGAGAAATAAAAGATGGGTAGATGAGAGAATGATTGAATTTTATTGGAATAAACTGAATAGAGAAACGTATGTGTGGAAGTTGTGGGAGTTGTGGGGTGTTTTTTTTTTTTTTTTTCAATTGAGATTGGGAGTGAGATAGATATTATTGTTGGTGATGGATATAGATGAATATTTTATCATTTTGGGATAAATATTATTGTTGTTGATGGATATGGATGAATATTTTAGTTTTTTATATTTTATATAGGGAGAGAGAGTGAGAAGGCTTGAAGAGTGGGAAGGGAGGTGAAAGAAAGTGCCATGTAATTTTTTTTTTTCTGCAAAATTATGAGAAATTAGGATTCAAGTTTTGGAGCCTTTTGAGTTTAACTACATTTGGTTATATATATAGTATAGATACATATTAGTGAAAAAGGCTCGTGCAAGACACGGGTTAGTATGACCTTTTAATTCTAATATTTTATTGAATTTATTAAATAAAATGAAATAATATGATATTTTTTTGAAAATATTTATTTTATATTTGATTCATTCAAAAAATAATAATTAATGAATTGTAAAAATAATAATAATTATTTCATAAAAAAATAAAAAAAAATCATTTCATTCCATTGCACTTTATTCCATTACACTATCTGAACTTTTTCTCCAAAAATAAAATTAATTTTTTACAAAATTAATAGAATCATTGATTAAACATGTGATAAAAACTTTAATTTCTATTATAAAGTACAATTAATCTCTTTGGGATTCTAACTTTTTAAAGGGACATGTAATTATTGTTTTGAACTCAAATCAAAATATATTAATTTATCATATTGCCCCTTTTATTCTCATTATTATATATATTTATAATTATTTTTTAAGAGTAGTTTTGGAATTCTATAAAATTTTATATTTTGACTTTTCAAACTGTACAAATATTTTGAGACATTCAAAAAAAGGAAAGATCAGATGGGCCAATAATATGGGATGGAGGGTGTAACGAAAAGGAAAAAAAAAGGAAAAATCTGCCTCTTTTAAATCAAGATTGTTTGGTTATAAGTAAAACTTAAAAGGTAAAAATATAAAATCGATAACAACTATTAATAAAAGAAATTTAATAGGCGAAGTCAATATAATTTCAAAAATCATGTAAAACTCATTTCCAAGGTGGTATGTTTATCAGCCAACACAACATCAGCTTCTTCAAACGAACCGTCAATACCCCAACAGCTTATGCCCTTAGCACCAAAAGCCCATTCATCAGAGTTGCGTGCGAAGCGTGGTGGTACTATAGGAGTAGATTCAGTTCCCGCTAGTTTTTTATTTCCAAGTAGAAATATTTTCCCAGAGCTAGCCCAAACATACATACCTAAGGAGATAGCAAACACTTCTTTAGAAAAATTAGATATGGAAAATTATGAGTTAGAAGATTTTGAAGAGGTTCATTTTGAAGACAAGGAAGATTATTGGAACTTAGAAGATTTTCAAGAAATAATTAACTTAGAATTAATTTTTACAAAAATAGGAAAAATAAAGAAAAAACCAATATACAGAAGAACAGAAAATGAATTAGATGAGATAATAAGATTAGCTGAAACAACAGAAATTTTAGGAGAACAACCCATGTAATATTGGGAGAGAAATAAAATTTTAGCCAGCTTAGATATAAAAAATAGAGACTATAGGATTACCTCAGCACAAATAGATCATACGCCAGCAGATATAGAAGAATTTAGAACCCAGATTAAGGAACTATTAGATTTAGGAGTAATTAGACCTAGTAATAGTCCACATAGAAGCGCATCATTTATGGTTAGAAATCATGCAGAGATAAAAAGAGGAAAAGCTAGAATGGTTATAAATTATAAAAGATTAAATGACAATACAGAAGAAGATAAATATAATATACCAGATAAAGATCAACTTATAAATAGAATACAGACAGCAAAAATATTTAGTAAATTTGATTGTAAGTCAGGATTTTGGCAAATAAAAATGGAAAAGGAAAGCATACCGTGGACAGCCTTCTGTTGCCCTCAAGGACATTATGAATGGCTAGTAATGCCTTTTGGATTAAAAAATGCACCTTCCATATTTCAGCGTAAGATGGATAGTATATTTAATAAATATAGTTTTATACTGGTATACATAGACGACATATTAGTATTTAGTCCAGATAAAAATAGTCATATAGATCATTTGTATATAGCCTTAGAAGAATTCATAAATAATGGAATAATAATTAGCAAAAAGAAGATGGTATTAAATAAACCTCATATAGAATTTTTAGGAATGGAGTTAGGAGATGGGAAAATTAGATTACAACCTCATATAGTCAAGAAAATTTTAGATTATCCAGATAAATTAGAAGATACAAAACAACTTCAATCATTTTTAGGAATTTTAAATTATGCACGAATGTATATTCCTAACCTTAGTAAAATAATAGGACCCCTTTATAGTAAGACCACACCCACAAGACAAAAATATTTTAACCAGCAAGATATAGCCTTAGTTAGAAAAATAAAAGACATTTGTAAAAATCTACCAGACCTGCAACTCCCCTTAGAATCAGAATACATAGTTGTAGAAACAGACGCAAGTCAATTAGGATGGGGAACAATATTATTAGCTAAACCTAGTAAGTATGATAGCAAAAATAAAGAACGCATTTGTAGATATAGTTCCGGAAAGTTTAAAGAAAAAGATACAACCATGACAAGTTTAGATTTTGAAATATTAGGAGTAGTTTATGCAATAAATAAATTTAGATTATTTTTGCACAAACCTTTTACAATTAGAACAGATTGTGAAGCTATAGTTAGATTCCATAACAAACTCAATGAGCGTAAATTAAGCACTAGAAGATGGGCAAAATTTTTAGATTGTATAGTAGGGCAAGGATATAAAGTAGAATTTGAACATATCAAAGGTAGTGATAATAGGTTAACAGATTGGCTAAGTAGGAAAATTTATTTAGAAAAAGAAGATAACCAGTTTAATTTTTGTGCAGATAATGGAGAACAGCAAGACCATGAACTTTGGGGGATTTTCTCTTCCCATTCATGAAGGCAGAACCAAATTCAGACCTTTAACAGGGATCGAGTTAGACCCAGTTCAACAGTGTCTTTTAGATAACCTATGGACCAGTCAGAACCACCCAGCTAAACGCCTTTCAGCCCTAAACTCTCTCAGTATATATTTTTCAAAAATCCAAAATAAACCTTTATCAAAAAGTTTTTCCTTCTATGTAGTAGTTAAAGGAACCAAGCCTGGTATCTACCATGATTGGGTAGAAGTAGACCCTTTAGTTAAATTTTTTCCTACACCCCAGTTTAAAGGATTTTATGATTTTGAATCAGCCAGTACCTATGCCCGGAGACAAATAGGAACTAGTTACTTTATTAGTCAGATAGCTAAAGATTACCTGGACACATTAAGCAAGATGAGGTCAACCGTTCTTGCTACTAGTGGAGTTCCAGTTAGCCAGATAATTGGAAGCAGTAGTTCAGGCAGTAGTAGTAGTTCTAACCCTCAGATAGATTTTCAAAATCCCCTCCAGATGTGCAGACATTGTGAAGACCTTGCCAGAAATTTCAAGAAAATTATGGATAAAGGCAAAAGAGTCAGTGAAGAGCTAGACCAGCTCCGAGACGAAGAAAAACAATTGAGAGCAACCGTTCGAACCCTAACCAATCAGCTTAAAAAATTAGCTCCAAAAAGAACACCTACCTCCTTACCTAGCCCAGAAATCAAACAACTCACCAGTAAGGAATTTGACCAATTGAGTGCTAGAATGTATTTCTTCAGGCATTCTATCATTCGATCTCTTTGTGAGAAAAGCCAAGTAATAGAAGACCTAAAACCCTATATTTACACCTTAGCCGAAGATAGCAGAAACAGCGAGCTAGTCATTATTCAGCAATTTCTTCAAGACCTTTCCATAGCAAGAATAGACTGCCCCGGCTTAGCTTATCAGTGGACCTATACCTATGAAGAAGAAGAACAGCCCTGTTTAGATGAAGAAAAATGCAACAGGAGATCCGAGCATTTTGGAAGATGCCAGTGTAACCTAGACTTCAGTGTTTGCCTTTGCCAGATAAATGTAGGTACATTCGAGCCATTGGAAATAGAAATCAGGGGCGAAACACGTTATCTAACAGCTTCAAAATTGTTAGATTACGGCTTTGTCTCTAGATTAATTTTCACAGATCCAGATCAGACAGATAGTTTCGGACATAAGCTTGCTCATGCAGTACTATGTATAATGGAAGAATATCATCCATATATAGAAGCCTTGATAGATAGCAAACTACCAGAATGGAAGGGAATATGGTGCAACCCAGCCAAGCATAAGATGTACCTCAGAGGAACTTCAAGATACCCAGCACTTCTCAATAAAAGACCCTGGCCATGTAGAAGATTTCCACTCAAAGACCAGCTCAACAAATGGAGAAAATTTGCTAATGACTCTCTATTAGCATATAATGGGAATTCCGGACATCTAGTTTGTGAAGATAGATATCAGAAGATACATTGTAATTTAGCCATCCCGGGTTATCCATTCAGCAAAGAGACATTTGTCGAAGAAGGTCGATACCCTAACTATCAGCATGGCGTTTCTCATGAGTCACCAGAAATTGATGGACAAAATCAAGAATGGTACGATGAACCGCCCATGGGAGACGACGGAGATGACTTTTACGACCAACTCTCAGCAGCAGACCTGGACGACCTCTCAGACAGAATGTACGGGTAAAGCCAAAAAAAAAAAAACAGCGGGTCCCACTACAAGACTCATAATATAATTTGAACATATTGTAGATTACTATTTTTGACTCTTTACATTTTGAAGAATTTCTACGAATCACTCCAAGGGTCGACATCAATAATGGGTGCTCCAGCAGAAGAAGACAAATTCCATAGAAGATAAAGATTCTCCACAGATATCAGAAAAATGCACGCCAAGAAAAAACAAAAGGGATTTTTGTAGATATTTTGTGTCTGTAATTATTTGAGTCTGTCAGAGATAAGAATTTTCCTTCACTCACTACTTTAATAAAGTGGATATCTCTTATCCTACTTTATTAAAGAAAAGCTGTGAAAATCTTTATACGTGTCTTGTAATAAATATAGTGTCAAAATTTTGTCAAAAAAGAAGGATTGAATGATATGCAATGGGGCCCAAAGCAGTACCCGATATCATTATCCTAATCTTTATTGATAAAATTTTATCTTTAATAGTAACTTACGTCCAAATCTATGCATCCAAGGCATAGATATTATTAGGAGTCTATAGTCAATACCTAAGAGTCTAGGGTCAATAGCCTTTTAGACTTTCATTTTTGGGCAAAATTTTTGACGTAATGTTGTTTTGGATTTGTATGTATCACCTTTGTGTATAAATTGGCATGTTGGCCAACGGATGAAGCAGAATGAAAAACACCACTTCACTCTGCGTTGTAAACTTTCCAACCCCTCTCAAAAACCTCTAAGTATATTAAGTTTTTCAGAGTTTCAGAGTTTGTAATATAATCTTTGTAAGTATATTTCTTATTAATATGAAGTGTGAGTAGTTTCTCTTTTTCCTTAAATATTTTGAAAGGGTAACTCTTCTATTCTAAAAATTTATTTTCTTTTTGGGAAAACTAAGTTTATGAAATGCTTGTTTGCTCATTAATATTACATGCTTTGAACCTTCGTAGTATCTTCAGTTTTCTATTTTGTTACTGAGTGACCTTAGCTGAAGAGCCCGTGTAAGCCGTGGTTAGGCGTTGGAGGGCGAATTGTAGACAGAAAGGGAAAAGTAAAAAATGGAAAATGAAAATATACTATGTTGAACGAGGCTTAGTCTCAAGGTGGGAGTACATGTAATGAAAACAAACATTGCCTAAAAATAGTTTTTGCCATAGAAAAGAATTTTAGAATAAAAGGAGAGCAACCCGAGTAGAAATATTAAGGAAATATTGTCCATATAAGAATTTCAAAAAACCAAAAATTTGTATGCCCTTAGACGTAGATCTTAGAAATAAAAATTAAATTTCAAAAAATCAAAAAAGTATATGCCCTTAGACGAAGATCTTAGGAATAAAATTAAAATTAGTACTGAACTAATACAAGAATTAGAAGATCAAAAATTTAGATATCAGTTTCTTTTATCATTAGCTTCTAACAGATCTCTAGAAAATTACAGTTTAAAAAATTTCTCAGATAAATAGACAGCTAATTATAAGAACAAGAAGCCTTAAAGTTAGCCATACAACAGCTTGAAGATCTTTTAGCATAACTGTAGAATTAATTAGATAATTCTCAGCCCAATTCCAAATAGTGGTAGACCACTAACTCACCTCTTTCCCCAAAAATTGGTATCAGAGCAGTGTTCGGTTTTAGGACAGTTTAAGTTAGTTTATGCATTTTGCTTATGGAAATAGAGTAGTTTTTATATTTGGAAATTTTAGTTATAAATTTCATGTTATAGTAGCTTTTAATAATTTTAAAATAGGAGTTAATTTTGTGTATGAAAAGAGTAGAGTATCTAGATTTAGAACTCAGCAGCCCTAACCATCGCCTTAGCATAAATAAAAATAATTTTCGTTGTAATTTTGAAAATAATTTTACCCATCAGCTTCATAGTGAAAATAATCCTCAGCTAAATAGTATCATAGATTATCAGATAAATTTTGCAGAAAATATTAAAAAGGACATAGATAAAATTAATAATCTTTTTATTTCATCTATAGAACATCTCCGTAATAATCGAAGTATAATTAAAGATCAAGATAAAAAATTAGATTATATCCAAGATCAGTGTAGTTCTATCCTACAAAAAAGAATAGACTTAAATTTAGAAAAATTTCCTACGAAATTAGAAATAGAAACTTTAATTTCAGCCACCAATCAAATAGCTAAACCAATAGAACAAATTAACCAAATTCAAGATAATTTAAAACAGAAACTAGAAATTTTAGAACAATTAGTAAGATCTTAGTTTATGAGTAGTGATAAAAAAGCTAATAGAGATTACCAGATTATTTTAAAACAGGCAGAAGATTTTCATAATAACCCAGAAGGAATCAGTAGCTATCAGGGTGTAAGTCAATCAGATAAAACAACAGTAAGACAAAATAATATAGAGATTTTATTTTTAATAAGATTGTGTGAAAAATTTGAATACTTATCAGAACAACTACATAGCTTAGAAAATCGTCTAGCGTCTTTAGAAAAATTAGTACTTCAGAAAGGAAAAGGAATAGAAGGACAATCCAATAAATCTCAATCTCAAGTAAACGAATAAGATATAGCTAGATATTTTGAAAAGCTTAAATTACCTAGGAAACCAGCGTGTAGAATTTACAGAAAATAAATATGTTTAAACAGCTAATTAAAGGTAGTAGTAGTAAAAAGCGTAATGATGATGAAGATATTAAAGTAGAAGAGTTTATAGATGTAGAACAACAAATAGAAAAATTTAAGAAAGAAAAATTAGAATTAATTCCAGCTAAATATGTGTATAAGCTAGGTAAAATTCATAAAAAACAATATTTATTTAAACACTATGGTGAAAAGATGATTAGTGTAACTCAAGAAGACGAAAAAATAAAGCTAAATTTAATAGAGAGAGAAAGCTATAAATATGCAGTAAATGAACACCTTAAAATGACTCACTTAGGATTAGTAGTAGTAGGAGTTAAAGCATTAACTAGAGAAAACTTAGGAACTAAAGTTTTTGTATGTCTTTATGATGATAGGTTTAATGACGTAGGACAGAGTATTTTAGGCAGCTACGAATTAGATATGAATTCAAAAGGAGGAATAGTGTATTTTACACCAGATTTCTTATTACCCACTTCGACTTTTCATAAAAAGATAAAGATAGGAATAAAGAGTAGAGGATATAAAATGAAAAAATGAGAAAAGAATTTGTTAGTTTGTACAGGATTTTTAGGTTTAGCAGTCTCAGAAAGTAATACTCACTATAGACTTACAAATGATCAAATAGTTAAGTCATTAGGCGCTAAAGGAATAAAGGCACTACCAGCTAAAAAATTTAATTCAGAAGACAATGCAGCCCTAGATTGGAAATTAGGAGATTTTTTAGGACAAAAGAGATTAGCCCCTCAAGACAATTTATTATATCAAGGAGTAGATGGAAATTATGTAGTAAGATTTACTCAGTACACTTATGTAGCACCAGAAAAATTCGAAGATGATGAATTTAGTAGTATAGACAGAGAAGAAAATCAAGATAATCATAGTGAAATAAATCAGTTTTATGTAATGACAGAAGAAAAAACAGTATCCCAAAATAAGATATATAATATTGATGAGATAGATTTAGAAAAATTCACCCTAGAAGACATGAATAAAATATTGGATACTAGATATCTAGAATACTTAGCTAGAGGAGATACCCATAATGAAGCAGTATCATTTTTAGATCAAGAATTCCATACAGAATACGTAGATGATATCATAGAAGATATAATACATCCCAGTAAAATATTTAAAATACCAGAACAACCTAAGATAGAAGATACTTTTTATATGAATACAGAAAGCACAAGCACTAGTAACCCACAACCAACTGTACAAGATCCCGTAGAACCAATGCACTATGCAGTAGGAGGAAGAAGACCATTAGCCAGTTCAGGACGTAGTCATGCAGATCCCAATAAAAGCTATAAGTTTCATGGAAAGCGTAGACCATTAGATATGAGCATACAATTACAGCCAGTCAATAATCAAGGAACCCTTTTAGATTTAGCTAGATTCGACCCTCAGGTATGGCACGAAGTAATAGAAAGATGGGAAAAAGATGCAGTAAAAGCATGGATGACCAGCCCCTATGAATCAACAGATATGTGGGAGTATATGGAGACACTTTTAGGAGATTCAGCTTATAATATTTATTTAACCTTTAAAGGAAAATATGAAGAAACAATTAAACAGCTTAAAGATTTAGGAAATAACCCGTGGAATTTCACTAGTTTTATTAAAGAAATACTTATAGGATACGACCCTTCTAGAGGAAATGATTCCGCTCAAAGCGTAGCATTAACTGAACTAGATCAGATAACATTAGGAAGTTGGAAATATATAGTACCTTTCAGTAGAGAATACTTAGCCATAGCAGCTAGAACAGGAAAAAGTTTTGATGAAGAAATAGGAAATAAATATTTTAGAAAATTACCCGGAGAACTAGGAAGAGAAATAGAAAATAAATGGGCAATTTATTGTGCAAGTTTACCAGCAAAAATAGCTACAAGAGAATTAAGTATAAGAGGAACTTTAGGAATAGGACCTAGAATAGTTTTTACATTTTATAAACTCAGAGAAAAATGTATAGAAGTTAAAATACAAAAGGATTTGAAAAAACAAAATTATGGTTTTTGTAGCAGTGTAATATATACTCCTCAACAATATGAAGATAAATATAATAGGAGAAAATACAAGAAATATGGAAAATATAGAAAAGAAAAATATTGGAAGAAAAAATATAGAAAACCATGGAAAAAACAGAAATTCATTAGGAAAAGTAGAACCTTTAATAGGACAAATTATAAGAAATTACCCAAAGATGAAAAAGATAAAAGAAAACAAAGATATGTTAGAAAACCCAACGGTAAAAAATACAATTGTTTTATATGTGGAGAACCCAATCATTTTGCAAAAGCCTGCCCAAAAAGACAGAAACCTAATACTAATAAGCAGATAGAAAGACTACATATTATAGAAAATTTAGAAGAAGATATAGTCAGCATAAATAGTGATGATTCAGAAGTATATAGCATAGTTAGTAATTATGAATATCAATTAGAAGCTATAAGCTCAGATAGCGATACAGAAAGTGATACAGATGTAGATAATCTTCTAGGACAACTTAACCAAGAAATAGGAACAACTCCTTCTCAAGATACTTTCTGTATGATGGAATGTAATGCAGATACTGAATGTCAACATAATTTTCAAATAGGATTAGGATTTGATACTACTAGATGCAGCTATTGTAATTGGTTTCCAGCTAAAGATAAAAGAGCTCAATGTTTATTATGCAGCATAACTTATTGTATAATTTGTCTCGAAAAATTAAATATGACACATAAGATCAGACTAGAAAATACCAGAGAAGATAACAGTATAGAAAGCAGAGAATTATGACTAGCAAATAGAGAATTGGAAATACAAGTACGAGAACTCAAAATACAAATACGAGAAATAGAAACCAAGACTAGTTTTGACATAGAATGTTTAGAATTAGAAAATAGGCAGCTCAAACAACAGTTAGAACAGTTTCATACTAAATACCCTTTAAAAGATAAATTAATTGAAGAACATATGAATTCTTTGGAATTAGTCAACCTAGTTGATTCTCAACCCTTTAGTCAATACTCTCAGACACAACCAGATAATACCTACTTACCATTTAATTATCCTGTTATACCTAAGTCAAATTTAGTTGAAATTTCTTGTGTAATTAAATTTGTAGAAAAAACCCTCAGTATAGATGCCATGATAGATACAGGAGCCAGTAAATCATATATAGAACAACACGTAATTCCACCGGGATGGAGCACAGCCTTAGCAACCCCAGCCTTAGTCAGCATAGCAGATGGCACGAAACAAACATACACACATTGCATCAATGGTGCCCAGATTAGTTTTCATCATCTAGGTTCTCAAGATCAGCACATAGAATGGTTCCCATTACCTCAAGTTTGGATCGGAAATACCCGTCAGAATCATCCTTTCATTTTAGGACTTAATTTCATTGATTAGTATAACTATTTTGTTTTCAATTTATATTTATAAAAAATTAAAAAAAAAATTATCGTAAAAAATTGTTTGGTAGATTTTTTTGTTTATAAATAATTGGTCTCAGTTTATAAATTTGATAAAAAATTTTAAACTCAAAAAATGAGTTTAAATTGGTTTTTAAACTCAAAAAACTGGAGCTACAGTAAATCAAACCATACTCTCTCTCTTCCTCTCCATTTCCGCAGCTCTTCTTTCTCTTCCTTTCTCACCACCACTTCCCCTCACCATCCGTCGCTCTACCGCCATGGCCTCTCTCTCTCTCTCTCTCTCTCTCTTCTCTACCTCCATTAATGCCGACACCACCACAACTCTAATGCCATCGTCGATTGCGTCTTCTCCATTGATTACACTGTTGTTGGTCGCTCTCTTCTCCTATGCCTCTCTCTCTCTCTCTCTCTCTCTCTCTCTAAACACCCACCGCACCACCTCTCTCTCTTCAGATTTGGACTCTACTGCCTCAAATCAAGACTCCGCCGTCGTTTCAGATCTCTCATCCTTCATGCTCGACTCCACCGCGAACGAATGATAGATCTTAGAGCTCCAAAAGCCACAGCTCTAGATCCATCACCTCAATTCCAGATTCATCACCACAGCTCCAGATTCGTTGCTCTTCAAAGGCTTTGATGGCGTTGGAGTCTAATTGGGAAGAGACGAGGATGAGAACGACAGAGGACAAGGCGGTCTACGGCGGAACCGGGCGTGACTAGTCCAGTTCAACAAAGAGAAGACTTCTTTGAACTTAAAAAGAGTGAAATCGATTGGGTTTGTGTTGCTATTATTGGTGTTTTGATCTTGCATTAAATCTCTAATGTATAATCACATTATAATAAATAATAAATATAAATATTTTAGGCCTTAACAAATATGGTTCTAGTTTATATTTTTAAATGTTTTCAAACATTTTATCTAAATCAAACGTGTTTGTAATTTATGTATTTTTTAAAAATAAACAAAAATCAATTTATAAAATTTTTGTAAACATAAACAAAAAACGTAAATAATACGAAGCGCTATTTAAACTTTAGATGTATTTTAAATTTGACTCTAATATATAGTGATTCAAGTATTAAAAATCAATCAAATCTGAAAAAAAAAAAAAAAAAAAAAAAAGTAAAAATCAGTGAATATAAAACAATGTGAGTAATTTGCTTTCAGACCTTGTCAATTTGCACGTAAAAAAAATAATTGCTTCCCTCTTGCAAAAGATTCAAACATAATTCTTTATCATTTCTCTAACAGATCATATATATGTCCCTTACGTTGTTAGACGTACCAAAAAAAATTCAACTCCCTAACATGGTCATTAATAATGAGATACGATATTTTGTTTTATTAAATTAAATGGCTAGTCTTCTTTATTTTTAAAATTATTCAACAACATTACTAGCAACACGTGGAAGTTAAGTATGTGTTCAATCATGCAATGGTGGTTCTCTTTTTCTTTCCTTTTTTCGTCTAATTTAGCCCAAAAGCATCATAATATATTTTCATTATCTTAACCAACTTTTTAAAAAGGAAATAAATAAATACATTAGTAAATAAACAAATAAAAACTGTCAGTCCACCATCGACAAAAAAAAAAAAAAAAAAAAAAAAAGTCAAATACCAACCAGCCATTCCCAAAGCCTGGTAGGCCTGACATGTGCCTGGTATATAAATTAAAAGGTAAATTATAAATACATTTCTTAAATTTGGTTAAAATATAAATTATTTTTTGTATTTTTAAAAATTACATTTTCCTCCTGAGATTTCTAATTTCATAACAAATCGCCATTTTTATTAATAAATTATCAAGTCAATTAACAGTTTTTAATGATGTTAAAAATATATTTCGATTAATAATTTACGTAATTTATTATTATATAAGAGAGCAATTCTAAATTTTATTTTTTAATTATTCTGTTAAATAAAAATTCTAATAAATAAATATTTGTAATTTTTCAAACCACAAAGGATAATCTATATTTTAAGCAAATCTCAGATGATATATTTATAATTTACCCTAAATTAAAATAACAAATTTTAAGATTTGATCCATATAATAAATTAAATATTAAATTATATTTATATATTTTTTTTTCAAATTAAAGCATGATATTTTAAAAGGGTGTGTATCCAATCAAGAATCAACAAGCCCAGTCGGCTACTCCAATTGCCGTAAGAAAGAGTGTATGGGGGTAATTATATTTAAACTTAAAATATGTCTCAATTTAAATTTATAAGTTTTAATTCATATTATATCTTAATATGAATTTATTAATAAGAACAACATATATTAAATTTTAAAATATCTTTTTTCTCATTGTACACTTTAATCAGTTATTTCTATTCAAATATATGTATTTTCTTCTCTAAGGGATCGACGTTATTTCTTTTTCTTTTCTTCTTCTTCTTCTTCCACCTCCCTCTAAAACTCCAATTCACCCTACTAAAACTCAAAATTATCATCAATATCATTGTTTTTTATTATTTTGAAACCTTAAACTGTAGAAGAAAGTTTGAACAAAATCAAATAATAGATGAGAGTAATAATCAAAATAATTTTTCAAGCAACCATAAAAAATGAGGTAAGTATTCATATAATAGAGTTTCACAATTTTTGTAGAGCACCATTATTTATTTTCTATATCTTTTTTTTGACAAAAATTAAAGGACCCAGTAGTTAGATTAACGATAACATATTATTGGAATTGTTCTTATTTTGTCATTTAAATAGTACATTGTTTGAGAACTACTCTTTCTTATTAGTGTCTAATACTTATGTGCTTATATAAATTGAGTTTTTACTTTTTCACAAGCATTCTTGTGAATAATTTATAATGTAATTTTTTTTTTCTGTATCGAAAAGTTTTATAATGTAAATGTAAAAGTTTGGTTTTTTCTGTGTTTATAATGCTTATGTGCTTATAAGTTGAATTTTTTTTCTGTATTTGAGAATTATTTTCTGTATTAAAAAGTTTTTGAAATAATTTGGTTTTTTAAATTTGTTTATTATTTATTATTTGGGTTTACCTTGAGGGTAATTTAGAAAAAATAATAAGGTGTAATGAGAGTAAAATAAAATTTTAAATAATTAAATAAGGTGTCCTTAGAAATTCATTTAACAGTCCTTCAAGTTAAAAATAACAATAACAATAACTCATATCTCACAATTTATAATGTAATTTATTTTATTTTTTGAAAAATGTTTGAGACTCCCAAAAATTTTTACAATTCAACCCACAATAATGAAATATGATAGATGTTAACTTATGATTTTTTACACATCCAATCATATGGAGCTTAATTCCCTTACCACCTCACTGTAGATAAATTCATAAGTTTAAAAATGTAATTCTCTAACAAAAATTTTGTGGAGTTAAAAATTTGGTATAAATAACTCTTAAAATAGGGATAGATCTATATGTTGATTCAATGGCCCTACTGTCCAAAATGTCTATAAGGATCCGCATCAAACTGAGTAAAATTTGAGTTAAATTATAATACAAAATCTACTTTCGTATTTTAGTTAGTCTCTTTTTTATGTACACACTCTATCAAACTCTTTATTTTAAAATTCTGTTTCATTAAAATATTCTTTTTATTGTGTTCCTTTTTGTTATATTTTATTTATAATCTCATGTGTTGACACTGTATTCTATTTAATTAAAATATTATCTTTTGTTATATCTATTTATCTATAGTTTTTATTTTATTATTTTTTATTGATAATATTGTATTAATAACAAATATAAGTGGTGAGATCTATTAAACTAATATAATATTAACACATATTTATTATTAATATAGTAATAATTGATTAAATGATAAATAAAATATAATATATTAAATATTTTATTACTTAAAATCATTTGTTAAATCCTCTTTTCTTAAATACATGAAGCGAGTGGTTTAATGTTCAACTAAAGTAATTAGTGAAAAATTGAATTTGATGAAATATGTTTCTATGATTTTGTGTTATAAAATAGTCACACAAAAAAAAAAAAATACTCTAACGAGTTTGGTAATGATGCTCTAAGACCAGGTGTATGGGGGACAAGTTACCCAACTTCATTATACATACCATAACCAAACAATATTTTGAATATCTTTTTCTAAAACATATTTAGCAAATTTACAATCAACATGAAGTAAAAAATTTTGGTTTAATATATCATCTTGAAATTTATTAATATATAAAACAGTAGATAAAATTTCTTGTTTAATAGTATTATAATTTTTCTATGCTTTATTCCAGACACCAGAATGAAAACGAACAATTTGTTCAGGAGACTGAGGAATGATTTTCTGAAGAAGAATACCACCATAACTAATATCATAAGTATTAGTTTGGATAATTTTGAAAGAATTTTCAGCAGGAATACCAAGACAAGGCAATGTCTTGAAATACTTTTTGACTTATTGGACAATAGAAGTATGAAGAGAAGACCAAGGAAGAGGATTATCTTTTAACCTATCACAGAGAGGTTGACAAGTTTTCCTAAGTTCTTTATAAAATTCAGCAATATAGTTTAAGGAGCCTAAAAAGCATTGTAACTGATTTTTATTTAAGATTTCATTAGGAAATTTAGAAACAAATTCAATACATCAACTAATGGGGAGAATAGTGTTTTGGTGAATGTCATAACCTAAAAATCGAACTTTAGTTTGAAAGAGTTTAATTTTAGGAGCAGAAATGACTAAACCATTATATTTAATGAGATGGAAAAAAGCATTAAAATGTTTCCAATGTGCATCTATAGACTTAGAGAAAATTAGGATATCATCCATGTAGACAATAGAAAAATGGTTAAATGGATTGAAAATTTCATTCATAATATTTTGAAACTCACTAGGAGCATTTTTTAATCCAAAGGGCATAACATTCCATTCGTAATGGCCAAAAGGTGTAGTAAAAGCAGTTTTGTAGCGATCATTAGGATGAATCTAGATTTGCCAAAAGCCACTTTTAAAATCAAATTTACTAAATATTACAGCTTGACTAAGTCTTTTAATTAAATCTTTTTTATTAGGGATTGGATAACAAATCCATTCTAAGACTTTGTTTAATGGTTTATAATTAATGACGAGACAAGGAACACCTCTTTCAAGTTCATCATTTTTATTAACATAGAAAGCAGGGCAAGACCAATGTGACTTACTACGACTAATAATTTTATTTTTTAATAATTCATTAATTTCTTTTTTATACATTTCAACTAATTCATGATTCATTTGAATAGGTCGAGATTTAGTAGATATTTGTCGTTCATTAAAAATTTTAATATATGGGAGTGTAACGACATTTTTTCCTATGCCAAAAAACACTGGGTAAAGTAGAACAAACAGTAGTTTCTAATTGAGTTTTAAAATGATTAATTTTAGAGATTAAAAGAGGATCAATTAATTGAGTTTCAATTCTCTTATAGTTTACTTCTTCTTTAAGAAATTTAAGGTGTTTAGTTAATCGATTGATTGATTGAGAAATAAAATAGTCTTTTAATTGATTTAATTCTTTGACCTCAGGAGGTGATAAGAATTTAAAAGTAACTGTCTGACCAAAAGCTTGTGTGGTGATTCCTTGATTAGTCGTAGTAAAGGGATATAATAGGAAAATAAAAGGGGTACCTAAAATAACTTTATCAGTTAAATTTTTAACTAAAACAAAAGATGTTTTAAAACAAACATTATCTTGACACATATGGACTTTGGGTAATTTGTATTTGATATGCATTTGACTTCCATTGGCAGAACTTAGTTGTTCAGTAGTTTTGTGATAATATTTGGTTGGGATTAATCCTTCTTGAATACATTTTAAATCGGCGCCAGTATCTATTAATGCAATGACTTCTTGTGCAAAATCATTAATAACTAATTTGATTTTTGAATATTAATCTGATGAATTATATTTAGACGTTTATTATCTTGATCACTATGGTGTGAAGTAGTACGATTATCAAAGAGGACTTTATCAGGATCAGTTTTAGATCCTTCTTCATTTTCGGAACCAGATTTATGTGATTGTTGAAAATTATCAAGACTTTTGTTGATTTTTAATAGAGCAATTTCGTCCTCCAAAGTTTTATCTTTAGTTTTTAGTTCTTGGATGGTTAATTTAATGTAATTAATTTCATTTTGTAAATCTTGTAAAGTAATTTCTTTATGTTTTTCTTTTTTGAACCTATCCAAGGTTTTGTTTAAACTAATAATTATCATGTTTAGGTTTCTTTTCTTTATTTGTTAATAAGGATTTTAATTTATTGGTATATTGTTTCTTTAGTTTAGGATTTTCTAGTTTAGCAATTAATTCAATAAGAGCCATTTCTTCTTGCTGAGATTTACTAAGTACATTAATTGTTTTACAGCACGTATCATTACATCTTAATTCAATTTCATTATCGACACTATCAGTAGGAGAATAATAAGTAGAAGTGGAACTAGAGGAAATATTATCGTCAGATGAGGTACTAGAGGGTACAGGGGACTGTGTCGGGGAAAAATTTAATTTGAATATGTCAAATATTTGTTGTTGATTTTCTTCAGTAATTTGTAATTGGTTAAGTTTAGTTTTAAGTTTGTCTTTAACCCTACATTTATTAGAATAATGACCTTTTTTACCACAGTTGTAACAAGTAACATCAGGAGTGGGTTTTGACCCTTTTTTAGATTGTTTAGAATATTTCTTTTTGGGGTTAGTATAATATTTATCTGTGGATTTAGAAGGATAATATTTCTTTTTTCCTTTATTGGAATATTTGTAGAAAGATTTTTTATTTTTATTTTTACTAAGTTTTCTTTGTGAAGGAGCGACGGGAGGTAAACCATATTGTTCATAGAAATTTCCTAATTCATATTTGGTTTTGTGTTTATCTTTAGCAGCTTTTTGACTAAGTTTTAAATCAATACGCATTTTTAAGCCTTCTTTTTGAATAGTGCTAATAATATCACCATAGGTTAAATTATCATATTCTATAATACCAGAGGGTTGACTAAGAACATCTCTAATCTTATGGGCAAAAAGACTAGGTAATCCATTAATGAATTTTTCTTTCCAAAAAGACTTGGTGCAATCATCTCTAAACATAACTTGAGAAGTGAAAACATTTTTATACCAGCGAAAATCACTTAAAGTAGGACAGATTAAATTGCTTAATTGATCATGAATACGAGAATGAATATTAGTAGGTGTTCCAATAAAATGTTTGACTATGGTATATATTAAAGTATTGATACCATCACGTATAGTGGAACCTATTTCTTCATCAAAAATGGGAAAACCTTCATCATTCATTTGAACAGCATATTGGATGGATTTGCATTGATTAGAAGTGAGATATTTATCCCACTAAGCTTTGAGGGTACCAGTAAATCCAGTAGTGATTAAGAGGACTATTTCAGGTTGAGTATAATCAGGATAATTATTAAGATAACTATTAGAGACCATAGACAAATGATTGAGTTTTAGGAGTATTTGGTGTTCACTAAGACCATCAATATTCCATTCATATAATTTTTTAGCCGAAACAGAAAATTGATTACTAATATTTGTTTCTTCAAATTGGAGATCAGGAGGTGTAGGTTTAGTATACCAATTTTTGGTGAGAGTGGTAGGGTTAACTTTTGTAGCTTTAGAATATGTGATTTTATTAAGATGAAAAGGTTGAAATTGTTGGGCTAGATGATTAATATCATTATCACTAGAGGTGTCAGACGGAATGGGAAATTCTACTGAAGGCTGTTGTGTTAAGACAGTAATGCCCTTAGTGGTAGAGGTAGATGTTTCTTTATTGGTGGATGTAGATAATTGACTAAATATTTTTTCAATGGCATCAACAGTGGTATGAGGCTCAATCGTTTTCTATTACTGGGAAGATTAATAAGAGGTTTATCTAAAGGTTTACTGATAGAAGTATGACTAGTAGAATATTCGTCAAAAGAAGTTCCAATCTTATCAAGTTGTTTGCCAATAGTTTTTAAACATTGATTTGTATAGTTATTTTGTTCAATGACTTTTTTAACTTCAAATGATTCATCACTAAGGAGTTTGAATGGAGAAGCAGGGACAACAGTGCCTTTATGTTCAATAAGAATTTTCTCTAAAGGAGGATGACTAGCTGAAACAATTGTATTGAAAGAAGTCTTCTATTTAGTTTTTGTAATTACATTTATTTTTTGATAATAATTTTCTAAATAATCAAAGAAATTAATTTCAGTATTGATTTCCATCATAAACCTATACCATTCTCTAGTAATTTTGGATTGCTGTTTGGAATCATATTGTTTATAATAACTATGACGTTTGGTTTTATTTGCGTTAGATTTGTATTCAGCATAAAGCTTATCAAGATTGGGAGTAAAAGGTTTACTAAGAGTTAATAATTGTGGATTAATGGGAGGTACTACTTCGAAATCAGTTTGAGTAGGTGAATCTTGAGAAACAGTGTCTTCTTTTTGAGGATGAGTGTGGGTAGAGTAAACTGGTTTAGTAATTTGAGAAGTAGAGGAATTATCAATTCCTTTCATTTTACTATGTTGAGATTAGGAGATAGATTCATTTAGGTGCAGTTTTCTGTCTTTTCGAGTGAATAACGGGATATTAAATATTTCATTTTCATCAGTTTCTGTAGGTAAACTAGATGTACTATGTCTAGTAGATTGACTGTAAGTTCTATTAAATCTAATATGGACAGATCCATCAGTAAATTGTTGAATATGTTAAATATCTTGACTATCAGAAGATTATTGATTTTGGGAATAATTTTCATTGACAGTAACCCAATCGTCAAGAAGATTGATATCTTTCCATTGAATCATTTTTGGAACAATAATGTTGGTTGCAGTGGTACTGCCTTGAATTAATAAAGTTTTATCGTTTGGACTTTTGGTTAGAGCTTGAACATTTAAATTTGTTTTAATACATTTATAATAAATTCAGTAAATTAAAGCAATATTATGAACACTTTCTAACATATTAGTAAATTCCCCAAATAGTTGAATATTCAATGTTAAAGCTTTTAATATGTGAGGATCACATAAACTTAATGTAAAATCAGGAAAACAATTAAAATGAACAGGACCTTTATGGAGGCCGGATTCCATCATACCCATTACACTTGCATTATAATTAAAAATACTTCTGTTTTATTATGTTTAAGAGATGCCCGATTTATTAAAATGGACAGGACCTTTATGTTTTATTATGTTTAACAATTAAAATGGACAGGACCTCAGGACCTTCCCTCAGCACCCCCAGGCTATATGCGGACCGCTGATAGGCTCCCTCCCCAGGGTGTTGTTGACGCCAGGTTGGGTATTGATGCATTTCTTCATCTCGAGAAGGGGGATTACGCTACTTACCGTCACACATATTTAATGCCTCCATTGACGGGAGTCCGTACTCCGACGAGGAGGTCTGCTGGTATGCCCTCATCGAGCCGGGCTCGGACTGCAGATATCCCTTCCACCAGCAGGGCTGGCACATCTAGGGGTGGGGGTGGATTGGTTCCCCCGATTCCTCCGACTCATTTTCATGCTGGATGGCCAGAGATCCCGACCGAGTTGACGGGATAGAGATATGGGACTTCCTACCCGATCCCGATAGAGCCTCCGGTGCCTGGTCATTGATTTGTCAGAGACCCCGACTCGCCACCGGTATGTTTTACAGCTTTGATTTATCACTCCGATACTCGGACACTCATTCATTTACTGATGATCTTACATTTCCATTTGCAGCCTCCCGTCGAGTATATGGATGACATGCTCGGATTGGTGGCCTCACTCGAGGGCATGGTCCTATGGAGAGAGGCGCAGTTGTCCATCATGGGTTTCCAGGTACTCTTTAGTTTTCTTGCATTTATCATACTTCTGATGACATGCTGATCTTGAACATCTTACTGCATTGATAGGCTGCCTGTGTAGAGCACATCTGACACACACCATATTCATGTACTATATCTGCATACATCCACTCTGTGTAGTTTGCTTGCATCTGCATCTGATATACATGTTTTGGCTGATGTATTCAAATTGCATTCTTCATTTTCAGATGCCTCCGGTGTACGCTCAGTCACAAGTTCCGAAGATGGCGGTTCCGACTCAGACGATGATGATGGTGATGATGGCGCAGAGGCTGTTCCGCAGAAGAGGACGAAGAGGGCCTCTTATTCCTGCTCTTGAGAGCATTGATGTAGCTGTTTCCTGCTTTATTTTCTTTTTTACTAGTAGTTGTAGCACATTGTACATTGTTAGGCAGTTTTATTTTCTATAAAACTTGTACCCTTGTTGTAAAAAATATTGTAACAAATGAAGCATGATGGAATGAAACAGCTTTTGAAAAAGTGTTGTATTTTATGTTCTTAACATTGCATCGCATCATTTTGCACCAAAAATGAGATTGAATGGAATTGTGCGCTATGTATTTACCAAGTCAGGTAGTGAACCGACGCAACAACTAAACAACCTAACTTACTAAGAAATAACAAAACCTAGCAAGTTTACAACTCGATAAGCAAAACATAACAAAAGTTGATAACTCGATAAGCAAGACTTAACAACATTGATTAAACAAAGAGTAACAACTCAATGTACGAAACTCGACAGCTCGACAAAACTTAACAACTCGATAAACAAGACATCTCAATAAACAAAACAACAACTCGATAAGCAAAGCAACAACTCGATAAGCAAGACTTAACAACAACTCTATAAACAAAGTGCATTTCGAACGATCTGGGTGACGGAATGCATCCGACACAGAGGGGGAATGGAGGCCTTCGACACTCCTGATGCATGCAAATGTTGGGAACTTCCTTCTAGAGGGTAGAACAGAATCAAAGACACATTTTGCAGCATGGCCGGCCACCTTTGGGAGCTGGCCGACCAGCTTTTTGTATTGGAGGAGAGAGGGGTGGCCGGCCTACCAGAAAAGGTGGCCGGCCGGCCACTTAGCTCAGCAACCACCAGTTTTTCGACATGTGTCCCCCGAATAGTGCCCTATCCTCTTTAAAAGTCCCAGCCTCGTGGTTGATTCATTTCATCTCAGTTTTGCACCAAAAATGGAGGCGTTTCTCGTCGAAAATCTCACAGCTTGGATCGCTTCTCTAGATGGCTCGGAAAAGTTGAACTTCCGGGGTTTTGGCTTGAATGCACTATTCACGCTGAGCCGTACTCCGCTGCACCTTCCCTTCCTTCACGCCGTGGCGAGGTTTTGGAACCCGGTAACACATGTTTTTAGCTTCGGCAGGCAAGAGGTATGTCCAACTTTCGAAGATTTTCAAGTTTTGATGGAATCTGAACGTCATGAAGAAATTTTGCCTCAGTTTCGCTTCGGCCACGCTCAAGCTTTAGGGCGGATGTGTGGGCTCACCATACATGACGCTCGGTCTCTGATCTGCAACGGGGAACTGGACATCCTCGGCTTGATTCATCGCTTTTCTGATGCCGGTGACCGCGACAACCATCATTGGCAAGGTTTTCGGCAACACTCCCTTTGCTTGCGTATGCTATCTCACTTTTTGCTTTCCCCAGGCTTTAGTGGATCTAGCCTTCGTCTGATTGAAGTTGCTCAAGGCTTGAAAGGAGGAAAGAGCTACATCGGTATGACATTGGCTGAGACACTGATGCGCTTGGATGCTTTCTATCGCCGGGAGACGACCGGGTTTGCGGGGAGTCTACTACTGCTGCAGGTAATGTTTCCCACCCAACCTCACATATATATTGCTCACATCACTCGACCCTCAGGCTCGGTTTTTCTCACAAAACCCCTTTTCTTACTTTTCTCTCATCGTACATCTCTCTATTCTTTATTCTCTCATTTTTCATCCCTCCCCAGATATGGTTGATGGATAAACTGCAGGTTGTGGACTCTTGCCCAGCCTACTCAGCTTGCGGCTACTTCTTTCGACAACGCCTAGTCGATGCCCTTGATGAGGGGTGGTGGTTTGACTGGATGTGCAATTTCTCTGCAGATCGCATTGCTTGGCGCTGTCCTTGGCTCAACCTCTCGACAATGAGCTATAGCATGTCCCGGCAGACCGGGATCCAGTTGATTGGTCTGACTCACTGTGTGTTCTACTTTCCGTTCCGATTCCAGCGCCAGTTTGGTCATGATCAGACTTGCCTGCCGGAGGGGATAGAGTATCCTACCGCATTCCCGGTTCGAGGCGCACAGCTTGCCCGTTATGCCACAGCATGGAGGACTAAAGAGCTCCTGGCCCCCGCTCCCACTTTCAGTTGCACTTTGTCTGATGAGTGCTTAGATTGGCTCAATGAAGAGGCACAGATTGGGCCCAGCTTGGCATCAGAGGCTTCGACCAGCTCTGGGAGGGGGCGCAGGGACATCTGACTTATCTATGCCCCGGATTTATTGCTTTACTAGTACTTTCAAGTTTTCTTTATGAATGTAATAAAAAGCAACTTCAATTTGTATGCAAGAGCAGGAGAACTCTGTTTTGAAATCAATGAAATCGAAGGTTGTGGGTACTGAAAATTTTCCGCTTTGGTCCAAAAATGGTCTAAATTGTAAAAAGATTAATTTGAACAAAGTCAACTTTTATTAAAACTTTTCAAAACCATTTTCGATATAGATTAGAACTGGACACGCCTGAGATCTGTCACTGAGATGTACAACCCCGGACCCCTGCAACTGGAAAGCTGACCCTAGTCCGAATAGTACCGCGGCACTGTATGGCAACGAAAAGTTGCCCCTAGTCTGAAAAGCACTACACCGGAGATCTAAACCGAACTCTTGAATGCTGAATAGACAAAGATAGCCGAGATGATCAAATGGACAAAGTTGATCGAGGAAAAAGTTTATGGCTGAACTTCAGGATGAAGTTGCCTACATATCCTAAAGATGGGAATCAAGCCTTACGTAGTTCAGGCTCGGGTTCACTCGGGTATTTTCACTCTCCTTTTATGCTCTAATTTTTGCCAAGGCCGCCCTTTGTGGGTTTTCAACCTTGCAAACTCAGTTTTTATATTTTCAAAATTTTTTGTGCTCTGAGTTTTACCTAGGTCGCCCTTTCGGGTTTTCGGCCTAGCGAGCCTCTCAAGGGTAATATTTCTTCAACTTGTCCATATTGATCGGCTGTGAGAAATCTAGGCCATCTAGATCCATCAGAACCACAACTCCACCTGACTAGATAGTCTTAATGATGTAGGGACCAGTCCAATTGGGTTTGAATTTGCCCCTTAGGTTGTGGATGGGAGCTCGGTTGTCCTTGAGCACCAAATCTCATTCCTTTAGATTCCTGGACTTAACTTTCTTGTTGAAAGCCCGGGCAATTCTGCGTTGATAACCTTGAACATGGTACAGTGCTTTCAGTCTCCTCTCATCAAAGAGCATGAGTTCCTCAAATCTGCTCTGCTACCAATCTGCCTCGGCTATTTGACACTCAGCCAATACTCGCAAAGACGGAACCTCAATTTCGATAGGTAGAATGGCCTCCATCCCATAAACCAATGAATACGGAGTCGCCCCAGTAGAAGTTCTGATTGAAGTTCGGTAGCCCCACAGAGCAAACGGCAGCTTATCTGGCCAGTCCCGGTAGGTTTTCACCATCTTCTGCAATATGTGTTTGATATTCTTGTTGGCGGCCTCAACCGCTCCATTGGTTTGCGGCCAATAGGTAGATGACTTATGAAAAGCCACGTTGTATTTTTCCAACAAGTCAATCACTTCCTTCTTGAAGTGGGAACCGTTATCTGAAATTATCTCGTTTGGGACTCCGTAGCGACAGATGATGTTGTTTCTGATAAACTTCGCAACATGTGAAGCCTTTAACACCGCATAGGATTGGGCCTCAACCCACTTCGTGAAATAATCTATCGCGACCAGGATGAACTCATGCCCATTTGACCCCTTTGGAGTGACAGCCCCAATCACATCAATTCCCCAGACTGAAAATGGTCATGGTGAAGTCATATTGTACAGCTTCAACGGCGGAATGTTCATGCGATTTGCATGAATTTGACATTTGTGGCATCGCCGGACAAAACCGATACAATCCTCCTCCATGGTGGACCAGTAGTAACCCTGTCTGAGGATCTTCCGTGCTAGCATTACTCCGTTCATGTGCGCACCGCATTCCCCTCCATGGCTGGCCTCCATTAGACGCTTTGATTCTTCGGCATCGACACACAGCTTATGTATTCCCAGATGGCCTCTCTTATATAGCTTACCCCCACAGATGATGAACTGAACGGCCATTCTTCTAATTGCCCTTTTATCCTTGGCATTTACCCCCGGCGGGTATGCTTCCTTCTCCAAGAAATTCCAAATGTCGTAATACCAGGGGTTTTCGTCCTAAACCTCATCTATAGCAGCAATCGACTCGTAGGCTGGCGCAAATTTCTGGTCAATGATGACTGGACGCATCCGGACCCCGAACGGGATGTCTATCATGGAAGATAGAGTTGCTAAAGAATCTGCGAACCTATTGTTCTCTCTTAGTAGATGAGCAAAGTTTAGCTTCTCAAACCGAGGAATTAACAAATCCAAGGTCTGGTGATACATCATCATCTTTTCTTCTTTGACTTTCCAGTCTTGAGACACAACAAGGTTCGAGTCCCCGTTGACGTCCAACCGTCTTGCCCCTAGTTCCAGGGTTGCTTCTAGACCAGCAATGCATGCCTCATATTCTGCTTCGTTGTTTGAGACTTTGAACCGGAGTTTGAAGGCTAGAGGGATACAGGACTTGTCAGGTGCTATCAGCAACACTCCTATCCCATACCCGTACTGGTTTGACGCTCCGTCAAAGTACATCGTCCAAAATTCGTCGTCGATATGCAAAATGGCCTCATCTGGGAATAAGTACTCAACTGCTTCACCCCCTTCCACTGGATGATCGGCTAAGAATTCTGCTACTGCTCTTCCCTTGACTGACTTGTGTGTCACATATTTCAAATCGAATTCGGAGAGCAACAGCAACCAACGAGCTAGCCCACCCGTAAGTGCTGGTTTCTCAAAAAGATATTTGACGGGATCGAGTCGTGAAACCAACATTACGAAGTGAGCTAACAGGTAGTGCCGCAGCTTCCTAGTAGCCCATACCAAAGCTAAGCAAGCCTTCTCCAACGGTGTGTAGCGAGTCTCATACTCTAGCATCTTCTTGCTCAGATAGTAGATGGCTCTCTCCACTTTGTCCTCTGATTCTTGTGCGAGCATGCAGCCCATTGTAGTCTCAGTTACTGAATGGTACAATATCAACGGTTTCCCCGGCTCTGGTGGTGACAACACGGGCAGGTTCTGTAAGTATTCCTTGATCTGTTCAAAAGCAGCTTGGCATCAGCCGTCCCACTGGAATTTCTTTCCTTTCTTCAGGAGACCAAAAAGTGGTTCACAAGTCAAGGTTAATTTTGAGATAAACCGTCTTATGAATTGCACTTTACCCAGAAAGCCTCGCACCTCCTTTTCAGTCCTTGGTGGTGGCATTTCTAAGATGGCCTTGATTTTGGAAGGGTCGACTTCGATGCCCCTCTGTGTAATCAGAAACCCCAGCATTTTTCCCGCTGTAACACCGAACGTACACTTCTGAGGATTCAGCCACAACTGGAATTCTCTGATCCTTTGAAAGAACTTTTGCAAGGCGGTGTAGTGGCCCTCTCTATCTTTGGACTTGACAATCATGTCGTCCACGTACACCTCAACCTCTTTGTGGATCATGTCATGCAATATTGTGGTCGCGGCCCGTTGATAAGTAGCTCCAGCATTCTTCAGCCCAAACGGTATGACTCTATAGTAGTATGTCCCCCACGGGGTGGTGAATGCAGTCTTTTCCCGGTCTTCAGGTGCCATTACTATCTTATTGTAGCCGGAGAAGCCATCCATGAATGAAAGCAAAGCATGCCCTGCTGTGAAGTCCACTAACTCATCAATATGCGGCAAGGGAAAGTCGTCCTTTGGACTGGCTCTGTTCAAATCCCTGAAATCCACGCATACTCGGATCCTGCCATCCTTCTTCGGCACTGGAACAATGTTGGCCAACCAAGTCGGGTATTCCGATACCAGCAGGAAGCCTGCGTCGATTTGCTTGGTGACCTCTTCCTTAATCTTGAGAGCCCAATCCGGGCGGATCCTCCTGAGTTTCTGTTTAACGGGTCGGGCCTCGAGGTCAAGAGGGATCTGATGCTGTACAATCTCAGGATCGATTTTAGGCATGTCTTCGTAGGACCACATGAAAACATCTTTGAAATCTTTTAATAAAGCGACTAAGCGCTCGCGTTCCTCCGAAGACAACGTGGACCCGATCTAGATCAGCTGCGGGTCCTCCTCAGTACCAACATTCACAGTAGTGATTTCATCAACTAACGGTTTAACAAATCTTTCCTGCTCTTGTTCAATTAAGCGTTGCAAAACCGGAGGAATTTCGTCCTCGTCGTTTTCGTCAAAATTTTGAAACTCTGAGTTAATGCAATAAACCAAGGGCATAGAAAAGTACTCAGAAACCACAGCTACTTGATTCTCATTAAGCACATCCAAATCCTCCGATTCCTCGGTTACAGTAGACTCAAAGGAGAAAGAAAAAGACGACCTGGACAAGACTGTGGCATCCGGGTTATCATCCTCAGGATTACCAGACTCAGACTCAGTCGAGCTGGAACCTGATTCCGACTCACAAGACTCGGTGGAATCAGATTCCGGCTCACTACCTGACCCAGTGCTACTGGACAAAAATCCCTCTTCATATTGCCAAATGAGAGATGGTGCGATAGATGCATCCAAAATAGTTGCTGGTAGGCCCGCAACCGTTTTATTCCCGATCACGCATACCGAGAAGTTATCCCCCAAGCACTTCTGGTCGATCGGAGGATCTGAAAGTAGACATGCCAGTGCTACCCCCATCTCAAGTTCGGTGTCCTCAGACTGCACTTTCTTGCTCTGCTCAGCCTTAGCCAATGGGTCCGTCTGCTCTTCGGCAACATCCTCCCCGGATAACTGTAGATCAAAGAAGATCTCAAAACCTGGTACGCGCTTCCTCTCCGCGTTCAGCCACGGCTCTGGAAAGCCACAAAACGGAAAGTCCTCCCCCTCCCGGCCGAAGCGTCCGTTTAGGGTACCCTGAATGGGCCTATGCATCAGCTCAAGAGGCTTTCCAGCCTGCTTTGCTCTGGCTCTCCCAGCCATTTCCTTCCCCTTCCTTATCCAATCTTCTTTGGTGGGCTGATAACCCAAACCAAAGGTATGGGGGTTGTGTGGCACTTCGGCCAATGCTGCGACGCCCTTCCGGCCGCTCTTTCCCAATCCCATCTCGGGGATGTGTTAAAGCTTGTTCATGAGGTATACAGATTGAGCACTGACATACACTCCCTCATTAGCAGCCATGATCTTCTGCATAACCCGAGCCTCAGCTAAGGTAAAACCTGACATAAACACGTCCTCCATGCCGTGCTCAATTTCTAGGACTGGTGTAGATACCTCCGGAGGTGGATAGATCGATGAATTCCTGAAAACAATGGCTACTCCCTTTCCATAGGGGTATTTCACCATTTGATGCAGAGTGGACGAGACGGCCTTCACCTGGTGCAACCACGGCCACCCCAAAAGCAGATTGAAGGTTGCCAGAACTTCTAAGACGTGGAAGTCTATCTCATGTTGTCCTGGCCCAACCTTGGTTTGAATTTTTACCGTCCCCATTACTTCCCGGCTCGTGTTGTCATATGCCCGAATCACCTGGGCTGTTGGTCCAAAGTCGGCGTTCTTTAAACCGATGGCATAGGCTGTCCTTGCCGGGCAGACGTTGATTGTGGACCCTGTGTCAACGAGTACCATGGGTATCCATTTATTTCTACACTCCACAGAGATGTAGAGTGGCCTATTATGGTTCGCACCCTCAGGTGGTAGTTCCTTATCGGAGAAAGTCATCATCGGGGTAGCTCCTCCCAGAAAGACTAGTCCGACTAGCTGCTCTGGTGTGGTATCTATGAAGAGTTTGGCCTTGTCCATAGCAGATAGAACAGCCTGTCTGTGCACTCGTGATGCCATAAGCAGTCCCCAGATGGAGATGTCTGCTTGTATCTTCTTCAGCTGCTTCAGTACAGCTTCTTCTTCGATCTGCTTCTCTTTCTGCTTTTCAGTTTCCTTATCCTTCCCAGATGCCTCTGGTTGGTCCAGGTGCAGGGGCTTGAAATACCTCCTGCTTCTCGTTATATGATCAACCTCACCAATTTTCCAGGTGTCGTCTGGCTGATGGTTTCCCCAATCTTCATCTGTGTGGGCAAGACATAAATCATCATCCTCCCATCACATTCCATCGGCAATTGACAGACACATATCCGGCTCCGGTATGATTATATTCGAAGTACTTTCAGCCCACATGTTTGCAGCATCTTCTGTTCTCGTACTCACAGCACTTTCGGTCCCCACGGGGGCTTTAGCTTTCCTGATCCTCTTAGAATCCCCAGATCATTCTTGTTCCAACTGCGTCAGTACAGCTGGTTGTCCAATATTCCCTGCATTCACAATGCCCTGGTCCTGAGCGAAATTCTTCGTACCGGCGCTCTCCGACAATCCATTTTGACTTCCGGCCCTTCCGGCCACAACTGATACCCTCGCCCCTACCGGGCCCTATTCTGGTTGGAACTCTTCCACAACATCCAGTTGATCATCCAGCCACCCGATAGCCTCTGCCGATTCCTCATAATCAAACCAGTTGACTGCCGCGTCCCCCGATTCTTGGTCGTTGAAAAACTGGAGGTTGGCAAAGTCCTCTTCCACAACCGTCAAATCATCTCCCCCTTGCTCAAATCCATCCCCCTAGATCACACACAGCTCTTCCTTTTCTGGCAATTTTATACCTGGCCCAACCTGGCCTGCTGACAGAATGTACCCACTCGGATCATAGGCTTCCCCAGCGAAACTCCCAGATTGCTCAATCCCAGACTCAACAATTTCACTCTCCTCTGAAACCTGCCCTGTCCCATCTTCGATGGTCACCACCGTTGGCTCTGGTTGGGTTGTGGAGATGTCCAACATGCACAAAGAGTAAGTGCAGTCAGGAAGGAGCACCCCCGGCTTAGATAGGTGGGATGGGGTGATATAGATACTAGGATCGTAAGACACAACCCCAGTTTGGATAAAGTTGATTCTGTTGGGAGGGGGTGCTTGGTTATGCGGTGGGAGAGGATTTGTTGTGACATTGGGTTTTTCGGGAGGCGCAATCACCTACTTGTCAATAAGATCCTGGATCTCGTGACGCAATCTAAAACAACGATCAGTGTCGTGACCATGTTGTTGGTGATACGCGCAGTATTTTGCTAGGTCATGAGAGGGAGGGAGTGGATTTGGTAGTGGCCTCGGCTCTAGGGGCTTCAAATGCCTTTTCCTGATTAATACCCCCAGAGCCTTGGACAGGGGCATATATAAGGGCGTGAAGGTTCTTTGGCCTCTGGGTTGGTATTTGGTGGTCTACGTATTGCTTCCGGATGCACCGGAGAAAGGTGTGGCTGCCATGGGTCTTGGAAGGGGAGGGGGAATGGTGATGACCATGCTCACCTCCGAAGCTCTTGCAGTTGCAGCGCCACTTGGGCCTGCATTGTTGTTACGGTTGAAAATCCTCCTGGGCTGCTCTCTATCTTGGTCAATCAGACCCTGTTTCATTGCATCTTCGATTTGCACCCCCATCTCGTGCAGATCTGAGAAGGTAGGAAAGGGGAGTACGATCATTTTTTGCATTAGTTTTGGCTGGAGATTGTGCACAATCATCCGAATCTGGTCCTTATCAGTGGGCCTTAGAGTCATCATCGAGGCATTCGCCCTCCATCGGGTTACGAAATCCGAGAAGCTCTCTTTAGGCTCCTGCCTTGTTGTTTCAAGATCACGGGTTATAATCTCGATTTGAGTATTGTAAGAGTATTGTGCAACAAAGGCCTCGGCCATCTCATCCCAACTCTGCTTGACATCATCCTCTAACTTCGCGTACCAGATAGCGGCCACACCCGATAGGGTCCGGCCGAACAGCGAAAGCTTCTGCGGTCTGGTGAGGCCCATTGGCCGTAGTATATCTGAGAAGAGTCGGAGGTGGACCATGGGATCCCCAGACCCGTCGAAGCGATCGATTTGCAGCATCTTGAACCTATCCGGCAGCGTTACAGCCACATCGGTATATCCGTCCTCGATATCCGGAATAGCCTTTACTCCTTGGGACTTTTTGAATAGCTTCTCGAGCTTGCTCAATTTCAATGCTGTTGGGTCTATTTCGAACTCGAAGGGAGAGTCCGGGTGGTTGATAGGCGTATGTGCCTTAGACAGTTGAGGTGGAAGTGGGGGCGGAGCCGACCCCGTTGGAATGTCTGTGTCCTCCTGAATAGTCTGGACATTTGGCAAGATGTTCTGGGTATTTGGCAGGACATTCTGGACAGTTGGTGTCTGTTCAGGTAGCGGGACCCCTGGTGGGGGAGGGACTGGATGTGAGGCTGATGCTCCGGCTTGCTGCTGGAGTCTAGTGATGAGCTCGGCCTGCTGGGCTATGATTGTAGCCTGCTGTTTAGAGAACTCTGCTTGGCGGACAGCGTCCTCCTGCATTTGCTTCATGCTCTCTTGGAGCTGGCGCATCATTTCTTCCATCCTGGCAATATTCTGCTGATCTTGCTGACTGACTGGTATGTGTATCTCTATGGCAGAGACTGAGACCTCAGTCCGACTGTTCACTGCTAGGGTAGACCACTGCTCTGGTAACCTCTGCTCAGACACACTGCGCTTTTTTGGCCTCCGTCTGACAACTGGGGGTAGAGAGTGAAACACTGGCTGTCCGTCAACCAGATCCTCAGATCGATTAAGTCGACGACCTCTTGTCCAGAGTGCTTGGGGAATATCTGCTTGGTCTGAAGCAATTGTGCTAAAACTGCCCTAGCAAAAAGATAAATAAAGCAATAAGGAAATAAATAACCAGACAAACGGACAGCATAACAGCTTAAAATAAACGTGCAACACACAGTTGGGCGTAACAACACACAGTCGGTAAGCTGAATACACTGTCCCCGAAAACTGAATCTGATACCCGCAGATAACTGATTCCCAAAATAACTGAACTGATGCCCGTAGGCCTGATGCTCAAACTCTCAAACTGATACATGCATTCCTGTAGAGACGCACTCTAAAAGCACATAACAGATAAGTGAGAGTCAAAACACCCCTATGTTGGGGTAGGGTTTCCCTGTTCTATTTTGTCAGGAGCTAGGGTTTCACTACGCACGCAGCGGCTTCAAACAACTTAAAATCGGGTAAGCAACCTATCCTAGCTTGGAATGGTCACTATGGATTTCGATATGCACTAGGTCGAATGGTCAAAAGGGTGCCTCGGTAAAACCGGGGTTTGTGTTTCCATACTGGCAGAGCCCGTAACCGGTAAGCCTTATGGCACGCAGCCTCTGGCAAACCGCTCAGGAATAGCAGATGGCAAACACGGTGTCCTAGGCGCACCAATGCAAATGCAATGCAAAGAAACACATAAGTGTAATCAAAACAAGATATCATGAGTTCGAGTCAAGTTCTCTAAATCTCCAGCGGAGTCGCCAGAAACTGTAGACGTCCCTGAACGTCCCCGGGAGGATAAGTCCCCGTTCTGTTCATTTTGGGCTCACTACAGTTCGGACTCAAATTGTCACGGTTCTTAATCTGAACCAAAGAGTCCAAATCCGGCAAATCGTTTTGAGAAAACAGATTTTTAGAAAGAAGTGCCAAACATGGATTGCTTTGCCAGATACAGAGTCGCCACCTAAATATTTTATTTTGAAAAATTTAGGAAACCCTGACTCGTTGCCTAAGGCCACGTGTCCGTCATCACCAAAGTTGCCTCGGCTCGGGAACTTGGGTACGATTCGGGAAGGTCACTTCGTGAGCACCCCCGCTTGCCCGATCAAAGATCGGCCTCTACTAACCATGATATTTAGTTTTGAAAACATTATGCGTTCTTATTCCGGTTATTAGCCTAGGTTTACTATGTGATGCGCACAGCATACAAATATAGACCGGATCGCCTGAATTGGAACAAAATATTTCATGTTTGTTTTTTAAAGCGGTTTGCTACTCGCAAGTAGGCTTAAAATGCAAATTTTGCCACCCTCGGGTGGGCTTAGAAAACATGGTTTTGCCACTATCTAGTGGGCTTAAAACTCACAGTCAATGCATTACTCCAATTCAGATAATCCAACCTCCACCCACAGGCATTCAGGCAGGTATATCACATAAGCATATAGCCTCATGGTAAGCATGCTATCATGGCAGTCACTCACACGCATGCAAGGATGCTAAAGCATAACCACTTACCGAGTACTCCAAGCCAAAGAAAGAAGCTAATTAGAAATCAATGCATGATCCTAACTATACAGAAATGCCTAATGCAACACATGCAAAATGCAACTATAGCAGGCTCGGCTATTCTAAACATGGCATATGAAATGTTACAGCTAACATATATTCAACTCGGAATTGAAATATAATGCAGTGAGTGTGATGCGCCGAGCCCGATGCATGCAAAACAGATGAATGAATGCAAACATGCCATCATACTGTATGCTAATTAAAACATGCCCTAATCTAACCATCATAAGCTGGTAAATAAAAGGGAGAAAGACGTGGGATTGGAAGACATACATCACACACACGCACACTTATTACAACATTGCCCTTGCGCGGAGGGTCCGAATAAATAATACAGTCCCAAATAAATAATACAGTCCGAATAAGTACAAAACCCTAATTAATTAACAAATTAATCTAGGAAAGCGGATAAATTAGCATGCAAGCTATGGACCGCCTCAGCTCTGTTCCGGATGATGAATGATGCATGCTTGAGTTGCCTTGCGCAGAAATCCATTGCGATGCCCCAATTAGCCTCTGTTTATAGTTAAGCCCGGAATACTGCACGAAGCTCCAAAAGACTGCCGGTTTCTGATTTGCTGCAACAGAGAGCAAGAAAGGGGCATGGCAATGTATTTTCACATATGTATGCATGCCTCGATTCTCGTGCCACCAATCACGCATCTCGATGCATGATGGCCGAGGAGTCGAATTGCACGACTCAATATGAAATGAATGCACATATAAACATAACAGGACCGAGACTCCATCATGGTTAATCCGGAGTGTCGGCGATTGGGAATTGAGACACGTTCCGTCACTCGGAGTACGAAACGTCCCTCGTTTCCCGTGCTTGGGCTAACTCCTATCCCAAGCACAATGCAATGTGCATGACATGCATGAATGCAATCCTAACATGCAACCTAGCATACCCAATGCTATGAGATGGCATACACAATGCACGATGTAGCGAGACATACACAATGTTCTAACATACAACCTAACATACGCAATGCTATGAATTGGAATGGCATACACAATGCATAATGGACTTACACTAACATGAGTGGACCTCAGCCACACTCACATCAGTGGCCATAAGATGAAAATGAGATAACCGAAATGCGTGCACACATGCACGCAAATCGAGGACCGAACCTATGGCACCAAATGCCACTCTAACAAGGCATGGCAAGGCATGAAATATGGCATACAGACATGCAAATTCCAGCACTGAAACATGATGCAAAATGATCCCGAATCATGGAAACATGGCACCCGATGCATGAGATGAACCCCGAAACTCAAAACTAGGCACACGTATTGACTTATAGCTATCCAAAGCATGCATTATTTGACTATGAAGCACAAAGACAGAGCCAAGGCAGTCCCAAAACATGAATATTTCTAGTTCAAAGCATGACTAAAAGATGCTAGAATGATGGACTAAAATAGCATGCAACTTTGACTAGCAAACATGGTTTACATGGCATGTATATAAAGCGTATGAGAACTCATCAAACCAGCGAAAATCAGTGAATAAAACATGTCAAAATATGCCCAAATAACTTCTGAAATGCAGCCAACATATGCAAAAATAATGGGTTCCTTTAAAGGGCCATACAAGGGTTATTAAGTACCTACAAAATAGACACTTAGCAAGACCAAACAAACTCTGAAAATGGGTTATGACGGTCCTAAAACCCACCAAATAGGCCCTGGAATCAGTCTCGGAAACATGCAAAGAAAGGCCTGAGAGGCCTTGAATGGGATTGCTCTACACATGCATCATAGACATAAAATATGGCCAAAAGGGCCTTGGACAGAGCCAAGGCAGACCTCAAAACCCTCAGAATAAAGCCTGAAAAGTGACTTCAATGCATGCAAAATAGGGTCTCTTTGGAAGGCCAAACATGCTAGTAAAGAGAATGAGGTGTGAGAGGGTCACCCCTCTATAATTTCAAGGCTCAAAACCTCATCAAAACCACTGAAAATCCGTTGGATTTCAGTGGTTAAGAGGCAAAAACAAGACTTATGCAAATGCTCAAGTGTATGGCTCAAAGCATGTGGAAATGAAGCATGCAAGGAAGGAGATGACTCCAAACAGAAAAGTGACCTCAAGAAAACTTAAAGAGGAGGTCAAAACAAGATTTTTTTCAGTTTATATCAAACCTCGAAAATATTCACAAGTAGGGCTAAAACTTGATGCAAAAATAGCCCTAAAAGAGAGATAGAGGGCAAGGGGTAACAGATGGCCTCAAACAGCAAAGAGCCCTTCAACAAAGTTGAAGAGGGACTGAAAATAAGATACTTTACAGTTCAGGATGAAGCCCAAAAATGCAAGCAAAAGGAGCTAAAGTATAGAGCAAAATAGTGCAAGAAAAGGGGAAATGAGGACTTACCCTTGTAGCGCAGCAATGTAGCAGCTTTTGGTCCAAGATTGTGAGCTTTCAACCTTTGAAAATCAGCTTCAAGGGGCTGGAATGGATGGTGGAGGTGGTAGGCTAGGAGTTGTAGTGTAAAATGGCCAAGAACAAGGGTGTTTGGAGGCTTGAAGTAGAGATATAGCAGGTTGTATGTATAACTCTCAGCCCAAAGCTTCTAACCCTTGTAAAATGAGGTGGGGTGATGGTTATATAGAGGGAGAGAAGCCAAGGAAAAAGGGGGGAAAAACCAATTCAAAAATCCCCCCAAAAGGATAGACCCTCGAACAGAGGGTCTGGTGCAAAACAGCTGGCACAGTTGGAATGCACCAGAAGGGACAAACATGGCCGGCCAGGTGCAAAAGGGCCAAGTGGCCAGCCGGCCATCTCCCCTGGTCGGCCGGCCAGGGGTCAAAAGGGTCAAAAGAATTGCTGGCCGGCCACCTCCAAAAGGTGGCCTCCCAGATGAGTGCAACACAGCTGTATGGTCAAAACCCAGAAAATGTGAACCAGGAGAGAGAAAAACCAGCTTTTTAGAGGGGTTCAAAAGGGTCAAGAACAATTGCTGGCCAGCCTACCCATATTGGTGGCCTCCTAGGTGTGTACAACACAATGATGTGGTGGAAAATCAGAAAAAGTGGCCCGGGAGTGGGAAAAACCAGCTTCCTAGTGAAGAAAACGGGCGATAAAGAGCGATGAAGAAATAAAACTGGTTTTTCAGAAAAATTGCTGGCCTCCCACCTTCCTACAACCTTTCTAACAATGAAAATAAGGTCCCTGCCAAAAATGGACCAAGACGGATGCAAAACGAAGGTTCGGGGGCCGAAACACGCAGTTCGGGGCCCCGAAAACAGGCTGTTAGGCACCGAAAGTGGCGTTCGACCCCGGAGTTGGTCTCTCGGGCCACAGTGTCCCTCAAAAGGGAGGAAACAAGGTGTGTGCCAAAAACCGGAGCAAATGGAGGTAGTTAAGCGGTCCCGAACCGAGGCACACAGCTGATGGCTCCGAAAACCGAAAACCAGGCTCCAAACGGGAAAAATGGCCTACGACCATGAAACGTAGCCTACGGCCACTAGGAGATGGTCTACGAGACCTCTCCCTCGCTTCGGGAAGAGAAAATAGAGAAAACAGGACCTGGTTCGCAAACTGAGGCAAAGCACAAAAGAGCCCCGAAGTCCGGAGGCAAGGCTCGCAGCCGTGACTCCGCAACCTCAGAACGAGCACAATATGCAACATCACCAAGCGCTCAATCGGTGACGTATGAGTCTTAAGGTTGGTCAAAAATGGGGTGTCTACACTTCCCTCCTGATTTTGAATTTAAATAATGTGAGTAACCGTTAAAGCCACGTCATCTTGCATCTCTTTGCTGATTTAGTGTTACGCAGATCTACAACAACCAATACTAACTACCACGTGTATAACTATGATTGAAGATTTAAATTGTCTTCCCGTATTGCCCTCATCCTACCACGTGTTAGACTGTGATTGGCTTGTACAAAATATGTAGCCAACATTACCCCCCGCACTAATATACCCAATACTTGGTGATATTAGTGGATCAAGGTATTTTATCCACGTCTTAGAATGTGCATGGGCTTTGCATTTTCAGAAATGCAACCGTCATTCATCAATGAACATTTGCATTAAATTCTCTTCTATCCTTTG
The DNA here is from genome assembly GCA_036172215.1 of Camellia granthamiana. Taxonomy (NCBI): domain Eukaryota; kingdom Viridiplantae; phylum Streptophyta; class Magnoliopsida; order Ericales; family Theaceae; genus Camellia; species Camellia granthamiana. The sequence goes on along the minus strand of CM069903.1, from coordinate 26,137,997 downwards.
AACATTCCCACTATCTCAGTATTCGAAAAGACTAGTTCAGCTCTCATGGCCAAGCAGACCTTTTCTTACCTCGATCAAGCATATGAAGAGTTGTTTGATAATGTTGTTCGTCCTCGAAAGAATCTTCATGCATTGATTAGCCACCTTTACCCACCTTCCTATATTCAAGTCATGGAAGCTTTTGCAAACTATCAACCTTTGGATTACGAACCTATTGTCCACAATTCTTTAACCCAAAATTTTGCAAACATGGATATTGGAAGCTCTTCCTCTGACCCAAAACCTTTTGCGTGGGATGAGGTTGCAGCTTCTTCTTCTTCTGGGGCTTTTGGTTGGAGAAGTTGGCCAGAACCTGAGAAGTCCAAGTTAAGAGAGTGAATCAATCATCATTTTGTCGAATTTGTTGATCCTCTAACTTTCCCTCCCTTTGCTCGGAGTTCGGTGGTTTACCCGTATGTACCCATCGACCGCCGATGCCGTTTGGAAGACAACTTACTCGTAGCATGGTACACGTCTTCCATGCCTACGAAGATAGTACAAGCCACTCGTCGTCCAGAAGAGGCTCAAGGGTATAGCCTGTCATTCTTAGCCTAAAAGGCAAAACTTTGCTCTTCTGACTAGCTTGATATCGTCAACAACCCCCAATTTTCTCCTTCTTTCGAGATGGAAGCTCATGCACCTCCTCTTCTGCAAAACCCTCACTGGATAGAGGAACTGAGACTTACTCTCTTCGAGGACCAGTTTCTCCTCTCCTATCACCCTCCATCTCCTCCTACTAAATATCAGTGACAGCAAGCCCAACTTCTGCTTACAGCCTTTTCTCACTTGTCTTCAATGTTCTCGAGGACGATGTTCCTCTCAAGAACTTTCGATGGGCTTGTGATGTTATGACCTGGGGCCATGTCCTCAACCCTATCGCCCAAGCAGAGCTCCAGATGTTTTTAGACCAACTCCCATTACTTCTTCATTGGCATCACATTTTTGTGGCCACCACTCGATCTTTGGATCAAATCTCAGCCCGTCGAGTTCATACCCGGTATGAAACAGAGAACCTCATCGATGAATATAATGATTTCAAGAATAAAGACTGTGCATACTGGGATGACTTGGACATGGATGAGATATAACAAGGGTTGAAAGAAATAGAGTTTGAAATAAAAGCTGAAAAGCTTTTTTATCAAATAAGAGCATATCAACTTCAGCAGCCTAGCCTGGAGAAGATAGAAGATAGAATAAAGAAGGAACAGAAGTTCATTGACCATAGTTGGAACAAGTTCCATGACCTTATCATTTATTCTATTCCTTATTTTTATGAACTTGAATATGTAGCCAAAGAAGGCTTCTGATGTAATTGTTTTCGTCTTAATAAAGCTAAGATGTTTTCCCTTTATTTGACATGGTCTGATTTTACCCTATTTGTTAAAGACAAACAAACTTAGGGCTTCGAATTCAACAATTTCATCCGTCGAAACTCAATTCAATCATACCCAATGAAATACTGAAAATCTAATTTGAACTTTTCCAACTCATGGAGTATAATTGACAACTTTTGCCAGTTTCCTTTCAGAATCAAAGCTTCGAATTCACCAATTTTGCCCTTCGAAACTTGATTTGATCATATCCAATTCCCCAAAATATGGTTAATACAATCAAGTAATTTCAAATTAACTAATTTTGTTTTGAACAAACAATCTATATTTTCCAAAATATGTAAACCTCTTTTAAGGACTGCACTGTTTTATTCTAAAAAAGTGATTTCTTCTGTATACTACCAAACCAGCTATTGGTTCGAAACTTAGAACAAACAATTTCTAACCGTAAGGTATTTCAAATTTTGCTTCGAACGACTTTACTCTCATTAAGAAACCTAAAACAGGTCTTTAATCCTTTTGAAGTAAACAAATACCTGAACATTCATGCACCTTTAGGTGTGAAATGTGCTTCGAAGTCGACTCCTTGCTTTCGAGGCCGTTTGTCATTTGATTTTGGCACCAAAACTTGGCTTCGAAGCCAAATATTTTATTTCGAAACTGACATCAGTATTTGAGATACGTTTCCCTCCATAATTATCAATATTAATGGAAACTTTTCGTATCCGTACATTTAGTACTTCTTTACAAATTCCGCCTACATAAAACAATTGGGTATATTTTTCAGACACAAAGGTTTAAAAACCCCTTTTATTTCGTGCTCTGAACTCACTCGTTTGTCTAACACACAAATCCTTCATCTCTACTGACCCTATCTTTCTTGATGCTCGTTACCAATGGAGTCTTTTTCTTTGAAAGTACCAACTGGCAAACGTATAAGCCCAACAATGGCTTTGAAAAGATGTATTGAGGAATAAATTGCTAAATTTAAAGCTGATGGATCGAGTGCTATAGACAAACGCCTCTTTATCCCTTGTCATAGCGAAAAACAAGAATATGTCCTAGGTCCTATCTTTCGAAAGGTTCCCGCCCAACTTCCTGCTTTATATCCTCGTTTAGAGGACCATTTTCTTCTTTATGAATGGGGGCTTGACTAGAGAAATTGGAGGGTGAACCGACCTCATCGTTGCTGGCCAACATTAAGGGCTGAGTGGGAGGAATGGTATGACAGGGTCGTGCCTGCAAGAGAATGGGATCTACAAGAGCTCTGTATTCTCGACGCCCTTCGTCTTTCCAGGTTTATCATTCCTGAAGACCATTTTTTGATTCCTGCCGCTCTTTGCTTCTGGAATATGGCCTTTAACTTTTTTCAATTTCGATGTGGTATGATGGCCCCCACCGTTCTTGATATCTGCCATCTCTTAGGGCTTTCACCACTCGGTACTCCTTTTACACCCAGCTATCCAGACCTTTCGGTTAAATTTTCCCTTCCACCTTTGAATTCTTCCTTTAGTGACTTCGTAAAGGTTGAAAATAAAAATGAGGGCCCTGTGAGTGATTGAGAACTCTTCTCCTTTATTTTTATTGGTTGTGTAAATTTCTCTTTTGTACATCATCTTAACGAATCATGCCTGAGTTTGCCCCACTTGCGAAGGCCCTTGTTTTGAAGAAACGAATAGCCTTAGCCCCTTATCTTTTAGGCCATATTTATAGAGCTTGCTCCCAATTTTGTGAAAGATCTCTTGATATCAACCAGGGAGGTCCCCTCTGGGTGCTTCAACTCTGGCTATTTGCATACTTCACTGATCTGCATCTTAAGTGCTTGAAGTTCTTAGTTCAAGACCCTAGTACTTATGGAGAAAAGTATGCTAGAATTGCCCTCTATCCTGCTTGTTTTGCTTACTATCTTACTTTTTTTCATCAGCTTCATGTTTCTCCAACTGCCACCTTTTTTTTGCCTCTTTGATGCCAATAAAGGACCAACTTGGCTAAAAACATTCTTGGCTGATAGAGAGTGTTCCATCCCATCGTATAAAGATATGTGGGCCTCTATTTTGTTGCCGAGGGAACTTTTTATTGGTACCTTAAACCCTCGAGCTTATAAGTGCATATCTGAGGTATACTGCCCCTCCTAGTTTGCCAGGCAATTTGGGCTTACCAAAGGAATTCCCATTCCACTCTGCAGTCTCTCGAATATCCATCTCACAATCAGAGACCTGAGAGTACCCAAATCTAAACTAGAGGATGCAACATTTAAACTATTGGAAGACTTGAGTGAGTTTAAATTTACTCCCTTCCTCCCCTCTGGGTTAGCTTTAAAAAGATTTCGAAATTGGTGGACAGCCAATATGGAAGTGCATCTAGCAATACATCCTCATGATTTAATAATAGGGCTAGGTGTGCCTTCTAAGGCTAAGCCAAAAGAAGCCGGGACCATCCCTTCTCTTTCTACAGCTACCAAGACTATTCCCGCAGTCTCACTCCCTCCTTCCAGAGTCACTAGAGCTGCTTTGAAAAAGGGTATGCATTTTTAAGTTTCCTTTCTTTTAGAATTTTCTTTTTGTTTTCTTCATATTCATACTACTTGGTGTAGGGTCTCCACAAGAAGAATCTCCCAAGAGAGCTGAAGCTCTGGCTATTCTCAAAGACAAACACCAGTAGAAAAAAAAAAGAAAACTAATACTCACTCCCGAGGAATCTGAGTCTTAGATTGAAAAGAAAGAGATAGAGAAAGAGCAGGAAATACCACTGCAGAGAAAAAAGAGAAAGAAGATAACTGTCTCTCCTTCTGATTTGGTCGAAGACCCTACTCATGAGGCAGCTGCCAAAATAGTGGAGAAGGAACACTCTAAGGAAATAATTGTTTTCCAGAGAGCTAAAAAAAGAAGGCAGCAGCAACTACTAAGGGATGAAGCTGCTGCTGCTGATACAATCCAAAGGGAAACTGCGAGAAGGCAACACACTGCTGAGCATTATTCCCTTCGTAGTTCTCCCATCATTGCCACCACTTCTGAGACCAGTAATTCCCTTTCGTGTCTCCACTCTCCTTTCTCAAATTCTTGATATTGAGACTTAACATTACTTTGTATTTCTTCTTTTGTAGCAACAACTACTCTGCCTTCTCCTTCAAGAAGGACTCATTCAGTTTTATCTGAAGTTGAAAGACCTCAAAATGTGGAGCCAATTCAAGCAATACTGCCACTCCCTGGTCCTATATTTTCCATCCCTTTCTTGAGGCAAAGTATTCCTGCATCTCTATCTTTTGGCTTAAGACCATACTTTCCTCTTCTATCCTTCAATTCTACCCCATTTATCCTCCTTTCAAACCTTGTTCTTCCTTCCTCTTCTAGGCAAATTCCTGTTATTACTTTAGCTATTACCTCATCTCCAGTGATAGCTGATTCCTGTGGAGAAAACACTGGTAGCTCACCAATTCCCTGTCCATTATCTCTATCCAGCTCCAGTCCCTCTTCTTTTGACCTACTGGTAGCCAAAACTATAGAGACTGCTAAGGATACTTCACCTTCTTCTCCTATTCCTATGCAGCCATTTCTTCCTCCTACCCGAGTTCTTTCTGCACCCTTCATGTCAACAGATGAGATGGACATCTTTGAGGCTAGGTTAGCTAGTCTTTTTGACATGCCTTCCACCACTCCACCAGCTAATAATGAAACTGAGCCATTAGTCCTAGCTAATTCTTTCTTGGAAATTTTTGAAAGCTCTTCCTCTACTAGTAGGACTTCCTTGCCTACATTAGACTTGGATAGCTGTTTGGAATTGCTGACATCCTTCTCGAGGATCCCCTTCGAACCCTTGCAAAGGCCTGTAATCAAGAATGGCTTCCTCTAGTGCTGCAAGGTTGTTGGGCAATCCAGCATGACTATTTCAAGTCATTTATCTCAAGCGGCAGCCACCATTGATTTTTACATCAACATCTGCCATGCTACCAAAGCTACGGAAGAGAAATTGCTGAGAGACCAGAGTTTTGTTTCCCAAATACATGCTGAAGTGTCAGAATTGAAAGAACAACATTCCTCTATCTCCTAATTTCGAGCTCAACTACTGGAGAAGAAAGCTCAGCTTGAGGAAGAGTTATCAGCAGTTAACCAAGCTTTGGATCGAACTACTACTAAGCTGCAGATCACTAACCAAAGACTGGCTGATCGAAAGCAAGAGATGGCTACAGCCATTCAATTGTTCCCATCTCTCAAGAGTAGAAAATCCATTGTAAAAGAATAGCTGAAACATTGTACTAACTTTTGGGCCAATCTATGGTTGCATGTATTCAACTCATTATGAAATAAAATCCTTATTTATTATTTGAGTGTTTTCATGTTCTTTTCATTTAGCACTTATTATATTCCTTGTGTTTCCCACACTGTCGGATAATAAGGCTTCAAATATCTGCCATTAATCTTCTTAGGGTGTACATATCCATTCAAAATTTTCAAATGATATGCTCCCAAAGGTAAAACTTTGTGAATTTGATATGGTCCTTCCTAGTTAGGTGATCATTTGCCAAACTTGTGGCTTTTAATCCCTATTGAGAGTATTGTTTTCCATACCAAATCTCCTTCATCAAAGCTAATGTGCTTGACTTTCTTATTATAGTTTTTGGCTGCTTTCTTCTTTTGGAAAAGAATGCTATTTAATGCCAGAATTCTAGTTTCATCTATATTCTCTAATTCCAAGCACATACCTTGATGGTTCTACTCAGGAACTAACTGATCCTGGCCTCTCACCCTTAAGGACTTGATGTTAATTTCTACAGGTAACACTGCATAATGCCCATATACTAAGGCATAAGGAGTAACTCCTGTACTTGATCTTGGAGAAGTCCTGTAAGCCCATAATACATCCAATAGTAAGTTATGCCAATCCCTGGGATTGTCTTCCACAACTTTCTGTATTTCTTTCTTCAAGGATTTATTGGATGATTCTATGTGACCATTAGCTTGTGCTTATAAGGGCTAGAATTAACAAGGCTAATTCCAAACTCTACCACAAAAGACTTTACCATCTTCCCATCAAATACAGTCCCGTTATCAACAGTTATAGTCTGTGGGATGCCAAATCTGTGGATTAGATCTTTAATGAATCCAATAACTTCGGTTTGGTCTACAGCCTTATATGGCTTAGCTTCGACCCATTTAGTGAAGTAATCTGTGGCCACTAAGATGAAACAATGATGCTCCGAAGAGGGTGGATGTATTTTCCCTATCATATCCATAGCCTATCCTCTAAACGGCCAAGGCTTCACAACCACATGCAGATCAGTTATGGGTACATGTCTTATTGTGCCATGCTTTTGGCATGCCTGGCAACCCCTAGCATATTCTATGCAATCTTTAAGGATGGTTGGCCAATAGTAGGAATGCCTTCGAAGCAGCCATCTCATCTTCACACCAGGCTGATGAGCACCACAGATGCCTTCAAAAACCTCAGCCATGGTTGTCAATGCTTCCTTTGGACCTAAGCATTCCAATAATAACTCGGCTGCCCCCCTTTTGTAGAGAGCATTATCATACATTATGTATTGCATAGATTGTAATTTGATTTTTTTGCTGGCTTTCGAAGATGGGCCAGCTAGATACTGCATTATTAGATACCTCCAATCTTGTTCTTGTAAGTCATTATGATTGACTTCTAAGACCACATTCCTTTTATTTAAGGGTAGTATTACTTTTTGATATGTTATTTAGCTTATGTTCATTTGAGTGTTATCACTTCTCTTGAAATTCGAAGCTTTCTGAGCCACATCATTAGCTTTACTATTCAAGAATCTTGGAACGTAAGTCACATTTGCTATCTGAAATTGAGAAAGCAAATGTAATGCAACAACATAGTATGGCAACATGCTTACACTTTGACATTTGAAAATTCCTTTCACCTGGTTAACCACCAATTAAGAATCTCCAAATATATTAACTGTATGAGCTTGTAATCCAATAAGTATTTCCAATCCCATTATTAAAGCTTCATATTCAGCTTGATTATTGGAACAAGTAATTTCATCCACTCTGAAACCATGTGTGGTTTCTACCCCTTGTGGTGACTTAATCACCACACCAATTCCAGTTAGACCATTGGCTTTTGATCCATCGAACCACATTTGCCATGGTTCAACACTAACCATACCAAGTTCCATTATGTCTTGGCTTTCTGTTTGACATGGATGATCTACCAAGAAACTAGCTAAAACTTGTCCTTTTATTGCCATTTGGGGAACATATTCTAGATGAAATTCTTATAAAGCTAGTATCCGTTTGCCAATTCTTCCTCTCAACATAGGTCTGGATAACATATATTTAACCAAATCTGTGGTTGCAATTACCAAGACAGTTATAGGCAAAAGATAGTATCTTAATTTCATTGCAGCAAAATACAATGCAAGGCACAGCTTTCCTATAGCTGAATATTTACATTCACAAGAATTTAGAAACCTACTAAGGTAATAAACTGCTTGCTCTTTGCCTTCTTCATTGTCCTGGGCTAGGAAAAATCCCAGTGAATCTTCTGCTGCAGCAATATACAACTTTAAGGGCTTATCACCCTTTGATAGCATCAGCACTGGAGGTTTGGCCAAGTAGGCTTTGATTCATTCGAAAGCAGTTTAATGCTCCGCTGTCCACACAAACTCCTCTTCATCTTTCAGCTTTAATAAGGAAGAAAATACTTTAGTTTTCTTTGCAGTGTTAGAAATAAATCTTCGAAGAAAATTAATCTGTCCAAGGAATTTTTGTAATTCTTTCTTAGTTAATGGAGGTCTGGCTTCGATGATAGCTTTGGCTTTGTTCTGATCAATCTGTATTCCCTTCTTATGTACTACATAGCCAATAAGTTTCCAATTGATATGCCAAAAGCACATTTGAGAAGATTGAGTTTCAACTTGAACTTTCTTACCCTTTCAAAAGCCTGCTTCCAAGTGAAATAAATGTTCCTCCATGGATTGAGACTTTACTACAATGTCATCAATGTAACACTCTAAATATCCTCTAATGAGATCATGAAAGATCGTGTTCATAGCCCTTTGATATGTAGCCCCAGCATTCTTCAGGCCAAATGGCATTTTAACCCATTCGAAGGTGCCTATGTTCCCAGGACATCTAAATGCTGTCTTGTGGATATCCTCCTCTGCAATGCAGATTTGGTTATAACCAGAGTGCCCATCCATCATTGATAAAATCCTATGCCTTGCTGAACTATCCACCAATAAATCTACTATGGGCATGGGGTACTCATCTTTTGGAGTTGCTAAATTCAAGTTTCTGAAATCAATGCATACCCTCATTTTACCATTCTTCTTAACCACAGGCACAATATTGGATAACCATTCAATATACCTGGCTGTCCTAATAAAGCCTGCCTTAAGGAGCCTAAGAATTTCCTCTTTGACCTTCTGAATCACTTCAGGACTCATCCTTCTTGGTTTTTGCTTGTATGGCTTGAAATTAGGCTTCATGGGGAGCCTATGTTCTACTAATAACCTGTCCAACCCTGGTAGTTCATTGTAAGACCATGCAAAACAATCTTTGTATCTCTTTAAGACCACTAACAACTGGTCTCTGTCAAGAGCACTCAACAAAGCACTAATATAGGTGGGTTGTTGTGTAGAATCTTCTCCTAAGTTAACTTCTTCCAAGGGGTCTTGTATCTGAGAACTCACTAATACTTCTTTTTTTATTTCTCCTGTCTTTGAAGCAATCTCCTTACTTTGTTCTGCTCCCAGTTTCTTTGATTCAACATCCTTGCCCTCCTCATCATAGACAAAGTCTATCTATAAGGCTTCTTCTTCCTGTATCTCCCGGACTGTTGTTTTAATGTCCAATGCACAGTATTTATCAAAGGCCAAAACCCTGACCTGTTGCTGCTCCTGCTTACAGCCAATTGTCATGGCTTCTTTCTCTTGCTCTTGCACTTTTTGGACTATTGATTTTACGTCCAATACTGAGAACTTAATTAAAGCCAAAGATCTGGCCTCTTGAGTTTCATGTTTTTGCCTACAACCAAGCATCATTGTCATCATAAGCGACAAATTCCTCATCAGCACTTTCCTAGACTAAGTGCTTCAGGTGTGCTAATTCCTCATCAGTCGTCACTTCGGCTAATCCATTAGGTTTTCTCAGTAAACTGAGTGGTGTCACTCCTTCAGTATACAATTTGGCCTCTGTAAAGTCTGCACAAGCTATGAAGAGTTGATGATCTGCATTGATCTCCTCTGTCTCTCCATTGCCCAAGGCCATCATTATCTTCTGATGTAGAAAGGAAGGCACACACTTGTTAATGTGAATCCAATCCCTACCAAGTAGAGCATTGTACTTAGCATTGCTGTCGATAACAAAGAATGCTGTCATGCAGTCCCTGGTTCCCACACTCAGGTTGATGGGCAAAATACCCTAAGCCATCTATTTGTCTCCAGCGAAACCAGCAATGGTTGTGCTCGTTGGGATTAACCTGGGGTTCCTTTTTCCTAGTTTCTTCAAAGAAGATTTCGGAAGCAGGTTAACTGCTACCCCATTATCCACCAATACCTGGTTCAACTGTATCCCATCAAAGAAGGCCTTGATATACAAGGGCTTGACATGCTGTGTCATGGATGTTGTGGAATACTCAAAAGGGTATGAGAGGTTAATACTCACCTCTTTCTCACTCTCGTCTCCAGTTTCCATTGGTGTGGCCATTTCGGATTCGTCTTGCACCATACTAACTTGCAAGTCTTCACTAGAAACTGGAATTGGGTCAATCTCCTAACCTTGTTGGTCTTCATCTTCTGCTTGGAACTCCTATGGTAGTATATGCACCATATTCACTAATACTGGAGGAAACAATCCAAATTGGATGACTGGCTGCACCTGCTTCGTTTCCTGGCCAACTTGTTCAATTGCTTCAGAAGCATCCTCCATGCTGCATTTTGGCACTTCAGTACTAGTAACTTTCTTCGAATGGTCTGTCTCTGTTGGTTCTTCGACCAAAAATGTCTGTTCAGCCATGAAGGCTTCGAACATTTCCTCCTCAACCATCTCCTTATTTTGGCCTAAGCCAACCTCTCCCTCTGTCTCACTATCACTTTCCATCAAAGCCCTTTCCAATCCTGCTAAACTGGATCTTTCTTTGGCTTTTAATTCGGAGTGAACTTTGGCCAACTGTTCTCTGCTGCAACTCATTTTGTCTTGAGGAGTCGATTTTGGACTATGGTTTGACTTTGGATTTTTCTTTCCTTCTGTCTGGCCCTTTGACTGGACCAATGAAGAGCTTTCTTCACTTTCTTTTAAACCCTTCTGGTACTGAGTATACCTACGCTGGATCTTCCTCCTTTGGGATCTAAAAATCACTGGGACCATGTTTGGTTCCTTTGTTTTTGGATGCTTTGGTAACACCCAATTATTTGGGGCCACCAATGGAGGTTTAATCATCCTACCTTGGTCTCCAACAACATTTCTTTGGGTAGGTATCTCCCTAGGTTTGTTCTGCATGATAAACCAATCTGGAACTCCAGGTACCCATGAATCCACTAACTCAGTTGTTGAACTGTCTATTTCTTCCTTCGAAGCCAGTTTCGAAGCTGCCTGTGAAGGCCACTGCTTGGCCTTGACTCCTTGTTTTGGGCCTAATTCAGGCCTTCCATGAAGGTGGCCACTTTTCATCTTGTGTGAGGCTGGTCAAGGGGGCCAATCTCTAGCTTTGATCCCATAACTTGAGCCCACTTCAGGCCTCCTTTCAGGATGATTGCCCTACATTCTGTAATAGTTGGATGTCTGAACTCATGGAGAGGTCTCTTACCCTTGGATTGCACTCTAGTAGCTGCTGACCCAGCCATGAATGACTGTTGCCTAGGACCAGTTGGATATGGCCTTTTGGTCCCATTTGTTTTCAGAAGTAGAATGGAGGGGATTCATAGTAAGGGAATTAATAGTGAGGGGATTGTTAGTGAGGGGATTGATAGTGAGGGGATTAAGTAAAATTGTGTTTGTTTTGATGATAGTTGTTAATGTAGGAATTGTTAAATTATTTTTATATAAAATAATAAAACAAATAAAAAAATATAAAAAATTAAACATTAATATTTTTAAAAAATTCCCAATATATAAAAAATAAAAAAATTTCTAATCCCCTCACTATTTTTCTAATACCATCTCCACCTCCTCCATCTCAATCCCCCTTCCAACCTCCATCTATATTACATCCTCCATCCTAATCCCCTCTCCAACTCTACAAACAAACACAGCACTAAATAACCCCACCTCTATCCTAATCCCCTTCCATCTATTTAACCTCAAAACAAACAGGGCCAAGTTATAGGTACTGGTTGGTTTAGTACGCCTCTGCCAATCCTTGTAATATTGATTCCCATCAATCGGAAGCCCTTATAGCCACTTATAGCTTAACCTGCACCTGGGACACATTCTTTGGATGACAGCTGCCTCTAAAGAATCATCATCCAGTGCTTCCTCATCAAAGTCTTCCCTCTGGTCTGCAAAGCCTTGTCCAACAGCTGGTGAACTTCTAGCATCTTTCTTGACAATAGTCTGGCTGGCAACATGCATATGCACATTGACATCTTCTAATTCCTTCAAGGATAAGTTCTAGAAGTCTGGCACAACAACATTGGCTGCAATTTCTCCAACTTCTGGGAATGGATTAGTGTCGATCCCCATGGCCTTTTCTGCTTTAGCTAGGAATTTTAAACTTCCTTTTCAAATCTGTTCTTGGATCCTGTCTCGAAAAACAATACAATTTTTAGTCGAATGAGACCAAGAATTATGCCATTTACAATACACTTTTCCTTTAAGTTCCTCTGGAGACAAAATTTTGACTCCTTTTGGTAACTTCAAAAAGTTGGCCGCAAGCAAATGATCAAAAATGTCATCTGTCTTTGTTAAATCGAAAGAGTATTTCCTATAAAGGTCTTTCTTTTTAAACTGGTGGTCAATTGTTGTGTCTTTATGAATTAATGCCTCACAAATCACAGGTTCTTTCCCTACAATCTCTGCTGCATCAATCTCATAATTAAGATCTCTATAATACGTGTTGTATGATGCATTACTTTAATCTTGTTCTTCCTCTAGTAATGCTTCATACCTAGACACCTTATAGGTTAGCTCCACTGAATCTCTAAACTCAGTCGAGTCAAACTTCTTTCGAAGCCTAAACTCTAAACCATTTTGAGCCAATCTCACGAATTCTGGCTTTGGTAGGATGATCCTACATTTGTTTCGTGCTCTTTTGAATCTGGCAATAAATTGAGCAGCCTTTTCATCAGGCCTTTGACTCAACCTTGCCAAGTCTGCTATGGAAACTTCTGGCTCCGTTTGGAAGAATTGGGCATGAAATGCCTTCTCTATTTGTTGCCAAGTTTGAATAGAGCTAGGTGTAAGGTTAATATACCATACGAAGGCTGCCCCAGTAAGAGAATTTGGGAACAGTCTTAACTTCATGTAATCATTATTGGTAAATTCACCACATTGAGCGGCGAACCTAGCAATATGCTCTACCGTTGGCTAGTTTCCATTCCCATAAAAAAGAGCAAAGTCTGGTATCCTGAACCCTCTTGGGTATTCATGTACCCTATCTACCCACTCTGGATATGGTTTCCTGTACACAGGAGTTTGAACCCCCCGAGCCATCGGTCCACACATCTCTCTAACAATATTAGCAATTTGGTCCCTAAGGACCATATTTTGTGCTTGTTGAACCACTACTGGAGGAACAAACATAGGATTTGATGGACAACCTTGTGCCTGAGGTCCTCTTGGTCCATAGGGCGGTATATTTGGGATTGGTTGTCCATGTGGTGTTGGCTGCTGTTGAGGGTATTGGTGACCCCTCAGAGCCTATCCTGCGAAAGGACCTGCAAAAGGTGCTGGAACAGGTGTTGTGTCTCTTCCAATTGCAGGAAACCCTTCCAACCCCCCAAGTATAAATTCGAACAAGGAATTAGTGAACCCCCTTGTGCCAGGTATGGCTTCGAACATGGGATTTGGAAGCATCCTTATGCCATTTTTTTGTATTGGCCCGGATCCACCAATTTGCATGGTTTCATTGTTAAGTAATGGGGCATTTTGATTTGTCACAAGCCTCGAAAGAGGCTCATACCAAGACTGAGGTGATGATCTTTCATAGTTTTGATTACTAATTTGACCATTAGTATGTCCATTACTCTGCATAGGCTGTTTATCTCTAACCAATCTCTGCTGAGGGACATTTGAAATTTCTTCTATGTGCCTTGCATTAATTGGTTGATGAGTATTCATTCGATCCAAAAAGGATGTTGTCCATCTTTCCATTGTGTTCATTAATTGTTGTCCCATGGCATCTACTGGGCCACCCTATGGATTTATTGGCTAAGTAGATGGAATAGTGGATGGTCCAATTCCTTGGCCTCGTCCAATATTTTGAACTTATGGTACTTGCTCCGAAGTGCTGGTCTGTTCGACCATAGGTTCTGATAAAATAGGTACTTCCACAGGATGTGTTATCACATTATCCTCTGGATTAAGTATTTCTACCTCTCCTTCCACGCCTTCTTCCAAGCGTTCATTTTCTCCTTGTGTCCTACGTCTAGCCATTTCAATTAGTCCCACCGAGCGTGCCAAAAATATATGTTGGCTTTTTGACTTTCGAAGGTTATTATTGTAATTTTAAGCATGCCAGTAAGGATCAATCAATCCTTACAGAAGATTAATTGCCAAGCAATTATCAAACGATTGTATTTTAGGTCTTTATGTCTCAATGAATAGGACTTTTACTGGTGGCTTTGTTTAGGAGGATCAAGTAAACAACGATCAAATGAAGAACAATTGTAGCATTTCATTAAGTAAAAATGAAAGACTTACAATGATCTAATTCAGCCTCGTAGAGGTTTACAGCAACAAGCAACTTGAAAACTACTCCTATGAACGAGATGCATTGCAAGAATTTGAAGTACAGAAATGTAAAGAACAAGAAATATAAAAACTGGAAATAAAGTAGAATAAAACTGATTTTTTTGATCTGAGTCTGGGGGCACTTTCTGGAGCCTTCTCTGCTATTTATACTTCTCAATGCTAACCATCGAACTGAGCTTCCAACCGTCGAACCACCCCTCCATGATTATTGATCATGTTTCCTCACAGTTAGCTCCACTACGCCATGTCTGCAGTTAGGCTTCCCTCCTGATTTTGAATTTAAATAATGCGAGTAACCGTTAAAGCCATGTCATCTTACATCTCTTTACTGATCTAGTGCTACACAGATCTATAACAACCAATACTAACTACCACGTGTATGACTACGATTGAAGATTTAAATTGTTTTCCCGTATTGCCCTCATCCTGCCACGTGTTGGACTGTGATTGGCTTGTACAAAATATGCAGCCAACAATTAATAAGATACATAAGTTATAAAATTTATTAAACTAATATAATAATGACACATAAGATGGTAAATGAAAGATGATACAAAAGATGTGATCACCGTAATATTATTATTATTAAAGAGGAGAAAAAGACGTTGTCAACCACCGATTGGAACAGCGAGAAGAGGTTGAGCCTTTTGTAATGTGATACCAAACTTTTCCTTCATGTCCAAGTCCTTTGGTTCAATCCCACCTTAAAACTTCCCATCAAACAAGTTTATGAGTGAACCCAACATCATCGGAATTATCCTTATCGCCAATGGCAGCCCGGGACATATTCTTCGACTTGCACCAAATGGAATTAGCTTAAAATCGCAGCCTCGAACATCAATCTTCGAGTCCATGAACCTCTCTGGCATGAATGAGGCAGGGTTCGGCCATATGCTTTGGTCGCGGCCAATAGCCCAAGCATTTACTAGCACTTGTGTTCCCTTTGGGATTGTGTAGCCGCAAACTTGCTCTTCTGAGTCAACTTTACAAGGAATTTTGGAGGGAACTGCTGGATGCATCCTCAAGGTTTCCTTCACAATTGCACTCAAGTAAGGTAGGTATGGAATATCATATTCTGATATTGGTTTGCCTTTGCTAACTATTTATTCAAGTTCGACTTTGGCTTTTTTTAGAGTCTCTGGATTGCATAATAGTTCTGCCATTGTCCATTCCAATGTACTTTAAGTCATTTCTATTCCCGCTGTAAATAGATCCTATAATAGAATTTGTATATGAATTAGATTACAGTTCAAAACTTTCAAAAGTCAACTAATTAATGGAACGATTTTGCAAAAGAGCTCAAGTACTTAAAATTATTTGGCATGATAAGACGCTTTTAGTGTAGTCATGTCATCTTTAAATGCTTTGGTGAAATGTGTAAGGCTCTTTTAGTTAGGTGTAAAATATATATATATATATATATTGGGGGGTTTGATATAATAAGAAATGTAAAATAAGGAAAAATATTTTTCATAATTAACAGAAAATATGTCTATATGGATAATAAACGTTTTTGGGTTTGGCTTCCCTTCAATCCCAGATTAGATTGGAGGATGCTGTTGGGCTTTTGAAGGCCCACCACGGGTCCTGTTTCGATAATCCGAACCGTTCAATGTGTAGAACTCGTCGAGTATTATATGTCTATAAAAAATCATGTTAATCGGATATCGATAGCCATCTCATCGAATCAGTTTTCTGTCAACCGTTTATATTTTCACTGTCCATTTTTTTTTATTATACAGAACTGATTTGATCACGTAGCTATCGATATCCAATCAACGTGATTTTTTACAGACATATAGTACTCGATGAGTTCTATATATTGAACGGTTTGAATTATCAAAATGGGACCCGTGGTGGACTCCCACGAGCCCAACAATACCTTCCAGTCTGATCTGGGACTGAAGGGAAGCCAGTGCCAATGTTTTTTACTTTCAAAAGGCAAAAAACTTTCTTTAGAAACAATGTCACCACATTATCACCGTTACTCTCACCATCACCACCAGACCAACATCACTACAACCATTGCCACCATCATTGTTGCTATCACCACCGTTACCATCCCACCACCACCACTACTATATCACCACATTCATCACCATTGTTTTCATAAATATCACCATTATTTTACTATCACTATCATTGCTACTGCTACTATCACCACCATTAACACTACCGTTACTACCGCTACTACCGCTACAACCACCACCACCACCATCATTATCACTATCATACTATCACCACTATCACTATCACCAACATTACAATATAAAAATTAAAATATAAAATTTAAAAATAATAAATTTTATATTAACTTTTATACATATCAAATAATTTTTAATACTTAAATTTTAAAATATATAAGTTAGTACTTAAATTTTTATCAAAACAAATTTTTAATTTAAAAAATTCATTATTCAATTTTTAATACTTAACTTTTATTATTCAACTTTCAATTTTCAACTTTGTCCAACGCTATCTAAGTAGTCCTCTTAATTAATGGGATCGCACAAAAAGGGAAGGTGCAATTATGAGCCTTATGGATTGGACATATTTATTAGTAAACCATGCTCTAATTTTAAACGATAAATTTATTATTATAAAAATATTTTTAAAAAAATACTTATATTTTTTACATCATGTTTCAATATAAACTAATATAAATAAATTAAAAACCAAAACAAAACAAATGACAGCTATGTAACATTTCTCAATTCACCAAAAAAATAATAATAATAAGGGTGAAAAAGTAAAATGGTGAAAAGGGACATACCAAGCACAAACACTCAATATGAACTCTGTCGAACTCATCACCATTCTCACTAATATTGAGCAAAATATCGATGACATCATTTTCCTCCACACTCTTCCTCAGTGTCCTCACGTCCAACCTCCGATCAATCAATCCCCCCAAAAAGCTCAAGCACACTTCCAAAGTAGTCCGTCATCCGCTGCCTTATCCCTTGCGGATCCATCTTGGCCACCCCGGGAAAAAAATCCACCAAGTTGGGCTTCCCAGCCTCCACCATTATATTCCATACCAACTCCTTAAACTCCTTCCCCGTATCCTCCCTCGGGTCCGCCAAATCCTCCGAAAAAATAGTATTCGACAACACATTCATCGACGTCCTAAAACCAGCTCTCCCAATATTCACCGCAACACCCTCTTCGCTACATTTTTGGGCGTACTCCACCAGCTCCGCCACCTTCCGCCGCCGCAACTCTTGGGTGACGTCGAGCCTGTTGCCCGAAAATATGTTCGAATTCAGGATTTTCCGGAGGCTCCGCCATCGGTTCGAGACCGGTAACCAAACCACCGAGTATTTGTACTGCTCGTGGGCGTGGAGGGCGTTGGGGATGGACCGGTCGGAGAAGGCGAGATCTTGCTTTTGGAGGACTTCTTTGGCCATGGCTGATGAAGAGATCACCACTACGGTTACTCGGCCGAGTTTCAGACTCATGATGGGTCCGTGAGTTTTCGCTAGCTCGGCTAGGGACTGGTGGGGCTTGTCTCTGAGTTTCAGGAGGTTTCCGATCACCGGCAATGGGACCGGTCCCGGAGGCAGCTTTGGACATTTTTTGGTTCCTCTTAGAAAGGAAAAGAGGGCTTGAATTGAAGTCGACGCTAATAGAAGATAAGAGTGTAGAGGTCAAGAAGTCCATTGTTGGAAGTGGAGAGTTTGGTTGCAATGCCTTGCTGAGATGTGAATTGCATTAAAAATTACTAGGAAGTGGACTCATGAGCTCAATAAAAAATCAGTAATGCTAGGTATCATGAAAAAATTTTCATGAAAATAATCATGAAAGCTTTGTGACCTTTGGATTACACTTAGAATAAAGCACCACACACTAATCAAGGTAATCCAAGGATCATAAATTTTTCATGATCATTTTCATGACAAAATTTTCATGATCCCTAACTTTTCTCATAAAAAATTGTGGTAAACTTAAATTGTTCCTTTCTTGGGCGAATTGAAGTTCATGTGACAAGTTGGTTGAGATCATAAAATATCGAGAAAAGTTAGGGATCATAAAAAAACTTTTATGAAAATGATCATGAAAGAATTATGACTTTTGGATTACCTTGATTAGTGTGTGTTGCTTTATTTTAAGTGCAATCCAAAAGTCATAAATCTTTCATAATTATTTTCATGAAAGTTTTTTCATGATACCTAGTATTATCTCATCTATAAATTATATAATTAATGCTCCATGAATGATGCAATCCTTGGTTGAATCTGTTCTACTTCATCATGTGGTTTGTTAGAGAAACTCCAATAATACATTTTTTTTAGGAATTTTTATTGATAAATCTCATTTACAAGTGTTCTAACTCAATAAGTTTATGAAGGAATTTTTTAACCCACTTAGTCCTATGTATTTATACTTTTATTTCATAAAGTCATTTTTTTAGATTTACATTATTTTCTTAGACTCTTATGCCTTTATATTTAATATTGATATTTAGATCTCGTTTGATAAGTGATTTTTTTAGTCAAAAAGTCAAAAAGTCACTAAAAAAATCAAAAAGCCAACAACCCATACCAAAAAGTCAAAGATTCCATTTTCTCTCTATTTTTTACACATCTTTTCGTAAAAAACTAAAAAGTCATCCCAAACATACTAGTTTTTTTTATATCACATTTTAGCCAAAAAGCTAAAAAGTTTCTAAAAAAGCTTGTTTCCAAACGAGGCCTTAATGTTGATATTTAATGTGGAGAGATAAAGAAAATGACCAAGGCATAAGAAATTTCATACACAAATTAAATAATATTGATGTTATTATTTTATATTATTATATCATGTGAATATATTTTTAATTGACGACACATTAAAAATAATGTGAACATTCTCTCTCATCTGATGTAAACATTCATAACACTTTTTCGAAAAATTCTCTCTCATCTAATGTAGTGATCAATGTTTTGAAATTCGGACCGGACCGGCCAGTCAGACAGGGAACTGAGCCTTGTTCCAATCCGATCAACCCCCTAAAACCGAAGTGGGAGCAAAGCGTAGAAATGAAAAACCGAAAGACCTGGCGGTCAAACTAGCAAAACCAGTGACTTGGACCGAGTTTGGAGGGTCAGTCCGTTTTTTTTTTTTTACCTTTTTTTTTTTATTCTTTTCTTTCTTTCTTTCTTATACATTTATATATATATATATTTTAAAATTTTGACTAAAAATTCTTACTTCAAGAGTCTCCTCTCATAAGGAAGAGTCTCATTAGAAGCTTGAGAAAATTATGAAAGTCTATTCCTATTTATAAGAAAAGATTTTTCAAATAGAACCTACAAAATTCTATGTGGGATTCAATCAAATTATTTGAAACATATTGATTTGAGGGAGAGTAGAAAATTTCATTGCTCTCCAAAATTAAATCTAGCATTCAATCAATTTGTTTGGAGGGAATGTTTAAAAAATTTAATTTCTTTAAAACAAGTGACTTTTTTTTTTTATCAATTATGACTTTATTAAATATTATTAATAAATACTATGCAATAATTTTTATTTTTATTTGAGTATTTATATATATTTTTATTTATTTATAATTTATAGTTATATTTTTTAATTATATAATATTAATTATGACGTCACAGTTCGACCGCTTTAACCCAACGGTTGAACCGGTGACCCATCTACCCGCTCCCTTTTCTGATTCGCTCATCGGTCCGATTTTCAAAACATTGGTAGTAATATGAACGTTCATAGCATGTGAACCTTCTTATTTTTAATTGACAACACATTAAAAATAATGTGAACATTCTCTCTCATCTGATGTGAACGTTCACAACACCTTTCCGAAAAATTCTCTCTAATCTAATGTAGTGATGTGAATGTTCATAACATGTTATATTTTTAATTGACAACACATTCTTATTCACAACATGTAGTGATGTGAATGTTCACATTCGTATGTTTTAGTATGAATATTCACATAATGTAATAGACAACACAATGAGAAAAATTCATTTCAAATTAATGTGAATATGATGATGTGAATATTCATTTCAATTACATGATGTGAATATTCACATCATATAATTGACAACACAATAACAAAAATTCATTTCAAATTAATATGAATATATTGACAGTCAATATCCTGATGCATGGGAACTACCAAAACATAAAAACAATCAACATTAGATATCAACGTTAATAAGAAGCATGAGAGATTGGGGGTATTTTGGTCTTGTTACCTTAAATAGGATCTAATAGAATAGTAAAAAAGAATATGGGTTGGATGGAATAAAACTCTTAAAAAGAGGACTTATCAAAAAAACTCCCTTTTTTTTTTAATAGAAAAAAATAGTTAAAAAATAGGTAATCTATTTTCAAGAATCATTTTTTAAGTTGAATCTATTTTTTCATATGGTATTATTGTAAGACTAAATTAATTATTTAGTCATTATGTTGACCCACATGATATGGTAATATGAATTAGAGATTTGATAGGATTATGATTCCATATTTTTTGCTGCATTAATTGGTAAATAAAGAAGAGTGTTTTTCAAATATCCTACTTTGATGGAAAATAGAATCATTATTGAATAAGGAAATTGGTCATCTCTCTACCTATAAAAGGACATTCAAACTACCCATCTAATTAATTCTGAATTCAATGTATTCTAAAGAAGGTCAAGAGAGAGAAACCCTTTTCCATTAATATTATTATTAGGTTTATGTTCAATCGATTTTGGGTCACTCGAAGATTTTACATAACTAATTCGAGTATATTATTTATTTTTCGCATTATGTTATTATTTGTGAAAATCATGATAGTTCACGATTCTAAATTATGAAAGTTATTATATACATAACATCATAAAATTAATTTACAATTATAACATCTCCACCAACAGTCTGTATTTTTTCTTAAGTTTCAGTTAAAGAGTGGATTCTCCACTCTAAGGAATCACTTTTTTAATTAGTTTATCAAATGATATTTCTTTTTTTTAATTTTATTACATTTAATATTTTTATTAATTGTTAATTTAAAATGCAAGAAGATGCCCATATAAAAATAAGATTTAGATTCTCCAAAATTATGATCAAAGAGATGATGATTGTGAGGATAGTTTTAGATAGATAATGAAAAGGAAAACTTGAAGGGATTGTTGGCTTGATGGTCAAGATGTAGGGTTTGGGAGTGTGCTCTCTCTAACGTCTTAGGTTCAAAATCTCTTAGATGCAAATAATTTCTTGGGTCAGTCCAAAGAAGGCAATTGGGACCCTCTAAGTGGGTAGTTGGATTAGTCTCCCGAATTAGTCGGTCCAATAGACTAAATATTGAGTTATAAAAAATAAATAAATAAATAAAATACTCCCTCCGTTCGACAACAATAGTATCTTTTCAGGATTCTAACTTTTTAGTGGAACATGTAATTATTGTTTTGAAGCCAAATCAAAATATATTAATTTACCATATTGTCCCTTTTATTCTCATCATTAAATATATTTATAATTATTTTTTAAGGGTAGTTTTGGAATTCTCTAAAATTTTAAATTTTGACTTTTTAAAATGGACAAATATTTTGAGACAGTCAAAAAATGAAAGATGGACCAATAATATGGGATGGAGGGTGTCATGAAAAGGAAAAAAAAAAAGGAAAGATGTTTAGCTACAATCTGCCTCTTTTAAATTAAGATTGTTTTGGTTATAAATAAAACTTAAAAGGCAAAAATATAAAATCAATAATAACCATTAATAAAAAAAAATTAATAGGCGAAGTCAATATAATTTCAAAAATCACCTAAAACTCATTTCTAAACTTTAGATGTATTTTAAATTTGACTCCAATATATAGTGATTTAAGTATTAAAAATCAATCAAATCTAAAAAATAAAAATAAAAAAGTAAAAATCAATGAATATAAAATATTGTGAGTAATTTGTTTTTAGACCTTGTCAATTTGCACGTAAAATAAATAATTGCTTCCCTCTTGCAAAAGATTCAAACATGATTTTTCATCATTTCTCTAAGAGCATATCTCCAACCCAATCCTCTCACCAAGAGGATAAAAACAAATTTTTTTATTCAAAAAGTTGATATAGAGTATGTCACTATTCATTCAAACTCCAACCCAAACCTTCATTTTCTTCTCTAAATATTTTCCTCCAAAATTAACCATCAATTTTCCCTCTATTAATTTTCCCTCCATCTATTATTTTATAGAAAATTAATTTGAATTGTATAGGAGCTAATAAATTTTGCAACATTAATAATTTTTAATTTTTAGTTTTTTGTTAAATATATTTAATATTAGACTCATTTTATTTTAATATTTTTAATGATACCAAATTTATAAAATTTAGATGTACATATTAAAAGTTATTTGTATTTTATAACATATAATAAAAAATACAAAAAGATATAATTAGTATATAAATTTAAAAGTAAAAGAGCTTAAGGATAAAATTGATATTTAAAAAATATGAATAGTATTATAGAGATCATCTTTCATTTTTCATACTCTCTCTATATTTGAAGGATGAAACATCTATTCTCTTAAATGAGAAAGGATATAAAAGATGGGTTAAAGTAGAAAATAAAGAAAGAATGATTTAAATTTAAAGATATAAAGCATGGTTGGAGATGGTTGAAGAGATCATATCCCTTACGTTGTTAGACATACGAAAAAAATTCAACTCCATAACTGATCATTAATAATGAGATACGATCTTTTATTTTATTAAATTAAATGGCTGGTTTTCTTTCCTTTTAAAATTATACTATTTCAACAACATTACTAGCAGCACGTGGAAGTTGAGTGTGTTCAATCATGCAATCATGGCTCTCTTTTTCTTTTCTTTTTTTCGTCTACACCGTTTGGGAAGCCAAAAAGTTAGGCTTTTTGGTTATTTTAGTCACAAAAGATAAAATAGACTTTTTTAGCCACAAAAAACAAAACATCACATCCAACCCATAATCATTACACTCCTCTCTCACAAAAAAAGTCAAAAAAGCCAAAAAGCCAAAAAGTCCTTCCCAAACCAAACTTTTAAGCCCAGGCTAAAATAGCCAAAAAAGCCAAAAAGCCAACCTACTTCCCAAACGGAGGCTAAGATTGATTGGGATATTATAAATAAATATATATTTTAACTTTTTATAGAATATAAGTTCAGTTTGAAATAATATGATAGAAAAATGATATGATTTAAATAGGATAATGTGACTTAAATAGAATAATAACTTTTTGACTTTTTTAAGAAATACCAAACCAAGCCTAATTTAAGCCCAAAAGATCATAATATATCTTCATTATCTTACCAACTTTTTTAAAAATAAATAAATAAATACATTATAAACAAATAAAAACTGCCAGGTCCACCATCGGAAAAAAAAAAAAAAGAAAAGTCAAATACCAACCAGCCATGCCCAAAGGCTAGTAGGCCTGACATGTGCCAGGTATATAAATTAAGAGAAATTAAATAACAAATTTTAAGATTTCATCCATATAATAAATTAAATATTGAATTATATATTTTTTTCAAATTAAACCGTGATATTTTGGGTTTGTTTGAGAAGTGAATTGGCCTTTTGAATTTTTAGTTTTTTTAGTTATTTTAGTCTTGGGTTAAAAAGTCTCCTTTGAGAATTTTTTTTTTTTATTTTTTTAACCTTTTTGTGAGAAAAAGAATGTAATAATTATAGATTGAATGTAATATTTTATCTTATTAGATTAAAAAGTCTATTTTATTTTACTTTTACTAAAATAATAAAAAAAAAAAATCTCAAATTCGACTTCCCAAATGAAACCTTTTAAAAGGGGAGTCCGGATCCTCGGCAGCCTTCTCCTACCGCCCTTCTTGCGGCGCCCCAAAACGACGTCGTTTTGGGGCAAGTTTTCAACAAAAAAAAGAAAAAAAAGAAAAAAGAAAGAAAGAGGTAGAATAGAACAACCTACAGAGGGAGAGGGAGAAGAAGAAAGAATGGAGAAGGAAGGCAGAGAAAGAGAGGAGGAATATAGGAGTAGGAGGAAAAAGAAGAAGAGAGACGCCAGCGATGGTTTCGTCGGCCTAATGGGAAGCCGCAATCTGGCCACTTCGAAGAAGAAGAAAGAGAAGGGGCAGAAGAAGAGGATCGAAACGACCCAGGTCCTTCGAAAACGATCTCAACGAGACCCCCTGCCCTTTCATCGCGAAACCCTCGACGTTGCCCCGGGCTTGTGGTGGTTGCGGGCTGCAGGTTTGTTCCATTTTTTTTCTCTCTCTATGTGTATATATATATCTTAGATTTGGTTGTTAATTTTGAACACCCAGTGTTAATTTTTTTTGTCTCTCTCTATGTATATATATATCTTAGATTTGGTTGTTAATTTTGAACACCCAGTGTTTGTGGTGGTTGCGGCCTACAGTTTTATCATTTGGTTGTTAATTTTGAATGTTTTTTAGAATGTATGAATGTTTGAATGGTGTTTGAATGCCTCTGCTTGGTTCTTTCTCTGCCTTCTCTTCTGGTTCTTGCCTTCTTTTTTTTCTTTTTTCTTTTTTTTTCTTTTTTTTGAAAACTTGCCCCAAAACAACGTCGTTTTGGGGCACCCCAGGAAGGGCGACAGGAGAAGGCTACCGAGGATCCGGACTCTTTAAAAGGGTACTAGGCGTAGGTGTATCCAATCAAGAATCAACAAGCCCAGTCGGCTACTCCTATTGCCGTAAGGTGGGAGAAACAGTGCATTTGAAGAAAAGAAGAGAGAGAGGAAAAATATTTTAATCATTTGAAAAAAAATATTTAACTCATAAAATCGGATTTGATTGAGATTTTAAATTTTTTTAAAATTTTGAGTCAAAGTTGAAATATATATAAAAGAAAAAAAAGTTGTAGCCAAGCACGATCTGGTCCAATTATTTAAGAGTATTAATTTTATTTTTGTAAGACAATCTTTACTGTATTTAAAAAATAAATTATGTTGTGTACTTAACAATAAACATAATATATAAGAAATAAAGGAAATGAGAGAATTTGTTTGATTACAAAAATCAAACCAGAAAAATAAAATAAAATAATTTTAAAAACAGATTTTTATTTTGTTACAAAAATAAAATCAAAATCTGATTTAAATAAATAAATGAAACAAAAAATAAATAACCAACTTACTTGATTAATTTCTTGAATAATATTCTGATCAAGTCCAGTGTTCGACAATGTGTCCTTAAGACAGATTTGTCCTCTCCACGGTACTTTCAGAATATGGACATCTATCTCCCAGGATGAAATGATCAACAGCAAACAATAGCAGCACTACAAATTGTTTGCCCAACGAACACATAAGTGTTTATACTCTTTCTTACAGAAATTATATGCAGCAAAATGCAGAGAATTTTAGCAGAGAAGAAGTACGAAAATTGGTGTAAAAAACCTAATGAGGGACTGCCTATTTATATATGTGAAGTGGTGGCTTCGTGGCAGCTAGTTTTGAATTAAACAGGTACAATACCTGTTCAATTTAAATTAAACAGATACAAAATCTATAGGCACTGTTTGGTTTGAATTTCAAACAATTCAAAAACCTGTTTTGGGTGGATTTGAATTTGAACAGATTCGGTTATGACAGATCCGAAATTGTGCAAAATTTCTGAAGAGGTGCAAACCAAAAATTTGAATTTAATTTCCAACCAGAATTTTGAAATAAAAACGGACATATTTTATTTCAAAATAAACTCAAATGTTTTTGGCCCGGACAAGCCTAACCTCACACCACGCATCTGCGCCTAGCCCGCCTGACTGGGCGGACGGCCGGCGCGTGTGTGGTGATTTTTGGGTCCAATAGGTCTAGCCCATAACCTCCCTCTCTACAAAACTTGGGTACCCCTTGGGGCACACCCCAAGTTCCAATCCCATACTTTATAAACCCACTCAAAACTTCCCACCAAATCAATGTGGGACAAGTCATTTTTCAAACCTTTAAGGATTTTCCACCAAAACACTATTTCTATGGAGCACACTTTGGCTTTAATTTCTCATTCACTCGATAATGGTTTTGATCAACCAAATATACCACGTGAATCACAACGCAGCATAGAATGCGTTACCACTTTGACCCGCGAAAAACGACGGGTCCCACCTAAATATTAGACCAAAGTTTAATAAAAATTCTGTTTTTACCCAAAATTTTCAAACCATTTCTAAAAGATTTTATATTATTTAATTACACAATATAACTGTATACTTTCTTTTTATGGCTTTAATTCTAACATTTAATAAAAGACCTAAATTTATTGTGCTATTAAATTTTGTTAAGGACCTAAATTTATAAAATTATTAAAAAGGTTCAATTCATGGGTGATTTTTCAGTATTCTCGAAATATAGACATGTGGTGCTCCATAAAGTTTTGATTGGTAAAGAGCGAGAAGGGCCGACGATTTATGTTGGGGATGAGAGAATAACATGAGGTTAAGTAATTAGTTATTGGTTTGGAGTTTGATCACGTAATGTTTCGAGATTATTGAATAATTTCCCTCAATTCATTTACTAGTCCTTCAAGTTAAAAATAACAAAAACAATAACTCATATCTCACAATTTATAATGTAATTTTTTTTTTTGAAAAATGTTTGAGATTCTCAAAAAATTTTACAATTCAACCCACAATAATGAAATACGATAGGTGTTAACTTATGATTTTTTACGCATCCAATCATATGGAGCTTAATTCTCTTACCACATCAATGTTGGTAAATTCATAAGTTTAAAAATGTAATTCTCTAACAAAAATTTTGTGGAGTTAAAAATTTTGGTATAAATAACTCTGAAAATAGGAGGAGATCTGTATGTTGATTCGATGGTCCTACTTTGTCCAAAATGGTCTATAAGAATCCACATCAAACTCAGCAAAATTTGAGTTAAATTATAACACAAAATCTACTTTCGCATTTTAATTGGACTCTTTTTTATTTGCATACTTTATCAAATTCTCTATTTTAAAATTCTATTTTATTAAAATATTCTTTTTATTGTGTTCCTTTTTTATTATATTTTATTTATAATGTCATGTATTGATACTGTAACACCCGCCTCCTTGATTACCTGTTAAATCTTAAGGTTACCTTAATTATGTGCTTTTATGTGATTTTATTTGCTCATATGTGTGTTAATTATGTGCCATGAATTATTTGAAGTATGTTTTGCTTGACAGATATTTTAATGTGTGAATAAGGTTAAAAAGTAGATGTTGGACTAGGTGGTTAGAGCCTGATTCACCTTAGGATTCGTTTGGGAAATGGGTTAGTTTTTTGACTTTTGGTTATTTTAGCCTGGAGCTAAAAAGTCTCATTTATGATAGATTTTTGATTTTTTTGACTTTTGTAAAAAATATATATAATAATTATAGATTGAATGTGATATTTTATCTTATTAGATTAAAAAATTTATTTTTATTTTTATTTTTTGGTTAAAATAGTCACAAACCCAGCCCAACCCAACCCAACCCAACCCAACCCAAATTACCAAACGAATGCTTAATAATCTCTTTCTAGCACAAGAATGCTTCCAGCAAGTAATAAAAAGGAAAATGTTTGGTAGCTCAAAATTTTGTGGCTCAAATGGCTCAAATTTGTCAAAACGATGTCGTTTTACACTCAAAATATGTCAAAACGACGTCGTTTTAAGTGATTTGAGCCATTTGAGCCACAAAATTTTGAGCTACCTAGCATTGTTGTAATAAAAATAGAGTAGTTGCAAAAAAGTAATAAAAATAGAGTTAGCCTACTCTCTCTCCTCATATACACGCGCTCCACTCTCCACTCATCCTTGAATTCCAACACATCACTCACATGTACACACATACACAGATTTGCTCAGTGCACACCCAGATTTCCCAACACACAAACCTACATACATCAACAATTCTAGATTCTTTCATAATTCAATTTGTTTTTGTTTAATTTAATTGAGAAACACTTAATCATAATAAATCTTGATTAATACATAATTAAATTAATCATACCTAATCACAAATCTCACATAATTTAATTTGTCTAATTTGACTTTCATTAGAGCCCAATTAATTATATTTAAATTTATTATTTTAATCAAACTCCCAAAAGGTTCTAAATATTAAACTAAACTTATTTTCATTCTCAATTTTGGTTTCTTAAATCATTAAGGCCTTCAATTGCATATTAAATTTCAAAATCTTCGCCAATAAATTACATATTCAATTCAACACCTCATAAAAATTTAACTCATAATTCTCAATTCTCACAATTTAATCAACTCTAATTTGGACCCATTTAATAAAATCTCAATTTTACTAAACTGAATCGAATAGTTAATGAAACTCTCATATAATCTGATACTCGAAATTAAAATAATTCAATTCACCAATTATACTCTCTTGAGCTATCTAAGTTTTCAATTTCTAATTCCAAATTAAATCCTCAATAAAATCATATACGAATCAGTCTCCGAACTTTTCATAAATCCCAAATTAAATCAGAATAATGGGTAATTAAATTCAAATCTCCTTAATTAATTAAATGCTAATTATTATACGTAATGGGATCGTTATAGTCTCTCTCCCTAGAAAGTTTGGTCCTCCAAACTTAAGGTACTTGCACCGAAAACCAATCATGTAACTTTGCCTCATTTGATTCATTTCCTACCTAACTTTCTTTCCATTTGACTCTCTCCACAAAAATTTAGCATATTTTTCAATCACTAAATGGTTAATAATCCCAATTGGCGATTCACTGCCCTCTCTATTGTCATCATACAAAAAGAGTGTAGCATTGTATTTGTTTTGGGGAAACCCGTGTGTGTGTGTGAGAGAGAGAGAGAGAGAGAGTGTGTGTGTGTGTGTTTTCAAATCATAGAACTCATGTGCTGGAGATGATAAAGAAAGGCTAAGGAAAAGCTTGGGAAAGTGAAGGATTGAAGAGGAGTTCAGGATTGAAGAGGAGTTCACGATTTTGTCAAAGATTCATCAATTGAAGATTTTAGGTAAGAAATTAAAACTCAAATTTTGTACATAAATCATCTAGAAGCTGAAATTAAGAGGTAATTAGATTCAATTTCATATAATTAAAAAGAAATTAGCAAGAAAATGAAAAAAATGAGTTAGGTTAATGAATATGGAAATTGATTTCATAATATCATCAAATTGGGTTTGATTTTGAACACTATGAAGTATTTGAGTTTTACATTCACATGCATCATGGATTTTGAAGACCTTGAACTATTTAATTTTATACTTTGAATAGAAAAAAGGAAAATTCTTATGAAAATTAAGTTTTGGGCTAAAAATTGAGTTAGGATCAAATTCTAAGAGATTATTTTTGTAATTCATCATTTGAGTTTGGTTTTGTTATTTTTCATGAAATTGAATTCCATATTTACGTCCATCCTAGATTGTTTAAAAGATGTGAAGGATTTATTCCATGTTTTGATATAAGAAGAGCAAGTTTTGGAAAATGATGAATTCATGAGCACTTTGAGTTTAATCTTGAATTAAAAGAATTTTGATGTAAATAGTTTGATTTTGATCCTAATTTCACACATGCAAATATTTTTCTAAGAGTTTTATAACTTCAATTTCATGATTTAAAGAAAATAGAAAAGAGTTACAAATCAATTTCATGTAATTTGAAAGGAATTAGTAAAAAGATGAAGAAATTGAATTAGATTCAAGATTATGAAAGTTGATTTAGAAATTAATTATTTTGGGA
Organism: Camellia granthamiana; assembly: GCA_036172215.1. NCBI lineage: Eukaryota > Viridiplantae > Streptophyta > Magnoliopsida > Ericales > Theaceae > Camellia > Camellia granthamiana. The sequence goes on along the minus strand of CM069903.1, from coordinate 26,108,075 downwards.
TTGATTTTGAAAGTTATAGTTAAAATAAGCTTCAAAAACATGCAATTGCAATGTAAATTTGATTTTGAAGAAGAATTTTAGAAACCATGAGTTCATGAGTTTTGATTTAAATAAATTAATTAGTAATTATGTTTCATGATTTTGAGTTTGGATTTTAAAGTATTGATGTATGAAATTTGTTGTATTGAATTTTATGTCAGAAATTCATGAGTCTCATATTTAATTTCATGCTTTCTTCAAAGAAAAAGAAGTTCGAAAATATTTGAATGCATAGAGTTTGAATTAAATTTTGACAACTTGATGAGATTTTGAGTAAATGATTTATAAATAAATAAGTCTTTATGTTTTGTAAAGCGTTTTCAAGGTTTTGATCAAGATATGTGAGTTTAAAGATTGAAAGATGCATTTGGAAACCATTTTTGAGAAATTCGGAATTCTAGAAATTTTACAAACCACTCAAGCAAACTAATTACCGCTCGAGCGCACATTGAAGGCTTCTAGTACTTTTGCAATCATTTACCGGCCGCTCGAGCGATTAAAGGTTCGCTCGAGCAAATAGTTATCTTCAGCATATTTTGAAAAATTACATTTAATTCATATTTTCATTCTCATCTCTTCCCAAGCATTCAAGACATGCTTTATGACTCAATAAAGATTAATAAGCTATCAATCAATATAAATTAGTTAGTTAAGGAATGAATCATTGATGTATATATATATATAAAAGTTCATTTTGTTTTAGTTAAGTCTGCACAGCTCGTTAGACGTTCTATTTTCTTATTAATTGGCTTCCACCAGCCCCGTTACTCTATTATCGTTAAGCAAGCCTTCGATAATCATAAATTACTAACAGGTTACAATACTAAACCTATAAGGGCGGGTTTGGGTTGTGATAGACATCGTATTCTATTTCAGTAAAATATTATTTTTTATTTTTTTATTTTTCTATAATTTTATTTTATTATTTTTTATTGATAATATTGTATTAATAACAAATATAAGTGCTGAGATCTATTAAACTAATACAATATTAACACATATTTATTATTAATATAGTAATAATTGATTAAATGATAAATAAAATATAATATATTAAATATTTTATTACTTAAAATCATTTGTTGAATTCTCTTTTCTTATATACATGAAGCGAGTGGTTTAATATTCAATTAAAGTAATTAGTGAAAAATTGGGTTTAATGAAATGTGTTCTTAAGATTTTGTGTTACAAAATTAGGGGTGAGCATGGTCCGGATTGGACCGGATTGGGATAAAATCAGGACCAATCCGTTATCTACGGCTGAAAAATTGGAACTAATCCAATTCGTTTAAATCATGGAACCAATCCGAACCAATCCATTTAAACACGGATTGGATCGGTTTAGAACCACGGATTCACATAATTAAATAACAAAAAATATATATATAACATTTTAATTTCATAAAAACGTAAACATAGCGCTATATTTGTTCCACAATAGCAACATGTCTTTCTGTAATAGCGACATACTGTTCTAGAATTTAAACAACCATAAGAAAACTAGTTTCACCATAAGTATTTAGACCATTAAAAATTAAAACTAAAAACTTACAAACAAAAGTAATAAAAGAAGATATTATGCCGGTTTAGGTTTGAGTTTAGGTTTTATATGGAATAAGAGAAGATACTATGGGGGAGGATGTATAATAAAAATATAGACTATTTGTATACGTTCCGGATCGGTTCCAATTTGGAACCGTGGGGTTCAATCCGGAACCAATCCGTGGACTACGGATTTTTAATTCTTCAATCCGGAACCGAACCACGGATTCAAAAAATCAATCCAAACTTACCGGATTGGACTGGACTGGATCGGATTATGAATTTCACAGATTCCTTGCTCAGCCCTATACAAAATAGTCAAAAAAAAAAAAAAAAAATACTCTAACGAATTTCATAATGATGCTCTAAGACAAGGTGTATGGAGGACAACTTACCCAACTTCATCATACATACCATAACCAAACAATAATTCTTAGATCATCAAAACAATAACATATGCGGGTGATTGATTGATTTTAAATTCATTTTCTAAACTTAATGATGAGTAAGTGAGATGATTGATTAATAATTAGAAAAGATATGATAGAAAAAAATAACACATGAGAGTGATTGATTGATTGATCATTGAACTTAAAAAGTGAATTTAATTTTTTTTAATTTAAATAGCACTACTCAAACAATAATACCAAACATAATGACATTTTCTTCTCTTATTACTTTGGAATGATTGTAACAAAACAATAATAATAATAATAATAGCCCAAGTGAAAAAAAAAAAAAAAAAAAAAAAGTCCCAAGAAGGGGTGTAAAAATGGCCTGTGGCCCGTGGGCGGCCCGAAGCGCTCCCGCGGCCTGAGATGGGCTTGGCCCGTTTAAGCCCGCTTGGGCCCAGGCTCGGGCCCAGCTCGAGTCCCTGGGCCATTGTTTTGAAGCCCGGCCCGGCCCGGCCCGTTTGGCCCAATCGGTCAGTTCGCTTACGGCCCACTAAGGGCCCGGCCCAAAGTCCGGTCTGCCCAAGGCCCAATGTATTTTTTAATAAAAAATAATAAAATTTTGGTAGAAAAAAATTTTAAAAATAAAAAAAATGGTTAGGCCTACCCAAGTCCGACTCAAACCCATTGGGCTGGCCCGTCCAAAGCCCGAATATCCCTAAGCTTGGGCCTGGGTCTGGGCTTAATTTTTTGACCCGTGACCCGACCCGACCCGAATTCTGGCCGGAGCCTGCGAAGCCGGACATGGGCCGGGCCGGGCCCGAGCCCGAGTGGACCGGCCCGAGTCGGGTTAGGCCGGGCCAGATTTACACCCCTAATCCCAAGGAATAATATTGGCTCCACAATTCTCATCCAATTTGAGTGGGGCTAGTTTCAAAAAGATTGAAAGACATTTCAGCCATCAATTTTGAAAGAACTTTTGAAATGGTAGAAGTGGTCAAATAACAAGCTTGGAAGATTGAAAGCTTACGAGATGTCCAATTTTAACACGTCAATCCAAGTCCAAGGAGGTGTACAACAAGAACACAAGCAGATCATGCTCTTACGCAAATGTATTTTTAATTTTTTTTTAAATTTTAATTCATACAATCAAAAACATAAAATTTAAAAAAAAAATGTTATTGGGTGGTCTGGACCATTGATGTAGTGGTGGATTCAATACTTTATATTTATCTTTAAACTTTTACCAGTGTGACCTTCTAATTTTTTTTAAAAAAAAAATTTAATTAATACAATCAAAAACATAAAATTAAAAAAAATAATAGAAAAAGTTATTGTTTAGTTTGGACCATTGACTTATAGTGATAGAACTCAATACTTTATATTCATCTTTAAATTTTTACCCGTGTAATAAAATGCCATTGATGTATAATGGTGGACTCAGTACTTTATATTCATTTTAAAATTTTACCTGTGTAATTAGGGGATATTTAATTAGGGGATATTTTTTTAGAGTCTTTGCTATTAAGATTTTATGACATAAAAGACATCTAATATTTTCATAATGTCTAAAGTCCCTCAACATCGATCTAGAGAAAATTTGATCCAAATAATTTCTCTAGACTTCCCACTCCAGAGAAATTCTCTGGACTTTCTAGAGAATTTCTTCCCAGAGAAGTTCTCTAGATTCCAGTCTAGAGATTTTGGATTCCAGTCTAAAGATTCTAGGAAAGCCAAAAACATTACGTACAGAGAATTTCTTTGGGTTCAAACTAGAGAAAATTGAAACTTCTCTGAGTTCAAACCAAAGAAATCTAGAAAAAAAATTGAAATTTCTCTGGCTTTGTTCACAGAGAATTTATCTGGCTTTGTTCTCAAATTTCTTTATGTTTGAAATTTAAACTAGTCTACATTTTCTTAGATTTCTAATCTTCGTCGTCATTTTCGTGCCATTGAAACGAAGAGGATCTCAACAGTGACATAGAACTAGTTCTTCGGCGTAGAGATTTGTTCCGCCATTTCACATCTCGTCCTCTCGGAAACTTGTCGGATTCATCTATCACATTCTCGCAATCGCCTTCGTTTTTGTCGAGATCTAGTAATGGCGCGAGCACCTGAGGCCGTTAGAGGTGCGAAGAGAGCTTCATTAGCTGGATATGGCTGTTCAAGAATAGTTCGTCGACTGAGATCATCGATCCGGTCGACGATGAGCCTATTGTCCCAAGCCTAGTTGAAAATTCGAACTCAAACGAGCCTGAAACCGACGCCTCAGACACCGAAGGCATCGAATTTCTAGATGATGAGCACATCATGAAGTGCATTGGACTCGCCGGAGCATTGTAAAACAATCCTTCTCTGTCGTAGCCTCCAGAGCCATAGTCGGGGCTCAAAGGAGCATTGACGTAAGGCGTGGAGCAAGTGCTATCGATGTTGTCGGAGTAGATATAGGGTTCCTGAAAGATTGCGGTTTTTCCATTGTTAGGGTCTTGAAGCTTTGGTCTGAAGTATGTGCAACTCCGCCACCATTGCTGGTGGTGGTGATGGTGGTGGGAGTTTCAAACCCCTCTTCCGTGTGTGTGTGTGTGTGTGTGTGTGTGTGTGTGTGTGTGTGTGTGTGTGTGTGTGAGAGAGAGAGAGAGAGAGAGAGAGAGAGACGTTTTGGAAGTTGGCGTGGAGAAGTGTGAAGTTAAACCAAGATTAGATGAGTGAGATATATGGGGGTGGGTAAGGGAACTTAGACATCATAAAATAATATTGTGAATCTCTTTCATTACTAAAAATGAAAAAGGGACCTAATTTGCTCGTGTAATAGTATAATTAACAAATATATATATATATAGCATTGACACGTGGATGGCACAATGATCATAAAAGATGAGTGGTATATAGTATTACTTGAAATTATATTTAGATGGTTAATGTATTGAATCATTGCAAATTTAATAATGTGACTAGTAAGAGACAAAGTATCTTAGTAAATCTTATTTAATTTATTTTAACCAATATTTTTTTATTAGTAAATCTTAATCAATATTTTTTTATTAGCAAATTTAATAATGTGACTAGTAAGAGACAAAGTATCTTAGTAAATCTTATTTAATAATGGTCTCCCATTTCTGTGAACATGATTATTTGTCCTAGAATTTTAAATATATATATATATCATTTTATATATAAAATAGCTTCCTAGTATAAAAAAAATATATATATATATACGCCATTCTTCCTCCAGCAATAATTGAGACCCCACCCCCACAAGATCCCCACAAATCTGGACCACTCATGATGTGGACCCCACACATACATAGAGGGTCATGATCACGTTGAGAGTGTGGGGGTCATCTCCAAAGGGAGTCCCAAAAATTTACCAAATCACTTACATGGGTGTACGCCCTTCTCAATCAATGCCTAAGCATTCCATACATCGCTGTAATGCCCCCAAAATAATACAATAAAGATAACTCATATGCGGAATAAATATGAGAAACAACATACTTTTATATATCAGAGTTTACTGTTTAACAATCAGTTAAATGCCATGTAGGCTTACATCTTTCCAAGTCATTGCTCGGTTACACAAATTGAGCCTCGCTCATTACATCTTAAGCCCTCGGCTTTACAAATAACAAACATACACACATAAGGCATAAATAAGGAGCCCTTGCTTCCCGAAAGTTCATCCATGCTATTGCCTTGGAGCAAACATCTCACCTGCACCTGAAAATGATATTCTCGTATAGGGTGAGCCAACAGCCCAGTAGAGATGATCTAACATAATTTGTGAAGTTTGGCAAAGGTATAAATACCACGTATATAAACAATACCGATGTGAAAGCACCCAGAAGGCCTACATACCCATATGCCACTGAGGCCAATCTTATTCTATGTTCCATCAATTCATTTCCAGTTCATAAACACTACTTAATTCATGAGTTATATTCATTATTTTTCAACAACCAAAATGAGACTACAACTCAGTGGTTTTCAAAATATACAAAACACACATAAACACTTCAAACTTTGTCATTTTACGGATATTTCGTCCGAAGGAACCGGCACCCGTGTATATTTTCTCAAATATGCCATTTTACGGATATTTCGTCCGCGAGAATCGACACCCATGTATGTTTTCTCAAATATGCCATTTTACGGATATTTCGTCCGCGGGAATCGGCACCCATGTATAGATATGATTTCGGGTCTTTCATCCAGGACACTCCGGCCAACTTGCTTTCAGCGAAATCCATCTCTTTTCTCCACCCAAATAAACATACACGTACAATGTATTTATAAACATAGTCATATACAATAACAACCAAAATTTGATTAGCATTAAATCACCTAATCCTCATGCAATTTCTACAACAATCATAGCTATCATCCACCGATAGCCCAATACATTTATCTCTAAACAAATATTCAATCTCAAGATAAATAGTTTATTCAAAACTTCCAAAAGTGTAAGATAATACATATCTAATTTCACCATCTATACCCATAACCTTCCAATTTCATATTTTCAATGCTAATCCCAATTATTTATACAAAATAATAATTTAATCAAAATTAGGGCAAAATCTCCCTTTCACCAAATATCAACCCAAACACCAAAATCAACTATTTTGGCACAACATGACCTTATATTTGAGCCTCATACTCATTTACCTCGTATCCATCAAATACCCCTCTTTTCATTTCACATCCAAATCCTAGATTTGTCCAAACCACAATCAAATCTCATCATCTATACACAATAGCAAATAACTAAGCTAAAAATCATATTAGAGTGTAGAAAATCCCTACCTCAAGCTTAGAAGAAGAAGAGAGTTGAAACCCTCAAAATCAACGACAATGAAACTTGATCTCCACCGCACACAACGAAGCCCTCGAGAAATTACACAATTTTGACGAAGGAACTATGGCCAAAATCCCAACAGATTTGAAGATATCAAAGAGAGAAGATGATTTCTAGAGAGAGCAGCTCAAGATCTGCAGATTTAGAGACTTTTAGAGAGAGAGTGGATTGCAAAAAGTGATCTGAAATGTCACTTTCGCGTGCTGATAAAAGGCGGTCCACTCGAGCGTGGAAAGCCCCACTCGAGTGTAAGACACAGACTCCCGTTCGAGCGTGAAACCCTGTGCTCGAGCGTGAAATACACTCTCCCAGTATTTTGCAGACACAATCCTCGCTCGAGCGTAGAGCAAAATTTCAGAAGTCCGCTCAAGTGCAAGAGCCAAATTCTGGGCAACAAAGGCTTGGAAAACAAGCTACCAACCTGTTACAAACTCACAACTTCCGAGCCAAATTCTAGGCAACAAAGGCTTGGAAAACAAGCAACCAACTTGTTACAAACTCACAATTACAATCCAATAACCAACTTTAAGGGGAAGACAAGGGAAGCAAGACATGAATCACCATCCAAATCATACAAACCCGAGTCCGAAACACCACAAGAGACGGGTCAAAACCGGGGTCGCTATAATCGCCATCAAACTGACATTCTTAGCATTGTTGAAATGCTAAAGGTCACAAATATTTTATCAAAATTTCTATCAAATCATTCACATGGGTGTGGGTCTCACACCCAAGTGGACCACACACTCATGTGAGTGTTTTGTTAAAATTTTGAAGTATTCACATCAGCCAAAACAAATTTTGAGTTAAATTATAACTAAAAAATTAGTTTTCTATTTTAGTTAATATTTTTTGTATGTACACTACATCAGACTCTCTATTTTAAAATTAAATTTTATAAAATATTCATTTTGTATTGTTAAAAAGCAGCCAAAATAGGAGAAGTTAATTTTGTGTTATTATATATGTGCAGTTTCATATTCAAATAATAATAAAAAAAAATTGTGTCCAACGATGTCAGGTCGCTCTTAAAAATAAATGATAAAATATTATATAACTTGTTAACAGTATATCGCTACATGTAACGATGTATTGTAGCAAAATTTACCGAAAGGTAGTTTAGAAATAATTTGTTGAGGCTGATTAATCAATAATTTTATAATTTGTTAGTTATATTTAACTAAAATTTACATTAGAGGAATATACAAGAATGCTAAGAAAAATGTTAGAAATATCAACAAAATTACTAAAAAAATTATCAAATCACTCACATAGGTGTGGGGCATTTAATCAATGCCCGAGCATTCCATACATCACCATTGAACTGGCATTCCTACACCTTGCGTGGCGTCTCCCAATCCTACATATAGGTCCCACACCCATGCGAGTGATTTGATAAATTTCTTGATAAAAAATTTGATGTCTCTAGCATTGTTGAAATGCTAAAAGCTTCAAATATTTTATTAAAATTTCTATCAAATTATTCACATGATCCCACACCAAAGTAGGCCCCACAATTATATGAGTATTTTATAGAAATTTCTATAAAACATTTAAGGTCCTAACATTACTCTTTTCTATATTGCCTTAATAAGTGATTTTGTTTGGTATAACTTATTAAATTACTTCAAATTTTGTTTTTTTATTTTTATTTTTTATTTTATTTTATTTTATTTTTTTTGAAATTTGTATCAAAGTGTTGTATATAAGTTATAACTTTTGTTTGTTTATGAAGCAAAATCAACTTAAATACATTTTTAAAAAATTATCTAAAAGCAAAAAATATATACATATTTTTGATTTTTACTTTTTAATTATATTGATTTACAAGTTGAAAAAAATGACACAAAACATGATATGAATAATGTCACCTCAATAGCAAAATTTGGAGAAAAAAAAATTAACATTAGTCCTTTTTTTTTAAACAATATATCATACCACAATCAACAGAAACATTCATAATCAAAATTAATACAAATAAATTCTCAAAATGAGAAATATATATATGTATATATATGAAAAAAAAATACAAAAGGAACCAAAATCACACACGTATGTATGAAAAATTCAAATCATTGACATCTGGCAACGTTTAAAAAGGCTTCCTAAGAATGGTCACATGGAGAAGTTAATTGTTGGTCCTGGGTCACACCATGTGGTGTCCTATGTGTATTTTGATCGGTGAAAATAATAAAATTTATAATTTTATATTAAATAATTAAAAAATATGAATATGTATGGAGATTTTTAATTGGCCATGAGTATAATCACGTGATGCCTTTAAATCAACTAATAATTTTTTCCTCTCATGTGAGCTTCACATGTGTGGGTCCATCCTATTTTCATGTGAAAATTTTTTGTACATTTTATGCATGTAACATTGTTGTTAGTCATTATTATACTCGTTTTTTAAAATAATAAATTTAAGTGTATAGAGGTCAAACACAAAAATAAATACAAATGTTTAATAAGAGATGGGATCTATATATAAGACTAAGGGATTGTTTGGAAATGATCTTGTTACACCTACAGTGGTGTGTGTGTAAATTAAATGTATAAATTAAATAAACAATAAAATAGATAATTCAGAAAAATAATTATTTAAATTATTTCCCAAATTAAATACTTACAGAAAATAATGTCGAGGCTTGTGTTGGACATAATCTCCTTAAAATAGATTTCGCCCTCGCTCCGGTGCTTCGAGTTTTACAGGCGTCTACTTCCCAGGATGCAACGACTAACACTTAAATTTGCAGCACTACAAATTTAAGTCTGGTGAACCAAAACTCTATTGTTACTCTCTCTTTTTCTTTCTAAAATAAAATGCAGAACGGATGCAGAGATAGGAGGACGAAAAGAGAAAGAAGGAAGAAGAAAAGCTCTCCAAAAATTCAATGATCAGATTTGCTAGAAAGCAGGCTATTTATAGGAAACTAAGAGGCATTTCCGAACAGTTACCAAACAGAAAAATCTGTTCAGAACAGGAATAGATCTGTTCGGGTGGACTCTTTGAACCTGTTCGGGGTGTGGACCTTCTGTACCTGTTTAGGATCTGCTTGGGTGAAGGAAAAATTATGGACCAATTTATTTTGAATTTTGAAATCAAAATTAAAAAAATAAATAAAGAAACTACAAACGTTTTTGGCCCAAAAAGATAAGTATTGGGCCGGATAAGCCCAATCCAACCTTACACCACGCACCCAAGCCCAGCCTGCCCGCCCGCTTGGACGACGGTGCGCACGTGTGGTTTTAATTTTGGGTTCAATGGGTCTAGCCCACTTCACCCATAACCTCACCCTTCCACAAACTTGGATACCCCTTGGGGCCCACCCCAAGTATCTCAAGCTAAGGTATATAAACCCATTCAAAACCTCAAGCCTTTCCAATGTGGGACAAGCACATTTCACAAATGTGTAGGAAACCCACCAAAAAACTAGTTCCACGAACCCGAAAATGCGCATTGAATTCTCATTCATCCAAAAATGGTTTGAGCAACCAAATACATGAATTTATTCACTACGCGACATTAAACATGAATCCAATTAGAAACGTTAAAAATAACGTTTGGGTCCCACCTTAATTAATGCTCAAAGTTAGCAAAAAATAAGGTTATACAAAAGCCATTTTCCAACAAACCCCCACATGAATGGAATTCACAATAATGGACATGCAACAAGATGTAGACAAAGAAAGAGTACATTAAGAAGATACACTACATCGAGATAGGTAGCTTTTGGCCTTGAACCTCCTCTAGTGAAAGCCTATCGGACTTACTGGCTAACCAGTGGACGCGATGTCTTGAACTGGTCAGCTGTTTGTGTAAGCCAAGACAATAGACTACACATAATGTATCTGCAGACACAATTTGGTTCTTACAGTTGTGTTCATTTTGGCCCTGAACAACGCCTGGTAATTCATGAGTGCTCTAGAGAATTTACCCTTCTTAATTCTCACAGAACCGCCCAATTCACACTCATATAAGTGATTTTTTATTAAGAGTATCCTGCTATACCCCACTTCGATGTCCAAGCTATAAGAATCATTAAAAGCAAAGCTTATCCTACTAACGCTGCAGGTATCACTATTCTTATCATGGAAATGGGTAGGAGTAAACCTCCTTAATGATATATGAAGTCATCCATAATTCGGTTGTCTCTTTGAACCTAAATCTTGGGATCTCTAGTCAACTAAGTTGGGTTGCCATCATGGCGACTTTTAAGTAATAGGCTTTAATCCCATTCCCCTCGATAAATGGTGCACTTGCTCTCTGGCTAGCCCTTTAGTCAATGGATCCACAGTATTCTCCTTTGACTTTACATATTCTACGGAAATTATTCCATATGAGAGCAAATGCCTAACGGTATTATGTCTTCGATGAATGTGTCGAGACTTACCGTTATACATATGATTCTGTGCTCGTCCTATTACTGTTTTACTATCATAGTGAATGCATATAGCTGGCACAGGTTTAGGCAACATTGAAATGTCTTCTAAGAAATTACAAAGCCATTCTGCTTCTTCTCCTGTTCTATCTAATGCGATAAACTCTAATTCCATTGTCGACCTTGCTATGCATGTCTGTTTAGAGGATTTCCAAGAGACTGTAACACCTCTTACGGTAAAGACATATCCACTAGTGGATTTTGAGTTTTTAGTATCTGATATCCAATTTGCATCGCTGTACCCCTCAAGTACTGCTGGATATTTGGTACAATGTAAGCCATAATTCTGGGTATGTCTTAAATACCTAAGTACCCTAATTATTGCTTTCCAATGATCGGACCCTGGATTACTTGTGTACCTACTCAATTTGCTTACAGCATAGGCTAAATCTGGCCTAGTGCAATTCATTAAGTACATCAAGCTTCCAATTATTCGAGAGTACTCTAATTGTGATATGCTTGCACATGTATTTTTTGAAAAATGAAGACTAATGTCAACAGGTATTTTAGCAGGATGGTCGTCATGCTTTCCAAATTTCTCTAGAATCTTATCAATATAGCCAGACTGAGATAAAGCATATCCTTCAGATGTTCTAGTAATCTTTATTCCTAGAATTACATCTGCTACTCCTAGATTTTTCATGTCAAACTTTTTGTTCAACATTTTCTTTGTGGATTTAATCATGTCATTATTGCTTCCAATAATGAGCATGTCATCCACATAAAGACAAACTATGACATAGCCTTTGTCTGTGCTTTTAACATAGACGCATTTGTCACATTTGTTTATCTTAAAACCATCCGAAAGCATAGCGTGATCAAAATTTTCATGCCATTGTTTCGGAGCTTGATTTAATCCATAAAGGGATTTGACAAGTTTACAAACCTTTTTCTCTTGGCCGAGAACTTAAAACCCTTCTGGTTGTTCCATATAGGTTTTCTCATCTAACTCACCATTCAAAAAAACTGTTTTAACATCCATTTGATATATTTCCAGATTATACAAAGCTGCAATCGCAATCAACATATGAATGTGTGTTATTCTTGTCATTGGTGAATAGGTGTCAAAATAATCAAAGCATTTCTTCTGCCTATATCCCTTAATAACAAGCCTAGCCTTATATTTATCTATTGAACCATCTACTTTCATTTTTCTCTTGAATATCCACTTATATCCAAGAGGTTTACACCCTGGTAGAAGATCCACCGGTTCCCAAGTATGATTTTGTAGTATTGATTCAATCTTACTATTCACAACCTCTCTCCACAATGGAGCTTCAGGACTTGACATTGCTTCTTTGAAGTTTTAAGGCTTATTTTCTAACAGGTATGTTAGAAAATCTAGACCAAATGATTTATAGATCCTAGCCCTCTTGCTACATCTAGATTCATCTTATTCATTATCATTGTGGTCTTCATTACTATCTATCGCAGTATCAAAAGTTCTTTTATTTGAACTTATCTCTTCAGTTTCCTTGCAAGGAAAAATGTGTTCAAAAAACGATGTATTCCTTGACTCAATAATAGTGTTTACATGCATATCAGGATTTTCAGATCTATGAACTAAAAATCTATATGCACTACTATTATTTGTATAACCAATGAACACACAATCAACAGTTTTTGGTCCTATTTTAGTCATTTTGGGACTAGAGACAGCAACCTTAGCCAAACACCACCACACTTTGAGGTAATTATAAGTAGGTCGTCGACCTTTCCATAATTCATAAGGCATTTGATTGAGTTTCTTGTGGGGTACCCTGTTAAGGATAAAGTTAGCAAACAAAATTGCCTCCCCCCCACAAGTTCTGAGGTAACCCTGAACTAATCAACATGGTATTCATCATCTTTTTAAGAGTTCGATTCTTTCTCTCAGCAACTCTATTTGACTGAGGAGAATAGGGTGCAGTGGTTTGATGAATGATACCATGTTCAGAACAAAATTCTTCAAATGGTGCATCATATTCACCACATCTGTCACTCCTCACTATCTTAATAGTTCTGCCAAGTTGATTTTCAACCTCAAGTTTTTATTGCCTAAAAGCTTCTACGGCTTTATCTTTACTTCTCAATCAGTAAACATAGCAATATCGAGTGCAATCATCAATTAAAAGTAACAAAGTACTTCTTACCTCATCTAATTTGAACAAATTTTAAATCATAGATATCTGTGTGAATTAAACTTAGAGGTTCAGTACTTCTTTCAACTTTATTAAATGATGCCTTAGTGAGTTTTGCCTTAACATAAATCTCACATTTATGATTAGGATCAAATTCTAAGTTTGGTAAACATTCTAAAGAAACAAGTCTATATAAAGAATTAAAATTAACATGTCCTAATCTACCATGCCATAAAAAAGAAGACTCAGCAATATAAACAGAAGATGTGTTCTTATTATTAAAGCCCCAATTAGGTACAACAGTTATTACATTGAGCTTAAAAAGTCCATCACTCATGTAACCTCACCCCACATACATTCCACTCTTAGAGAGTACAACTTTATCAGATTCAAAGACTAATTTAAACTCATTCTTGATCAACAATGACGCAGAAATCAAATTCTTGCGAATTTCTGGCACATGGAGTACATTGTTAAGAGTGAGTTCTTTCCCCGAGGTCATTTTCAACACAATCTTTCCTTGTCTTTCTACAGTTGAAGTGGAGGAGTTTCCCATAAAAAGTTGTTCCCCACTTTCCACCACTTTGTAGGTTGTGAACATTTTCTTATCTGCACAGATATGGCGGGTTGCTCCAGTATTGTCACGCCCTCAAAAATGACCCATAACATACACAATAATAAGATGCATTACTCAAGTAAATAAACCACAATTCATTCATTAGAGTATTACTAAAATAAGACATTACATGTAACATCAAAATAAATGCCCTACGGGCTTACAACTTGCCAAGCCAACACTTGGACACAAAATTATGAGTTCTAACTCAAATACAAATAAAGCCCTAGGCTTGAATGTTTACATGTAAGTCCAATAAAAACAAATAACTTAAAACAAGGCTTCAAAATCCGGTTCCTTCCAAGCTAAGTCCTTGGAGGTAGCGAATCACCTGGACCTGAAAATGATGTTCCCTTATAGGGTGAGCCACAGCCCAGTAGAAATATACTAAACCAATTATAAGCATTGAATAAAGCAATAGCATTCAATAGATGGTTAACCATGATAATCAATATACAATCTTAAGACACTAATGTCTATGACATTTATCAATTTCCATCATTATCAATATGGCTCAGAACCTGGCCAAACTTACAACTGTGAACTATAAAGCATATTCACATTACTTCCAATATCAACAACACAAATGAGACTCAGGCTCATATCAAAACACTTCATACTTCCATATTGATACACATTTTAGTGCTGTATCAATAAAACACTTCAATATAAATAAGCACACATAAAAGTGATGCTAATGGAGTCCATCCCCTATCTCCTCCCAAACAAAATCCGGTTTAGAGGTCCATCCCCTATCTTCCCCTAAACCGTGGAGTACATCCCCTATCTCCTCCCACACAATATACATATGCAATGCTCAACCAATACATGTATTTTTCTGTATTAATTCGATAGTCAAAATTAATGACTTAGCCAATGTGATTAGTTCCAGTTTGCCCTAATCCACATGCAATGTCTACAACAATCATGACTATCCTCCACCGATAGCCCAAAACAGTTATTTCTAAACAAGAAATAAAATATAACAACAATAATAATCTCAACATTTAAATAGGAAAGTGATTAAATAATCCAACTACACCATTTAAACTTATAAATCCCCAATTCCATGAATTCAACTAATTTTCCTCAAATTAATTGTACAAATCAATTTATTAAAACAACTAGGGTTTTTCCCAAAATTACCAAAATACCCCCACCATATTAAAGTACCAAAACTTAGAACAAAACTCATAAGATGGAGTAGGAAATCCCTACCTCGAAGAAATAACCCAAAAATTAGAAGACGGAGATGATGACCCAAACTCCAAAGTGCTCCAAAACCAAGATCGTTCAGATTAAACTGAAGCCCTTGACCCACACTATCTTTTTAATAAAGGATCTATGGTAGAAACACACTCTAAGTAGATCAAACCTAAGAGAAAAGGTGAGTAGGGAGAGAGAAAACTTGGAACTAGGGTTTGGGATCAGAAAGAGGATAAAAAAAACTGTTTAAAATCCCGCTGCTGCGTATTTATATAAAACAGGCTCGCTCGAGCGAAGACATGGTCGCTCGAGCGACCAGACACAAGAAACGCTCGCTCGAGCGAAGAAAAGCTCGCTCGAGCCAAGAATGCAATGCTTCAGGTCTGCAACCTAGAAGCATGCTCGAGCGACAGAATGCTCGCTCGAGCGAAGAACTCGAAAACATACACCTCGCTCGCTCGAGCGAAGAAAAGCTCGCTCGAGCGAAGAAACACTGCTCTCAGGTCTATAACAGACGCAATCTCTCGCTCGAGCGAAGAAACCCTGGCTCGAGCCACCAGAGACAAAACTCAACCCTCGCTCGAGCGACCAAACCCTCGCTCGAGCGACCAACCCAAAAACTGGACAGCAACACTTGGTTTCCGGACCCAGCCAACCAGAAACAAACCTGCCCAACACATCCTATAACTCAAATGAGAAAATAAAGGATGACAGCAACAATTATACAATGATAGGATCCACGGAACCTAAGTCCGGATACAGTAATAAAATAGGAAAAGACCGGGGTCGCTATAACCTCCCCCCCTTAAAGAATTTCGTCCCCGAAATTAAGCATAAGTTTTTCAAAAACAGGTTTTTCTCCAATTCCGACAATATGACAATACAATAATAAACCACTTGATCCAACACTGTAGACGTCCCCGAACGCATCCCGGGGAGAGGAGTACGAATCCCCTCCGTTCTGATTCGATATTGGGTCACTACAGTTCGAAGGACTCAAATGTTACGGTTCTAAATCTCGAACCAAAGAGTCCAAATCCGGCAAATCGTTTTGAAAACAGATTTTTTGAAAGAAGTGCCAAACATGGACTGCTTTGCCAGATACAGAGTCGCCACCTAAATATTTTTAAAATGGGGGAATTTAGGAAACCCTGACTCAGTGCCGAAGGCCACGTGTCCGTCATCACCAAAGTGACTTGGCTCGGGAGCTTGGGTACGATCGGGGAAGGTCAGATATGAGCACCCCCTTTCGCCCGGTCTGAAGACCGGCCTCTACTAACCGTGATATCCGTTTTTGAAAACATTACATGTTCTTATTCCGGTTATTAGCCTAGAGTTACTATGTTATGCGCACAGCAAACAAGTATAGACCAAATCGCCTAAATTGGAACAAAACATTGCATGTTTGTTTTGAAAATGGTTTGCTACTCGTAAGTAGGCTAAAATGCAGATTTTGCCACCCTCAAGTGGGCTTTTAGAAAAGACAGTTTTGCCACTATCTAGTGGGCTTTAAAACTCACAGTTTTAATGCATTGTCCCAATTTAGGTAATTCAACCTCCATCCACAGGCATTCAAGCAGTTATATCACATAAGCAGCTAGCCTCATGGTAATCATGCTATTATGGCAACATTCACACACATGCAAGGATGCTAAAGCATAAAAGCTCACCTAGTACTCCAAGCCAAAACAGAAGCTCATTAGAAATCCATGTATGGACCTAAGCATACTGAAATGTCTAATGCAACACATGCAAAGATGTAATCTAGGCAGGCTCGGCTATCCTAATCATGGCATGTGAAGTGCTACAAGTAACACGTATTCAATTTGGAAATTGAAATACAATGCAGTTCGTATGATGTACCGAGCCCGGTGCATGTAAACAAATGTATGGATGCACGCATGCGTTGCATAAGGTATGCTAAAATAAATATGCCCTAATCTACCATCATAAGCAGGTAAATAAAAGGGAAGGAAGAAATGGGGGTTGGAAGACATACACCCACACACCCACACTTATTACAATTATGCCCTCACTCGGAGGGACCAAAAGAATATACAGTCCGAAAATAATACAGTCCGAATACATAATGAATTATTACAGAATTTCTAATTATCAAATTAAATTTAATGTAACAAGAAAGGGGGCCTCAGCCCTGCCTCGGGATATGCGAATGATGCATGTTCGATCCAGCTTGCCCAAAAGCCCACACCGCACCACTGCCACCTCTGTTTTACTGCCCCGTCTCTCCAAAAAAAATACCAAAGTCCCAGGAAACCTTCCTTGTGTTCTGCTGAGTGCCACCGGCTGGAGGAAACTACCACCGGCTACTTGTGGTAGCCACCGGCTGCAAAATAGTCTGTCGGCCAGAAATACAGTGCCGGTCGGCACTCTTTCCTGCCGGTCGGCACAAAATTCCTGCAGAAGACAGTTTGACAGCAACAGCAGGCAACAGTGCATGGTATTGGATTTTTGAGCATGTTTATGCATGGCCAATGCTTCCTATCATAAATGGGACTCAAGGAAACATGGCTCTTGGTTCTAGGGCTATCAATTGTGCACCTTGGTGCATGATAGCCTAAGATACCAAGGTTGCATTTCAATGTAAAAATGCATGCAACACAACAATGATAACTAAGTCCCTATCATGCCAAAGTCAAGGGCCTTAGTGACATGGGAATTGAGGTGTGTTTTGTCACTTGGAGTACAAACACCCCTCATTTCCCACACTTGGTTTGACACCCCAAACCAAGTAATGAAATGCAATCCATGCAAACATGCATCAACAATGCAACATGACACAAAAGTGTAAGGCATGCCAAATGCTATGTAACACATCATGGGAAGTATACAATACTAAGCATGCACAATGCAAAGTGTGATACAAACATGAACACCTAAGGCAATAGGATTGTCTTATGTCAAGACCATGTTGACTAAGCATGCAACACACATATACTAAACATGCAATGGTAGGCTAAGCTACAATGGGACAGCCCTCAAACCTCCCTAAAACAGTGGCAAAACATGCCCAAAATGATGACCAAAACTCATGCAAGCATGCAAGGCAATAGGCCCAAAACCAAGGGCACCAAAGAGAGTACCTTACTACCATTATCAAGGCCACTCATGGCATGCATCTAAAAACCAAAAAACAGACTTCTATCATGCAAAATAACACCCAAAACCCACATATGGCAGCCCCAAAATGTATTAATCATGCAAGCATACACAATGCCAATTCCTAGACATAAAAGGGGACACCCTTGAAGCATGAAAATGGTCACATATGTAAACATACACACATGATTTATGGACTGAAATAGGGTCACAAATGATGCCAAATCATGAGGATGATCAATGTTGAACATGCTAGGAACCAAAATGCATGAGGCTTACAAGCCTAAAATACAAAACAACCATGTCAAGCACACTATACATGGCAAAATCAGTGGCTCACAGCCCTAAAACATGGCAAATCAAGACCAACATCTTCAAGATGCTAAGCTAAAAACATGGAGATACATGAGGCTAAACACATGGCATGTCTCTAAGCAAAATGGAACATTACAAAGCAAGTATGGGAAGCATGTTAAGGGCCACGAAACCAACCTTAGACAGAGGTATAACATGACTTAAAACACCCCAAAAAGTTCTGAAATGAAGCCAAATGCAAGCATGCACACATGCTACCTCATGAGCCAAGAATGAAAGCCAAAGATGGACAAAGGGGAGAGGGGTGTCCCTCCCCTATATGAGACTCCAAAACACCTCCCTCACCACTGAAAACCCACTGGTTTTCAGTGGTGAGAAGACCAAAAACACTGAAGTTAGACAATGCTCCAAAAAAAGGCACAAAAGGACCAAACCAAGGCCTAAAAGAGTGAGGCTTCACTCAAATACAAAAGTGACCTTAATGAATGTTCTTGAGGAAGTAAAAACAAGGTTTTTTTTATGTTGAACACAAATCCAAAAACACAAAGCAAGAGGGGTAGAAAGCTAGTGCAAGAATGGGGAAACTAAAGCAAAAAGTTTACCCTTGAAGATCCAATGAAGAACAGGTGGAGCAGCCCTCCTCTAGTGATCAAAACCAGTCCAAGATCACACAAAACAAACCTCCAAGCCTCCCAATCTCGGATTAAGGTGTAGTAGTGTGTGTAATGGTGCAAAAGTAAGGTGAAATCACACTTTTTGGTCCAAAAACACACACACAAGAGGAGAGAGAGGGAGATATAGATATATATGGATGTATATCAGAGAAATATATGTATAAGCTCTGGTTTTGCCCTTAAATCTCTAACCCTCATCAAATGGAGAGAAGGCTTGCTTATATAGGCAACAAAAGGCTCTAAGCTTAATGGCTAAGCAAGAGGAAAGGGGTCAAGGGACCAAGGGGGTGCAAGGCTTCTTGGAGAAGCCAAAACAGCTGGCCAAGCTTCTCCAAGAAGCTTGGCCAAAAGGGTTCAAGCTTCTAGAAGCTTTAGGGGGGTCAAAGGTGCATATGGGCCAGTCCTATGCACGGGGAGGAGAGATGGTGTAATCCAGCTGGCACAGCTGGCATGCACCATCCTCAGGGGGGTTCAGAAGGGTCACCGGCCAGCCAAAAACGTCACCGGCACAAAAAAGTGCCGGTCGGCAACATATAGTGCCGACCGGCCAAAGTTTTTGAGAAAACAGTGCCGACGGACAAAAGGGAGTGCCGGTGGGGTGTGGGGGCAGCCGGTGGGATTCAGGGATGGCTAACAAGCCTCCCCCTACCCTCAAATGCAAAAACACAAGTGTTTGGTGCCAAAACCGAACACGAAGCAGCCGAGTCAAGAGGTCCTGAGACGAGACGCGCTGCCGAGGCCTCCGGGAACTCGAGACGAACACAACCATGGATAATCACCGAGTGTTCAAATGGTGACGTCCAAGTCTTGAGGACGGTAAAAAATGGGGTGTCTACAAACACCGGTCATTTCATCTCTTATGAAGAGGCATTTCACAATATGTATATAAAACAACATATATTTCAACCTGTATCAGTATTATGTATTTTCCTTCCAATTTTAACAATTTCAATATACATGATTCTCATTTCCATATCATATTCAATTCCATGATATATATAAAACACATTCAATCTATAAATGTGACATTCCACTTCCATTATGAAGCAAATTTCAAACAACTATCATTAAACCAAAACATTCTCAATGTTTTATAACTTAAGACATATATATAAAATCCTTAAGTCCAACAATATTACAAAAAAAAAAAAAAAAAATTACATATCAATAAACATGTCCGGATATTTCTCGCGGACTTCCAACTCATGTTCCCAAGTGGCTTCCTCCACCCCGTGATGTTTCCACAAAACCTTTACCAAAGGGATGGTCTTGCCTCGCAAAACTTGATCTCGTCTATCCAAGACTCGAATTGGTCTCTCCTTATACGAGACATCCTCGTCAACCATTAAATCAGTCCAATCCAACACATGTGATGGATCTGGCTCATACTTCCGAAGCATACTCACATGAAACACGTCATGTACTCCGGACAACTGTGGTGGCAAAGCTAAACGATAAGCAGCCTCGCCAATCCTCTCAAGGATCTCAAAAGGGCCAATGAACCGAGGGGACAACTTCCCGCTCTTCCCAAACCTCATCAATCCCCGTCTAGGTGATATCTTCAGAAAGACATGATCACCCACCTCAAACACTAAAGGTCTCCTCCTTCGGTCGGCATAAGATTTCTAACGACTCTGGGCTGTAACAAGTCTCTTACGGATAAGCTCAACTTTCTCCGTCGTTTCCCTCACCATCTCCGGACCCAATAAAGGTGCATCACCCACCTCGGCCCAACAAACTGGAGATCTACACGGTCGGCCATATAAGGCCTCAAACGGTGCCATACCAATACTAGACTGGAAACTGTTGTTGTAGGCAAACTCCACCAAAGGCAAGTGCCTCTCCCACGACCCACTGAAATCAAGAACACAACCCCGAAGCATATCCTCAAGGATCTGAATAGTACGCTCGGACTGCCCGTCAGTCTGAGGATGATAAGCCGTGCTAAAGGTCAACTTAGTGCCTAAGGCACTCTGCAAACTCTGCCACAACCTGGCAGTGAAACGAGGATCTCTATCTGAGACGATCGTCACTGGAACCCCGTGCAACCTCACTATGTCCTGAATGTATAAGTCGGCAAGATGATCTACCGAATCTCTCACGCGCATAGGAATGAAGTGCGCCGACTTAGTCAACCGATCTACAACCACCCAAATAGCATCACTACCCCGCTGAGTCCTCGGAAGACCCACAACGAAGTCCATAGTGACATGCTCCCACTTCCACTCGGCAATAGGCAAGGGTTGCAACAAACCCGCTGGCCTCTGATGCTCGGCCTTCACTTGCTGACAAGTAAGGCACGTAGACACGAAAGCAGCCACATCTCTCTTCATAACCCGCCACCAAAACTGGCGACCTAAATCCCGATACATCTTAGTGCCTCCCGGATGCACCGCAAGGAGCGAATGATGAAACTCTCGGAGTACCTCCTCTCGGCAAGACTCCGGCACAAACAGACGGTCTCGGTATCTCACACTCAGGTCAGGATACACCGTCAAACCCTTCTCAACCTTCCCCCCGGAAATCTTCTCACGAAGGGATTCTACCTCAAGGTCACCTCTCTGAGCCTCTAGCACTCGAGTCACAAGTGTAGGCTGTGCAACAACAGAAAACAATGCCACATCCTCAACTGATTCGCCCAGAAGCAAATCGAACTCTCCAATCGCACCCAACATCGCCCATTCTCGAATGGCTATACTAGCAACATCACCAACAGATTTTCTGCTAAGGGCATCAGCCACAACATTGGCCTTCCCCGGATGATAATGCAACTCGAAGTCATAATCCTTAATAAACTCCATCCACCTCCTCTGCCTCAAATTCAAGTCTTTCTGTGTAAACAGATATTTCAGACTCTTATGATCCGAGAATACCTCGAATTTCTCACCATATAGATAATGCCTCCAAATCTTCAAGGCAAATATCACAGCTGCCAACTCTAGATCGTGCGTAGGGTAATTCTTCTCGTGAATTTTCAACTGTCGTGAACCATAGGCAACCACTTTCCCTTCTTGCATTAACACACAACCCAGACCCTCTCGTGAAGCGTCACAATAGACTGCATAACCCAACCCTCTCTCCGGAATAATCAATACTGGAGCGGTGGTCAGTCTAACTTTCAACTCCTGAAACGACTTTTCACAAGTCTCACTCCATACAAATTTGACTCCCTTCCGAGTCAATCTAGTCAAAGGCGAAGCTAACCTGGAGAAATCTTTCACAAACCGGCGATAATACCCAGCTAATCCCATAAAACTATGGATCTCAAACACACTCTTAGGCTGTGCCCAGTCTTGCACTGCCTCCGTCTTAGATGTATCAACCGACACCCCTTCCCCAAAAACGACATGGCCTAAGAATTTCACCTCTTCTAGCCAGAACTCACACTTCCCAAACTTAGCATAAAGCTTATGGGCTCTAAGTAACTCAAGCACCACTCTCAAGTGTTCCTCGTGCTCCTCATCTGCAGGTGAATAAATCAGAATGTCGTCCACAAAGACGACTACAAAACGATCTAAGAATTCTCTGAAGATCCGATTCATCAAATCCATAAACACTGTCGGTGCATTGGTGAGCCCAAATGGCATCACCAGCAACTCATAGTGGCCATACCGCGTACGGAATGCTGTCTTCGGAATATCCTCCTCCCTGACTCTCAACTGATGATAACCCGATCTCAAGTCTATCTTAGAAAAACAACGGGAACCCTTCAGCTGATCAAACAAATCATCTATACGAGGCATAGGGTACTTATTCTTAACCGTAACCCGATTCAATTTCCGGTAATCTATACACAGTCTCAAAGCACCACCTTTCTTTTTAACAAAGAGGGCCGGTGCTCCCCATGGTGAAACACTAGGACGGATATAACCCTTATCTAACAACTCCTGGAGCTGAATCTTCAACTCAACTAACTCGGCTGGGGCAAAACGATAAGGTGCCATAGAAATTGGCGCCGTGCCGGGCACTAGGTCAATAGAGAACTTAATCTCTCGATGCGGTGGCAAACCAACAAGATCCTCGGGAAAGACGTCCGAGTACTCACAAACCACCCTTGGCAACACAATCAGAGTCTCATCAACCTCACTAATCGAAAGATTAGCAAGTAGACCACTAAGCTCACTCCGCCCTCGTGAAACATACCCTGGTGGCAAAACACTACCAACACGGTCCCCCAGAAAATGGAAACACTCTCCGCTAACGGTACAACAAGTGGCCCTCTGACGGTAGCAATCAATAATTGCCCGGTATGACGATAACCAGTCCATACCCAAAATAACATCAAAGCCCTTCATAGGCATAACTACAAAAGAAAATGGGATTCTATGATCATCGACCTCTATATCACAACCCCTAACACCTTGTTTCAAGATCAATTCACCCCCAAGAGGTGACACTACACAGATAGGAGACGCTAACTGAGCTAACTCCAACTCCAAAACAGATGCAAATGCAGCAGACACAAAGGAATGAGATGCACCCGTATCAATCAAAACATTAGCAACCGAGTTGCAAAACAAGAAGGTACCTCTCACAACCGATGGAGCCGGTACAAGGTCCTGCGCAGTAACAGCATACACGCGCCCAGACAACCTCTGATCAACCTGCTCACCCCTAGGAGCATAAGACTGCTACACAGACTGGGACGATGAAGCCCCCTGATTGGCCCTCGAGGCCTGACCCGACTGAGCTGGCTGCTGACCCTGAGTCTGCCTCAAACCTGATGCACTAGGTGTGCCACCCAACTGCGGGCAATACCTCTTCCTGTGCCCTGCCTGACCGCACTGAAAACAAGTGAGCGGTTGGCCTCTACCCTGACTCTGGCTCTGAGATTGAGCCGAAGAAGATGCCGTTCTCTACCCTCCTCCCCTCTGAGGACAAACTAGAGACTTGTGGCCCAGCTGGCCACACTTGAAACAGGTAATGTCTCCCTGGCTACCTTTCCCAGAACTTGCACTCGGCACTGGAAAAGTGGATCTAGAAAAGCTACCCTGAGACTGCTGAGGAGTAAAACCTCTTTGCCTCTTGCCATCACTCTGGCCATCCTGACTCCTCTTGGAGCCTTTCTGCCCTTCCTCCTCCTCCTGCATCATAATCTCCGTATGAGCTGCAACATCAACCAGACGCCCATAATCATGAATCATAGACCCAACAATTCTCAACTTGAGGCCGCGCCTCAACTTCTTCTCAAACTCAATACAACGGCGTTCCTCAGACGCCACCAACTCAGGTGCAAACCTGGACAAACTAGTGAATGCAGCCTCAAACTCGGCCACTGAAGAACTCGACTGCTTAAGCTGACAGAACTGGTCTCTCAGCTTCTCCCTGACTGCTGGAGCTAAAAACCTCTCCTGGAAAGCATTCACAAAAGCCTCCCACGTAGCTCCTATGCGACCCTTGGTGAACTTCCACCACTGACTCGCATCCCCCTTCAGCTGGAAAGATGCCAAGGTCACCTTCAACCCCTCGTCTTCGATGCCAAGCATCTCAAACGTCTTCGTTGTCTGTTCGAGCCATTCATCTGCCTTAAGCGGCTCTTTTGGATCACCCACAAATTCGTCCGGATTGGACCGGAAGAACTCCCTCTTCAGAAAAGAAGGTCCAGCATCTGCAACAACAACTTGGGCTGGATTCGCAGCCCTCAGAATGCCAACAGATTCTCTGAATGCCCCAGCTATCTCTCGGGCTAAAGCGCCTATAGCCTGCTGGCCTACTGGCTCGGCCACATTGGCCTGACCAACACCCTCCTGCACTGCCGGAATCTCCTGTACTACTGGAATCTCCTCTGGCACAGGCACTTCCTGCCTACCCAGCCTACCACGCCTACCGCGTCCTCGTCCTCGTCCTGACATCCTAATACAAGAAACAAAGACGTTAGCACATTAATAAATGTGCCTAAGCTAAACACTCTCATCCTAATGCATTGGACAACAATAATTCATTCCACGTAAGCACATAATCACATAAGCACCTACGAATTTCATTCCCGGATAATGATAGTCCCAAAGTGTTACTATAGTTCCGGTTGGAAGCAACAGTGATCAAGTGCCTTTCCAACAAGACTACTAGAAACTCAAGGGTCCAATCAACATCCCAGAAACTACGTTCCATACCCACATAATCACATAAACATGTTATCAAATAAGCATACAACAGTACACTAAGTCTCTATCAAACGAGACGAACCCAATGTGATAATAATCACTTCCCACGTACCCAAAGTATTCAAACCCGGTACGCTCTGATACCAAGTTGTCACGCCTCAAAAATGACCCATAACATACACAATAATAAGATGCATTACTCAAGTAAATAAACCACAATTCATTCATCAGAGTATTACTAAAATAAGACATTACATGTAACATCAAAATAAATGCCCTACGGGCTTACAACTTGCCAAGCCAACACTTGGACACAAAATTATGAGTTCTAACTCAAATACAAATAAAGCCCTAGGCTTGAATGTTTACATGTAAGTCAAATAAAAACAAATAACTTAAAACAAGGCTTCAAAATCCAGTTCCTTCCAAGCTAAGTCCTTGGAGGTAGCGAATCACCTGGACCTGAAAATGATGTTCCCTTATAGGGTGAGCCACAGCCCAGTAGAAATATAATAAACCAATTATAAGCATTGAATAAAGCAATAGCATTCAATAGATGGTTAACCATGATAATCAATATACAATCTTAAGACACTAATGTCTATGACATTTATCAATTTCCATCATTATCAATATGGCTCAGAACCTGGCCAAACTTACAACTGTGAACTATAAAGCATATTCACATTACTTCCAATATCAACAACACAAATGAGACTCAGGCTCATATCAAAACACTTCATACTTCCAGATTGATACACATTTTAGTGTTGTATCAATAAAGCACTTCAATATAAATAAGCACACATAAAAGTGATGCTAATGGAGTCCATCCCCTATCTCCTCCCAAACAAAATCCGGTTTAGAGGTCCATCCCCTATCTTCCCCTAAACCGTGGAGTACATCCCCTATCTCCTCCCACACAATATACATATGCAATGCTCAACCAATACATGTATTTTTGTATATTAATTCGATAGTCAAAATTAATGACTTAGCCAATGTGATTAGTTCCAGTTTGCCCTAATCCACATGCAATGTCTACAACAATCATGACTATCCTCCACCGATAGCCCAAAACAGTTATTTCTAAACAAGAAATAAAATATAACAACAATAATAATCTCAACATTTAAATAGGAGAGTGATTAAATAATCCAACTACACCATTTAAACTTATAAATCCCCAATTCCATGAATTCAACTAATATTCCTAATTTTCCTCAAATTAATTGTACAAATCAATTTATTAAAACAACTAGGATTTTTTCCAAAATTACCAAAATACCCCCACCATATTAAAGTACCAAAACTTAGAACAAAACTCATAAGATGGAGTAGGAAATCCCTACCTCAAAGAAATAACCCAAAAATTAGAAGACGGAGATGATGACCCAAACTCCAAAGTGCTCCAAAACCAAGATCGTTCAGATTAAACTGAAGCCCTTGACCCACACTATCTTTTTAATAAAGGATCTATGGTAGAAACACACTCTAAGTAGATCAAACCTAAGAGAAAAGGTGAGTAGGGAGAGAGAAAACTCGGAACTAGGGTTTGGGATCAGAAAGAGGATAAAAAAAACTGTTTAAAATCCCGCTGCTGCGTATTTATATAAAACAGGCTCGCTCGAGCGAAGACATGGTCGCTCGAGCGACCAGACACAAGAAACGCTCGCTCGAGCGAAGAAAAGCTCGCTCGAGCCAAGAATGCAATGCTTCAAGTCTGCAACCCAGAAGCATGCTCGAGCGACAGAATGCTCGCTCGAGCGAAGAACTCGAAAACATACACCTCGCTCGCTCGAGCGAAGAAAAGCTCGCTCGAGCGAAGAAACACTGCTCTCAGGTCTATAACAGACGCAATCTCTCGCTCGAGTGAAGAAACCCTAGCTCGAGCCACCAGAGACAAAACTCAACCCTCGCTCGAGCGACCAAACCCTCGCTCGAGTGACCAACCCAAAAACTGGACAGCAACACTTGGTTTCCAGACCTAACCAACCAGAAAGAAACCTGCCCAACACATCCTATAACTCAAATGAGAAAATAAAGGACGACAGCAACAATTATACAATGATAGGATCCATGGAACCTAAGTCCGGATACAGTAATAAAATAGGAAAAGACCGGGGTCGCTATAAGTATCCACCCACCATTCCTTGGGATTGCCCACCAAGTTTGCTTTAGAGACAACTGTAGCAAGATTGATGTCTTCCACTCCATCGAAAAGATAAAAATCCTCGGCTATGTTGGCTTGTGCTGGCTTTTTGCTTGAACTTCCTCCGTCCTTGCGAATGTGACAATCCTTAGCACAATGTCCATCTTTGCCGCACACAAAGCACTTGCCTTTGAACCTCTTGTTGAACCCGTTGTTGATCCCTTTGATCTTACTAGTGGATCTTTGTTTAGGACCATTGCCATCATGCTTCCACTTCTTATTGTTGAACTTTGACCCTTGTTCATGTTCCACAACATTTGCTTTAGCCTGCATGACATGGTTTCCTGACTTCTTGTCGGAACCACAGTTGTCCTCCTCAATTCGGAGCCGCACTATTAGTTTCTCCAATTTCATCTCCTTGCGCTTATGCTTTAAATAATTCTTGAATTCTTTCCAAGATGGTGGCAATTTTTCAATGATTGCCGTAACCTGAAAAGATTCACTGAGAACCATCCCTTCCGCATGTATGTCATGGAGAATTAATTGGAGATATTGAACCTGGCTAATAACTGTCTTAGAATCCATCATTTTAAAATCCAGAAAATGGTAGACAACAAATTTCTTTGTACCGGCGTCCTCTGTCTTATATTTATGATCTAGTGATTCTCACAGTTCTTTAGTAGTGCTTTTAACACTATACACATTGTACAGTGTATTGTCTAACCCATTGAAGATATAATTCCGATACAGAAAATCACCATGTTTCCATGCATCGACTGCGGCAACCACTTGCCAGTCAATCTCTCCCTTGTTCAGTGCCGGGGACTTTTCATGAGTGAAGCGAGCCAAATTCAATGTCGTAAGTTAAAACATCATTTTTTGTTGCCATCTTTTAAAATCATTTCCATTGAATTTTTCTGGCTTCTCCCCATGATTTATCGGTATTGCCGGAGTCATCACTGGCACAACAGGTGTGGGGGTTTGAGTAAAAACAGTCTTAATACTGTTTATTTCTGTTCTCATAATTCTGACAAAATAAAAATAATACACCAATCACAAATTTATACAAAAACGAATTTACGCACAAAATAAACAAAATAATATTTTGTAACAAAATTCCAATGTAAACAGTATATTACTATTATGTTATCAAGGAAATTATTAAACAGTATATTACTATTATTTAATTTGCCGAAACAAAATACTTGTCTGTCTATCGCATAAATAAATAAAAATAAAAAATCTATTTTAAGATTGTTATACCCACAGTGGTGTGTGTGTAAATTAAATGTATAAATTAAATAAACAATAAAATAGATAATTCAGAAAAATAATTATATAAATTATTTTCCGAATTAAACGCTTATAGAAAATAATGGCGAGGCTTATGTTGGACACAATCTCCTTAAAGTAGATTTCGCTCTCGCTCCGGTACTTCGAGTTTTACTGAAGTCTACTTTCCAGAATGTAACGACTAACACTTAAATTTGCAGCACTACAAATTTAAGTCTGGTGAACCAAAACTCTGTTGTTACTTTCTCTTTTTCTTCCTAAAATAAAATGCAGAACGGATGCAGAGATAGGAGAACGAAAAGAGGAAGAATGAAGAAGAAAGCTCTTCAAAAATTCAATGATCAGATTTGCTGGAAAGCAGGCTATTTATAGGAAACTAAGAGGCATTTCCGAACAGGTACCAAACAGAAAAATCTGTTCCGAACAGGAACAGATCTGTTCAGGTGGAAATTGCACCTGTTCGGGTGGACTCTTTGAACCCGTTCGAGTATGGACCTTCTGAACCTGTTTAGGATTCGTTTGAGTGAAGGAAAAATTATGGACCAATTTATTTTGAATTTTGAAATCAAAATTAAAAAAATAAATAAACAAATTACAAAAGTTTTTGGCCCAAAAAGACAAGTATTAGGCCGGACAAATCCAACCCAAGCTCACACCACGCACCCAAGCCCAGCCCGGATGGCGGCGTGCACGTGGTTTTAATTTTGGGTCCAATTACTCTAGCCACTTCATCCATAACCTCACCCTTCCATAAATTTGGGTACCCCTTGGGGCCCATCCCAAGTATCTCAAGCTAAGGTATATAAACCTATTCAAAACCTCAAGACTTTCCGATGTGGGACAAACACATTTCACAAATGTGTAGGAAACCCACCAAAAAACTGGTTCCACGAACTCGAAAACGTGCATTGAATTCTCATTCATCCAGAAATAGTTTTGAGCAACCAAATACATGAATTTATTCACTACGCGACATTAAACATGAATCCAATTAGAAACGTTAAAAATAACGCTGAAGTCCCACTTAATTAATGCTCAAAGTTAGCAAAAAATAAGGTTATACAAAAGCCATTTTCCAATAGATCTAAATAAGTATATTTATTTCGGTCACATTACTTCTTTATTTTTCTGCACATTTTTTTTTGTAAAAAATCAAAAAAATATACTAAATAAACAAATCCTAAATAATCCCTAATTTTTTGTGAAATATTTGTCTCATTTTGATTTTTATACGTAACTTACTATTTTTAGACTGGTGTAGGCAATTTAGAGCATAGAACTTTTCCACCAATGCAATTATACGGAAGCATTTTTTAGAACAATAATTTTATTTATGCATTTTTAATTCTTTCAGTATATATTATTCTTAAATTTGTTTATTAAAATTTTAACCCACACTGAAATTACTTTTTAGACAAATTTCTAAACCCTAATCTCTCAATTCACACCATCATCATCATCATCACCACTAGTCACTCCACCAAGTTCTACTATCTCTGGATGCTGTCCCAAACCACCACCATCACGGCATCCTCTCATACTACCATCACAGTCTAGTCTCTACTGCCGGTTACCACTATCACTAAAATCTGCACTGCCATCACCAATAGAGAAAGTGAGATTTGAAAAACCTAGATCTAGAAAAGAAGAAGAAGAAGGAGGAAGAGTTAGGTTATGATGGTTGTGGTGGCTGCAGAGGTCGATTCCACTAACTTCTCACCTCCTCATGTTGTTCTCGAGCTACCTCAATGACAATGACTTTTCTCTTCGGCCACCATCGTAGCCCTCCACTGCCATCACAACACACATTGTGCGACGAGAAAGAGAGAGAAAGAAAAAGAAAGAGAAATTTGAGACAGGGTTGATAGAAGAGATGAGGATGACGACGGCGACGGGAAGAGAGAGAACCTGAAGGGTGTTAAATATAACAATTATATATTCTATTTGTAATTTGTATGGTATATAATCATACTTACCATGATATAAGTATAATAAAGGGGAAGGCAGCAAGGCAACTGGGACAGGAGGGGCGGCATCTGGTAGATATGATATGGGAGTGTTGGAGAAGATGAAGATATTTTGGGATTTTCCAAAAATTGATGGTGTGAAATAAGAAAAAAAAATTAAATAATTAAAATAATTAAAATAATGTGGTGTAAAAAGACTTCATTTGAGAACATGTTATTTTAGTAATTTTTTACTTTTTTACGAAAAGATATGTAGAAAAATAAAATGAATAATATGATAACTTATAATAATTTTTTAATTTTTTGATTGTAATAAAAAATTGTCAAACAAGACCTAAAAGATTAATGTGTAGCAAGAGTTTGTGTGTTGTGGATTTAGAATCACCCTTTTAAAAAGTCGAAATAAGTGTCTTTCTCAATTCGTCGCCTTCCCCTGTACTATGGGCCCATTATTACCTATTTTAATGATTTATTAGATTTATGCATGAATTATTTATTTAATAAAAATTAAATTAAATTAAATTAAATTATTAATTATTAATTATTAATTATAATTTTATTCATTTTTTTCTTAAAAAAATGCGCATTATTATTACAATCGAACTAATCCATTTTTATGAGTATGAAAACAATAAAATTCTATTATTATAGATTATTAGATAAATGTGATTTTTTTAAACAATCAAGTGTAAGTTTTTAAAATAAATTTAAATTAATAATAAATTCTGTTAATATTAATAATTAAAATCTTAAACCTTTTAATAAATTTATAATTATTTTATAAAAATACTACTAAATTATTGTTTTTTATTTTCTATATAAATAATCTACCAACAAAATTAAAAATAAACCAAATGGCTCATCCAAGTGGAACTACTGATGGCCAAACATTCGACTGGATGGTATCATGAATTACAGGCGTGGTTTGCTTCTTTTCTTCTTTTTTTTTTTTTCAATAGATATAAAAATAATTATATTATAAGAAATAGTTACATCATTAAACAGATTACTAACTCACAATAATTAAAAAAATCAATAAATTCATAAAGTCAAGTCCAATAACCTCTACTAATCCTATACAATTTTCATAATATGGGAGAGAAATAAATCAATCCATATATATATATATATATATATATTTATAAGATTGGATATGATTAGATTATTGATAGGATTGTAAAAAATAAATTATGCTATAAAATTAGATGGGAAGAATATCATGAGATAATAGATGGAAAAAAAATTAAATATAATTATTTTTGACAAATGAATAATTTTTTTGTATAGCAGTCAAATCATCTTATTTTTGTAATCGTTTTATATTATGATTAAAAAAATTTAAAATTTTAGTACCATAGAAAGCAAGCAATGGATTAATAATTTCCCATTATTCCCTTATCTTGCAATAAGAAAACAACAATGATCGAGAGTTTTAATTTTAAAACTTTAAAGAGAGCTTTAGTGATGTGATATGAGGAAAAAATTAAAAAATAAAAAATAAAAACATAAACACATACATCACTTCCCATGTAAGTCCCACTCCTTATCACATTACTAAAACTTTCTTTATACCTCCAACATTAAAACTCAATCTTTATTCATAAGAAAAATATTTGCAACCATTAAAATGTATTTATAATTTTGTTCATAATAACATGATAGAATATGTGTCGGTGTTTATATGATTGTGTTAATTTATTATCGACTCAATGATTGTGCGTCTATATGTAGCACTGCTTCTTATCTATATACATACAAGATACGGAACATCCATCCACATCGGAGACGCACGATCACCAACAAACAAAAAGATGGAAGCAACCAAACAACAAACACAGACCCATTTCGTCCTGGTACACGGTGCTTGCCATGGAGCTTGGTGTTGGTACAAGCTCAAACCACTGCTGGAGTCTCATGGCCACAAGGTCACCGCCCTCGACCTCTCGGCCTCCGGTATCAACATGAAGAAGATAGAAGAGCTTCGCACTCTTTATGACTATACGGAGCCGTTGATGGAGGTCATGGAATCGCTTCCTCCGGGCGAAAAGGTGGTTCTCGTTGGGCACAGTCTTGGTGGCTTGAACTTGGCTCTTGCCATGGACAAGTTCCCCCAGAAAATCTCCGCTGCTATCTTCCTCACTGCTTTTATGCCCGATACTGTGCACAAACCCTCGTTTGTTATCGAACAGGTACAGATTATATAGAAATTAATCGTAGAATTAGATATAAAATAGTCATACAGTTACAAGGCCAAGCTACTAATGCTAGAAATACCTAAATCACTCATACACTATACACGTATTTGTGATCTTTTTCTTTTTTTTTTATACTTCCCACTTCATTTATTGGGTTATTTATTTGGTACAGTTTTTCCTAAGTTAATAATAATTAATAATCAAAATGTAAAAATTAAAATTTCTCATTCTCATGTTTTCTGATAACAAGTAGTTTTTAGATTGGGAAAAATTCACATTAGTGAGTAATGATTTTTTTTTTTAATTTGAAATAATAATAAGTTCATATTATTAATTTATCGTAGTACTGTTAATCCTTGAATAATATTTAATATTAGTGAAGCGACTAAGGTTCGATAACATTGTGTTGGGTTGAAAATTTAGGAATAAATTTGGTAAGGAAAAGTGAAAATGTGTATAAAATTAAATAAAATGTGACTATATTTTTTTCACATTTTATTTTTCTTTTTATTTATCTTTTTAAATTTCCGAACCAAACATAGTGTAAGGATCATCTGTTTTTTATTCACATTTTACTTACTCCTATCAAACGAAAAACTTTTTGAGTTGTCTTTTTTTTTCTTTTTCTTTTTTTTCAGGAATAAGAAACTTTCATAGATTAAAGTTCACAAACTTTTTGAGTAGTCTTTTTGAGTTGTCTGTTTCTTGGTTAATTTTCTTCTTGCCACAGTACTTTAAGGGGACAACGCCAGAATCATGGTTGGACACAAAGTTTGAATCCTATGGTACTCCTGAAGTGCCCCTAACATCAATGTTCTTTGGCCCCAAATTTCTGGCATCCAAACTCTACCAACTATGCCCCATCCAAGTAAGCCATCCTCTCTCCCTCTCTCTCTCAAAATTAAACACAGAATCGGCAAAAAAAAAGTATTATCATATGATTTCAATATTCAAATCCGTATTTAATTTTTGTGTTTCTAGACAAACTACAAGTTAATATGCTATTTTTACAGGATTTCACATTAGCAACAATATTATTGAGGACAGGGTCACTATTTTTAGAAGATTTGGCACAGGCAAATAACTTCTCAAATGAAGGTTATGGATCGGTGACGCGGGTTTATGTTGTGTGCAACAAAGATTACGCAATACCAGAGGAATTCCAACGGTGGATGATCAAAAACAACGGGGGAATAAAAGAGGTGAAGGAGATCAAGGGTGCAGATCATATGGCAATGTTTTCACAGCCTCGAGAACTCTGCTGCTGTCTCTTAGAGATTGCTAATAAGCACACTTAAAAATATGAGATGGCAAATAAAACAACCTTAAAAAGACTTCTATGTGCTATGTTTTGATTGTAGCATGATATTTTTTTCCCTTTAATTTGTGATAATAAAATTGCTGAGTGATAATAAAATTGTCGTTGTTGCGTTTGTTGTGGTTGTTTTCAAACTTTCTACCGAAACGTATCTTGTTTTGCTTTTTATTTCTCTCTTCTTCTTCTTCTTTTTTTTTTTTTTTTTTTAAATTTAACACTTAGGTCGTGTTTATATTATGCATTTGAGTAAGAATTTAAAAAGACAAAGATAAAAATAATTAAAATGACAAAATTTATTTTACCCCCATGTAGTTTTGCTTCAAAATATTTTATCCCTTTGTAGTTCAAATATAGAAAAAGAACCTTATGGTTTTGGACTAATGTGCAAATCTACTCAGGGCAAAATTAGTTAAATACATCTATGGTATATTCTCTCTCTCTCTCTTCTCTAATATATATAATTTCTTATCTTAACCATATATTTAACAAATAAAATCACAGTAAACTAAACACCTAATTTATTATCATAAAATTATTTTAATTTTTAACCCAATTTCTTATTTAATAATATTTTAAATTAAACATAAAATTTCCATAAATTAAACCATAAGATTAAGGATTTTTTTTTTAAAAAAGATTCTTAATATTAAGATTTTATAAGATAAAGACATACAATATTTTCATAGTAGTTAAGGTCCCTCAACATTTTCATAAAAAAAATTCGACTCAGAGAAATTTCAACTTTGACAGAGAAATTTCTCTAATATGATCACAAAGAAATTTCAAAATTTCTCTAGTATGATCATAGAAAAATTTCATCGAGAGACCTTAGCTAATAAAAAAATGATAAATTACACCTACACCACCTGAAGTTTGGATTTAATACATATGACCCCTAACGTTTGGGAAATTACACTGACCCCTCTATCATTGTAATTATTTAGACGGAATTAACATTGGTATAAAAAAAAAAAATTGAATTCATACACTCTCTTTTTCTTACTTTGCTTTATTTTTTTTTCCCCCTTTGCTTTACTTTTTTTAAAATATAATTTCTTCTGTTTTTCTACCAAGAGTTGTTGCTTTTTATAAAAATAGGGGGTTTGTAAAATGAGACTATTAACTACATGGGTAGAAATGTAATTTTCATAACGTCAGGGGTACGATGTAATTAGACCAAACCTTAAGGGGTATCAGTGTAATTTATCCTAAAAAATATTTTAAACCTCTATACAAAGTTGGAGATGAATGTTTCACTAATTTTTCCTAAGATTAACTTAAACACCTTAATTTATTATCATAAATTTATCTTAAGATAATTTTTAATTTTCATAAAAATTTAAAATAAACATATATATATATATAATTAAATCATAAATTAAACTAAGTACCCTAATTTATTATCAAAAAATTACCTTAGTTGATAACATTTTAAATTAAACATATATATATACACATATATTTAACAAATTAAACTATACACCCTAATTTACTAAAATTATTTTATTTAATAACATTTTAAATTAAACATGTAAATATATATATAATTAACTCATAAATTAACCTAAATACATTAATTTATTACTATAAAATTAAATGTAAAATTATCTTGATCTAATTTTTAATTTTTAACCCAATTTCTTATTTAATAACATTTTATATCAAATATTTACACGCATACACCCACATCTATATATATATATAAATTAAACCATAAACTAATCTAAATAATTTAATTTATTACTATAAAATTACCTTAATCTACTATTTCATTTTTAAGGAAAAATTACTCATAAATCCCATTTTAATAAATGTTGCTCTAGTTAGTCCTAAGTCTTTTTTCTTAAACCATTTAGTCATTTTTATTTTTGGTATGATATATATTTTTGATATATTGTATATAGAGTTTACATTTTTACCCATAACAACATCATCAACATCAATATCAACATAACATCAACTACATCATCAGCATCATCAAAAACATCATCAACGTCTGTTGAAGGAAAACTGTAACATCTTCGATCATCACTACGGCCATAGCTCCGCGATCGAAGCTTTCGAAGGCTTCTTTATGTTTTTTTACGGTTTAGGTGTCGCCGTTTATGCATTCGAAGGAATCGGAATGGTTTTACCACTAGAATCGGAATGGTTTTCCTCCCCAACCACAAACCCTAATCCTCAATTCCTTGGCCTTTCTCTCAAATCAATCTACATCTGGGTTTGCTTTCCCTTCCAATTGGGTCTCAATACAATCCCAACTTTAACTCATTTAGCCCCTCTCAACATCTTTGCTCAGCAGTGGTGGTGGCGGCGGCGTTAACTGCGGTGGCCTTGGTATTTGTCTGAGTACTTATATTCTTGTTTGGGATATAGGAAAATGAATTGTGAAGAACTTGGGTGAACTGGACATATATATCTCTACATCTCTTGTATTATATAGATATTAATGATGGATGATCATGGGAAGGGTTGTCCAGATAGGAGGTTTCTTTTGGGTTTCTTGATCTTAAAAGAGAATCACTACCTTTTTGATGATGTTGATAATGTAGTTGATGTTGTGATGTAGCTGATGTTTTGATGATGTTGCTGATGTAGTTGATGTTTTTGATGATGTAGTTGATGTTTTAATGATGTTCACGATGTTGATGATATGTTTTGATGATGTTTTTTTTGATGATATTGTTTTGATGATGTTCACGATGTTGATGATATGTTTTGTTGATGTTTTTTTGATGATGTTGTTTTGATGATGTTCACGATGTTGATGATATGTTTTGATGATGTTCACAATGTTGATGATGTAGTTGATGATGTTGATGATGTTTTTATGATGTTGCTGATTTTTGATGATGTTTTTAATGATGTTGGTGATGTAGTTGATGTTTTTTAATGATGTTGGTGATGTAGTTGATGGTAATGATGTTGGTGATGTTGGTGATGTAGTTGGTGTTGCTGAGGGAAATCTAAAAAAGGCTTACAGTAAGCTTTTTGGGTATTTTTGTCATTACAACATTAGTAAAAACTTACATTTGTCCTCCATAAAAAAAAAAAAAAAAAAAAAAAATTACATGTTAAACAAATGGGTATATATGTAATTAACATTCAAATAGCACTTATTAGTCTACAAAATAAAAGGCAAAACCAAATGGTTTAATAAATTAAAATTTGGGATTTATTGGTGTTTTGCCCCATTTTTAACTCAATTTCTCATTTAATAACATTTTAAATTAAATTAAATTAAATTTTTATAAAAGATGACAATTAGCACTACAAGAAAATACACAATTGCCGACCACTTTTGCCGACTAAAAATATTTTGGTCGCAAAAAATTGACATTTGCCGATAAAAAAAAAATTTCATAGCTAAAACTTGATACTATTACCGACTAAAAATATTTTGTTGCCAAAAAGTGTTTTTTAGCGACCAATTTACTATTTTAGTCGCAAAAAAATTTCATTTGGCAACAAAAAAAAATTTGGTCGGCAAAAGTTGAAGAGGGAAGACAAAAAAAAAGTGGGAATGAAAAACTTTTAGCAACTAAAATATTTTGGTCGCAGATAATAGCATTTGCTGACCAAAAACCAATTTTGTTGCCAAAGGTGTGAAAATTTTAGAGGAAACCATTTAATTTCCCCCGCCTGTTCTCTGTTTAAACCAATCAGATTGTTCTCTCTCTCATACAGATTCTCTTTCACCACCAAACCTCACCCCACTCCACCCCACCTCACCTCACCTCGCCTCACCATCAACGTTGTCATCCACCGTTCTCGCCTCTCCACTGTTACCACCGTACGTTGCACTCTAGGCCCCTTTCTTATACGCAAGCCCTAGCCCCTTTTCTTATGCGTTGTTCCTTTGATGTTGTCTTTCTCGATATTATTCTCTCTGTTTCAAGCTCTCGCCGTTGCCATGGTGATTTGAAGAACAAGAGCGGTATGAATCTCTCTCTCTCACACACACAATCTCTTTCTCTCTCTCAATCTACCTATAAATACTTATTTAGCTTTCTCACTTTTCTCTCGCGATCTCTCTCTCTCTCGCTCTCTCTCTCTGTGTGTGGTCTTTGGAATCGCCTCTCTCTGTCTCTTTCTCTTGAATCGGCTTTCTCCCTCTTCTCATCTAGTTCAGATTGTCCCTCTTCGATATGTCAAAGGCTCTCGAGTTTGAAAAAGAATCGATTTTGAAGACTATCAAGTTTCGATATGCGCTTCTCTCTGTTTGATGTAGGGCTCTTAGATCTGGATGAGTTTAATTTGGATTTGACCGATTGGGATCTGGATCTAGGGTTCTTCTACCAGGTATGGGGTTCTAATTTGGATTTCAAGTTCGTTCAAATCACTAGCCCTATTGTTTATGGTTTCAATTTAATTGATTTAGGCTCTTAGATCCTGACTGATTTTCATTTGGATCTAAAATATGTGTATGAGAGAGAAAAGAGGAGAGATATTAGAAAGTTGATGTTGATGAACCAACACAATTATAGTTGGAAAGTTGCTCAAAGTGAACCATTGCTTGCAAGACTCAAACCCTAAGAACTGCTGGTAGAAATATATTTATTTAGCTTTAAGTGAGTAGGTTCAATTTCAATATGTATATATATTTATATATATAGCCCACTTGAGGTACAAATGGATTACCTGGTCTGAAAATCTTAGAGTGGGTGGATCCCAGGTTTATCAGTTTATTTTATGCTTGATAGGTAGCTCAAGTTTGTCAGTTTATTATGGCCTTCTGTTTTTGGTTTTTTGAGTGGTAGCTAAAGTTTGGTTACAATCTGATTTTTGCTAAAATGATTACATAGTTTTTTTTATAAGGTTTTTTTATTGAAGTTTTTTCGGCATTAAATTGTTTATTTCAATTGAGCGATAAATTTATATAAGAATTGATTATGAAGTTTGCTAGCTTGGCATGAAGAGCTTTGTTTGGTTGTTTATTTATTTTCTTACCTTGTTGTTTAGGGCCCGTGTTTTTCAGTTCTCTCTTCTGTTGATCACTTGTTTGATGTCATGTTTGAATTTAATATTTTAATGTATTGTAAGCTTATTGATACAATCTATTTGCATGTGAGGTTTAAATTTCATAGTTGTGATTGGTGAATGGCTGTCTAGTAGTTTTTTGTTGCAACCTTTTCTTTTTCCCTTTTTGGTTAAATGTATTATAACATAAATTATTTTGGAATAAATTTGATTTTCTACTTTGATAATTTTCTATATCGAGAGGTTTATGCTATTGTTTTTCGTAGGTTCGAGCTAAACACAAGGAAGTTTGTCTTCATAAAGATAGTTCATTGAGAGAAACAATCCTTGAATGTTACAATTGTGGTTGCCGAAATGTTTTCCTTCTTGGATTCATCTCTGCCAAGAAAGTGAGTGTTGTCGTTCTTTTGTGCAGGGAGCCTTGTCTCAGTGTCAATCCATTGAAGGATATGAATTGGGACCTGAGTCAGTGGTGTCCCCTTATTGATGATAGATGTTTTTTGCAGTGGCTGGTTAAGGTTGTTATTTTCTTTTCCCCATGTTGTCATTTCAGTTTTGTCTATAACCTGATATATATACTTTTTTCCCAAAGTTGCTAAACTTGTACACTTAGTAGGTTCCATCTGAACAGGAACAATTGAGGGCACGCCAAATCAGTGCTCAGCAAATAAATAAAGTTGAAAAACTTTAGAAGACCAATCCAAATGCTACCCTGGAAGATCTTGAGAAGCCTGGTGTGGATGATGAACCTCAACCCGTTGCCTTGAAGTACAAAGATGCATATTAGGTTCCATTTTTTACAACACTAAGTTGTAGCTTTGAATTGGTGGTTCACATCGTATGATTGTTTTCACAACATGAGAATGATGTGCAGGAGTTGTAGTTAACTATCTAAATCAGTTTTTTACTAATAATTTTTTGATGATGTATTTCCCAATGCAGTATCAGAATGTTTTAGCCCTGCTTATCAAGCTTGAAGCTAACTATGATAAAGTATGCATGATGTTTTCCAATTTCTTTCATTGTTTCACTTTTACTGTTTTGTCATTTTTGTTTTTCAATCAATGACATTAAAGCCTTTCTTACCCAAATTTTTGCTCCAATTAAAGTATTTTGTGCAGCCTTACATAAATTTTATTTTTTTAGATGATGAAAGAATCTCAAAGCAAAGACAACGTCACGATACGGTGGGATGTTGGTCTCAACAAAAAGCGCATTGCATATTTTGTTTTTCCAAAGGTGCTTCACTATCTTGGTTCTAGTTTTTACTTTTGTTTTGCAATTTCAATTCTAGTTTCATTTTCCTTTTACTTTATGCCAGTTCATAGCTTTTAAATTTATATTTATTTTTTGTTAAAGCTAAAAGTACACTTTATGTTGTAGGAAGATAATAAGTTGTGTCTTGTACCTGGTGATGAGTTGCGGCTACGCTATTAAGGAGATGCAACTCATGCGGCTTGGCAGTCAGTAGGGCATGTGGTAAGCACTTTTTCTCTCGATTTGTCATTTCTTTTGTTTGTCATCTTTAGTTTTTGATTTTGTTTTAATTTCCCTTAGTTAATTTTTCCATTGAGAAGTTGTCATATAAAATGTTGTCCTCACCCCACCTCGCCTCACCATCTGCTGTCCAAACACCACTTGCTAGTGTTTTAGCCTCGACTACGAAGAACAAGGGGATGGATAATTACA
Source organism: Camellia granthamiana (assembly GCA_036172215.1). Lineage (NCBI taxonomy): Eukaryota > Viridiplantae > Streptophyta > Magnoliopsida > Ericales > Theaceae > Camellia > Camellia granthamiana. The sequence goes on along the minus strand of CM069903.1, from coordinate 26,067,056 downwards.
AACAGGGGAAGTATGCTGATGCCATAAAGTGGCTTTCTTGGGTTGTGATTCTTCTTGAGAAGACTGGTGATGGTGCTGCTTCCATGGAGGTCTTATCTAGCAGGGCTTCATGTTACAAAGAAGTTGGGAAGTATAAAAAGACTGTGGCAGATTGTGCAAAGGTATATAATAATTCTTTTGTGGTGAAGAATTTTTTAGATTCTACTTGCAAGGTTGAAAATTTATATTTAATCAACTCATCTAGTGTAAAGATTATAGCCTCTAAATTAGTTTCAATTGTTCCTTAACATGCTACTGTTAATTTGATGGCTTAAAAGTTGCTAAGAGTCATATAGTTTGGAGAGTAGTTTGAAGGATTGATGGGTTTGGTTGCAATGACAAACATGGATCATGGGAAAACTATAATTTTTTACTTGAATTTTCCTAGATCCTACTAGTTTGATTAGGTAGATTTCACAATAGCTCTCTGATCCACTTGGTGGATTTCTCAAACTGGAAGGCCTAAAATAATCTGTGTTACATATATTTAAGAATTCTATTGGTGTGAGTTATTGGATAGTGATTGATTTAAGTGATGGCAACCAATATAGCGCAATGTCTTACGATTCTGCTTATCATATGGACAATGGATCTCTATTAATTGAAAATATTAAATTGCAAATTGCAACCAAAAATATCAAATTGCAATCATGAATCATCATGCTTTATTGAGTTGACCTGTTCTTTTTATAACACATAGTAGTGGACTTCATGTCTCTCCATATTCCCATGTGCCTATTATATTTGATAGCAGTGGAAATTGGTAAGGTCTTTAGAGTACAATTATAAAAAAAATTAATTGTAGTTTGATATGGAGAGGCAAATTGTGTGCTATACTTTGATCCCCAGGCTTGATGCCCTGGGGAATTTGAATGCTATGCCTATCTTCTTCTTCTACTTCTCTTCATTTTTCTTTTAATTTATACAATATCAGGTCCTTCTGAACTTAAGTTTAGACATTGTTAACCTTCTCCTACACTTAAAATACTATTTGATAAGCCTAAATCCTACTCTCCTCAGACGTCTTAGCCTAATACCAAAAAAACTAAAAACTTAGCCTAGCTACTGTCCACATGTATGGTACACAGTACCCAAACAACCATGAAATCCCTACTTTATTCACAATCTGCCTAATTCTAAATACCGAACTGCAGTCCCAAAAGTATAGCAGGAATTTTCTTGAATTTCCAGTGTTCACTCCCTTCAAAACATGGCTAACTCTTCCTAAATTTATGTTCTTAACAGTAAAGCATCAGCATATATGGTATATTTTAAAGTGATATATATGGTATATTTGAAGGACTAAATAGTGTAATTTTTAATTGAGTTTTCACATTAATGGCACATATAATATATTTTAGGGTTGTCTGAATTAAGTTCTTTCTGTTGATGCTGAATTAAAAACTATTTTGGGTTGTCTGAATTGGTTTCGGTCTATAATTGTGTGATTATTGTTGGATTTGTTGAATTGTTGTGTTGTGTTGAACATGTTTTTTGGTTTTTTTCTTTTTTTTCTTTTTTTCTCCTGGTACATGGGAGGCAGTAGCATGAGAGATGGAGTTCTGCTTGTGATAAGACTTACTTGAGTACCCTTGACCTCATACTCTCTTAGCTTGTTGGTGTGTGGTTCACTGTTCTAGATTATTTACATTCAGTGATTTGTTTAAAATCTGTGGAATTGACTTTGGCATTTGTGTTTTTATGTTATTTAAATTTTTTTATTATGAGATTCTTGTAGTACTGCCATTTACTTTTTGATTAGTTACATTGTCTATAACATTGTTGGGCTATTAGTGTTTGCCAATGTTTGTTAACTTTTTGAACTTGTTGTTTGAATAGGTTTTGATGTGTTATATTAAGAGACTTAGTAGCAAAGGACCTGTAGTTTGGATACTCTGAAGAACTTTAATTATGAAATGGCTGAACAGAGTACATAAATGGTCTTAGGGGAGAGTTAAGCATAATACTCACATTAGCACAACAAGACATTTCTGTAGTTGACAAGGAGAGTTGAAGAGAAAAGGAGATGGTCTGAGGGGATTCATCAAGCTGTAGAAGGCCAAGAAGGTGTCAAAATTGAGGTATCTCTTGAGGTTTCAATATTTATAGAGTTTTTCTTTTACATCAAAACTTTCTTTCTTATTGTACTCAAAGCTATATTATCCTTACACTTGTTAGGCTCAATTCCTTTAACCCAACAAAAACCATGATTGATGAATTGATTACAAAGATTCAATGCTTTTATATTTAATCTAATCGTAACAAAATAATCTAACCACGGTTTAATTCTAACAATCTAACTACTTGAAACAGTTATGCTAGTTCTCTTTATAACACGTGAGCATGACTAAAGCTACAACCCTATCTGTTCTGACTTTAGCTGCTCTTGCTACGGCTGGTACTGTAGCCTTGCTTGTGTTGACCTGGCCTGGTCTTGCTGCAGCTAGGGTTGCAGCCTTGGTTGCAGTGGCTAGCTCTGGCTTATGCTTTATTTTGATATAATGTGTACCTGTCACATTTACATGTAGTGAGATTTGTTATTATACTTATATAATAATTACTGAGTAATATATCATGCATCCATAATCATGTCATATCATCATTGTAAATTTTTTTCCCTACTCAGCGTAGCAAGTTAATATATATATATATAATTTAGGTAAAAATAAAGTGGGTGGTGGATTCTCATCATTCATTGTGTTAATGCCAACAGCTACAAAATTATAATGGATGATTCATGTTTTTCTACTTTAAAATCTTCATTGACAGTGTGCCACAGTGTAATTTTGTTTTCCTTTCCTGCCCCCTTAGAGCATCTCCAATGGCAAGCTATTTGAGTTGCCATAGCCAAAATTTGACAAGAGTTCTAAAAAATATTGCTCCAATGGAATGCTATAACCCTTGCCAAATTTGGCAACAAGTTTGGCAATTGCCAAACTTGCCACATCATCCAAATAAATAGAATTTGGCTCCAAAATTTTCATAGAAGAAATAAACACAGTGGAACAATAATATAAAAAATAAAAAAACGCAGTAGAACAAAAAATTTGCCATTATAATTTTTTTTTTTTTTGGTAATGGTTTTTTTTTTTTTTTTGGTAGGATGAATTATATTTAATTTTTTTTAAATATTAAATATTTGTCTAGTCGGGTATAATGAAAATATATAATTTTTTTTTACAAACAGTTAAAAAAAGGTCAAAAAAAATAAATAAAAAAAAAAATCACTAAAAAAATTATATCCAAACAATATCTACAAATTTGGTGGGAAGGTTGGTTGAAATTTGCCAAAATAGCATGTGTACCATTGGAGCACCATTGCTATAATTTGACAAATTACTACTCTTTATTGCTAAATTATAGCAATAGTAATGGTATTATAGCAATTACCATTGGAGATGCTCTTATCAGCTCAATGCTATTATAACTTTAATATTCGAATCCATCATCATTTTGCTCAACTTTTTATGCTATTATAATTTTATGTCTATAGTTGTTTTAGTTGTGGTTTCACTCATAGATATCTTTTGCAAGAAAATTGAGTATCTTATCTTATCTGTTTCACTAATTGATTTGTGTGTCTTTCTCTTTGCAGCTAGCAGAAGCAGCAAAAGCACAATTTTCACGTGATTACAGTGATCACCTTGCTCTTGTCGGGCTTATGAGGCCTGGAAAGAAGCTGAAAGAGATATAGCTGGATATGAATACTATTGGAAGAATTTTCTTTCTGCTCAATCAATGAAAGCTATTGATGCTCTGTGAAGGGAGTTCTACTCTTCACTTAAGGAATATGTTTTAAATTTTAATGTTAAATGGATGTGAATTGGATGATTATATAGATTACAAGTGGATTTTTAATTGAAGGAATATGTAGTTTGAAATTACTTGTAGATGAAAACTTATAATAGTTGCTGACTTTAATTAAACATGTTCAGAGTTTGATGATTTATATAATTTGTTGAATGTTCATGATTTAGGTGAATTGTTGGTTTGATTGATTATTTTAAATTACAGATTGCATTAAATAGATTGGATAGATTATTATAAATTACAGGTTTATTTTGTTGCATGTTAGCGCAAACATTCCTTTTGGCGACCAAACATTTTGGTCCTAGAATGTCACAATTGGCGACTAAATTTTTTGGTCATGGAATTTCACAATTGGCGATCAAACTTTTTAGTCGTGGAATGTGATAATTGGCAACCAAACCTTTTGGTCGTGGAATGTGACAATTGGCGACCAAACTTTTTGGTCGTGGAATGTGATAATTGGCGACCAAATTTTTTGGTCGTGAAATAAGACAATTGGCGACTAACATGTTTGGTTGGCAATATGTCACTTTTTGCGACTAAAGTGCTTTAGCGACTAAATGGATTAGTCGCAGTAATGATATATTTAGCGACCAAAAATTTAGTCGGCAAATCCAACTTTTTCCCGACTAACAAAAGTTTTGGTCACTAATTACTTTTGTCGACCCTCAATTGGCGACCAAGGTGGCGACCAAAAAAATTGGTCGCGAATAGCTTTTGCCGACTAAAAATAGATTTTTGCAGACCAAATTTTTAGTTGCCAAAAATGCGATTTCCTGTAGTGTAGGGTTAGGGTTTGGTTAGGATTAAGATTTAATTTGGAAAATAAAACTAATATGGGGATATTATTAACATTTGATTCAATTTTTTACTTTGACTTAATACTTTACATTGCCTACTCTCAATTTGAGAGAGTATGACACAATTTCCGTTATCTTTAACAAACAAATCTTTAGCACTTTGTTCCACAATCATAAAAGAGTTCTCTACCTATATTTTTGTTAATATGTAATAGTTCTATTTTTCAAAAAATATCGTTTACCCAATATTTTTATTTTGGCTAGTACTAGGGAGGTAAGAAAAATCGACCAAACTGATTGAACCAAACCAAATCAAACCAAACTGGCTTTATTGGGTCAGTCTTTTAATATGAATCGGTGTATGCAGTTTTTAAAATTTTTTTTATTTTTTTTATTTTTGATTCGTTATTGATTTAGGCACCTTGTGTACCGAATTAAACCGAAACTAGCTGAAAGTTTTTCATATTAAACATAATGGCCTCTTTTGAGGACAACATTAAAAGCAGCTTTTTGGCTTTTAATTTCTTTTTTGTTATATCACCTCTCTACTTTTTTACAATTTTTTTAAAAAAAAAAAAATCAAAAAAGCCATAAAGTTAGCTTTTAACCTACTTCTTAAAATAACCCAATATATCTTAAATATATAATAAAATTGGTTGAGTACAAAATTCAGTTGATTCACTTAATTGTTTATTTTTTCTTAAATATTCCAGTTTTGATAATAGACATTGGTAATGTGATAAGTTGTTAGTTTGCCACTCATATGTGCTTGAGTCAAGTTTTGCTACTATTATGCCTATAGAGCTATAGCAAATGTTTATGTTTATGTTTGGGAAGTTGGGTTTGAGGATTTTTTTGGCTAAAATAGTCACAAAAAATAAAATAGGCTTTTTAGTCTAATAAGACAAAACATCACATCCAAGTCATAATCATTATATTCTTTCTTTCACAAAAAAGCCAAAACCCCTTCCCAAACTAGGCTTTTTAGCCCCAAACTAAAATAGACAAAAAAAATCAAAAAACCAATCCACTTCCCAAATGAAGCCATGTTGTTTTTCATTTTTTATTTTAATTCTACTCGATAGACTTATGATTTAGCATTATGGGATGATGGTTTTAAATTTTGATTTTCAAATTATATTTTGTTTTTAATTCTAATTTAGTAAAAGTTTACAAACTTATTAATTCTTATGTTCGTATTTTGCGAATGGTTTGATTGGATATTGAAGTAATGTACAAATGACTAATTCAATATTTTTATATAAATTTTTTACTATATTACAAAGGGGGATGCACCAACAAATCCTAAATTTGTATCTTGTAACCCATTTGGTCCTATGAATTTTCTTATGAACCATTAGGTCCTATCCCAATGTTAATGACCATTAAACATCAAACATCATCATCGTCAAAACAACATCATCATCATTAAAACAACATCAAACATCACAACGTCATTATTAAAACAACATCAAACATCATCATCAAAACAATATCAAACATCACAACATCATTATCAAAACAATATCAAACATCATCATGAAAACAACATCAAACATCACAAACATCATCATTAAAACAACATCAAACATCACAACATCATTATCAAATATCATCGTCATCAAACATCATCACATCATCAACAACACAACATCACAACATCAAACTAAAAAAATATACATCAAACATCAACATATACATTATACATTACTAAACAAACAATGGTCAATGTGTAGGCAAAGCAATCTGAAAAAGAAAAAAAAAATTCTGGGTAATTTTCGAACATCAAACATCGTCAAAACAACATCAAAAAATTTCTTGGTAATTTTCGAACATCAACCAATCATCTTTCTCAAATCGTCATAATCTTCATTCATCTTTCCTTTAGATCAACGGCCTAGAATAAGTGACAGACCTATCCCCTCTCTATCACATCTCAAATACAAGTCTCCAAGTTCAACAACGCACATCGCCCCCCATTCTCCCTCACTGCAAAAAATTTCTACGCCGACGCCTTCAATCAACTGCTTCACGATGACTCATATCCTTCAAATCTTCTCTTTCTACTCCACTTTCACCATTTTTTCTTCAATTTTTGTTTTTGATCGACAATTTTTCATGTTTCCGATTCAAATTCACATTCTAATTCATCAAATCAATTCTCAATTCTCAATTTTGATTGTATATAAATATGTTTGTTTATGTATAGGTAGATATGTATATATATATATATGCGTGTGTGTGTGTGTTTCGATTTGAGATGGGTTTTCCTTGATTCGATCTAACGTGGTAACTAGAGGGATCGTGATCGCGAAAGAGCTCAGGCTCGAGGCACCGCCAAGGGTAAAGGCAAGGACGATGGATTAACCCCCGATGTGTTTTCACTTCATTTTCACTTTCAAGTTAGGTTTAATTATAATTTGATTCGTTTTTGTTGATTAAGTTAGGTTTTGGGTTCAATTTGCTAATGTTGTTGCCCAATATACCTACTGGATTAATTAGGTTACAATCATTCTTAGATTGTTGTTTCTGGAACTTGCTGATGATGATTATTAAACATTGATAATACACGCGATCATGTATGAAGAATAATTTTGATGATGTTTTGTTAATGTTTGATATTGTCGATTGGGGCAGTTAATGTTGCTAATGTAGCTAATGTTTTGATGATGTTAATAATGTTGTTGATGTTGGTGATATAGATAGTGGGACTAAATGGTGCATAAGAAAATTTGTAGGACTAAATGGTTTAACTTTCTACCAAATAGGATTTACTGGTAATTTTTCCTATTACAAATTTAAGAAATAACTCAAATTTAAAATGTTAAATAAAAAATTGCATCGAGCCGAACCATTTGAATTGGTTCGGTTTAGGAAAAATTTCGTTTTGTATCGATTCTTAATATAATAGAATTGACATTATCAATTCAGTATAAAATTTCATCTAAATACCAACCATTTCGAACTGATTATATCCCTAATTAATACCCACTTCTTGTACAAAGTAACATCCCAAGTCATGTAATCTCTAGAAGAAAAAATTATTTAACACTTTAGAGACAAGTTCATGTGTTCATATTAGATTTTTGAAAAATAACTTTAACAAATATCAAATAATAAATGATAATATTATTCTAACACCACCAAATAACCACTATGCAACAAAATAAATACCATGCAAGATGCAAGAAGAGAGTCAAGATTGATCCTGCATATCAATTATTGGTTCTTTCTCCTACGTCAGGATAGCTATGACAATATAAATAAATAAATTCAAGATATAATATAAAAAAATTAGTAATATATGATAAAAATTCAATTGTAAGATATTTATTTTCCCACACTTCAAATAATCTAGCTTACATAATTTTTGTGCTCCTGACACTTCCAAAATTATATATTTTTTTAATTTTTTAATCAAATAACACACTCAAAACATTTTCATTGAGATTCTCTATTATAATTTTGTGTTAAGTGTTTATTAATTTAAAAAATAAATAAATATCCTAATAAATATGTTCAAATATTCATTAAATAAAAATATTTATAAAAAAAAAAAACTATTTTTGGTAGAGTTTTCTAAATGTGATTTGAGAATAGAGTTGTACTTTGAGCTTGTGAATTTTGGAATTATGATTTGAGTGTGAAAAAATTGTTTGGTTATGAGTTTTGAAAAGAGTTGTGAATTGAGTTTTGGAAGGAGTTTTGAGTTTTTTAAATTAGAAAAGTTATTTGAGTTAAAAACTTACAACTCCTAACCAAACATACAACCCAAAATTCTATTCAAAACTCATATAAAAATTTAAAAAAAAAATCCGAAAATATTTTTTATTTACAATATAAAAATAACAGGTGCGAAAAAAAAAAGAAAAAAAAAAAATCGAACACTGGTCCAGTCAACCGGCCGGACGTCCAGGTTAGCCAAATTTTCCTTTCTAGAAAGGAGTTTTCAAAAGTAGGCGTGGAATCATGTTTGCAAAGCCCAAACCAAACACAACGTTCAAACTAAAGACCGAAATCATATTTCTAGAACTCCACCAAACACATTTTACTCATGAATTTCATCGACTAAAATAGCAAATTCATCACTTTTGTGTCACATCAAAACAAACAAGGAAAATGAGTGAGACCCGCTTTTTTGAGGACCCCCACAATCCTCATAGTGATCCACACCATTCATGATGTGTGAGGCCCACTCATGTATGTGTGGGATCCATATCATGAATGGTGTAGATCACTATGGGGGTTATGAGGATCCTCCAAAAAAAGGGATATCTATCATTGCTCATATCTTAACATAACACAAAAAATATCTTAAATAATATAAAATAATACTCCAAAATGACCGAATAACTCCACTATACTCATCCTCTCATGTAATGACTGAACAATCAAGTATAGCATGAGTGATCAATTAAGTAGAACAATGATCATGTGAAATAAGTGTTCATATACTTCTATTTAGAACTGTTCAAGACACCTGTGAAATAAGTGTTCATATACTTCTATTTAGAACTATTCAAGACACGCGTAATGAGATCTATAAGTCTAAATAGCATATTTTAATTCAGATTTTAGATTAAATTAGACTAGAGTGAAGGAATCGACCCCCATCTCAATATATATATATTAGTGAACAAGGCTGGTGCAAGGCACGGGTTAGTACGATCTTTTAACTCTAATATTTTATTGAGTTTATTAAACTAAATGGAATAATATGACATTTTTTTTTAGAATATTTATTTTATATTTGATTCATTCAAAAAATAATAAAAAATGAATTCCAAAAAAAATAATTATTTCATAAAAAAATAATCATTTCATTCCATTACACTTTATTTCATTCCACTACTTGAACTTTTTCTCCAAAAATAAGATTAATTTTTTACAAAATTAATAGAATCAAAGATTAAATATGTGATAGAAACTTTAATTTTTATTATAAAGTACAATTAGTCTCTTTTGACGATTCTAACTTTTTAGTGGGAAATATAATTATTGTTTTGAACTCAAATCGAAATATATTAATTTATCATATTACCCCTTTTATTCTCATTATTATATATGTTTATAATTATTTTTTAAGGGTAATTTTGGAATTTTATAAAATTTTATATTTTGACTTTTCCAATTGTACAAATATTTTGAGACATTCAAAAAAAAAAAAGGAAAGATGGACTGGGACGGAGGGTGTAACGAAAGGGGGGGAAAAAAAAAAAAAAAAAAGAAAGGAGATGTTTAGTCACAATCTGCTTCCTTTAAATTAAGATTGTTTGATTATAAGTAAAACTTAAAAAGTAAAAATATAAAATCAATAATAACTACTAATAAAAAAAAATTAATAGGCGAAGTCAATATAATTTCAAAAATCACATAACACTCATTTCTAAGGCCTTGTTTGGTATAACAATTTTATTTTCAGTTTTCAGTTTATATTTATAAAAATTTTAAAAAATTATCGTAAAAAATTGTTTGGTAAATTTTTTGATTTATAAATAATTAGTCTCAGTTTGTAAATTTGATAAAAAATTGTAAACTCAAAAATAAGTTTAAGTTGGTTTTTAAACTCAAAAAACGCAGAGCTATAGTAAATCAAACCATACTCTCTCTTTTCCTCTCCCTCTCCAAAGCTCTTCTCTCCCTTCCTTTCTCACCACCACTTCCCTTCATCATCCGTCGCTCTACCGCCACGGCCTCTCTCTCTCTTTCTCTCTTCTTTCTCCTCTCTACCTCCATTAACGCCGACACCAGCACAACTCTAATGCCACCGTCAACCACGTCTTCTTCATTGACTCCACTATCTTTGGTTGCTCTCTTCTCCTACGCTTCTCTCTCTCTCTCTCTCTCTCTCTTTCTGTATTCTAAACACCCACCGCACCACATCTCTCTCTTCAAATTTAGACTTTACTGCCTTAAATCTGGGCTCCGCCGTCGTTTCAGATCTCTCATCCTCCATGCTCAACTCCACCGCAGATGAATGATGGATCTTAGAGCTTCGAAAGCCACAACTCTAGATCCATTACCTCAGTTCCAGATTCATCACCGCAGCCCCAAATTCGTTGCTCTTCGAAGGCTTTGATGGTGTCAGAGTCTAATTGGGAAGAGACGAGGATGAGAACAACGGAGGACAAGGCGGTCTGCGGCAGAACCGGGCATGACTGGTCCGGTTCAACAAAGAGATGACTTTTTTGAACTTAGAAAGAGTGAAATCGATTGGGTTTGTGTTGCTATTGTTGGTGTTTTGATCTTGCATTAGATCTCTGATATATGATCCATTGTCATAAATAATAAAAAATAAATATAAATATTTTAGACCTTAACAAATATATTTTTTAGTTTATATTTTTAAAATTTTTTAAACATTTCGTCCGAATGAAACATGTTTGTAGTTTATATTTTTCTACAAAATAAATAAAAATTAATTTATAAAACTTTTGTAAATATAAACAAAGAAGGTAAACATTGCCAAACGCTACCTGAACTTTAGATGTATTTTAAATTTGACTCCAATAACTAGTGATTCAAGTATTAAAAATCAATCAAATCTAAAAAATAAAAATAAAAAAGTAAAAATCAATGAATATAAAACATTGTGAGTAATTTGCTTTTAGACCTTGTCAATTTGCACGTAAAAAAAGTAATTGCTTCCCTATTGCAAAAGATTCAAACATGATTCTTCATCATTTCTCTAAGAGATCATATATATGTCCCTTACGTTGTTAGACATATCAAAAAAATTCAACTCCCTAACATGGCCATTAATAATGAGACTCGATCTTTTATTTTATTAAATTAAATGGCTAGTCTTCTTTATTTTTAAAATTATTCAACAACAGTACTAGCAGCACGTGGAAGTTGAGTATGTGTTCAATCATGCAATCATGGCTCTCTTTTTCTTTTCTTTTTCGTCTAATTTAGCCCAAAAGGATCATAATATACCTTCATTATCATAATCAACCTTTTTTTTAAAAATAAATAAATAAATACATTAGTAAATAAACAAATAAAAACTGCCAATCCACCATCGAGGAAAAAAAAAAAAAGTCAAATACCAACCAGCCATTCCCAAAGCCTGGCAGGCCTGACATGTGCCAGGTATATAAATTAATGGTAAATATATCTTTTAAAATTTAATTAAAATATGAATTGTTTCCCATAATTTTAAAAATTACATTCCACCTCTTTGAAGTTTTTAATTTCATAAAAAAATTGTTCATTTTATTAATAAATTATCAAGTCAATTAACAATTTTTAATGATATTAAAAATATATTTCAATTAATAATTTAGGTAATTTACTATTATATAGGAGAATAATTATGAATTTCATTTTTTTTAGTTAATTCTATTAAATAATTTTTTTTTAATAAGGGGGTATTTATAATTTTTCAAACCACAAGGAGTAATCTGTATTTTAAGCGAATCTCAGGGCTATATTTATAATTTTCCCTAAATTAAAATAACAAATTTTAAGATTTGATCCATATAATAAATTAAATATTGAATTATATTTATATATATATTTTTAATTTAAAGCATGATATTTTAAAAGGGTACTAGGTGTATCAAATCAAGAATCAACAAGCACGGTCGGTTGAGTTGAGATTCTTTTATTGTGCTCTCTCCTTATCTCCCTACTTGTAACGATGGAGATACACTTTGAGTTGATCCAACGGTTCAGATTTAACTATTTAAAAATAAAAAATTAATAAAATAAATTCAAATTTACTTTTCCGCCCAAATCTGGACCGTTGAATCAACTTAAGGTACATCTCCACCATTAAAAGTAGGGAGGGAAGGTTAGAGCTGAAGGAGAGAATCCCAACTCCAGTCGGCTACTCCAATTGTCGTAAGGTGGGAGAGAGAAAAAGAGAGAGTGTATGGGGTGGGCATTGCTCCGCAGCCCAGCCCAATTTTTAATGATTTGAAAATATATATATATATATTTAACTCATAAATTGGATTTGATTGAGATTTTAAATTTTTTAGAATTTTGAGTCAAATTTAAAATATAAAAAGAAATTTGTAGCGAAGCACGAATTGATCCAGCTATTTAAAAGTATTAATTTTATTTTTATGTTATTTAATTACACAATATAACTATATACTTTCTTTTTGATACTGATAGGCATCCAAGAGGGTCCGGCCCACGACTCAGGACTCAACCCACGGGCTGGATATTAAAGTTCAGTAACATTGAGAAACCAATGATGGACCAGGACCAATAGCATTCAAACACATGTCGAGCAGGGAATTAACCATGTAGGCAGACAAAGATCCTGCAAAGTTATTGCATCCACACATCAGCCATTAATGAGGCTCTCGTAGTATTAAATGCAACAACCCTTTCACGTCGGAGGATACAGACTCACCATGAACGATGCAAGCTAGAATATAGACTTTCGGCCAACAAGACAGTCTGAAATGGACAAGGAAATGATGAGCAAAGGACATAAGGAAGCCTTCGAGATACATTAAAGGCTAAGTTCTTCCTCCATTTCTGCTATCTATCTATAATCACTCTTCCCTTTAACCTAACTTGTCTGCCGCGGAATCCCTCCCCCCTCTGGAGCTTTTTACAGGCTCATCTGGGAAACATCGAGGCCAACAGACCCGTTGAAAGTGTGAATCAGTCCAACTCATCCTCCGGCTGGAGCCGTAGCATCATCAGTTGGTGCCGTCTGTGGGAATCCTTTTTCGCAAAGACAGTTGTGTTCACTGTTACCAGAAGGAACCCCATTGTCACCCACTTCTTACTTCAGGGTGGATGGTCACAACCAAGTCCACGGCTTCCCAACACAATGCTGGTAACCTTGAAGCTGAGTCCTCTAATCCAAATAACCCACTTCCATATTTCGCCGAACTCACCAATAGCATCAACCATTTAACCGAGCAAAACCAGGCCTTGATCAACGCCTTGCTCTAACGGGATCTCCCCGTTCCTCCTCCACCACCACCAGACATCCCTCCAAACCAGGAACAAACTCTAAGCCACCCACTCCAACCATATGCTTCTCGGGGACCTCTTTTCCCGCATTTTATCCCACAAGCTCACTTGCCAAATTCAAAGAGTCTACGACCCTCACCTCAGGAACCGCTCTCCTCACCTCAGGGTTCACATCCCTCACACTACCCTCCCGTCCCCGAAGGTGAGGCTAGCAGCATTCAACCCCCATTTCCCTCTGGTTGTGACAATGTCCCCATTTGGGACGCGAAACTACGAGCCATAAAGCTCCAACTTCAGGGGGTCATGCAGAACAAACCTTCTACAACAGCCAACTCCCCTTTTGCTGCATCCATCAGGAACAAACCCCTACCCTCCAAGTTCAAGATGCCACCGATTGACACCTTCGACGGTACAACTGATCTGGTCGACCATTTGGAAGCTTATAGGACCCTCATGATCCTCCATGCTTTCCCTGATGAAATCATGTGTCGTGCATTCCCCGTAACGCTCAAGGGGTCGGCGCGACTATGGTTCAGTCAATTACCGCTGGACTCTACCACCACTTTTCAGTAGCTAAGTGACTCTTTCCTGAGCCATTTCATCAGCGCTCAGCGTCAGCGACGACCGGCGACCCAACTATCGAATATTCGGCAAACTGATGAGGAATCGTTGCTCAATTTTGTCACTCGATTTAATTCAGAAGCCCTCCAGGTTGAAGAGAATGATGATAAAGTCATCTTAAGAGCCTTTATGGCCGGTCTACGCCCATTGGATTTCCTTTTCTCCTTCTCCAAAAACCCTCAAACGACCATGGCCACCCTTTTTACAAAAGCCCAGACATACATGAACACTGAAGACTCTTTAGAAGCCCGCCAAGATTCTACACCTAAACCCTCGCAACCCAAAGACAAGAGAAAATAGTCGGAACCCAGACATACGCAATACACTCATCTTGACCAACCTCCACACTTCGACCGAGCAGTTCCTCGCCGACCGCCCGGTCGTTTCAAGCAGTACACCCCTCTCAACACGCCCATGGAGCATGTCCTAGACCAAATCCAGCAGGATTACAACTTGAGATGGCCCTAACTTTCCAAGTTCCCTTACAATCAACAGGATAAGTCTAAATACTACCGCTTTCCATCGCGACCATGGCCATAACACGGATAAATACATCAACCTTAAGGATCAAGTCGAGGACCTGGTCAGTCAGGGACGCTTGACTGGTTTCACTGCGCCCCAACCTTACCAAAGGGCCAGAATTGACCCCCCAAAGCGAAATGACAGACGCACCCCACCACGATAGGCTGACCAGCCTCGGCGGGAGGCTAACAGAGCCCAACACCAACCTTGAGCTCCAGGAGCCCCTGCTCCCCCAACTGGTGAAACAAGGGTCATTGTAAGTGGACTCGCGTACGACAGACCGTCACGATCAGCATAGCGGGCCGAGCTCTGATGAATCAGGCAAGGGTCAGACAAAGAAGTAATGCTAGTCCACCGTCTTTCCAAGCAACCTAAGCAATGGTTGGAACTAATTACCTTCACAGATGTAGATTACGAAGGCATACGATATCCCCACAACGACTCATTCGTCATCTCCTCTCTCTTTTCCAACTACAAGGTTCGACTTGTGCTCGTCAACAATGGCAACTCCTCAGACATTATATTCTTCAATGCTTTCAACCAGCTCCAAATTGGTGAAGAAAAGTTATCGCCTCTACAAACGCCTTTAGTTGGCTTCACTGGAGACCAGGTAATTTCTATAGGGTCCATCAACTTACCAATCACTATCGGTGAGTACCCAAGGCAAAATACGAAGATTCTTATCTTTTTGTTTGGCGACTACCCCTCCGCCTACAACGACATACTTGGATGCACAGCTCTTAATGCCTTCCATGCTATGACATCCACCTATCACCTGGCAATAAAATTTCCAACCGATCATAGGGTTGGCACCGTAAGAGGTGAGCAGACTGTGGCTAGAGAATGTTACATCGCTTCATTAAAAGAAGTAAAGATGAAAGAGGCTATGATCATAGAAGGCCTGGACGTCAGGGACGAGGAGGGATTTGTCAGGGGTGAACCAATGGAAGAGTTAATAGAAGTATCCATTGACTCCAGCGACCCAACGAAGACGGCTTAGATCGGTAGTCAGCTATCTCCCCAAGCCAAGACCGACCTCACGGCTCTCCTAACCGAGAACAGGGACGTCTTTGCTTGGACTGATGCAGACATGCCAGGCATCGACCCTCCTTTTATCACTCATCGCCTCAGTATTAAACCCTAGTTCCGATCGTTCCGCCAAAAACAACGCATTTTCATCCAAAGCGCAACAACCTCATCGCCACTAAGGTGGACAAGCTGTTAAAGGCACAGTTTATTAGAAATGTGGACTATCCCAAATGGTTGTCTAATGTAGTCTTGGTCCGCAAAAATAATGGCACATGGGGACTATGCGTCGACTACTCTGATCTCAACTAGGCTTGCCCCAAGGAGCTACCCACTTCCTAGGATAGATCTATTCGTCGACGCGACTGCGAGACATTAAATGCTTAGCTTCATGGATGTTTTCTCCGGTTATAACCAGATCTTAATGCATGTAGCCGACCAGGAGCACATCTCTTTCATTACTGACAGGGGGACTTATCACTACCGTGTGATGCCGTTCAGTTTGAAGAATGTGGGGGCCACTTACCAACGCCTGATTAATGCAGTTTTCAAAAACCAGATAGGTCGGAACATGGAGGTTTATGTCGATAACATGCTTGTCAAAAGCAAACTCTCCTTCGATCACTTAACAGACCTGCGAGAGACTTTCTAAACCTTGCGCAAGTACTGGATGAAGCTGAATCCTGAAAAGTGCGCCTTCGGCGTTAGATCTGGTAAATTTTTGGGATTCATGGTCAGCCACCGAAGTATTGAGGCCAACCTAGAAAAGATCAAGGCACTGATAGAAATGCAATCTCTCAGAACGGTGAAGGAGGTCCAACGGCTCACAGGCAAAGTTGCCGCCCTCAACCGCTTCATATCCCAAGCAACTAACAAATGCCTTTCATTCTTCAAAGTTCTTCGACGGGCCTTCAAATGGAACACCAAGCCTGAAGAGGCCTTCCAATAACTAAAACAGTGTCTGGCCAATCCCCCTTTCCTCTCTTAAGCATGACCAGGAGAGACCATTTTTCTTTACTTAGTTGTCCCCACCACCACGGTCAATGTCGCCCTCATCAGAAAGGACAACTCAGTCTAGCGCCCAATTTACTACATTAGCGCGCACTCCGAAGGACGGAACAAAACTACCCTTTGTTAGAGAAGATGGTACTGGCTCTGGTCATCGACTCCAGATGTCTCTGACCATATTTCCAGGCACATTCAATTGTGGTCCTCACTAATCAACATTTAAGGAGAATTACGCAACAACCAGAGTCATCAGGCAGACTCATACAATGGTTTGTCGAATTGAGTCAATACGAGATCTTTTACCAACCACGAACAGCCATCAAAGGACAAGCCATCGCCAACTTCATCCTGGAATTCACCAACCTTACCCTACATATACCCCCACCAAAGCCACAAGCCATTCCTCAGATAGCCGACCCTCATTCTTGGACCTTTAATGTTGACGGTTCCTCACAAAAATAGGGTAGCGGAGCCAGTTTAATACTCACCACCCCAGAAGGCGAATTCTTCAAGTGTGCCTTCCGTTTTCTATTTAACGCGAGCAATAACGAGGTTGAATATGAAGCCCTCATAGCAGGTCTCCGACTGGCCAAGGACATCGAGGTAGACCATATCCAAGTATTTAGCGATTCCCAATTAGTTGTCGGACAGATAACTGGGGAGTTTGACGCAAAGGACGAAACAATGTGCGCATATAGGGGCATCGCTCTTCCTCTCACCTGCATTTTCAATAGTTTCCAGATCCAACACATCCAATGAAATGGCTCAATTAGCTTCGGTCGACCAGTCGGCGTTTGAGTCAAATATTTGACCACTCCAACCATTTCGCTAGATCTGCAAGAAGTCCACTTCTTTCAGAATGAGCCTATCCCTTGGGCCCAAGATATCATTCCGTTCTTAGAACATGGGGTGTTACCAGATGCTAAACAAGAGGCCGATAAGGTCAAGGCTCGGTCGTCCAACTATGTCATCATCAGCGGCCTACTGTACAAACGGGGATTCTCACACCCATACCTCAGGTGTCTCGGTCCTACTCAAGCAAACTATGTAATGAGAGAAATACACAAGGGCATTTGTGGCAACCATTCAGGCGGACCTGTTCTAGCCTATAAAGTTCTCTACACAGGCTACTTCTGGCCCACGATCAATCAAGACACTAGTGATTTTGTGCTTAAGTGTGATAAATGTCAACGCTTTGTCAACATCCCTCATGCACCGCCAACGGAACTAATCACCCTCAGCAGCCCCTACCCCTTTGCCAAGTAAGGCATCGACTTAATCGGTCATTTGCCCATTGGCAGGGGCCAAGTCAAATTCGTTGTGGTCGCCATTGATTACTTTACCAAATAGGTGGAAGCAGAACCTCTTGCTACAATCACTGAATGAAACACCACCAAGTTCATCTGGCAATCAATTGTATATAGATTCAGAATTCCCCAGGCCATTGTTTCAGATAATGGCAAACAATTTGACAATACTAAGTTCAGGAAATTCTGCGAAGAGCTCTACATCAGACCATGTTTTTCCATCCCAGGCCATCCCCAAGCTAACGGGCAAGTCGAAGCCACCAATCACTCCCTTTTGAAGATCATCAAGACCAAACTAGAAACCGCCAAAGGACTCTAGGTTGAGGAATTACCGAACATACTCTGAGCCTATTGAACAACAGCTCACACCCCCACTGGAGAGACCCCTTTTCGCCTCACATACGGCGCCGAGGCGGTCATCCCAGTGGAAATCGGTCTGCCGACCCCTCGGGTGCTACACCCGAATCCAGAACTAAACGAAGGGCTGCAATGGACCGATTTGGACCTAATTGAAGAGCTCCAAGAGTCAGCTACTGTTAGGCTGGCGTCATATCAACAGAGGATGAGAACACATTATAACCATAGAGTCAGATCCCAGGAATTCGCAGTAGGCGACCTAGTCTTACGCGAAGCCACTCTCGCCACCAAAAACCCAACCGAGGGCAAGCTAGCAGCTAAATGGGAAGGACCTTACATCGTCACAGCCAGACCCCGTCCGGGCACTTACCGTCTCCAAGATATAACGGGCAGTGACCTCCCTCATCCATGGAATGCAGAACACTTAAAACGCTATTATCAATAAAAACGGTTTCTGCTACTTTTTGTATGGTTCAACCTGTTGTATGGTCCACTTTGCTATTCAGAACACTTATTCATTTTTGTTTTTTTCCGTACGATGTGTAAATCTATGATTACAGGACTATGCTTCAATGACAAACATAAGCCTTAGCCCGACTAAGCCTGAAGAGCTTAGCCAGATTGAGTTACATAAGCCTCAGTCAGACTGAGCACCATAAGCCTCAACCAGACTGAGCCTGAAGAGCTCAGCCAGACTGAGTTATATAAGTCTTAGCCAGACTGAGTTACATAAGCCTCAGCCAGACTAAGCTTGAAGAGATCAGCCAAACTGAGCCTGAAAAGCTCAGCCAGACTGAGTTACATAAGCCTCAGCCAGACTAAGCCTGAAGAGCTCAGCCAAACTAAGCTTGAAGAGCTCCGCTAGACTGATTCACATAAGCCTCAGCTAGACTGAGCCTGAAGAGCTCAGCCAGACTGAGACCCATAAGCCTCAGACAGACCGAGCACCATAAGCCTCAGCCAGCCTGCGCTTGAAGCGTTTGACATTCAACTCAACATCAAAAATAATTCGTGACTGGCAAATTCAAAGGCAAAACCAACAAAGCGACAATTTATAACAAAAGCTAAGTTTCTTCATTTTATTAATATTGTACAACTTTTTATCAACACAACCTAAACCTTTATACAAAGACCAAACAAAAAACAAAAAAACAAAAACAGCTTCAATCTACTTCTCCTCTGTCCCCTTCGCTGGATGCCAAGTCTTCCTCTTTCACCACCTCTGTAACATGCCCGGGGGGTACCCGTGTGTGTTAAACAGTTCGGACCCTCTGTCTCTTCGATCTAGTTTCACGAGTGCAATGTGAAATGTAGACGAGAGTCCACATTTAGCAAATTTTAGAAAATCCATTTCATTTGCAAAAAAAAAAAAAAATATTTTGCCAAAAATGGATTACGTCATCAGATCTCAAAGTTGCAACCTAATATTTTGGGAAATTAGGAAACCCATGACTCGTGCCAAGGCCATTGTTCGTCATAACCAAAGTTGTCTTGGTTCAGAACCTTAGGTATGAGACGGAAAGGTCATTAATTGAACACCCCCGCTCACTCGATCAAAAGATCGGCCTTTACTAAACCATGATATAAATTTTATTTACTTTATATGTTCATATGTCGATTATTTAATAAATCCTAAAATTTACTATGTGAAGCATACAAGTATAGACTATGTCATTTATTTTAGAATAATTTAATTTCATGTATTTTGAAAGAGTTTTGAAGATGTACAACTCAAAGAAATTGAGTTTACAAACATAAAAATCAACATTATTCCAAATTAAGCGACACAACCTCCATCTACTGGCATTCATACAATTATATCACATACACAAATAGCCTCATGGTAGAATGCTAAACATAGTAAGAAAAACACACGCAAACGGGATGTTAAAGCATAAAAACTTACATGTTTGACGTCCAGCGAAAGCTACAAAACAAAGTTAGTAAAGCATGCATGATCTTATATACAAAATCCTAATGCAATTCACTCATGAGATACAACTAAAGATTCGGCTTCTAAGATATGACATGTGAATCATCTCAAGAACATGTGGTAGCGCACATAATCACATAGGAATTGATTAAATGCACAAATGCAAAATTAGCCGAATCAAGATGCATGAAACATGGATGCAAAGCATGGATATAATAAAAGACAAAATATGATGCATATTCACAGATAAAGAAAGCAAGTAAAAGAACAGGATAGAAAGAAGCGGGGTGGGGAATTATTACAATACTTGAAAGAATAATTACAAACCAAATTAGAGAGGGATGAGGAGAATATTACATCTAAATAAAAACCTCGCAAAACACTCAAAATAAAAATAAATAAAATAAAAGCTTCATGTTCCTTGAAACCATCGGTGAAAATTGGTCAACATTGGGAGATTACGCCATCTTATCCGAAAGAAGCTATCCGATCGGCCAACTAGGCCGAGCAAAACCTATCTTGTTGCGAAACCAAGAAAAGGAACAACCAAGAAATATATAGGTGGCTCAACTAACCACCACCGGTTAGCTTACAGCACAACTAATATGAAACAAGAGCAAGCAACTAATAATAATAATAATAATAATAATGAGCTAAACAAATTACTTGAATTACAACAACACACTATGAAATATAAAGCATGAAAATAAATACGAGATAAACAAACCACTAGGATTATAACAAAACACTATGAAATAGGAAGCAAGAAAATAAATATGAGATCAACAAACCACTTGGATTATAACAAAATACTATGAAATAAGAAATAAGAAAATAAATATGAGATAGAAAATATAAGAAAATGAAAGACTAGAAATTCACCTTCCAAAGAAATATTAAACTTCTTGATTTCCAAACTTCCTTTTGCTCACCCTCAAGTTTAGAAAGTGAGTTCTCAATCCTCAATTCGAAACTAGAATGGAACTTTAGGTATATATGGTGGAAAAGTGGCTAACTCTCTTATTTTTTGTCACTTTCAACAACACTCATTCTTTCCTTTGATCAATCATTACTGAAATTTAGCTATTTCAGAATTTTTGGAAGAGTTTTGGGTGCCGGAAAGATGGAATTTTAGTTTGTATGGAAGGTATGGGGTGTATATGGAAGATAAGAGTGTTTTTGGCTTAAAAACTCAATTGTTCTTTCTCTTTTCACCCTTTTCTCACTCTTTTCTCTTCAATTTCGTGGTCATTTCTCTCTCTTACAATCTGATCATTCTATATAGGCAATAAGGGAGAGTAAAAGTCAAAAAGAAGGTAGGAGACAAGAATGTGATAGGAGGGCAAATTTTCAAGGTGGTTGCATGGGATACTCCTTTATAGATGCAAAAAAAGCCTCTTTTTGACAATGGAGGATGATTAGGTATGTATTTGGTGATATATGGGTCGGCCAATGGGGTAGAGGAGTGTCCCACACACAAGAAAAAAATACAAAAATATACCTTCTCTACCAGCTGGTTTGGAAATGGTCAAATATTATTTGAGGGGAAATATAACATAAGGCAAAGCTTTGGCAGAGTGGTTAGGTGTTGGGTGTGGAGTCTTAGGTTGGGGGTTCAAACCCCTTCACCAGCATTCCTTAAATTCATTTTCTTTGGGTAAAGACAAGTCAGCGCCACATCATCAGCAAGGACCAATCCAGTCATACCATGTTAGCAAGACCGCCACGTCAACGTCATAGTCAGCATTGATGGAATATTCTGCATATGGATGAAATATTCCCTGAATTAACAGAATATGCCCTCACATAACAAAATATTCCATGAGTTTTGAAAATTACAATTTGGCCCAGAAGTTCCAAATAATTATGCTGTAAACTAGATTTTGGGAGAATTTTTCAATAAGGGCCCTAGAAGTGCAGCGAAGGTTGATCCTGGCTAAACGAACCATTCTGGATGCAATTGTGAGGTCAGAATATGCCCTTGGAAAGGTAATTTGTGGCTATTTAGGGTTGGAAACAAGGCTCAAATTCTAAGTTGTCTTATTGAAGATT
Source organism: Camellia granthamiana (assembly GCA_036172215.1). Taxonomy (NCBI): domain Eukaryota; kingdom Viridiplantae; phylum Streptophyta; class Magnoliopsida; order Ericales; family Theaceae; genus Camellia; species Camellia granthamiana. The sequence goes on along the minus strand of CM069903.1, from coordinate 26,044,635 downwards.
CTATGAGAAACACCTTCTTATTTTGTCATCATAGGATAATAAAAAAAAAGCGCCCAAGTTTTAGGGCTGGTCAAAATGGGGTGTCTACACTCTCATCCAACAAGGTCTAGGCGATGTCTTCCTCTCCTTAAAGTCCATGTCTGAAAAGAGCTCCTGCGCCCTGTACTTGAAGCTCGTCCAACCGTTGTCCCTGTACTGGCTTATCTCATGCTTGTAGTAGTCTAACTGCTAAAAATTCTGGATTATTTCTTCTTCAGTAAGCCCAGCAGCAGCCACCTCTGATGGCCCAGCACCACCTTCCCCCCTCTAGCCAAGCCCCTCGCCACAGCCACGTCAATGGTCATTTTGACTTTAAGGGATGACTTAAACTGTTCCATCACCGCGATGCATAGGTTCGGATAAGCTGCCCTCTCAGACGCCATCATCCTGGCTAACTCTATAGTCTTGGCCTTTTTTTCTCCTAAGGCCATCTCCATCTCGGCGACACGCGCATCTGCCTCTTCCTTGTCTTTCAAGGCCTGATCGCGCAGCTCTTCATTATTCACAAGGGCCTCTTCCAATCTCTCTTTGGTGGTGTCGCAGGCTTACTTCTTGGATCTCGCCCATCTTCTTCTACTCGCTCGCCAGCTCAAACTCTAGTGATACTACCTTGTGGTGCACCACTTCAAGTTCAAACTTGGCGATCGACAGCTCGGAAGTGACCTCAGCCTGGCCTACCCTGGCGCGCTCAGTTAAGTAACTCTGCACCACCGCCAATACCTCCATCTTTTTCGCCCTCTGAGCATAGGCTAAGCCCTTCGCGCAGGCACTCATCGCCGCCTTCTTCTAGCCTACTGTTTTCTCTCTCAAACTCTGCAACTGCACCCACGCCTCCTTTAATTGGGCCTTAAGCAGCTCCATTACCATTATTACCCCCATCCCCTTGCCCAGTTATGCAGCCGCCAGGGTCACTGCTTCCATCTGCGCAGAGCAGAGTCCTCTCATGAGGTCTGCTTTTGTGAACTGTGACACCCCTCGCACGGCTGCATCCTCAGTGGCCCCTAACACGCGGTTTGCAGCAACCCTGGCCTCACCACTGTCACCAACCGAGCAGCTGACCACGGTGCACAAATGACGCGTGGCGATCCCCAACTCCTATCTTGAGGGCTCTTTTTTTTAGGGCATGCCCTTATAGGGCAGGTCGGTAGATTAGTTGGCCTTTGGCAACCCCCTTTGCTCATCCACTCCGCTTGTCACTTGGGCGACCGGGTGCTCGGCCAAACCTCCCTCCGCCTCTACCCCAACCCTAACCTCTCATCTCTCTACATCTGAAGGCACTTCCACTGCCTTCTCTTTGGCCTTCTTTGGCAACGATTCTTCTTCACTCCCTTCCGCCCCTACCCTCCGCTTCTTCTTCTCCTTCACGATCAACTCTATCTCTTTCTTACTCCTCTCCTTCAAGCGGATCTACCAACGCCCGCAAAGGCACAAATGTTGCTAAGTCCTTGTCTTCCAAGGGTTGGGGTCATGGTCAGACAGACCTTTTTGCGACTAGCTTCGGCGCTGGACCCAAATTTTTCTTCTTGTACTTGTCCGCCATGGAAAACGCCCGCGCGTCCTTCGTCTCTTGCGTTTTCCTCCTTGCCTTCACCTCCTCTAGGGCAGGATCTTTCCCGATCGGCTGAAACCCCAAATTCAGAGCAAACAGGGCTAAGGGCTGGACAAGGTCGTCCCATTTTAGCCCTTTCTTCTTCCACCACTCGTTTGACTCTCCTTTCCGCCGCATCATCTAACTTTGGCTCCAATGACTTAGTGGAGACGTTCCAGTTCGTGCGCACTCCCCTTCCGCCACTGGCTAACATGAAAAACCACTTTGGCCGCCAACCCTTCACAAACGAGGGTAGTCCTGCCACTGATCCTCTTCCTACTATGGCTTGAAAGGTCGCCCAAGTCTCTTGTTGCCTTGAAGCCTTGTAGCAGGAGAAAAATTCGTCCACTGCCATTTCCTCTCCTCCGGTCGCCCGTGGCCACGCAATTGCGCAGGCAAATAAAATCTTCCACGCATTCGGCATTAGTTGTCCTGAGGCCACCTCCAGGTGATTCAGCACATCGACCACTAGTTGTGGAAGGGCCAGCCTCAGACCCCCTCGCAGCGCTTCTTCGTACAAGGCAAATTCCATTAGCCGTGCATCAAATGCCCTCTCCTTTGCCGTGGGCACTTTAACTCTATATCGGCCGGAATTTGGTATTTACGACGTAACTCCTCTAGATCCTCTGCTGTCACCATGGATTTGTTTGCCTTGGTTTGCCAATGGTCAGGCTCCACTTGGCTAATCGGTTGAGCTGCCGAAATTATCATTGACGGAAGGGTCGCAATGGCCGCTCCACGCCCCTTTCACCATGCCTCTCTGCTCTGTATTGTTCCGCCAGAGTCACTCCGTCATCTTCTCTTAATGCGTCCGACGTCAAGGCAGGCACTTTGTCTTGAGACATTTCCCTCACGTTTCTGTATATCGCTTCGATTGCGGGGGCTAAGAAATTTGCAATATGAAAGAGGGGTGAATCCACCACGATGTAAGAGCTAAAATCCAAAATGTGCTAATTTTTCACAATCAGGTAAGAAAAACGCACAAGTCTGAATGCCCAGGGTTTGCCTGTGTTCCAAGGGTCGTGGTTAAATTTCGCCAGTTTGAAAATCTCACAAAAAATTAAAATCACCTATTCTCTCCTTATCAACCCCTTCCCCTCCTGCAGCCGCTTCGACATTCGTCACCAGCAACTTCAATTGCTCCACGTGTACGAACGCGATCCATCCCTTCCCCACTAATTCTCTTTCCTCTCTCTCGTCCATTTCACTTCACATCAGCACGTGCTTGCCTATCCCTCGAGTCCCATACACCATCAATGCGCATACGGCAACCTTCACGATCGACCATATTCACGGTTAGCAAGCCTGACTATCATCCTTCACGCTCGGCCACATTCACGCTTGGCCAACCCGACCATCATACTTTACGCTCGACCGCCTTCATGGTCGGCCAGCCTGCCCATCTACTTTTCACGATCGACCGCCTCCACGGTCGGCCATCCTGACCACCATCTTACGCACTCCGCCTCTTTTGTGGTCGGCTATATTGGAATTCAGTCGGCCTTTTCTCACCACTCCACCACCCCCTCGCCCCACGCATGCCCCCTCCCCGGCCATTCGCGATTCCCAACACCTTCTTTATTCCCTTCGTTGGACTAAAGCTGCACTCAAGACTAGAGGACTACTGATATTGATGGACATCCAAGAGAGCCCAGCTCATGGTCTAAGTAATACTGGACCAAGACTAACAACATAATGAGCATCCAAGAGGGTCCGGCCCACGACTCAGAACCCAACCCACGGGCTGGATATTAAAGCCCAGTAACCTTGAGAAACCAATGATAGACTAGGACCAATAGCATTCAAACACATGTCGGGCAGGGAATCAACCATGTAGACAGACAAAGATCCTGCAAAGTTATTGCACCCACACATCAGCCATTAATGAGGCTCTCATAGCATTAAATGCGACAACCCCTTCACGTCGGAGGATACAGACTCACCATGAACGATGCGAGCTAGAATACAGACTTTCAACCAACAAGACAGTCTGAAATGGAGAAGGAAATAATGAGTAAAGGATATAAGGAAGCCTTCGAGATACGTTAAAGGTTAAGTTCTTCCTCCGTTTCTTCTATCTATCTATAATCACTCTTCCCCTTAACTTAACTTGTCCGTCAGAGAGTCCGTCGGGGAATCCCTCCCCCCTCCAAACCTTTTTGCAGGCTCATCTGGGAAACATTACGGCTAACAGACCCGTTGGAAGCATGAATCAATCCGACCCATCCTCCGGTTGGAACCGTAGCATCATCACTTTTTATGGCTTAAATTTAAACATTTAATAAAAGACGTAAATTTATTGTGCTATTAAATTTTGCTAAGGGCCTAAATTTATATAATTATTAAAAAGGCCCAATTCATTTAACAGTCTTTCAAGTTAAAAATAACAATAACAATAACTTATATCTCACAATTTATAAAGTAATTTTTTTAAAAAAAAATGTTTGAGACTCCCAAAAAATTTTACAATTCAACCCACAATAATGAAATATGATTGGTGTTAAACTTATGATTTTTTATACATCCAATCATATAGAGCGTAATTCCCTTACCACATCAATGTAGGTAAATTCATAAGTTTAAAAATGTAATTCTCTAACAAAAATTTTGTGGAGTTAAAAATTTCGGTATAAATAACTCTTAAAATAGAGATAGATGTCACGACCCAAATACGATACCCAAAGGCTCGGTGTCGCAACAAGAAAAAAATAAAATAATTCAAATGATTTTGTAGTAGTAGTTTAATGAACAAATTAAATAATTTAAAATAAAATAATTGGGTACCAAAAGTTTATAAAAAAAAAAACAAAAAATAGTCATTTGGGCCTTTATATTGTTACAAGAGTCCAGTCAAAATACAAATAGTACATAACAAAAAAAAGAAAACACTATGATTTTTCCCTCATCTTGATCCCATTAAACCTCATCACCTGAAAGGGGTAACAGCTATAAGCACATAGAAGAGTGATAAATATTATACTGTGAGTATAGGGGCACAAAAAAAAAAAGAAAAGGCATGAATAGCTATTTAAGCTAAAACATTAACATAATTTAAGTTGAATAAATAAATTAATTAAGTGTTAGAAACTAAAATACAGAAATTACATAAATAACTATAACCACGGTGCAAAACAGAATAGAATAGGGGCCACTGAAGTGACAATCAGGACAGTGGTCAATAGATTCATGACAAACAGAGAACCACAAAGTGGTCAAATAGGGGCCAATGATTATTTAAGTCTCCAAAGACGTGGGACTCCCGTGGTAGTACTTATAGAAAATAATTGTTCACAAAATCATTGTCAAATAATTTTTAAAATTTAAACAAACATATTCATGGATTTTAATTTAAGTAAATGGAGTTCAAAAAATATTCCACGTAATTGAAACATTAACATAACCATAAAACATAAATTATAAAATAAATTATGGTAACTCGAAACGTTCATGAAATATATTATGATAACTCAAGACATATAAAAAACATAATATGATAACTCAAAATATAATATAACTCACATTTGTTATAAAATTTCTCTTATTTTTCACGTATTTCCTAACTTTGCTAAGTTTGTTGCTCACTCTACACCAATGCCTTCGATTTATACTTGACCGAGAGTGAGGCCCAAGCTTCAGGAGATCACACGTAGATGTTCCCTCCTGTGCCATATGTTTGTGTGGGGCCCAAGTGGACACGTAGATGCTTCCCATTTTGTCATTTGTTTGACCCTTGTTCACGCAGGGCCATGTTGACCCTTTGCTCCACCGAAGTTTTGGCTTTATTTATTTATTTATTTGTTATGTTATTTCAATTTTAAAAGTTATGATTTTTAAAATTACATATGATTATACGTTAGGTTCACGTCTAAAAATCTCACCACCTAACATAAAAACATCACTTATTATTTACTGAAATATTTAATATTCTAAATATGCGGTATCTCCCAATCTATTTCCTTAGCAATTTAATCGATTAATTCCTAACTTTCTAACTATGCATTTATTTATTTATTTTTATTTTTTTTAAATTCTATTTACTGCAGTAATAAATTTAAAAAACGAAAATTCGGGTGTCACAATAGATCTGTATGTTGATTCGATGGTCCTACTTTGTCCAAAATGGTCTATAAAGATCCGCTTCAAACTCAGTAAAATTTGAGTTAAATTATAATACAGAATCTACTATTGTATTTTAGTCAGTCTTTTTTTTATGTGCATACTCCATCAAACTCTCTATTTTAAAATTCTATTTCATTAAAATATTGTTTTTATTGTGTTTCTTTTTATTATATTTTATTTATAATCTCATGTGTTGACTATGTATTCTATATAATTAAAATATTATTTTTTTGTTATTTTTATTTTTCTATAGTTTTTATTTTGCTATTTTTTATTGATAATATTGTATTAATAATAAATATAAGTGAGATCTATTAAACTAATACAATATTAACACATATTTATTATTAATATAGTAATAATTGATTAAATGATAAATAAAATATAATATATTAAATATTTTATTACGTAAAATTATTATTAATATAGTGGTGGATTCAATACTTTATATTTATCTTTAAACTTTTACCTTCATACAATCAAAAATTAAAAATTAAAAATAAATAAAAGAAAAAGTTATTGTTTAGTTTGGGCCATTGACGTATAGTGGTAGAACTCAATACTTTATATATATATATTGTTAGATTTATTTATTTTGATAATTTATTTAATTATGTTTAATTTATTTTAAAGAGAAAAATAAAATCTAAAATTTATTTTGATAATTTATTTAATTATGTTTTAATTTATTTGAAAGAGAAAAATAGAATCAAAATTTATTTTGTCCCATTATTTCTCACATAAACTTTTATCCTAAATGTTGTTAGAATGTATTTAATATTTGATTAAATCAAGAATTCAAATAGCCCAAAACAAAAGGTTCAAACAGCCCAGCACAACAGCAGGTCAAAAGGTTCAAACAGCCCAGCACAGTAGCAGGCCAAAAGTTTCAAGTGGAAGATATTCAAATTAATAATGATGGAGTGGAAGATATTCAAATTAGTAATGATGGAGTACAACGGTTATAAACGGCTATAAAATCAAATTAATATAACGGCTATAAACGACTATAAATTTCATTATATATACTAAAGCCTCTAATGTAAACAAGTGACAAAAAAAAAAAAAAAAAAAAAAAAAACCAGAAAATATTCTTTAATCTATAATCACTCACATCTATGCTCTGAAAAATTCTCTGAGAAATGTTCTTCAATTTTTGTTTACATCCTCTCTCAGAAATTATACACTGAGCCTTATAGCATTAAGTTCATATTTCCTGTGTGAGATTTACAGAAAAATCAAAGTTTTATTTTTATATATCTATTTTTGAGAGATAATTCTTGTAACTTTCTGTGAAAGCAAAAACACATTCTTTTCAATCTTGTAAGAGTGTAGTACACTCAATGTTCTTAACTTAGAAAGTTTGTATAAAATCCGTGGAGGATTGCTCTATTTGTAAAGAGGTTGCTAGCACCCCCGTGAAGTTAGAGCATAGTGAAAAATCTCAATTGAAGCTTGAGGAGTGGACGTAAGCCGAGTTGAAGCCGAACCACTATAAATTTGTTTGCCTCTCTCTCCCTTATCTCTTTATTTTATTTAAATTGCTGCAACTATATTTCACATTTTCACTGTGTTAAAATCATTAACTGACATAGTTGTTAAAACACTTGTTTTAATTATTTTTATTTCATTAACTATATTCATCTATTGTGCTAGTCATAATTTTTATTAGGGTATTATTAATTTTTAATTGTAAAAACCTAATTCACCCCCCTTCTTAGGTTGTCTTTTGGGTAACAATTGGTATCAGAGCCTGGAGCTCTTCTTTAGATTTAACAATCTTGAGTTTTTGATCCATAGTAACCATGTATTCTACTTACTCTGCTGTAGGACATGCTAGCAATAGGTCACCTCTCTTTGATGGTAGTAATTACATTCATTGGAAAGAAAAAATGACGTTGTATCTTCAAGCTACCAATTATGCTTTGTGGCTCATTATCACTAAAGGTCCTAAAATCCCTACCAAGGTAGTAGACCATATCAGTGTGTCTAAACTTGAGGATGAATTTGATGAACGTGATTATAAACACCTTCAAGCTAATACTAAAGCCAAGCTTATTCTTGTGTATGGACTAGATGCAAATGAGTACAATAGAATTTTTCGGTGTATTACTACTAAAGAGATTTGGGATAAACTTGAAATCACCTATGAATGAACTAGCCAAATAAAAGAGTCTCGGATTGACATGCTTACTCATGATTATGAACTCTTTACTATGAAATCATTTGAATCTATTTCTGAGATGTTTTATAAATTTACCAATATTATTAATGCTCTAAAATCTCTTGGTAAATCTTATACTAATGGTGAGTTTGTAAGAAAAATACTTAGGTCTTTGCTAAATGAATGAGAAGCTGAGGTTATAACTATCGAAGAAGCAAAAGACCTAACAAAATTAGGCACTGAAGAACTCCTAGGCTCACTCAGGGCTCATGAACTTTCAATGATTGATGGCAGTAAAAAGGAAGCCATTTGGGGAAAAAATGATAAAGTAGCCAACCTGTGTTTCATGGCTCTTGGAGAAGAAGAATCCACTCAAGATGAGATAATCTCTAATTATGTAGAACTTGAAAGTACTTTCAATGAATTACATAACATATTTAGAAATGTTTGTGTTAAGAATTCTAAATTAAAGAAATTAGTTACTTCTCTTTCAAATGATATGGGTGTTTTAAAAATGGAAAATGCTACTTTGAAAAATGACTTTTCGTCTATTGCCAATGAGAAAAACATTTTGAAAAACAATGTTGAGGATTTAAACAAAACTCTTGAAAATTTTGTAAAAGGAAAAGAAAATCTCAACAAACTTCTTGGAAATAAAAGATGTGTTTTTGACAAAGTAGACATTGGTTTTGATCCCCCTAAACCTTTTATGAGATTAAATATTCTTAAGACTAATCCCCATGGATCCAAGAAAGTATGGGTACTAAGAAAGAAATCAAGATATTTTGTAGGTGGAATCTCAAAGAACACCAAGGACTTCGAGAGGAAATGCACAACAAGAGTGTTCAATCTAAAGAGCAAAATTAGCTCCTACAAGAAGAAGAATGATGAAATGAAAATCACCAAGATAAACAATAGAGCTAATGTATGGGCGAATATTCCAAAGAGGTAAATGAAGGTATAACTCCTAACACACCTTTAAGCTTAAAGTTCTATATTCTTTAAGGTGTGATTTGTGTACAATAGGTTGTGTCCAATCATTGCTTCCATGTAACCTAATTGTACTAAGTTTGCTAAGTCATGTTCTGCTAATTTCTTTCAAACATTCATTGAACTTAAAAATGAGAATTATATTATTTTGATAAATGCCTATTAAAATATGAATGATTTATATATTCATTAACATTTTATATCATGTCATCCATTGCTATGAAAAAGCTATAAGAAGTGATAAATTTCTTTGTGAGCATACTTTTCACATCTTATATATGACTTCATACTAATATGCTAATTCATTTTTGAGTCATATCTTTGTAGAATCAATTTTGATATCATAGCATGTTTTTGAGATGTATACTATCTATATTTTGAATTCTACATTTGTGATCTCAAGAATATGCTCAATATGAAAATTCCATGCTTATATGCTTTACATTGGAATATTTGAATGAGTTGTGAAATTCCTTGATTATGATCTATCAACAATGTCTAAATGAAAAGAAGTATCATACGTTTGTAGAGACATTGCATCTATCTTATTGAATATCTTTTGAATATGGATTATATTGGCATACATCTCATGAAATATTTTTGATTGATAAATTATTGAATTAATTGTTTATAACATTCATGTTGTGTTCCACATTAAGTAAAATGTTTTATCACACTTGAATATGTGGATTGAATTGATAAAAATGCCTCTTGATAATGTTATGTGATTAAATAAGATTATCATTTCTTAATAAAACAAAGAGCATAACACTATTTTCTTATGCATATTATGCTATGTGCTACAACTTGAAAATTCTGAAAAATAGCATTCCAAACTCTTGTTTGATCATTGAATTATTTTTCACCTTTTGAGTTTGTGATAAGAAATGATTTGTGCTGTATTTTTATTGAGTAATAGTGATTGTTCTATATATTAGAAAAAGGTAACACCAATCTTGGGGGAGAAATCATTTTGCTGACATATTTATTAAACCCTTTTAAGATGAATTCCTCATGAAAGAAAATTGAAGATTGAAAAGCTTCTAACTCAGGAACCAAAGGTATGCCTCCTAAACTCTCTTAAGTTTTTGAGGTAAAAATTCTATCTTATATCCTTTGAGCTAATACTGTTGTTACTTTGATATGAAAAAGATTGATTATGCTTCATATGATTTGCAATGTATACTCTTTGATGATGCTCTTGCCTAAGAATCATGCTTATGCTTAAATGTGTGCTATATATTGAAATTCATGATTTTTCTTGGCATATGGATTACTATACCTTGAGCTATGATTGTTAAATCTTCTAGATTGCATATTGGTATCCTTGGTAGATTGCATGTTGGTATCATTTTGCCATCATTATTGGTAATATTTGGCATCCTATTGATATTATTGAGGAGAACATTTCAGTTATGAGCTTTCATTTATCATATCTCCTATTGATTTTGCCAAATGAAATAAGGGGAAGAACTTAAACTAGATTATTTTTAAAAAAAAAAAAAAAATCCCCTCAGATTCTATTCTATTTTTGATATCACACTTATGAGCTTGCACCTTACATATTTTTTTGAATTATCTTGTATAAAATCTGTATGCTCTTGCTAGAAATTGATTGTTAGATCATTCTCAACTGCTTCACATATACTTTTAACAATTTGGTATCTCCTTGGCTCTTGCTTGAAAATATATTGAAATAACATGAATTTTTCATAATGGATAAGCTTATTGATTCATTGTTGCCATATTATCTTGCTACAACAGCATATGTGTCTCATTCTTGACCTTTGGAACTTCTCCTTATTGCACCCATGGCATTTATCTAAACTTGATGTTACATTGTGATAATACTAGTGCCATCAATTTAAGCAAAAATCAGGTTCAACACTCACGAACAAAACATATTGAAATTCGACATCGTTTTTTAAGAGATCATGTTCAAAAATGGGATATTGTACTTGAAGTTATAAACACCGACAAGCAATTGGCGAATATTTTCACAAAACTCCTAAGCGAGGATCGCTTCAATTTTATTCGTGGCGAGCTTGGAATGTCGATTTCTACTTAAAAAGTTTTGTTATGACTGTGAAACTTGAATTTTTGTTAAAATGATATATGTGTATTGCTACATTGATATGGAAACATTTATATCAGTTGCATGCTCTCAAGTCCTTCACACATTTATTTTCCTTAACAGTTTCATATTCTCAACTGTGTAATTTTTCTTTGGGTTCTGCATCTTGAGGTAAAATTAATTTTGCATACATTGATTTTTTTATTCTTTTATTTTTATTTTTTTCTCATTATTATTTTTTATTTGGGCTTAATTTTCTTATTTTTTTCTACTTTTTAATTTCATTTTTCAGTATTTAAACATAAAAACAAAAACAAATCAAAATATAAATATTTACATAAAAAAAAACACCATTCATTTTTTTTACGGCCATCCGCCAATCAAAATAAACATATTTACATAAAAAAATAAAAATAAAAATAAAAACCCTTCATTTTTTTTTACGGCCATACGTCGATCTTACTTACTCGCCTCTTCCATCATTTTCTTCTTCTTTTTATCACCTTGGGCAACCTTTGATGTTCCTGCCCCCGTGTTTTCGTCGAGAGCGACGACTCCCCGCTGACTATCAAAGGCCAAGAACGACGTTACTCAAAATCGGGCCATGGAAGTGGTCTTCCGTTTAAGCTCTTTATTTTTGGCCTTTAGTGCGCCTATTTCTGCTCGCGCATCCTTGTACATGCACTGGAGCATAGAGAGTTGGGCGTTGACCTGATGGAGCTCACTCGTCCTGTTTTGCAATCAGTGAGCCAATTTTGTGACTGGAGTCACCGTCTCCATAGAGGACGTCAGTGTAAAATGATTAGCTTCAATGTCTGATTGAGCTGCCATTATTTGCTCAATCGACATCATAGGAAGGTTGGGAAGAGTCGGAACCGGGGCACTCGGCCCAGCAGCACTTATAGGATCATTCTGGTCCGGAAAGAGAGTAAGGGGACGGGACGAGGCCATGAAGTAGCAGAGAGAGATGTAATCGACAGGAGGGTCATTTTTGGCAGCCTTTCTTCTCTGCTCAGTCTCTCTGTTCTGTCTCTCGAGGAAGAAGAAGATCAAAGAGAATGATGAAGAAGAGATAGAAGAAAGTGAGGTGAAGAAGAAGAAGAAGCAGACGAGTGTGATGAAGAAGAAGCAGACGAGTGTGATTAAGAAGAAGGCTGAAGAGAAGAAGACAATGATGGAGAGATAGTCGAGGCGAGCGGCAATTGAGGAGAGCTGCTTTTGTCGGTCAATGAAGCAAAAGCCAGGTCGCGTGGTAATCACGTTTAGCAAAAAAAGAGAGAGACGCGGGAGAGTTGCATGTGTATGCATATATGTATATATATGTTTTGATTATTTATTTTTGGATGCCATTTATCCCTATCATTTTCCTCCCCCTCCTCTAGATTCTGGCCTATGATTTCCTTTTGATAATGTCACAAGGGGAGAAAACTTACGATGTTATGATGTTATGTATTATGGTATTATTTTCAAATTATGGTATTATTTTCAAACTAATCTGATGTGATGTTATGTATTTATAGTTTGATATATTAGTCTCATATCATATCTCTAATTAAAACTTATTTATTACACATGTGTTAACCTATGTATTTCGAAATGAATTCAGGGAGCATGACTTGAGGGGGAGCTTTTCTTACTCCCAAATCAAATCAAAACATCATTGTGTGCCATCATCAAAAAGGGGGAGATTGTTAGACTTATTTTGATGATTTATTTAATTATGTTTTAATTTATTTGAAAGAGAAAAATAGAATCCAAAATTTATTTTGATGATTTATTTAATTATGTTTTAATTTATTTGAAAGAGAAAAATAGAATCAAAATTTATTTTGCCCCATTATTTCTCACCTAAACCTTTATCCTAAATGTTGTTAGAATGTATTTAATATTTGATTAAATCAGGAGTTCAAATAGCCCAAAACAAAAGGTTCAAACAGCCCACCACAACAGCAGGCTAAAAAGTTCAAACAGCTCAGCACAGCAGCAGGCCAAAAGGTTCAAGTGGAAGATATTCAAATTAGTAATGATGGAGAGGAAGATATTCAAATTAGTAATGATGGAGTAGTACAACTATAAACGGCTATAAATTCAAATGAATACAACGGTTATAAACGGTTATAAGTTTCATTATATGTACCAAAGCCTCTAATGTAAACAAGTGACAAAAAAAAAAAACCAAAAAATATTCTTTGATCTATAATCACTCACATCTATTCTCTGAAAAATTCTCTGAGAAGTGTTCTTCAATTTTTGTTTACATCCTCTTTCAGAAATTATACACTGAGCCTTATAGCATTAAACTCATCTTTTCTGTGTAAGATTTACAGAAAAATCAAAGTTTCATTTTTATATATCTATCTTTGAGAGATAATTCTTGTAGCTTTCTGTGAAAGCAAAAATACATTCTTTTCAATCTTGTAAGAGTGTAGTACACTCAGTGCTCTTGACATAGAAAATCTGTGTAAAATCCGTGAAGGATTGCTCCATTTGTAAAGAGGTTGCTAGCACCCCCATGAAGCTAGAGCATAGTGGAAAATCTCAAGTGAAGCTTAAGGAGTGGATGTAGGCCGAGTTGAAACCGAACCACTATAAATTTGTTTATCTCTCTCTCCCTTATCTCTTTATTTTATTTAAATTGCTATAGCTATATTTCACATTTTCACTATGCTAAAATCATTAACTGACATAGTTGTTAGAACGCTTGTTTTAATTATTATTTTTATTTCATTAACTATATTTATCTATTGTGCTACTTATAATTTTTATTAGGGCATTATTAATTTTTAATTGTAAAAACATAATTCACCCTCCCTCTTAAGTTGTCTTTTGGGTAACATATATATTGTTTTTTGGACCAAAAAAAATGATGATCTGAAGTGTCATCACGACATCTGTGAGCCCAAATCTCGGAGTAGCCGGTTGCCAACCTGATTTAATTCAACCCATAGAAAGGGACCCACCACTGAAGCACTAGCGGAGCTCAACCATACGTCATAAACGAGCTTAAGTTTCGATCAGAGTACAGAGCGAGGTCACCAAAGTGAGCCACTGAAAGGACCAGCATTTCGCTCCCTCTAGAAGTCGAACCTGAGTCACGCCTGTGGAGAAAGATACTTTCTCCACTAGCCACCACCCCAGTGGTAACTCAATACTTTTTATTCATCTTTAAATTTTTACTTGTGTAATAAAATAATTAACAAATATATATATATATATCATTGATAAGTGGATGACACAATAATCATAAAAGATGGGTGGTATAGTATTACTTGAAATTATATTTAGATGGTTAATTTATTGAATCATTACAAATTTAATAATTTGACTAGTGGGAGACAAAGTAGCTTAGGAAAGGATTTGGATTCTCTCCAATTTGTGATCGGATTGGAAGATTATGTTAGATCAATAAGGACCCATCACGGGTCCTATTTTGATAATATGAATCCTTCAATGTGTAGAATTCGTCGAGTACTATATGCCTGTAAAAAAATCATGATGATCGAATATCGATAACTACGTGATCAAATCAGTTTTGTATATAAAAAAAATTGGACAGTGAAAAAATAAACGATTGACAGAAATCTGAACCGATGAAATAGCTATCGATATCCGATCAGTGTGATTTTGTACAGGCATATAGTACTCGATGAATTTTACATATTAAATGGTTTGGATTATCGAAACAAGACTCGTAGTGAGTCCCATGGGCCCAAGACCGAAAGAAGCCAATCCCCTTAGGTAAATCTTACTTAATATATTTTAATTAGTCTCTCATTTTTATTCCCTTTCAAATGGTCATAGGATTTAATCATACTGGGCAAGAAATAGGATTACAGGTAAAAATATTTCCTGCATTGTTTCCTTGACAATTCTTGAAAATTTGATGTCTTGTTGACCTTTTTAAGAAAGGGTAAATCACACTTTGCTCCCTTAAAGTTTCATCTATTTCTCACTTTGGCCCTGTAAATTTAATTGTTCTTACTTTGACCCTTCATATTTGCAATCCTTCCCACTTTGCCTCTTTAAGCTTAATTTTTCCCACTTTAGTCCTTCATGGTTGCAATCCGTCACAACCCTTCACATTTGCAGTCCTTCCCACTTTATTTCTAGACTAACTTCTATCCAAAATACTAATAGAATCTTCCACATCATTAAAATATCAGCTCCATATGTGATATAAAAAATTCACCAAAGATGCAAAAAATAAAAAATAGAAAACAAAAAAATTGAATTTTTTTTTGTTTTTAGTGAACTTTTTTTTTTCAAATTTATTCATAAACATTAGTACATTATAGATGCATCTAGATTACATGCAACTAAAAAAATAAAAACAATTTTAACTAAAAAAAAGAAAAAATTTACTAAAGACAAAAAAAATGAAAATATACTGACTCAAACACTTATATTGTCAATTCTGAAATGAAAAATTTACTATTGGTTTTTTTTTTTTTGTCTTTAGAAAACTTTTTTTTTTCTTTTTATAGTTAAATTTGTTTTTATTTTTTTAGTTGTATCTAATCTAGATGCATCTATAATATAATAATGTTTATGAATAAATTTGAAAAAAAAAAAAAACTTTACTAAAGGCTAAAAAAAAAAAAAAATCAATTTTTTTGTTTTTTATTTTTTATTTTTTTGCATTTTTAGTGAATTTTTTACATCACATATGGAGCTGATATGTTAGTGATGTGACAAATTTTATTACTTTTTTGGATGGAAGTTAGTTTAAGAGTAAAGTAAGAATGATTGCAAACAGAAAGGGCTAAAGTCGGAAGGATTATAAACATGAAGGGCCGAAGTGAGAAAAATGAAACTTAAAGAGTCAAAATAGAAAAGATTGCAAACATGAAGGATCAAAGTGAGAAGGATTGTAAACATGAGGGGCCAAAGTGGAAAAAATCAAACTTAAAGGATCAAAATGAGAAATAGGTGAAACTTTGGAGGGCAAAGTGTAATTTACCCTTTAAAAAATTAGGAGTGAACATATATCAATTAGGTTTTGACAACTCATGCTTAGCATATGGCTTTGCTCTTGAATAACAAGTGTCTCCAGACATTAAAGTGAAAGTAAAATTAATTGAATAATTTTTTTTATTAAAAATAAAAGCCCCAATTTTCTGATTTTTAAAATAAAATTGGATTTTGATTTTAGTGGGCTTTCTAAAATTTTGATTCATTTAAAAGAAATTAGGACTTGTAATAATAATAATAATAATAATAATAATAATAATAATAATAATAATAATAATAACAACAACATTTTAAAAACTAACTTTGACAAAAAAAAATAAACAGTCAGGGTTATGTTTGGATGACAAACCGGCTGAGTTATTTGACCAGTAATATTGTGATAATTAAATTTTATATTAAATTTACTTGTTAAATGGTAGGTCATAATTGCATTAGTGGAATAATTTAACTTTTTATATATAAAAATTTTTTTTAAGAAAAATGTTGAGAATATTAATAAAATTTAGCAAATCACTCGCATAGGTGTGGGCCCTTCCGAGCATTCCATACATCACCATCAAACTGACATTCTTGCACCTTGCGTGACATCTCCCAATACCATATGTGGGTCACACTCATATGAGTGATTTAGTAGATTTCTTGATAAAAAATTTAATATCTCTAACATTGTTGAAATGTTAAAGATTACAAATATTTTATCAAAATTTTTATTAAATCATTTGCATGGGTATGAGTCCCACACCCAAGTGGGCCTCACACTCATGTGAGTTTTTTGTGAAAAAAATTGATAAAGCAATTGAGGTCCTGAAAGCATTTACATTAGCCAAAACAAATTTTGAACTTAATTATAACTAAATAATTACTTTTCTATTTTAGCTATATTCTAAAATTACATTTTATAAAATATTCATTTTGTATTTTTAAAAAACAGCCAAAATAGTATAGGAGAAGTTAATTTTGTGTTGTTATATATATGCAGTTTCATATTAAAAAAATAAAAATAAAAAAAAATTGTGCCCAGTAGGAGTTGTCCAGCTGGACATCCAAAGTGTATAGGATATATCTATGCAGTTTCATATTCCTTTAATATATATATATATATGCAGCAGCTGGTCATCCGACAAGATGTCAGGTCACTCTTAAAAATAAATGATAAAATATTATATAACCTGTTAACAGGGTACATGCAACGATGTACTGTAGCAAAATTAATCAAAAGCTAGTTTCAAAATAACTTGTTAAAGTTGATTAAGCAATAATTTTATAATTTGTTAGCTATGTTTAACTAAAATTTAAATTAGTGGAATAATTTCACTTTTCAACAAAATTACTAAGAAATTTATAAAATCACTCACATAGCTATGAGACATTCTCAATCAATGCCTAGGCATTCCATACGTCACCAGTGAACTGGCATTCTTGCGCCTTGCGTGGCGTCTCCCAATCCCACATGTAGGCCCCACACTTATATAAGTGATTTGATAAATTTTTTGATAAAAAATTTAATATCTCTAGCATTGTTGAAATGTTAAGGGCTCAAATATTTTATCAAAAAATTTTATCAAATTACTCACATGATGCCACACCCAAGTGAACCCTACACTCATACGAGGGTGTGTTTGTTTTGAAGGATTAGGGAGTGAGATTGGACTATTAGTCCCATCGGACTAATAGTCCATTGTTTGTTTAAAAAATTTTGCTCCGGACTAATAATCTCCCCGGACTATTAGTCCCACAAATATGGGAATATACTATCCCATGGGGGGAGGTGGGATAGAAACCATGGGATTGGTATCCCATGAGATTATTTTGTGAAATGTCCATTTTACCCTCTATGTTATTACTTAATAAACAATTAGAAAATGGTAAAATAGTCTTTTGAACATTTATAAATTATTTTTTTAGTGTTGTTAATTTAAAATTATATATTAAATAAAAAATTTAAATTTAAATTATAAATTAAATTTAATTAAAAATAATAAATTAAAAATTATGACCTTATAAATTAAATTTTTTTTAGTGTTGTTAAAAAATTAAATTTACATATCATAAAATTATTTTTTTTAGTGTTGTTAATTTAAAATTATATATTAAATAAAAAATATAAATTATAAATTAAATTTATTTAAAAATAATAAATTATAAATTATGGCCTTATAAATTAAATTTTTTTAGTGTTGTTGAAAATTTAATTTATATATTAAATAAAATTATAAATTATTGTCGTTAATTTAAAATTATATATTAAATAAAAAATATAAATTATAAATTATAAATTTAATTTAATTGAAAATAATAAATTAAAAATTATGGCCTTATAAATTAAATTTTTTTAGGGTTGTTAAATTATAAATTATAGATTACAAATTTAAAATTATTTATTAAATAAAAATTATAAATTCAAAGGGTAAAATAGTCTTTTGAACATTTATCCTTATCCAGTCCGTCTAACCAAACATTGGATTCACTAAAAATAGTCCAATCCAGACATATAATCCCATGACTAAATAAACATAGAATACAAATCCAGTCCAACCAAATAGTCTAGGGACAATGCATCCCGGGACTAATAGTCCGATGGATTACAATCCCCCCTTATTCAGTCCGTCCAAACAAACACACCCTAAGTATTTTATAAAAATTTTGATAAAACATTTGATATCCTAACATTACTCTTTTTTATATTGTCTTAATAAGGTATAACTTATTAAACTACTTATAATTTTGTTTTTTTTGAAATTTGTGTCGAAGTGTTGTATATAAGTTATAACTTTTGTTTGTTTAGGAAGCTGTTGGCTTTTTGGCTTTCGAAGGTTATTTTTGCAATTATGAACGTGCCAGTAAGGATCAATCAGTCCTTATAGAAAATTAATTGCCAACCAATTATCAGACGATTGTGTTTTAGTTCTTCTTTCAGCCTCAATGAAGATGACTTTTACTGGTGGCTTGATTTAGGAGAATTAAGCAAATAACAATTAAATGAAGAACAAATGAAGCATTTCATTAAAATGAAAAGCTTACAATGATCCAAACTCAGCCTCGTAGAGGTTTACAGCAACAATCTACTTGAAACTACTCCTATGAACGAAGTGTAGTGCAGGAATTTTAAAGTACAGAAATGTAAAGAACAGGAAATGTAAAACTGGAAAGGAAATAAAGTAGAAAAAGACTGTTTTTTGGATCTGAGTCTAGGACTTTTTTCTGGGGCCTTCTCTGCTATTTATACTTCTCAAGGATGACCATCGAACTACATTTCCAACCGTCAAACTGCTCCTCCATGATCGCTGATCATGTTGCCTTATAATTAGCTCCACTATGCCATCACTTGCAGTTAGGCTTCCCTCCTAATTTTGAATTTGAATGTGAGTAACCGTTGAAGCCACATCACTTTGCATCTCTTTGCTGATCCAATGCTACTCAGATCTCGTAATAACCAATACTAACCACCACGTGTACGATCATGATCGAAGACTTGAATAGTCTTCCTGTATTACCCTTATTCTGCCACGCGTCGAATTGTAATTGGCTTATACAAAATATGTAGCCAATATTACCCCCCCGCACTAATATACCCAATACTTGGTGATATTAGTGGATCAAGGTCTTTTATCCACGTCTTAGAATGTGCATGGGCTTTGCATTCTTCCAGAAATGCAACCGTCATTCATCTTTGCATTAAACTCTCTTTCAATCTTTTGAATACCCCTACCACCTTAGTATTCAAACAGACTGATACATTTTTATGGCTAAATCAATTTTCTCTTCTATTGATCGAACACACGAAGGGTCATCTGATGATGTTGTTCCTCCTCGAAAGAACCTCCATGTATTAATTAGCCACCTTTACCCACCTTTCTATATTCAAGTCATGGAAGCCTTTGCAAATTATCAACCCTTGGACTACATTGCCCTTAATCCTTTGATTCAGAAAGTTACAAATCTAAACATGGGAAGTTCTTCTTCTGATTCACCCTTGGACTACGAACAAACTGCCCTCAATCCTTTGATTCAGAAAGTTACAAATATGGACATGGGAAGTTCTTTTTTCACAACCCTCTGCATGGGATAAGGCTGTAGCTTCTTCTTCCTCTGGGTCTTCTGACTGGGCAAGCTGGTCAGTACCTGAGGCCTGTGATTTAAGGGAGCAAATTAACAATCACTTTGTCGAGTTCACTGACCTTTTAGAATTTCCTTCCTATGCGCGAAGCTCGGTGGTCTATCCTTACGTACCCATCGACCGCCGACGCAGTTTAGAGGACAATCTGCTTGTAGCATGGTACACATCCTCCATGCCTACAAAGATAGTGCATGTTACCTGACGCCCAGAAGAGGCACAAGGGTACAACACATCGTTCTTAGCCCAGAAGGCGAAGCTTTGCTCTTCTGACTGGCTCGATTATATTAATGCCCTTGTTCCTTCTACCCTTGCTCCTTCTCCCGAAATGGAAGCCTCCATACATCCTCCTCCGCCAAATCCTTGCTGGACAGAGAGACTGAGGCTTGCCCTTTCTGCGGATAAAGTCTTTC
Organism: Camellia granthamiana; assembly: GCA_036172215.1. Classification (NCBI taxonomy): domain Eukaryota; kingdom Viridiplantae; phylum Streptophyta; class Magnoliopsida; order Ericales; family Theaceae; genus Camellia; species Camellia granthamiana. Next base: position 26,024,163 of record CM069903.1, on the reverse strand, counting down.
CTCCTTACAAGCCTCCACCTTCCCCTATTCCAACTGAGCGGAAGCAAGCCCAACTTCTACTTGCAGCCTTCTCTTACTTGCCTTTCAATGTTCTTGAGGACGATGTTCCTCTCAAGAACCTTCGATCGGCTTGTGACATTCTGACTCGGGGTCACGTCCTCAACCCCCTCGCCCAAGCAGAGCTTCACATGTTTTTGGACCAACTCCCATTGCTTCTTCACTGGCATCGGACTTCTGTGGCCACCACTGACCAACTCTCATCCCTTCGAGTTCATGCCCAGTACGAAGCAGAGAACCTCATTGAAGAATTCGATAACTTCAAGAATAAAGACTCTGCATACTGGGATGACTTGGATATGGACAAGTTGGAACAAGGATTGAGAGAAATAGCGTTCAAAATAAAGGCTGAAGAGCTCTTTTATGAAGTGAGAGCACATCAACTTCAGCAGCCAATCCTAGAAGAAATAGAGGATAGAATAAAGAAAGAACAGAAATTCATTGATCATAGTTGGACCAAATTTCATGATCTTGTTATTTATTCTATTCCTTACTTTTATGAACTTGAATTTGTACCCAAAGAGGGCCATTCGATGTAATTGCTTTTGCTTTAATACAACTAAGACTTTTCTCTTTGTTTGGCATTGTTTGATCTTGTCCCCGTTTGTCTTTAAAAGCAAATTTAGGGCTTCGAACTGAACAATCTTATCCTTCGAATTTGGACTCAATCGTTTTAAATGAAACACTAAAAAAACCAACATGAACTTTTCCAATTTATGGAATAAAGTTGACAGTTTTTGCTGATTTTCATTTAGAATCAATGCTTCGAAGTTAACAATCTTACCCCTTAAAGCTTGTTTTAATTATAACCAACATATGGTCATGGTTAGTATGATCAATCAGTTTTAAATTGACCATTTTTGCTTCGAACAACAGTCCATACTTTCAAAAATATGGAAATCCCTTTTGAGAGCTGCACTGTTTTAGTCCAAAAAGACAATTTGTTCTGTATATATAAACCAACTATTGGTTTTGATGTTTCGAACACCAATTGCCATCCTTAAGGGGTATCAAGTTTTGCTTCGAAGGACATTACTCTTATTAAGAAACTTAAAACAGGTCTTTAATCCCTTCGAAGTAAACAAATACTTGTGAATTCATACATCCTTACGTATGGAATGTGCTTCGAAGCCGACTTCTCAGTTTCGAAGCTGTTGTTATTTGACTTTTGGTGCGAAAATCTGGTTTCGAAGCCAAATATTTTATTTCGAAGCTGGCATCAACATCTGGGATGTGTTTTTCCCTCCAAAAGCATCAATATTGAAGGATACTCTTCGTATCTGTATTTTTAGTACTTTACGAATTACACGATATATTTTCCAGACATAACGGTCTTTAAAACCCTTTTATTTCGTGTTCTGAAATCACTTGTTTCCCTATTGCACAAACCCTTTAACTCTACCGACCTTCCACTTCTCTTTACTCCCTTTCCCAACTTCGTCCTCTGAGAAAGCTTTTTATCAATAGCTTCTTCTTCATTGAAAGTACCAGTCGTAGAGCGTGCGAGCCCGTCTGTAATCCTAAAAAGGATTATTGAGGTAGAATGTGAAAAGTACAAGGCCGGTGAGAAAAGCGCCATCGACGGATGCATCTTCATCCCTCGATGTCATGAGCAACAGGACTATGTGCTTGGGCCCATCTTCAAGGAGATTCTTACTGAGCTTCTAGTGTTATATCCACGTCTAGAAGACCATTGTCTCCTTTACGAAGGTGGTCTTGACTGGGGAACCTGGAGGATGAACTGCCCCCACCGATGTTGGCCCACGGTGAGACCGAAGTGGCAAGAATGGTATGATCGGGTTGTCCCTGATAGGACTTTGGACCTTCAAGAGCTCTGCCTTCTCGATGCCCTCAAACTATTCAGGTTTACTATCTGAGAGGGCCTTTTCTTAATACCTGCTGCCCTTTGCTTCTGGAATTCTGCCTTTAATTTCTTCCAATTCAGATGTGGGATGATGGCCCCTACTGTTCTTGATATGTGCCATCTATTAGGATTGTCCCTCATTGGTACCCCCATTGGACCAGATTATCCTGACTTACCAATCCCCTTTTCCCTCCCCTCTTTTAACTCATCCTACAATGACTTTGTCAAGGCTGAGAATAGAAGGAAGGGCTTTGTAACTGATAGGGAATTCTTTTCTTTCATACTATATTGGCTTTGCAAATTCCTTTTCTGCACTTCTTCTCAAAGAATCATGCCTGAATTTGCCCCTCTTGCCAAAGCCCTTGTCCTACAGAAAAAGGTGGCCTTAGCTCCATACGTTCTAGGTCATGTATATAGAGCTTGTTCTCTTTTTTGTGAGAAACCCTTGGATGCCAATCAAGGGGGTCCATTTTGGATACTTCAGCTTTGGCTTTTTGCTTATTTTGCTGAACTACAATCTAAGTGCCTTAAATTTTTTGAGCCAAGCCCTCCTACTCATGGCATGAGGCTAGCCAATGCTTCACTTTATCCTTCTACCTTTACTTTTTACTTCTCTTTCTTCTACCAACTTCCAGCTTCCCTTCCTTCTTACAGCTTTCGTCATTTCAAACCCATTACTATTGGCCCATCTTGGTTGAAGAATTTTCTAAGTGATAGGTTCTATGTTTCACCTCCTCATAAGGATATATGGGCTTCTATTCTGATCCCCAGAGAGTTATTCATTGGGACTATGAACCCCAGAGCCTACAAATGCATTGCTGAGCCCTATTATCCTGCTCAATTTGCTAGACAATTTGGCTTCTCACAAGGGGTCCCAATACCTCTCTGCAGTAACACCAATCTAAGTCGTACCAGCAGGGATTTAAAGGTTCGAAGGTTCAGACTAGAAGAGGCAACTTCTAAGTTTATACAGGACTTGATCGATTTTGAATATATCCCTTTCATTCCTCAAGGTAACTTATTGAAGAGGTACCAAAACTAGTGGGTGACCAATATGGAAGTATACTTGGCCATTGCTCCTCAAGACTTATTAATGGTGCTGGATGTGCCCCAATCCAAGCCCAAAGGAGCTTGAGTTGTCACTTCTTCCACTGCTCTTACCACTTCAGTTCCTGTGCCTGTCACCACACAATCTACTCCTGCTGCCTCCACTCCTCCTAGAGTTACTCGGGCTACCTCGAAAAAAGGTATATACCCTTGTTTCTTCTCATTTTGCCTTTTTTTATAATGTTTTTTAGCCTTATCTTTAGTTCTTCTTTTGTGAAGGTGGTGCGGATGCTTCACAGGGAAACTCTCCTCAGAAGACCCAAGCTTTAAATCTTCTCAGGAGCAAACAACAAAAGAAGAAAAGGAAACTTTTGCTCGATCCTGAAAAGGAAGCACCTGAAGTTCAGGCAACAGAAGAAGAAGAAGCAGAGCAAGAGCAAGAGACACCCTTAGAAAGAAGAAAGAGAGTGACTGTCTCTTCTTCTGATTTGGTTCAAGATCCCACTCATGAGACAACTGCCAGAGTAGTAGAAGAGGAACTCACTTTTGAGTAATCTGAATCCCAGATTGAAGAGAGAGAAATTGAGAAGGAGCAGGCAATACCAATACAGAGAAAAAAGAGAAGAAAGATGACTGTCTCCCCTTCTGATTTGGTCGAAGACCCTATTCATGAGGCAGCTACCAAGGCAGTAGAGCAGGAACATTCTAAGGCCATAATTGTTTTCAGAGAGCTGAAAAAAAGCGGCAGCAACAACTGCTAAGAGATAAAGCTTCTGCTGCTGCTGCAATCCAAAGAGAAACTACAAGGAGGCAGCATATTGCTTAGCACTATTCTCTTCGTAGCCCTCCCATTGTTGCTACCACTTTTGAGACAAGTAATTTCTTTCATGTCTCTATTCTTTTTCCTTGTCAATTTCTTGGTATTGAGACTTGACATTACTTTGTACTTCTTCTTTTGCAGCAACAACTACTGAGCCTATTCTTCCAATAAGGACCCCCTCAGTTTCAGTTGAAGTGGAACAAACTCAAGATGTGGAGACCATTCAAATAATTCTGCCACTTCCAGGCTCTATATTTTCTATACACTTCTTAAGGCCAAGTATTCCTGCTCCTTTTCCTTCTGGCTTAACCCCATATCTCCCTTATTTGTCTTTTGATTTTTCTCAATTTAGTTCTCTTTCGAGCCTTACTTTTCCTTCCCCTCCTAAGGAAACTCCAGCTACTACTTCCTCTTTGATGGTAGCTGATTCTGCTATAGAGGGTACTAGTAGCTCTCCAACTCATGGTTTATCACCTCTACCTAGTTCCAGCCCCTCTTCCCTCGATCTATTGGTGGCTAGAACCATAGAAACTGCTGAAGATACTCCACCCATTTCTCCTATCCCTATGCAGTCCTTTGTGCCTTCCTCCAAAGCTCTTTCTGCGCCCTTCATGTCCATGGATGAGATAGACATCTTCGAAGCGAGACTAGCTAGTCTCTTCGACATACCTTCCACCTCACCAATGGCTAATGATGAGACTGAGCCATTAGTTTTGGCTGATTCTTTGCTAGAAATTTTTTAGAGCTCTTCCACCAGTAGTAAGACTCCTTTGCCTCTGATAGACTTGGACAGCTACCTGGAGCTATTGACATCCTTTTCGAGGATCCCTTTTGAGGCCTTACAGAGGCCTATAATAAGAAATGGCTTCCTTCAATGCTGTAAAATCTTTGAGCAATCCGGCATGAATGTCTCAAGTCATTTATCTCAAGCAGCAGCCACTATTGATTTTTACATCAACATTTGCCATGCTGCCAAGGCTGCAGAGGAGAAATTGATTAGAGACCAGAGCTTTGTTTCCACAGTACATACTGAAGTATCATAGCTAAAGGAACAACATTCCTCTGTCTCCCACTTTCGAACTCAACTACTGGAGAAGAAAGCTCAACTTGAAGAGGAGCTCTTCGCAGTTAACCAGGCCTTAATCCGAACTGATACCAAGTTACAAATTACCAATCAAGGACTGGCCAACCGAAAGCAGAAAATGACCACAGCCATCTAGTTGTTCTCATCATTTAAGAATAGAACATCTATTGTAAAAGAACAACTAAGACATTGTAATGACTTTTGGGCCAATTTATGGCAGAATGTATTCAACTCTTTATGAAAAGCAAATTCTTATTTATCATTTGAATATTCTCATGTTCTTTTACTCAACATTTATTCTATTCCTTGTGTTTCCCATATAGTTGGAAAATAAGGCTTCAAATATCTGCCATTAATCTTTTTGGAATGTACATATCCATTCAAATTTCTCAAATGGTATGCTCCAAAAGGCAGGACTCTATGAACTTGATATGGTCCTTCCCAGTTAGGTGACCATTTGCCAAACTTATGGCTTTTAATCCCTATTGTCTTCCATACCAAATTACCTTCATCAAAGCCAATGTGTTTGACTTTTTTATTATAGTTCTTGGTTGCTTTCTTCTTTTGGAAAAGAATGCTATTTAATGCCAGAATTCTAGCTTCATCTATGCTTTCTAACTCCAAGCACATACTCTGATGGTATTGCTCAAGATCAACTGGTCTTGGCATCTTACCCTCAAGGACTTAACATTAATTTCCACAGCTAACACTGCATCATGCCCATATACTAAGGCATAAGGAGTGACTCATGTGCTTGACCTTGGGGAAGTTCTATAAGCCCACAATACATCTAGCAATAAGTTATGCCAATCCCTAGGATTGTCTTCCATAACCATTTGTATTCCTTTTTTCAAGGACTTATTGGATGATTCAGCTTGACCATTGGCTTGTGCATAATAGGGGATAGAATTCACAAGGTTAATTCCAAACTCTACCACAAAAGACTTTACCATTTTCCCATCAAATACAGTCCTATTATCAACAGTTATAGTCTGCGGGATACCAAATCTATGGATCAAATCCTTAGTGAATCCAATGACCTCAGTCTGGTCTACAGCCTTGTATGGCTTGGCTTTGACCCACTTAGTGAAGTAATCAGTGGCCACTAAAATGAAACAATGATGCTTCAAAGAGGGTGGGTGTATTTTTCCCATCATATCCATGGCCCATCCTCTAAATGGCCAAGGCTTCACTACTGCATGCAGGTCAGTTATAGACACATGCCTTATTGTGCCATGCTTTTGACATGCCTGGCAACCTCTTGCATATTCTATGCAGTCTTTAAGGATAGTTGGCCAATAGTAGGAATGCCTTCGAAGCAACCATTTCTTCTTCACACCAGGCTGATGAGCACCACAGATGCCTTCATGAACCTCAGCCATAGCTGTCAATACTTCTTTTGGGCCTAAACATTCCAGCAATAAACCATCTCCCCCTCTTTTGTAGAGAGCATTACCATACATCATGTATTGCATAGATTGCAATTTAATTTTTCTGCTAGCCTTTGAAGATGGGCCAGCCAGATATTGCATTATTGGATGTCTCCAATCTTGTTCTTGTAAGTCATTATGATTGACTTCCAGGACCACATTCTTTTTATTTGAGGGTGGTATTAATTTCTGATATGTTGTTTGGCTTATGTCCCTTTGAGCATTATTCCTTCTCTTGAAATTCGAAGCTTTCTGAGCCACATCATTAGCTCTATTATTCAAGAATCTTGAGACATGAGTTATATTTGCTATTTGAAATTGAGAAAGCAGATGTAATGCAACAACATAGTATGGCAACATGTTTATACTTTGACATTTGAAAATTCCTTTCATTTGGTTAACCACCAATTGAGAATCTCCAAAATGTCAACTGCATGAACTTGTAATCCAATAAGAATTTCCAGTCCCATTATTAAGGCTTCATATTCAGCTTAATTATTGGAGCAAGTAATTTCATCCACCCTGAAACCATGCGTGGTTTCTATTCCTTGTAGTGACTTAATTGCTACACCAATTCCAATTAGACCATTGGCTTTTGATCCATCGAACAACATCTACCATGGTTCAACACTAGCCATACCAAGTTCCATTATCTCTTGGCTTTCTGTTTGAGATGGATGGTCTGCTAAAAAATTAGCTAAAACTTGTCCTTTTACTGCCTTTTGGGGAACATATTCTAAATGAAATTCTGATAAGGCTAGTATCCACTTGCCAATTCTTCCCCTCAACATAGGTCTAGATCACATTTACTTAACCAAATCAGTGGTTGCAATTACCAAGACAGTTGTAAGCAAAAGATAGTATCTTAATTTCATTGCAGCAAAATACAATACAAGGCACAGTTTTTCAACAGCTGAGTATTTACATTCACAAGAATTTAGAAACCTACTAAGGTAATAAACAGCTTGCTCCTTGCCTTCTTCATTGTCTTGGGCTAAGAAAGCTCCCAATGAATCTTCTGCTGCAGCTATGTACAACTTCAAGGGCTTATCACCCTTTGGTGGCATCAACACTAGAGGGTTGGCCAAGTAGGCTTTCATTCCTTCGAAAGCAATTTGATGCTCTGCTGTCCACACAAATTCCTCTTCATCTTTTAGCCTTAACAAGGAAGAAAATACTTTAGTTTTCCCTGCAGTATTAGAAATGAATCTTCGAAGAAAATTAACCTGTCCAAGGAACTTTTGTAATTCTTTCTTACTTGATGGAGGTCTGGCTTCAATGATGGCTTTGGCTTTATTCTGGTCAATTTGTTTTCCTTTCTTGTGTACTACATAGCCCAAAAAGTTTCCAGATGATACGCCAAAAGCAAACTTAAGAGGATTGAGTTTCAACTTGAACTTTCTCATTCTTTCAAAAGCTGCTTCTAAGTGAAACAGATGCTCCTCCATGGATTGGGATTTCACTACAATGTCATCAATATAACACTCTAAATACCCTCCAATGAGGTCATGAAAGATAGTGTTCATAACCCTCTGATATGTAGCCCCAGCATTCTTCAGGCCAAATGGCATTTTAACCCATTCGAATGTGCCAATATTCCCAGGGCATCTGAATGCTATCTTGTGAACATCCTCCTCTGCAATGCAGATTTGGTTATAACCAGAATGCCCATCTATCATTGATAAAATTTGATGCACTACTGAACTATCTACCAACAAATCTACTATAGGCATAGGATACTCATCTTTTGGAGTTGCTAGATTTAAGTTTCTGAAATCAATGCATACCCTCATTTTACTATTCTTCTTAACTACAGGCACAATATTGGATAGCCATTCAACATACCTGGTTGTCCTAATAAAACCTGCCTTGAGTAGTCTAAGAATTTCCTCTTTAACTTTTTCAATCACTTCTGGACTTATTCTTCTTGGTTTTTGCTTGTATGGCCTGAAATTAGGCCTCATAGGGAGCCTATGTTCTACTAATGACCTATCCAATCCTGGTAGTTCATTATAAGACCATGCAAAACAATCTTTATATTTCTTCAGAACAACCAACAACTGGTTCCTGTCAAGAGCATTCAACCAAGCACTTATATAAATGGGCTGTTGTGTAGAACCTTCCCCTAAATTTACTTCTTCTAAGGGGTCTTATATCTGAGAACTTATTGAAGCTCCTTCTTTGATTCCTTCTACCTTCGAAGCAATCTCCTTGCTTTGTTCTGCTCCCAAGTTCTTTGATTCAACATCTTTACCCTCCTCCTCATAAACAAAGTCTGTCCATAAGGCTTCTTCTTCCTGTATCTCTTGGACTTTTGTTTCAATGTCCAATGCACAGTATTTATCAAGGGCCAAAACTCTGGCCTGTTGCTGCTCCTGCTTGCAGCCAATTATCATGGCTTCTTTCTCTTGCTCTTGCACTTTCTAGACTATTGATTTTACATCCAATATTGAGAACTTAATTAGAGCCAAAGACTTGGCTTCTGGGCTTCATTTCTTTGCCTACAACCAGGCATCATTGTCATCTTTAACGAAAACCTCTTCATCAGCACTCTCCTGGACTAAGTGCTTCAGGTGTGTCACTTCCTCATCAGCCGTCACTTCGGTTGAGCCATTAGGTTTTCTCAGTATACTGAGTGGTGTCACTCCCTCAATATACAATTTGGCCTCTACGAAGTTTGCACAGGCTATGAAGGGTTGAGGATCTGCATCAATTTCCTCTGTCTCTCTATTGCCCAAGGCCATCATTATTTTCTAATGTAAAGAGGAAGGCACACACTTGTTAGTGTGAATCCAATATCTACTAAGTAAAGCATTGTACTTAGCATTGTTGTCGATAACGAAGAACGCCGTCATGCAGTCCCTGGTCCCCATACTCAGGTTGATGGGCAGAATTCCCTGAGCCATCTGTTTGTCTCCAGCGAAGCCAGCAATGGTTGTGCTGGTTGGGATTAATCTGGGGTTCCTTTTCCCTAGTTTCTTCAAGGAAGATTTCGATAGTAAGTTCACTGCTGCCCCATTATCCACCAAGACTCGATTCAATTGTATCCCATCGAAGAAGGCCTTGATATACAAAGGCTTGACATGCTGTGTCATAGAGTTCGAGGGATACTCAAAAGGATATGAGAGGTTAATACTCACCTCTTCTTCACTCTCGTATTCAGTTTCCATTGGGGTAGCCATTCCGGATTCATCTTGCACCATACTCACTTGTGAGTCTTCACTAGAGACTGGAATTGGGTCAATTTCTTGACCCTCTTGGTTCTCATCTCCAGCTTGAAATTCATGCGGAAGTATGTGTACCATATTCACTGATACTGGAGGAAACGAGCCAAATTGGATGGATGGCTGGCTGTGCCTGTTTCTCCTCTTGGCCACTTCATTCAGTTACTTCAGAAGCATCTTCCATGCTGCATTCTGGTACTTCATTACTAACAAACTCCTTCGAATGGTCTTTTTTTACTGGCTTTTCAACCAAAAATGTTTGTTCAGCCATGAAAGCTTCGAACATTTTTTCCTCAACTATTTCTTTCTTTTGGCCTAGGCCAACTTCTTCTTCTGTCTCGCTATCACTCTCCATCAAAGCCTTCTCCAATCCTGCTAGACTGAACTTCTTTCTGGCTTTTAGTTCATAGTGAACTTTGGCCAATTGTTCTCTGCTACAACCCATTTTGTCTTGTAGAGTTGGTTTTGGAGTATGGTCTAACTTTGGATTCTTCTTTCCTTCTGTCTGGACCAATGAAAAGCTTTCTCTACTTTCTTTCAAGTCTTTTTGGTATTGAGTATACTTATGCTGAATCTTCCTCCTTTGTGATCTAGAAATTACGGGGACCATATCTGGTTCTTTTGTTTTTGGGTGTTTAAGCAATACCCAATTATTTGGAGCCACCAAAGGAGGTTTGATCATCCTACCTTGGTTTCCAACAGCATCTCTTTGGGTAGACACTTCCCTAGGTTTGTTCTGCATCACAAACCAATCTAGAACTCCAGGTACCCACGAACTTACTGACTCAGCTGTTGAACTGTTTCTTTCCTCCTTCGAAGCCATCTTTGAAGCTGGCTGTGAAGGCCACTGCTTCGCCCTGACTTCATGTTTTGAGCCTAACTCAGGCCTTTGATGAAGGTAGCCACTTTCTGTCCTGCGTGAGGCTGGTTTAAGGGGCCAATCTCTGGCTTTGATCCCATAAATTGAACCCTTCTCCAGTCTCCTTTCAGAATAACTGCTCTCTATTCTGTAATAATTAGGTGGCCTGGACTCATATAAAGGCCTCTTGCCTTTAGAATGCATTCTATCAGCTGTTGGCTCAACCATTAATGGATGCTGCCTAACACTAGTTGGGTATGGCCTTTTATTATAAGCATTGGTTGGTTTAGGACGCCTCTGCACATCCTTGTAATACTGCTTCCCATCAATTGGAAGCCCTTTCAACCACTTGTAGCTCAGTCTGCACCTGGGACACATCCTTTGCATTACAGCTGCCTGTAAAGAATTGTCATCTGGTGCTTCTTCATCAGAGTCTTCCTTCTGGTGTAAGAAACCTTGTCCAATAGCTGGTAGATTTCCAGTGTCTTTCTTGATAGTTGTCTGGTTGGCAACATGTATCTGCACATTGACTTCCTCTAATTCTTTCAAAGACAAGTTCTGGAAGTCTGGCATAATGACATTGGCTGCCACCTCTCCAATTTATGGAAATGGATTACTCTCGATCCCCATGGCTTTATCTGCTTTAGCTGGGAATTTTAAACTTCCTTTCTGAATTTGTTCTTGGATCCTGTCTCGAAAAACAATATAGTTTTTAGTCGAGTGAGACCAAGAATTATGCCATTTACAATACACTTTTCCTTTAAGTTCATCTGGAGATAGAATTTTGACTCCTTTTGGTAACTTAAGGAAGTTGGCCGCAAGCAAATGATCAAAAATGTCATCTGCCTTCATTAAATCGAAAGAGTATTTCCTATGAAGGTCTTTCTTTTTAAACTGCAGGTCAATTGTTGTGTCCTTATGAATTAATGCCTCATAGATCACAGGTTCTTTCCCCACAATCTCTGCTGCATCAATCTCATAATTAGGATCTCTATAATATGTCTTGTATGATGCATTATTTCGATCTTGTTCCTCCTCTAGTAATGCTTCATACCTAGACACCTTATAAGTTAATTCCACAAAGTCTCTGAACTCAGTTGAGTCAAACTTCTTTCGAAGCCTAAACTCTAAGCCATTTTGAGCCAATCTCATGAATTCTGGCTCTGGTAGGATGACCCTACATTTGTTTTGTGCTCTTTTAAATCTGGCAATAAACTGAGTAGCCTTCTCATCAGGCCTTTGACTCAATCTTGCCAAGTCTGCCATGGAAACCTCTGGCTCCGATTAGAAGAATTGAGCATGAAATGCCTCTTCCATTTGTTGCCAAGTTTGGATAGAGCCAGGTGCAAGGTTAATATACCATACAAATGCTCCCCTAGTTAGAGAATTTGGGAATAATCTTAACTTCATATAGTCATTATTAGTAAATTTACCGCATTGAGCAGCAAACCTAGCAATATGCTCCACTGTTGATTGGTTTCCATTCCCATAAAAAAAGGCAAAATCTGGTACCCTAAACCTCTTGGGTATTCATGTACCCTATCTACCCATTCTGGGTACAGTTTCCTGTACACAAGAGTCTAGACCCCCCAAGCCATCGGTCCACACATCTCTCTAACAATATCAGCAATTTGGTCTCTAGGGATCATATTTTGTGCCTGCTGAACCACTACTGGAGAGACAAACACAGGGTTTAGTGGACAACCTTGTGCCTGGGGTCCTCTTAGTCCATAAGGTGGTATATTTGGGACTGGTTGTCCCTGTGGTGCCGGTTGCTGTTGGGGGTGTGGGTAACCCCTTTGAACCTGTCCTGCGAAAGGTGCTGGAATTGGTGTTGTGTCTCTTCCATTTGTAGGAAAACCTTCCAACCTCCTGGGTATAAATTCGAACAAGGGATTAGTGAACCCCCTCGTGCCAGGTATGGCTTCGAACATGGGATTTGGGACCATTCTTATGCCATTTTCTTGTACTGGGCCAAATCCGCCAAGTTGCATGGCTTCACTGTTAAGTACTGATGCATTTTGACCTGCCATAGGCCTCGAAATAGGTTCATACCAAGACTGAGGTGATGGTCTTTCATAGTTTTGATTGCTAGTTTGACTATTAGAATGTCCATTGATTTGCATAGGCTGTTTATCTCTAGCCAATATTTGCTGAGGGACATTTGGAATATCTTCCGTATGTCATGTGTTTGTTGGTTGGTGGGTATTCATTCGATCCAAAAAGGATGTTTCCCACATTTCCATTGTATTCATTAACTGCTGTCCCATGGCATCTACTAGGCCACCTCATGGATTCATTGGCTGAGTAGATGGAACAGTGGATGGTCCAATTCCTTGGCCTCGTCCAATATTCTAAACATGTGGTACTTGTTCCGAAGTGTTGGTCTGTTCGCCCATAGGTTCTGATAAAATAGGTGTCTCCACAGGATGTGTTGTCACATTATCCTCTGGATTAGGTATTTCTACCTCTCCTTCCACGCCTTCTTCCAAGCGTTCATTTTCTCCTTGTCTCCTACGTCTAGGCATTTCAATTAGTACCACTGGGCGTGCCAAAAATATATGTTGGCTTTTTGGCTTTCAAAGGTTACTTTTGTAATTATGAGTGTGCCAGCAAGGATCAATCAGTCCTTACAGAAAATTAATTGCCAACCAATTATCAGACGATTGTGTTTTAGTTCTTTTAGCCTCAATGAAGAAGACTTTTACTGGTGGCTTGATTTAGGAGAATTAAGCAAATAACAATTAAATGAAGAACAATTGAAGCATTTTATTAAAATGAAAAACTTACAATGATCCAAACTCAGCCTCGTAGAGGTTTACAACAACAATCTACTTGAAACTACTCCTATGAATGAAGTGCAGTGCAGGAATTTTAAAGTACAGAAATGTAAAGAACAGGAAATGTAAAATTGGAAAGGAAATAAAGTAGAATAAGACTGGTTTTTTGGATCTGAGTCTGGGACTTTTTTTTGGAGCCTTCTCTGCTATTTATACTTCTCAAGGATGACCATCGAACTGCATTTCCAACCGTCGAACTACTTCTTCATGATCGCTGATCATGTTGCCTTATAATTAGCTCCACTATGCCATCACTTGCAGTTAAGCTTCCCTCCTAATTTTGAATTTGAATGTGAGTAACCGTTGAAGCCACATCACTTTGCATCTCTTTGCTGATCCAATGCTGCTCAGATCTCGTAATAACCAATACTAACCGCCACGTGTACGATCATGATCGAAGACTTGAATAGTCTTTCTGTATTACCCTTATTCTGCCACGCGTCAAATTGTAATTGGCTTATACAAAATATGCAGCCAACAGAAGCAAAATCAACTTAAATACATTTTTAAAAAATATCTAAAAGCAAAAAAAAAAAAAAAAAAAAAAAAAAAAAAAATTATTTTGCTTTTTAACTATATTGATTTACAAGTTTTAAAAAAAAAATGACACCAAACATGATATGAATAATGTCACCTCAATAGTAAATTTGGAGATTATGAAATTAACATTGGTCTTTTTTTCAACTATATATATCATGCCACAATCAACAGGAACATTCATAATCAAAATTAATCAAATAAATTCTCAAAATAAGAAAATATATATATATACATATATCAAAAATATACAAAAGGAACCAAGGCCACACACGTATGTAGAAAAATTCAAATCATTGACATTCATAATCAAAATTAATACAAATAAATTCTCAAAACGAGAAAATATATATATATCAAAAAAATATAAAAGGAACCAAAACCACACACGTGTGTAGAAAAATTCAAATCATTGACGTCTCACAACGTGTAGGAAGTCCTCTGAGAATGGCCCCATAGAGATGTTAATTGTTGGTCCTGAGTCATACCATGCGGTGTCCTAGGTGTATTTGAAAGCAAAAATGACTCGTAGCTCGACTTTTGGAAGGCTCGAATGGCCCGAACTGCCCAAAACGACGTCGTTTTGGGCAGTTTTTTTTTTTTTTTTTTCTTTTTCTTCTTTATTTCTTTCCTTTTCATTCTTTCCTTTCATTCTTTCGAACAACACAGAGACAGAGAGGGAAGACAAGAGGAGGGAGGAAGAGAGAGAGAGAGAAGGGAGGAGAGGAGAGGAGAGAAGAGAAGAGGCGATCGACGGTGATGTCGGTGATGGTGGCTGCGATCGACAGTGATGGTGGCCCGATCTCCTCTTTCAAACTTTTTTTTTTTTTTCTAAGTAGGTCTGGATCTAAAAAAAAAAATTTTAATTATTGATGATGATGATAATGTTGATCCGGATCTGCAGACCAAGGCAATTTTTTTTTTTTTTTTTGTTGATGAAGATGATAATGATGTTGAAGATGTTGAAGATGATGAACAAGATCTGCAGAAAAACAATTTTGTGTTTTTGGAGCAGATTTTTTAATGTTGATTTGTTGGAGCAGATTGTTTAATGTTGATTTGTTGGAGCAGATTGTTTAAGATGATGAACAAGATGATGAACAAAATCTGCAAAAAAATGCTCCAGACAAGATCTGCAAAATTGATGAAGATAAACCCAGCTTCCTCTTTCTCTCTCTGTTCTGCAAAATTGATGAAGATAAACCCAGCTTCCTCTTTCTCTCTCTGTTCTTCATCTTTTTTCTTCATCTTCAAAGAGAGAAGGAAGGAAAAAAAAAAAAATTTGAAAACGACGTCGTTTGGACTCGGGCCATTCGAGCCGCGATGATTTCAAGCTACCAATCGCGATTGATTTGAAAGGGATAGAATTTTTTTGGGTGAATAAAAAGGGATAGAATTTATAATTTTGTATTAAATGTTTGAAAAATATGAATATGCATGGAGATTTTTGATTGGTTATGAGAATAGTCACATGATGCCCTCAAACCAATTAATAATTTTTTCGTCCCTGGTTAGTTTCATATGTGTGGGTCCATCTTATTTTTATGCGATAATTTTTTCAAAAATGAGTGAAACCCCAGTGGAGGTGACCCCTACCACCCCCAGTGAATACTGATTGGTTCACAATTTTTTTTTATTTTTATTTTTGTCCTCCTATCTTTGACCCCTACATGTATATGGAGGTGGTGGGGGTCACCCCCAAGTGGAGGTCTGTATCAGTGCTAATAATTTTTTCTGCATGTAATATTATTGTTAGTCATTATTCAACTCATTTTTTAAACAATAAGTTTAAGTGTAGAGGTGAAACACAAAATTAAATACAAATGTTTAATAAGAGATGGTGTAGGCAATTAAGAACGTAATAAACAAATCTTAAATAATCCCTAATTCTTGGCGAAATATTTGTCTTCTTTGTGAAATATCTGTCTCATTCTGATTTTTTATACATAACTTACTACTTTTAGAATGGTGTAGGCAATTAAGAACGTAGAACTTTTCCACCAATGCAATTATATGGAAGCATTTTTCAAAAGAATAATTTTATTGTTGCGCTTTTAATACTTTCAATATATATCATTCTTAAATTTTTTTTATTACAATTTTAACCCACACTAAAATTATTTTTTAGACAAATTTCTAAACCGTAATCTCTCAATTCACACCATCATCATCATCACCACCAGCCACTCCGCCAAGCTCTACCATCTCTAGCTACTGTCCCAAACCACCACCATCACGACGTCCTTTTTGGCTACCATCATAGTCTAGTTTTTACCGTTGGCTGCCATTATCACTAAAATCTCAACCGCCATCACCAATAGGGAAAGTGAGATTTGGAAAACCCAGATCTAGAAAAAAAAGAAAAAGAAGAAAGAGTTAGGTTATGATGGTTGGGGTGGCTATGAAGGTCGATTCCACCAACTTCTCACCTCTGTATGTTGTCCCCGAACTACCACAACAACGATGACTTTCCTTTTCAGCCACCATCGTAACCCTCTACCGTCATCACAACACATACCGTGCAAAGAGAGAGAGAGAGAGAGAGAGAGAGAGAGAGAAAATTGATACGGAATTTGTTATCCCAGGTAGGCAACCTAAGAGGCAGGTGAATTGGGGTTCTAAATAAATTGCCAAATTTAAAATTAACCTAAATAATAAATAAATTCATATGCTCAATAATATAAAATAAAGTAATGAAATAAAATGAGTAAAGGGAAGAGAAATCAAACACAATGATTTATAGTGATTCGGCACACCGGACCTACGTCCACCCCCTAAGTATCCTCCTTAGGAATTTCTCCACTATTTTTTAAATGGTAATTGCACCACTAGCTTCACGGATGCTAGTAAACCTTTACAACAAGTGACCAATCCCGATCACTCCGACTAATTTAGAATCGGGTGCTTAGTCACACCTAACCAAGTAATTTTATCTCAAAAATCACTCACAAAAATATCCCAACTAGTATTGAATTTGGTGCCTAATCACACCTAACCCAAGTGATTTTATCTCAAAAAAATCACTCACAAAAACTCTATCTTTTTACAAGAATAATATGAATAAGGGATAGAAAATCCTTTTACAATTTCACTCAAACTCTCAACAAATTTTCTCACAGAAAATATATAACTTAATGAAGCATAATACAATATTTGAGAATATTTCAATATAACAGATTTTTCTCTTCCTGACATCTTGATTTTTCTTTACACGAAACACTTTTATATATATCCAAAATTATATCAGTTGGAGAAGAGACGCTTCTCATTCTAAGTTCGACCCCTTTTCATTCTAAGTTCGACCCCTTTGACACACAAAGCAACGGGCCAATTTCTCATTTCAAAATTTGTAGGCTGAGGATTTGAATTAAGAGTCAAACATTGCTTTCAATGAATAGTAATTTCAATATTTTCAAAATGTCTGCTGTAAAATCAAATGGTGTACGGTGACTTTTCTAATAAAATATTTGAATATACAGTAATTTTTTTATTAAAATATTTGAATGAATAGTAAAATCTCTTTAAATAATATTTATATTAGATGTAAAAATATATACCCTATCTAAAATCTTTGTAGCTATTGTAGAGATTTTAGATATATAAAAATAACCCACCACCCTATGTGGGTATATCAAATTTGTCAAAAAGTGAAGTGTTAAATAGATTTTATGCATAGTAATTTTCACGAATTCCAAACATGCACAGTAAATATTTTGTATCAAATAATGTAAAATATGTGTATTGAAAAATCACAATTTATCCCTAAATATTTTAGATATCATCAAAATTAAACCACATGATTAACAAGATTGATAGACGAGCTGAGGATGACGATGACGATGGCGACGGGAAAAGTGGGAAGCTGAAGGGTGTTAAATATAGTAAGGATATATTCTGTCTGTGATTTGTAAAGTGTATAATCATACTTACCATGATATAAGTATAATAAAAGGGTAGGCGGCGAGGCGACTGGGACAGGGGTGGCGGCCAGTAGTAGATAGGATATGGGAGTGTTGGAGAAGATGAAGAAGATATGTTAGGGTTTTTCAAAAATTGATGGTGTGAAATAAGAAAAAAAAAATTAAATAATTAAAATAATATGTGGTGTAAAGGTCTTATTTGGAAATAAATTATTTTAATAATTTTTAACTTTTTACAAAAAAAATATATATATACAAAATATAAAAAAATAATAATATAATAATTTATAATAATATTTTAACTTTTTAACTAAAAATAAAAATGGTCAAACGAGACCTTGTGGAGTAAGAGTTTGTCTCGTGTGGATTTAGAATTACCCTTTTAAAAGTCAAAATGAGTGTCTTTCTCAATTCATCGCCTAACCAAGCTAACTTTCGAAAGTGGATTGGACCTTCTCCTATTCTGTGGGCCATTATTAACTATTTTAAAGATTTATTAGATTTATGCATGAATTATTTATTGAATAAAAATTAAATTAAATTAATAACTATAATTATAATTATATTTTTTTTTTCATTTTTTATCTTAAAAAATGCGCATTATTATTACAATCAAACTAATCCATTTTTATGAATATGAAAACAATAAAATTATATTATCATAAATGATTAGATCAATGTGATATTTTCAAAAAAATACAATCAAATGTAAGTTTTTAAAAATAACTTTAAATTAATAATAAACTCTATTAAAATTAATAATTAAAATCTTAAATTTTCAATAAATTTATAACTAAAAATACTACTAATTTTTTTTATTTATAAATAATCTACTCGACAAAATTAAAAATAAACCAAATGGCTCATCTAAGTGGAACTAGTGATGGCCAAGCATGAATTACAGGCCTAGTTTGCTTTTTTTTTTTCTTTTTCTTTTTTTCAATAGATATAAGAATAATTACATTTTAAAAAATAGTTACATCATTAAACAAATTACTAATTCACAATAGTTAAAAAAATCAACAAATTTATCAAGTCAAGCCCAACAACCACTACTAATCCTATACAATTTTCATAATGAGAGAGAAATAAACCAATCCCCATATATATATATTTATAAGATTGGATATGATTAGATTATTGATAGGATTGTGAAAAATAAATTATATTATAAAATTAGATGGGAAGAATATCATGGGATAATAGATGAAGAAATAATTAAATATAATTATTTTTGACAATTGAATATATATATTTTTTGAAATCAAATCATCTTATTTTTGTAATCTTTTTATATTATTATTAAAATTATTTAAAATTTTAGTACCATATAAAGCAAGCAATGAATTAATAATTACCCATTATCCCCTTATCCCGCAATAAGAAAAATATTTGCGAAATGTATTTACAATTCTATCCATAATAATATGATAAAATATGTGTTAGTTTTAATTTATTATTCATTTAATGATAATAGATGCCAATTTCTATAACACATTATTGTGTGAATGAATTTATAAATATAAATGCTTGCGTCACTATGTTGCACTGCTCCTTGCCTATATATATAGAGAGGATAGGGAACATCCATCCACATCGGAGGCCCACCATCACCAACAAACAAAAAGATGGAAGCAGCCAAACAACAAACACACACCCATTTCATCCTGGTACACGGTCTTTGCCATGGAGCTTGGTGTTGGTACAAACTCAAACCACTGTTGGAGTCTCATGGCCACAAGGTCACTGCCCTCGACCTCTCGGCATCCGGTATCAACATGAAGAAGATAGAAGAGATTCGCACTTTTTATGACTATACGGTGCCGTTGATGGAGGTCATGGAATCGCTTCCTCCGGGCGAAAAGGTGGTTCTCGTTGGGCACAGTCTTGGTGGCTTGAACTTGGCTCTTGCCATGGACAAGTTCCCCCAGAAAATCTCCACTGCTGTCTTCCTCACTGCTTTCATGCCCGATACTGTGCACAAACCCTCCTTTGTTATCGAACAGGTACAGATTATATAGAAATTCATCGCAGAATCAGATATAAAAATAGTCATACAATTACAAGGCCCAGCCACTAATGCTAGAAACGTCTAAATCACTCATACACCATGCGCGTATTTGTGGTTTTTGTTTTCTACTTCGCACTTCATTTATTGGGTTATTTATTTGGTACAGTTTTTTCTAGGTTAATAATAATTAATAATCAAAATGTAAAAATTAAAATTTCTCATTCTCATGCTTTCTAATAATAAGTTGTTTTTAAATTGAGAAAAATTCACATTAGTGAGTGATGATTTTTTTTTTTTTAAATTGAAATAATGATAAGTTCATATTATTAATTGATCATAGTATTGTTAATGCTAGAATAATATTTAATATTAATGATAAGTTCATATTAATATTAACGCTGTGTTTGGTTGAAGGATTTGGGAATAGATTTGGAAACGGAAAGGAAAAAGGTGTGTGAATTAGATAAAATGTAGGTATATTTTATTCATATTTTACCTACATTTTCATTTTTCCTTTCTAAATCTCTCAAGCAAACACAGTGTAAAGATAATTTTTTTCCCTCTTATTCTAGCTTTTTATGTTTCAAGTATTTTTTTTAATTTATTTCAAAAGGTAAGTTATGTTCAAAATTAAATAGAAAATGACATATTGATAGTCACTTAATATACAAATATTTTATTATATATAATTCACATTTTGACCAAACTCAAACTCTAATACAAGAGTAATTTTAGGCAATATGAAAGAAATATCATCTTAATGTGTGGTATTTTATTGTATGTAATTCAAAGATGGATAATTTTCATGAAACTTTTTATGATGTGCCTAGCATTATTCTTGATATAATAATATTTTTTTATAATATAATATTTTCTGTCTAATTTAAAATAAAATTTAACATTATGAGTAAATTTGAAAAAAATAAAAAATACATAAAAAGTCCAAAACAAGAAGAAAAAAAAAATTAAAGACAGTGAAGAAATTGTCAAATTTATTCATAATGGTTTACACAATAGATAAGGAAGCAAAGATAATGGTTGGTTTGTTAGGACCAACAAATCAATGGCTTAAGCCAAGACTTCTAGCGTACTTGGTAAATATTTGGGGGTTAAGATCTGTTCACAAGGTTTGGCGTGGTAAAGGATGTTTTCATACCACAAAAGAGAAGGCGATCCACAAATTCAAGATTTGGGTTTGTTCGGTACGATTGTTCCATTGCAGCCAATGTAGCAGAACAAAAAGCAAATGGGATATGGATAGATGACAAATCCCTGTCAGTCAAATTTGCAGAGCATGCTAAGCAAAAGGAGTCAAGGCAAAGGCTGAGATCCACAGCACCAAGACAACAATCGACAAGGCACATACCAGCCATGGCAAACAAAAACATATGGACCCACGGCATTGATGGCAGATCCTTCGCGGAAGTTATCAAAGGGGCCCAACTCAGACCTACATCAAGAATAACCATCAGAGTAACAGAGACTGAAAATGGTTGGCTGCACGAGAGTCTAATTATGCAGCTCAAAATGGGGCATTCTATTCTACAGGTGAAAAATGAGCTCACTAAAAGAGGTGAACAGAATGTGTTGGTTAGGGAAGGAGGAGGACGCGGCGTGTTACTATCATTTCCCAGCAAAGAAGATCTGCAGAATAAAAAACCTCTGATCCTAGATTGGTTTCAGGAATGGTGTGAATATATCACCGAATGGAGACCAGGTTTGCATCTTCAGTAAGAGAGGCATGTCTGGGTTAATTGCTATGGGGTTCCTCCTAACCTTTGGAGCTCCAATACCTTCAGAGAGATAGCAAGATTATGGGGGGAGTTGGTCTTCCTAGATGGTCATATTAGCGCACCCAAATCTTTTCACTGTGGCAGATTTAGCATAGTTACAAATGTCATGGATCCGATAAACACTAGCATCAATCTAGAGTGCAACGGAAGAATTTATCCTATTAGAGTCTTTGAAGAGCAGTCCATTGAGGATCCTAACACAAGCTCCAAAGAAACATCTTCCAAGGATCTAGTTGAAGCTGTTGGTTCCAAAGTTAATGGTACATTGCAAAATATTTAGCATAAGCCCTCAGAGGAAGAAAATGATGACAAGGCTGCTAAAGTGGAAGGTGACGCGGCAGGAGTGATTGAAGTAGCAAATGAAGTTGTGACATCTCGGTTGAAGGGTAAGGGTGAGCTAGTTGTTGAGGGCAGCTGGAGCAACACTTCAGCTGTGGCAGAGACCGTTTTTTGTGCGGGAAATTCAAATGATGAAGGTGCATGTGCTGTGGAATCATCATTACCAACAGTATGTCTACAGCAGAAGCAGCGGTGTAATCCAATTACTCAAAAAGGTGATGGAAATCAGCTAGATATAGCTGTGGGTACTCTGTAACAGAGTGTAGAGTGTAATCATTTTCTTCAAAAAGCAGCCCCCCTAGCCTCTCTAGCCCTTTCCGTAGATGGGCAACCTCTCTCCCCAGGCTATATAAAAAGCCTAAGTGAGTCATTTAAAGACAGACCTGGCATTTGCCTTGAGGTAAACTTGGGCCAAGGCCACAGTGGTCTGCAACCCACTACGTTAGCCTAAGTGGATCTGCAGCCCATGGAGACATTTAGTTTTAGCCCACCAGCAGCAGATGAGGCACCTCAGTCGAAGATCAACACTACAATCAGCCCATCAGGCTCCATCAGGAACCGATTAAAGAAAGGTAAAAGAAAAGGCAGCAGATGCGATAGGATTAAACACCAGTTACTTGCAGGCAGATTTCCTGGGTTTCCTAAGAGAATGGGGTATAAAGGTGCAAGTTCAAGCAAAGGCATCATCAAAGGAGCTAAATCAAGATCTTCAGTTGAACCTATCTCCTCCAGCTCTATTTCAGTAGGGGACATTCTCCAAGAGGCACATGCAACACTGCATGTAGGGGAAAGGCTAGGCTTTGATTTTAAGGGTCAAGAAGCTGAGGTCATAAAGCAATTCATACATATGGAGGAGTAGGACAAAGAAAGATTAGGTAGAGGGATTGGCATGGTGGAATAACTAACACCTACTGGGGGAATTTGGGAGTCAATCTATTTCCAATGAAGTTGCTGACCTGGAATATCAGAGGAGTTGGGAGGCCTGCAAAGAGAAGGAAAATTAGGAAGCTTCTACTTGATAGAACAATAGATATGGTCTTACTTCAAGAAACAAAACAATCAAGCACTGATAATTTGTGGGTGAAGAGTATTTGGCCTAGGGACAAGATGGAATTTATGTCTGTGGATGCTAAAGGCCTAGCAGGTGGGTTGATTTGCATCTGGGACCCGGAATTCTTCCACCTTTCAGACTGTTGCTGCAGCAGAAACTTCATCCTACTGTCAGGTAAAATTCAAAACTCTTTTGATTGTGTAATTATCAACACCTATGCTCCAAATGATGTAGTAAGAAGAAGGGAATTGTGGGTAACCCTACTTAACCTAAAGCATTCCTACTCAAAACCATGGTGTCTCGGGGAGGACTTTAATGAGATCAGAACAGTAGGGGAAAGGATAGGAGTCTCATGCAGGGATAGGGGCATGAAGGATTTCAATCAATTCATAGATAATTGTGAGGTGGTGGATGTGCCAATGATAGGTAGAAAATACACTTGGTGCAATGCACTGGATGGAAATAAATGGAGTAGAATTGACAGGTTCCTCATTAGCCCTGAGTGGTTGATAAGGTTCAAGCTAAAGCTTTGGGGCCTTCCCAGAACCGCCTCTGATCACTGTCCACTTGCACTTATGGAGGATGAAAGGGATTGGGGGCCTAAACCATACAAGTTTCTAAATGCTTGGCTCTTGCACCCGAACCTAACTTCTATGGTGGAGACCACTTGGAGGGAATCGCAGTTGCGAGGGTCTGATGGACTCACCCTGAAAAAGAAACTGCAGGTTCTGAAAATGGCATTAAAAAAGTGGAGTAAAGAAGTCTATGGTAATGTTGCAAACAAACTAAAAGATACAGAATCTGTCCT
This sequence comes from Camellia granthamiana, assembly GCA_036172215.1. Taxonomy (NCBI): domain Eukaryota; kingdom Viridiplantae; phylum Streptophyta; class Magnoliopsida; order Ericales; family Theaceae; genus Camellia; species Camellia granthamiana. The sequence goes on along the minus strand of CM069903.1, from coordinate 26,000,479 downwards.
GCATGAACTAGACCTAATAGCTGAGACAAGACCCTTGGATGAGGCAGCGTTGAAAATACTAAGAGAGAAAAGAAATGAAAAGTGGTCACTAAGCAGGAAGATGGAATGGGAGTGGCTCCAAAAGTCGAGGATGGACTGGACACTAAAAGGTGACAGGAACACCAAATTCTTCCACGCAATGGCAAGTAGTAGGTAAGCTAGAAACACCATCAACTCCATTACAGTAGGGGATGCGTCATTCGAGGAGCCAAATGATATCAAGCATGAGGCATGGAATCATTTCTCAAAATTATTCACAGATGATTGGAAGATCAGACCTATCTTAACTGGAGACTTTAAGAGTGTTAGGCTCAGTACTTCTTTTCATTTGCTAGAAGCTGAATTTGCTGAAGAAGAAATTTGGGCAGCAATCAAAGTCTGCAATGGGAACAAAGCCCCAGGCCCAGATGGTTTCAAGTTGTTGTTCTTTCAGAAATTCTGGAAGCTACTCAAAGATGATATTCTAAACTTTATGAAAGACTTCTATGTTAATGGCAAACTGGCTCCAGGTTTAAGCAGTTCTTTTATAACTCTCATCCCAAAAAAGGAGAAACTTGTGTCCTTAAGTGAATATAGACCCATTAGTTTGATTCGCTCTGCCTACAAAATTCTCTCCAAAGTACTCACAGCTAGGCTTCAACAAGTCATGCCTACGGTAATTGGGGACTCACAATCAGCTTTCCTAGGGGGTAGAAGCATTCTTGATGGAGTCTTGATCGCAAATGAAATTGTGGATGGCTGGGAAAAATCCAAGAAAGCAGGGTTGCTCTTTAAATTAGACTTTGAAAAGGCTTTTGATTCCATCAATTGGAACTTTCTATTCTCAATGCTTACAAATTTTGGGTTTGGTCAAAAATGGATCTTATGGATGCGGGAATGCGTCTCCACTGCGAGAATTTCAGTTCTTATCAATGGCTCTCCAACCAAGGAGTTCAGTCCCCAAAAAGGTCTTCGGCAAGGTGATCCCTTATCACCACTCCTATTCAACTTGGTTGTTGAGGCCCTGAACATACTATTTCAGAGAGCTATGGAGTTGAATTTGCTCAAAGGGGTATCTATTGGATACAACCAAGTGCGACTCTCCTACCTACAATTCGCAGATGACTCACTATTGTTTTGCGAAGCTGAGCTGTCAGAAGTCTTAGCTTTGAAAAGAATACTCAGATGTTTTGAAGTGGCTTCAGGCCTTAAAATCAATTACCACAAAAGTGTGGTCTGTGGTGTTGGTATTTCAACCTCTGAACTTGCTGTTTTTGTATCCCTACTGAATTGTAAGACCCAAACTCTTCCAATTAAGTATCTAGGATTGCCGTTGGGTGCTAATCCAAGGAGAAAGAAAACATGGCAACCTGTCATTGATAAGTTTAAGTTGAGACTTGCGGGTTGGAAAATGAGACTCCTCTCCTTCGCAGGACGATTAATATTGGTGAAAGCAGTTCTATCAAGCTTACCTGTATACTTCTTATCTCTGTATAGGCTGCCTGAAGGAGTTACTAAGGAGATAGATAAAATTCAAGCCTCATTCCTATGGGGAGGCACAGATTCAAGGCACAAAATCCACTTAGTGAAATGGGCAGAGGTTACAAAGAGCATAAAGCAGGGTGGTTTGGGCATTAGAAGAGTTAGGGATGTAAATGTGTGCCTACTCCTAAAGTGGTGGTGGAGGTTTGCAACTGAAGATGACTCTTTATGGAAGAAAGTCATCTGTAGCAAATACAAATTCCTTGATGGGAGATGGTTCCCAAACCTCAGCCCAAGCATCAAGTCTTCAAATATCTGGAATGGCATTGTTTCTGTAGTGGAGCTGAATGTGTCCCTCTTTCAATGCTATGCCAATAACCTACAATTAAAGGTGGGTAATGGAGGTAGAATCAGGTTTTGGATTGATAATTGGTGTGGAGATATTTGCCTAAAAGACAAGTTTCCTCGGATCTTCAGATTGTCACTCAATAAGGATGGGTTACTCAAGGACTTCGTGGATGTCTCTGGCCCTACAAAGCATTGGGTTTTCACATTTAAGAGGCCTCTCTTTGACTGGGAGAAACGCGAGCTACTTAGACTCACTGCCACCCTATCTCTAACTCCCACGCTAAATCTGGAAGCCCATGATAGTGCAGTGTGGCTAGAAGCTACAGCAGGGCAGTCTCTTCCCTCGGTATTTTATAATCATACCAGCACTGTCCATGGTGCTTGTGATAATTCTATTCGTCTAGTGTGGAACAAGCAACTTCCGCCCAAAGTGCAATTTTTCAGCTGGCTTGCGTGGAAATATAAGTTAAAAACCTCTGTCTTCCTTCAGCGTATTGGTATTTTGGACGGGTCTGCCTCTACTCTTTGCATCTTCTGTCAAGCGCAGTAGGAAACAGTAGAACATGTACTAATCTCTTGCCCTCAGGTGTGGAAAGTCTGGACTGGGCTATTACAATGGTGGGGGACTACTTGGGTTGTCCCAAATTCTGTCCTAAATCTGCTGCTATGGTGGTCATTTCATGATTGTAGAAAGTCTGAACGTCGAATTTGGAGCGCCATCTCTCTAGTAACTTTCTGGTCCATTTGGAAACATAGGAATGAATGTCTCTTTCAAGCTTATTTGCCAAATCTGCAGGAGCTGCAAGAGCTCATTGTCACTAGAATTGCCATTTGGCTGAAAGCTACGTCCACAGAGCTCCACTTCCCGATTAATGACTTCCTCTACAACATCTCAGCTGTTAGGCACTGTCTTAATGAAGGGTAAACAAACAAGTGAGTTACAACTGGGGTGCTCAGTGAAGCTTAATGAATTGGTTTAAATTTGGGGGTTTAGTGAATGGGGATTCTAGTGAGCTACTGCTGATCTGTTCCATTTTGATTGATGCACTGTTTTAGTATGTTTCTGATTTGTTTATCTGTCCTATGGCTGCGTTTTGTTATATGTTTCTGCTGGGTTGGTTTTGATCTGAGTTTTGCGTGCTGCTGGGTTTGTTTACCTGCTGTTTCTGTTATTTTGAGTTTGCATGCTGCTATTTTGATCTGAGCAGAGGCAATAACGTTCTATCTGTTGGTCTTGCAGCAGCATCGGGTGTTAGTTTGGTCTGGGGGGATTTGAATAGCTGCAGCATCTGTTGTGCTGCTGTGGGTATTTGGCAGCTGCAGCTCTGCTGCTTTCTGTCTTTCTTTCCTGTTTGTTCGGTTGGTTGCTCACCAACCTCGGCGGCGCTAGCAAATGATAGGATGGGCTCCGTTGTGCCAACCTGGTTTGGATGATTGAGCCCATTGTGATGCTTATGCGCCCGCTTTCCTTTATTGATGTCTTGTACTCTATTCTATAATTTCATCAATAAAGCTTCTTTGTTTTGCCGTTCAAAAAAAAAAAAAACCTTTTGAGTGTAGTGCAATTGATTAGAAGGTTAGTCTCAAGTTGTTACCGCAGCATTTGGTATGGGTTCAATACTTCCCGCTGCGAGAGTCCTAACTTAAGCAGAACTTATCTTGAGAAGTTAGGGTAAATTTTTAGGTTATAATCTCTTACTCAGAACGAACGATAGGACACCCACTGCTTTAGACCTGCGGAAGAGAAGAAGAATTTCACTATAACAAAATATATATATATATATCAATGGCCCACTTGCAAGTTCAAGCTACAATACAGACCATGTTAAAAACGAGGCAATCGTTAGTTGAGTAAATAGCCAATCAGTGGGATGTAAAAAAAAATAAGGGAAAAATATATTTAAAATATGAATTATTCTCTATAATTTGAAAAATTATAAATATATCATTATAAAAAAAAATTATTTAACAAAATTAATTAAAAAATAAAATTTGTATTCCTATATAATAATAAAATTATTTAAATTATTAATTAAAATATATTTCTGATATCATTAAAAATTATTAATTAACTTGATAATTTATTAATAAAAATGATCATTTGTTATGAAATTAAAAATTTCAGATGACGGAATAATTTGTAGAACCATAGGGGGCAATTTGTATTTTAAACAAACTTCAATTGGTGTATTTGTAATTTATCCAAAAAATAAATATCAATTCTATTGAAACTTTTGTAAATTTGACTTTTAATGTAATAAAATTTTGCCATTAATATATAAATATTTTCTCTCACTTTCATTGAAATAATATTTTCTCTGTATTGTTGTTGGAAGAAATATATCTAGTGTTTTAATTTGATTGTTATTAATTTAAATAGTAAGATTAATGCGGATCTATCTCGTAGGTCTCTTTGCATTTTATGAGCAAAGCTTGCAGGCTTTTCTCCCAATTCGCTCGCTTTAAGAGGTCGTAGCCCAAAGTGTTGTAGTACTATCCAATAATTTTAAATAATTAAAGATATTAAAATATTGTTTGCCTTCAGTCCTTAATTATTATTATTATTAGTTTGGCACGTCTTACTAATTTGTTAATTATTGGTTGGCGGAGGAAAGCATTGTAAGAAAAATTAAGGGGGCAATGTTAGATTTCATCATAAAATTTTAAGAAATAATCTATTTTTATGAAATTTTAAGAAATAATCTAATGTGGTAAGTAACAAAATAAAAAAAGTAATTTACCTTAATGTAAACTAGCATATCACCCGTACTATGCACGTAATAAAATAATATATTATTTAATAAAAATATGATAATTATATTTAATTTTTTTATATTATATAAAATAAAAGTTAAATGGAAGCAAACCAATCGAGATTTTTTTAATTGTTTACAATTAAGAAAATCCAAAAATTAGCATGAGATTGATCAGAAGGATTCTCACTAAAAATCTCATTTTGCTTATATAAATAGGAGTATAAGATTCACTTTATCTAAGTGAAACAATTCACTTTTTTTCTCCTTTTCTCAATGTGAGATTATAAAATAAAAGTTAAATGAAAGCTAACCAATGGGGATTTTTTTAATTGTTTAAAAGTTAACGATTGGTTTGGCAAAAAATTTGTTTCAAATCAAGCAATCTTAACAGTTTAATCTTTAATTAGGTCAATCTTTAATTTATTTCAAATCAAACAAATTTAACCAATATATTTTGATAAAACCACTAAAATCGCAATTAAACTAGCGAATCAGTCAAACCAAAAACGGTTCACCCTATCGACTAGGTCAAAGGACGAATCAACTTATACAAAAATTAATTAATTAAAAGTTTTATATTTTATTTTAGTTTTAAAATTTAAACTGTCTTGAGCTGAAATATACACAACACTACAATATTAAATGGGAGCATAAGGTTTATATAGTGAAATAACTCACTTTTTCCTCCTGTTCCTGCTGTGGGATTATAAAATAAAAGTTAACAATTGTTTGGACAGGAAATTCATTTCCAATCAAACAATCTCAGTTATTCAATTTTTAATAATGTCAATCTTAGCTTATTTCAAATCAAACAAATCTAAACAATATATTTTGATAAAATAACTAAAACCGTGGTTAAACCCGTGAATCAGTCAAACCAAAAACGATTCAGCCTAATCAGCTAAGTCAATACCAACCAATTTACAACAAAATTAATTAATTAAAACCTTTAAATTTTATTTTAAAATTTAAACCATCTTGAATTGAAATATGTACAATACTATAATATTAAATGAAAGTATAAGATTTATTTTATATAAGTGAAACAATTAACTTTTTATTTATTTTCTCGATGTGGGATTGTAATTATTTTAAAATTAAATATTATGAGAGTTTCAAAATCTCATACAAAATTATTTTTAAAATCAAAACGTCTATATGGGATTGTACAATAAAAGTTAACTAGAAGCTAACAAATAGAGATTTTCTTAATTGTTTAAAATTAAGAAAAAAAAATTTAAAAAAAATTGATATTAATTATAGGGTTTTTTACTAAAAATCTTTTTTTGCTTATATAAATGAGAGTATAAGATTCACTTTATATAAGTGAATTAATTCACTTTTTCCTTTTTTCCCGATGCGAGGTTGTAAAATAAAAGTTAAGTAGATATGCACATTGGATTGCAGATTAAAACCGTGTTTACAAAAGCACCTTCACATTGCACCTTCACATAGCACAGGTGATATGTTAGGAGTATTGTACATGTGTTCTTAAACACACAAACAAAAAAATTTGGTATTCATTATAGGATTTCTCACTAAAAATCTTCTTTTGCTTATATAAATGGGAGCATAAGATTTACTTTATATAAGTGAAATAATTCATTTTTTCCTTCTTTTTCCTTATGTGGGACTGTAAAATAAAAGTTAAATGGAAATTAACCAATGGAGATTTTCTTAATTGCTTAAAATAAAGAAATTTCAATAATTTATATAAATCGGAGTATAAAATTCATTTTATGTAAATGAAATAATTCACTTTTTCTTTTATTTTTTTCTCCCGATTTGGGATTGTAAAATAAAAGGTAAATGGAAGTTAGCCAATAGGAATTTTCTTAATTGTTTAAAATTAAGAAAATTCAATAATTTTAGAATAAAAGTGTTTGGATTTTTTAAAAGGTCTCTCCCTTAAAACTCCCTTTATAAGATTCATTTTATATAAGTGAAACAACTCACTTTTTCATTCTTTTCTTGATATGGGATTGTAACACTTTATATAAGTGAAACAACTCACTTTTTCTTTCTTTTCTCGATGTGAGATTGTAATTATTTTAAAGTTAGATATTATAAGAGTTTTAATATCCCATACAAAATTATTTTTAAAATCAAAACTATATGAGATTATTAAATAAAAGTTAAATGGAAGTTAGCCAATGGAGATTTTCTTAATTGTTTAAAATTAAGAGAAAAAAAAAATGAGTATGAGATATTGATTATAGGGCTTCTCACTAAAAATCTATTTTTGTTTATATAAATGAGAGTATAAGATTCACTTTATGTAAGTGAAACAATTTACTTTTTCTTTCTTTTATTGATGTGGGATTGTAAAATAAAAGGTAAATAAAAAGTTGTCAACGGAAATTAGAGAGACATAGTTTAGCTTGGTGAATTTAGCATACTCGATCATTTTGTAAACTCATATGCATTTTAAAAAAATAAAAAATCAAATTCATTCTAAAGTCATGTTCATGTGATTTCAATGTATTTATCTTTAACACAAATATATGATCTATTTATAAAATTATATATATTATTTATTTTTAAAAATTAAATATAATAGAATTACGTGATTATAAATGATAGTCTCGCTCAAAGTAAATCGAACTTTAATTTGTTCAGAATGTTGTTAATAAAAATTGAAAATAAATCAAAGTCGATCAACTGACATCTTTTCCCCTCCGACATGTGCCTTGTTACATTGTCATCCATGTGGTCATAATCGTGGAATTAACTTGCATCATTACATTTGGAGTAAAATATTATTTTAAAAATATAATTAATTGGACCCAATTGGGAGAGATGGGTGACGGCCTCCAAATTTTGAAACCCTTTTATTATTATAATAATAATAATGATAACATTAATTATTAAAAAAAACCTTTAAATTATATAAGTTGGCCTCCTATTAAAGAGGCATATTTTCAACGTACAGTTTGGTGAACCATCAACCTAAACTATGATAAAAGCTTCCAACCTAAACTATTTCAACCTAAACAATTCACTCTATTCCAACCTAAATAATTCACTTTTTCTTTCCTTTTTCGATGTGGGATTTTCAAATAAAAGTTAGCCAATAGAAATCTTCTTAATTGTTTAAAATTAAGAAAATCAAGAAAATTAGTATGAGATATTGAAACTCTCACAAGGCTCCTTACTAAATGGGATGGGAGTATAAGATTCTCCTTATATGAGTAAAACAACACTTTTTTTTTTTCCTTTTTTTCCCGATATAGGATTATCAAATAAAAGTAATTATTTAAAATTAAGAAAATCAAAAAAATTAAAATGAAGGTTTAGAGCTCCTAGAAGGCTTCTCACTAAAAAATCCATTTTCATATGTATATAGATGTGTTTTAATTTTGAAGTTTTAGTTTGTAAATAGTATAGACTTATTAGCTTTGTCTTATAGTTTGTAAATAGTATAGACTTATTAGCATTGTCTTATTAGTGTATGTGATTACATAACATAATGCCACAAACTAATTTAATGATAGAGAATCTTTATGAAACTTTTGATGATATTTCTTTCTTGAAACATAATATTACTCAAAATTAAGATAGTTCATCTTAAAAAATACTTTGTCCCAAAACAATCACAATAATTTGAAAATTTTAAGATACAAAATCTTGAAACATAATCTAATAATTGTAAATACTTTTAAAAAAATATATTTCTAGATAGAGAATCTTGTGTCATGTATTAAATTCTACATTTATCGTAGATTTTTTTAATCTATTTTGTATAAGATATGGGTCAGGACACATTCACAAGAATAATGTTATACTTTAAATATTTCTATACAACATTAATATATCATGTTTTGTATCAGCACATTATTTATATAATAAGTCCTACCGTTTATGTCTATCCGTAATGTCAGTGGTCACTTATTTGTATCCAGTTATTTTTTCGGCAATGCTACACAACACACTGTGGGAGTGGGTCTCACCCACTGCCACATCATTAGTGATGACGCTAATTAGTACTCTCACTTATTTTTCTTATTTTTTTCTTACTAAAAAAATGAGAAATTACATTGACATGTGTCGGTAAAAAATTATTTCCAAACAAATAAAAGATATTATAAATACTATAAATTTTTTATTAATTTATAAAAAAATTTCATCTGACACTACTGTCAGGTAGTTTCCCTCTCCAACGAAAACTTTTTGAGTTTTTTTTTTTTTTTTTAATGAATAAGAAACTTTCATAGATTGAAGTTCACAAACTTTTTGAGTTGTCGGTTTCGTGGTTAATTTTCATCTTGCTACAGAGCCTTAAGGGGACAACCCCAGAATCATGGTTGGACACAAAGTTTGAATCTTATGGTACTCCTGAAATGCCCCTAACATCAATGCTCCTTGGCCCCAAATTTCTGGCATCCAAACTCTACCAACTATGCCCCATGCAAGTAAGCCACGCTCCCTCTCTCTCTCTCTCTCTCTCTCTCTCTCTCTCTCTCTCTGTGAAAATTAAACATAGGAAAAACAATATTATCATATGATTTCAATGTTCGAATCCATATTTAATTTTTTTATTTCTAAACATAGTACAAGTTAATATGCTATTTTTATAGGATTTCACACTAGCAACAATATTAGTGAGGCCAGGGTCACTATTTTTAGAAGATTTGGCACATGCAAATAACTTCTCAAATGAAGGTTACGAATTGGTGACGCGAGTTTTTGTTGTGTGCAACGAAGATTACACAATACCAGAGGAATACCAACGGTAGATGATCGAAAACAGCAGAGGAGTGAAAGAGGTGAAGGAAATCAAGGGTGCAGATCATATGGCAATGTTTTCAAAGCCTCGAGAACTCTGCTGCTGTCTCTTAGAGATTGCTAATAAGCACACTTAAAAATATGATATGGCAAATAAAGCAACCTTAAAAAGACTTTTATGTGCTATGTTTTGCTTGTAGGATGATATTTTTTCCCCTTTAATTTGTGATAATAAAATTATTGTTGTTGTGTTGGTTATGATTGTTTTCAAACTTTCTACATAAATGTATCTTTTTTTCCTTTTTGTTTCTCTTCTTTTTTTTTTTAATTTAACATATAAGTCGTGTTTAAATCATGCATTTGAGTAAAAAATTAAAAAGACAAAGATAAAATAATTACAAGGGCAAAATTTATTTTACCCCCTTATGATTTTGCTTCGAAATATTTTATCCTTTTATAGTTCAAATACAAGAAAAGAACCCTTATGATTTTGAACTAAAATGCAAATCTAACTCAGGGCAAAATTAGTTAAATACACCTATGATGTATTCTTTCTCTTCTCTAATATCTATATAATTTCCTATCTTAATCATATATTTAACAAATAAAATCATAGTAAACTTGTGATAACCCAACCCGTATTATACTTAATTATGCATGTGATTATGTGTTTGATATGAATTTGCAAGTTATGTGATTTTGGAATCATATCTGTTGAATATAGGAATATCTGTCGTAATTACAACTTTGAACTGAAATTGAAAGTCTTAAAGGTGCCATAAACCAAAATCGACTTCATATCAGTATTTAGCATGATTTTTAGAGCCTACGATGAAATTTTGTAAAATTACGATTCGTAATATTTAATTAGCCTAATTTATATATATCTTTAACTTTTTGAGTTCTTCATTGTTCAGAGACTTGTTAAAGAATGAGTTAGAGAGAGGGGAAGAGGAGAAGTTAGGATTTTGGAAGAAATTCAAGGGGCAAATCCTAAATTTGAACTAAGGTATGGTAATCTACTTGGAATCTTTGTATATATCTCATCTTTTACTTGAAATCAAGAGGAAATTGTGAATTTTGAGTTAGGGTTTTCAATTGTGTAATGGCTTGAAATAAAATCAAGAAATCTCTTCAACCTTGTGTGACTTGAGCTCAATCTTGTGAATAATTCATGAAATAAACTCTAGATGGTTCATACAACCAAGGTTTGTTGAAAGATCATCTATGTGTATATATATTTTGAACTTGATCATGAGGTTTTGTATATATATAAAAAAATATGAGGCTTTGATTTTTACATTGAAGCAAGATTGATGTGTTTGAATTGAAATTATACTTGAATCATATTACTATATCAAGTTTTTGAGTGAGTTTTGCATGAATTTGGGCTTGAAATTGAGTTTGGGAACTTGGCTTCAAAACTCCATTTTCAAACTGTCTGGAACTACCCAGACTGCTCGTGCGGCTGTGAGCTCCACACAAGCGAAGCATAGACCAAATCAAGGGAAACCATTCTGCCCGCTCAAGCGGCCACTACCTCCGTACGAGTGGAACCTGATCGCTCGAGCGGTTGGACCGACCGCACGAGCGGCCAGTATGGGAGAAAAATTCTGTTTTCTCGTGTTAACCTCTTCGGCCTCCCGAACGCATTCCCGACCTTATTTAAACCCTCCAGGAGATGAAATGATGGTTAGAAACCCATTAAAAAAGGTTGTGAACTATTAAAAGAAAAGTGTATGAAATGAAATGAATTTTTTATCGAATGTGTATGCAACATGTTTTGTGTAGGTTGTGTGCCGGAGGCAATGCCACAAGACCAAACACACTGTGAGTAATAGTATTGTAAAGATATGTTCTTAATTGATTATTTTGATCCAGGATGGTGACTTATTCTGATATTGTGTTTTGATAGAAATAAACGAGTTTTATGAACGTTATATGACATGTGCAATATGGACCTAAGGACGTTCTGTTTATGCTATGATGTGCTTCGATCCGAAGCCGTTTTAATATATGATTGGGCCCGAGGCCGTTTTGATATATGATTAGGCCGGAGGCCATTTTGATATATATTGGGCCTGAGGCCGTTCTGTTATATGTTAGGCTCGAGGCCGTTTTGATATATGATTGAGCCCAAAGTCGTTCTGTTATATGTTGGGCTTGAGTCCATTCTGTAATATGTTGGGCCTAAGACCGTTCTGTAAATATGATTATGAATGATGTTGTGAAAGATGTATTTGTGGAAGAGCATTGTGTTAACATAATATGCTTTTTTTTAAATCAAGATTATTCATTTGATTCTCTTTACTTTACTACTATTATTCATTGAGCGTTCCTCACCCCCTATGTTGTATGTGTGTAGGTGATCAGCATGGAGGTAAACCTTAGAGTTTGCCTTAGGAGTTATTTTTGTCAACCTGTTTGGTTGAGTCTTCAAGATGGAGCTTGTGGTTTTTAACTCACATTCTGTTATGACTTTTAGTTCATTTTGCTCATGATCTTGGGATATGTAAACCATATGTATGGAATTCTTGTTGGTACATAAGTTTCTGCATGGTCATGCAAATATGTGAATGTGTTATGTTGTAAGCTGTATAATTTTGATCATGTTGGCATGGCTTAATGGACTTCTTCATTTGCGTTATGTTTCCACTTATGACCCCATTAATATAATTATTCTGCATGTTTGTTTGAGGCCTAAGGTAACCAAGTGATTACTTTCCGGTTATGATCCGAACTTTTAGAGGCGCATTTGGGTCATGACAAAACTAAACACCTAATTTATTACCATAAAATTATTTTAATTTTAACCCAATTTCTTATTTAATAATATTTTAAATTAAACATAAAATTACCATAAATTAAACCATAAGATTAAGGGAAATTTTTATTAAAATCCCTGATATTAAGATTTTATAAGATAAATAACATACAATATTTTCATAGTAGTTAAGGTCTCTCAACATTTTCACAGAAAAAATTCAATTCAAAGAAATTTCGCCCGACTCAGATATATTTCGGTCCTGACATAGAGAAATTTCAATTTTCATAACGAAATTTCTTTGAACTCAGAGAAATTTCAATTTTGATAGAGAAATATCAGATAAATTTCTCTGGTATGATCACAGAGAAATTTCATCAAGAGACCTTAACTAATAAAAAAATGGTAAATTACACTTACACCCTTAAGGTTTGGGTTTAATGCATATCACCCCTTAATGTTTGGGAAATTACACTAACCCCCCTATCATTGTAATTATTTAGACGAAATTAACATTGGTATCAAAAAAATATTTTTTTTTACTTCTTCTATTCTTTTTTTTTTTTCTTTCTTTTGCTTTCTTTTTTTTTTTTTTCTAATGTAACTTTCTCTGTTTTTCTACCAAGAGTTGTTGCCTTTTATATAAGTAAGGGGGATTTGTAAAATGAGACTATTAATCATAACGGTGAGAATGTAATTTCTATAAGATGTGATCGGATCAAATTTCAGGAGGTGTCGGTATAATTTACCTTAAAAAAAATATTTTGCACAATGTATAACCATATTCACCATGATATACGTATAATAAAGAGCAAGGCGGCGAGACAACTAGGACAAGAGCGGTGGCAGCTAGTAGATAGGATATCGGAGTGTTGGAGAAGATGAAGATATTTTGGGGTTTTCCAAAAACTGATGTAGTGAAATAAGAAAAAAAATTAAATAATTAAAATAATATGTGGTGTAGAGGTCTCGTTTGAAAGCATGCTATTTTAATAATTTTTTAACTTTTTACAAAAAAATATGCAAAAAAATAAAAAGAGTAATATACAACTTATAATAACTTTTTTACCTTTTTGATTAAAACTGAAAGTTATCAAATGAAACCTAAAAAATTAATGTGTAGTAAGAGTTTGTGTGGTTAGGGGTGTAAAAATGGTCCGAGGCCCGTGAGCGGTCTAAAGCCGACACGAGGCCCGAGGTGGGCCCGGTCTATTTCGGCCCGGTTAGGCACGAGCCCGAGCCCAACCCAATACCTTGGGCATGGGCCCTTCATTTGAGGCCCGACCCGTTAGCCTGGTCTGGCCCAAAAAAATTTGCACCCGACCCAGCCCACCTGATGGTCAAATTTCAAAAAATAAAAAAAACCAACAACTTGCGATGGTTAAATATTTAAAAAATAAAATAAATAAAAGATTGATCTTGCAAAAAATAAAAACAAAACAAAATAACACAATAGTCAATGTCATTTTCTTGCAATGAATGAATAAATACATATATATATATATATTTCAACCTGTTACCCAAAAAGCAACCTAAGATGGGTGTGAATTAGGTTTTTACAAATTAAAATAAATAATCCCCAATAAAAATTACAAACTTATACATCAATAAGAACAGTAGGAAAATCAAATAAATATGGCAGTGCAAGCAAGAGCTCTGTTGCTCTATATGTATAGTAGAGTTCAGTGCTTTTTCTGTCTGACATGGCATATTCCTTCTTCCCGTTCAGGATATGGCCGTTACAAAGTTAAACTTTGAAAATTAGTCATTGCAGTCAGTAGAACTGAACTGGAGCGCCGGTTGTCCTCCTAGACGTCCGGCAAGTCGTCCGGCCAAAAACCTATCTAGCCGGCCAATATATCTGTCAACCAACCAAAAGACCTATATGGTTCGCAATAATAAATATGAATGAAAAGAAAAATAAATAAATAAAATATTCAAACGGTCATATTACCGTTTACTACAACGGTAATATATATATATATTAAATTTACTTCACTCTTTCAAACTACTATAAATATCCTCTCTTTTTCAAAATAAATCTCACAAATAATTCTCTCTCTCTCTCTCTCTCTCTCTCAATCTCTCTCAACTCTCAATTAATTTTGAAGTGTCATCCCTAAGTAACAATTGCAATTGTGCAACAAAAAAACTTTTATCAGAAGAAGCTAATTTCTCTATTGCATTCGCCAGTCAGTAACATTAATTAGTTTAATTAAATTTATTAACTACTCATTTTTTTATTAATTATTTGTGCACATATATTAATTATTATTTTTTACTCATTGTATTTACACTTTATTTAAATTATTTGTTAATTCCTATATATTGTTTTACTTACATTACTATGAATCCTAATATTCCTAATGTTTATTTCGATGTTGATACATATACTACACAACATGAATCTATTGATTCTCCTTCTAATATCCCTCTTATAATAGTTAGATCATCATCTAGGGGCACAACTAGTACAGTTTGCGAACATTTTGAAAAAATATCTATAAATAATCTTGATGGTACAATTACATTTAAGGCAAAATGTAAATATTATGCATATTTACTTAGTTTTGCATCTGTAGGGGGTACTAGTCATCTAAAAAGACATGTTAACATTTACAAAGTCAACAACTTGATATTAGAAGTCAAATGTGTAGGGACATATTTTTTGAATGACAACACGTGGCCAAGGTGGCACCGAAGTACCAGCCGAGTTGCCACGTGTCTTGGTCATGACACCGAGATTATCTGCAGGGATGCCGGAGTCTGGGATAAACGGATAAGTTATAAGAGTCTTAGAATGGGGGAGGACCTCAGTCTGGATAAAGATAAAGCTCTTAGGGAGTTTATCTCTATCAATTTGAAAGTCCAGGATAAGCATTGAGTCAGAGTCCATTGAACCAAGGCTTCTACAAGGATCAGGTCAATACTGGCTATAAAAGTAAGGCACCCTCGTGGGTCTAAGGTATGCTTTTTGTATTCTGGCTTGTGAGTAAAGCACAATTGGTTATCTTTGAGAGATATTGATTACTGACTTGATTGTCAGAGTGCCCCCAGGTGGAAGAACCAACGCCAGAGTCTTTTCTTTCTGTGACAGGTTGTTCGGGCGCAATCTATTCTGTCGGTATTCTCCAGCTAAGTGTCTGTTTGGCAGTGTGGTTAGAAAATAGCACACACAATTTGGCGCCGTCTGTGGGAAAGAAAGGAGAATAGATGGCCAATAACGGATAGAAAGAGAAGATCGGGGACGGCATCCCTACTAGAAGTGGTAAACACTTTGATCTTAATGTAGAGGAGGATAATTGCAACAAAAGAACTCGAGATCAGAATCCCGGAGAGAAAGACGTCGGCCAGGAGGGCGACGTACCAAAGAAGGCAGATCGAGGCGAGTATTACAACGAGAACGACCTCCAGGTATGGAAAGATAGATGTCTGTGGAGGGATGAAGAGATGAAGAGAATGGCGGACAAATTGGCGGACCTGCGATCGGTCATCAATTTCATGATGTAGAAAAATATCATGCAGCCACCGTTCTCGTTACAAGATGCGCCGATTCCAGCGGCCAAGAACAATGCCCAAAAGAAAGGGCAGAAAACAGTCCATGTAGTCCCCCAGCACACCAGGACCAAGGAACACTCTCACTGGCCTTCAAGGGAGGTCGGGCGAAGAGAGTCAATGAAGGGAGATTCTCGGAGGACGCATCATACCAAAGAAGCTGACCCTAAAGAACATCGGCATGTTCAAGGGAAGGAACTTTGTTTCGACGCAACGAATGGAGAGAGGTCCAAGAGGACTCATATTGACGCCGGGAGTAGCGCACCAAAAAGGCTGAAATCCGTTGATAACCGAACTCCTAGACGGACCAAGGAGGATCTGAGGGATTACCTCCAGAGGAAGCGACAAGATGCCGAGGTAACCTCTCCGATCAAGCCGAGAACACCGTTTTTGATAGAATTGGACAAATTTAAGGCCCCGAAAAGGTTCCACATGCCAAGGTTCCAGATATACGACGGTAAGTCTGACCCTAACTTTCATGTCGGCTTGTACCTAAACTCAATGGCACTGTACACCGGGAACGAGCCGTTGCTCTGCAAAGTGTTCCCCTCATCCTTTAGGGAAATCGCATCAGACTAGTTTCACAAGTTGTCGAAAGGAACTGTGAAAAGCTTGGAAGGCCTAGCCGAGATGTTTGTGGCTAGATTTGTGACAAACAAACTATAGCCATTAAGAGTGGACTCCCTGATGGCTCTGAGAATTGGCGAGGATGAAAGCCTTAGGGCCTACGACAAAAGGTATTATGAGGTGTTCAACCGAATACCAGGATGCAACCAAGAGGTAGCGGTCGTGTCTTTTAAGAACGGCCTAAAAGATGATTGCCTGCTTCGAAAATCACTGGCAAAGACATTGCCAAAAAGTATGGAGGAACTTATGGCAAGGATAGAAAAGTATGCCAGGGCCGAGGAGGACACGCCGAGGACAAAGGCGTCAAAACAAGAGAAGAGAAACGGCTCGCCGAAGTGAGGCCGAGGTAATAGTGGATATAATAAGCAAGAGACAGGACTGAGGGCTGCACAGGCAGTCACAACCATATTCTGAATTCCGATTTACAAAGTCTTGGAAAGAATCTGGAATCAGCCCTATTATAAAGCACCAGAGAAGCTTCCCGGTGAATTTATGAGAAGAAGTCTGGGGAAACACTGTGCCTACCACAACGAGGATGGATATCTAACTCAAGGATGTAGGGCCCTAAAGACACGTCTAGAAGACCTGGTGAGACAAGGTCATCTAAGGGACCTGGTAGATGAGACCAGGACAAGGGAAGAGTAAACGAGACTGCCTCAGGCACTGACAGCACCACCTCCACCAGCACCACAACCGCAAACAGGTGGACCTCGAGTGATCAATGTGATTCACTCGAAGGTCAATGAGAACGACATACGTAGGAAAACTCAGAAGGTAAAACACTTGCAACATGTGTATCAGGTCTGGCAGAAAAGACCTAGAGCAGACGAGTGTGAGGGACCAGGGTTGTCCTTTACTGAAGACGACCTAGAGATAGTGCAGCATCCACACAACAATGCCTTGGTAATATCCCTTCAGATTGGAGAGTGTCAAGTAAAGCAAATTCTGATCGACCAGGGCAGCTCTTGTGACATCATGTATGTCAAGTGTTACAAATAGCTTGGTCTTCACCAAGATGATCTGGAACAATCTAATAGTCTAATGGTCGAGTTCAATGGAATGCCGACATGGCCCCTGGGAGCAGTAAGTTTGGAGGTGCAGGCTGGCACTAAGAAGATAAAAACTGAGTTCACAATAATTGACACTCCCTCCTCTTACAATGCTATCTTGGGGAGGCCATGGCTGCATACAATGGGGGTGTAGACGCGCCCGTGGGCCTCATGCTACAGTTCGGACTCGATTTGTGTCGGTTCTTAATCTGATCTCACAGTGTGCAATGTGAGATTGATAAATCACCAAAGAGTCCAAATCCGACAAATCGTTTTTGAAAACAGATTTTTTGAAAGAAATGCCAAACATGGACTGCTTTGCCAGATACAGAGCCGCCACCTAAATATTTTATTTTGGAAAATTTAAGAAACCCTGACTCGTTGCCTAAGGCCACGTGTCCGTCATCACCAAAGTTGCCTCGGCTCGGGAACTTGGGTACGATTGGGGAAGGTCACTTCGTGAGCACCCCCGCTCGCCCGATCAAAGATCGGCCTCTACTAAGCATGCTATCAAGTTTTGAAAACATTATGTGTTCTTATTTCGGTTATTAGCCTAGATTTACTACGTGATACGCACAGCATACAAGTATAGACCGAATCGCCTGAATTGGAACAACACATCTCGTGTTTGTTTTGAAAATGGTTTGTTACTCGCAAGTAGGCTAAAATATGGATTTGCCACCCTCGGGTGGGCTTAGAAAACATGATTTTGCTACTATCTAGTGGGCTTAAAACTCACAACCGATGAATTGTTCCAATCCAAATAACCCAACCTTCACCCACAGGCATTCAGGAAGTTATATCACATAAGCAAATAGCCTCATGGTAAGCATGCTATCATGGCAGTCACTCACACGCATGCAAGGATGCTAAAGCATAAAACTTACTGAGTACTCCAAGCCAAAACAGAAGCTATGTTAGAAATCCATGCATGATCCTAACTATACAGAAATGCCTAATGCAACACATGCAAAAATGCAACTAAGATAAGCTCGGCTATTCTAAACATGGCATATGAAATGCTACAACTAACAAGTATTCAACTCAGAATTGAAATACAATGCAGTTAGTATGATGCGCCGAGCCCGGTGCATGCAAGACAGATGAATGAATGCAAACATGCTATCATACTATATGCTAATTGAAATATGCCCTAATCTAACCATCATAAGCTGGTAAATAAAAGGGAGAAAGACGTGGGGTTGGAAGACATACATCACACTCACGCACACTTATTACACAATTGCCCTCGCTCGGAGGGTCCGAATAAATAATACAGTCCCAAATAAATAATACAGTCCGAATAAGCACAAAACCCTAATTAATTAACAAATTAATCTAGGAAAGCAGTAAATTAGCATGCAAGCCTATGGACTGCCTCAGCTCTGTTCCGAATGATGAATGACGCGTGCTTGAGTTGTCTTGCGAGGAAATCCGTTGCGATGCCCCAATTAGCCTCTGTTTACAATTAAGCCCGGAATATTGCACGAAGCTCCAAAAGACTGCCGGTTTCTGATTTGCTGCAACAGAGAGCAAGAAATGGGCATGGCAATGTATTTTCACATATGTATGCTTGCCTCGATCCTCGTGCCATCAATCACGCATCTCGATGCATGATGGCCGAGGAATCGAATTGCACGACTCAATATGAAATGAATGCACATGGAAACACAACAAGACCGAGACTCCATCATAGATAATCCGGAGTGTCGGTGACCAGGAATTGAGACACGTCTCGTCACTCGGAGTACGAAACATCCCTCGTTTCCTGTGTTCGGGCTAACTCCTATCCCAAACACAATGCAATATGCATGATATGCATGAATGCAATCCTAACATGCAACCTAGCATATGCAATGCTATGAAATGGCATACACAATGCTCGATGTAACATGGCATACACAATGCTCTAACATGCAACCTAGCATACTCAATGCTATGGAATGGCATACTCAATGCAAGATGGGCTTACACAAATATGAGTGGACCTTAGCCACACTCACATCAGCAGCCATCAGATGAAAATGAGACAATCGGAATGCGTGCACACATGCATACAAACCGAGGACCGAACCTAAGGCATCAAATGCCACTCTAACAAGGCATGGCAAGGATGAAGCATGGCATTCAAACATGTAAATTCCAGCACTGAAACATGATGCTAAAAGGTCCCGAAACATGGAAACATGGCACTCGATGCATGAGATGAGCCCCGAAACTCAAAACTAGGCATATGTATTGACTTATAGCTATACAAAGCATGCATTATTTGACTATGAAGCACAAAGACAGAGCCAAGGCAGTCCCAAAACATGAACATTTCTAGTTCAAAGCATGACCAAAAGATGCTAGCATGATGGACTAAAATAGCATGCAACTTTGACTAGCAAACATGGTTTACATGGCATGTATATGAAGCGCATGAGAACTCATCAAACCAGAAAAAATCAGTGAATAAAACATGCCAAAATATGCCCAAATAATCACTGAAATGCAGCCAATGCATGCAAAAAATGAGGGGCTTCTTTGGAGGGCCATACAAGGGATTATTAAGCACATACAAGATAGACACTTAGCAAGACTAAACCAACTCCGGAAATGGGTTATGACAGCCCTGAAACCCACCAAATAGGCCCTGGAATCAGTCTCGAAAACATGCAAAGAAAGGCCTCTTTGGAAGGCCTTGGATGGGATTGCTCTACACATGCATTGTAGACATAAAATATGGCCAAAGGGGGCTTGGAAAGAGCCAAGGCAGACCTCAAAACCCTCAGAATAAAGCCTAAAATAAGACTTCAATGCATGCGAAATAGGATCCCTTTGGAAGGCCTACAAGACCACCAAACAAGACAAGGAGAGAGGGGGTCACCCCCCTCTGATTTTGGCCCTCAAAAATGCATCTAAGCCACTGAAAATCCACTGGATTTCAGTGGCTAGGAGGCCAAACCATGGCCAATGCAAGTGCTCTAATGCATAGCCCTAATCATGAAGGAATGAAGCATGCATAGGGGAAGATGACCCCAAACAGAAATGGGACCTTAACCAAACTTGAAAAGGATGTCAAAAAAATACTTTTTTCAGTTTATATCAAATCTCAAAAGTGTTCACAAGTAAGGCTAAAATATGATGTAAAAATAGCCCTAAAAGAGAGATAGAGGGTAAGGGGAAGTAGATGGCCTCAAACAGCAAAGAGCCCTTCAACAAAATTGAAGAGGGGCTCAAAATAAGACACTTTATAGTTTAGGTCGAAGCCCAGAAATGCTCACAAATAAGGCTAATATATCATGCAAAATAGGTCCTAAAAGAGAGATAAAGCACAAAGGGAGAATAGATGGCCTCAAACAGCAAAGAGCCCTTAAACAAAGTTTAAGAGGGGCTCAAAATAGGACACTTTACAGCTTGGGTCAAAGCCCGAAAATGCTTGGAAATAAGGCTAATCAATCATGTAAAATAAGGCAAAAAAAGGGGAAATAGGGACTCACCCTTGAAGAGCAGATTTCCAGCAGCTTCTGGACCAAGTTGGTGGACCTTCAACCCCTTCAAATCAGCTGCAAGATGCTGGAATGGATGATGGAGGTGTTATACTAAGGGTTGGTGTGCAAATGGTGCAAGAAAACTAAGGTTTGGAGGCTTGAAGTATAGATATAGGGGGAGTTGTATGTATGCTCCAGCCAAAAATGTCTAACCCTTGTAAAATGAGGTGGGGTGTTGGTTATATAGAGGGAGGGGAGTGAGGCTTCTTGGAGAAGCTTTGAGAGGGGGTCAAGGCTTCTAAAAGAAACTTGACCAAAGGGGTCAAGCTTCTTGAGGAAGCTAAACCAAAAGGGTCAAGCTTCCTCAAGAAGCTTGACCAAAAGGGCCAAACTCTTTTAGAACCAAGCAAAGGGGGCAAAAACCACCTTAAATGGACCAAAAACCAGGGCAGGCCCTCGGACAGAGGGACAGGTGCAAAACAGCTGGCACAGCTGGAATGCACCCAAGGAGACAAACATGGCTGGCCAAGTTCAAAAGGCCAAGGTGGCCACCTCCCCTGGTCGGCCGACCAGGGGTCAAAGGGGTCAACAATAATTGCTGGTCGGCCACCCCAGAAAGGTGGCCTCCCAGATGAGTGCAACACAACTGTATGGTCAAAAACCAGAAAATGTGAACCAGGAGAGAGAAAACCCAGCTTTTTAGAGGGGTTCAAAAGGGTTAGGGACAATTACTGGTCGGCCTACCCATATTGGTGGCCTCCCAGGTGTGCACAACACAATGGTGTGGTGGAAAGTGAGAAAAAGTGGCCCGGGAATGGGAAAAACCAGCTTTCTAGTGAGAACAACGGGCGACGAAGAGCAATGAAGAGAAAAGCTGGTTTTTCAAAAAAATTGCTGATCTCCCACCCTCCTACAACCTTTCTAACAATGAAAATAGGGTCCCTACCAAAAATGGACCAAGACAGTTGCAAAACGAAGGTTCGGGGGCCAAAACGCGCAGCCCGGGGCCTCGAAAACCGATTGTTAAGCACCGGAAGTGGCGTTTGACCACGAAGTTGGTCTCCCAAGCCACAGTGTCCCTCAAAAGGGAGGAAACAAGGTGTGTGCCAAAAACTGGAGCAAACGGAGGTGGTTAAGCGGTCCCGAACCGAGACGCACGGCCAATGGCTCCGAAAATCGAGAACCGGGCTCTAAACGGGAAAAATGGCCTACGACCACAAAACGTAGCCTACGGCCACTAAGAGATGGTCTACAAGACCTCTCCCTCCCTTCGGGAAGAGAAAATGAAGAAAACGGGACCTGGTTCGCAAACCGAGGCAAAGTACAAAAGAGTCCGGAAGTCCGGAGGCAAGGCTCGCAGCCGAGACTCTGAAACCTCAGAACGAGCACAATATGCAACATCACCGAGCGCTCAGTTGGTGACGTCTGAGTCTTAAGGTCAGTCAAAAATGGGGTGTCTACAGGGGGCTATTCTCTCAACATTGCACTAGCTGTTGCGGTTCCCAACAAAGCATGGAATTAAGGAGGTCATAAGGGATCAGGTGCAGGCAAAGGATTGCTCCATGGCAGCAATGAAATCCACCTACAACATACAAAAGGCAGAAGCAGCAGAGATTGAAGATGAGGACATGGAGGTCCTTGGGGACATTGGCAAAGAACCAGCCGAGAAAAGTGAAGAAGCCTTGAAGAAGATCTTGGTCCAACAAGAGGATGAAGAGCGCTTCTTCTTTCTCGGCTCAGGCTTCACCGAGGAAGAGGAAAAGGAATTAGAGGCGTTCTTGAGAGCAAACCTTGAGGTGTTTGCCTGGACACCATACGAGGTGCCTGGCATTGACCCCGAGGTCACTTGCCATAAATTGAATGTGGACAGGTCGGCCAAACCTGTCATCCAGTGAGCAAGAAGGTCGACGTTGATGCATGTGGAGGCAGTAGAAGAGGAAGTGGATAAACTTCTGAAGGCTAGAGCCATACGAGAGGTAAACTACCTGACTTGGTTATCAAACACAGTTGTTGTGAAGAAAAAGAATGGGAAATGGAGGGTCTGTGTGGACTTCACCAGCCTGAACAAGGCTTGTCCCAAAGACAATTTCCCACTACCCAAGATTGACCAATTGGTGGATGCCACTTCAGGGCATAGAAGGATGAGCTTCCTGGACGCTCACAGGGGTACCATCAGATAGCCATGTACCTCCCAAATGAGGAGAAGACTGCATTTATCATCCCAAAAGGGCTATATTGCTACAGAGTGATGCCTTTTGGGTTGAAAAATGCAAGAGCAACTTACCAGAGATTGGTGACTAAGATGTTCAGACATCTAATAGGCAAAACAGTGGAGGTTTACATTGATGACATGGTCATGAAGACTAAGGAACCTGAAGATCATCTGGCCGACCTGAAGACAGTCTTTGACATTTTAAAGACATTTTGGCTCCGACTCAATGCATCAAAGTGCGCATTTGGAGTTGGATCAGGGAAGTTCCTGGGGTACTTGGTCACTAGAAAGGGCATTAAGGCAAGCCCGGATCAAATCAAGGCCATCCTGGCGTTAGAGAGCCCAACGTCGGCAAAACAAGTGCAGATGCTGACTGGAAGGGCTGCAGCCCTAAACAGATTCATAAGCAGGAGTTCTGATAAATGCAAACCTTTCTTCAGTTTAGTAAATAAAGCCATAGACTTCTTATGGATAGATGAGTGTGAAGTCGCCTTGGTTGACTTGAAGAAATACTTGACCACAGCTCCAGTTCTCTCAAATACAGTACCTGGAGAGGAACTGTTTTTATACTTGGCGGTTTCAGAGCATGCAGTCAGTGCAGTGGTAGTCAGAGAAGAAAAAGGAGAGCAAAGGGCAGTTTACTACGTGAGTAAAATCCTAGCAGATGCAGAGACCAGATATCTACCTTTGGAAAAGCTAACACTAGCTTTAGTAATAGCCTCTAAGAAGCTGAATCATTACTTTCAAGCCCACAAGATTGTGGTGTTAACTGAGCATCCTTTGAAGTCCTTGTTGCAGCAAGGAGATCTAACAGGCAGGATAGCCAGATGAGTAGTGGTTTTGGGCCAATATGACCTAGAATTCAGATCCAGAACAGCAATCAAAGGCCAAGTTTTGGCCGACTTCGTGGCCGAGTTCACACCAGGCGCCGTCATACATCGGGCTCCGTTGAGCCGAGGTATGCGATGTCTGGGTGAACAAGAAGAAACCCAGTTGAGGATAGCCAAACCGAGAAAAGAAGAGAAACTCAGGCCCTGCAATATTTATGTCGGCGACTCCTTCCCCCTGTTCATTTACGGAAGTTCAAACCGGCAAGGAGCGGGGGCAGGAGTAGTGCTAGTATCGCTGGATGGACAGATGCTTGAACAATCCATTCATTTGGGGTTTAAAGCCTCAAACAACGAGGCAGAGTATGAAGCCCTGATCGCAGGATTGAAATTGGCAGCAGCAATGGAAGCCGACGAGGTAATGGTCTTTTGTGACTCCCAACTTATCGTCAACCAGGCAACAGGCGAATACGCAGCCAGAGATCAAAGAATGGTGGCCTATATAAAGGAGATGGGCAAACTGATGGAATTGTTCCAAAATTGCCGACTACAGCAAGTCGGCCCAGATGACAATAGCCATGTTGATGCCTTGGCCAACCTGGTTAGTGTAATGAAACCAGGAGAGGCAAGGACAATGGTTGACTACTTGTCAGGTCTAAGTGTAGAACCACTGAACACAGAGCATGAAGCAATGTGTGTGGATATGGGGACCAAGCTATATGGATGCAATAATAGTATTCCTTAAAGAAGGAAAACTGCCAGATGATCATAAAGAAGCACACAAGATCAGACTGAAGTCGGCAAGATATAGTTTGACAGCAGAAGAGCATCTTTACAGAAGATCTTTTACTGGACCCCTTTTGAGGTATATGCATCCTTCACAAGTTGAAGACTTCTTGTATGAGATACATGAAGGAGTATATGGAAGCCACACATGGGGCAGGTCACTTGCTTATAAGGCCATTACTCTGGGGTACTGGTGGCGCTATATGCAGAACGATGCTGAAGCCTATGTCAGAAAGTGTGAGAAGTGTCAGAGGTTTGCACCTTTGATACACCAACCAGCAGCAGATTTGAAGCCAGTGTCCAGCCCTTGGCCATTTGCCCAATGGGGCATGGATCTTGTTGGACAACTGTCTCAAGCAACTGGACAAATGAAGTTCCTACTAGTGGCAACAGATTACTTCACCAAGTGGGTTGAAGCTAAACCCCTTACAAAGATTCGGGACATTGATGTAAAGAACTTCATATGGAAGAACATCATTACCAGGTTTGGGATCCCAAGAGCAATAATAGCCGACAATGGAACGCAGTTTGACAGTAAGCTAATCAAGAGCTTTTGTGCAAAGTACAAGATCAAGAATTACTATTCCACTCCAACTTTTCCTCAAAGCAATAGACGAGCAGAAGCATCCAACAAAGTTATCTTGGATGGGATCAAGAAGAGGCTGGAAGCAGCAAAGGAAAAGTGGGTGGATGAGTTGTCCAATGTACTCTGGGCATATCGGACTACGCCAAGAAGATCAACTAGGAAGTCCCCATTCACCATGGCTTAGCGGCACAGAAGCAGTTATTCCACTAGAGGTCGGCATCCTAGGGATCAGAACCCAGGGAGTAAAGAATGGGACTAATGATGCATTTTTAGCCCGAGATCTGGACTTGTTGGAAGAAAGAAGGGAAAAGGCAGCAATTCAGCTGGGGGCATACCAGCAGCAGCTTGCCAAGGGTTACAGTAAAAAGGTCAACCCACGAGAGTTTCAAGTTGGGGACCTCGTCCTGAGAAAGGTCGTCGGCAACAAGAAGGATCCGAGAGAGGGCAAGCTTGGCCCAAATTGGGAAGGACCTTATAGAATCATCTCGGTCCTAGGCAATAGGGCATATCGGCTTGAAAACAGTGAAGGCAAAGAGTTGCCAAGACCTTGGAATACTTGCAACCTGAAGTTTTTCTATCATTAAGATTTCCTTTTTGCTTTTAAGTTTTTCTGTTATTAGCCGAAGTAATTAATAAAATTTTAGCTCGATTTTTTATTTCAAACTTGTGTAAAAGGATTGACCGGTCACTTAGCGATGTTTCTGATTGAAACATGACGAATAACTTAGACTTATTATATGGCAGAGTTGAATTATACTTGTATATAATAGAGTTGAACTAAGTTGGCGATGTTTCTGATTGAAACATGACAAATAACTTAGACTTATTATATGGCAGAGTTGAATTATACTTGCATATAGTATAGTTGAACTTAGTTGGCGATGTTTCTCATTGAAACATGACGAATAACTTAGACTCATTATATTGCAAAGTTGAAATTATACTTGCATATAATCGAGTTGAACTAAGTTGAATTAACCTAGATTTGCTGTGTCAACAGAATGAAAACTTTGAATGACACTAAGTACATATCAGTTAGATTAACAGAGAGACTGAGGTTGATAAGCTCGGCCAGTCTTTGTTTAAATCTGATCTCGGCGACAAAATCATAGGTACATGCTTTAAGTTCACATTAGGGGGCAGAGAGCCGGAGAATAATGCTTGGAAGTTAGAATTTACAAGCTAAAATTGGTTTACCACTTCTTGAAATTTTAAGAAAAATTTACAAGTTGCAGTTAAGCCGAGGTTATGTTGAAAGAAGATTTGTTTAACACTTGTTGAAATTTTAAGAAAAATTTTCAAGTTAAAATTAAGCCAAGGTTATGTTGAAAGAAGTATCTACGTACTTGCCGAGATTACCATGTTGCCAAGACTTGGAAGGTAATGGAAAACAGAAGTCTTGATAAGTGAGAGTAAAGTGACAAGTTTTAAATAAACACTTGTGAAAATATTTTCTACAAAATGTTTTTAAGTGTTAAACCAAGGCCAAGATAAATAGTCAGTGGGTATATCCGAGGTATTTTACCCCGAAGAGATTACATAGTTAAGGTGTACTTTGAAGACATGCCAAAAGTATGGAATCATACAAGACAGTAAAGGGAAGACAAGCATTCAAACACTTAGTCAAAGAAAAAGTTGTACTTGCATTAAAAGAGGAAAAAGGGCACTTTGACCTTCAAAAAGACTACTTGTTCTGATTACAAAAGTGGCACGTTGGCCAAATATGAAAACTGAAAACATTGTTCAGAAAATTACTAAGTACAAAGAAAGAGTTAATAGCAGGACTATTCAGCATCATCAGCTGGAAGGGTTTGGTTCTCAGAAGACATCTAGGAACTCTTCTCGGCAGCCTTCTCAGCCGCGAGCTCGGCATCGATCTCTTCAAGAGTTTGGTCGAGGCTCTTCTCGGTGATAGGCGCCTCGGATATTGTCTTCCCACAGAAGGCATCCTCTTTTGAGACCTCGCCCCCCTCATCCTAAGTCAAGTCTAAAAACTGCTCATTCAGAGTTGGGGACTTGGCCCCAGCAGCTTCGGCCTTCTCAGACTTGTCGGCCTCGACATCTTCCTCGGACTCAGCCTCGTCCTCGGATTGGCTTGGAGTGGGGGGGAATGAGTCCTCAGGGATAGCCAACTCCTTTAAAGCAGCCATCCAACCAAGGGTGAAACCCTTGTTGCATGCCTGTTTCACTTGCTTCTTGTAGTCCTCGTGGACGTCGGCAGCCCCTCGGCGTATACTTTCTCGTCCGCCGCTTTGATCTCGACGTCCTTTGTGGCCAAGGCAGTAATGAGCTCGGCTTGGGCTTCGGCGGTCTTTGCTTCGGCCTCTTTCTTCTCTATTTCAAGGACCTTAGCAACGGCCTCAGCAGCTCCTACCCTCTCATCGGCCTCATCTTGGGCCTGTTTGGCCGCCTTAGCCTGATCTATCAATGTCTTCATCTTGGCCTCAGCTTTATTGATGGTCTTGAGCAAACCAGCAGCCTCCTTCGTCTTGCGGACCAACTCCTTCTTAATGTCGAAGGCCTGCATCGCAAAGGAGTGGGCGTGCTGGATCGCCTAGAAGAAATGGAAAAAACAAAAGTTAGTAAAACTCTCTAAGTATGGAAGAAACAGAAAGTACCAAGTATTAGGGGCTTACTTGTGCGAAGTGCTGCAACTTCAGAGCGAAGTTTTCATATTTGCTGACCTCGGCATTGCGTTCGAGGTCTTTGGGGAGAAGCAAGGCAGTAGAGAGGGCAACGCCGACTTCAATGTCAGTCACGCAGTTGCCGAATCTAATTGGCTTGTCCTCAATGGTGATTGGAGGGGCTCAGGGGGCATCAGATTTCAAGGACCTCGAGGTTGTGGCAGACTCCGACCTCGGCTTCTTTGACTAGGTGGATTCGGAGGGAGTAGCCTCTGCGGGCCTCTTTTCAATGGCAGAGGCATTTTTTTCTACCTCGGCCATTTTCGAGATCGGCAAGGTATCCTCAGAATCAATCTAAGTTACCGTTGCCTTTGCTTGGGCTTTCTTCAGCCTCTTTGGTTCTGGTTTTGTCTGAGATTGCGATGGGGAAGATTGTATGGTGACAGTGTTGGGGATGTCGGCTAGAAGGTCGTCTGCTACAGCCTTTTTACGACCCATCTCGTCGGCGAAAATGGCAACGGTGACCTTAGTGCCGAAATGGATAGCTGGAAGAGCAGTTGGAGGCTTAGCTGGATCGTATCAGGATGCCTCGGCACTTCGGCATCTTCGACTTCGAGTTCTGCCTACTGGTGCGTGCAGTGGAGTTCGACGTCGGTGTTGGCGTTGAGAAGATGGGATCAGTTGTGGAGCAGAGGTTGATGGTTGCTCCACAGGACTAGATGTTGATCCTTGGTCAGGCCTTGATGATTTAGCTTGAGGAGTTGTTGCTGAAGAAGGAGACTTGTTTTTTCTTGGAACGTCGGGAAGAACAGACTTGTAAGTCGGGATGTAGTTGAGCAGCAAAGGGGCTTTTCGTTGGTCAACTGGCAAACCCAACAGCTTCTTGAAATCCTTGCTGGAATAGAAGTTTTTGAAGAAGTCCTTTAGAGGTTAAGGAAGAGCTACAAGTAAAAAACAGACATTAGAACATTTAGAAGGAACAAAGTATTAAAGACTTAAGAAGCAAGTAAAAGTAACACTTGGCTCTTACCATCTCCCTCTCTGAACAACGTACGGCTTAAAGGGTAGAGGTGAAGGTCATCATCTGGAAGGAACTCCCAGTTGCCCGAGATGATGAAATAGTTATCCCCGACGCCTTTGTTGGAATTAGGGAGGTCGGCGATAAGTTTGTATTCCGTCGACCTCAGCTTAAGGTAATAAATGTAGCCTTTTTCTGACTTAAGGCCACACATGGTGTAGCAGTACTGGATGTTGGCTACAGTTACCCTAGCATTTTCTCGGCTAGATAAGGCAATGATACCATTGATGACTCTGTAAGAGTTAATGGCTAATTGCATTGGGTTGAGTTTATAGTAGTGAAGGACTTCTTGAAAAAAGATGTCAAGAGGGAGCCTAAGTCCACACTCTATGAAGGCTACAACTGGGAATGGCACGGAGTCGTCTTTGGGCATAATGGAGTCCTCCTCCCCAACCAACCTGAGGTGAACGTCGGCAGGCATGGCAAACTCCTGCCTAAAGTATGCTAGCTTAGTTGGGGTATCTACCCTCCACCTAAACATACCTATAACAACGGCTAAATGGGAGGTGTTGGATTTTAGAAGGAAGTGGTTTGTTAAGGTTTAAAGGACCTCGGCAAAACCTAAACGTATGCTGGGGCAAGAGTTTTTTTGAAGATCTAAGGGGAATTTGTTTCAATTTTTCCTAAAGTTTATAAGTTCTAGAACAAGTCCCAAACCTAAGACTATGGAAACAAGAATTGAAGGCAAGAATCTAGAAAAGACAATAAGAAAACAGGGCAAAAAGCATGATTCAGAAGCCAGAAGGAATTTAAGAACATTTTTCAAAAAAATGTACAGATATACAAAGCCAAAGACAGTAACAGAATACCAAATATTTGTACTTGGTTTAGAACCCAGAAAGCAAAAATCAAGAACATCAAAAGTGTCAACCGCATGTGAGTGTGTGTGTATACCCAGAAACAGATGAAGGAGAACATGTTTAAGCATACGAAGGATGAAAAATGAAACACAGACAAAGACAGGAGGCTATGAATATATTCATCATGACGAATAAGCAGAGGCAACAGAGTATGAAAAACTAAAGAGGGGGAAAATAGAAAACTCACCGAAGAAAATGAAGCCGGTGTGAAGTACGCCGGGGGTTAGATGATGGCAGCAAACGAAGAAGAGCAGCCAAAGCTTCGCCAGAGGAGGTGAACGAAGAAGTTGCAGAGCTGGAGAGCTTGAAACAATGGAGGATTTTGGAGAGTAGAGAGAGAAAAACTTGAAGCACAGAGAGAAATCGTATTTGCAAAAGTGAAAAGACGAAGAGAGAGGGAAGTAATTTTGTCAAAACACGAAAAGGCGGCAAATCGCAATTAGTGTGCCTAGGACGACGTGCTTGTTAGACGGTGCACGCAAGTGCAATGCGACTTAAATGGCGCATGTCAGGTACGGTTCAATGGGGAAGAAACGCGTGGCAAAAAAGGTTGAATTACTGTGCATGACAGCTCATACGCGTGTAGAAACTCTTGGAGTTCTTAATTTAATAAAGCAAAGACCTCGGCTAGGAGGACGATCTCGACTAAAGAACTTGAAAAAACTTGGTTCTTGGTTCTAAAGCATTGATGCAAACACACAGAAGTTTTTGTCATATGGAAGCCGATGTGTGATAACCTCGGTAATAAAGGGTAGAGCAAGCTTAGCCGATGTGCTATATGGTCAAATAATTTAGGTTCCATCACCTCAGGATGCTGAGGCAATAGAACCTAGGGGGCAGTTGTGGGGACATATTTTTTGAATGACAACACGTGGCCAAGGTGGCACTGAAGTGCCAGCCGAGGTGCCACATGTCTTGGTCATGATGCCGAGATGATCTCAGCTAGGCTAAGGTTATTTGCGAGGATGCCGGAGTCTAGGATAACGGATAAGTTATAAGAGTCCTAAAATGGGGGAGGACCTCAGTCTGGATAAAGATAAAGCTCTTAGGGAGTTTATCTCTATCAATTCGAGAGTCGAGGATAAGCATTGAGTCAGAGTCCATTGAACCAAGGCTTCTACAGGGATCAGGTCAATGCTGGCTATAAAAGTAAGGCACCCTCGTGGGTCTAAGGTACGCTTTTTGTATTCTGGCTTGTGAGTTAAGCACAATTGGTTATCTTTGAGAGATATTGATTACTGACTTGATTGTTGGAGTGCCCCCAGGTAGAAGAACCATCGCCAGAGTCTTTTCTTTCTATGACAGGTTGTTCGGGCGCAATCTATTCTACCGATGTTCTCCAGCTAAGTGCCTATTTGGCAGTGTGGTCAGAAAACAGCACACACAAAATGCAATTAGAGGCTTCATCAACTGGTAATTTGCAAATATTTTCATATGATCCTATACGTATACAAAATTCTGTAGTTGATTACATTATTAAAAAGGAACAACCTTTTACTACTAGTGAATGTCCCAATTTTACCAAAATGATTCACGAAAGTTTTGCAATGCAATATCAAAGTTTTTCAAGGAATACTATTAGAAACGGGATTTTAAAGAAATTTGAGAATATTAAAAGTGAATTATTTGACATTTTTAAAAATTTGAATGGAAGAGTTTGTTTAACATCTGTTCTATGGTCAAATAATAGTTTTGAATATCAATGTATCACGGCACATCTTATTGATAATGATTAGAGATTAAATAAAAGAATTATTTCATTTAAATTAGTTGAACTGTCATACACTGGTTATTCGCTTGGTGTAGAAATAAGAAATGTATTATGAATGGGTTTTGCAAAATAAAATATTTACGATTAGTTTAGATAATGCAGCATATTATAATCAAATTGTAACTCATTTAAAATCAACTTTACAATTACTTGTTGATGGTGATTTATTACATGTTTGTTGTTGTGCTCATATTTTAAATTTGATTGTTAAAGAAGTTATGCATGTATACAAGACTTTTATACTTGTAATAAAAAATATAATTGTTACTATTATGTCTTCTGCTAATCGAATTTCAGAATATAGAAAAATTTGTCAATGAGAAAATATGTCATTTAAAAAATTAATTTTTGATACAGATAGTAGGTAGAATTCAACGTATAATATGTTAAAAATAGCTTCTAAACAAAGAAGGGCAATAGATTTATTTTTTGCAACAACGTCAATAGGAGGAGTACTGACTCCCACAGAACTTAATTGGCGCCAAGTAGCATTGTATAAAGATTTTTAAAAGTTTTTGATTCTTCAACAAAATTATTTTCTTATATATATATTCCTGCTTCACCATTTGTTTTACATATGCTAGCAGAAATAATTAAAGTTTTCGTAAAATATATGAGTAATGAATATTATGTAACCATTATTACTTCAATGAAAGTAAAATTTGATAAATATTTTGATCATTTGCCTCATCTTTTAGGTTTAGCAATAATAATTTATCCTAGGTGTAAAAAAATTGGTTTACAAGAATTTTTTGAACGTATTTTTATTGATCAAACACAATTTGCCCCTATTATGCAAACATACAACAGATTATTTGAAGAATACAGGGTAGCTACATCTGTAAATACACCTACATACACTACACTAGCAGTCTCATCTCGAGGCGGGAGATTAAATGTTTTTTCAGCAATAAAAAGTAGAAGAATATCTCAATATACAAGCATAAGTAGTTCTAAACTACAACGTTATTTGGAAAGCCCATCAATGGATGATTCCGATGATTTTGATATTTTGGAATGGTGGAAACAAAATGAAACTATGTGGCATGTGGTTTCACAGATGGCCCGTAATATAGTAACCATTCCTATTACAACAGTTACTTCGGAAACAGTTTTTAGTACAGGTGGACGGGTGTTGAGCGATTACTGGAGTAGGCTTTCACCCTAAATAGTTGAGGCACTGATGATATCCATAGATCATATACATGCGCTTACAAGAAGACAAAATTATAGTGAAAATGAACGAATTCAAAATGGTTTGGATGACATATCATCGGGCAACGCAACTGAAATGTTTGTCTCCTCCGATGATTGATCAACAATTTGTTTTTTACTATTTCATTTCATTTTTTTTTTTTTGGGTATTAGATTATTGAGATGGAGTATAATGCAAATGATTGGTAGGGTAATAGGTGCCAACCTAGTTGGGATGTACTTGACCTATAATGATACAATTGCTCTACCATCATCAATAATCTACACCTATTTTATTTAATAATATAATTTTTTGTAATATTTTATTTCATTTTGAAATAAAAATTATTCATTCAATAAATGTTATATAATTAATTTAATATTGTAATATTGAAAGTTTCATTTTTATATATATAAAATTATTCATTTCTGGTCTCTATCGCCGGTTACCACTATCACTAAAATCTCCACTGCCATCACCAATAGAGAAAGTGAGATCTGAAAAACCCAAATCTAGAAAATAAAAATAAGAAGAAGAAGGAGTTAGACTATAATAGTTGTAGTGGCTACGGAGGTCGATTCCACCAACTTCTCACCTCCGCCTATTGTCCCCGAGCCACCACAACGACGATGACTTTCCTCTTCGGACACCATCGCAGCCCTCCACTGCCATCACAACATATACCATGAGAGAGAGAGAGAGAGAGAGAGAGAGAGAGAGAAAATTTGAGACGGGGTGTGAGAACCTGTAGTTTTGTATATTAAATTATTTTGGTAATTATATTTAGCTATTTAAATTTTATAATCAACATCTATAATCCAATTCCATAACAACATTTTGTGACTAAATTCTATAATTAACTTTTAATTATATTATTATTATTGTTATTGTTGTTGTTGTTGTTTTTGTCTTTGTCGTCGTCGTCGTCACTTTTATGACTACACAAATCTAATTCTTAATATATGTTATTTTGTATAAAGTTTTGCATTAATAATTTGTGCACATGAAAATTAACCCATGGAGATTAATTGGTTCAATCTCATATCTTTTAGTTACATAAAATAATATTATAATATTAAAGTGACTCAAAATCATATATATACCAAAAAAAAAAAAAAAAGGAAATTGGGAGAATGGTTGGTTTCCTCTTCCCAAGGTCTTTCGTTGGGCTTTGTTGTGCATGCATATGTAAGAGCATGCTTCTCCAATAGCACACACAACCTTATCAAAGTTGGACAAGCATGCCTTAACACTCTAAGCCTATGCATACCTTTACACTCTAAGCCTATGCTTCTACATAATAATTCCCAAGCCAAGAGAAAAGATAAAAGTAAAATAAAAATAAAATAGGTCCTTAAACTCCTATAACTAAGAGCACTGTTCAGCCCTTCCATTACATACACCCAGCTAAGCAAAAGAAAGAAAAAGAGAGGAGAAAAAGAAAGGAAAAAGAGAGGAAGATGAGAGGGTTGCTTGGTGGTTACCAATTCAAAACTAGTGTTGAGAATTGTTTGTAAAAGTTCTTGAGATAGGAATAATCAACCTCTATCATCCCTTAGATATTTTTTTTGCTAAATCTATATATCAAAAATATGCAAGAGTATGCATTGTTAATACACAATAACTCAATGCATGTTGATAGAATGATGATCTTTTGATTATATGATTTCTATCCTTCTTGCAAGTATAGATTAGAGGGGTCTAGTTACTGATTTTTCTTCTTATGTGCTCAAATATTCTCTATTGTTTGAATTAATCTTGCATGCTTATGAATTTGTGTTTACTTTTCATAAATATTATTTTCATCTATTCCCTGTCACCAGTAATGAAAGTAAATATGAAGGATTAGAGTTTCACATGGGAATAGTAGCAAGAAATAATTTTTATTACATATGATTTATGGTGAATACAAAGTGTGTTTTTCACAGAATAATGAACTTCCAGCAAAAACAGATTTTCAATCCGTTTTGAATAAACCCTAAACAAACTCATGAGAACACTTCCATAAAATCTGAAACTACTGGAGTTAGTTTAACATGTTTTCATGGTGCTAGAATATCGAAGAAAATTATTTGACAACGTTTCATGGCCTGAATATATTTTTAACTTCATTGCTGTTTGGAGGCAACAGCAATGCTGACTTTACTAGGTCACCGTTTATTCCACAGAATAAATTTTCAAGTGATTCAAATCATCAAAGTTAAATTTTTAAGTTACCTTTCAAATTCCACTGGTTTCATAATTTTTTTATTAAGTATTGAGAGAGAAACACCAATTTTTCCAGAATGTGACAGAATCTATCCAGTTTTCTTATAAAAATTATTTGACCATCTTCGACTGGTTTTCAGTCTTCACACTCTTCTGGAAATATGTTCTAAACTCAAAAAATTAGCAAACTGTTCTAACCATGCCTCTTTTTGACACCGTTTGAGGCCTATTTTTATTTTTCGAACATGGAACGCCTGTGGTGGAGGTTAATGTAACTCACTGTCCCAGAAAATCAGTTTTCTTCCAAAAATTATTTCTCCATTTTAAAATCGTTTTTAGCCCTGGTATTCTCTCGAAATATTTTCCTAACTCGATGAACTAGCACCAGTTAAAATATTATAATGGTTGAACTTTGTTTGGTATGGGTTTCATATTTTTTTTGTCTAACCATACAGTGCTGAAAGAAGAAGTGTGTGAATTCTTAAGAAATCTTGTGATGATTCCTAAGACATTCTATCACATTTATTTTGGTTGCCATATATGATTGTGTTGTGCTATATAAACATTATGTCACTATGGTTCTTAAACTAAAACTCGCACATGCATAAAAATGTGAATTCGATGAAGTAAAGAAACACGAAATTGAACCGATGATACATTAAAAATTTAAAATTTAAAAGTGATGGGGCAAGCCCGGTTTAGAATCTTGCGCCAGTGAGTTGCGAACCCTAACATGGCACGGGAAGGTATTTCAGCTCTTATCGATGTAAGCGATATAAGGTTGGTGGTGCGGGTGTCACAACATAGACCGTTCCCTTGGGGCAGACTGTGATGTCATGACTCGGGTATGTAACCTTGGTGCCTAGGCATCATTGGTAGTTACAGCAAGTAATATTTGAATATTTGACCAAGGGGGAGTCAAAATTGCCCGTGACCATTGCTTAGCGGTTGAGTGGAAATAGTGCTCCGCGGGGAGTTACTTAAATTTATCTGATAAACTAAATCTATGAGAATTTAAAAAGAAAAGTGTGTATTTTCCTTATGATGAATTACTGTTTCCATTTGCCATTTTATTTATTTATCTATTGTTATTATTTTAACTGTTGGCATTCATGTTATACTTATTAAATGATACATGTTATTCTATTACTACGCATTATTCATTAATTGTGAGTATTATTATCGGGGTGGGTATTTTCGGGTTGTAGTATATTATTGAGCTCGTCGCTCATTGGCATTCTCGTTGCCCTGATGTTTTGTGCCAGGTATCGAAGAAAATGAAGGAAACACCGAGGCCTCGCAAGGTGACATTTAGCCTTGGTTAGCTTGAAGAGTCTCCAGGTTCCACGAACCATTTTCTAAGTTTCCTAGTTTTTCTCTAGTTTTCTTTTATATGTGCTTTTTTTTTTTCTGGGTTGTTAATTAATGGATGTTAGTAATATTGGTGGCAACATTGATTTTAAGTTCTAAATTTTATTATGATGTCCTTAAAATTTTGGGGCGTCACACAGGGTTGATAGACGAGATGAGGATGACGACGATGACGGGAAGAGAAGGAAGTTGAAGGGTGTTAAATATAGTAAATATATATTTTGTCTATGATTTGCATAGTATATCACCATACTCACCATGATATAAGTATAATAAAGGAGAAGGCAGCGAGGCAACTGGGACAGAAGTGGCAGCACTGGTAGATAGGATATGGGAGTCTTAGAGAAGATGAAGATATTTTGGGATTTTCCAAAAATTGATGGCATGAAATAAGAAAAAAAAAATATTAAATGATTAAAATAATATATGATGTAAAGGTCTTGTTTAGGAATATGTTATTTTAATAATTTTTTAATTTTTTATGAAAAAATGTATAAAAAAAATAGAAAGAGTAATTTAATAACTTATGATAACTTTTTAACTAAAATTAAAAGTTGTCTAATGAGACCTAAGAAATTAATGTGTAGTAGGTGGGGCTGTGTAAAATACCGCCCAATCTGCTAAAACCGCACCGATCCGCATCAATCCGCACCTCTCTAACCGCTAACCGCGATTTAAACCTTAAAATTTATAATTCCTCAACCAAACCGCTCTGTTTCGCTATAGTTAATGCATATATATTTTGTAACTTCCAAAAAAATATCAATGTAAAAATGAGTGTGAGAGAGATTTAAAATATAAAATTTATTTCAAATTAGTGGTTATATATATGAAACATATTATGTAAAATTACTTTGTGTAATATATCTAAAAATATTATATAAATTAGTATTATATATTATTCAAATGTATGATAATTAGTTAAAATATTTTTCAATCCGCTAATCCGTCAAAAATCGTCTAAATCGTAATTTGTCAATTTACTAATTTGCCATTCAATTTATAATTTTACTCTCAAATCGCCTAAACCGCACCGTGTACGCCCTTAGTAATAAGAGATTGTCTAGTGTAGATTTAATCACCCTTTTAAAAGTCGAAATGAGTGTCTTTCTCAATTCATCGCCTAACCAATCCAACTTTCGAAGGTGGATTGGACCTTACCCTGTTCTGTGGGCCCATTATTACCTATTTTAATGATTTATTAGATTTATGCATGAATTATTTATTTAATAAAAATTAAATTAAATTAATAATTATAATTATAATTTTTTTCATTTTTATCTTAAAAAAATTAGCATTATTATTGCAATCGAACTAATCCATTTTTATGAATATGAAAACAGTAAAATTATATTATTATCAATTATTAGATCAATGTGATTTTTAAAATAAAAAAAAAAATTACAATCAAGTGTAAGTTTTTAAAAATAATTTTAAATTAATAATAAACTCTATTAATATTAATAATTAAATATTAAAATTTTTGATAAATTGATAATTATTTTATAAAAATACTACTAAATTATTATTTTTTTTATAAATAATCTATTCGACAAAATTAAAAATAAACCAAATGGCTCATCTAAGTGAAACTAGTAGGGATGCAACTCGGACGGGCTCAACCTGAGCAACTCAGCCCGAGTTTTTTTAAGTCTTAGGCAACAATTTATTGTAATCTAGGCAGGTCGTGGCAAATTTTTGATGCTCGAATTGCAATTTGAACCGAGCCTGGGCTGAGGCTGTGTGTAACCCGAGCAATCCGAACCCGAGTTACATTTTATATATTATAAAAGTTATATAATATATGTATAAATATGTGGCCCTTAGATTTTATTTTATTTTATTTTTTTGCCGGGCTTTGGCCCTTAGATTAGAACCTTATATTTGGACCATTAGATTAAAAGTAAAGACTAAACCTTACTTATTTTTTTCTTCCCTGTATGTGTCTCAAACTCTCATTTCTTCCTTAAAGACTTGAAGAACGGCAGAGAGAGGAACAAGAACCACAAAGTTTAATCAGGGAAGGATTCCATTTGTGTAAGTGTTCCTGCTCTTAAGGATTTCAAGTAACCAATCCAGTTATACTCTTGTATCTTGATTAATATTTTACTAGTCTAGGTTACATACTGATAGTAGAATGTTTATCCTAGCCTTAATCCATGAATTGCAATAGTTTAATCATGAAGATGCTGATCATTTTGGGGTATGGTTTAGATCCACTAAAATGCACATTGCCAGTCCTCTATTTCATATTTGGATGCATTTTGTTGCTACATTTGCGGAAGTTCGAATAATAATGAAATTAACTACTTATTGAATTGTGGTAGTCAATGCTTAATTAGGGTATGCATCTATATAGATCATGTTTAACTTAAGTTTTTTTTTCTAATTTCTCCTGTCAATATGAAAGGATAAAAAGGGGCTTCTTGTTGTAATATCATCATATTTCTTGTGAAATTTGGGCAATTCGGTCTAACCCGAGTTCAAATTATGAAGCTCAGTCCGGGCTTGGGCAGCCAAGCTCAAGTTGATGGTCGGGCTTGGGCGGGCTTAGGCACTTCCAAACACAATTCGGGCTGGGCCTGGACAACCCTCCAGCCCGAGCGAATCCGCCCGAGTTGCACCCCTAGGAACTAGTGATGGCCTAGCATTAGAATGAAAGGTTTCATGGATTACAGGCCTAGTTTGCTTTTTTGTTTTTTTTTTTCAATAGATATAAGAATAATTATATTATAAGAAATAGTTATGTCATTAAACAGATTACTAATTCATAATAGCTAAAAACATCAACAATTCATCAAGTCAAACTCAGCAACCACTACTAATCCTATACAATTTTCATAATGGAAGAGAAAAAAAAACCAATCTCCATATATATATTCTTTTATAAGATTGGATGTGATTAGATTATTGATAGCATTGTGAAAAATAAATTATATTATAAAATTAGATGGGAAGAATATCATGGGATAATAGATGGAGAAATAATTAAATATAAATATTTTTGACAATTGAATAATTTTTTTTTTATAGAAGTCAAATCATCTTATTTTTGTAATCTTTATATATTATTATTAAAATTATTTAAAATTTTAGTACCATATAAAGCAAGCAATGGATTAATAATTTCCCATTATTCCCTTATCCTGCAATAAGAAAAATATTTGCGATCATTAAAAAGTATTTATAATTTTATTCACAATAATATAGTAGAATATGTGTCAGTTTTACTTTGTTATCCATTTAATAATAGTAGGCTCCAACTCCTATAACACATTATTGTGAATGAATTTATAAATTAAAATGTTTGAAAACTTGAAAATATGAGTTCTAAAGAAGTTCTAGAAGGTGGGTCCCACTTATTATTGTGATGTTTTGACTTTAAGTTTTTTTAATTTAAATTTTCACATTATTAGAGCTCAATGAGAGCTTTTCTCGGCCAGAAGTCTGGAGTTGAACATATGTAGCACTACTCATTGTCTATTCACCAACAAACAAAAAGATGGAAGTAGCCAAACAACAAACACAGACCCATGTCGTTCTGGTACACAGTGCTTGCCATGAAGCTTGGTGTTGGTGCAAGCTCAAACCACTACTAGAGTCTCATGGCCACAAGGTCACTGCCCTCGACCTCTCAGCCTTCGATATCAACATGAAGAAGATAGAAGAGCTTCGCACTCTTTATGACTATACGGAGCCGTTGATAAAGGTCATGGAATCGCTTCCTCCAAGCAAAAAGGTAGTTCTCATTGGGCACAGTCTTGGTGGCTTGAACTTGGCTCTTGCCATGGACAAGTTCCCCAAGAAAATCTCTGTTGTTGTCTTCCTCACTGCTTTCATGCCCAATACTATGCACAAACCCTCATTTGTTATCGAAAAGGTACAGATTATATAGAAATCTATCGCAGAATTAGATATAAAAATAGTCACAGTTACAAGGCCTAGCCACTAGTGCTAGAAACGCCTAAATCACTCAATACGCGATACGCGTATTTGTGGTCTTTTGTCTTCTACTTCGCACTTCATTTATTTTGTTATTTATTTGGTACAGTTTTTTCTAAGTTAATAATAATTAATAATCAAAATGTAAAAATTAAAATTTCTCATTCTCATGTTTTCTAATAATAAGTTGTTTTTAGATTGAGAAAAATTCACATTAGTGAGTAATGATTTTTTTTTAAAAAATTTGAAATAATGATAAGTTCATATTATTAATTTATCATAGTACTTGAAAAGAGAGTTTGCGTCAAGCAAACGAGCCAAGCTAGTTGTGACTTGGGCCTTACCGTTGGATTACGCGACCGAGTTAGCATAGCCGAGGGCAGTTTGGCCGAGGTTCTAAATCATGCGGCTGAGTTAGTCCAAAGTCCGGAAGTTGGACCGAGCTAAGCCGAGCTAGGTGAAGTGATGGTCCAAGGCCGAGCAAGGTCAGCGGGAATGAACGGAATTGGGCAAACTGAGCTAGTTATTGAGCTTGACCCTAAAGGTTGGCCAAAATTAAGGCTAGAACTAACCGGGCTATGCCTAGCTCGGTAGAAATTGCCAAGTGGTCTAACTGGAGTGCGAGAAGAGAAACCCGCCAATGATGTGCGTCGATACTGTTTGGCAGTTTGGCCAATGTTGTTTGGCGGTATTGATGGGTACACATGTAAAGAATAGAGAAGGCAGTATAGCCACGCATCCCGGAAAGAATAAGCAGAGTAGTGCACTCAGAGGCTATATAGACTAAGCGGCGCCTCCATATAAGAGGTCTGAATTTCTAGCTACCCAGAGCTCCATCTCTCTTTTGTCTTTTCTATCTTTTTCTCTCTAAAACGGTGCTAACTTGACCGTTGAAGAGATTTTTCGACAACACACCGCCGGGTAGCTCACCATCTTTATATTCTCAGGTTAATCGGAGTGAAGCAAAGCTTGGACACGAGAGTACGGACAGCGACGAATATTTGCTCCCTGTACAATTGGCACCATCTGTGGGAAACTTCGACAAACAAAGCCTTGTCCTCCGAGCTCGGCCGATCATCTTTCATGGCGAAACATGATGACATTCCGCTGTCTGCCATCGACGGCATCACGCCAAAGTTCGTTTGATGCAGAGATGGCTTGTCCGCCATTCCAACGATGGCTGGTTTAGTGACCTTCAGGTAAGGACATCCCAGAGATGCGCGAGACAAGCGCGCAAGGAGTTCTGGGCACTTTGCCAGCCCAAACTAGTGTCGCCGACGGCAAGACTCACACACTCAATACTTGGAAGACAAACTGAGAGACCAGGATACCATCATCAAGAAAATGGCAACAGAGATGGAGACCATAAAACGCCAGATGAAAGGAAATGGCATCACTGGAGTGGGAAACCATGGTGAGCACACCCATTCTCGTCTTTCCGGCAGTCAGAATAGACGTTGCACCACTTCACTCTCCGTCACGAGAAGCTTTACAGTTGGAGACTACATCGTGCCAGCAGCGACATCTCGTACGCAGGATAGCAGTTACCACCCCTTACGTCCGACGACGACGGCGTCGAGATATTCATGCTCTAACCAATCGAAAGACCTGAAGGATGTGTTGGAGGAGCACGCTAGCCGGCGCAAAGTGCAGAGGATGCCTACATTGCAGAGGTTGGCCCCTAGAGGGCGAGCCAATGAAGAGGTCGCCATACCACCACCATGCTTGGTAGCACACGTGCCACCAGACAAAGAGTTGGCAAGGCTGAGCGCCACCCATTTTTCTATTGAGATAGAGAACACGCCACTCCCTACTGGGTTCCACCAGCCCAAGTTCACGCTTTATGATGGAAAAACCGATCCCTACATGCACGTGAGCCATTTCCAGCAATGTATGGCTAGACACAAACAGAACAAAGCATTGATGTGCCTTATTTTTCCATTGAGTTTAGGCGAATTGGGCCTAAAATGGTTTGAGAGGCTGCTGGAGGAGAGCATTGAGAGGTGGCAATAGTTGGTAGAGGCATTTGTCACCAGATTCAAGACAAACACCACAACGCCCAAGGAAGTTGACCATCTCTTGGAAATAAAAATTGAGCTGGGCAACTCTTTGAAGGCGTATAATGATAAGTATTAGGAGACGTTCAACGAGATCCTTGATTGCCCGACCAACCTTGCAATCACTCAATATAAGCGCGGTCTTCCAGTTGGACATCAATTGAGAGACTCGCTCACAATGAGTCAACCGTTGACCATGGAACACATTAATGAGCATATCCAAATCGAAAATGATGCCGCCGCAACTACTGTGATGGCAAATCCAGTAATAGAGGACAAAAAAGTAGTAAGAAAGGTTCACACAGTCAAACAAGAGGGTGGTCATGCAAACTACCATGGAAGAAATCTAGGGAGTTCAATTTTGGAAGACGTCAGTAAGAAGG
This sequence comes from Camellia granthamiana, assembly GCA_036172215.1. Lineage (NCBI taxonomy): Eukaryota > Viridiplantae > Streptophyta > Magnoliopsida > Ericales > Theaceae > Camellia > Camellia granthamiana. The sequence goes on along the minus strand of CM069903.1, from coordinate 25,957,782 downwards.
TCACGGAAAATGGGCATAAAACTTGCAGAATATAGATAGTCGATCTATTTCTAGAATATCGAACTTTGCCAATCTAAAGTTTTGTTCTTATTTCTATTTTTGTAACCCTTTCTGCCGTTGGTGAAATGAAACAAGTAGACCGTTTTCTTAAAAATTGTTGTATTTTTGTCTCACCATGCGGATTTAGCACTGTTCAAGGGGCAACTAATGATCATTTTAACAAAAAGATCAAAATTCCTTGCCAGGCAGATTTTGCTCGGCAAGAGATTTGTTGATGGTTTTGATCAACTTTGAAATTCCTTACTAAGCGAATTTTGCTCAGTAAGAGGTTTGTTGATAGTTCTGATCAACTTTGGAATTCCTTGCCAGGCGAATTTTGCTCGGCAAGAGGTTTGTTGATGGTTCTGATCAACTTTGAAATTCCTTGCCAGGCAGATTTTGCTCGGCAAGAGGGTTGTTAATGGTTTTGATCAACATTAGAATTCATTGTCGCGTGGATTTTGCTCGCTAAGAAGAAATTGCCAAGCTGACTTTACTTGCCAACTTTGATATTTCTTACCAAACTAAATTTTTCTCACAAAGAAGTCGCTGAGCCGATTTTGCCCAAAAACTTCCAACAAAAATTGGTGATTTGTTCAGTCAAAGAGAACTCTAACCGAAGAGTAATTACGGTCTAGAGGCAACCCATCTAGTCTGGGTCACTGCTTTGCCTGTGTAAGATTAAGGCCCAGACTAAGGGGAAAACAGCAGGGTTGATCTCAATGACTTGATATTTCTTGCCAAAAAGATCTTTGCTTGGCAAGAGAATAGTTGATAGATTTTATCAACTTTGAAATTATCCACCGAGCGGATATTGCTCGACCAAATGAGTTGATGACTTGCTAAGCTCGAAGAGTTGGCGAGCAGATGTTGCTCAGCCAAATGAGTTGATGAATTGTTCAACTTCAACTTTCTTGCTGATGTGACCTTACCCGGTAAGCCAAATTGATGATTTGTTCAACTCAGAGCTTCGCCGAGCGGATGTTGCTCGGCCAAACGAGTTGATGAATTGTTCAACTCCAACTTTCTTGACCGAGGTGACCTTACCAGGCAAATTGAGTTGATGAATTGTTCAACTCCAACTTTCTTGGCCAAGGTGACCTTATTCGGCAAGCCGAATTGCTGATTTGTTCAACTCGGAGCTCAGCCGAGCGGATGTTGCTCCGCCGAACAAGTTGATGAGTTGTTCAACTCAGAGCTCGGCAGAGCGGATGTTGCTCGGCCGAACGATTTAATGATATGTTCAACTCCCAGACTTCTGGCCGAGATGATTTAGCTCGGTCAAGGAAGTTAATGGTTTTGTTCAACTTTGGAATTCCTTACTGGGCGAATTTTGCTTAGCAAGAGGTTTGTTGATGGTTTTGATCAACCTTGGAATTCCTTGCCAAACAGATTTTGCTCGGCGAAAGGGTTATTGATGGTTTTGATTAACTTCGAAATTCATTGCCGAGCTGATTTTGCTCACCAAGAAGCAAGTCGCCAAACTGACCCTTCTCACCAACCTTGGAGTTCTTTGCCGAGCTGATTTTGCTCACCAAGGAGCAAGTTGCCGAGTTGACGTTGCTCGCCAACTTTGGAGTTCTTTGCCGAGCTGATTTTGCTCGTCAAGAAGCAAGTTGCGGAGCTGACCTTGCTCGCCAACCTTGGAGTTCCTTGCCGAGCTAATTTTGCTCACCAAGAAGCAAGTCGTCGTGCTGACCTTACTTGCCGACCTTGAAGTTCCTTACCGAGCTGATTTTGCTCACCAAGAAACAAGCTGCAGAGCTGACCTTGCTCACCAACCTTGGAGTTCCTTGCCGAGTTGACCTTGCTCTCCAACCTTGGAGTTCCTTGCCGAGCTAATTTTGCTTGCCAAAGAGCAAGTTGTCGAGCTAACGTTGCTCGCCAACTTTGGAGTTCCCTGCCGAGCTAATATTGCTTGCCAAGAAGCAAGTTGCGAAACTAACCTTGCTCGCCAACCTTGGAGTTCCTTTAAGAGCTGATTTTGCTCGCCAAGAAGCAAGTCACCGCGCTAACCTTGCTTGCCAACTTTGAAGTTCCTTTCTGAACTGATTTTACTCACCAAGAAGCAAGCTGCAATGCTGACCTTGCTCGCCAACCTTGGAGTTTCTTGCCGAACTAATTTTGCTCGCCAAGGAGCAAGTTGCCAAGCTGACGTTGCTCGCCAACCTTTGAGTTCCTTACCGAGCTGATTTTGCTTGCCAAGAAGCAAGTCGTCGCGCTGACCTTGCTCGCCGACCTTGAAGTTCCTTACCGAGTTGATTTTGCTCGCCAAGAAGCAAGTCACCGAGTTGACCTTGCTCGCCTACTTTGGAGTTTTTTGCCGAGCTGATTTTGCTTGCCAAGAAGCAAGTCGCCGCACTGACCTTGCTCGCCAACCTTGAAGTTCCTTGCCAAGCTGATTTTGCTCTTCAAGAAGCAAGTTGTCGAGCTAATTTTGTTCGCCAACGTTGAAGTTCCTTGCCTAGCTAATTTTGCTGACCAACCTTGAAGTTCCTTGCCAAGCTGATTTTGCTCTTCACGAAGCAAGTTGTCGAGCTGATTTTGTTCGGCAACGTTGAAGTTCCTTGCCTAGCTAATTTTACTTGCCAAGAAGCAAATTGTCAAGCTGACTTTGCTCGCCAACTTAGAAGTTCCTAAACCGAGCTAAAGTTGAGTAATCTCATTCATGTTACAACAAAAGGGATTTAAGGCCAACGACCGAGCAAAGCGAACCACCAAGCAAAGAGTCTATCCTGGCCTAGTAATGTAATTTCGGTCACGCAAATGCTGACGAAATTAAGGGGCAATTGAAAAGGGAGTTTGCATCAAGCAAACAGGCCGAGCTAATTGTGACTTGGGCCTTGCTATTGGATTATGCGACCGAGTTAGCATAGCCGAGGGTAGTTTGGCCATGGTTCTAGATCATGCAGCTAAGTTAGCCAAAAGTCCAGAAGTTGGACCGAGCTAAGCCGAGCTAGGTGAAGCGATGGTCCAAGGTCGAGCAAGGTTAGCGGGAACAAACGGATTTGGGCAAACCGAGCTAGTTATTAAGCTTAACCCTAAAGGTCTGTCAGAATTGAGACTGGAACTAACTAGGCTATGCCTAGCTCGGTGGAAATTTCCAGGTGGTCCAACTGGAGTGTGAGAAAAGAAACCCGCCAACGGTGTGCGTCGATACCGTTTGGCAGTTTGGCCAATGTTTTTTGGCGGTATTGATGGGTACACGTGTAAAGAATAAAGAGGGCAGTACAGCCACGCGTCCAGGAAATGATGAGTAGAGTAGTGCACTCAAAGGCTATATAGACTAAGAAGCGCCTCCATATAACAGGTCTGAATTTCTGGCTACCCAGAGCTCCATCTTTCTTTTGTCTTCTCTCTCTTTCTCTCTCTAAAAAGGTGTTAACTTGACCGTCGAATGGGTTTTTCGGTAACACACCGCCGGGTAGCTCACCATCTTTGTATTCTCAGGTTAATCGGAGTGAAGCAAAACTTGGATACGAGGACTACAGACAACAACGAATATTTGCTCTCCATGCAGTACTGTTAATGCTTGAATAATATTTAATACTAATGAAGCAACTAAGAACCGATAAGGGTAGTTTTTTTTTTTTCTTAGCCTAGCTTTTTATGTTTTAAGTATTTTCACTACAAAAAAATACACTTTTGGCGACTAAATTTTTAGTCGCCAAAAGTCCGTTTTTAGTCGCCAAATGTCGAATTTTAACTTTTGGCGACTAAATATTTTAGTCGCCGGTTTTGTCAGCAATACGTGGTCGCGCATGGCTTTGGCGACGAAAAAACTGTTAGTCGCCAATAGACAGGTCTTCAGCGACTAAATATTTTGTCGCCAATAGTCAATTTCATTTTTGGCTATTTTACCTTTGCCAACTAAACCGTTTGTCGCCAATAGTTAATTTTTATTTTATTATTTTTACCTTTGGCGACCATTGACTTTAGTCGCCAAAAGTATATTAAAAAAAAAAAATTTTGAACCTGTGCTCCCAGCGAGTTTCGAACTTGCAATGTCCCCCACTACCACCCACACGCCAAACCCTATGCACAACCCTCCCTCCACTATGCCAGCACATCATCTCATAAATATATATGCAATATATATTATTTATATAGTATATTAACCGCAATTAATACAAAATAATATTCATAAATATAATTTTTTTCATTCAATATATAATTTATGTTAAAAATAAATTATTTACTAAAAAAAAATTAGGCGACTTTTGGCGACTAAAACCATTATTTAGTCACTAATTGTATTATTTTGGGCTACTAATTTATTTATTTGTCGCTAAAAAAACAAGTTCCAATTAAAAATCAGCACTTTTGGCGACGAAACCTAATTTTAGTCGCCAAAAACGTCCACTTTTGGCTACTAAATAGAATTTTAGTCGCCAATACTCAGTTTTTAGCTACTAACTTTTTTTTTGTAGCCAAAAAGCTTGGGTTTCAGCGACTAATCTGGTTTTAGTCGCCAAAACACCTACAATCAGCGACTATTCTGCTTTTTAGTCGCCAAAAGCAGCACCTTTGGCTACTAAATTGGTTTAGTCGGCAAAAACCATGACTTTTGGCGACGAAAATTCTGTTAGTCGCTGAAAACCATATAATAGGCGACCAAAATGATTTTTAGTCGCCAATACATATACATTTGGCGACCAAATTGTTTTAGTCGCCAAAAGTCTTCATTTTGGCGACTAAAATGGATTTAGTCGCCATTTCTGCACCTTTCAGCGACGAAATTCAAATGTTTAGTCGCCAATGATGATTTTTGTTGTAGTGTTTTTAATTTATTTCAAAAGGTAAGTTATGTTTAAAATTAAATAAAAAATAATATATTGATAGTCACTTAATATACAAATATTTTATTATATATAATTTACATTTCTAACCAGACTCAAACTCTAATATAAGAGTAAAGTTAGACATTATTAAAGTAATATCATCTTATTGTGGTGTTTTATGAAACTTTTTATGGTATACCTAACATTATTTTTAATATAATAATATATTTTTTATAATGTAATATTTTTTGTCTAATTTAAAATAAAATTTAACATTATGAGTAAATTTGAAAAAAAAATATATAAAATATAAAAGTTCAAAACAGGAAAAAAAAAATTAAAGACAGAAAAAAAATGGTCAAATTTACTCATAATGGTTTACCCAATAGATACGCCAAATTCCAATGCAAGAGGTTTGTTTGGACTAATAAATCAATGGCCCACTTGCAAGTTGAAGCTACAATACAGACCATGTTAAAAACGAGGCAATCTTTAGTTGAGTAAATAGCCTATCAGTGGGAATTAAAAAAATAGAAAATACTTTGAACCAAGTGAGGTCACCCCACCACCCTACTGATTTTTTATTAGAAAAATGAGTGGGAGCACTAATTAGTACTATCATTAATGATGTGGTAGTAGGTCCCACCATGAATGATTTGATGTTTTAGCCTTGGTGTTGTATTTTTTTTCTTTTTTTATTGAGTGCCATGTCATTAGTGATCTTTTTAGAGTTCTAAAATTAGTGGTCTCTATCATTGTTGTTTTGATTGGATGAAAAAAAAAAAAATTTTTTTTTTTTTACATTGCCCTCACAACCCCCCACGTGGAGGTGGGGGTGCTTGGGGTCACCCCCGGGGGTCCCAATAGGGATCTGTAAAATTAAGGGAAATACACTCTTGTATTTAAAATATAAATTATTTTTATAATTTGAAAAATTATAAATATTTTATCATGAGAATTTTTTATTTAATGAAACTAATTACAAAATAAAATTTTTACTCTTATACAATAATAAAATTATTTAAATTATTAATTAAAATATATTTATGATATCATAAAAAATTATTTATTGACTGGATGATTTATTAATAAAATTATTTATTTATTATGAAATTAGAAATTTTAAGAGGCGGGATGTAATTTCTAAAATCACAAGGAGTAATTCTTATTTTAAACAAGTTTCAATTGGTATATTTGTAATTTATCTAAAAAATAAATATCAATTCTATTGAAACTTTTATAAATTTGACTTTTAATGTAATAAAATTTATCAGTAATATATAAATATTTTCTCTCACTTTCATTGAAATAATATTTTCTCTGTATTGTTGTTGGAAGAAATATATGTAGTGTTTTAATTTGATTGTTATTAATTTAATTTAAATAGTAAGATTAATGCGGATCTATCTCATAAGTGCCTTTGCATTTTATGAGCAAAGCTTGCAGGCTTTTCTCCCAATTCGCGGGCTTTAAGAGGTCGTAGCCCAAAGTAGTGTAGTACTATTTTAACATCATCTAATAATTTTAAATAATTATTGATATTAAAATATTGTTTGTCTTCAGTCTTTAATTATTATTATTATTATTTTGGCACGTCTTGCTAATTTGTTAATTATTGGTTGGTCTTGAGAAAGGAAAGCAATGCAAGAAAAATTGAGCAATGTTAAATTTTATGAAAGAAATAGTATAAAAAGTTTTGTAAAATTTTAAGAAATAATTTATTTTCATGAAATTTTAAGAAATAATCTAATGTGGTAGGTAACTGATATTGATGGGTATCCAAAAGGGTCCAGCCCGCGGCTCAAGGCCCAGCTCACGGCCTGGGTATTAAAGCCCAGTAATCTTAAGAAGCTAATGTTGGACCAGGACCAAGAGCATTCAAACACAGGCAGGAAATTAGCCATGTAAGCAGATAAAGATCCTATAAAGTTGTTGCACCCATATATCAGCCATTTAATGAGGCCTCACAGCATTAAATGTGACAAGCCCTTCATGCCGGAAGAGGCAAAACTCACCATGAACGATGTGAGCTAGACTATAGACTTTCGGCCAACAAGACAATCTGAAATTGACAAGGAAATAATGAGTAAAGGTATAAGGAAGTTTTCAAGATGCGTTAAAGGTTAAGTTTTTCATCCCTTGCCCTCTCTCTCGATAATCAATCTCCCCTAATCTAACCTAACTTGATTGTCGGAGTGGCCGGCGGGGGATTACCTCCTCCATTGGACCTTTTTGTAGGCTCGCTTTGAGGACACCAAGGCCAGCAGACCCGTTGGAAGCGTGGATCAATCCAACCCATCCATCGTTGAAGTTAGAGCATTATCAGTAACAAAATAAGAAAAGCAATTTATTTTAATGTAAGTGTGTGTTTTAATTTTGAAGTCTTAGTTTATAAATAGTATGGACTTATTAGTTTTGTCTTATAGTATGATTGATAGATTGCAATTTGAAGTGTATATGGTTGCATAACATAACATCACAAAGAAATCTAAGGATGAAGAATCTTTATGAAATTTTTTATAATATTTCTTTCTTGAAATATAGCATTACTCAAAATTAAGAGGTTTTCCCTACTCAAAATTAAGATCGTTCATGTTAAAAAAATACTGTCCCAAAACAATAACAATAATTTGAAAATTTTAATATACAAAATCTTGAAACATAATCTAATAATTGTAAGTATTTTGAAAAAATATATATTTCTAGATATAGAATCTTGTGTCATGTATTAAATTCTACATGGGCGAATTACACTAACAGTTCCTATAGTTTGGGATTTGTGTCATTTTGATCATTGACTTTTCAATTGTGACACATTTGACTATGAATTTTGAATTTTGTTCCAAATAAGGACAATGGAAAATAGCATTGCTCAATTTCAAGGGCAAAGTCGTCAATTTGATAAAATATAAACTAATTTGATAAAAATAAATGTCAAAAAAATATTTTTGAATTTTAAAAATAATTTCTACTTATCAAAGATAAAATTATATAAAATTGATAAATCCTTTAAACTTTTATTTATTTATTTTTTACCAAATTAATTTTTATTATGTGTTTAGATAATGATCATGTAATGAGTAGTTGTTAGACTTTTAATGTGTAATCGATATATTCAATATATGAAATATTTAAATTTTAAATTTTTTGATTTAATAGATTAGTGTAATTTGTCCATTCTACATTTATCGTATATTTTTTTAATCTAATTTTGTATAAGATGTGAGTCATGGCACATTCACAAGAATAATGTTATACTTACAATATTTTTATACAATATTTAATATATCATCTTTTATGTCAGCACATTATTAATATAAAGTCCCACTATTTATGTTATCTGTAATGCCAGTGGTCACTTATCTGTATCTAATTATTTTTTTCCTACTAAAAAAAAAACGGAGAAATTACACTGACATGCGTCAGTAAAAAATTATTTACAAACAAATAAAAAACATTATAAATTCTATAAAGTTTTTTATTAATTTATATTTTTTTTCCATTTGACACCACTAGGGCTGCAAACGAGCCGAGCCGAGCCGAGCTTTGCTGGGCTCGAGCTCGGCTCGTTGAGTTATCGAGCTCGTTTATTGAGCTCGAGCTCGGCTCGATAAGGGACTGGGCTCGAGCTCGGCTCGGCTCGTTAATTTTTATCGAACTCGAGCTCGGCTCGGCTCGGCTCGATAATTTTTTTTTAATATTATTTATATTATTTAAATATAAATATTTAAATAAAAAATATTATTTATATTATTTAATATATAAAAAATGCATTTATATTATTATTTATATAAATAATGTATTATTATTTATATTATTTTTTAATATATAAATAATGTATTTATATATATTTATATATTATTTAATATATAAATAATATATTTATTATATAATTTAATTAAAGATAAACGAGCCGAGCCTACCGAGCCGAACACATGCGAGCTCGAGCTCGGCTCGTTAACGAAACGAGCCGAGCCGAGTCCTTACCGAGCCGAGCCGAGCCTGTTCACGAACAGCTCGGTTCATTTGCAACCCTAAACACCACTATCAGGTGGTTCCCAAAAAAACTACCCCTCGAATATGTATTTAATTTTTGTGTTTCTATACATACTACAAGTTAATATGCTATTTTTATAAGATTTCACACTAGCAACAATATTAGTAAGGACAGGGTCACTATTTTTAGAAGATTTGCACAGGTAAATAACTTCTCAAATGAAGGTTATGTATCGGTGACGCGGGTTTTTGTTATATGGAACGAAGATTACGAAATACCAAAGGAATACTAACGGTGGATGATCAAAAACAACGGGGGAGTGAAAGAGGTAAAGGAGATCAAGGATGTAGATCATATAGCAATGTTTTCAAAGTCTCAAGAACTCTACTGCTGTCTCTTAGAGATTGCTAATAAACACACTTAAAAATATGAGATGGCAAATAAAACAATCTTAAAAAGACTTTTATGTGCTATGTTCTTGTAGCATGATATTTTTTCCTCTTTAATTTATGATAATAAAATTGTTGTTGTTGTGTTGGTTGTGTTTGTTTTCAAATGTTCTATCGAAACGTATCTTTTTTAGCTTTTTGTTTCTCTTTTTTTATTTATTATTCAACGTCGTGTTTAAATCATGCATTTGAGTAAGAATTTAAAAAGATAAAAATAAAAATAATTAAAAGGGCAAAATTTATTTTACCCTTTATAGTTTTGCTTCGAAATATTTTATCCCTTTATAGTTCAAATATAGAAAAAGAACCCTCATGATTTTGGACTAATGTGCAAATCTAAGGGCAAAATTAGTTAAATACGCCTATGGTATATTCTCTTTCTCTCTCTAATATATATAATTTCTTATCTTAAGCATATATTTAACAAATAAAATCATAGTAAACTAAACACCTTATTTATTACCATAAAATTATTTTAATTTTTAAACCAATTTCTTATTTAATAATATTTTAAATTAAACATAAAATTACCATAAATTAAACCATAAGATTAAGGAATTTTTTTTTAAAGATCTCTTATATTAAGATTTTGTAATATAAAGACATACGATATTTTCATAATAGTTAAGGTTCCTCAATATTTTCACCAAAAAAAAATTCAATTCAGAGAAATTTCGATCCTGACATAGAGAAATTTTGCCAAACTCAGAAAAATGTCAACCCCGATTCAAAGAAATTTCTCTAATATGATCACAAAGAAATTTAATCGAGGAACCTTAACTAATAAAAAAATAGTAAATTACACCTACACCCCCTGAGGTTTGGATTTAATACATATCATCCCCTAACGTTTAGAAAATTACACTGACCCCCTATCAATATAATTATTTAGACGGAAATAACATTGGTATAAAAAAGACATTGAATCCATACACACTCTCTTTTCTTCTTATTATTTCCCTTTGCTGTACTTTTTTTTTAATGTAATTTCTTTTATTTTTCTATCAGGAGTTGTTGCCTTTTATATAAGCATATAATTTCTATAACGTCAGGGGCTACGATGTAATTGAACCAAATTTCAGGGGGTGTCAGTGTAATTTATCCTGAAAAAAAACATTTTGGACCTCTCCTACTATACAAAGTTAGAGATGGAACTTTTACTAATTTTTTCTAAGATTAACCTAAACGCCTTAATTTATTACCATAAATTTATCTTAAGCTAATTTTTAATTTTTCTAAAATTTTAAAATAAACATATATATATAACTAAATAATAAATTAAACTAAATACCCTAATTTATTATCATAAAATTACCTTAGTTAATAACATTTTAAATTAAATATATAAATATATATATATATTTAACAAATTAAACTAAACACCCTAATTTATTAAAATTATTTTATTTAATAACATTTTAAATTAAACATGTAAAACTAAACACCCTAATTTATTAAACTTATTTTATTTAATAACATTTTAAATTAAACATGTAAATATATATATATAATTAACTCATAAATTAACCTAAATACCTTAATTTATTACTATAAAATTAAATCATAAAATTATCTTAATCTAATTTTTAATTTTTAACCCAATTTCTTATTTAATAACATTTTAAGTCAAACATTTACACACACACACACACACACACACATATATATATATATAAATTAAACCATAAACTAGCCTAAATAATCTAATTTATTACTATAAAATTACCTTAATCAACTATTTAATTTTTAACTCAATTTCTCATTTAATAACATTTTAAATTAATTTTTTTATAAAAGATGACAATTAGGGTTAGGCTTTGGTTAGGATTAAGATTTAATTTGGAGAATAAGATCAATATGGGGGTATTATTGACATTTGATTCAATTTTTTACTTTAACTTAACACTTTTACATTGCCACTCTCAATTTGAGAGAGCATGATACACCTTCCATTATCTTTAACAAAAAAATCTGTAGCACCTTAATCCACAATCATAAAAGAGTTCTCTACCTATATTTTTGTTAATGTATAATAGTTCTATTTTTCAAAAAATATCATTTACCCGATACTTTTATTTTGGCTAGTATTAGGGAGGCAAGAAAAATCGAAAAAATCGACCAAACTGATTAAATCGAACCAAACCAAACCAAACCAAACCAGACTGGCTATATTGGGTCAGTCTTTTAATATGAATAAGTTTGTGCAGTTTTTAAATTTTTTTTTTTTTTTGGTTTTTAGTTTGGTACCGATTTAGGCATCTTGTGCACTGAATTAAACCGAAACTGACCAAAAGTTTTTCATATTAAACATATTGGCCTCTTTTGAGGACGAGGTTAAAATCAGTTCTTTGGCTTTTAACCTCTTTTGGATCATATCACCTCTCTAATTTTTTACAAGTTTTTTTCAAAAAAAATTAAAAAAGCCAAAAAACTAGCTTTTAACCTACTTCTTAAAACAACACAATATATCTTAAATATATAATAAAATTGGCTGAATACAAAGTTCAGTTGATTCAGTTAATTTTTTTTTTTTTTTTTTAAATATTTCAGGTTTGACAATAGACATTGGCAATGTGACAAGTTGCTAGTTTGCCACTCATGTGTTTGAGTTAAATTTTGCTACTACTATGCCTATAGAGCTATAGCAGATGTTTGTCATTTTTCATTTTTTGTTTTAATTCTACTTGATATAATTGTGATTTAGTCTTATGGGATGATGATTTTAAATTTTGATTTTACTTTGACTTTCAGATTATATTTTATTTTTAATTCTGGTACAGTAAAAGCTTATAGACTTCGTATTTATTAATTCTTTTGTTTGTATTTTTGTGAATGGTTTGATTGGATATTGAAGTAATATACAAATGATTAATTCAATATTTTTATATAAATTATTTACTATACTACAAATTTAAGAAGTAAAATTTAAAAAGTTAAATCAAAAATCGCACCGAGTCGAACTGTTTGAATTGGTGCAATTTAGTGAAAAATTTGATTTGTACCGATTCTCAATATAATAAAACTGATATTATCGATTCAGTATAAAATTTCATTTAAATATCGACCGTTTCGAACCGATTACATCCCTAGCTAATACCCACTTCTTGTACAAGTAACATCACAAATCATGTAATTTGTAGAAGAAAAAATTATCTGGTACTTTAGAGACAAGTTCATGTGTTCATATTGGATTTTTGAAAAATAACTTTGACAAATATTAAATAATAAATGATAATATTACTCTAACACCACCAAATAACCACCATGCAACGAAATAACCACTATGCAAGAAGAGAGTCAAGATTGATCCTGCATGTCAATTATTGGTTCTTTCTCCTACCTCAGGATAGCTATGACAATATAAATAAATAAATAAAAGATATAATATAAAAAAATTAATAATATATGATAAAAATTCAATTGTAAGATATTTTTTTGCCACACTTCAAATAATCTAGCTTACATAATTTTTGTGCTCCTGACATTTTCATTGAGATTCTCTAATATAATTTGTGCTAAGTGTTTATTAATTTAAAATATAAATAAATATTGTAATAAATATGTTAAAATGTGTATTAAATAAAAATAAAAATCCTCACCATAATTTTTTTGTTTTAAAAAAGCTAATATTTTACTCATTAATTTCATCAACTAAATCCATCACTTTTGTGTCACATCAAAACAAAAATCTTAACATAACACAAAATAAATATTTTAAATAATATAAAATAATGCTCCAAAATCACCGAATAACTCCGCCTTACTCATCCTCCGATGTAATGCCTGAACAATCAATTATAGCATGAGTGATCAATTAAGTAGAACATTGATCATGTGAAATAAGTGTTCACATACTTCTATTTAGAACTGTTCAGACACCCGTAATGAGATTCACAAGTCTAAAGAGCGTATTCTAATTCAGATTTTAAATTAGACTAGAGTGAAAGGAATTTACCCCCATTTCAAAATATATATATATATATATTACTGAAAAAGGCTTGGGCAAAGTATGGGTTAGTATGACTTTTGACTCCAATATTTTATTGAGTTTATTAAATAAAATGGAATAATATGACATTTTTTTTTAAATATTTATTTTATATTTGATTCATCCAAAAAATAATAAAAAATGAATTGTAAAAAAATAATTATTATCATTTCATTCCATTGCACTTTATTTCATTCCACTACCTGAACTTTTTCTCCAAAAATAGATTACCAAAAATAAGATTAGTTTTTCACAAAATTGAATAGAATCAATGATTAAATATGTGATAAAAAATTTTAATTTCTCTTATAAAGTACAATTATGGAAAAATAGAAGAGATAAAATTTTAGTTCAAATGAGTGAATTATTTTTTATTAGGGTGGAATAATCGAATGGTGATATTACACGCCAATGATCATATGGTATCACCGTTAAACTTCGATTTGATTTCATTTGTAAAAAAATATTTTTAGACCCGTGCCAGGCACGAGGTATTCTTGTGATAAATTTATATTTCCAAAGTACAAATCTTATAACAAATTATTTTGTTTGGTTTGATTTTTTAAAAATTATTTTTAGACAAATTTTCATTTCTTTAAATAAATTTTTTCATATTTTTTCTGTTTATTCTGTTAAATTAAAAATTCTAATAAGGAATAGTTGTAATTTCTAGTATTATAGGGCTATTTCATATTTTAAACAAACTTTAGAGGTGAATTTTTATTTACCCAAAACCAACATATTTATTTGTCATAACTGACCATGAATCTTTGCATTATTACGAAAAAACCCTTCACTCGAATTAGATAATTTTTTCAAAGAAGAGGGTAAAATGGAAAAGTCAAATTATAGGTTACTATTAGTAAATTATACAAAATGAAAGGACAAAATAGAAAAGAAAACCTCGGGGGTATATTTGTAATTTATCCAAAATCAAAATATTTATGTTTTACAGAGGGCTGCTACAAGCACATACCTCTTTACTTTGGGCCTCTCATTTCTTTGAACCCTCACCTAACAAAATGAATACCTTTCCTTTTCTCTTTGAACCTCTACCTTAATACCAATGATACCCCTCATCTTTTTTATCCCTAACTTTTTTTCTGCAATTTTTCTACCATCGGCAATCCCATCTATCCAACAACCTCCCAGCACCTCCCCTCCTTGCAATTTTCCATTTTTCGATTTCGTTTCACTCTCTGCAACTCTCTCTCTCTCTCCCTCTCTCTCTCACATACACACACACACACAGTCATCAATTTTTAACTCGAGTTCTGGACAGTGAAATTTTTCTAAAAATGCAAAGCCCTAACTTAGAAACCACGTCAAACAAACCTTAAACGTAAACAAAGAGAGAGCTTGTAACCTTGAGACTGTTTGTCGTTCTCGGTGAACTCCGTTTTGAGAGCTCAATCGATCATGTCGGCAAAACTATCTTCCTTAGATCTCGAGGTGTTTGATTCTGCGGCAGTAACATTGGTGTCCAAGAGAGGGTTCGAATAATCATCAGCTACGAAAGAGAAGGAGCGAGATGGTAGAGAGAGAAAGCAGAGGAGATCGAGAACTAGGAGAGAACAAAGAGTTATACGCATTGTAGACGTAGAGAGCGATAGAGAGAGAGAGAGAGAGAGAGCGTCCTCGTGTCGTGAGGCAGTTTGATTCTTTCTTTAGTAGTCGTCGGTGGAGATAGGGGTGAAAAGGCTAGTGGGTTAAGGTAAATTAGGGTTAAAGTCAAGGTTTGGAAAATTAAGGTTAGAATGTTAAGGATGAGGATAAAAATGTAACTTCATATTTGGATAAAATTGAAATTAAAGAAAAATAAAAGAGATGGGGGGAAATTCTATTTCCACACACCTAATTAGCTCAAGGCACACACTTAATGAAATATTACTTTAATGACAATTATATCTTAAATAAAAATTACTATAATAGATATTCAGTAATATCCATAATATAATATGAAAAAAATTCTCTATACACATTTTTTAAGAACAAAAAAAATCTCAATGTACACATTTTAATTTTAAAAAAAAAATTTAAACCCTAATTTTTACATTATTATCATTTTGCTTGAACAAACAATCTAATTGAAAACCTTACACCATTTTGTTCAGTAATGAATAACACGATAAGAAATGCAAATTTTGATTTGGAACCCATGTAACTGAGGGCTCGATTCTGCTGTCACCAATTTGCAGCGATCCATGCCGAGATGCAAAAGTGCATGAGAATTATCAGAAACCAGATATTGGCACTCATACCCACCTAGCCTCAGTACTATTATTGAATCCTCACAGTATATTTGGTAATGTAGAGAGTAAAGATGACATTTGTATAAGCTTCCAGATTTTGAAAGTCCCAAACCGTCACTCACAAGATCAAAATCGAAGGTTTTATGTTGATAAAGTGCACGTAGATCCGAAAATGATAAATACAATAATAAAATAATAAATGTAATAAAAAAATTGAAAGATTTCTTACCTTCAACACTATTTTAGAGGATTTACAATGGTCTTCACTAGAGGTCTTTTATGCAAGTCTTCAATGGAGTGGGTAGGTGTAACAAGCCCGCGGGGGACCTCGCTACAGTTCAGACTCGATTTGTTGTCACGGTTCTTAATCTTGAACCAAAGAGTCCAAATCCAACAAATCGTTTTGAGAAAACAGATTTTGTTGAAAGAAGTGCCAAACATGGACTGCTTTGCCAGATACAGAGTCGCCACCTAAATATTTTTTAATGGGGGAATTTAGGAAACCCTGACTCGGTGCCAAAGGCCACGTGTCCGTCATCACCAAAGTTGCCTCGGCTCGGGAACTTGGGTACGATTGGGGAAGGTCACTTCGTGAGCACCCCCGCTCGCCCGATCAAAGATCGGCCTCTACTAACCATGATATCTATTTTTGAAAACATTGTGTGTTCTTATTCCGGTTATTAGCCTAGGTTATTATGTGATGCGCACAGCATACAAGTATAGACTGAGTCGTCTGAATTGGAACAAAACACTTCATGTTTGTTTGTGAAAATGGTTTACTACTCGCAAGTAGGCTTAAAATGCGGATTTTGCCACCCTCGGGTGGGCTTAGAAAACATGATTTTGCCACTGTCTAGTGGGCTTAAAACAAACATTTGATGAATTGTTCCCATCCAAATAACCCAACCTCCACCCACAGGCATCCAAGCAGGTATATCACATAAGCAGTTAGCCTCATGGTAAGCATGCTATCATGGCAGTCACTCACACGCATGCAAGGATGCTAAAGCATAAAACTCACCGAGTACTCCAAGCCAAAACAGAAACCGATTAGAAATCCATGCATGATCCTAAGTATACGGAAATGCCTAATGCAACACATGCAAAATGCAACTATAGCAGGCTCGGCTATTCTAAACATGGCATATGAGATGCAACGGTTAACAAGTATTCAATTTGGAATTGAAATACAGATGCAGTTAGTATGATGCGCCGAGCCCGGTGCATGCAAAGCAGATGAATGAATGCAAACATGTTATCATACTGTATGCTAATTGAAACATGCCCTAATCTAACCATCATAAGCTGGTAAATAAAAGGGAGAAAGACGTGGGGTTGGAAGACATGTATCACACACATGCACACTTATTACAACATTGCCCTCGCTTGGAGGGTCCGAAAGAATAATATACAGTCCCAAATGAATAAATAATACAGTCCCAATAAATACAAAATCCTAATTAATTTACAAATTAATCTAGGAAAGCGGTAAACTAGCATGCAAGCTAAGGACTGCCTCGACTCCGCTCCGGATGATGAATGATGCATGTTCGGGTTGCCTTGCGCGGAAATCCATTGCGATGCCCCAATTAGCCTCTGTTTGCAATTGTTTTTTGGAAAGCGTGCCAAGCTCCGGAAGACTGCTGATTCTTGATTTGCTGCAACAGAGAGCAGGAAAGGGGCATAGCAATGTATTTTCACATATGTGTGCTTGCCTCGATCCTCGTGCCACCAATCACGCATCTTGATGCATAATGGCCGAGGAGTCGAATTACACAACTCAATATGGAATGAATGCACATGAAAACATAACAAGACCAAGACTCCATCATGGATAATCCGGAGTGTCGGTGACTGAGAATTGAGACACATTCCGTCACTCGAAGTACGAAACGTCCCTTGTTTCCCGTGCTCGGGCTAACTCCTATCCCAAGCACAATGCAATATGCATGCTATGCATGAATGCAATCTAAGATACAACCTAACATGCACAATGCTATGAGATGGCATACACGATGCACAAGGTAACATGACATACGCAATGTGCTAACATACGACCTAGCATACACAATGCTATGAAATGAAATGGCATACACAATGCAACATGGGCTTACACTAACATGAGTGGACCTCAGCCACACTCACATCAGAGGCCATTAGATGAAGATGAGACACTCGAAATGCGTGCACGTATGCACGCAAACCGAGGACCGAACCTAAGGCACTAATACCACTCTACCAAAGCATGGCAAGGCATGGAATATGGTATGCAAACATGCAAATTTCAGCACTGAAATATGATACAAAATAGTCCCGAATCATGGAAATATGGCACCCGATGCATGAGGTGAGCCCCGAAACTCAAAACTAGGCATGTGCGATGACTTGTAGCTATACAAAGTATGCGTTATTTGACTATGAAGCACAAAGACAGAGCCAAGGCAGTCCCAAAACATGAACATTTCTAGTTCAAAGCATGACCAAAAGATGCTAGCATGATGGACTAAAATAGCATACAACTTTGACTAGCAAACATGGTTTACATGGCATGTATATGAAGCATATGAGAACGCATCAAACTAGAAAAAATCAGTGAATAAAATATGCCAAAATATGCCCAAATAATCACTGAAATGCAGCCAACATGTGCAAAAATGATGAGCTCCTTTAGAGGGCCATGCAAGGAGTTATTAAGCACATACAAGATAGACACTTAGCATGACAAGACCACCTCTGGAAATGAAATATGACAGCCCTAAAACTCACAAAATGGGCCCTGAAATCAGTCTAGGAAACATGCAAAGAAAGGCCTCTTTGAAAGGCCTTAAATAGGATTTCTCTACACATGCAACATAGATATAAAATATGGCCAAAAGGGCCTTGGACAGAGCCAAGGCAGACCTTAAAACCCTCAGAATAAAGCCTGAAAAGTGACTTCAATGCATGCAAAATAGGGTCTCTTTGGAAGGCCAAACATGCTAGTAAAGAGAATGAGGGATGAGAGGGTCATCCCTCTATGATTTTGGAGCTCAAAGAAACATCAAGGCCACTGAAAATCCACTGGATTTCAGTGGCCAAGAGGCCAAAACAAGGCCAATGCAAATGCTCACATGTATAGCTCAAAGCGTGAGGAATGAAGCATGCATAGGGGGAAGCTGACCCCAAACAGAGAAGAGACCTTAACCAAACTTAAAGAGGATGTCAAAACAAAACTTTTTCCAGGTTATTCCAAATCTCGAAAATGTTCACAAGTAAGGCTAAAATATGATGCAAAAATAGCCCTAAAAGAGAGATAAAGGACAAGGGGCAGCAGATGGTCTCAAACAGCAAAGAGCCCTTCAACAAAGTTGAAGAGGGGCTCAAAATAAGATACTTTACAGTTTAGGTCGAAGTCCAGAAATGTAAGCAAAAGGGGCTAAGAGATGAAGCAAAATAAGGCTAGAAAAGGGGAGAAAAGGACTTACCCTTGTAGCACAGCAATGCATCAGCTTTTGGTCCAAGAAAATGAGCTCCTAGCCTCTGAAAATCAGCCTCAAGGTGTTGGAATGGAGGATGGAGGTGGTAGGCTATGAGTTGGTGTGTAAATGATGCAAGAACAAGGGTGTTTTGAGGCTTGGATAAGATAGATATGGAGGATTGTATGTAAATGCTCCAGCTGGTTTTTCTAACCCTTGCAAATTGAGGGGGAGTGTTGGTTTTATAGAAGACAAAGGGCCAAGGCTTCTTGGAGAAGCCTCAAGCAAATGGTGCAAGCTTCTAAGAGAAACTAAACCAAAAGGGTCAAGCTTCTTCAAGAAGCTAAAACAAAAGGTGCAAGCTTCTAAGAGAAGCTAAACCAAAAGGGTCAACCTTCTTCAAGAAGCTAAAACAAAGGGTTCAAGCTTCTTGGAGAAGTTAGAGCAAAAGGTTCAAGCTTCCTCAAGAAGCTAAAACCAAGGGTTCGGCCAAAAAAAAAAAAAATGGAAGACCGACCATGCTGACCGACCATGCCGACCGACCTTGCCGACCGACCATGCCGACCGATCTTGCCGACCGACCATGCCGACCGACCTTGCCGACCAACCATGCCGACCTATCTTGCCGACCGACCTTGCCGACCGACCATGCCGACCGACCTTGCCAACCGACCTTGCCGACCGACCATGCCGACCGACTATGCCGACCGACTATCACCAATGGCCGGTGGTAAGAAAAAAAACTACTCTGAAGGTCCAACTTCAAACGGACATAACTCCTTCATGTGAACTCCTTTTCAGGTCATTCTTGTGTCCAAATTGAAGCCCCGGAAGTTAGCTTTCCAATGGCGCAAACCTTGCATTAAAATTCCAACTGTGAAAAAAGTTATGCTTGTTTTGGTAAAAGTTGCTCAGTTTCGGTCCAACCAGGATGATGCCCAACTTCAACCAATCATATCTCCCCCATCCGGACTCGGCTTTAGGAGATTCTTGAGTGAAAAATGAAGCCCTGGAAGTCTTCTTTCCAACGGTGGTAGACTCATAGCTTAACTCCAAGTGCATAGATAGATAAACCTGATTTAGCGAGGACCACTCGACTCTCTTTTAGCGATTCATACCCAACTTCTTCCCCAGCTAGGTTTCTTCTCTCTTCTCCTCTTTTCTTCAACTCTAAACCCCTAAACAAAGTGTTTTGAAAGATTCTTTAAAGATTTCATCTCCCTTTCATTCATCTCCACTTTGTCCTTGCTCGGTTTACCGAAAAGCACAACATTTACCGAAATGCGAGCGTCGGAGCATCGTAGGAATTTTATTTCAAAAAAATGTTTTGAAAGAGAGAGTTTTAAGGTCTAAAAACCATTCAAAATAGTTTTGGTCCAAAATGGGGTGTGAAGTTGAGATTTGTCTCTCTCCTTGCTGAAGAAACTAAACCTTGGCCCTGCACACCTTTCTCCACCAAGTAAACCATCAGTAACACCCAAGTCTTAAGGGCGGTCAAAAATGGGGTGTCTACAGTAGGTCAATATGGAAGAAGGGTCAATCAAAAGTATGTGGAAAGAGGGTTAGTGGTGTGTGTACAATAGTTATAAGTGAATGGTGTAATTATAATTTTAAGTGTCTGGATTAAAAAAATTAATTGATAATCAAATTAATAGGTATGTATATTAAGAAAAGATGTGCCTTGAGCTAATTAGGTGTGTGAAAATAGAATTTCCCAGATATGAGGGGTCCAAAGAAGAAAGGTAGGTACTAATAACAGTACTCGTTTTTATAACTGACCAAGATTTTTTACATAATTACAAAAAAACCTTCATGCAAATTAGTACCATCAATATTAATAAATAATACAAAATAAAAGGACAAAATGGAAAAACTAAAATGTAAGCCTCTAATAATAACAATTCCAAGCCAAAGCGCTTCTTTTAATATACAGAGATATATATCTTAGAGCTACAATCTCATCTAATTTGAGTATTGCTATTTTACAAAGAAAAAATATTATATTACTGCTATTTTCAGAAAGAGAAAACATACTGTCAAGCTGCTTTTTTTTTTTTTTTTTACACAGCCTGAAAAGAAGGGTAGTTTTGTCTAGCAAGACTTGAATTATCTCAATTAATTGACTATTTGAATGGTAGATTTGAAAGATAAAAATTGCCCCAAACATTTAACACAAATTTATATATATATATATATAAAACAACCACAGAAATTATTCCAAATAAGATCATTATAACATTTGCAACATACTTATCTTGGCCAAGAGTCCCGAGAAAGATATATAAAACTTCAACTTAGACAACAAGACACCATATCAGGAGTAAGTTCCAGCGATCTCCTGTAGGCAGGAGCACAGTTCCTGAGGTTTAGAGATCATGACCATGTGATCTGAACCTGGGATCACCTTCACCTCGTCCGTTGGATTATTTTCGATCATCCACCGTTGATATTTTTCCTTTATTATGTTGTCTTCTTCAATCAGAACATAAACTCGACGGACTGATCCATAGTTATCCTTTGTAAGTGCGGTTTCCTTTAATACTTCCCCCTCATCATGGTATATGGGATACGGTCTCACCAGCAAGGTTGCAAGCGTCAAATCCTTCAAAAAAAACAATAATAATAAATATTATTTAAATATAAAAGAACCTCATATTGAGGTTTC
Source organism: Camellia granthamiana (assembly GCA_036172215.1). Lineage (NCBI taxonomy): Eukaryota > Viridiplantae > Streptophyta > Magnoliopsida > Ericales > Theaceae > Camellia > Camellia granthamiana. Next base: position 25,936,156 of record CM069903.1, on the reverse strand, counting down.
GCTTGAGGACTCGTTGAGGATTGTGCCGACCTGTGTCCCGATCTCTCTCAACATCATACTGTACCAGCCAAACGGTATCATTTTGTTTATTGAAAAAAAAAACAACAAAAACAAAAACAAAAACGTTTTGGAGTTCTAATAAAGGAACTTTAATGGGGTGTGGGTCCCATTGTGATAGTGATGTTTGTATCTTTTTCTTTTCTTTTCTTTTTTTTTTTTCTTTTTTTTTTCTTTTTTTTTTTTGACTTTACATGCTATTAGAGCTCATTAGTACTATTTGATTTAGAGAAATTTATCATTGTTGAAAAAAAAAATTGAAACACACGCACGCCTGCCGTCTTGATGTAGTGTACAACAACACTTCTATGAGTCGACTTTAGGAAAATAAAGAGAAGCTATAAATAAACAAAAACAAAAACAAAAAAAAAATTGAAACACAAGCTTGTGAGCATGTTTTTGAAAAGTAATTTGAATTTTGGATGATTTGGTATGTGAAGGACTTGAATTTAGAATGATATTGAACATTGAATTGGTTGGTTGATGCGTGCATAGTTTGAATGCAACTTTATTTGCTTTATTTTTCATTTAATTTAGTTGTTACAGTTATATATATCATAGTTACATGTACTTTTTATATTATATGATTGTTACAAGTTGTATAATTGAAATACCATTTGTTTCAAGTACTTACATTGCAACATTAGTTTTCTTTTAAAATTTACTATCGGTAGTCCCTAAATTTTTTCTCTTATGTCATACTGGTTCCTACACTTTCAATCGACTCAACTCTGACTCTCAGTTTTTTAGATTTGTGTATCAATTTGATCCAATTGACAATGACGTTAAGGTTTTGACAAGAATAATTACTAAATTGGTTGATACTAACTCAATAAATTGATAAAGTTTATAAATTTGTCCTTATGTGATACATGTCGCTCATATTAATTGAAAAATTCAGCTCACACTTTTCCTTAAAATCTAGGTATTAAGGGGAGGGAATCTGAAGCCTCATAACCAGTATAGATAGGGCAACTCTAGGCGATATGAGATACATTCCAACACACCTTCCTAGACCACAACATTCAGTAGCTGAACAAACGGCATACCAAATCACATGCTAAACCAAGCTCTGATACCAAATTGAAAAGTTCAGTCCACTCTTCTCCTTAAAATCCAAGTATTAAAGAAAGGAAAACTAGAATTTTATAACCAACACACAGATGAGGCAATTTCAGACGATGTGGGACACATTCGAACAATATTCAAATTTTTCATAAAAAAAAATAATAATAAAATAACAATTATAATGAATTGAATCAAATTGTGACAAAGTAAAAAATATATAGTCAAAATCGAATCAATTATTATTACATGAATCAAAATGACACAAAAACAAAATATAAGAACCATCGGTACAATTTACCCTAAAATTTATTTGTACAAAAAACTGATTTGAGACAAATAAAAATATTACAAAATTCAATTTTTATACAATTTTTTACATATTTTTTTCAATTAATCAAACCTATTGTTTCAATTTATTTATTTTTAATAGGTTCTTATCTTCCTAAAATCAACCCAAACATAAAACACGTACACTACAGCAAAATGACGACTTAAGTTAAGGCGTATGCTAATTTTAATTTTTTTTTTTTTTTTTTTAATAAACAAAACGGCACTGTTTGACTGTCACAGCATGATGCTGTGACAGCACCTACCCCCTTCCTATTGGCATAGAGAAGATTGTCAACTTACTCACAAAAATAAAAAATAAAAAATCATAAAGAAAACATTCATCCATATGCCATTAATACATACCTCAGGTGTCGATAGGTCATACAACTTGGACGACAAAAACTTGGGGCCGAAGATCAGGGAGGTTGGAGGTTTGTCCAGCCCATTATCAAACTTCTGTTGGCAATCCATATAAGAGTCCAATCCCTTAACGTGCTATAAAATTGCATGCAAACAGAGAAGCATAGTATTAGAGAAAAACCCATATCGCCGGCCACTAAAACAACAAATCAATACAATTTCTTGTGCTTTCAACCCCCAAGATAATTGGATTTTCTGCAATTTTATGATAGTCGAAACTAAATATGGCAGTGTGTTGTGTCTAAAAGATGCTGAAACAATAACACCGTATGTATGTGCATAAACGTAATGGGCTAAGAGAGAGATGGAGAAAGAGAGAGAGATTTGGTACCTCTTGAAAGACGGTAAGAAAATCAAGGTCGGGACCAGGCATAAAAGCAGCGACAAATACAGCAACTGAAATTTTGTCAGGGAACCTCTCCATAGCTACAGATATGCCGATCCCACCCTTGCTGTGGCCAACCAGAATCACCCTATCATCCACCTGTAGGGACACCATGAATTCCATCAATGGCTCCAAGTAGTCTGACATTGATCGGACCTCCTCTACCTGCTTAGGGTGGACAGCAGAGGCAGCCAAGTCCAGAACCGTGACCCGATGACCGCCCGATCTCAGCAGAGTCGCCACCTTGTACCAGCACCATGCCCCGTGACAAGATCCGTGAACCAACACAAAATGACTCTCACGCTTATCCATCAGCCTGCTCTACCTACTACCTACTGTCCTATCCTTGTGCTAGTTTTGAGCTTTTCATAAGCTTTGATTTGGGTAGCGAGGTATAATAGTAATCTCATCATCTTGTCCATTTCATTCACAAACTCAGTGACATAGAGATAGAGGGGAGGGGACCTGGACAAAAAATCTATTTAATATTTCGAAAGTGGTCCATTTGCCTCATTAATATAGATGTACAAGTTTGACTCTTCCGAAAGTTGTGTCCAAAACGCCAAAGCCTGACACGGCAATTGATGAGGCTATCCTCAAAGCCAAAGAAGCCCTGAAAAAAAAAAAAAAAGGGAAATGAAAATGTTATATGATTATATTTCTTACACCCCGTTTTGGATGGAGAGATTTAGTAAAGAAAAAAAATTATGAGAACAAAAAATTCTCACTTGTTTGAATAGCTAAATAAGTGAGAAATTATAAAAAACGATGAGAGTTGGTAAAAAACAAATTTCATCAAAATTATATTTTGTTTTCCACCATAAGTGATGAAATTTGGTGAGAAATAAAATTGGGTTTAATCAATATTTTCTAAAATATCAAAATTACCCTTATAAAAAAACATAACTTACTAGTATGGAAGGTTATTTTAATAAAATGAAATAAAACATTCTTTTCTTTTCTCTTATTTATTCTATCCAAATAAGATAGATGAAAAATCACATTCTCTTTTCTTTTATTCATCCAAACATAATGGTGAAAATTCATAATCATTTCTTTTCTTCTCACCTAAATGAGAAACCACAATTACTCCTTTTCTTACGTCATCTCACAATTCAAACGTAGTTAATTTTCTCACTATTAAATACAAAAATAATAGATCCTGCATGTAATTGTTAGAAGAACAAGAATCACATGAATATACTAATAAGCCTTAAATTTAAGTGCTCCCTGCTGGCTGCTAATTAATCAAATGTGGGTTCAAAACACTATCTAATCAACCTGTAAGAATTCTCACCTAATTACTTTAGTGTCGTCATGCTTTAGAGGACTTGCAACATACACTACTTGCAAGCTGCAATTCCTCAATTGATCATCTCTACAAGAAAGGGAGGGAAGTACAGGCTGAATAAGAAAAATGGTTGCAACAAGGAAACACAAGCGTTTTGTTTCTGTTCTAGTACACAGACTAAATCACGGTGCTAGCATCTGGTTCAAGCTGAAACCAAGACTCAAAGTACTTCAGTCATACGATCACCACGCTTCACCTTTCAGTTTTTGAAGTCAATATGAAGACACTAAATGAGGTCCATACACTTCATGAGTATTCTACACCATTAATGGAGATCATGGCATCAATTCCTCCAAATGAAAAAGGTTATTCCTGTACAGGCGGGGCACAGCTGTCGGTGGCTTGAGCTAAGCTCTTGCCATGGAAAAGTACCCAGGGAAGATCTTAATAGCTGCCCTCCTCATAGCATTCATGCCTGAATTTTTGTGAAGCTTTAGTCAGCCAAATGTGTTTGAGTACCTTGACTATGCACACCATGTAAAGGCCCATGCTCATCAAACATTAGTTTTGTGGAAGAAATAGATCAGCGGCGGCTCTTGCAACACAGAAGAAGGGCCCTGTTTGTGTTGGTTCATTATAAGAGACTTGTTTTAATTTTTTAACCAAATACCTGATGATGAAAATTTTTGAGAAAAAATCTCAAGAAAGTTAACTTGCTGTGTACTCACGTCCATCAACTTTGAGAGCAATTAAATTATAATGCAGAATTTAAAGTTCAAATACTGTTCTGCAAGTATTAGATGCACTAATTGCAAGTATAAGTGAATCAGCATATATAAACAATGATTCACAATTTTTATTACTCATGCAGTTCAATCATTATGGGTCAACGGACAAGATATTGATCTTGGCAGAGTGTTCAAGATTTAACATGGCTATGTACATAAAAATGTGTGAATGCCCATGAATAAACAAGAGAATCAGTACCTCTTTCTTTAAAGTGATAGTTTTTAGGCTAGAACCCAGCATAAGAGCAGTGACAAAGCACTTCTCTGAGGGAGGGAACCACTCCACAGCAACAGATGTGGTATTACGATGCTCAGGCCTACCAGAATCATCTTATCATCACTGGGAGAGACCCCATGAACTCCATCAACACCGTAAAGTATCCAAGAATGAGGGGACTTGTCCGGCCACTTTGAGCGATAAGCAAAGAAAGTGAAGTCCAAATCTGTAACCTTGTGACCTGCCAATCTCAGGAATGACTGCAATCTCGTGAACAAGGACAAAGTGCCCCTCTTTCTTCTCCATCTCCTCCTGCTGCAGAAGATGTTATCTCACATTAGTTTACTATTTACTTTCTTATACACTCATACTTCCATGTAAATTGTTTTGTGGGGCACATCAAATGCCGATTACTTATTTAAAAGATACATCTGCATTCGACCATAAATTATACACATGACACATGTTTCAAAATGATTACATACGGAAGTTATGAAGAGTCAATCAATCAATTGAATAAGTCAATTTATTATTAAAAAAAAAAATCTATAATATCTTAATCACTAATTTTTATATGATCAATTTATGAAAACCGTCATTTTAAAAAAATCCATACAAGACCTTTGCCCACAAAGCATCAAAGCCAAGAACAAATTTCATTTTGTCACTCCATTGCCATGACAATTGTTTTCATCCATTTCTAACATTTTCAGATGAAGACTCGGGCATGGTTAGCCCTTACAAGCCATCACAATCCAAAACGTACCATTTTAATTCTGGGGAACCACAGCCCCCAAATGAATTCTGGGCCACCATGAGGAAAACCTTCTGTTCAGAAGTCAGAAAATGAATCTAGGGAAGATAAGGAAAGAAACTGATAATTGGCAAAATGATACATACCCAGGAATTAATTCCTCCATTCTCTGGACGTTACTCTACTGCTTGAGACAAAGCTCCTGAAATCCTGTTAAACTGCAATGGGTAACAACCAATTCATCAAAGCCTAACAGCAGATTTTTTTTCTCCCCCAGCGGTCATGACGTTCACAGCTTATTAATCTCAGCATTAAAGAGTAAAAGTAATCAGTTGGTTTGCGGAAAGTAGACGTCACCAGAACAAGTGAGTTCATTATAGGAGACATCCAAGAACCATTAAAAATACACCATATAGAAATAAATTTAAATACATAAGTACTCAAGGATGGATGGATGCACATTGAAAAAAAAAATTTACTTTGAAGAAAAAGATATCAAACTTCCAAAAACTTAAACCAGCACATTGCATACTACAATAATATATGAAGACCCTTGAATCAGAAACAATGTTCACTAACAAATTTACTATAGACCAACCCACTTCCTAAACCACTTCAAATCAGTATTAGCATATCATCAGAATTGTAGAAATGAGAAGACTGACTGGAGTAAATGTTACTCTATCATAAACACATAACATAGACATAAAGGTAACGATGATAAAGAATCTAAAAATTAGATTCATGACCTGGATATGCACTCTTTTTTTCTTCTTCCTCTTTTTTTGTTTTATTTTTAGTATCTGAACATGCAGAAGGAATGCAGCTTGTGAGAATAACATTCACTGTTAGCCATATAAGAAACATAAGCTTCAGTTCTACATATTTCAATTAAAAACAAATGAACCTACAGGAATCAGTTAGATTTCAACAGTAGCAAAGGTGTGAATTCTTTATTTAATCTCAGTGCGTCCATGTACTCGCTAAAAAGGGGGATCAAAAAAATAAAAGAGAATAATAGTTCTAGAAATTTTCCATTTTATTAGTACGAAATGGGTTTCACCAAGTTAAATAATATTGCACCAAAGTAAGAATGGTGAGTAAATGCGGGAGTCATAGCACTATAATTCACAATTTGATGAGAGAAATGTAATATGTAGAAAAGAAGCGCACCGTTGCAAAAGAACCTGTGGATTATATGGAAACAAACTTTTCTTATGGAGATTCTGCAGAGACTTTTTCAGTGAAAGCAAACAATCCTTGGCATTCTCAAATGGTAACCTAGTAGTTCTACAATGCTTGCTGCCACGCATAAGGTCTTTCTGACATTGCTTTCCGAGTGACAGAGGAATCCCCTTGCTTTTCATTGATGAAGAGGTTAGATGTCCCTCAATAAGTGAATCATCAACAAGAACTTTTCTTTTCTTGCCAGATGATTTATGTATATCTCTCACATTTGTAACTTTCCCTTCTGCTGAAAATTCCACAAATACGTTCCACGAATAACATACAACACGCAAGGACCTAATAAGGGGCCAAAAAAAAAAAAAACTGAGAAGCTCATTAAAAACACCCCCAAATTCATACAGATACAAGGATGAGATAGAGCTCAGGCCAAGTTCCATCCTCTAGTACTATCTTGCAATGCATTGCATTTGTTTGCATCAACTACTCCAAGCAATAAGATCTGAAAAAGAAAATACATTGCCTAACTAAAGCAAGCTCTGAAAAAACCTGCACTTCTCAACATATCTAAAGCAGGCAACAGTTTTTCTTAGGCATATGATTCATGAAAATCTAGTATTCACAACTTCAGAGGAAATATCAAAGTACAATTCAAGTAACTAAACTACCTCAACAGATATTCAGCAGCTTTGGCACCTGTATCTTTTGAAATTAGGTAATCAAGAAGCACTTGATGATCATAGTGTAACTGCAAACAAGTTAGGAGTGCACGTATTACTTTATTTAATAACTTCGCCCGGTAAGTGAAGAATAGAACTCAGAGGCATTTGCTTTGTATCAACGAAATAGAAGTATATACATTGGGGTAAGAAGTCTTAGTTGTTCCCATTATCTATAAATATTGAACTTGCCTCTGCAAGAAAAAGATGGAATAGGTGTATGGGGTTGAAAAGGTTTGAAACATGAAAGAGCATATCATCACATCTGTTTTGGCAGACCCTACATACAAACAAAAAACTCATTAAAGACTTTTGCAACCAATACTATTGATAACCACTAAAAATATTCTAGCATGTGTTGCTTACTGTTGCTTGCCACCAAAGGACACGTGAAACAGTTGCAAAAGCACTTCAAATAGGATATCGTCCTACAAATCAACAGTAGACAAGAAATTAGAATATAGCAGGTCTAAAGAAAGGCACATATTCTACAAACAAGAAATAAAACGATTAATAAATTAATATAACCATTCAAGCTACACTAGCAACTATATAAACTGAACTTAGGTTGAAGCACAGAGTGCCTACAAGAAAGACCATAATATTGCGCACTTTCAGTACATTGTATAAGCCAAGAAAGTAGATATGCAAATCATTCAATCTAGATTTCTATGGATCAATCAACTTATAGGAAAAAGACATACATCCTTCAGAAGAATCTATAAAGTTTGAAAGCTAGTTTCTAAGGGAGTACGGAGATAACCTCATGGATAAATAGCCTGAGGAAGGATAAGGAAAAGCTGGTGCATCTTTCAGAATAGAATTTGCAGCCGATGAACATTTCAGCTGGAAGATGCCCTTGAAGCCACCCATAAAGCTCTGATAAACCTTTTTTTCTACTGTAACACTCAAGGTCAGAACTTGAATCAGATTTCAAGCAACTCTTCAGATTTGCACAGCCACACTGGTCAGCAGTTTTATCTCTCAAGCCAACCAAACTAAAGGAACACCTCAGGAAAAGGAAAACAGCAAGCCTTTGTAAATGTCTGGAAGTCATATTATGTATTCTGGCATCAGAAACACTCACTAAAAATGGGGAGCCTTCTAGAATGTCCTCCTGATCAGACTCCAGCTGAGTCATTGGTTGCATCAAAAGATCTTCAAAGTACTCGTGCATAAGTTGCAACCATGAAACAAGAAGAGAATATTCCAAATGGATCTGGAAGCTAAGCCTGACCATTAGCATCTGCGGAGAACAACCTAATCAGTGGCATAATTTTGAATGTATGTAATAGCACCACGCTGTTAATATACATTTCAGCAATAGTGAGCAAGTGAAGATAGAATTAGAAACTTAATAACACCTCTAGAGCGATAGAAATACAATGAAAAAATACATCTTAACTAGCAACATGGAGAGGTAGTAGATATTTATCACTGCAGTTGTTCCAAAAACTAGACAAAAACAAGTCGAACATGACGCATGAAAGAAGATCTAAATGGCACGTCAAGTTGACAACATTCCAATTGATATGAAGCAAGCTAACCAAAACGAGCGAGTTGGTTCAAGCTGTTCATTAGTTACGTTGGATGTAGCAAAGTGAAAAACTTCTGCAACAAATTAATGATGGACAGTTCCTTATCTTGCAATTGCAAATCTCTGACACTGCTTCACTTGTAAGTTGTAGGTTGTACCTGCATCAAAGAGTACACGCAGTGCACCCTTCTTTTCATATAAACACCCTCTCCATCCTCACCCCAAGATATAAAAACAAAAGGAACAATACAAGAGTAAATAGAAAAGAACTAGCAACTAAGAAACATTGACACTTCTAAAAAGCAGATAAGCTAAATCCATACCAACATCTTGTGTCTAAAGCACACAGAAATGCACATGTTTTTTGAATCCCCATCGCAAAGGCACCAGGTTAAAAGTCTAGGAATGAGGTTACTGATTTCACAAATAACCGGATGCTTATTTAAAGCTCCACCAGCAGCTTCCATCCAACCACTTTGATTAAGCAAGGAACAGAAAAGCTGAACAAGAGTTCCACGAAACACAATGCTGGACTCTAGTTCCACAGCTTTAGCGTGAAAAGCATCCTCACTGGATTTTCTAAGAGCATCGCCATTCTGACCAACATGGACCTCATCCATTGAATCCCAAGGCACACTTGCAAGACAATAACTTATTGAATTCAAGTACACTTTGAGAAGTTGATTGTCAATGTCTTGCTTTAAACATTTCAATATATTGCGTAAAACTCGAATAATGCAAGCCACTGAAGACCAATTTGCATTTTTCAGTTTTGATTTCAAGGCAATAATGACACTTGATGAATCATGCTTTGAAACCAGGGCTTTTGTAGATGCCCGCACCAAAGAATGCAAAAGAGCATTAGAAATCAACAACTCCAAGCAAACACACAATGATTGCATAAATTCATCCCAATTGCCTCCCTGTAAAACATACAGTTTTGCAAGATAAATCACAAGAAAAAAACAAAAAACAAAAAAACAGTTGAACTTTCAAGGTAGCAAATTTTCACATACAGATGCAACAATGTAATCAGAGATGGCCACAAGAATGTTGCCTGCCAAATGTTGAACATATTGACTCTCGATTAGTAGCAGAAGTATCTGTAAGGAAACAACAATTTACAAGGTCAAGAGTAGAAATGGAACCACTGCTCTGTCAGCTAGGCAGCGATTCAAGTTCCTTATGAAAGTAAGAAAACATCAAGAACTAGATAAGTGATGCAGCTAAACAATCTTTATAGGAAAATCCTCTCACTCTCCCATAGGTCCAAGGCAGCGCCTCTCGCAGAGATCACCAAGGTGCCCTATTGTCCGTTCCGAGTAAGAAACTATAACCTGAAAACTTGCCCCAACCCTCCAAGACAAGTTCTACTTAAGTCCTCGCGCAGCGGGAGAGCATCGAACCCACACCAAGTGTTTTGGTAATAACAACTTGAAACTTAACCTCCTAACCAACTGCGCTACGCTCAAGGAATTGACCCAAGGAGTTTCGAACTTGAGACCTGGGGTCTTAACTCCCAGGCCTTTACCAAGTGCGCTTTAGGTTATATTTGTCTACTCTGGTAAATAGTGAAATGGGAAATCTATGAGATAAATTTTTCTTTTCCCCAGGCCAGGCAGATAACTTTCTAATGAAATCATAACCATAATATGATAATATTTCACCATATGTGAAGAGCTTTGAAAATATGCACTGCGCAAATCAGGCCTAATAATTGTATTACGACATTTCACCATATGTGAATCTTTCGACAATGCATGCAGAACAAACAGAGAGAGAAGATAAGTAGCACCGATAGAAGATAAGTTGAGAGATAATCGATTGAGATGGTTTGGTCATATTCAACGGAGACCAACAGAGGCAGTAGTGAAGAGATGCGATACTGTAACAGTAGATGGAAGTGTTAGGAGACGGGGTAGGCTTAAATTAACGTTGGTTAGTGTTGTAAATAGAGATATGGATCTACTTAATTTGACTAACGAAATAGCCTTTGATAGGACCGTGTGGAAAAGAAAGATTCATGTATCCGACCCCATTTGATAGGACTTAAGGTTTGGTTTGGTTTGGCTCACTTAGTTTATGTTTCATTCATATTTTCCTCCCTTTCCAAATCTCTATCCAAATCCATGATCCAACCCCAATTTAGGGTTTCTTTGGGAAGTGACTTTTTAGTGGTTAGCCACATGACGTGTGTCTGCATCCAGAGGCAACTGACTACTTTTCCTTTCTTTTGGCATTATAGAATACATTCACACACACACACACACACACACACACACACATACACATATGCTTTCTCACCATATCAAGCATTCATTGGACCACTTATTGACTTGTGACACCTATCAAAATTGAAGTTTTCTTCAATGGCATCGAATATGGCAGACACAAACCATACATTATAAAAACAATACTTCTTAAATTTTACCACCTACGACATGTAGAGTTATTTAACAACAACAATGATACAAAGAACCAAAAATAATTATCTCGTGTATGAAGAAAGCTGCAGCCCTCGGCTGTAAATTCCACATAATCAAATTTCAGCTTAGCATAATAGCATGGTAATAAAGAACAGTTACCAAGTCACCAACGATCTTAGTTAAGCAGTTATGATCATCACAATGTGAGCCAACCGAACATTTGTTGTTGCAAACAGGTAATTTCACCACCATGCCCTGTTCCAAAATTTTGAATTTTAACTGATAAGTTCTTTAAAATGTCCAAATCTAAAAATTTAATATATATATATATATATATATTTATGGAGAGAGAGAGAGAGTCTAACATTGTCGGAATCGCTATCAAAATCATGTGTCCACAACTGAATTTGTCTCAACAACTGGAAGATAATTCGTAAAAGTAATCACCCAAACATATATTGTTCAAAACAAAACCAAACCAAACCAAAACCGAAATTACAATTGAAGAAGAGGAGAGAACCTGAGAGAGAACGATTAGGAGGTTCTTCTCGGTCTCTTTGGTTAAGCAAACAGCGAATTGATCCTGCAAATAGTATAATAAACGACAAAGATACGAGTGAGAAAAAGAGTAAACAGATTGCGATGAAGAAAACAAGAAGCAAAGAATGATGAAACTGACTGTGAAGGGACAGAGAGACTCGTCGATTAGACGGCAGAGCTGCGAGTGTGGCATTTTCCGCCGAAAGCTCTGAGTCGCTGACTTCGAATGGCGAAGCGAGGCGTCACTGTTAGGCTTCTCTTCGTAGCTTCCTATTTATTTCTCGATTCCCCTCCTCTTTGTAAATATTTCAATGTTAGTATTTTTATTTAACAAAATTAATTAAAAAAATAAAATTTAAAATTATTTTCTTATATAATGATAAAATTATCTAAATTATTAATTGAAATATATTTATAATATTATTAAAAACTGTTAATTAACTTGATAATTTATTAATAAAATAGGCGATTTGTTATAAAATTATAAATTTTAGGAGATGGAGTGTAATTTTCAAAACCACAAAGAGTGATTCGTATTTCAATTAAACCTCAGGGGTGTATTTATAATTTATCCTAATTTTAAAATAAAAATTAAGTTTTTTTTATAAAAACAAATTCAAAAATTGAGTTTTGTAATAAAATAAATCTTAATTTTTTCGTTTGTCAATTTAAACTTAAATTTTTTTATTTATTTTTAATTTAAATTATTCATCTATTTTTATTAAATAAAATTATCAAAAAAATATATTTTAATTACTAAACTCAATGAAAACGGATAACTTAAATATTTTTCATACAATTACATTGAATTGAATGACTACAATATTGTTTTTTATATAGTTTTACTTAATGAAAATGAATTGATGGTTTAAATTAAAAATAAACTAAAATATTAAAGTTTAAATTTATAATTTTTCCATATATGAGTGATACAGGGAGAAAGAAAATGTCTCACTTTGTTTGATTATTCAGCTTTCAAAATCAAATTTTGAGTTTATAATTTGTATTATTTTATTTTTAATATTTTGATCATTTTTTTTCGATGCATCTAATCTATTTTTGTTGGATTAGATGCATATCTAGAAAATAAAATAATAAAAAATTTGAGCAAAATATTAAAAAATTATATTAATTAAAATTGATTTTAAAAATTGAATAACCAAATAGAGTGATTTATCCTTAATCATCCACCACTTCAATGCAACTCGAATGAAAGTACTGAAGTTCTTGTGGGCTAACATATATACGCCTTAAGGGACAAAAGTAATGTATGCCTTTAGGCAATTTCAAAGCAATCAAGTGGGTTGGTTTTTTGTTGAGCAATTGATGATTTTGAAATTGCAAAGAATGTGAATGCCATACCCCCAGTTAGAGCCACAAGTCTTTTTTATGCCATCATCACATGAAGCCTCTTCCATAGCATCTCTCCTCATTCAAAAATGCAACTCCACAACCACCCTCAGAAAAGCCCGCCAACTCCACGCTCTCTTCCTAACCGCCATGCCTGCCGCCCCTCAATCACCGTTTCTCAACAACAACATCATCTCCATGTATGCTCGATGCGGTTCCCTCGGCAACTCTCGCCTCCTGTTCGACAAAATGCCTCAACGAAATATTGTCTCCTACAATGCCCTCATGGCGGCCTATTCTCGAAGCTCATGGCATGCATTTTCAGCCTTCAAGCTGCTTGAACAATTGGAAACTGAAAGCCTTCGACCGAATGGTTCCACGTTCACGAGCCTTTTACACGCATCTTCTTCACTTGAAGATTGCTTGATGGGTTATGCACTTCACACCCAAGTCATAAAATTTGGATTCGTGGATGATACGTGTGTCCAAACATCCTTACTTGGAATGTATTCAAATTGTGGGGATTTGGGATTGGCAAAAGAAGTATTCGGCTGCATAGTTGACAAGGATGCAGTGGCTTGGAATTCAATAATTTTTGGGTACCTGAAAAATGATAACATAGAAGGTGGTCTTCATTTCTATGGCGGCATGGCGAGGAGTGGTACAATTGCTACCCAATTCACATATTCAATGGTTTTGAATGCCTGTGGCAGACAAAAAGATCATAGCTTTGGGCAACTTGTACATGCCCAAGTGATCATATCTGGCGTAACAACTGATTTGCCTTTGCAGAATTCACTGCTTGACATGTACTGCAGTTGTGGAGACATTCACACGGCATTTGAAGTCTTTAGCAGAATTGAGAACCCCGATTTAGTTTCATGGAATTCAATGATGGCCGGGTATTCAGAGGATGGTCTTAGAGAGGAGGCCATGGAAATGTTTGTCCAATTGCAGCAAATGTCATTTGTTAAACCAGATGAGTATACGTTTGCAGCCATCATATCTGCAACAAGAACATTCCTCGGTTCTGAATATGGAAAACCACTGCATGCACAAGTCATCAAAACAGGATATGAGCTGAGTGTCTACGTAGGAAGCACGTTGATATCTATGTACTTCAATAATTCTGAAACCAATTCAGCTCAAAAGATTTTCAGTTCAATTTCAGAGAAAGATGTCATTCTATGGACCGAGATGATCACAGGTCATTGTAGAACAGCTGATGGAGAGAATGCAATTAAGTTGTTCCATGGAATGTTGCAGGAAGGCCAAAAGATTGATAGTTTTGCTCTCAGTAGTGCTCTGAGCGCGTGTGCTGACCTTGCGACTTTGAAACAAGGTGAGATGATTCATTGCCAGAGTGTAAAAACAGGATATGATGTTGAAATATCGGTCCATGGCAGTCTAATAGATATGTACGCCAAAACCGGGGACCTTCAAGCTGCTAAATCGACAATTTCCCAAGTCAAATCCCCTGATTTGAAGGCCTGGAATGCAATGCTTGGAGGGTATAGTCACAACGGGAAGGCAGAAGAAGCAATGAAGGTTTTTGATGAAATTCTGAAGAAAAATCTCAGACCAGATCATGTAACATTCATTTCTCTCCTAACTGCTTGTAGCCACTGTGGATTGATTGATAAAGGAAAGTTTCTATGGAATTACATGAAAGAAAATGGTTTGAGACCTGGGCCTAAGCACTACTCTTGCATGGTTAGTTTGTTGAGTCGAGCAGGACTGTTAGAAGAGGCAGAGGAAATGATTTCCGAGTCACCTTTTGGTGAAGATTACATTGATTTGTGGAGAACATTGTTGGGCTCATGTGTCACTAACAGAAATTTAGAATTAGGGGTTCGCGCTGCTGAGGAAGTTTTAAGCATAGATGCAAATGACAATGCAACACATGTATTGCTTACCAATCTTTATGCAGCTGCAGGGAAATGGGACGCAGTCACAAGAATGAGAAGAAAGATGAGAGGACTGATGTTGGAAAAAGACCCTGGTTTAAGCTGGATTGAGGTTATGAATGATATCCATGTGTTCTCTTCCGGTGATCAATCACATCCGAAGATCAATGAAATGCAAGATGAATTGCATAGACTACAAGGAAACATGAAAAGATCAAAAACAGATGGAAAATGAGGACAACTTTGAATCTTTTAATTAAAGTGATTTTTAAGTGTACACTTTGAATCTTTTAATCTGTTGATTTGACGTGTCATCACCAAGCAATCTCTAAACCATTCTTTTTTTTGGTGGCAAATTTAATCAATGATCCCTATAAGTTTGCTTGAATTTCGATTTGATTCCTATCGTTTCAATTTTAACACATTTGACTTTGAATTTTTAATTGTGTCAAATAAGAACAATTGTTTAACAACAGCTAGAAATAAACCCTCAAATAGCATACTCAGGTCAATAAACCTCAAATGGCATCAAACTTCAGATCAACTCACAGAATTCATCTAATTTGTCAAATCAGGAGACAACACCCCAAAAAATTCTTAACAGGGATCTACAGCAAAAAACACCTAATAAAGTTTTATTTTACAATGTTACAGTGACATGGATCTCCAAGCATTATATCGGCAACATTAGAAGCCGGAAGAAAAGAAATAGAACTCAGATGCAGAGGCCAACCAGCATTTGGAAATGAACTCTCTGTCAGAGATTATGGCACATCCATCAACTCCAAAGCAAAAGAAGCGGCATTTGAGATCTCAAAGAGAGCACAAATAACTAATGGTAATTCCCACAAAATGAGTTATCCAGATGCTGAGAATCAATTGTGCGTATAAGAAGTTGCACAAGTTGCCCCCATTTTCAGAACATCGAGAAATGCCTACTACCTAGCGTCGACCAGTGCGACTTTTTGCTCTCGCTTTCTGCAACAAATAGGAGAATTAATAAGATACTTGAAAAATGGAAAATTAGTCTTTGAATTGGTCTAATGAAAATCAAAACCAAGCAGGCAGTGGTTTTTTCCCCAAAAAAAAACTAGATTAGATAATGAAAGAGAACCTAACATGGTTTGTTATTCATATTAACCAAATAGCCCCTTATTTAAAATAAAAACAAAAAATTGTTTTGGTTTTCAGTTTCAACATTTAGGAAAGCGGGATTTAGGTGAAGTAGAGGGCAAAACAATTTAATTCAGGAAAGTCAAGAGGCATTCAAATAGTCAAAAGCCTGACTGGAGTTGGATTGTAATTTCACTTAGACTTTGTCCAAAGTTCCAGGGAAAGGGAAAGGGAAAGCATATGCACAAGTGTGTGCGCACACGCACACACACACTCTTGGAGAGTCAAAGAGTTGTGAGCGAAGTTACTTACAGATGCAGTCCCAAAGCTCACCCCTGACCCTGTTGCAGCACCTAGGATAATGTAAGAAAATCAATCAGATGGTAAGGAAAAGATTGAAATTAGAAAATCAGCGACTGCCAAGGCGAAAGTGGTAATATTAGGTTTTTGTGACTCTATTATTAGTAATACTGCACATAGTATAGCCAATATCATTAATAAAAAAAAAAAATTTAAAAAATTTGTGTGATTAAAATAAGTTTAGTTGATTGTGTGGTATCTGTTAAAATGTATGCAATCATTATGTCAACAAACAATGGGTTAACAATCATTTGTATTGCAAGATCAGCAAAGCATACTTGATCGACAATCATATCAATACATCAAAATTAAGAATACCATTAGTTCAAAGTCTTACAAACTGGCAGGCTCAAAATCACATTCATAAAGTATGAGTTTTTTAATATGCTTGGAATAACTAAATTAACAAGCACTGTGAGAGAACTGAAACCATCATAAATGATTTGGTCATTAATAAACATAATTTCAACAGTCTGTCCAAAATCAAACCCCATTGTCATACTGCGATGATGTTCCATACATTCTTATTTCTTAATCTTCAGCAAAATATTGATCTTTTCGGGTGCGTTTGGTAACGTTTACGTTTTCAGTTTATATTTACAAAAATTTTATAAACTGATTTTTGTTTATTTTTAAAAAAACATAAACTACAAACGCGTTTGGTAATTGACAAAATGTTTAAAAAAATTTAAAAATATAAAAAAAGAGTGAGAAATGGCAAGTGATAGCAAGTGGCGGCGGAAGACGGTGGTGAAAAATGGTGACGGTAGGTGGTGGGTAGCTGGTGGTGGTAGGTGGTGGCGGATGGGTGGTGGTGGTGGGTGGGTGGATGACGGTGGCGGGTGGCAGCGAGTGGGTGGTGGTGGTGGTGGCGGGTGGTGGTGGCGGGTGGTGGTGGCGGCAAGTGGGTGGCGGATGGCGGGTGGTGGTGGGTAAGTGGTGGTGGTGGTGGGTAGGTGGCGGGTGGTGGTGGTGGGTGGGTGGGTGGGTGGGTGAGTGGGTGATGGTGGCGGGTGGTGGTGGTGGGTGGGTGACGGTGGTGGTGGTGGTGGTGGTGGTGGCGGGTGGTGGGTGGTGGTGACAAGTAGGTGGCGAATGGCGGGTGGTGGCGGGTGGGTGGTGGGTGGGTGGGTGACGGTGGTGGGTGGTGGGTAGTGGAAGCAGGTAGGTGGCAAATGGCAGGTGGTGGTAGGTGGTGGCGGGTGGTGGTGGTGGTGGTGGTGGTGGTGGTGTTGGTGGTGGGTGGGTGACGGTGGCAGATGGTAGGTGGTAACGAGTGGGTGGTGGTGGTAGTGGGTGGTGGGTGGTGGTGGCAGGTGGGTGGCGGGTGGGTAGTGGGTGATGGTGGTGGTGGTGGTGGTGGTGATAGGTGGGTGGTGAGTGGTGATGGCAAGTAGGTGGCAGGTGGTGGTGGCGTGCGGTGGATGGTAATGGCAGATGGTGGCGGGTGGATGGCAAGTGGGTGGTGGGTGGTGGTGGTGGTGGTGTTGGCGAGGGGTGGGTGGTGGTGGCTGGTGGGTGGTGGTGGTGGGTAGTGGTGGCAGGTAGGTGGCAGGTGGTGATGGGGGGTGGGGGGGTGGTGGCGAAAGACGGTGGTGGAAAATAGTGGCGGGTGGTGGCTAGTGTTGGGTGGTTAAAAAAAAAAAAAACTGAAAACTCAAAATGGAAACACATTTTTTGTGTTTTCATTTTTTGGCCAAATTTATAAATTGAGACCACTGATTTATAAATCAAAAATTTTACCAAACAAGTTTTTATTTGAGTTTTTTAAATTTTTATAAATATAAACAAAAAACTGAAAACGTTTTGAGTTTTTAAAATTTTTGTAAATATAAACAAAAAACTGAAAACGTAAGTGTTATCAAACGGCACCTAAGTGTTACCAAACGGCACCTTCGTGTTTAAAGTATCATTCCCAGAATATAACCTGTCACAACGCCAAGATCTTGGCACAAAAGTAAATGTCAATTTCGGACTAAAATTAGCGCTCCCCAATAATATCGTGAAAGATAACTTCAGATCCAAAACAAAATAATAACAGCAAGAAGAATAACATTCAAAATTCGCAAGTTCCTTTTGCATGCATCTATCACTGTTTTGGCTTGAACTTTACTGGGAGGTTCAAATATCAGAAGCAAAAGAATTCTGTTAATTAATAATAGTATCCCAAATTCACTAATACTAAACGACATAGCCATAGAATGTACCTGAAGCAAATGGGGAAACTCCTGCAGAAAGAGTTGAACCAAATAGTGCACCAGTACTACCTAAGGAAGAAGTTGTAGCACCAAAAAGTGGTGTCTGGGGCGAAGCAGCAGATGCTCCAAATAAGGACGATGTCGGAGCAGAAGTGATGGGAGTGGAGAATAGAGAAGATGATGATGTGGCAGCAGATGGAGTACCAAAAAGCGAGGACCCACTCCCTGATGATGCTGCAACTGCTGCAGAAGTTTGCGGGGTAGTCGATGCACCAGGTGTTGCTGAGCTGGCAAACAACCCTGCAACTTGAGTTGATGGTTGTGGAATTGCAGGCAAATGCAAGGTTGGATGTACCCTCCGAGCAGCAGCTTCTTGTTTGGCTGTTTCCCGTCGATCAGCCTCAAGAAACGGATCATTCGCATCTCCCCGGCGGCGCTGGTCAGCAAGATATGCTGTTTTCATGGATTCAATGTATTGATGAATGCTCTCCACCTACAGAGAAGCAGATCATACAGCTCTTACAAAAGGTGATAACAACAACAACAAAACAGCATACTCATGAGCATATTGGAAAGCATCTCCAACCACATAAGTAGCAAGTAAAAAGGTAATATGAACTTATAAAGGGCACACAGGATACGATTTCTGAGCTCCATTTACAGTAAACTCACACCATCACTGATGCAAACAAAATTGTAGTAGCGAAATGCATATTATAACAATTCTGAAGGTAAATTGGGACTGTGGTCCACCCAAAAACTGCCACTACTGTCATGCAATTACTACCATTAATGAATAATGCAAGAGGAATGAGGCAAACAAACTGTCCTATCTTCCAAAAAGACTTTCAGTTACTTTCAATTAGAAAATTTGCATCTTCTTTCATTACAAAACACAACCTTGGATGATAAACTAATAATGCGTCAATAAACATTATTAAGGGCTGGTTTGAGATGACCTAAATAAGTGCACATTTTGACTTTTTATGAAATATGGTTTGGGTTTGAAGTGATGTGATAGAGAGGTGATGTGACTTAAATAAGATGATGAGTCTTAAATAGGATAGTGACTTTTGACTTTTTGACTTTTTTAGGTTATGACAAACAAGGCCTAAATATTAAAGAACACTTTTGGTACAGAAAACTCTAAAACACAAGAAATTCAGTTTCTTTACCTTCGCTGCCACATGAACAAAAAAGTCATGCACATTTGACATGACTTTGGGTAGAGACTGCAATAACGAGGAGCTAGAGTTCAAAGACTTCCTGTCAAAATCTATGAGGAGCAGCTGCTCTAACTCTTCAATCCACAGCCGGCACTCACCGATATACTTCTCAAATCTGGCAACTGTTTGCTGCAAAAAGGGAGATGGTTTCCTTGGGAGCCCACTATAGAAATCAAAAACTGGAACTACTGAGGCAGCTGTTGGTTGACTGCTTGCATTTGGCGCCACTGCAGCTCCTGAAGCCTGTGACGGTGCAGCGGCATTTGAAGCAGCACCTGTATTTGGATGAATAAACCTTGGGCGCAACATCATGAAAGAACGAATTGCAACCTCTGTGTTACGTAGCATATGTTTAACAACAGCCATTAATTCTTGCAAAACAGCTTTCTGCCGTTCCATTGATGTACTGATTCCACCAAGTTCCTGCCATGATAATTAGAAAGTTTCATCATCATGCAATAAACTCAGAATTAAAGAGAAAATGAGCTGAAAAGAAGCCTTAGAAGCTCAAGTACCACACTGTTCTCAATAAACTTGTAAAAGAATCCTAGGCTTGCAACTGGTGTTTATTGATCACAATAGGTGATGATGTTAAATGATTAGTTTAAGAAAATTTGATGAACATGGCTACCAAGACCTTGCTGAGATAACCAGTAGTTAACCTTCATTCCAAAAAATTCAAGGAATTAAACAATAATTTATACATAGTTTACAGCAGTTGGGGTTTGTGAATTAGTGAAAAAATAAAATTTGAAGTCGAAGGAATAATTTGTTCCAACTAGTTTGAAAAGATGGTAATTCAAAATATTCAGAATAATTCAGGAATTCTG
Source organism: Camellia granthamiana (assembly GCA_036172215.1). Lineage (NCBI taxonomy): Eukaryota > Viridiplantae > Streptophyta > Magnoliopsida > Ericales > Theaceae > Camellia > Camellia granthamiana. Next base: position 25,915,455 of record CM069903.1, on the reverse strand, counting down.
TCAGAGACATTTATGTTACTTCACATAACAAAGAAACCAAGGGAACTGGACACATTCATAATATTCTCCCCATGGAAGTTCCAAATTTACAGAATTTTGAATCTGCTCACCCTAAATTTTCAGTCGGGACATAGATAAAAGTATAAAAGATTACTCTTGAAAGGTATTTTGCTAAAAGGTTATCGCAACAAAAATGTTGAATATTGAAATTTTGAAAGCAAAAAAAAAGTATCGGACTATATAATAGCAACAAAATAATTGATTTTGATGATGATAACATTCGTATGACCTCTCTCTATCCTAGAGACTAGTTTTATTCAAACGACTAACCCAACCCAAAAGATGGCAGACGGTTTCCTAGCTTACACAGGCATTACACAGTAGGGTTGAAAACGAAACCGAAAAACTCAAGTTTGGCTAGGAAAAAGCTTGTTTGAGCTCACTTAATAGCCCAGTTGAACCAACGTTGAGCCAAAATTGAAGCTTGTTGTAAGGTGAGCAAAGTCCAATCAGCCAATGGCTCTTCTGGCTAGAGCTTGTGATTCTAGTGTTCTTAAGACCATTTTAACTAGACACTTGTAATTTGCTCTCTTTTAAATAGAAATTTTCAAATAACTTTGAGATTCTAATTCTAATTGGTAAAATAACAAATAGTGAAATTTTTAAATACATAAAGGACCTCTTAGGTTCAAAGCTAGACTTAACTTCTTTTCTTTGTCCATAGATTTTCAATCAAAAAGTTAACAAATTTGTTTGAAAACACACTATCCAATAAGAGATCAACACATGCCTCAAAAACCAGGTTTAGTTCTTCCAAACCACCCTTGGAACTTTTCATACCAGGCAATATAACGAGCCGAGGTGAGCTCAAAACCTCAACTAATAAGCAATTCGATCATATTCACCTCTTTCATTAAAATCATTTGCTTATGATGGGTAATCTTTTATGGTAACTATTTGTCAACCGTAATGTATAAGGGATCATTTTAAATGAAGCCTATCATCAAATCAAGAGATTATCCAGAATATTCATCTAACCAGAACTACTTCTCAATAATAGAAGAGAGAGTGATATGTACTCTATGAATTAAAAAACAAAAAGAAGGCATTATTGTAGAAAAACAACTGGGATGTATCACTTCACTAGGACCTTAAAGCAGTATCAAATCTAAAGTGTCATGCCAACACACATCTTAAAGGACCACAGAGTTCTAAGTGGTAGTATTGACAATGCACCAGGTTTTCATCCAGGCTATGAGGTATTTATTTTACTAAATGCTATCTCAGTTCTACACAGTGGATCAGATATCCAACTGTGATGCCTGACCCTCTGTACATTAATCTTTGTTACAATTATTTGAAGTAACAAGTGCGGTTAATACTTCTTTTCGCAAAAGGATAAATTTTAGGAACAATCAAGTATCGTTCAACCATAGAAAGCTTTTAGTTACTCATCTTGGACTTCCATGTGAAGGTATAACTAAACCTATGTAGTTAACAGGAAAATCGCTGTAAGATGGAAGGAGAATTGCAATGGTATATAGGACCATGAAAGAGGATGATGAGAATGTGACTGATTATCCGCCCTAACCGAGCTTTGTTGAGGAAGTAACTATACTAAGTTAACACAGAATTGACAAATTGTGTGGCACATAATGTCACAAGCAGCAAAAGACATCCAGTAAATCAAAAGAGTGAAAACCTGAACAATGTGGCTTGCGTCGGGCTCGAACCCGTCACTGGAGACGGAAGAATCATAAAGTCGACTACACTGATCCAGCCGCTGGCTTTCATCCCTGTACTCCAGTATTTTCTCCCTATCGACAAAACCACTACTTTAGCAACTCAAAACCCTAAAACAGCAAATCAAATCCAAACTCAACCAACGAATTACCCAAATTTACACGTTCCAAACGAAATTCAAATGCAACATTAAACCCTTAAACCCCCAAAACTTGAATCAATTAATCAAAACGAGTACAATTGTTAACACTCGAACGCATACACACATACTCGATTTGAAGGAGGAATTTTTGAGAGTCGGGGTGGAGATCGGCCCATTTGGTGCTGTAAGTGGCCGGAGTTTTCTCATTGGTAAAGAGATAGAGTGGCTGTTGTTGTTGTTGTTGTTGTTGTTGTAGTTGTTGTTGCTGCTGCTGCTGTTGCAGCTGAAATTGTTGTTGCTGTTGCTGCTGCTGCTGTTGTTGTTGTTGCTGTTGTTGTTGTTGGAGTTGAAATTGTTGCTGTGACTGTTGCTGTGGTTGGAAAAATGGGCTGCTCTGTTGAAATGGTGATTGTTGTTGAGGTTGGAATAGTTGCTGTTGTTGGGGTTGCTGTTGCTGCTGTGGAGTGAATGAAAACGCCATTGTTTTTTGAATCCTTCTTTTTGTTTCTTGTTAAATGGGTTTGGAATACATATCAAAAATAGAGAAGATCAAGAAAACCCCTGCTTTAAAACCCTAGAATAGAGGGAAGAGAGACGAATGAAAAAAGACCCGCCTTCGGCTACTGTTTTCAGTGTTTTGGGAAATCTCAGCTTAAAAGCTGTATATATCGCTGATGGGCCTACTGGGCCTCAGGATTAATTTTAATAAGGGCAACTTAGTGATAAGTCCCGCGTATCAAGTTTAAAACTCACCTAATTTCAAAATAAAATATTTGTATCAATTAGTCTAATATATTTTTAATTGTTATCAAAAAATTTCTTTTTTTTTTTTTAAATTTACAGACACTGTTCACATCTTACTACCGTAGGACTTCCGTCAAACGGTCGCCGGAGACTCGTCGGAATGTTCAACATCGCCGGGAAGTCGCCGGAGTATCACCGGGAAGTCGCTGGAATTTCGCCGGAAGTTCGCTGGAGTGTTAAGAACGTTAATGGAAGTCGCCGGAATGTTCAGAACGTTCACTGGACGTTAAGAACATCACTGGAGACTCACCGGAATGTCTAGAATATTGTCGGGAAAAAAAATGAATAAATGGATAAATTATAGCAAAAAAAACATAGCAAAATGTGCTAAATATTGATAAACTAAAAAGAAAAAAAATGAAACGACAAAAAACAGTAACAATAGGGAAAACATATGTTATTTTTCAATTTTTGTAAGGTTCAAGCAAATAATCTCTAAATAGTGATCAAACTGAAAAGTAAGTTTTAAAACTGTAAAATGTTACAGTTTCAAAACAAAAATCTATTAAGCATTTATCCTTATTAATCAACCTGAAAAACATGTTATGAAACTGTAAAATTTTACAGTTTTATACCATGATTCATTTCAGCACCAAAAAAATTTGAAACTGCAAAATTTTACAATTTTCACCGCCTGTAACTAAAACTCGAAAACTACTTGTTCAGAATTCGAAAATTTTCTCCATTAGAACAGAAAAACAGAAGTGTATAGCAGAGAGAAAAAAAAAAAGAGATCGAATGAAAAAGGCGCATGTAGAGAGAGGATTGTACTCCGGCAACTATTTTTTATTTAGATCTAGCCAAATCTGATGTAGATCTACTCAGATCTGATGTAGATCTGAGTAGATCTAGATCAGATCTAAGTAGATCCACTCATCTTCTTCGTCGGAAATATATCATCTTCTTCGTCAGAAATATATTATCTTCGTCGTCGGTGAGAGTGAAGTCACGAGTTGATTTCGATGGTTAGCGGTTATCAGTGAACCCCGATCAATGGAGAAAGACATGATCACCGGTCGTCGTCCATGACAAAAACGATGAGAGAAAAATGCAGAAAAAAAAAAAAAGAGAGAGGAAGGGAAGTAAAAAGCAGAGAGAGAGAGAGATGAAAGGACTTTTGGGTTTACTCAAAAAGTTATGGGATTAAATGGTGTCCACATGTTCCACATGGGACCTGTGGGTAATTTCCCCTTTTAATAAAAAAGTAGGCCCCGCAGTTTGCAACAAGAGCCCTTGGACCAATCTTGCTTTTGGGCTTTTTGGTTTTAGACCAAGATTACAAAGGCTCCGTTTGGCAAGGAGGTTTGGGATTATTTTAGCCACAAAAGACAAAATAGACTATTTTAGTCATAACAAACAAAACATCACATCCAACCCATAATAATTACACTATTCTTTCACAAAAAAAGTCAAAAAAGTCAAAAAGTCCTGCCCAAACCAAGCTTTTTAGCCCAGGCTAAAATAGTCAAAAAGTCAACCCACTTCCTAAACGGAGGCAAAAACAAAAGTACCGCATTTTATTTCTTATTTATTTTTTTTGTTTTCGATTTCAGTTTTGCAAGAGTGTTTGGCTAACTTAACGCACGCCTCAATTAATCCATCATCGCAATGAGAGCCTGTCACTGGCTATGAAGTGTTACAACTATCGAAACTCAAAATGAGAGTAAACTTACGCTGTATTCGATTAAGAGATTTAAAAAGAAAAGATAAAAAAATAAAAAAATATGTGAATAAAATATACTTATATTTTATTTAATTTCACACACCTTTTAACTTTTTCTTTCTAAATCTCTTTCCAAATCTCTCTACCAAACACAACGTTAATTGAATCCCAAAATTTTACCCAACGATGGATAAGTCACTAGGTAACAAGCTCGTGTGCATACATATAGTATGATGGGATCTATATTATCATTAGTTGATATTCTCATCATCATAATGATATGTGTATATATGTATATATGCTTTGTAATTTGATGAATATTTATTCATAATTTTATGTTTCTCAAGATTGAGAGAGAGATAGAGGATTTTGGATTTTCATTAGCTAGATGAAGTATTGCTTGACCTCAAATCTCCTTATTCCTATATTTGAAAACACTCATAATTATTAATTTTTTTGAAAATTCCATATATGATAAATTTGAAATGTGATCTCATTATCATCAATTTTTTGGAACATAAAGACAGAAGGATTTGGAGCCTAAAATTGCAAACCCATTAACTAATTTATTTTTATTTTTTTCCATTTGTTAGCAAGAAAATAAATTTATAGGTCGTTGGACTTTATTTATTAAATACTATCTCTTTTCGTATTTATTAATTATTACTTAGTGTCTATTTGGAAATTAAATTTTTAGTGATATTTAACTGAAATATGTTTGAAAATAACTTTTTAATTTTCTATAAAAAAAAAAAAAAATCATACAAAATGTACATTGAATATAAATAAATATTTAACTCTTTATGAGTTTAGTTTTTTTAACTTTTTAGTAATTTTATAACTATAACTCCTTATCAAATGGCCTCAAACTTCTATCTCGGTTAGTCATTTTAATGGGCTTATTAAGGGTCATTTGTAACTCTAAAAAAATAAAAAATCCAATTTCTCAAGTGCTATTAGTAGGATGTAAAAAAAATCGACCAAACCGATTGAACCGAACCAAACCGGTTATATTTGGTCTGTTTTTTAACAATAATCGGTCTATGCAGTTTTTAAATTTGAATTTTTTTGATTTTCGGTTCGGTATCGGTTTAAACATCTTGTGCACGGATCTAAATCGAAACCGACCGTTTCAACATAAATTTTATTTATAATATATATATATAATCTAATAATATAATGATATTAATAAGTATAATAAATTATTAACCTTAATTAATTACTCTTATCATCTTTATAACCTAAGCTTGTAAACTCTTATTATATATAATCGTAACTCTAATTCATTATTCTTGAAACTTTAGCATTTTTTTATAAAAAAAAAATATTTTTTTTTTTATTTTTGTTAATTTAGGAATTGAAAAGTATGTATTAAATGGATGGATTGGATATGTGAGTGTTTGGAAAGTGAGTTTTTATGTAGGTTTTTTTAGTTGTAGGATATTATTACAGAAATTTTTTTTTGTATTTGGGAAGATAGTTGGGTTTTTTTGTGATTAGATGTGATGTTTGTGAGAGAAAAAGTGAAATGATTATGGGGTTTGATGTGATATTTTGTTTAGATTTGTTTTTTTTTTGGTTTTGCAAAAAAAATTGTCTTTTAGTGAAAAAAAAATAAAAAATAAAAAAACCCAAAAAAAATTGTTGCCAAACACCGCCACATGTTTGAAATGGCAGACAAATAATTAATTTAATGTTTTTATATAGATTAATGATTATATTTAAAAATATCTTAAGTTTGAAAAATTCTAAACCGATTAAACCACACCAAATCGAACCGTTTCATTCGGTACGGTTTGATGGGAGAAGTGGTCTATATTGGTGTTCGAAATAATAAAACCGATATTATTGGTTCGGTATAATTTTTTACCTAAATACCAACCGTACTGAACCAATTACATCCCTAACTATTAAAGACGGCCATTTTCTCTCATCCTTGCTCCTGCATTTTCCGTTTGGGTTTTCCCTCATTGAGAAAGTGGGGCTAGAACAGATTTTGCTTTCACCGCCCCGTCCTACCCAACTCTGCCAATATTTTTATATATATAATATATAATATAAAAAAATTTCACTATAATAAAATTAAAATACTAAAATATTATACTTAATATTAACTTTTACAGATCTATTATTTTTATATCTTATACCGTATAATTCTCATTAAATATAATGTAAACAAAACATGACGCAGCGGAATAAAAATTAATAAGGTCATACCTTCCTGATATAATCTGAACTCTGAAGGATCTCGTGGGTAAATCACGTGCTTCCTGAATCTGGTCAATCAACCCAGCAGTGGGGTGATATTACAATGGTGAATATCACCCACACAAATCACAGTACAAATGGTTTGATCGTTGTTTTTGGGAGAGAGTCAGAGAGAGAGGAGAGTCTGGGAAAAAGGTTATGGGTAAAAACCCATAACGTATCTGATATACGTATCTGATTCAATATATTAGATTAACCATATAATCTGATATATAACCAATATCTATCTATCTATCCATATCTATTGATATGATAGATATAGATATCTTGAATGGTTATCCAAATAAGTTTGAATTAAAATTCAAACTTACATGGATAAGGTTCAAGAGGTGCAGGCTCAAAAAGCTCAAAGGGCCATGCCACATGGGCGCCCAATTTCTAACATCTCCCACTCGCACATGAGTTGGCATGACACTGCCACATCTCTATCTCAATCTCGCATAAAATGAACAATCTCATACTAGCCAATGCACCGTGCGACTGCTGAGAACACCTACATGTGGGAGCTCTATACTAGAAACTCAAAATGAGCCAGCATAGATACATCAACCCAAAAGGAACAAAAATAGTGTCTCATATACCCCAGACCCATCTAATTACACCGGTCCAAAAAACATCTCTAATCCCTCAAAAAGAGCATGTTTGACCCTCCCAATTCTTGCAATATATTCACACTCAATCCGCTTCTCATACAGAGCGATGTGAGTTGCCGGCAGTGAATATACATCAGTGGTGTAATACTAGATGATCTTTCCTTTGCCCTCATGCCATTTAGTTTAGAATTGACCGCTTTCCCAGTGATGTCCCTTAAGGCCGAATCATACATGACCGCAGGCAACATACCAAAGTAGCAGAACATCAACTCCTTACCTTATGACATAGTCAAAAGTCACAAAAGGGTACAAAAATGAAAGTCATATCAATAATGACACGTAAGACTCACACGGTGAGGAAACAGGGATCCATTCTCTCACCTCATTACTTGGTCGCCAAGCACATGTAGTATGAATACATGCTACGGTGGAGTAACTCTTCCAAAAGAGTGACGTCATACTCGATATACCGTACAGATATTAGTCTAGTCGCTTTCTAGCGCCTAACCCGAATTCTCTATTTGCTCGCCTTCTAGGCGCCAAATGAGATCTCGCATCTGGCTAATCATAACAGGCACAACATGGAAAGTGGGTACTAACATCCATGTTTGGTCCTTAACACGATCTCATCTTGGTTGTAACCAAGGCGACATACATAGTGGATAATTTTAAGCCTCTCTTGGCTCCAAAATAAAAATAAATCACTAGTCTCATCCTTGCTCGCTCCCAAGCGCCAAGGGCGATTGCTCGTGTGAGTGAGCCAATCTTGCCTGCTGACATCATCATCTGCTAATCATTATGACACAAACCATAATAGTGTCAACATCCCATCATCTCAAAATAAGTGATCGATTTAAAAAAAAATGACCACAGCTTGCGCAATTCTAGATTCCAAACATAAGCCTTATCAGCACCTCTTGCGATAAGTATATACAACGGAATCCACCATGTGCGCCTCACATGAAGTGATTCAAGATCACTACCTCTTGCGCAATAACCTTTCTAAAGATATTTTGGTGACCAATTTGCGTTCATTCTTGATGCGCCCAACTAGCGCAGATGCGCCTAAATAGCGCATAGAATCTTACAAGGAACAAATTAATATACTATTAGTAAAGCATTCTATCCACAATCTAACGAGCAAGGTCAATGTCTAAACAATTCAATTGACCATTTACCAAAGATAACACTTATCATGCCGAATACGCCCACATAGCGTACTTTAGGCTCCCACAACAAAGAAAAGATCAAGGAATATAGGTCATCTGTTTCTTCCAAAGACAATCCGAGGATACACTCAATAGCTAAGGCTCTGGCTTTTACCGATAGGTAAGTCAATGGGTTTGCAATTTTGCATCTAGAATCATTTTAGGATATTCCTTATGTAAGTCATCGAAGACAAACCGAGAATTTTCCCAAAACAATCCCTAAGGATCGTACATCCGAGCATATAAATTACATCACCCATGTCCATCATATCTAAAATAGAGGACTGCCCACCCTAGATGGCGACAACCCTATAAATTCCTGGCTCATAATGACTAAGTAAGGAAAAAGTTCTTTTTGGACCATTGATCATGCCTCAGTGGTCTTCATCGATCATCGTTAGCCTATCATGGCTTGACGAAATCTAAGAACCACTATTTGGATAACTGTTTTAGGTTGTAAAAGATTTATTGGAACTAGCAACCTTTTTGCGCTCCTAACTTTTCACCATAAAAGCAGAAGGTAAATCCCTACGAATCTACTTATCCAATTCTCCAACGAGAAAGTTGGGTCACAATGTCCACAAATTAATATTCCGAACTTATGTCAATCATAGCCTAAGTCAAAATAACCTCACTCCCTAGGAGGAAGTCAAAATAACCTCACTCCCCAGGAGGAAGTCTTCTCATGGTCTACACTTTCCTCAATGGTGCGACTTTTCAGTGTCTAGCGAGCCTTATGCCTCAACAATGACTATCCAAATTACGTATAACTTTAGAACAGTTTCGCGTCATAATGGAAAGTCAACCAAACTATAGAAATAGTTAATCCTCAAAGACTTTGTCTTAAACTGCACAACATTAATCCACTTTCTAAAAACAGGGGACTAGAGCCTTTGGCATAATCCTAGGCTCTTTATCATCTTGCGGAGCACTCATGAATGTTTCCTTCTCAATCACCCAGTGATGACGTGGAAAATTTTCACATTTGCTACCACGCAACTAAGAATGTAGAGTATTATACTCTAATGGAGTAATCCATTAGTAGGCACATCGCTCCCACTGTCCCTAGGATATTGGAAATTTCTTTCCATTCTCAACTAGGCTACATAAAGCGCTATGCTTAGAATTCTCTATCTTATAGAGTTCCAAAACTCTATTCACGTCACCTTTACTAAGAAAACTTTATGTGACTTAGTTACACTACCACAAAGCTGCTTACCTATATGCACACGACCCGGAGGGTTTACATGACCGCATACAATAATGCGCCACACAACCCTATGTGTTTACAAAACAGCATACAATAATGCGCTATAGAACCCTAGGTCTTAACTTCGCAATCTTATGAGAAGTAAAATAAAGATAAGCTGCTTAACGGTTACAGATCGTCCATAGATGGCTCTTTGCTAACCCATCACTCAAAATGGAGTGTAAAAACTGATATGGAGGGCACTGAGTTAGGGATATAGGCAATAAACTAGTGCAATTCCCAATTGGGAAACATTTGCGCCATTATCCACCTAACATTAACAATATTTAATTCCTTATCTCTACTACACCATTGTGTTGTTGAGTACTAGGAATAATCAATTTTCTAAGCATCCATTTCTCTTCACAGAGTTTTCTAAAATAACTCAAATAGATACTCGCCACCTTGGTGTCACGACCCAAACCCGGCCCTATGGGTTTAGCACCGTAACTGGCCAGTAATCCGAGATTACCGAAGGCCTGCTGAACAGTAATACAATTAAACAGAGTACAGGGCCTGGCGGAAGCCAATACAGTAAGTAACTAGTGTCCATTGAGCTGTGAAAATCTGTATGCCAAAAACATTTTCATGCATTCATACAGTTCAGAACAGTACAGTCTATATACAGTCTATACAATCATATACAAACATTCAGTACGGGGACCTAATCCCTCGATAACAGTACAGTAAAACAGTAGACAGTCTATACAGTAATACAAAACAGTAAGGAGACCGATGGGGGACACAAAAACACCCCAAGCCATAGCATGGCAACTCGGAACCTCGCAATGAGGCACATAGGCTGGCTTGACAAAACTGGAGACCGACCTACGCTCCTAGCTCCGGTCTGGCTGCTGAGAACCTACATATATATATATAAACAGTGAGCTAAAGCCCAGTGAATAACATAAAGCGTAAAGAGGTTATGAATGAATGTCCTTACAGTAATGAAAACAGTTCATTAAACAGTATTTCAGTCTTTCAGTATTTCAGTCGATCAGTCATATGTGGTACACCCATTAGCCTATAAACAGTAGGTCCAAAAGGACCGGGTCTTAACAGACCCAACAGTAATGATGGCCATCAATCAGTGAACAGTATGGTTCCACAAGGGAACCGACAGAGCTCTGTAACAGTAACAGTAAACAGTGAGTGCTAAGGATGCCACAATACAGTTCAGAATACAGGACATACATTCATTCAGTAAATAATATCAGTTCAATAAACAGTTCAGTTCAGTATTCAAAAGATAACCATTTTGAACATATCTTTACACAATCGTTACTCACAGAGATTGGGCTAATAGCAGCTAGAGCACGTCCCCGAGAGCCAACCCTAAACAGTTAACAAATAGAACACACACTAAGTTTCATAGTCGGAAGGATGATAATTTAAATCCCTAAATTTCCTCGGTGTGGTTCTACATCTATATCCTCAATAAGATGTCTTAAACTAGGCCTAAGAATGCCTAGGATGGGATGAGGATGCAAAGATGTATACAGAAAACAGTTTTAGAATTTTTCAGAAAACAGAGTCCCGCTCGAGCGCAGGTTTCCCCGCTCGAGCGGACACGCAAACAAAGGTCCCCGCTCGAGCGTTAACTTCCCCGCTCGAGCGTGTCCCTCAATACTCCGCTCGAGCGTAAACTTCTCCGCTCGAGCGGACTGATGAACAGTGCAAAGTACTGGATGCTCAATTTTTCCGCTCGAGCGTGAAACACTCCGCTCGAGTGGACTGTAAAACAAGTCGAAGAAAATGCTGGGAGCATGATTTCCCCGCTCGAGCGCTACTTCCCCCGCTCGAGCGGACAGCAAAAATCTGGAAAATCCAGGTTTGTGTTCCAAGTTCAAAACTCGAGTTTGATGCTCCCAACTCAATCCTCTTGAGCCCATTTTCTGGAAAACTCTTTCACACACATAGAATAACATGTTTTAAAGCTCAATTTAAGAAATCAAGGCCCAAGGGTGTTTCAATTAAACTCAATTTAAAACTAATTTTCAAGAACAACATGCAAACATGACATGCATGCACTTTAAACAATTTTAAGCTTCAATACTAGCTCAATTGAGCTCAATACTTGGAAAGCAAAATGAAAACATGGGCTTTAACGAAAACATGAGCTTGCATGTACAATCTACCATGAATTCAACCTCAAAATGCACCAATTCAAGCATGCATGTAACAATGGAGTTCCAATTCAACATATATGAGCAAATTCATGACTTAACTTCTCTATAACCATGATACTTGCAAGATGGAACTCAAAGACAACAAGAAGAAGATGGATTCACTTACCTAAGTCCCAACGTAAAGAGAACAAGTTAAATTATGCAATCTATGCCTTAAATCTTTCAATTTCCAAGCAATTCTCTAGATGAACAAGATGAATTCCTTCCTTCCTCACTCTCTCTATGTTTTGGTCGGTTAGAGGCCACAAGAAGAGCTGATCAATTGATATAGTGTAATAAGGCTCTATTATAATAATAAACAAAGGTCCACTAACCATGGCAATTTGGTAGATAAGCTACAACTTGTAATTAATTCATTTAAATCTAATTTAATCATTCCTAATCAATTTTCAGATAAACATACCATTAAATCACGAATATTCTACTGATTCCAAAACTCTAAACGGTTTTTAATTCGGCCGCCGATAAGGCATTCAATTAGCAGTTTAAACACATAAACTCAAACAGATAATCAATCAATCAAACAGTTAGAAATGCAATATAATAGATAAACCTATTCAATTTCAGTTTCGATTTCAATCAGTCCGTCCAGTACTTCAGTTAGTTCAATTATTAGTCATAAGCAGTCCAATCTAGCAGTAACCAGTAGCTAATTCAGTAATTTATCGGTAATCAGTATGAGGGTTACTACACTTGGTCAAAACTAAAAGCACAAAAGCTCTTATCTAATTGATCTCGACCTCATATGTACAATGTCAAAAATCATCTCAAAACTTCTGACTTATGAGAGATCAAATAGTCTTGACTCAGATGCGTATCGTAATCTATAAATGTATCGAGATTGAGGCTTAGCTATCATACCCTTACACATATCTAGTCACAAAAAAAAAAACATAGTGGACTAAATGCGCCAATACAAATGACCTTCTACGGCTTTCCTACTTACTTGTGCGCACCTATTGCGAACAAAGTTACACATTTATATGAGAGTAGGATGTCAAAAGCGAGTGGGCCCGAAAAGGCCTACTCAAACCATCGTGTCATCATCTCATTAGTGTGATTAAGTATAATAAGCCACCGGTTCATGACCAATGTCATAAACTAATTCCAATCATCTTAATGTGTGAGTTCTCAAAGATAAGTTTAAAAGGTTTAGGCCCAACTAGGTAATGACTCAGGACTAATTCATATTCACTAGATCATAAAAAGGATGTCATGGAGATATCAAGTGCGCCTAAGTCGCAAATTTAACTAGTAAGTGCTAATCCCCTGCACCTTCAAGTCAATTTTATTTTCCATACACTTTAATGCATCTAGTTGAAAGATGAAGATACTCCTCTTGCCATATCTATTTCTCGCTTCATAGTTACTTGCAATTAATTCTACTATCCACAAGAAGGAGAGAATAAGCTATCAATCTTTGACAGCTCTTGAAGTAACTTAAGCAGGAATTAGGCTAAAGAGTCTAATTCAACACAATACTCTCACAAGTGATGCGTCAAATTCTTAGAGTCATAACAACCTTGTCGGCCTTGACCTTTTCATTACTATGCTGCAACGTTTGCGCTTAGTGGTAAATGTTATTCAAAAACGTTAGCCTAGCTAAGGAATCATACAAAGAAGCCCCTCCTCATGTCTCACACCTAAGTGTGGAAACAGTAAGTGTCCTGACTTAGACAAGTTGGCAATGCTCATAGATTTTGCAGCCACTAAGCGCTAATCTTTTCACTTAGTGTTAATAGATTTTGCAGCTTCTAAGCGCTAATCTTTTCACTTAGTGTTAAAGATTTTGCAGCTTCTAAGCGCTAATCTTTTAACTTCATGTGATATTTCAATGCACACTATAATAGTGCATGAAATTTTGCTCCATCCACTCCCAATAATTGGGTAGAGAGCAAAACACTGCTCATACTGGCTACTCGTCTTACACTTAATGACTAATTTATTTAAGCTCGCATTTCTTGAATGACGTGACTCTTGAATGTTACTTCATCCAATGATGTAACATTATTTACAAGTCAAATTACAAAGTCAATCCGCGCAGCTCAATAGTTAAGATCATATACAGATCTATTGAGGGCTTACTAATTTCATAACTCCAAAACTCGCCAACCAAAACTACGTAGCATGCCGCTAACCATAGCGCATACATTAGTTTTATTGTGCCAAACAAGGCAACAAAACCACGGCGACTTTGAGTCATGTTTCCTTACTTTGGCCAATTAAGGTTTGACCTAAAGTCTCCAAGACTTTTGCTCATCTAAAGAATGGGATTAGTTTGTTCACATTTGAACATCTCTACTAAGTCTAGGTCAACCAAATTAACTTCCATAAGCTGAATTAATTTAGAGAGAAATTCGCATTGGGATTAATTTGATTAGCATAATATAATTTTGCCGCAAAAATCTAAATTAAATAGTGACAATATTACACAAGTCGCAAGATCGAAAATCCGCTATGCTCGTAATCATCTCTTGCGCCACAGGTGATAATTATCCAAAATTTAATTTAATTTAATTTATGCGCAAAATATTGGTTTTCGGGAGTTAATCTACAAAGATTTCTCTCAACCGAATAACCTCCCACTGACTATGGCATATACAAAGCATGATAAATTCCATACAATAGCATCTTAATGTAAATTTACAAATAACTCATGCTATATTCATTTAATAATGGAATTCTAATAAATAAATAAATAAATAATCATGCTATTCTAATTACAACATATTATAAACTCTAGGCAAATAAATAACAATATGCTGTATTTAATATTCAAATTATGCCATAACAGAAACTATATTACTTCTGAAATTTTCTGAAATTTTCTGGTATTTTCTGGAATTTTAAATAACTAATAAACACACATCAAATTAGAAATAAATATTCCAGAAACTGATAAACTGAAAAAAAATATTCCAGTAAACAGTAAAACATTTCAGAAGTCTACAATAAAAATTTCAACCCCAGAAAATTATTTATGCAATACCAGAATCATTTTAAAGCATAAAAAATGAATTATTAACACAGAAAAAATATTTTTTATTTTCGTAAAATTTTCAAAATTTTACATAAGAAACAAAATTTAATTCTGAGTCTGATGGTACCAACCATGCTTAAAACAAAGCTATAACGAATAAATTATGGCCAATTAACGCAATTCAGAATTAAAAAAAAAAAAAACAGAGCCTAAGAGCCAAGCCAGCGCGGAAAAACAGCTCGGCTCGGCTCGCCGCTCATCGTAGCGCAGCTCAGCGCGAGGCGGCTCAACGCGGCTCAGCGCGCGGCTCAGAACGCGGCTCGGCACGTGGCGCGCATGCGTGGCGCCGACGGCTCGCGCGTGGATAGCGCCGCTGACGCGCGCGTGAGGGCGCGTGCAGGCGCGTCGGAAGGGCAGCTGGCGCGTGGAAGCGCGTGGAGACGGCTCACGGCGTCAGGTGGCGCGTGCAGCCCACGCGCCGCCTTCCAGGGTGTTTTCTGGTCCGATTTTTATACTTCCGGACTCCATTTTCCAAAATAAAATCATTTATGGTCTTAAAAATGACATTAATGATCATAAAAAATGAAATATTTTGGATCTCTTCCTCTTTTATAAATATACACATGATAAAAGACAGCACGAAAATACCCATACAAGGCTCTGATACCAATGTAAACAAAACATGACGCAGCGGAATAAAAATTAATAAGGTCATACCTTCCTGATATAATCTGAACTCTGAAGGATCTCATGGGTAAATCACGTGCTTCCTGAATCTGGTCAATCAACCCAGCAGTGGGGTGATATTACAATGGTGAATATCACCCACACAAATCACAGTGCAAATGGTTTGATCGTTGTTTTTGGGAGAGAGTCAGAGAGAGAGGAGAGTCTGGGAAAAAGGTTATGGGTAAAAACCCATAACGTATCTGATATACGTATCTGATTCAATATATTAAATTAACCATATAATCTGATATATAACCAATATCTATCTATCTATCCATATCTATTGATATGATAGATATAGATATCTTGAATGGTTATCCAAATAAGTTTGAATTAAAATTCAAACTTACATGGATAAGGTTCAAGAGGTTCAGGCTCAAAAAGCTCAAAGGGCCATGCCACATGGGCGCCCAATTTCTAACATATAAATTATTATCATAATATACTACATTGTGTATAATTTTATTAATATTTTTATTCTTCAACTTACAAATTTAACATATCTCTCGTTCCACCACCACTTGATTTGCTCTACTCCCAACTGTTACAAACCTACCTCAAACCCAACTCGTGACCATCCTAGGTGCTGGTCTCATGGCCTTGCAAAGTCATTATTATGTCAAAATTTACTTCTACCATGTGCTTAGATGTAAGATTTGAGAATTATAAAGGGGAAAGAAAAAAAAAAAAAACTCTTTTTATCTTAAATTATTGGTTCATTTTCGGGATTTGTGGTCTTTAATTAGGTTAATAAGTAATGTATTTTTATAAATAATAATCAAATTTTGTTACACAAATTAAAATATCTCAATTAATTATCAAAGTATTCAAAACAGTTGGAAAAAAAAATTAAAATATAAACGAATTTTTGGAATGTCAAAAATATTGAAAATGAACCAACAATGTACAACAAAGGAATATAGGTTAAATTTTTCGAAACTGCTACGTAGCTCGAATTGTCGAACTCGAAATTGGCTCGAATCCAATTTCAGAAGCAAAGAAGGAAAAGAGAAGGAAGGAGGAGGAAGAGGAGGAGGAGGACTAGATGGGGCATAATTACAGGGGGAGAAGAGAAGGAAGAAGGAGGAAGGGGAGGGGCTCGGCCGACGGCAATGGTGCTGCGACGAAGGGGAGGGGCTCGGCGGGACCGGAGGCGACGGTGGTGATGCTGCGACGATCGCTGGTGCTGCGACGAAGCGGAGGGGCTCGGCCGACGGCAGAAGCAGAGGGGCCCTCTCTTATCTCCATTCCCGCTTCCCTTCCTCTTCCTCTTCTCCTCTCTTCTTTCTCTCTTCTCTCCCTCTTTCTCCTCTGTTTCAGACCACCCAAAACGCCCAAAACGACATTCGAGCCAATTTCGAGCTAAGGTTTTCGAGCTACGGCTCATTTTCCTAAATTTTTATCACTTTTTTTTTTCCCTATCAAATCTTAAATCCAAATACAATTATAAAGTACAAACATCACATGCTTAAACATTTTTTTATTTTATCAAATTTGTGCTGTTAAATAAATTTCATATTATTACTAAACGATAAAAAAAACATTTAGACATAATGATTTTGACACATTGTAGTTCTCTGACAAGAAAATAAAGCTCTATATAATTGAGGCTTCATTTGGCAAGAGTTTTTTAGATTATTTTAGTCACAAAAGACAAAATAAGTTATTTTAGTCACAACAAACAAAATATCACATTCAATCCATAATCATTATACTATTCTCTCACAAAAAAAGTTAAAAATATCAAAAAGTTATTCTCAAATTAAATTTTTTAGCTCAAGCTAAAATAACAAAAAAAATCAAAAAATTAAAAAACCAATCCACTTTTTAAACGAAGGCTGAATATATAACAAATTAAATATCATTATAAATTAAATTGTAAAATTTTTATTACGGATCTGAAATATTTTCTCTAAAGTGAAAGTCTAATCACCCCAGCTCATAATTCAAAACATCACTGCCGCCGTATAATTTTGAAAATTTTGTCTAACCTAACACTTTTTCTGTTTAGAAATTGTACCACATTGCATGTGGCATTTTCTTTTCGGTCCAACATTGATTGTGGCATTGTTGTAGTAATAGAGCGACTGTGAAATGGATGCTAACATAAAAATTGATAAATTATCTAACAAACGAAATTAAACTGATGAAAAACCATGGATAAGAAAAGGTAAGTGCACAATCAAGAACAACCATTGCTTCCTCTGACATTTCACACCTAAATCAAACTCTCTCTAACATGTAGTTGTTAAGGCAACAAAACCCATTGTCATTATCATCATCATCATCATCATATCTAAAAACAAAAAGGGCGTTACCAATACAAAACAAACACCTCATTTAAGACCATTCCCTGGTGTGGAAATAGCAAGATCCGGCAACGAAAAGCAATCCTCACCGCTAATAAACCCACCTTCTCCACTGTCAAGCTGCCACGTACTCCCAATCATATTTGCAGCACCAGCACCGCCACCAGCACCGCCATCCCCAACCGCAGAAATGGGCCAAACAGCTCTTCCAAGCCCAAATCCCATTTCCTCAAACCCAGACCCAAGACCAAGCCCAAACCCACCCAGCGCCAAGAACCCAGGTGCCTGAGTGCTCAACAAGGAAGTAAAACTTCCGCAACCGTTCAGACCCGGCTTCACGTCACTCACAAACGGTACGGACAGGCCGTGATCTGCGGCTGCGGAGGAGAGGCCGAACAAAACTGGTGTGGCGGTGGGAACCGATATGTGGTGGTGGTGGTGGTGGTAGTCCTGAGTTGCGGCGGAGGAGGTGGTGGTGGTTGGGCGGGAGCGTTTGGCGTTCTTGCGGCTGCCGCCGCCGACGGGGATGTCGCGGAGGGTGCCGCCGTGGGTCCAGTAGCGGCGGCAGGACTTGCAGAAGTGGCGGGGCTGAGAGAAGTTGTAGTTGTTGTAGTAGCAGAACTTGGTGTTGGTGGAGTCGCAGCGAGGGCAGGGGAGGTGCTCCGGCTCCGGCGGTGGCGCACCCACTTGCTGTGGTCTTGTGGGTCGTCTCTCGCCGGAATCTGATGGCATTTTGTTGTTGTTTGTACAGTTCTGTTTCTGTTTCAGAGGGAGTGAAGTAGTGAAGATTTGGGAAAAGGTTAGTGGTGGTAGGAGGGGGGGATGGAGTCTATGGAGGTGTGGAAAATTAGAATGGAGATGTTTGGCTGCTTTTGGGAGGCATAGAGGTGGGGTTTTATGGGTGGAGAGAGAGAGAGAGAGAGAGAGAGACAGGTTCTGGGTTCTGAGGCTTATATGCAAGAGTGAACAGCTTTAGCAGTGTTTTCTGTTGTTCGCGACATTTTCAGTCGGCTCCAACAGAAGCTATGTTTGGGTCGGCTCCTAATTGGGGGCTCTTCATTTGCCTTTTCTTTTCATTTTACCATTTTTTTTTTCTTTTCCTCACAATGTGACTATTTGGCAGAATTTAAAAGCAGCTTATTTCAGCTTTCAACTTAATTTAAGTTATTTTAATGTGTTTGGTTTAGCTTATACCTTATAGCTTTTTGGAAGTCAGAAATCAGTTTATTCTTTAAGTGGGGCAGGAGATACTTAATTTATAAGTCAGAAATCAGCTTATATTCATAGTTATAAGCTATAAGCTGTTTAGGGATAAGTTATAAGCACTTTCCCACAGCTCTACCAAACAGGACCAATGTGTTTTCTTATATTTAAATTAATTTCATAATTTACTATTGAATAATGCTATAATACAATTAGGAATTTTTATTTTTAACTTTTTTATCATTAGACACCAACGTAATTTGATCAATAAGAACAGCCACAGTTATATTACTCAAGTCAGACTCAACCTCCAAACTGTACATGAAATGAGTTCTTGCCTCAAGCAATTCTAGCCAAAATTGGGGAAAGTTTATGTTCTTTTGGTTTAGTTTTTAAAATAAGTTTTGAGTTTTAAATTATACATCGGAAGACAAGTTATTGAAATGAATTTTGAAAAGTTAAAAATATGTTTTATTTTGAGTTTTGAAAATAACTTTTGAATGATTTGTATTTTTTTTTTTTTTTGGATTGATTGATATATAGAATGAGAGAAGAGAGGAGAGAAAAAAAATGATGGATTGATTTATTAACAAAAAAACAAAAAAAAAGAGAAAGGAAAGAGAAAAAATAATTTTGAGTTAAGTTTTAAAAGCATATTAACTAAACATTTTTTTTTTGGATTCAAATCATGACTTAAAAACAAAACCAAACATCACTTAATTTATTTATTTTTAATATCGCACAATACCAAACACTACTTAATTTATTTATTTTTAATATCGCTAAGTGCCTCGTCGGGTTATCAATGGATTCCCTTGTCAATCAATTTTATCATTTTGTTAGAGCATTTCCCTTCATTAAATTAGTTTATATTTTAGTTTAAAATCTACTTTTATGCCTTCGTTTGGCCACTTGGATTGGATTGGGTTGGGTTGGGAATTATTTTAGTCACAAAAAGACAGAATAAGCTTTTTAACGTAATAAGACAAAATATCACATCCAACCTATAATCATTACATTCTTTCTCTCACAAAAAGTCAAAAAATTCAAAAAATTATCCCAAACGAGACTTTTTAACCCCCAACTAAAATAATTAAAAAGCCAAAAAACCAACTCACTTCCCAAACCAACACTATATATTACTTTCATTTAATAGTTAAATGTCCATTTATATCCACTTTGAAGTGTCATGGACTAATTGCATCCTGGTTGACTAACAAAACTATCATTAATATTTTAATGATTAGTATTAAAAAAACATTTGATGGATTTGAGAAGTGATGATTATTCAAAATGTAGAATTAACCCTAATAATTTTACTAACACTTATACTTAGGAATGAAATCAGAATTTCATTATCAGAGAGACTAAAATAACAATAATTTTTTTTACTATATACACAAATACACATGTATGTACAATATGATGTTTAAACTATATATATACATAACAAAAATTATATATTATAGAAATAATCTCTAATGGGATGAATATGTTTTTTTGTAAAAATAATGAAAGAGAATGTAATATGAGAGAAGAATGAGATATATATTTTCTATACTGAAAAGCAATTTTATACATAAAATGATATATATATTTTTAAAATACTATAATTTTTCACAAAAATAAAAAAGTCGTAGCCCTATAAACTTCTCCTAATTCCGTCCATTTTTATACCTGATGTGAGGGAGGGCTTTGAACCAAGGACAAAAATATGTGAGGGAAGGGGACGTGTGGGCATATTGGCCCCCACAAACATTATTGGGTCCATGAACATGCTATTATCCTCAATCATCCGTTAGCAAAATGAAAGATTGACGTAAACAAGTTCATTTGATTATTTTATGTATATATATGTATATTTAATGATGTTACGTTTTGCTTTGCAGAAAATGAATTTGTTCTAATACAAACTTGTCACATACAAGGGTATGAAAAATAAAGAAAATGTTTGAGGTTTTAAAAAATTTCTCACAATTCAACTTATAATAATATTATTTGATGAGTGTCAATTTTTAATTGGTTATACAATCAATTATATAAGATCCATCACCTTTGTCATATCATTACAGATACATTTATGGATGTAAAATATGAACATCTAGCCTTGTTAAAAAAATAAATTTGTTAAAACAATAAATTTGATCAATTTTAAATAGTCAATCTCATATTTAAAAAATGTAGTGAATTTTTAAATCAAATTAAAACTAATCTCTATTTACACAATTTTTTTGTGGGTGTGTATAAACAAAATTAGATTTCAAAATTTTTGTCAATCTCACATATAAATAAATGTTTTGAATTCAATTTTTTAAATCAAATTAAAACTAATCTTTTATTCACACAAAAAAAAAAAAAAAAAAATTGCTAGTGTCTAAACAAAATTTTTTAGATTCCAAAATTTTCCATGGTAATGCAACAGGACAAACGTTCCCAAATCGAATGTCCTGAGCGGGACAATATGAAAGAATGAAGGAAGGGAAGGAGCTGATGGGACGAGAAGAGAGAGAGAGAGAGAAGTGAGTGGTGTGTTATTTGTAGGTACAACAGACAGAATGATGAAGAGTGTCGGATTAGCGTGGGGGGGTAGTGTAGTGGTAATGGTGGAAACAATTTATTGGATTTATTTTGTTTGCTTGTTTTGTTTTTAGTCATCAGTCGCTTCCCCTCTGATTTCGGATTCGTCGTTTTCTCACGCACTCTCTCTCTCTCTCTCTCTCTCTCTCTCTCTCACTTTTTTCTTTTATTATGTTACTTGAGATAGAGGAGAGAAGAGATTCCTATTCCGTATCCGTACTCTGTTTATTAGCCGGATTTCTCGCTTCTGAGAACAACACCAACACATCAATCACGGCACGCTAACCCCACCACCCACCACCCTCACCCTCACCCTTCACACCTCAGATCGCCGTTGATTATCATCGCTATCATTATCCGTTGAATATAAACTCAGGTATTATAGTCCAATCCAATGGTCAAGAATCAAGGAACAGGAGATCGTCGGTAATAGTAGGCGGCCCCTCCCCCTGGGTCTGATAGATAGAAGTTGGGCAGGGAGGGAGGGAGCAACAGCTGTCAGTCAAAAATGAGGCAAATGTCTGGTCATTGACCGGCACGCGCGGCTTCTTCTGATCACTAGTAGCCATCCGTCCTCAATCTGTGTCTCTCTTGTGTCTGTCTGGGACTTGATATACTCTCATACGTCCTTTTCGTACCCTCCTCCTCCTCCTTCTATCCTGTATCTGTTTTCACTGCCAATTAAGCTGAAATGGCAGTAGAGAGACAGAGTTAAGAGAGTATATGTATATGTATATGCATGCCTGGTGTATTCTCCTCTATCCTGATCTTCTTTCACCCTTTCTCTTTTGGCCTTTTCTCCACCCAACTATGATTCTCTTCCCATGTACAATTCCAACACACATTATCAAATTGATAAGTCGGAGGGAGTGAGCTAGGCTCTTTTCCATTCTCAATACTACAATTCAAAAAATAATAATAATAATAATAATTTATTCAGAAAAAAAATTTAAAAAAAATTAAAGTTGCATTTGCTAGAGCTTTCTAATTATAATTTGAAGGTAGGAGTTGTATTTTGAGTTTGTGAGTTTTGGAATTATTATTTGGGTGTGGAAAATTTGTTTGGTGAAAGAATTTTGAATTGAGTGAAGAATTTTTGATGTGACATGATATTTGATATAAAAACTTACAACTCATAGCCAAACATACAACTCAAAATTCTATTAAAACACATAAAAAAATTAAAAGTTCAGAAAATCTTTTTTTCGAATATATAAAAATTAACGTATGTTAATTGCAAAAAAAAAAAAAAATTACACTATTTCGGTCAACTGGCCAAACAACCAGTAGGACGTCCGGTGGGACGACCGGCTAGTCCAAATTTTTCCACTTTCGATCGCGTTTTTAAAAGTGAGCGTGGAATTAAGTTTTGAAATTTGTAAACAAACGCCGTGTTCAAACTAAGCTGTGAAACGTTAATTCTAGAGCTGTACCAAACACAACCTAAGGATTTACCTCATTCGTTAATGTTATTCATATTTTACTAATTTTAAATTTACATCACACAATTATTTCGACCTAAAATTCAAATCAAGTTATGAATAATACTACAATTATTACATTTATATATTATTATATTTACTATCTTATTTAATCATAATATCAGTGTAGTGGATCTCACTTTTCACCATTTTACTTTTGTCCCTTTTTTTTTTTCAAGTTATAGTAAATTTATTTTTGAGTCATACTTCAAACAAAACATATTATAATGAGCCTAATGAATCATAATTAGTACAAAGAAATTCTCAAAATAAAATAGACAAACTAAACAAATACATAAATAATAATAATATCATATTTATTTCTTTCATTTTTTCAAGTTTGCTCATATAGAAAATTTAAAAAAAAAATCCAAATTACATCTAAAAAAGCACAAATTTAATATATAACCTATACAATTTGGACTTCGTAACTTTCTAAACACAAACAAATAAAAAAAGATTTTTTGTTTTTTTGTTTTTTCTTTCTGAACACTTGTTTTGTTTCTTATTCCTTTGTTTTTTTTATCTATAATGATAAGATTTCAAGAGCATCTCCAATGCAATACTCTCATTAAGAGGATGAAAATAATATTTTTTATTCAAAAAGCAAATATAGAGGAAGTCACTATTCATTCAAACTCCAACCACAATCCTTCATTTCTTCATTTAAACTCTATTCAAAAAGTAATTTTTATTCATTAATAAATATTTAATTTTAAAACTTTTGTAAAATATATTTAATATTATACTCATTTTAAAGGTATGATTTTATACTTTTTAATGATGTCAATTTTATAAAAATTAAATGTATAAATTAAAAGTTATTTGTAATATGATACCAAATATATAAATGAATAGTGTTTTGGAGGATCCTCTATTTTTTCATCCTCCCTCCATATATGGAGGATGAACTCATTCTCCTCTCAAATGGAGATGAATTTGAAGGGTGGGTTGGAGGAGCAAATCCTCCATATTTGAAGATATGGAGGATGGGTTGGAGATGCTCTAAGGAGTTAATTGGGAGCGAAACTGTTAAAAAACTTTCCCTTAATTGATTTGTTTAATGCAGAAAGAAAATGAGAGAGGCGATGAAAATATCGATTTTGCCCCAATTTTGAGATCAAATTAGTTGGGGCAAATGGCCATTTTGCAGTAAAAAACTAACAATAATAACCAAACAAAAGTCAAAATAGTAATTTCCAAAACAATTGTCCCCACTCGTTCCTATTGGTTGTTCATGGTGAAATTAGGAGCTAAAAAGGATGATAGGTGCGGTGCGGTGCGGTGGCACTCACATCAGGGTGGTGATGTGCGCGACAAATGTATTAGGAGGAGACACGATGAGTTGCGTGTGATGGTGACTGACAATTATGAACTTGGTCTTGTGATCAGTAAAATGAGCACCGGAAATAAATATATATATATATTAATTAAATTTTCAATCAAATACTCACGTCAGATCTACATTTATACGTGAATATTTGATAAAAAATTTAGAACATTTAACATTTTTGGAGTAAAATTGTATGGTAACTCAAGTGTAAGTCACATGGTCTTTTAATTTAATTTTTATTAATTAAAATAGTAAGGCCAAGTTTGTCTAACCAATATAAGTGCACTTATTTTATCTTTTTATCTTTTTTGGGTCACATCAATCAACATCTCCTCTCTACTTTTTCTACACATAATACAAGAAAAGTCAAAAAGTGCACTTATTCTAAACTTCCCAAACTTGGCCTAAGTCTCATTATTTTGTATTACTTTTTAAAAAATAACTGAACAAATGTCACACAATAAATAATATGACTCTAAAATCACCAAATAACTTCATCTCGTGGTGATTGGTGGTATTACAAGAGGAAATATATGTTATATTATATGATTTTTATTTGTAACTTTTGTGTTTTTTCAGTGAACTGTACATCATGTTTATCTTAGTGATTGTTTGAGGTTGACTTCTTCTTCTTTTTTTTTCTCCTTAATAATTTTTTTATAAAACTCTTTATATTTTTAAGTTCTGTTCAATTAGACAGATCAAAAAAACTTACAAAAAACAAAATCAGAAAGGACAAAATTAAGTTTGTATGACTGTTCCATATTGAACCATTTGATTGTTTAGGTATTTCATCTAATTGTTTTCAATTTTACCATGACATTCAATTAAGCTTGTGTCTACTATGTCAATGAAATAAGAGGAGAGAGGGGAAAAAAGAAAAGAAATTCTCCAAAGAAGGACCAAACAAGCATACAACATCCATTGTTGTTTAATAAAAACTAATAACAATAGAAAAAAGCATATAACTTTCTATGAAAATTAAAAATCTAGTGATCAATAAGTTGTTGAAGGGTGATCGGAAACACGTATTTGGGGTCTCCGACGAGCAGTTGCTTGGCAATGAGGACATTGGCAGCCTGACTAGGGTGGTAAGGATCCCAGAAGACATGTTTGTCGCGGTCCGAGCACAAACTGGAAGTTGGTCCACATGGAATTATCCCAGCAAACTGGCCTCCATTTCCACAACATGCTGTACTTGCAGTGCTAAATCCTGCATAATTTCAACATTATCAATAACAAACATACAAAAAATGCTATATATACTAATTTTGTTTTTAATCATATATAGTTTAAGTACTTACCATACTTGGCATAGTTTGTAATGAGTTCCATCACAAGATCGTACACATTTGCAAGTACAAATTTGGCGCCAGGAAGGTTTTGGTTGAGCTCGGTTACTAGATCCTTCAATCGGGAGTTGTACTGAAGTGCCATTTGGTTTGGCAACGCCACACACTCATCTTCACTTAGCTGGTTGATTGTTTTTTGATACGGAATGCATCCAACTGGTCCGACATTTGCCACTACGAACCTCCTTGCATCTAGTTGATAAAGCCGCTACCATCATAAATTTGTCACAAAATTAGACACAAGTCACAAATTTAAATTATGGAAATAGTTTCTTTGCACGCAAGAGTAAGATTATATAAATCTGACCTTTCTCGGACTCTGGTAGAAGTGTAAAATGAGTTGGTATATACATGCACTACAAATTTAAAGTTGTATTCAACAAAAACAATATGTCTCTAGGCATGCCAAATAAGACATGGGTGCTAAATCCATGTCAGGTTGGGCCAAAGTTTTGGGCCCTATATCATAGATAAGAACATGAACACACAAAAAAACATACTCTCACTCAGAATTTTATAAATGATATTGTTGAATATTTTTCAAACTCATGTGTCCAATTAGTCTAATGTCCAATAATTAGTGGAAAAAATGTATTTATGTTTTTTTTTTCTCCCTTTAATAAGGCTTGGGAAATGTAGATAATTAATAATTGAGTGTGTGTGAATCCAAACTTTTGTGATGCAACTCTTATCATGCCATTCCATTGTATGTCAAATTCAATTAAAATTATTTTTGTTATACTTCAAATTATAATTTCTTTATAAATTTGTATTTTCTTTACTTCAAATTAAATTTCTTAAAACAAATAATTGGATCCACAGACCAACACGTGACGCAATTAGGCATGACATGACACGAGACATAATTGAGCATGATACAAATTGTGTCATGCCAATGGGCGGGTTGGGCCCTGGGTCTAGCTTAGTCAGGCTAGCACAATCCGGCAAGGATAAAAAACAATGGGCAGAGCCGGGCATGGCTGGCATGAAAAATAAATGGGCTGGGCCGGCTCAACATGACCCATTTTACACCTATATGCCCCGCAATAGTGAGTACTTTTGGTTGCGTATGTATCTATGTATATGTACCGTAAGTTGGCCTCTGAGATGGTTGATGAGATCGTCAACGAAAGCATCTGGGCTTTCGGAAACCCTAGCCCCAATTGAGAGGACTGGTAGTAGATAATTGTTAAGGAAATCATTTGATCCAATTGTCACTGAGAAAAGGGACTTGTTCATAACATAGTCTCGTGCCTGCGATGCACCCAACAATTGGTCGATCTGTTTTCTAGTAATGTTGAAATAATCAACCTGGATGTCCAGTGATAGCCTATTTACCTGCAAAACCCATGTATCATTTAATAATTTTAAAATAATTTGTATAGGAAAAATGAGCCCATTTTTAGTGATGAAACTAATCCTTCATCCCTAACCAAATATTAGAACTGAGAATTGGATGATATTGGAGGGTGCTATTGGTCTTCATGAGCCTTACCATAGTTCCATCTTAATAATTCAAATCGTTCATATTCTCCAAATAAATTACTCATATAAAAAATTCACTTAATTGGAAAATCATACCCATGTGATCGATTCACATTTATCTTTTAAAAAAATAGATTATTTATTCTTAAAATTCTACTTATCATCCATTCTTTTGAAAATAAATTTGATTTAATCATTAACGTTGTCCAATAAAAAAAAAAAAAATAGACATGAATAATCTGCTTAGAATACTTTACAGAACCAACAAATCAAATCATCAATGTGAAGTCTGTGATTGGGTCCAAAAGAATTTTGACATGACTAAAGGGGTAACCAAAGTATTCTTTCCAAATTAGATTAAAAAATAAATAAATAAACATAACATTTTAAAGCAAATAAATTTAAACAATTTGAATGATAAATGAAGGGTAAATGAGCACTTACAAATACTCTACCAGTGGCATTCATAATCCCAGAGCCGCCAGATGCATAATTCACCCCATGTAATATAGCATTTCCTGTGGCATTTGGAGCCAGAAATGGCACTGCATAGTGTGGTTGTCCCAGTTCCTCTCCTGACCAAAAAAAACCACCCAAAATTAAAACTAAAAAAAAATGGACAATTTTGATACTAACACAACAATAAATCACAGAAATATGATTTATTTCTGTAAAATTTCTCGAACATCCGTGCATGAGAGAGAGATGATCTTACCAATAATGTCTCCGATGGTTCTCCCGTTGGTGAACCGGCCGGTGGGATTACCACCAGAAGGCTGAAAATCAATCCCATTTGGTGGGACATTAGCTTTTGACAAAGTTGGTAGATAATTGTTATTCCCAGCATCAACCAAAGAATCTCCAAATAAAAATGAAGCACCTAAACCTAAACCATTACTATCATCACCATTTCCAAACAAGCTGAAATTGATGATGATGAAAAAGAAAAATGCAAAAGCCTCCATAGCCATGGCTGATTGAGAGTCTCTTCTAATAGTTGTACCTCAGTGACACGTATATATTTATATATCTTCATCTCGAGAGAGGCTAAGAAGCGAAGGTGGTGCTAGAAACTAGCTAGGGAGGCTTGTTTATGGTGGAGTTGAATTTGGTTTGACGTAATGCATTATGTGAAGAAAGAGTTAGATGGTGCTGCTGAATTTCAAGAGGTAGTTCATCAACATCTCTGTGGTTGTCCTCAACATGCAATGGATTTGGGAGTTAACGGTTTTGATCCAAACAAGTCATCCACGTGACGTCATAGATGATCGGTGGCTTTTGATTTAAATATATTATTATGGGAGTGTTTGGGAAGCCAATTTTATGTTTTCTTTTCTTTTCTTTTTTTTTTGGTTAACATCTAAAGTAAAATAGTCTAAAATAGTTTATAAAATAAAATATCATATCAAATTTATAATCATTTCACTTCTTTTTTTTATAAATATCACATCCAATTATAAAAAAAAAAAAATCTAACTCTCTTTCCAAATATAAATATTTTAACCTACTAAAATAGTTAAAAATTAAAAATAACCTATTAAAATAACTAATTTCCCAAACGAGGCCTATGATTCATGCATTTAAAGCTTCTCAATTTAGAGTGTTTCTTGTAAATTCTTTAGTTGTTTGGTTTAGGAGTTGAAATAAGGATTTTCCTTCTTGTTAATCTCCTCAAGAAAGTGGAATCTTTCAACAATTTTTTTTTTTGAAAAATTACACCTCCGTGTATGGTTTCAAAACAAATATAAAAAAGTGATAAAGCTTATTAACTTTAATAATTAAAGTTATAAACTTTTCTACCACTTTGTAATAATTAATTATTTAGGTTTTAAATTGATGTGGCAACTTCATTTTGGACTATATAATTTGCAAAATTTGAAATGGGTTGTCATTAACGAGAAAAAAAAATTGAATTGTATAGGCCCAAAATCAAAGAGGCCTAAAAAAACTGTGTTGTTAACCTAAATTGTACCTGAATTGATATTTTAGTAAAAATGGACTAATTCATGTAATTAATAAATAAAAAAAACTTGTGTAGGCTAAAAAATTATAGGGTAAATTACATTGACACCTCTTAAGGTTTGATCCAATTATTACCCATTCCTTGACGTTTTGGAAATTACATTCCCACCCCTGTGGTTAATAATTTCATTTCACAAACCCCCCTACTTATATAAAAAATAACAACTCCTAATAAAAAAATAAAGAAAATTACATTAAAAAAAAAAAAAGGTAAAGGAAAGGCAAAAAAAAAAGAGAAAGTAAAGCAAAGCAAAACAAAACAAAAAAAGAGAGAGTGCATGAGTTCAATGTCTTCATTCTGTCTAAATAATTACAATGCCAGGGAATTAGTGTAATTTCTCAAACGTTAAGTGATAATATGTATTAGATCCAAACCTCAAGGAGTGTAAGCGTAATTTACCCAAAATCATATGGACTTTTCTTAAGTGTGCAACTTACACATTTTGTATAAGTTGCACACTTACACCTCCTGTTTTATGTTTACACCTCCTGTTTATACCTTTTGTGTTGATTGCATCAAGGGTTGCACACCATAACAGGACCCAAATCATATTAGCCCAAGTGTTCAACTTGACCGTCAAATCAACTTGCTTGAGCGGTTTAGCGGTGAATTTTAATAATACATACTGTTTTTTTTTTTTTTTGAGCGAATAATGCATACTGTTGGAATTGATTTATAGCTATTTCCGTTCGGGAAGTGGGTTGGTGTCACGCCCCAAAATTCGAATAATTAAATATTAAATTAGGATTAATCCCAATAATATTTCATCATCCAAATTTTAGGGGTGAAAAAAAAAAATTAAACGCCAACCAAACCATCCATCATAATTTCATAACTAACTAATACCTCAACATTCAGGTAGCAACAACCAGTCAAAACAACTTAAATAAAGTACGGTTACAAATCATGTCAAATTATTCAAATACTAAAGTCATTAAAAAAATAATAAATACATAAATTAATATCAACCATAAACTCAAGAAAACAAAAGAGGTCCAAACAACAAGTCCAACACTATAGTAATTCCATGTCACCACCGTAACCCCAACTAATCCTGCAAAGGAAGCTCGACTGCGCTCAGACAGAACGCACTCGAGTTGTTAAGAGACAAAACGGGTCAGTATACAGGTATACTGGTATGAATACAAGATTCAACACCCACGTGTCCATCAGATACAAACAAAAATTCATTAAATCCTTATTACGGGACAAGACAAGTAGTTCCAACCGCACCGAGACAAATGGGTAGTTTCCCGAGATACGGTGGCATTTAGTTTATTGTCCGTAGACAACGAAATATAAATTGATTATAAAGTAAACAAAATAGAAATAAAAATATAGTGGGTCTGCCCTGCATAAAAAAAAAATTAGTAAGATCCATCATCTTGCAAAATAAAGTTAGTATAATTTAATCATAAATAACTTGCTAAAGAAGTATAAAAATGCACCGTTTCATACTTAAATAATTTGAATTGATCAAAACTCAAAGAATGAAAGTTGTACAGAATCAAATTTTCTAAAATACATTGCGAACGAATTTAACAGAAACTGAATAGGTTGAGAGAAAATCTTGATAGAACCTAAACGGAATTCAATCGAAAAATCTGAAGCTAAAAACGAACAAAAACTGTCCTAATATGATTTTTTTCGCAAAATTTCAAAACACGAAAAGTGTGCAGGATAATATTTTACTTCAGTTTAGCAAAACCAATAAAAATGAGCTTGTTTCGTGGGTTAAAACAGCCTCTAAAATGTTCATTGCTAAAATGAACCAAACCGACAATAACCAAGATCATCCGATTATAAGTTCTAATCGATCTTTTTAATAACAAGCTAAAACACAAAAGTTGTCTAAAATCATGTATACATGTCTCTGCTCAAATTTCATAATTTATTGAGGCCGTTTACTATTTTTCAACCGGTGCAAATCAATACAATACACACTATAACAATCATCTCATAATTAAATTTTCTGTACCTTAACTTCACCACTTCGGCCCTCCACTTCCGACCTATACATATATCCCATGTGCCTCCCGTATACATAATACTGTTCCGAAGCCAAATTTGCACGGGAATATTATCCCGAGTTTGACCCACACTCCCTGGATAGTTAGCATATACGTACGCGCGTAAATCAAAATACTCGTCTACTTATGAGAACGAGGCAACAATATATATATATACACAACATCTCACTCATGAGAATAAACATAACAATGCCAAGCCTAAGGAATTCAAATAAATCTCATAATCCTCATTTTTTTCATACACTCTTTCTCACCATCACTCAAATAAAATAACAATCTATGGAGTCATGGTGGAGTATAAGGAATTTATCTATAGGTTCCTAATTAATTTTAATTTTATATAATACGACCATAAAATAAATCTATATAAAAAACCTAAATCTGGCATACACAACTAATCAAAATAATTAAAATCAATCAATCAACTAAAAACCCTAAACCTTGCATACACAACTAAACAAAATAATTAAAATCAATCAATCATCTAAAAATCCTAAACCTTAGATACACAACCAATCAAAATTTAAAATCAATCAATCATCTACATACAAATATAAAATCAATTCAACATTAAATAAATTTAAATAAATAAATAAAAACAACGAATTAAACATAAATAAAAAAAATAAATTTTATACTTACTATATTTTTTAAAGAACAAAAAATTATTTAAAAAATTAATAGAGTCATCAAAACAACATCTTAATCTTTTTTCTCCACTTTTTCCGCCGTTCTCCTTCTCTCTCTCGCAATTGATCTCTCGGTTCTTTGGTTAATCAATCTCTCTCTCTCTCTCCCTCTCTCTCACGCCACACCACAGCACTCTCTTTTTTTGTTTTCTTTCACCTTAACTCCTAAACCTAATTGGTTACTATATTATATTATATATATAATAACTTAATAAACTATTATATAATACAACATAATTATAATATACATAAATATAAATATAAGATAAAATATATATATCTATATATATAACACCCTTTTTTATATATATAACAAATATAAATATATAATTATTTGGATTAATTATATAATTAAATAATACATTAAATTAATTAATCACCACATTAAATTCTCATGTGACCATACAATTAATTAAATCAAAAATAAAATAAGATAATAATAATCATAATAATAAATAAATGACTTAAGAAAATTATGGTCGCTAAAGTTGGCTTTTTAACTTTTTGACTTTTTTTGCTATTTTAGTCTAGGCTAAAAAGTTTGGTTTGGGAATGACTTTTTGACTTTTTTTATGAGAGAATAGTGTAATAATTATGGGTTAAATGTGATGTTTTGTTTTTTATGATTAAAATAACCTATTTTATTTTTTGTGACTAAAATAATCACTTTAGCCCTTCTCAAACAATGCCGGTCCAACAATGAGGGATGGTTGGTTCAATTCAAATCAAACCGAATTGACTTTGGGCAAACCATTAACAATGTTTTATTATTATATTCTTCCATTTGTATTTGTTAAATAGTTGCCGTTTGGTTTAAACCAAAAATTAAAAAAGTTAAAAAAATTAAAAAATTAATTGCCTTTTTAGAGTTAGGGCTTTTTTTAGTTTGGAGTCAAAAGTTTGCTTGGCAATTTTTTTTATTTTTTTTTATTTTTATGAGACGAAAAAAAAATAATTATATTTTGAATGTGACATCTTATTTTATTAACTTATTTAATTTATTTTATTTTGAGAGATTTATTAGAAAAAAACATTTCAAGTGTTTATATCCTAATTAGTCCATAAGTTATTCTTATATTTCAATAAATCCTATTATTTGAATATTTGTTCTACCAAATCATAATTATCATATTTAGGCTTCGTTTGGGAAGCCATGGTTTGGGCTTTTTTGGCTATTTTAGCCACAAAAAACAAAATAGGCTATTTTAGCCATAACAAACAAAACATCACATCCAACCCATAATCATTACATTCTTCTCTCACAAAAAAACTCAAAAAAGCCAAAAAGTCAAAAAGTTCTTTCCAAACCAAGCTTTTAAGCCCAGGCTAAAATAGCCAAAAAAGCCAAAAAGCCAAAAAGCCAACCCACTTCCCAAACGGAGGCTAAGGTATTTTATGAATACTTCTACACTTACAAATATTTTTTTAATGGCTGACAATTTGATAATGTGAACATTCATATTTTACAATGTGAACATTCATTTTTTTAATGTGAATATCCACATTGACATATTAACATTCACATCTACATTGACAATGTATATATTCACATCACGAAACATTTACACTGTAAATGTGAATATTATTATGAATATTTGGTAACTGTATCACTCATAGGATTTATTAGAATATAAAAAAAATAATGTGAACTAAATAAATCATAAGTAAATAAAAAGAGATTTATGAAAAAGTACCTCCTTCTATATTTTATACTTTTTTTTTTTAATTTCAACCAACTTAGCCAAATGAAACCATAGACTAACTTCATTAGTGAAGTTTTTTAAAAATACAATTATTATTAATTTGGAAAAAATATTCATAATTCAAATTTCAAATATTCTTTTTAGGGTAAATTACATTGACACTCCTTGAGGTTAGTCTTTAATACAAGTTACCGTCTTCACATTCTAAAATTTATATTTTGCTCCCTAAAATTTAAACTTTCATTACAATTTAATCATTCCGTTAATCAACCGTTAAGTCAACTAACAAAAAAAAAAAAAAAACTAATGTAAGAAATTAATTTTTAAAATGCCTATTTTATACTTGTTTGACAAACAATTTACCGTTTAAGAAAATTTTTTATGCCCCAGTTGTGATTTTTAATTATGACCTATTATGGTATTAGTTATAATTATTGATTATAATATTATTTTAGTTATGATTCAAAAGGTATTTAGTTATGCCTTATGCAAAGTTTAATTATAACCATTTTTTTTAATTATGATTGAAAATGATCTAATTATAATATTTGTGATAACACTACAAAGACTTGTGTATCATAGTATTACCTAAATATTTAATAGTATAATAATATATGTATTAATATAAATGGAATTTTTGTAATTCCTTACCAATTTTCTTTACTCATCTAGTAATTTTTTTTTAAAACAAATATTTTTTTAATAAGAGTAAAATAGATATTTAAAAAAAATTAATTTTTTATATTAATTTTCTTCGTTAATTGACTTTACAATCGACTAATGAAATGATTAAATTGTAATGAAAGTTTAAACCTTAGAAAAAAAATATATAATTTTTAAAACGTGAAGAAAATATTTATATTAAGAGCAATGATGCATAGCTCTAATTCAAGAACTCTAAATAGAGCCCTAGTGAGTTGATAAGTCAAAATAAGATGAAAAGTACTAATAGAAAGTAACAATAATTATACATGGGGTAATGCCACATAATTAGAGCTCTTATTTTAGAGATACCAAACAGTTTTGTTATATTAAAGACAAATATTAAGAAGTGTGAATGTAATTTGAATAATGTTATATACACTAATTGGTATACCCATTAGTATACTAATACCATGATATAATTTTATAGATTTTGGATATTTATAATTTATATAATGGGTGGGGTCAGTAATAATGTTATAGGAGCCGAATAAATAGAGGAGTCGGAAGGTGCGAACCCCAGAAATCAGATATTATTCGGCTCCATATTGCGTGACTAGGATGCCGAATACGTTAGGAAGGCCGAATATCCAGAGATCAGTAGCTCC
The DNA here is from genome assembly GCA_036172215.1 of Camellia granthamiana. Classification (NCBI taxonomy): domain Eukaryota; kingdom Viridiplantae; phylum Streptophyta; class Magnoliopsida; order Ericales; family Theaceae; genus Camellia; species Camellia granthamiana. The sequence continues at coordinate 25,880,392 of CM069903.1, read as the reverse complement.
GAATAAATAAAAGGGAAATGGGATAAAAGTAGGCTCAGGCCCCGAGGACAGAAAGTAAGTATAAATACAAGGACCACAGATTTAGAAAGGTATGTAAAAATCACTTCACTTAACTTAGTAAAGAAGCTATCTTAAGCGTCTGATCTGACTTGTCCGTCGGAGTGCTATTTCGGCACCCTCCACCGGAGTGTTTGTATCTTTTTAGGTGACTAGCTGAGGATCACTAGCGTCTTCCAGGGTCCGAAGAGTATTTCCAAACCACTTCTCCACAATTGGTGCCGTCTGTGGGAATACTCAAATACATCCATGGCAGGCGTGACTAAAGATCCTCCGATAGCCACTGATGAGACCACACAGAGAGATAACCTCACTCCAACAAACTCGCTTGGACCAAAAACCATCGCAGCAAGACTTGCCTTGGACCTCTGCTCATCTTCAAACCCAACGCTCAAGACAATACAAGTGACCATGGCACAAGCTAGGCAAACCAAACAGAGGTTGGACAGCGTCATTGCTGAGAACGAACGCCTTCGTCACGATCTGGCCTCGGAAATAGCAAAATCCAAACAAACAGTGCGCCAGGCTTCTGTGCGACCCCCGAGGGCAGATGATCGATGATCTCGAGCCCGACAGCAAGCAACTGACGACCGCTATGCCTCAACAGATCGTCTTGAGGAGTTGGCAAAGGACGAACGTCTCCAACAATGCGTCCGGAGGAGTGCGGTCAAAACACCTGCCCTTCCGAAGGATGCATTTTCGCCTGACACCGTCCACATGATATACAGCCTGCCAGCAGCCTCGGCCGTGCATGCGATCCAATCACATCCAGGTCCCCAACAGCAACTCACGCCAGCAAAGCGGCTCCGAGAAACGCCAAGTATCACCTTTGACGACTCTGATTTGATCGGCGTAACACTCCCTCACATCGATCCATTGGTTGTTGAGCTACGCGTAAACCGGTTCACCATCGAACGCGTTCTTATCGACCAGGGCAGTACTTCAGAGATTATGTATTATAAAACCTTCACCAAACTCGGATTCAACGAGTCAGACCTGACTCCGGCTTCTTATCCACTATTCGGCTTTAATGCCAACCCAGAGTACCTGTTGGGAAAGATCAGCTTACCCGTTCGAGCAGGTTCCAGAACAGTGGATGTGGAATTCTTGGTCGTCAGGCTGCCATTGCCGTACAATCTCATCATGGGGCGATCGTGGTTGCATACCTTACAGGCCGTCCCAAGCACCTATCATCAACTGCTACGTTTCCCAACAGAACATGGCAATGAGCAAATCCGCGGATCCTAGAAATCAGCACAAGCATGTTATCTCCTTGCCGCCAGAACGCCAAAGGAACTGCAAGTAAACTCCATTGAGGTGCCGAATCGGGAGATCCTCGATGACGTTGGGCGGCATCCAAATGAGAAGGCCACGGAAGATTTAGACCAAGTTGACATCGATAGAAGCCCAGAAAAGTTCTTCATGATCGGCGCCTCTCTGAATCAGGCCGACAGGCAGCAGCTGATCTCTTTCTTGCTTAACAACCTCGACGTCTTTGCGTGGACTCCATACGAAATGCCGGGAATAGACCCATCAGTTTCATAGCACCATCTGAATGTCGATCCCAAATGTAAGCCGATCATTCAGAAAGGCCGATGGTCAGCCGCGGAGTACACTGCCGCCGTTGTTAAGGAGGTAGATAGACTGCTTGACGCCGGGGCAATTAGAGAAGTCACTTACCCTACGTGGCTCTCCAATACAGTGGTGGTGAAGAAGAAAAATGGGACTTGGCGAATGTGCGTCGATTTCACAGATCTAAACAAAGCTTGCCCCAAAGACTGTTTTCCTCTACCCAGAATCGACCAGCTCGTCGATGCAACGGCACGTCATCAACGCATGAGCTTCCTCGATGCTTACAGAAGCTACCATCAAATCGCCATGCATCCAGATGACCAGGACAAAATTGCATTCCTCACCCCAAGAGGAACCTATTGCTACAAAGTTATGTCTTTTGGGCTGAAGAATGCCGGGGCAACCTACCAAAGACTGGTCACAGCCATGTTCAAAGAGCAACTCGACCACACTATGGAAGTATACATCGACGATATGGTGGTCAAGTCCAAAGAAGAACAGAATCATATAGCCGATCTAGAAAAGACATTCAGCATCTTACGCAAATACAGAATGAAGCTGAACGCTTCCAAGTGTACGTTCGGAATCGGCTCTGGCAAATTCTTGGGTTATATCGTCAATCACTGAGGAATCGAAGCCAACTCGAGGCAAGTCACGCCAATCTTGGAACTCGGCTCCCCCCATTCAGTAAAAGAAGTCCAAAAGTTGATGGGAATGGCCGCTGCACTCAACAGGTTCATCAGCTAATTTACAGATCGCTGCCGACAATTCTTTCAGACACTACGGCAGGGTAAAGCTTTTGAATGGTCCGCCGAATGCGAAACAGCCTTCAACGGACTCAAGACCTACCTCCGCTTAGTACCTCTCTTGACAACACCCGCCACTGGTGACCCGCTCATTCTACATCTGGCAGTTTCCGATAGGGCCGTCAGCGCCGTACTGTTAAAAGAGGAGGAAGGGGAGCAACGGCCAGTGTATTATGTGAGCAAGGCAATGGTTGACGCCGAAACACGCTATCTTCCGCTGGAAAAACTCATCTTAGCCCTCGTCATGGCGACAAGAAAACTGATGCATTACTTTCAGGAACATAGCATTGGGGTGCTAACAGATTATCCCCTCCGATCAGTACTACGGAGTGCAAAAGCATCATGACGTGTTTCAAAATGGGCTCTCGAACTCGGCCAATACGACATTCAGTTTTTACCTAAAACCGTAATCAAAGGGCAGGTGTTGGCCGACTTTGTTGCCGAATTCACCGGCGAGCTTGCCAACCTCAAACCTGACGAAGTTCGACCAAAGGCTAAAGTTCGACCAAAGCCGAACTGGAGAATTTATGTCGGGGATATTTGGCAATTATACTGTGATGGATTGTCCAACCAGAGGGGCAGCGGCGCTGGAGTTGTAATCATGTCTCCAGACGGCGCAGTAATTGAGCAGGCCGTCAAGCTTGGCTTCGAAGCATCAAATAACGAAGCGGAATACGAAGCCCTTCTAGCCGGTCTGCGGAATGCGCACCTTCTCAGCGCTCGGCATCTGCTTGTGTTTTGTGATTCAAAATTGGTAATCAACCAGCTAAAGGGGGAGTACGAGGCAAGAAACGACCGTATGGCGGCCTACATGAAAACGGCCAATTCCTTACTGGCAAAATTTGACCACCACGAACTGAACCAAATAACACGCGACCAGAACACACACGCGGATGCCTTGGCGTGCCTAGCCTCCGCCATCAATTCTGAGATCAAACGGACCATCGAAGTAGGTTTCGTCCCGGAGCCGAGTATTGGCCCTTTGGAAGAAATCCATGTCAACGTTATAGAATCTACACCAAGCTGGATGGACCCCATTGATGCATTCCTCTCTTCTGAACAACTCCCAGAGGACAAAAAAGAAGCACACAAGCTGCGAAATAAAGCCCTACGATACTATCTGGATCCGCAATGAGGGCTTTATAAAAAGTCCCTCTCTGGTCCATATTTGGAATGCGTGCACCCCGACAAAGTGGAGGAGCTTCTGACAGAGATACATGAGGGCAGTTGTGGTGCCCATTCTGGCGGACGCTCTCTGGCCCATCGAGCTATAACACAGGGGTATTATTGGCTGACAATGAGAGCTGACGCGGAGAGTTATGTAAAAAAATGCGAACAGTGCCAAAAGTTCTCCCCATTAACCCATCTGCTTGCTGAAGGGTTGAACTCTATCACCAACCCCTGGTCGTTTGCTCAGTGGGGACTTGATATCATAGGACCATTGCCGAGGGCCCTAGAGAACAAGCGATTCTTAATCGTCGCGACAGATTACTTCACAAAATGGGTCGAAGCGGAGGCTTTAATACATATACGAGATGCCGACATTAAACGCTTTGTATGGAGAAACATCATAACGCGATTCGGCATTCCGAGAGCTCTCGTCTCAGACAATGGCACCCAGTTCGATTGTGGCGTATATCGAGAGTTATGCAGCAAGTATGGCATTCGGCCTTACTTCTCTATACCGGCCTACCCCCAAAGTAATGGTCAAGCCGAAGCCTCTAACAAATCCATCTTGGACGGCATCAAAAAGAGGCTGAAAAAAGCTAAAGGCAAATGGGTCGAAGAATTGCCGAGTGTATTATGGGCTCATTGTACCACGCCGAGGAGATCCACTGGAGAAACGTTGTTTGCTCTATGCTTTGGAACCCAGGCAATCTTATCCCTGGAAATCGGCCTCCCAACTCTGAAATCGCAAGTTTTTGATACAGGCCGAAACGACATAATGCTCGCCCTGGATCTGGTACTAATCGAAGAACGAAGACCGCGCCCTGGCATTCATGGCACGGTATCAGCAGCAGCTCGCCAAGTCGTATAATCAGTGAGTTCAGCTACGCCGATACACGCCAGGATAGTTGGTCCTAAAGAAAGTACTTCCAGCCGACCGGAGACCGGCCGATGGAAAATTAGGTCCAAACTGGGACGGCCCCTATCAGATAGAATCCATTGCAGGAACAGGGGCATATCGGCTCTCAGACATGACAGGAAGAAGCCTGCCACGACCTTGGAATTCAACACATTTACATAAATTCTATCATTGACCCGACTTGTGGGCTTGATATTTGTACATATTCCACCGTTGCAATACAAAGTTTCTCGTTTTTTCAAGCTCACTCCCCAGCCTTTAAGGGCCAATTAAGCCTTCTAAGGCCGAAATAAAGTCTTCGGATTCGGAGCGCCCTTCGTGGATATCACGATTGGCCGAAATAAAGTCTCCGGATTCAGAGCCGCCTTTGGGTGCATGACACCTTAGGGCCGATTATGTCTCCGGATACGGAGCACCCTTCGTGGATATCATGATTGGCCAAAATAGTCTCCGGATTCGGAGCCCCCCATTTCGGTGCATGACACCTTAGGGCCGATTAAGTCTCCGGAGCCAGATCAGCCATCGGAATCAGACTCCAATGGCTCAACATCCACTTGCTCATATGGTATTGGTATAATCAATGAAACTTTAGCAGCAGCAAGGGCTTTGTGTCAGCCATGTTTGAATCCCCGATTTTCAAACTTGGGGATTTGGTCCAAATACTCGATGAGTCCAACATTTTTCCCGGTCTCGAATACTTTGGAAGACTCGGAGTCGGCTGTTTCCTTCGCCGTCTTCATTTCAGCCAACTCAACCTCCAGTTTGGAGATCGCCTTCTGGGCCAATTTGAGAGCATCTTCGCTTGCGTCCGCCTTCTTCTCGACATTCGATCTCAATTGATCCGCGCTACGAGCCCTCTCCATCTCGGCCTCGGCCCTTGAGGCTTCCTTGTTCGCCCTCAAAGCTTTGATCTCGGCCTTTCTCCTCTGGCCCTCAACTTCCTTGCGTAAATGACCAATCTGTTTGACGGTGTCGCGATGGCGACGGCCCATATCGGCTATCCTTCCGACGGTCTGCAAAACAAGAATTTAAAACCATAACTTCAACAGTATTTGGATTAAGTGAAGCAAAGTCCGAATATGTACCAAAAGTGCCGATTGGGCTGCTAGTGCTATCGCATTCAGATCTGGTTCCACCCGAAAAGCCTCCCTGTCAGACAGCAACGACACGGACGTAGCCAAGCTGAATGCGACCTCTGGATCTTTAAGCGCCGAAGCATCAGAAAAAACTGGCATGTTTTTTATCATCGGCTGAATGACAAAAGGAACGATCACATTCGATCCCTCTAATCGAGGACGCTTGCCGCCTTGTTCTTCTAAGCCGGCCTCAAACTCGGCAAGGCGCTTCTCTACCTCTTCCTCAACTTCTTGGCCGGCCTGCACGATCAAAGTAGATTCGGCATTCCGATTTTTTGCCGTTTCCACCTCAATAGCGCACAAGGACTCTGATTCGCTAACAGGCAGGGAGAGTTGAGATTCGGTGGCGGGTGGTACTTCAGACGCAAGGGCCTCTACTCTTCGCTGCGCGGCCAACCTTTCCGCATTCGCCTTCCTGGCAAGTTCTGTCAGGCTTAACCCGGCCATGTCTCCGAGGCCTGCGGCGGGAAGATCCACTAAGCCGTGAAAAACGCCGTCAAGTGAAAGATCCCCTCGGCCCGAAGTGGACGGAGGATCGGCCGAATTCAATACCTCGTCAGACTCGGTTTCGGACTGATCTGATTCGGTAACATTAGCTACATCTCGCTCCGAATCAGACCTTTCAAAACCAACCTGCCTCAAGTTTTTGAAGTCGGACAAAATAAGAGCGATAAGAGAATCTTCACCCTCCGGAACCGGGATATTTTCCGCTGCCGAGAAGGTCGTATACGTCGGCTCATAACGAAGCAGAATGTGGGCCGCCCTCCCTTGTTTCTGAAGATTTCGGCGGCTGAAATACTTGAGCGCGACTTTGATATCCGAAAGAACGGCGTCGTCAGTTGAAGACAGGACTTTCCTCAAATCGTTCCCTGCACAAGCCAAGCCGTAACATTTTAAAGAAGAGGCTTTACAACAAAAATGAACAAATAATAAAAGCGAGAAGGCAATCGACCACCTGGCTCGCTCCTCCGTCTAGGAATAGGGTCGACGTGATCTTCCCCTTCGCCAAATTCCCAGTTACCCTGAACAACGACCATAACATCATCAACTCGTTTTCTAGAACTGGAAAGCATAGTAATTAGCTGATGGTCGATATCCTTGGCCCTAAGGAAGAAATGCCCGTGCCGACCAGAAGACTTAGCCAAGGCATAGCAATGCCGGATGGCTGGAATGCCAAGGTTAATTTTAAGGCGACGGTTGAGTGCTATAACCCCCATTATGATTCTAAAGAAATTCACATTGGGTTGGGAAGGAATTAAACCCCAATGGCAAAGCACAGCCCTAAGAAATGGATGAAGGGGAAAACGGACTCCACCCTCTACAATTGACAAAAGAAGAAAGACAATCGTGGTTTTGTCCTCCCTTTCCATATCAAGAGTGCCGTCTGCTACAAGCGACAGACGGACATCATCAGGAATGGAGAAATGGCGTTTAAAGCCAGCAATTCGATCTGACGAGAGAAGGTCTTTTAAATGTTTCGCCATACCCTACAGCTTATAAGAATACACCAAGGAAGGAATAAACCAGAAAGAGTCTTCGAAGCAAGGAATGAGAGAATTTACAAAGGACGAAGAGGATATCGGAGAAGAGAGTTGCAAGGACGATTGAAAAGGCAATCCAGCGACAAGCGTCATAAAATACGTACCTGAAAGGACGTCAAAATTTTAAATCGCAATAAATAGACACGTACGAGGGGGCGGGAAGTCGACACGACAACTGAAAGGGGTGCGCTTAGATATCCGCATGAGGATAAGGCCAACCGCCGAATTTTGGCTCTGACTTTTCGAAATTCAGAACCAAGCACTCTAGCCAACTATCGTTGGTGAAGTGCTTGGGGGGCAATTGTGGGAGCCGAATAAATAGAGGAGTCGGAAGGTGCGAACCCCAGAAATTAGATATTATTCGAGTCCATATTACGTGACTAGGATGTCGAATACGTTAGGAAGGCCGAATATCCGGAGATCAGTAGCTCCGAATAAATAAAAGGGAAATGGGATAAAAGTAGGCTTAAGCCCCGAGGACAGAAAGTAAGTATAAATACAAGGACCACAGATTTAGAAAGGTATGTAAGAATCACTTCACTTAACTTAGTAAAGAAGCTATCTTGAGCGTCTGAACTGACTTGTCCGTCGGAGTGCTAATTCCGGCACCCTCGACCGGAGTGTTTGTATCTTTTCAGGTGACTAGCTGAGGATCACTAGCGTCTTCCAGGGTCCGAAGAGTATTTCCAAACCACTTCTCCACAAATGTCATAAAACATGTTGATATACTAATTAGTATATCAATAGGTGCATGTAGCACCACTGGTGTAATTTACCCTTCTTTTCTAAAATGCATAGCATTTATAATTTTAAAGGGCCGACTTAGAGGGTGTTATTGGACCTATAGGGGCCTATCACAGGACCCATTTCGATAATTCGAATCGTCAATATGTAGAAATTGTTGAGCATTATATGCCTATAAAAAATCATATTAATCGGATATTGATAGTTACGTGATCAAATCAGTTTTGTATAAAAAAAAATAGGATGGTGAAAAAATAAACAGTTGACAGAAAATTGATATAATGAGATAACTATCAATATCCGATCAACGTGATTTTTTTTTATCAATAATGATAGATACCACTAATTTTGGAGCTCTAAAAAGATCACTAATGATATAACACTCAATAAAAAAAGAAAAAAAATACAATACCAAGGCCAAAATATCAAATCATTCATGGTGGAGCCCACTGCCACATCATTAGTGGTAGCACTAATTAGTGCTCTCACTCATTTTCCTTTTTTTATAGACATATAGTAATTAACGAGTTCAACACATTAAACGGTTCGGATTATTAAAACAAGACCCGTGATAAACTTCCATGGGTCCAATAGTACTCTCCAGTCTAATCTGAAACTGGAGGAAAGCTAGTGTCAATTTTAAAATAGTGGTGTTACATGGACCAATTGATATATAATTACACAAATTATAAATACTTAAAATTTTAAAAATTATATTACATCATCAATTAATACACTAATTAATATAACAATTAGTATTTTAGCTTACTCTTTTAAAATACTACCTTTATCGTTTTGAACGTCAAATTAAATATTTTAATAAATATACCACATATTGGGCCACTACCGTCATTCGAACAGAAGCCCAACTTGAATTTCCCTCGCTTCGAGCCCCCTTCACGCCGTTACAAATCACAAGAAAAAAAAATCCTTGCTGGAGTCCAACATTCCACACTCGACCGTTGTGGAGAGAGAGAGAGAGAGAGAGAGAGAGAGTTGCAATGGTGACACTGAGAAGCAGAGCTCAAACCCTAGAAACCCCTGCAAACCCTAGCAACCACCAAATCAACGAAGATGGCCGAACCCAAATCAAGGAAACCCAGAAGGTTTCTGGGTACGAACAGTGCAGAGAAGAGAGGATCAAAGAGAACCTCCAGAGAATGCAAAAGCTTGGTATCATGGACCTTTCCCTCAGACTCAAGTCCCTCAAACCCATCCGCAAGAACAACTTCTCCAATCGCAAATCCCCTCCTTGTCCCTCTCCTTTGACAACTCCTGGTGGACCCCTTCGCCGCTCCTCCAGGTTCTGTCTCATCTCATAGGATATTTATAGGTGTTAAGTTGTTTCATGGGTTTATTGTTTTCTGTGTGCTGTTTACTGCTTTTGGTTTTGATGCGCTTTTTGATAGTTATTAGATGTGTCTCTAGTCCTTGATGCTTAATTTTTTTCTTTCTTTTCTTTTCTTGTCCGAAGAAATGGGTGTTTCAAGGATGAGATTGATGTTGTTCTGTTTATATGTTTTTGTAAGGCTGGATGAGATTTTTAGGATCTTGACAAGTATTCAGGTGTTTTTGGTTCATAGTATTAATTGGGTCAAAATTGGTTTTAGATAGTTATGTTAGTGGGTTTCTAGTTCTTAATGATTAATGGGTTTCTACCCTATAATGTTTTTGTAAGGTAGTTGAGATTTTTGACAAGTATTATGATGTTTTTAGTTCATAGTACTTATTGGGTTTTTTGTATTTTGGACTAAGAATTGGATTTTTTTTGTTTTTAGTTGTAATATGGTTTATATGAATTGATGGAGTTTTGTATTATTCTCCAACCCCCTCTCAAATTTTGGTATGAATTTAGGTTGCAGAATGTGACTCCAGTTGCCTACTCTGAAGCCATACTCTCGAAAAAGGATACATTTTTGGAAGGCGAGCATGATTTAATAAGAGGGGGTTTGAAGCCAGAGGTTTACACAGATGAACATGAAAAGCTGTTGGGTAACACCGAGATGAGTTGGACTCTTTTCGTGGATGGTTGCGGACAGGATGGGAAGAGAATTTATGATCCAATCAAAGGAAAAACTTGTCATCAATGCAGGTCTGGTTTTTCTCCACAATTACATAAGAGATAGTTAGAGAGAAGGGGGAAGAAAAAAGTACCTTTCTTTCCTATAGTTATGTATGTATCATGTAAAAATTAAAGGACCTTTCTTTAACATGTTCATGTCATCTTTGGTGGATAATAGAGTTATTATCACTGGTAAATTTGATCAGACTTCAAATTCATTCTTTTATTACACTCTAGATTCCCCATTTTGATGTCTCTGAATTGATTATGAGCAATTATTTGCCTTACAAGTTGAATGTCGGATGAAAGTACCTTTCTTTAAAAATTACCTTTTCTTTTTCTCCACAATTACATAAGAGATAGTTAGAGAGAAGGGGGAAGAAAAAAGTACCTTTCTTTCCTATAGTTATGTATGTATCATGTAAAAATTAAAGGACCTTTCTTTAACATGTTCATGTCATCTTTGGTGGATAATAGAGTTATTATCACTGGTAAATTTGATCAGACTTCAAATTCATTCTTTTATTACACTCTAGATTCCCCATTTTGATGTCTCTGAATTGATTATGAGCAATTATTTGCCTTACAAGTTGAATGTTGGATGAAAGTATTAGGTTAGTGTTTTAAGGTCAAATTCATTTGGGCTAGGTGCCTTGGTAATTGTCATTCTGTTATTCTCTTCTTATTTAATATACATATTGATATTTAGAGTTTAAATTCAAAGAAACAAAACTGAGTCCCTTTCCTTCTGTATTTAATTTTTTCTTTTAATAATTTTTGGGTCACTCTTTTGCTGAATCATCTGGTTGCATAGCTTTCTCGTCAATGAATGGCCATGTTGTTTTGCAGGCAGAAAACTCTTGGTCATCGTACACATTGCAGCAAATGTGACATGGTCCAAGGACAGTTTTGCGGAGATTGTTTGTATATGAGGTATGTATTGTGAGAATGACTTCAAACTCCGTATCATTATCTCAATAAAAAAAAATTCCTTGAGCTATTATAGCATTAAGGTTTGCAAAATCTTGGCCTTTAGATGAAGGGATCATTTAGCATAATATTACCATGTGATGCCATAACACAAAACCTGGTTAAAATTTGTAAATTTTGTAGTTTGATTATCCTAAATTGTTTTTTTCTGCAGATATGGGGAGCATGTGCTTGAAGCAAAACAGAACCCAAACTGGATTTGCCCTGTCTGCCGGGGAATTTGCAACTGCAGTTTGTGCCGGCAAGCAAAAGGATGGCCTCCAACTGGCACTCTTTATAGGAAGGTAAGTTTGGCCATCAATCTAATAGGATTTTTGCATATTTTCCTAGTTGCAATTGGAGCTAACTAAGCTGAATCTATCCATTTTCCAGATTTCTCAATTGGGCTTCAAGTCAGTTGCACATTACCTCATCCAAACCCAACGTTCACAGACGGATTCAGATAAAAATCCCAGTACTAACAGTCTGGCTTCTGCAAAAAGATCACTGCCCTTTTCAGATATGGAAGCAACGTCAGAGGGGAAGGAATGTCCTATGTCCAACAATGACCATCATGGATCAGTAACCCCTAAACATGAAGGCAACAAGACAGACAATGAGTCTAAAGGTGAGAAATGCGAGGAAACAAATTTTTCGGAGAACAAGCATGGTGCTAGTGATATTGCATTGGCAAGTAGCCAAAAAACAAACAAGCGTGCACAAAACTCTGCGTCCAGTGATTACCATGAAGCATTATCGGAGGCTAAATCTGAAGACAACAAAACAGATGATGATAAACAACGTGATAACAATGTTGTAGAGGAAAGCAGCCCAAAGTCCAAAAGGAAGCCTCCACATACCCTTGAACCAGGCCCAGATAGTGTTGCTGGGAGACTAAGGCAGAGGCGTCGTACAAGCCATGAGCATGACGAGGAGTTGACTAAAAACAACATTTAGTTTTTCATCAGCATGACTTCGAATCTGGCATTTTGTCGCCAATGTAGCAGAACTGCCTAAAATGTTGAAAGACAATGTTTTGTAGCTTTGATTGTGCCCTGCAGCATTTGGGTTCAGTCCAAGATATAATTTTGTAATTCTACAATGCCCTGACATGCTGGATGACTTCTAGGATTTGAGTTCATTTAATCTACAGCATTATGCACAATGTTCCTCAAGTAATTGTTCTTTGTTAGGTTGGTTTGTCCGTTAATTTAGCATGTTTATGAAAACATTCAAAGAATGAAGGTTCATAACTGCTCTAAATCTGAACAGTAGGCCTGTAGTCATACATTTTAGAAGCTAGAAAAAAATTTTGAAACTCCCAATTGTTTGGGATCGGCTGCACATAGCCTTTTCAACATTCAACTCTCTATATTTTTGACATCTCATCTCAGTAATCTGGACAAAATCATTGAACCTTTCATCTATGTATTCAGGCAAAGGACAGTAGTGCAGTGGAAAAGCACCAAACCCTTTGGGCCAGTCAGCCCATTAGCTCGAGGTCTAGCCCTGGGATTCCCTTTCCCCAACCCCGCTCTGACCAACTAAAAAAACAAAAAAGAGAAGGCAGAATGTACTCTAATAATCAAATATTCATTGATAGTTAAGAGGTTAGATCACAAGAAAAAGGAATTCTGCAATATTAGTCACTGATGCCACATGCTTTCATTTCAATTCACTCTTCTACCATAATGATTTCTTTAGGACTTTGTTAATTATTATTCCTAACATGCACAAAGAGACAAGGTGCTTATGAAAAACTTCATTTCATTCAAGCTCTCTAGCTCAAGTTTCCTTTGTTTAAAAAAACATCATCTATCTGCACGTGTTGCATCCTTGGACTGAGGACTTGGTCTCCTCTCCCTCTCTCTCTCTCTCTCTCTCTGGCCCACCGGCCCAGCCAAAGCCCACTGCCCAAAAGTCCACAGGAGATCAGCAAGCTAAACAGTACTTCCTGGTTACTTAATTTTGTAAGTTTTCTCAAAAGTTTTGGTCACTCCCTTCCCTTCTCACCTTTTTTATTTCAAGACAGACTTTTTTTTGGTTTTTTGTTTTTTATTATTGTTTTTGTGTTTTTATTTGAAGACAGACTTGAGACCATATATATCTCACTGATTGTAACATGACCTTACCCACATGAGCCAGTATGAGAATCCAAGGTAAAATCCATCAATTCTAAGGCTAGCATTTTCCACTGACATATGAGAAGTAACTCTTGGTATTGCCAATAGAGGTTAAAATTTGAAAACTTTTTGCATTTTAACCCAACTAAAACCAAGGAGTTTATTTGCTTATTTGTTACAAGTTGTCATATCACATCTCTATTTTTTTACGCATCTTTTTTATAAAAAATAAAAAAATCACTAAATAAGTAAATCCCAAACCACTCCTATGTCGATCTCAAATGAGCTTTAACAAGTTTAATACAAGTCAAATTCAAATAACTTGACACCGACAAGAGTTTCTCTCCATCTCTCTGATCTCCAGTGTACAAAATAAAATAAGTAAAATGGCTTATCATTCCTCATGCTCATTGCTTTGTAATTTAGCTGAAATATTTACTCAGCTTCCATTTTCAAAATTAAAAATAGTTAAAATATCTAAAATATCGTTCCTAAATTAATCTAATAACGTGTATTGTTGCATGTCAATTGTTTTGTTTAGAAATTAGCCAAAGCCAATCAAGACTCAACTTCTACCAGGACAATGTAAATAAATTCAAGAGTGATATTATAACATTACACAAAAATAGCCATTACATTGATAAAATCTTGTATTGATGAATTGACATCACACAAAAAGGTGAAAATTCAAAAAAGAAAGCCCTCAAAGCAAATGGCATGGCTTCCAACAAAAAGAGGCCACCCACCCTCTACTCATTACTCTAGTTGCAGTCAGCAATCCCAACTTTAACAAAAGCAGAATATGAAATATCTCTTCATTCATTCATTCTCTAAAGTGCATCTTTAATTACTTTCATGCATCTACATTGCAGAGTACAACATATCTCTCTTTCTCTCTCTCTCTCTCTCTCTCTCTGATAGCATGACAAACCTTTTCATTTCTATCCCAGTCCCAGGAATCATGAAAAAGCAAGCATTCACGTATTATGGTTCATGTTCCAGAAAGGGTAGTTTAGTCATTCCATACATAATTGACTGGTCAACCATCTCATTATACTCCCACATCATCAATTGCTAAGTTCCAATTTTTTTTTTTTTTTTTAAATGAGAGGTTAAAAGACAAAAAAATAAAATGTGAGTGATGTAAAGTGGAGTAGGAACATCTCACCTCTTTTCTTTTTTTTTTTTTCTTCTTCTTCTTCTCTTTAAAACATGTTGAATCAACTTGTTTTGCTTTTGAGTTAATTTAAGTACACATAATTAATCACAAAAAAGTGCTTATATTTATCAGAGATAGATCTCAGTGTGATATGTACATTCTTTATTTATTTTTATTTTTTTTGTAATTTTGTTCTATGTATGGAGACTTATTATTTGCTTTTTAATTATAAAAAGCCTTGATATTGATAAGGAATTGGCAAGGGGCATATAGATTTAGTTTAGACTTCCAAGATGAAATAGCTTTTGAAAAGCTAAAACTCAATTTCACATATAGATTTGAGGGTGAAAACAAACATAAGTGATCTTTTAGGGAGGTACTGGAGGTGGTTATAGACAAGAATTTTAAAAAGGTTTTGAACATGCATGTACATTTGACATTAAAATCTTGCTTTGACAAAGAAAAAACTTAGACAATGCCATAAAAAAGCAAATTTCATTAAAAATTGTTCCAGAAATAATAATAACAATAATAATAATAATAATAATGTGTAGATTGACTCCAAAAAAATACACAATGGCAATAAGTTTACACATTGTACTTAACACTTACTAATCATCTAACAATGATAAGAATTTTATTTCTCTTCATTTTTATTTTTTATTTTTTGTTAATAAATCCCTCAATCCAAATGGGTGGTTAGTAAATGAAAAAATATTTTTAAAAAAAAAAAAAAAGCTATATCGAAAATAGAAAATATAAGAAGCAATCTAGAACTGAGGCCAATGACAAAATAGTAGTAAAGTTAGAAAGAAATTAGACAAATGAATATTGAATTTTTCAAAAAGTTTGACCCTTCGAATTGTTTTATTTTTTATTTAGAACTACTATTAATGGAGCAGATAGATACTAACAAAGATGCTGATATGGAACAGAGTGTTTATAGACTAACTTGTCATGATCATCAAGAGACTCTTCAAAATAAACATATATTATAAATTTTGAATTGTTTGAAAAGAAGATTGAAAGATGACTTAAATGATGTTGTTTGGAAACATGCGTTGATTAGGAAAACTCCTATTGAAAAACTTTTCCAATGTCAACTTATTTGAATTAGAAGATTGCATGCAAACTTGAAATCAATAGCGCTTGGCTTTTTTTTAGTGTCTTTTTAATTTGTTGATTTTTTTTATAAAATGAAAAAAAATTAGGATAAATTACAAATACACCTCCTGAGATTTGCTTAAAATACAGATTAACTCATGTGATTTGAAAAATTACAAATACCCCCTTATTAGATTTTTTATGTAACAGAATTAACTGAAAAAATAAAATTCATAATTACTCTCCTATACAATAATAAAATTACCTAAATTATAATTGAAACATATTTTTAACATCATTAAAAATTGTTAATTGACTTAATAATTTATTAATAAAAGGGACAATTTGTTATGAAATTAAAAATTTTAGGGGGTGGAATGTAATTTTTAAAATCATAGGGGGTGATTTGTATTTTAATAAAATCTCAAGGGGTGTATCTGTAATTTATCCAAAAAATTAATATGTTTAAGATAATTTTTTTGGGTGAAACACCAATAAACCTCAAAATATGATCATATGAACTGTTTAGTCCTTCATTTTTTCTTATGAACCCAAATATCTTATTAGAATAGAAATTACATAAAAGGATAGCCACTTACATGTTTGAATTTAATGTTTTAGGAACAAAGTGAGTTTCTCCAAATGTAAAATTACACATTTAGAGTTTTTTCTCCTTTTGGAACAAATCTCTTATTACAAACAATGACGTAACACCCCAATGTAATACACGCAAAAAACTATTTAGTGTATTTTTTCTAAACGTAGCACTCAAACGTAATAAACAAAAAATACAAAAAAAACCTCTTTAATGTACTTTTTTCAAACGTAACACTCCAATCGATATAACATACTAAAACTCCAAATGTGAAATAAGAATTGAAATTAACCACACCCATTATAATTACACTAACATTACGAGAACACTTATACAAATAAAAATGGACATGTTAAACCTATACAAAGAGGAATTCAAATTAACCACACTCATTACAATTACACCAACATTACCAGAACACTCATGTGACACAGATAGATGATGGGCCAAAACAACAACAGCCAGTGTGTTGTGATACCTTGTAACATCATCGCACACAAAAAAGAAAACTTAACATACCACAAATGTGTAGCACGCTACATATGTACATAATGGACGTACCAACGTCATGTTATACGTTAATGGTGACCCAAAATGTTTCTGTAAAAAAATCAACACAAACAAAACAACACAATCATATCGAACCATCTGCTCGACCATTCCGACGAAACACAATAAACAACACAACAAAATACAACAACAAATCATCATAAAGATATAAAAAAATGGGTCGCTATAATGAACCCTGCAACACACGAAACCAACCGCAGAAACCAATGCAACAAAGCGTAGAAAACATTAAACATAAAACATCAACAAACCTACGTACGTAACTTGTAATAATTCCACCTCGGACTGGACCAAACAAACTATGCACTTCTTCTGCCGAAACACCACACTACCAGAAAAGGTATTTCAACACCTGTCAGTAAGGCTGGGCATAGGGTTATTCGACCTGCACAACTAGCCCTACCTAAACCGTCTCACACACATATAGGCGGTTTCACAAACACAATAGGGTCGGATGCGGTTTGGAATATAGCATTTTTTCGGGTTGCAGGTAGGTTGTGGGTTTTAACCGCACCTGCCACAACCTGCCCACACTTAGAATTTTTATTTTTTATTTTTAACAAAAACATAGACCGTTCATCTATCCTAGATATTTTTTCCCAAACAAACCAAACCCTAATCTCTCAAAAAACATATGCGCAGTTCTCTTCTCATCTCACTCTCTCTTACTTTTTTATCTCTCTCTTTCTCTGTGGCGGCCAACGAAGCGACCGATCGACTTTCGCAGGATCGACTCTCTCTCTCTCTCTCTTTCTCTCTCTCTCCAGAAACTCTCAAGTAAGCGTCTCTTCGTCTCTGTCTCTCCTCGATCTCTGATTTTTTCTAGGCAATTATATTTGTCTCTCTCTGCGCAACCTCTCTTCTCATCGATCTCACTCTTCCATCTCTCTCTCTTTGTGGCGGCCAGCGAAGCGACCGATCAACCTTCGCAAGATCGACTCTCTCTCTCCGGCAACTCTCAAGTAAGCGTCTCTCTATCTCTCTTCCCGATCTCTAATGTTTTTTTTAGGCAATCAGATCTGTCTCTCTCTCTCTCTCTCTCTCTTTCCTTGGACTCTGAATTTTTTTTATTCAATCAGATCTGTAGCAACAAATCTCCGAGTTTATTTGTTTATGTGACTAAGATTTTGTTTTTAGGTAATCAAATCTGTTTGTGTGACTAAGATTCTGTTTCAATGGTGATTTAAGATTTTGGAAATTGCATTCTTTCTCTTAATGGTGATTAAGATTTTGGATTACGATTCTTTCTCTCAATGGTGATTAAGATTCTTCATAGACTTGTTTATATTATAAAAAAATTAGAAGTGAAAATTGCAACTTTCTTTTATGTTGGTTAAATGACACTCTGCTCTATTTCTTTGTTTACTCTGCTCTATTTCTTTCTTCAAGTAATATTTTTGTAGAACTCAATGAAATGTTGTACAAAATATTGTTTGGTTTTAATTGTTTTTGTCTTTTTAAATTTTTTTTTTGGGAGTTTCTATTATTGAATTTTATTTAGAGGGTGATGTGGTGGGTAGGTTTGATCTAATTTCGGATTTTGAAAGATGTACTTGTGTTAATTTATGATTTGATTTAGGATTTTGAATGATTTGTTTATGTTAGGGATTGATTTTGTTATGTTTTTAATTTTATAAGTTTTAATTCATTAATTATTAATGTTAGAGCATTTTAGAAAAAAGGGAAAAAATGACCCAAAATAAATATTTACAAAATGGGGAAAAAAAAGGGCTCAAAAATACATTTTTAAAAAAAAAAGTTTAATTCCACAAACCGCCTGCACATCCGTGAACTCTATTTGCACAAATTGCAAACTGCACTACGGGCTGTTGTGGGTTGACTTTTTCCCAAACCGCATACATGCGGCTGGGTCCAAACTGATCTGCAAACCGTCCAAATTCGAACCGCAACCACCCCTACCTAACAACGAACATATTAAACATTAACGCAGTAGACATTATTGAAATGACTCTGCCAAATCTCAAAAAAAATCCCAGTACACATAACATTTCAATTCCTATCTTACAAATGACTAAAATATTTGGAAAAAAAATATTCACAGAAAGGCAATCAAGTAAACTTAAATGGTATCAAATGAAACAAATCCTTCTTTCCAAAAACAAAAAAGACCAATTGGTTTAAAAGAAAACATTTAAGACTAAATGGATCAACATTTCTCCAAATATAATTTATGGATAAATTTTTCTAATTTTTTTAATTGAATAAATAAGGGTGAAAAAAATTTAATTAATAAATAAGTTGTGATATTTTGATTTTTTAATTTTTTTTGTAATTTTTTTATTATTTTAATCAAGAAGTTTCACCCAAACGGGCCTAAGAAGAATGAAATTCATATCTCATATGCAAAATACATTTGGAATCTACTGTGTGTCTTTAGTCACGTTTCTCGTGCGTTGACACACACTCATATTGATATTGGTTCACTTGTTATCACTAACGCTGACCCCAGAATTGTTTCAACTTTCTTCTCTTTTTTTTGGATTTATTGCCATTTGTGTTTATGAGTGGTCCAAAAATCCAACCCCATCAACGCCATATTCTCAACAACCCAACTAATCAACTTTAGGGTGCCAACAGCCAGCCTGATTCTAAGTGTGTATATATATATATATATGAGAAATTTACCATGTGTACCCTTTTAAATGATATATATTGTAAAAAAGTTATGATTTTTTATGATTAACGTTATGATTGTTTGTGATATGTGTTATGACATTTTGTAGTAAAATTATAAATAGCGAATTTATGATGTGTACCCTAAAGTTAGGAATGATAATATTATGATATTTTGTGATTTTTGTTATGACATTTTTCAGTGAAAAAAGTTATGATTTTTGTAGTGAAAAAGTTATGACATTTTCAGTTTAAATTATAAAATTTTGTAAAAAAATTATGAAAGGCATACCATATGCACCTTTTTGATGGTGCACACTGTAATATCTCCCATATATATATATATATATATACTTGAATATAATTTTGGTCGGGTAAGGAAAATCCTTACCACTTGAGTGATCGGCAATATGTGTCTTTCTTCTAATTATACTAATATTAGCGAGTCATAAGAATAAAAGAAAATAATAATAAAATTAATATTATATTGTGTATTTAGCTTGAGTACTATGTGAGTCCTCCTACTTTAATTTATGATAATGTATTTAACCTTACGCACCTCTATGTGTAATATTTTTTTTTAACATGAGGAGTAAAAGTTTCATTACATCAGTTGAGACATTCTCTAATAATAGTATAGATAAATGGATGTGAATACTAAAGTTGGTGTTACAAAGCCTATGTCCATTGATTAAGCCATAATTCTCATGTATAATCTCCTACTGTTCTTGAAATACTATTCAATTGTTACTCTCTCCTTTTACTTTATGTTTATTTTCTATTTTAATTATTTTAATAAATTACCATTTAATATCAAATCTATACTATATATATAAGTAAATGTAGCAGCCTCTTAAAAAATTTCAAATTATCAATCCTAACATCTCATGAAACTCTTTCTTACGTGGCACATTCATTCTTCTCTCATTCTATTTTCCTAATTTTTTTTTATCTTTTTTATTTCACTTTTTAATTACTTATGGCATGGATATAAGAGATTTTTAAAATATTTAAAGATAAAAGATGAGTTTCACTCTAATTCAAATTTTTTCATCAGAGAGTTTGACTTTAATTCAAATTTCTTCATCAATTTATGTCTTACCCAAGGATATTTCAACAAAAATTAATAAATAAATTTATAAATCTCAAAACTTAACTTCCATGACAATATGAAATTAGACAAAAAGATTGGAGAACAGAAATAACGTTGTAGAGAAATTAAACAGGTGATTTAACCAATTATGTAATATTTTTGGCATCTTATGTGAAAAGAAACACATATTTTAAATCTCATATTGTGTTTTTTGCTCTCTCTTTCTTTTGCAATTTATCTAAGTTTCTATTTCTATATTCTTATAATTTATTTTCAAATTTACACTTGATTTTTTTTTAATCTTTATCTTGTATTTACAGGATCTATTCTTTCTCTTGATTTTCAATTAAGTTTATTCTTTTTTTATCTGATTTTCACTTTCTATATTCACTATAAAAAATTAAGGTTTTAGAAACTAAAATTTATGGACAAAATTATTTTTTAGGGACTAAAAAATTTTGTTGCGATAAGTGTCGTTATTATATTTTTAGCAACAAAAATTAGACATTAGTGATGAATTATTATTCTTTAGGGACCAAATTTTTTGTCTCAAAAAATAAACTATTTTGAGACCAAATTATTTTGTCCCTAAAAGTCTATTTATTAGTGACATTTTCAAAATTTTGTCGCTAAAAGCCTTATTTTTTACTTTTCGGGACAACCTTAAAATAAAAATTGGTCCCTAAATACCTTTTGCAACAAAAATTTCACTTTTAGAGACCAAAACATTTAGTCTCTGAAACTTTTATATGTTATAGTGATTTTTATAGTTTTTTATTTTTTCTTATTTTAATTAAGTAGCTTTAGAATACAAAATTTGTTTAAAATTATAGGTAGTAGACACAAAATAGAGTTAAATTTGTATAATAAGATAACGTAATTGCTTATTTTTTAACTACACAAAATTTAAATTTTAAAAAATTATAAGTGGCACTTAAATCTTATTTAATTTTTAACATACTACCTCATTTTTTTTTTTAAAGTTTTTTTTACAAATTTTAAAATTTTAAAAAATTATAAGTGACATTTCACTCTTATCCAATTTTTTAACTATTGCCTCTCCGATTCTTCTGTTATTATAGTTATATTAGATTTTATTTTTCTTTTCAAGTTTATCTTATCTTATTTTTTAATTTTTAAATTTCAACTTTGTTTTTTATTTTATTTTTTTTCAATTACTGAATTTCTCTCTACCTCATTTTTAGTAAGATCACTCAAATATATTATTTCAATACCCATCTAAATTAATATCATAATATTTAATTGTTAATTTTTAACATGTTCAACATTATTTACCATTTTTTATTACTTGTCTATGCATAACATAGGTTACTGCTAGTATATGTACATACACATGGTGTGTCTCGATTTCTAGTCATCTAATGTATTACAAGTGTATAAGAGATGAAAAATAAACGATTTGAATTGTTTTCAATTCATTATGGACTAAATTAGTTTAGTATTAGTCTATGAGCCTAGGAATGGCAACGGGCCGAGGCGGGGCCGGGGATGGCACTCCCCGTCCCCGATCTCTGAAGGTAAAAAAATCCCTGTTCCCGCCCCCAATCCCCGGCGAGGAACCCATCACCTTCCCCTCCCCGCCCCCGCCCCAGCCCCCTAACGGGGATTGGGTTTTCCCAACCCCGAAAAGCCCCCGACAGATCTGTTCGACACACATAAGAACAACAATCATCGACCTAAAATATCCTAAAATTGAACCCAAAAATAATCATCATCCTAAAATTGAACAACAATCATCATCCTAAAATATCCTAACAATCATCAACAGAAGAAAAACTTTAAATTTTTGTGAAATATCCTCGTTTCAAAACTTGAACCCAAAATAAGAGAGCTATTCTCTCAAGGAAGAACAATACCTACATGATCTATTCTCTCATGGGTTATCAAGAACACATATTGCATACAATACATGATAAGAAAATAGAGAGAGAGAGAGAGAGAGAGAGAGAGAGAGAGAGATATGGGTTCACGATCTGTTCAGATCTGTTCACGATATGTTCAGGCTTCTCTGCGGCGTCGTTGCTGGAGTTTGTCAATGGTGATGACGTGATGAAACCCTAATCCTCCAACAATGGCGACGAAGTCGAAGCCACCTGGTGCGGGGCTAGAATCGAAGCCAGAAGCTCTACAAACAGCGCTGGACTGCGTGCTGCGCCGAAGCAAAGGCGAGACAGTGGTGAGGTGAACCATGGAATAGAGAGAGAGAGACTCGGTTTGAGACACAGAAGTTCAGAAGTGAAATGAGAGTCGGTTTGAGACTCAAGCGAAATGAGAGTTTTATATATATATAGAGGGGTAAACTAGTAATTTCACTTCGGAGACAAACTGTAACAACCCTCGCCACTGTTTACCGAATAAGCACTGATTACCGATAAACTGAACTAATTATGACTGATAAGTGAACTGAATAAATTACTGAACTGACTGACTGAAACTGGAACTGAATTGATCAAGTATACCTATTGTATTGCATTTCTATCTGTTTGATTTATCTGATTATCTGTTCATGTTTTGTGTTTGAACTGCTCATTGAAGGCCTTATTCGGCGGCCGAACCGGAAATCGTTTAGTGTTTCATGATCCTCATAATTTATGTGATTTTATGGTATAATTATCTGAAAGTCGATTTGGTATGTTTAAACTAGATTAAATAGAGCCAAATTATCAGAGTTGCCTTATTTACGGAATTGCCATTGAGTGGGCCTTAGTTTATTATTATTCTTGAGCCTCATACACTCACACAAAACACATTCATCAGCCCATTTCTTTACTCTAGCCGACCAAGAGAGGGAGAAAGAGAGAATTTGAGTTCCATCTAGGAAATTGGCTTGTAGACTTGAAGATTGGTAGAAGATTTGTGCAATTGAGCTTTCATACTTGGAATTAAGGACCTTAGGTAAGAGAATTCAACCTTTCATTCATATATTTGAGCTTGTTCATGCTTAGTTCTTGAGCCTCTAGTGATTTGAGCTTTGAATTGGTCCATATGTGTTGGATTAGAGCTCAATTGTTGCATACATGTCTATATATTGAAGTTTGGAGGTTGTAATACATCATTCCTTACATGCATGTCCATCTTTTGATTATAAACCATGATTTCATCATGTTCTTGAAGAAATGAGCTCAATTGAGCAAGCCTTGAAGCTTTAATTTGGTTTAAAACCCATGCATGTCATGTTTGAAGGTTTATTCTTGAAAATGGTTTGAGATTGGGTTTGAATTAAACACCCTTGGGTTTTGATTTCTTAAATTGGGTTTTGAAACATGTTATTCTATGTGTTTGCAAGAGTTTTTCCAGAAAATAGCCCAAGAGGATCGAAAATATTGCTTTTGAACTTAGTTTTGAGCTTGGGACTCAAATCTGGAATTTCCAGATTTTGGTTGTCCGCTCGAGCGGGGGAAGTGCCGCTCGAGCGGGAAAATCGAGCTCCCAGCATCTTGCACTGCGCGTCAGTCCGCTCGAGCGGAGTATTGGGCGCTAAAGCGGAGGACTGGGTGACACGCTCGAGCGGGCGTCGAGCGGAGATTTCACCTATCCGGTACTTTTTGGTCCGCTCGAGCGGGGATGTTGACGCTCGAGCGGGGACCTTTGTTTGCTTGTCCGCTCGAGCGGGGAAACCTAGCGGGGATGTTGACGCTCGAGCGGGAACCTTTGTTTGCTTGTCCGCTCGAGCGGGACTCTGTTTCACTGAAAATTCTGCAAATGTTTTCTAAGTGCATCTTTGCATCCTCATTCCATTCTAGGCATTCTTAGGCCTAGTTTAAGACATCTTAATGGGGATGTAGATGTAGAACACACCGAGGCATTTAGGGATTAAGTTATTATCTTTCCCAACTGTGAAACTTAGAGTGTGTTCAATCTGTTAACTGTATAGGGTTGGCATTCCGAGGAACCGCGCTCTAGCCTACTGTAGCCCAATCTCTGTGAGTAACAATTGTGTAAAGATATGTTCAAATGATTAACTTCTGAAATACTGAACTGAACTGTTTACTGAATTGATATTGTTGACTGTATGAATGTATGTCCTATATTCTGAACTGTACTGTGGCATCCTTAGCAACTATTGTTTACTGTTACTGCTATTGTTTGAGAAATCTCTGCCATCGACGGTCTGTGAACGGATGGCCCCACCGACGGTCTATGAACGGGTGGATTTGTCTAATCGACTAGGTTCCCATGTTGGAACCACTACTGTTTACTGATTGATGGCCATTAATTATTGTTCGGTCTTTTAAGACCTATCGTTTACTGTACTGCTATGCTAATGGATGTACCACATATCACTGAATGGCAGATATACTGAATCAATGAACTGTTTTCATTACTGTAAGGACATTCATTCTTAACTCCTTTACGCATTATGTTATTCACTGGGTTTTAGCTCACTGCTCATATATATATATGTAGGTGTACAGGCACCGGATCAAAGCTAGAAGCGTCGGAGTAAACTCCAGTTTTGTCAAGCCAACCAATGTGCCTCACTGCGAGGTTCCGAGCCTATCATGCTAAGGCTTAGGGGTGTTTTAGTATTTCCCTTTTTGCACTGTCTCACTGCTTTGTAATAACCGGATGGATTGTATAGACTGAATGTTTACTGTACTGTTGAGTGGGGATTTGGTTCCCTGTTTCACTGAATGACATGTATATATATGTACTGTTCTGTAAATATGTATGAAAAATCTTTTTGGCATACAGACTGTCACAGCTCATTGGATATTATTTTATTACTGTATTGTAGGAATGGCAACGGGGCGGGGCGGGGCCGGGGATGACCCTCCCCGTCCCCGATCCCCGAAGATTAAAAAGCCCCCGTCCCCGGCCCCGATCCCCGACGGGGAAGGCATCATCTCCCCCACCCCCGGCCCCCAACGGGGATCGGGTTTCCCCGACCCCGATTAATCCCCGACAGACCTGTTCACAAACACACACACACAGACCTGTTCACAACTAAAACATAGATCTGTTCAACCAAAAAAAAAATAATAATAATCTGTATATGTATATGGAATCAACAAAAACATCATTTTCATCAAGAACATCATCAATGGCAACATCATAAAACAAAAATTAAAAAAAAATAAAAATAAAAATAAAAATAGAGACAGACAAACAGACGGTGGCGGAGGGAGGAGGAGGCCAGATGGAGGATCTGAGTGGCGGAGAGAGGATCTGCTCAAATCTGAGTGGTGGAGGGAGGATCTGTTCAGATCTGCCATGGCGGACAGAGGAGGAGGCGAGAGGCGACGGTTCGGCGGTGGCCTAGAGGAGGAGGAAGCGACGGAGGAGGGGGAGGAGGAGGCGGTGAGAGGCGACGAAGGAGGAGGAGCATGAGAGACTGCCATGCGTGAGACACCATTGCCGACTGCGTGCGTAGAGAAGAAAGAGAGTGAGAGACTGCCATGCCATCTGCGTGCGTAGAGAAGAAAGAGGGAGAGAGAGTCAGTGAGTGAGAGAGAAGCTGTGTGAGTCAATTGAGTTTGGTTTATACATGAATATATTAATTGAGTTTGGTTTATACATGAATATATAAGGGGTATGACAGTAATAACACTTCGGGGATGGGGCCGGGGACGGGGGCGGGGGCGGGGTCGGGGATCGGGCCGGGCCGGGGATCAAACATTGATCACCGTCCCCGGCCCGTGACAGATCGGGGATTAATTTTCAGATACCGTCACCTCCCCGTCGGGGGTATTTTTCGGGGAAAAACCGCTTAAATCGGGGTCGGGATCGGGGATCCCCATCGGGCCGGTTTCAAATTGCCATCCCTACTGTATTGGCTTCCGCCAGGCCCTGTACTCTGTTTTACTGTATTACTGTTAAGCAGGCCTTCGGTAATCTCGGATTACTGGCCGGTTACGGTGCTAAACCCATAGGGCCGGGTTTGGGTCGTGACACAAACGGGGATGGGGACTGGCCAGGTACGGGGCTGGGACACTTATCCCCGTCCTCGGTCCGAAACTGGTCAGGGATTAATTTTTGAATACCATCCCCGCCCTGTTGGGGATATTTTTCGAAAAAAAATCGCTCAAATCGGGGTCGGGGGATCGGGACCCTGTCGGGCTGGATTCAAATTGCCATCCCTATGTGAGCCCATCATAAGTCTTGCTCTAATAATACAATCTATTTATTTTATAGGCCTATGTGTAAATAATTATGGAGAAAAAAAAATGATATGGATCAATTTAATTCTTTTTATAAATAATTTAAACATAAAAAAAATAAAAGATTAATAGATTGAATCATCGAAGGCAACCAAACAGTGAGCACCAGAGAAAAACTTTCAAAAACACTAATACCTAATGGGGAACCTATAATATCTAAAAGGAAAATGGCTGAGACCCCCAGTGGGGGTACTGGGGGTCCTCTCTCATTGGTCCAAATTTTTTTTTTTTTTTTTTTTTTTTTTTGGGCCTGTGGCAGTGCCCCACCTGGCACTGGGGGTGCTGGGGGTCGCCCCCTACTGGGGGTCCCCAGCATTGCCCTATCTAAAAACTAGTTACCCAAAGTAGGATTATTGTTCTTCAAAATTTACCATCAACACACATGTTGTATGTTTTCAATACAATCCAAAACAAAAGTTAAAAAAATCACTAGTCAATTAGGCCTTTTACTTTACTTTTAAAGAGCAAATTCTAGGGTCTGGTGCATCAGAGCCTGGCCAGAAAAAAAGAGAATCCAAAGACACAGTGGGTTCGTTTGGTTTGTGTTTCTGAAAAAAATTTCAGAAATTTTCTCTACAAATAAGTTTTTAAAAGTAATCAAACCAAACAAATTTTCCCAAAAAATTTTTCCAAAACACACAAATCAAACAAGTTTTCCAAACAAATCTCTCACACACACACATCAAATCAATCACTTTTTCCAAAACTCTCTCTCAAAACAATTTTCCAAAACAAATTTTCTAAAAAACCAAACCAAACATGTTTTCGTACTTTTTATCTCTAAAACACATCTCTCAAACACAAACCAAACATACCCAGTGTGTGTGTGAGATTTTCAAAGGATTTGTTAAGATAAGTATTAAATAAATCTTTTATTTAATCAAATCCTGAAAATTTTGTTATAGTTGGAATTGGGACCATCACATGTCATTGGAGGTGTTTCAATTTTATTTTTTTCCTTATTTTAAGTGATGACAATTGATAATGACATATTCGACTTTTTGTATTATTAATAGATCAGGGTTTAAGTTTTTTCTTTTTCTTTTTTTTAAAAAAAAATCTCCATTTGTGTTTCAATCTTATTTCTTATATATATTTTTTGAATTTGTATATTTCACTTTAAAAGTTTATTTATAATGTTATATTTAATCTTTATTGTGAATGGAATTTATTGAAATTTATTAATATAATTCATTAATTGGAGAAACAAAAAATGGAAAATTATTTATAAATTCAATTTGGAAGACTTATTTAATGTGAAGTTCTATGAATATTCTTTTAGAGTTTGGAATCCTATTTAAATAGGAATGTGTTCCATAAGATCCTATGAATTATAAATGAATGATATTAGTGTGCTATTATACCCTTAATTTGTTTCTATATTGTACTTTATTTTCTCATTCATCATATCACGTTTGGAAAGGCCTTTAGGAAAGACAAGTCTACTTTCAACGACCGTGCGAGTTTTTTTTGCCTTAATCACGGAATTCCAGTGCATTTTCAAAATGTTGCTTAAATGGATGTGGATATGGTCGATAATATAATGAAGTTTGAGGTTTGTGTGTTGATTCCTTCGACAGATTTCAACTTCAATCGGTTGAGGGGAAGAGGTATATATATATATTTTGTTGAAGTGTGTTATTTTTTGTTAAAGTGTGGATTGTTCATCTTTAATAATGCATTGACAATCTATTGCACTCATTGATAGACATACTTTGGTCAATGTTCTAATTGAATGTGTGTATTTGACATTGTGATGGTTGATGTGTTTTGATATGTTCGATGTGTGGGGTGGTGTGTACGGGTTCAAGGGTTATGTTGGGGGTATTTGGTTTTGGTTGTTAATTGGATGTCAAATGTGAAGCACGTCGTAGTAAGGCAATTGTACATTAGGACTCGGATGATCGTGTTATGATGGATGTTACATTTAGTATGTAACGTTAATCCATATACACAATAGATTAGATGACATTTATGTGCTTGTTCGGTTGTATATGTGTTTGAATATGTATTATGTCTTTATTGTAATCAGTGTTTACATGTATGTCACAGTACGTTATGCAAAATTATTAAGGTTTTTGGTTTGTAATTGAATGTGGATTAAATCTCATTGCTTGATGTTAAAGTTACACTAGGTTGAGGGTGATGCTGGTTCAATACACGGGTTGGGTTGAGATGTTACATGATTCATAATTTAACGGTAGAGTATTGGAATGTCTTGTTGGGTTTGTGATGAGAAGCACATGGGAATGTCACGGTGGGTTTAGGATGTTACATGTTACATTTATGTTGGGTTTAAGATGAGAAGCATATGAGAATGTCATATTGGGTTTGAGATATTACATGTTCCATTTATATTTTTGAATTTTAAATTTCCAACTATATAAATATGTTTACAATCTATGGTAACATTGGATTTCCCATATATCGTATTGCCATTAATCAAGTGTTTTTAAATTTCATAAGCATGTAGGAATGTTACGTTGGGTTTGGGATGTTACATGTTACATTTATGTTTTGAATTTCAAATTTCCAACCATATAGATATGATTACAATCTATGATAACATTAGATTTTTCATATATGGTATTACCATTAATTAGGTTATTTTGAATTTCAAATTTTTAACCATATAGATATGATCACAATTTATGGTAACATTAAATTTCTCATATATGGTATTGCCATTAATTAAGTTATTTTAAATTTCAAATTTCTAACCATATAGATATGATCAAAATCTATGATAACATTGGATTTCTCATATATGGTATTATCATTAATCATGTTATTAATTAATTAAGATTGGAATAGATGTATCCACAAGAAAACTACATGACCTATTGGATTATAAATTTTTCATATGATCATATCTTGTATAAGTTTTCCAAATAAGAATTATAAATAATTTACCCTAAAATATAACTAATGTATATTCCATTAATATTAAGATATATTTACGTTTGAAAACATTATCTAATATTAGATCCGGAATATGCTATGCTATTAGCCAAGAACTTGTTTAAGATAAGTGGAGTGTTAATTATTAATTTAAACTTTACATTTAAAATTTTAAGTTTTAATTTCATATTTTCTTAACAGGATTAGGACATGTATACTTGAATCTTATAACCCTTTATAAATTATTATTAAAATTATATTTCAAATTTTCTTCTAAATTTTAAATTAGTTGTAGGGTTAAGTATGGTTAAATTTTTGTTTCAAAATTCTATTTTATATTTTATTTTTCAAAAAAATACAAATATGTTCAAATTTTATAAGGATAAAAATTACATTTAAAATATTATTTTTAAATTTTTTTAATTTCAAATTAGATATGACTTAGATTTTGATACAAGATATGGCCAAAAATTATTTTTTTGACTTTTTATATAAATAACTTTTGAAATTTAAAATTATAGATATAGATAGTAATTATAATAGATACTATAAATAGTTCATAAATTAACAAATTTAAAAGATTTTCCATATTAATCAAGGATTTAATTAAAATATTAAAATAGAAGAACCAATGATAATGTACCATGTGTATTTCTATAATTTTTAAATTTAAAAATTTATAAAAATGAGTTAGAAGTTTAAGACTTAATGAACCAATAATATTTTAACTTATATTATATAACAACAATGATTTATTCCTCTAATTTGGGAGCTCTAATTGAGAATGAGGTGAAAATTCAAAAAATAAAAAAAACTAAGGCTGAAACATCATATCAATAAGTGAGACTCACCCCCTAGAGCTCCTTTAGAACTCATAGTTTAGAGCGCCCAAACATTTTTGATTATATTAATTAGCTTATCTCAATGTTGTTGATATGGTTATGTTTCATGAACATCATATTGGAATAAGGTCTGGTTTGGCATACTTCAAATAATTCAAAAGGTCAAAAAGTTACTAAGAAAGTTAAAAAGTTGTCACTATTCACTCAAAAAAAAATAATTTTACACAAAAATTATTACAACTCAGTCTAACGTCCCATAGACTTTTGCTAATTTTTTTGAAAAAATTGCACAAGCGAACACAGTGTTGTTCGGCCCGTGGGGCCCATCACGGGTCCCGTTTTGATAATTTGAATCTTCAATGTGTAGAACTCGTCGAGTACTATATGCTTGTAAAAAATCACGTTGATTGGATATCGCTAACTACATGATCAAATCAGTTTTGTATAAAAAATGGATGGTGCTATAGTTTACGGTTGAAAAAAAACTGATCCAATCAGATAGCTGTCGATATCTGATTAACGTGATTTTTTTACAAGCATATAGTAGTCGATGAGTTGTACACGTTGAATGGTTCCGATTAGCAAAACGGGACCCGTGGTGGGCACCCGTGAGCCGAACACCACCGTCCAATGCAATGCCCGAAAAGGAGGCAACCATTTCTTTTATCAAATCATTTGCCCAAACAGTACGGGCCGTACTGCCTACTCTCCCTAACTTCTCCTACACACTAATTATATAATTTTTTAATGCACATTTTTTCGTAAAAAGTCAATAATCCAAACAATCATCTTTTTTTCCCTCAACTTTTTAGTCTAAAAAGTCAAAAAGTGCACTTATTTAAGATATTCCAAACAACTCCTAAGTGTTTGACATTTTGCATTTGTAGTATTAAAATAAAAAATAAAAAATTAATGACTTGTCAAAATCTATTTGCCCAACCAAAATTTTTATAACTTGATGGATTCATTTTGCGTCAAAAAAATTAATAACCAACTAAAAAATAATTCACTTTTGAGTTTTATAACCCAAACTTTTAAACTCTAAATATAGTACCAAGTATCTTTATATAGATGTAATCTTTTATATATATATATATATATTATTAAAAGTAATATTTTTTTTCATACTCAAGTGATATATTATAAAGGGTTTTTTTTTTTTTTTTTCTCTCTCTCTAAAAAAACCATATCAGTATGTATTTTCTTAACTATATATAGAGTTCTACACAAATTCAATCTAATTTAAATTATACTAATTTTACCTATTTTATATGGACTCTACTTGATAAATATTTATTTTTCATATATTTTTTTATGGTATATTAAGATAATCCACAAACGCAATACTAATTTTACGTTTCACGTTTTCTACTTAATTCTTTTAAGGGTATTAAGATTTTTTTTAATGCTAAATTGCTCTTTTTTCTTTTCTTTTTTTCTCTCTTTATTTTCTCATACATTATTCTATATCCAATACTAATTCTATATTATTATATATTATAGATTTGTCGTTTAAATTTTATAGTGATTCTATATATGAAATTATAGTTCATTTTCTTTATTACTTTATATAATTACAACTCATAAGAGGAAAAATCTACACAATAATGATACTCTCAAGGAACTTTTAAAGTTTGAATTTATTACTTAAGTTACTTTTTTAATTGTTAAACAGTAAGTTCTTTTATATTTTTACATCATATTATAGATGATTAATCACTTTATAAACTGAGATGTATCTATCGTTTGAATATTTTCATTAATTTTTTTTTTTTTTTTGAGTTTAGATGTTGTTATGTGATTCTTTCTTTGTTAGTCATTATTAAATTTTTTTTATATAGTTGATATTTTAATTTAATTATGAATATTTATTTTACAATCTTATAATTTTATATATATATATACATATCATATCATATAAAATCATTATATGATAATCCAACTACAATATACTCATATTTAAATTTTTAATAAATTTTATATAATTTCTATTTCTACATTTTTTTATTTTCCATATGAATATAAAAGAAAATTAAATAGATAGAATTACTTTTCATTTTATGTTACTAAATTCTTCTTCTAATTTAATTATTATTTTAATATTAAAATGAGTATTTATTTTACTATTTTATAATTTATATTTCATACAAAATTATTATATGATAATTACAATTTTATAATATGATAGAACTAAAATTATCAAAATGCACAAATAATTTAACTAAAATTAATATATATATATATATATAAGTATTCAAGTAATAATTTTATAGAACGATAACACTTATATTATCAAAATAAATAATTAAAATCATACTTTAATTATTCTTTTATAACACATATTGCATCATCAAATATTTTTTTTAAATAAATAATATACATATTGTACGGTCAACTGCTAGTTAGTTAATATGAATCAAAAATTAAGATGAGATAAGAGGTGTCTGCGTAAAATTCTAAGATGAAATATATTAAAAATCACAAACAAACCTACGCCATATCAATTAATAATATATATATCATATTATATCATAATGTCGTGTTTGCATTTATGCCAGTAATTTAATAAAGAAGGATACGGCCTTATTTGGTATGCGAGTGTTTTAATTTAAAAATTAAAAAAATATCAAAAAATCTATAATTTATACTTAAAAAGTTAAAGATTTCATTTTCATTTTCATTTTACTTTTTGTACATTTTTTCGTAAAAAATCAAAAAGTCATTTTAAACATATTAGTTTTTTTTATCTCATATTTTAACTAAAAAGTCAAAAAATTACTAAAATAATTTGTTCCTAAACGAGGCCAAGTTTGGTTACCCAAAATAAGTACACACTTTTTATCTTTTTATCTTTTTTCCATCACATCACCTCTCTACTTTTCTGCACATCTTTTCGTAAAAAGACAAAAAGTGCACTTATTTAGGTCATCCCAAACAACTCGTTTAGCTTTTTTAGTTTGTTTTTTCAGGTTGGGACTTTTTTAGCTTAGGATTAAGAGGCAATTTGGGAAGATTAGCCTTTTAGTTTTTTTTTTAAAAAAACTTTTTGACTTTTTTAGATCACATCATCTGTATACTTTTTTACACAAAAAATCCAAAAAAAAAAAGTCAAAAAAATTAACTTTTTACTATCTTCTCAAAACACCACTAAAAAGTTTGTTTAGTTTGGCTTTTTTTACTTTTATGAGAAAAAAATAAAATAGTTATAATTTGAATATGACATTTTATTTTATTAACTGATTTAATCTATCTTATCGTTTATATTTTTTTAGTTCAATTAAATTAGCCAAACGATGACTAAATTGGGATGAATCGTTGACTAAATTTTATTTAAACAATGTTTCTGAGAGAATGGAACAATCCAGAACCAACTTGATGTACCCATTTTAGGATATTCAATTTTTTTTTTTTTTTATTCGATCCTTTACTGGAATGCTAAGGATACATAATGAATTGTAGAATAGTCTACCGAAAATGCAATGGAATTAAACTCAATTATAATGGTGTCAATTTGTTGAGAATGAATTTATGAATTTACATTAGAATTTTTAATATATATGAAATGATTTTATTATTTTTGTAAAATAAAAATAAAATAATATTTCACTTCTAATTTTAGGAAATTAAATTGTGAAATCCAACCCCCTCCATGCGATTGTTAATACCTCCTTGAGGAGATTCATAATTGTTAAACTCATGGCATTATTGTAAGACAAACATGATCCATCTATTATTAGTCCAATCACATCAATGGACTAAAAAACAAAGAGGGCTCACAACCAAATTCAATGAAATTGGAGGTCAAAATTGGAAAATGCTTAAAACTCAAGTTTTGCTACATTCTTCTATTTTGTCACTCCTAATTGTACCTTAAATAGTTGACAAGGAAGTAGAACACTACATAATTGAGTATGTGTTAAATTAAAGATTGACACTTATCATTTCACATTATTAAGGTAAAATTGTGAGATTTTTATTAGAGATTTCAAATATTTTTCTTAAAACTCACAAAAAAAACTCTCACAATTGTATCTATAATGATATGATATTATATGTGTCAACTTTTAATTTGTTATATATGATATAGAACCTAACTCCTTTATCACATCATTGTATATAGAATTATAAATTTAAAAGTGTAGGTCTCTAACTTTATTAATAAAAATATTATAATGGTGTTTTGAAAAGTTAATAAACAATTGAATTTTTAACTTTTTGTGTTAAAAAAATAAAAAGATGATGTCATTTAAAAAGTCAAAAAATTAAAAAATTAACTTTTTATTATATTGCCAAAATACCCTATTATATCCCAACCCTATAAAAATAGGGTTTTTTTTTTTAAGGTCCCTCGTATTAAGATTTTATAGCATAAAGGACATCTAATATTTTCATAATGTCTAAGCTCCCTCAAATTGGTCCAGAGAAAATTAGTCCAGAGAAAATTCACGTCACAGAGAAAATTGGTCTAGAAAAATTTTAGGAAGAATTTCTCTGGACTTTCTAGAGAAATTCTGAAAATTTCTCCAGACAACGTAGCAACCCTTTCTTCAAGCAACCTTTGCTCTTGCTGGAAATCCAGAGAAAGTTGGAAAAGAAGAGGTTGCACTCGTTGGGGAAAGAGACGGTGGAGGAGTGGTTGATGGAGGACAGAAAGTGCATACAACATCAAGCTGATTACCAAAAAAAAAAAAAAAAAGCAATAACATCAGTGAGATTTGCAGACTAAGAAGCACAACTATTGAATGAATGAAATTAAACATACACACATGGGTACATGTATATGTGAGTGTGAAATCTATGAAAATATACATAAGATATATTAACAATTCCCATGTTTAATAGTTCTTCTATGAGTTTGTGATAGATTTTCTTTAAACTTAATGCTATGAATTTCTCTGGGTTCAACCCAGTGGGTTCAACCCAGAGAAAATTTAAATTTCTCTGATCCAGAATTTCTCTAGATAGAAATTTTTTTCAGAGAAAATGAATGAAGAATTTCTCTAAATTACTTTAAGCCAAAGAAATTCTCTCAAAATCAATGAAATTCCTAAAGAAACATTTCCAGAGAAATTCTCTTTAACCCAGAGAAAATTCAGGAATCCATATCTAGATCATCTGCAAAGAACAAATATATGTTGTCTTCACAATCTTCAGAATTCCTGATGTATTCAGAAGCTAACTTGCAGAAATGTGGACATGCTCTTCTGTCTGCAAATCCCATTTGCCTTGCTGCACCCATTGAGGAGAGAGAGATGAAAACAAGATAGATAGATTATAGAAAGGCTGAAAAGATCCAAATACCCTCTGCAGCCGCTACATGAAGACCTACAAGTACACAATCGAGTGCAAAACCGGGTCTCTAGTCATCCCCAATGTCTTCTTTGGCTTCAACGGCCTCACCGCCTCGGCGGCGCGTGGGGCAGTCACCGCCGCTCGAGCTCTCGTCAAACAATTCAACCCCACCAATGGGATTGGGCTCGCAAACACAAGCTTGGCTCTCATAGGATCCAAACTCTACGCTCTCGGCGAGTCTGATCTTCCTTACGCAGTCGAGATCTCGCCGGAAGGCGATATAATCACTCTGGGCATGACGGTGCATCCGAAAATTGACCTAGATACCGGCGAGGCATTCGCTTTCCGGTACGGTCCGGTACCACCATTTCTAACCTTTTTTAGGTTCAACCCAGATGGTTCAAAACAGCCTGACGTGTCGATCTTCTCATTGACTACTCATTCGTTTCTTCATGATTTTGCGATTACAGCCTCGGCTCCTCGTGCTGCTTTGCCCATCTCTTATCTCTAGGGTTTCAGAGAGAGAGAGAGAGATAGAGGAAGTGCTGCTCTGTAGTAGAGGAGGACAAACAAAGAGTCAAATTTCTCTGATATATGTTTAAGGACCTTAGATATCAAAAAATAATTTTGTAGATCTCTTCCATTACGAAAAGTGGGAGAGAGACCCTAGACTAATTTTCTTATAAAAATATCGATGCTACCATTTAGATAGTGATTACTTTTTATATAAATTCATTTATTTAATTTTAATAATTTAATATTATTAAACTAGTAATATTATATTTATAATTCTATCAAACTTAATCGGAAAACAAACCTAACATAAGACTTTGTGAGATAATGATTGTTAATTTAATTTTTTTAGTTTTTTGATAATTACTCACCAATTCCTTCAAATATATGGTATGGACTTTGAAGCAGAGACAGACAACAGCTTTTACATACACACCAGCTGATTATTTGACTTTCCGCTACCCATCACTTGTGTGTAGGTCCTACAAAACGCAAAATAACAGGAATTAACAAAATTCAATTATTATATAATAGTATTAAATAATTAAAAAAAAAAAGGTTGTACTAGTACTGCTAATAAACAACAACAACACAACAACAGCCTTATAGGTTTGTGAAAGTCAATTGTCATCTCATCTCATCTCAAACTGTTTGTTAAGGCAGATTGTGGAGATAGCCAGCTAGGGTCAATGAAAGAGAGAGATACAGAGATATCAATAAAAAAAAAGATTATATAAAAACCAAAACACTGGGCAATCAAAGAAAGGGTTATGTTTTGGAGTCATCACCACCACTGTGAAAGAAGTAAATGAGCCTTTGGTGTGGAGGGTTGTTTGCTTTTAATTGGGTTGCAGAAAAGCTAGAGAGAGAGAGAGAGAGAGAGAGAGAGAGAGAGGGGTTGGAGTTCTTTCAGGTGTTTTTTTGATTGAAGGGCATTTTTAGGTCGGTCTTCTTGTTCTTGGAAAAGAATAGCTTTGCTTCATTCGCTGTGAGTGTCTTTTCTGCTGTCTGTTCTTTGCCAATTTTTTTTTGGGGGATCTGGTGGGTTTGAGTCTTTGATTGTCTCTCTGTGTTGGGTTTGTTTCAATTTGATGTTAAATGTTTGGATTTTTTGTGGGTTTGGGGGTTGTTAATTTCATGAATCTTTTGAATCTTGGGTCTTGAATTTTTATGGGTTTGTAGATTTTCTCTTCTTTTCTTCTTCTCTTGTTTCGCTCACCCAAGATGTTGAAAGTGGTCCACTAGTTCACTGATTGAACCCTAAAATCTGTGGATGAGTTTTGTCTTTTTTTGCTTCTTACATTTCTGGGTTCCAACTGTGTGGTCTTAATCCGAATTGATTTCTCGGTGTCTGTATCTTCAAGACTGTCAAATCTAGGGTTTCTTTTTGATCTGGTTGAAGATCAGGTAGAATTCAAATGTTTTGACTCAATTCTTGTTTCTGTATCTTTGAATGTTTCCTTAAAGCAAAACCTCCCATAGGGTTTTTGATTTTTGAAAGCAAAGCTTTGATTCTGGGTGAGCTTTTAGATTGATTCCTCTTGCCTTTTGAAATTAGGGTTTGAAACTGAAACCTGCTTTTTGGGGTTTTTAGTATTAGATGGGCTAAACAAACAAACCCTTTTGTTCTGGTGAAGCTTAAGCTGTTTGTACTTTCTGGGTTTTCTCTCAAATTGATTATACAGATAAAGCTTCAATGCATCTTTCATTATGGAAGCCAATATCTCACTGTGCTGCTCTGATCTTGGACAAAAAGAGCAGAAGAAAAGATGGGTCTAACCATTCCACTGAAGAAATCAAGAGAAACTCATCAGTTCTCAGGAAATTGCAAGAGCACAAGCTCAGGGAAGCTCTTGAGGAAGCATCTGAAGATGGGTCACTTGTTAAATCCCAAGATATGGATTCAGAATCACCTGCGAATCAAGACGATAGCTTGGGGAGATCGCGATCACTCGCAAGGCTCCACGCTCAGAAGGAATTCCTCAGAGCCACTGCTCTTGCCGCGGAGCGCATATTTGAGTCCTCAGACTCGATTCCCGAGCTCCATGAATCTTTCTCGAAGTTCCTCACAATGTACCCCAAGTACCAATCTTCGGAGAAGATCGATCAGCTGAGAGTGGAAGAGTATGTACACCTGTTAGGGTCAACCCCTAAGGTATGTCTCGATTACTGTGGATTTGGATTGTTTTCTTTCCTGCAAACAGTTCATTATTGGGAATCATCAACATTTAGCTTGTCTGAGATTACTGCAAATTTGAGCAATCATGCTTTATATGGAGGTGCTGATAAAGGCACTGTGGAACATGATATAAAGACTAGAATAATGGATTATTTGAACATCCCTGAGAATGAATATGGCCTTGTTTTTACTGTAAGTCGTGGGTCGGCTTTTAAATTGCTTTCTGAATCGTACCCTTTTCAAACGAATAAGAAGTTGTTAACCATGTTTGATCATGAGAGCCAGTCTGTGAATTGGATGGCTCAGGCTGCCAGAGATAAAGGTGCAAAAGTTTATAGTGCGTGGTTTAAATGGCCAACCCTCAAATTATGCTCAACTGATCTGAGAAAACAGATCTCGAACAAAAAAAAGAGGAAAAAGGATTCAGCGGCTGGTCTTTTTGTGTTTCCCGTTCAGTCTAGGGTCACTGGTGCTAAGTATTCATACCAGTGGATGGCACTGGCACAGCAGAACAATTGGCATGTCTTGCTCGATGCTGGGTCATTAGGTCCCAAAGACATGGATTCTCTTGGATTGTCTCTATTCAGGCCGGATTTCATCATCACATCATTTTTCAGGGTTTTTGGGTATGACCCAACTGGATTTGGTTGCCTTCTCATCAAGAAATCGGTGATGGCAAGCCTTCAAAATCAGTCTGGACACACTGGTTCGGGTATAGTGAAAATCACCCCTGTTTTTCCTCTGTATCTGAGCGACTCTGTTGATGGTTTGCCTGGATTGGCTGGAACGGAAGATGATGAAGTGGGTGGGAATGGCGAAATATCCACTGAAACTCGCCCCGGAGCACAGTTGCCTGCATTTTCTGGTGCATTCACTTCTGCTCAGGTAAGGGATGTGTTTGAGACGGAGATGGATCAGGATAACAGCTCTGACAGAGACGGGACTAGCACCATATTTGAAGAAACCGAGAGTATTTCTGTGGGGGAGGTGATGAAGAGTCCAGTTTTCAGTGAAGATGAGTCATCGGACAACTCAATATGGATTGATCTGGGTCAGAGCCCTTTGGGGTCAGACAACAATGGCCAGTTGAACAAACAGAAGGTTGCATCTCCCTTACCACCCTTTTGGTTTTCAGGCAAGAAGAACAAGGGGCTTTCTCCTATACCTTCATCAAAGATATCTAACAGCCCAATATACGACCAAGAGATACACCCTGCTTCTCATGAGGACCACCATGTGCTATCATTTGATGCTGCTGTTCTATCAGTGTCGCACGATCTGGACCGTCTCAAGGATATCCCTGAAAAAGAGCAATTAAACGAAGCAAAACCCTTTTCACAAAATGGCGGAAAGGGTTCAGGTCAACGGCACGATCAGGGAATTCAGGAGGAACCTCAAACCAGCAAATATTCCGGGGTAAACGGATCCGGTGTTGACAAGTCGTCTTCTGTCTTGCAGCCTCGTGTCCTTGAGAACGGCTCAACCTCTAAAATTCGCGTGGAGTCCAAAGAAAGTGCGATAAGAAGAGAGACAGAAGGGGAGTTTCGGTTGTTGGGAAGGAGGGAGGGTGGTCGATTTGCTGGTGGTAGATTTTTTGGTATAGAAGAGCTTGAACAGCCCGGAAGTAGGGGAAGAAGGGTATCATTTAGTATGGAAGATCACCGTAAAGAACCTCTGAACCATACTTTGGAGCCTGGAGACATCAGCGATGATGAGGAGTTCATAAGTGATGGAGAATATGGCGATGGGCAAGACTCGGGCAGAAGGGAACCCGAGTTAGTATGCAGGCATCTCGATCATGTGAACATGTTAGGTCTCAACAAAACCACTCTCCGATTGCGGTTCTTGATCAACTGGCTTGTGACCTCGTTGCTGCAATTACGGTTACCTGCTTCTGATGGGAACGAATCAGTGCCGCTTGTTCACATTTACGGCCCAAAGATTAAATACGAAAGGGGGTGCTGCTGTGGCTTTCAATGTCAAGGACAGAAACCGGGGCCTAATCAATCCGGAACTTGTTCAGAAACTGGCCGAGGCAAATGGTATCTCTCTTGGCATTGGTATTCTCAGTCACATTCGGATTTTAGATAGCCCAAGACAGCAACGCGGGTCTTTCAATCTTGAAGATACTGCCCTGTGCAAGCCGATGGAAAATGGGCGGCATGATGGGAAAAGTGGAGGGTTCATTCGTGTTGAGGTTGTCACGGCTTCTCTTGGCTTTCTGACGAACTTCGATGATGTTTATAATTTGTGGGCATTCGTAGCGAGGTTTCTTGATCCAGCCTTTGTCAAAGAGGACGGACTACCAACTGTTGCAGAAAGTTCAGAGATTCAAGGCTGAAAAACAAGCAGCGACGCTCCAGATTCTATTTCAAAGTTGAGATGAATTTGCACATCTTGGAGTTGAAATGGAATATTTTGTTGCATATAAAGGATGAGAAAGGTACTGTTTTCAATGTGCAGGAGTCTTTTTGGTCTTCCCCTAGACTTCGCTGCAATCGGGTGAATTTGTTCATTCATGTTTTTAATTGCTTGGATTTTTCTTCTTCATCACCTTTTGGGGTTGTTCTTGTAGACTTGTAGAGTTGGGTTTAGATATTTGTATCCATCAAGAAGCATGAACTCGAACTAGAATCAACTGGGCACTTCACTCTATACCAACCTGTTCTGTTTTTCATGCTTTTGTATAAGATTCAGCTTATTTCACATGCTTTGGGCTATTATACAATGCAATGGTATGTTCAATAGAACCAATGCTAAGAACTTGTGGAGTTTCACTTGTGGAATTTTTGTTACTTTTACCATTATGCTTTCTTCTCTTCAACTAGAGCTGTTGAGGGAAGGTGAAATTTCTCTATTGTGAAAAGATTTGTCGGTAACTACATTTTTAGCGTTTCCTGAAAAATTATTTGTTTTTAGAATTTTTTTCTCCAGTCTTCAGAATTAGTTTGTCAAACAAGTTTGTGATTTTCGAAAAATGAAAACAAAAAACAGAGCACGGACCTTGTGGGTCTCATTCTATGAATTGAATTGTTTGTTTGTGTACTTGCTATTTTTTCTTTAATTCAAATGTTCAAGGAATGTCAACCATCTCATACCTGATCAAAGAGAAAGTGCAATTAAGGGGTTGTTTGGGGTGTCCTAAGTAAGTGTATTTTTTGTCTTTTTAGACTAAAAAATTGAGGTTGAAAATATGGATGTTTGGATTAACTTTTTGACTTTTTATGGAAAAATGTGTAATAAAAAATTGTAAAAATTGATTTGTAGGGAAAAATTCGAATTGAGAATTGTGCAGCCGTAATTGTTAACATTTGATGAATAGTGTTAACTTTTTAACTTTTTGAATAACTTTTTGCCTTTTTGACTTTTTTCATACTATCCAAACTTGGCCTAAATTTCTAATGAACTGGGCAAAATCATAAACACCAAAAAACAGTGATATGATGCTGACATAAACTATTAATTTATTGCATTATGCATGTAAGCACAACATTCCAACCACACATGAGGTCTCACAAATTGGCTGATTCAAGAAGTCTTATGGGATTGGGACCTCTTCCTTTCTCCTATAGTAATAATTGTTGGGCCATACCCATTGAGCTTTGTTTGCCATGGAGAAAAATAATAGTGAAAACTTGAATCATTCTATCATTCACTTTATTTTCTTGTGTTTGTGGATGAATTTGTGTGGGCCCATCCCAAAAAGCTGGTAGAGAATATGGAGATAGCACTACACTATTCTTTTTAGGACATGATGATGATGATCAAAACCAGCTTTTCCTAGTAAGCAAACAAATCAAGAAACCTACCCAGCATGATATGATAAACCACCCTTTATATTTCATTTGTAAAATCTTTCTAACCCAGAAAGATATCATAAAGCAAAAGCTCAAATGCAGCTATGCTTTGAAAAGTGGTTTATGGACCTTTATGGGGGAGCTGTCTTCTAAAGGGAATTTACAGTGGTGGTTGGTGACAGTGATCTGTTGACAAACTTGAACCAATCGAGTTAACCGAGATTTCAAAAACAAATCTACAAGATAAACAAAAGCATAGAATGCATTACAAAGCTTGTCAATATAATAAGCCAAAATTGCAGTATTTTATCCAATCAGGTAGCTGTATTGATATGTACAGACAACAAACTTGTGCAATTCAACAGAAGAAAGAAAGCAACCCACAACTATTACCTCAAGTCTCTTTCATGAACTATTTTATAGCTCTCACCCTAATCCACATAAAAGAAAAAAATATCTTCCTTTTTCTATTTGGCTGCGTAAGCAAAATATACACTAGGCCAGATCATTCATAACCCAGTAAATAAGATTCTTTGTCTAGCCAACACCGAAGCACCAAAATAATTGAAAACTATCCATATCTCTGGCT
Source organism: Camellia granthamiana (assembly GCA_036172215.1). Taxonomy (NCBI): domain Eukaryota; kingdom Viridiplantae; phylum Streptophyta; class Magnoliopsida; order Ericales; family Theaceae; genus Camellia; species Camellia granthamiana. Next base: position 25,837,846 of record CM069903.1, on the reverse strand, counting down.
CCTGACTGGGTGAATGATTCAGATCTGTAGGTTGATTCAAATTTAACCTTCTAACTTTCATAGAGAGCTTTCTTGTCTTTTTTAAATCAATAGCTACTGTGACAGGTTTGGATCCACAAACATATCTAGGAATCAACCATCTTTATAAGAAAGGCAGTCTCTAAAGCTGACTCCTTGCATTGCAAGTATCTGTTTTCCTCCACTATGTCTACTGTTAAATTAAGCAGTATTGGGCGTTTAGGGTCATAAATGGCATGGTCACGCACTCGGGCAACCCATTTCGCTGCTTCCCAAACTCCAAATCTGAAAACACAAAAAGTAAAGGAGGTGAATCAACAATTATATGTTTATTTGAGGCCATCTGGAAAAGAAAGAAATTTTGTATAAACAGCAGGACATTATTCATTAATTAATTGTAGGTATAGAACAATAAAAACATTCTATTATATGCTGTTTAGAATTCCAATTTATACCAGATAACTATGCAATATGAGCAGCTAAATACACATAATTTCTCTCCAAACCCGCTACATGCATTATAAATCTTGTACTTTATGGAGAATCATTTGTACATGCGGGTGTAAAAAGAAATTTAGTGGGTGAATTTAGCAGCTTCCCAAGCTGAGGCTCACTCAAAGGCAATGGATGAGACACCAGCAACAACCAGCAAGCAGCACAAAAACTGGAGCCACCATTGAGAATTCAATCTAATTCATGCCATATAGCTGATCAATCCCACCAGATTATCCAAAATTCTAGTAAAAGAAAACTAACTGGAATAAGGACTGTTAACGCAGAGGACCTACCCAAGCAAAAAATGGCACTCATGCACAAGATGTTCTTTCTTTCCCTACCATTTTAGCATTTAAAATACCAGGTAGAGCTGAAGAAAACCTAACATGATGTAGATTATAGATTATTCAGGATAAGGTCAGCCAAACAGCTGATGAAGAATGTCCTAAATTAATTATAGAGTAATTATTTTCTTCATAGCCTGGAAATAGCAGTACCCTTTCTTAATAGTCTCCCATCCTGTAACTTTCATTCCGTACCAGCTGGACTTTGTCTACCCCATTATTCCACAAACTATAATTCTAAGACCAGAGGAAAACCTGAAAACATAGTAAAATTACCGTGTATTGAACGATGAGCTAACCATAACAGCTGGATAGAGAACATCTTTCTGAATATTATCATAAGGAGAATAATTTCGTATAGCCCGAAAATCTTCAATGTCTCCAGGGTACCCAAATTCTTCATAGTCAGCAGGTGTAAGTGGTAAAATGGGATGGAGAAGGGTGTTACTTGGATCTAAAAATGGAACCTAAACAGAAACAGAACACAAGTCATTTACTAATAGTAAGAACAAAAGAGAGCCCCACATGGGATGAAGTGTAGAAGATTAAGCAAAAGACTCAACAATGCATCCTCAGAGCCAATAATTCTAAGATGAATTACCATGTCATTGCAATCAAAGAAAATTCTTTTAAAATATTATAAATCATAAAAGCACATCTCTATGGAACATTGAAATAGACAAAATTGGTATGAAATTAGAGACATTCAAAACTGGTAAAAAGTTTCACATATACCTTCAAAACTGCAGCACAAAATAAATCTGGAGAAAGATTAATGGCTGAAGCAACAACGAGTCCACCAGAACTGTATCCCCAACCAGCAAGCTTATTTTCTTGCACAATCTCCTTCTCAATTAAGAATTTAGCACATGAAATATAATCATTAATGGAATTATGTTTTTTCGTCCCTCTTCCGTCATGATGCCACTTTTTACCACCACGACCACCACCTCTGAGAAAAAGACCATCCAAATAACCATACTTGAGCAATTTATGCTTAGATATTTGAAATGAATGTAATTGATGTTAAACAAACCTGACATCAGCATACGCAACCACCCAACCGCGATCAAGAAGGCTTTTTAATTCACTTTGCCACCGTTTGTCAAGCAACTCACCATAAGCTCCATGCACATGAAGTAATCCAGGATTCTGAGCCACTTTCTTCCTCGTGCATGAATAGACAACAGTCAAAGGAACTAAAATGCCATCATGTGAAGACACATCATAATGTTCACAAGCATAAAACTCAGAGAGGTCATTCCATAAGTGGTCATCTTCAAAATTGACTTCATTTGTAGAATCTGAACTTTGGGAGATTGATGACTTTTCAGTGCTGCCAGCAGAAGATGCTCTTCCATACAAAATTCGTGTTCTGTCATGCAGCATATTTTGCTGCTGAATGATATTCCACTTACCGTTTGACAAATCATAATCAACTACAGCATCAGGCATCTGCAAACAAAAAGATGCAAGACAGTCTTTGACTAGCAGTACACTTTTAGAAAAAAGAAAAAGATGTCACCATTGCTTAAGATGATCTAAACACTATCTTGACATTAATCATCATCTTTGGAATTGATAATACACCACCACATGAGCTACTAATTAAACAAGCTCTTAGCAAATTATGTGTACTGGACATAACCTTGAATTCTTGGCCACTTTTACCATATTCATTAAACCATGCTAGTGAGAATCACATAAAGATGTAAAACAGTAAGGAAAAGTTTTGATTAGCATAACCCATCCCAAAAGTGATAGGTCCATATTGAATTTTGGATTGTGCAAATTTTAATACCTGCCTTCACACACATAATAAATTCAGAAATAACTCAACAGAAACATAATGGGTTGTTTCTACATTCCAATAGTTCAGTATATCAGGTTGGAATCTAATTGAATTTGTGAAGGATGGTACTTTAATAACTAATAAATTGAAGTCACACCTGGATCAAAAGTTCTGTTCTCAAAGTTGAGAAGTAAAATTTCATTCTTGAATTGTATTACTTCATTGATATAGGTTAAAAGTGCAACTCAGTGAAATGTAAAACTTACAGTTTTGCAACAGCTATAAACAATTCACCAAATAAGACAATAACTGATTGTAGTTCATTAGTATCTTTGTTTAACAAAAAATATTATTGTAAATTCTTTTTAGGCATTGATTATGTTCACTTGCAAACATCATTAAGTACAACATATCTGACATAAAAATAAAAGTATTCACTGATGAACTAAGCGATAGTGACTTTAGTTTTTCATAAAAGGACATACTAATGTAATAATTTCATGATTAATTATACATATGTGCTGCATATAAATGCATAATATTCCTGCTCAAAGAATATTATCTCCATCCCATTTTTTGTCTTACCTTCCATTTTTTGGGTAAATTCTATATCTTGTTAACGTAGGGTGATTCCATGTAAATATAATGATAGACATATCTATAACTTTGTGTACAGAAAATATCATTAATCCCAACAGACCATTTTTTCTTTCTTTCTTTCTAGCTAACTTGGACAAGAGTCTAAAAAGCAAGCTATTGATGAATACCAAATGGAGATTTATAAATTAAATAGCATTGTACGTGAAACAACCTTAAAAATGAATAAGTCATGTATGATTTACATACCACAGGTGATGATATTGTAAAGCGCATAGTTGACGAATAATAGTCATAGTTTGGTCCAGGTGAGATTTGAGAAACATATTTTGGAAGAGGCAGGAAATGTGGATTAAGCTCTTTGAGATGAACTGCTCCCTGACAAGAAAAGAAAAATTATCAGAATAAGAGGATCCAAAAGCACTATGAAATCATACTCTTGGCAAACCAATATTCAACCATGCATGATGACTACAAAATGAAGTTTGCATCCTTGTTAGCATCCACTGCATTATTAAAAAAAAAAAATTAGAATGCAACTCACACATGATTGTCAGATAATTACTTCCCCAATAACATAAGCTGCTAGGTCATTGGTCCAATAATGAATATCAAACTCTCATACTGCTTGCCATGTGGCACAGTGGGACCCATCTCGCACATGGAGAGACAGATAAAGCATTATCAAGTTCCAAGTGTTCTGAAAAACGAACCTAAGAAGCAATGCAATTTCAAAAACTATGAACTCTCCACATATTCAAAAGATATCATATTCCTCTCCATGAGCACCACATTAGGTTAGAGGTACTGCCACCGATGCCTTCCTATATCTTTCCTTAGGGCATCCTTTGTACCATGAAGAAGGTATCTCCTTAATGAGGCCAAAAAAGCTAATAGTAAAAGAGTGTCTACATATTATCCATTCTTAGCAGTTCTAGAAATAAAAAAATTCACTCACCAACAAAAGCTTACACAGCTTAAAAAGATAGTTACACAGCTTAAAAAGATATTAACAATGGAAATGATATTAATCAAGCAAAGCTTTCTAAAGTTATTAAGTTTAAATCATGATTTAGCAATTAGAATTCACCTTAGATTCTAGAATGTAAAAAGATCCATTCCCTTTCTCTAGCACTAGCAGCAAGCAACTTAAGTTAAAGAATCCATATTGGTTCGAACAATGATTCCAAATGGCTACATTTGCAACTAGAATAATTTCAAGAGTACTTCCACAAAAAGAGCATGAAGTAAAACAGCACCATATGGGAAGATGTATCTTAGCTTGAAAACAATAAAAAGTATTCATGATACAGAGGAATTAGGGAATAGCTGATATCATTAGAACGGTTTCAAAAGCCTACTCTATGCAACAACATTTTATTACCTCCCTGGTAGGCAGTGGTAGGGCAACTGAGCAAAGCTTGAACTTCCGACCTTCCCTTACGATAAGTACCAAGTGTGTGTCACAAAAGTCAACATCCTCAATGATTAATTCTCGGTCATCAATAAATACGTTCTGCAGTAGTTGAGAGAAGCCAGATGATCACTGAAAGCAATAACATGTTAAGTGAGAGTAACAGTTTTAATTCAAGCAAGAAAAATCATGCAGCCAAGAAAACCCCAATAGAAGTATGTGAACTACATATATACATGCATAAATATATTTGCCTTTATGGACATACATATGAAGCTTTATCATGAAAGCACTAACCTCCCATTTTCTAGGCGCAGAAATGTCGACAGGACTACAAAGAAGATAATGATAATCAACAGGTTGGCCCCCCTTGGCAGCGTCTGTAAAAAGGTAAAGAAACCCTTTATGGTGCTCAACTATGCAATGAGCCAGTGCCTCACATTCCCATACTAATGTCAGGCCAGACAATGGATCAGCTGCGTTTATCAAAAAGACCTACAAAAACAGCCACAGATATAAATCTTTACACATTACAAATAATAGTAGGTTAACAAAAGATTGATTATGAAGTGTCATTAAAGTGATACCTTGGAAGATTTAGTGGAGAACGTATTTACAGTCACAAAGCAGAAATCCTTGGTGTGTCTTATGTTTACATGAACATTCTCTGTAGGTTCTTCTAAAAGCAATACATCTTCTTCATTTGACCCAAACATGCTACAATATAACCTATTGAAAAGCAAAGAACATCAACTACAATTTCTTTGGAGGCAGACAATAGAAAATGCAAAGAAAATGATCCAAAAATCTGCCAATCACAAACCGATATGGCCTCTTATTGTGATCAGTAACTACATAAAGCAATGCCTGCCCCCCTTTTGCCCAAGCCAAAATTGAAACCCGGTCTGCTTGAGGCTTATTACATAGTGAGCCAAAATTCAAATCCCTCACAGATAACTTGAAATAATCGTTGTCTTTATCATACATAGTGTACGCAAGAAACCGGTGATCCGGTGACACTTCTGATAATTCCTCATAAGCAAAACCTATAAATTAATGCAAAAATCAAACAATACAAATAAAAAATACCCTTGAACTACAATGCAAATGGATAAATTGTAGTACCTCCGAATCGCTCAGCTTCTTGATTGTAATCAAGCAGTTTCTGCTCAATTCTCTTCCCTGAAGCAAAATCAAAGCCCGCAAAAGGAGATTTATGCGAAATGAACTCTTCATTTAAGCTCGCCAATCTACGACACAACACCGGGTACTGCTTCCCCTCTTCGACCCGCCGATAATACAACCTGCGGCAACCAACACCCACTTCCAAATAGTAAAAACAAACATTCAGATTTTGAAAGCAAACAAAAAATAATCAAATCAATTCTTGCTTTTAAAAAACATATAAAAATTTACCAGGGGCCCCAGCGGAGGGGAGGGGTGGAGAGGTCGGAGGCCATGCGGGAGGCCATTTCGGACTGGAGTTTGGACTGGAGGCGATCGGTGTCGGCCATGACGGCTTCTGTGTACTTCTCTTCTTGCTCCATGTAGACGTCCATGTGTCGCATTGCTACTTTGTCGTTGAGGCTCGACATCCAGCTGTAGGGGTCTTCCCAGGTGGTGTCGTGGAGAGTGAAAGTTTGGGGTTTTTGAGGGGGTTTGGGGGGTTTTGGAGGGGACGGTGAAGGTTGGGGTTTTTGGGGTTTGTAATGGGCGGACCGGAAGAGTGGAAGGGCTGTTGATGGGAGGCGGAGACACCGGTGCCGGTGGAGGGTCGCCAGAAGGTGGTGGCGCATTGTCGGAGAGGGGAGGGAAGAAAGAGGGGTTTGGCAATAGTCGAGCTTAGCGCCTAGGGTTTAACCGCTTGGCCTCGTTTGCCAATTTGAAATTTTAGTCTATTTATTATAATTTATGGCATCACTTTTTTTTCTTTTTCCTTTTTTTTTAACATATTTTTTTATAAAAAAAATTAAAAAATTATTAAAATAATATGTTTACAAATCGAGATAGATTAAAAATTAAAAAAATTATCGGTAAATCTCAATTTAGAGAATGTTGATCTATTTAGGCCAAGTTTGGCTAACCTAAAAAAGTGCACTTATTTCATCTTTTTATCTTTTTTGAGTCACATCAATCAACATCTCCTCTCTACTTTTTTTACACATAATACAATAAAAGTCAAAAAGTGCACTTATTTAGTCTTCCCAAACTTGGCCTTAGTCTTATATTTTTTCTTATGAAGCATTTGGTCATATTTAATTGACAAGGATTATTTCATTTGATTTGACATGTGTGAAGTTTACATATTTACCCTTTTGTGGAATTTGGTGTCTTTTTTTTTTGCTAATGTATAGTAGTGATGTTGAGGGTAATGTTTTACATTTCCATTTGTGTACATGGGTTGTGTTGAGTGATTTACGGTTGAGTTGTTTTGGAGGGCTGATGTTGTGTTTTACGACTAGTAAGCATTTTTCAGGATTGTTGGAAGTCTGTGGGGTTGATTGGTGTTTCCTATGCTAGCAGCTAATCTGGGTTTTTATGCGACGAGATAAGTGTTATTTAATGGGCAATTTTTATTTTTGTTTTAGGGTGTGGATTATTCTGAATTTTTTTTTTTGAGAGGGGAACCTGTACACGGCTGTGTGTTGTTTTTGGGGGGATTGTGTTCCATTGGGGATTGATGCTTTTCGATTAGGAGGTGCCCGTGAAATATTAAGATATTTGTTCGTTTTACAAGCATGGAGGTCACTATTTTATTATTGTGTACCTACGGAAGAACGAACGTTGTTGTTTGCCTTCATCAAGCCTTGACATTCGCGTAGTTAATGGAGGGGATATGTGGGAAATTTGATGGGTTGTCACCTGAAATGGTGTTATTATTCTTTGCTGTTCCCAAGAATAATAACTTCATCGTTGTTTGCGATGGGATATTCGGAACATGTTGTGTCTTGCCAAGTCTTTCGGCCTCTATCATATTGACGTACTTATTCAAAGACGTGATGTTATTGACGGTGTTAACAGTAGTGAGGGTATTGTCACAACGGAGGGTGGGAGCAGCCCTGGCAATTTTGCTTGTTTTCTCACTGCCAACCTTGTCGACGTAGACACCTTCACATGAGAACCACGTGTCCTTACAACAGACATTTTCTTGGGTGTTCGACACGGATTGTTACTTGCAACAAATTATACGAAACTGTTAATTACATTGGCCATGCAGTTCATTGTGTCAAAAACGTTACCAGCATAATCATAAATAAACATGTTAAAAATGAATTTTGCGTGACGTGGTCTAACGTGAACAATACCTAATCAAATAATGTCACCCGAACTAAATCACATACACAACACCGACCCGGACAAAAACAAGCTAGCATGGTGTAAGGCATCAAAAAAATTAACATGACAAAAGGAAAAATATTGTCACGTTTACTGTCATTGTTCACATACAGCTTTTGACATAATGCAAACCACCAACTCAAACAGATAAACAAGTGTGGTGAACTTGTTTTTTTCATTTAAAAAAAATAATAAACCGAGACTATATGCATGCATCAACATTTTTCTTTATCATGCACTAAACGAATAAACAACATCAGCATTCTACAAATGATACGACTGATTGTACACATGCTTTTTGTTACATTACAACCTCAACCTCACAAACAATGACAACCACACAAATAGAACCATAGCAACCAATTTCACCAGAGGCCTAACCAGAATCATATAATTTGCCATTACCTTTTTCAAATGTGGTACTTTTAATGTAGACAAACAACAACAAACATCCTAACAACCACAACATAGCAAGCAATTACATTTTAATGTTACTCATATGGAACTGTACAAGCATATATTTCTTTGACTTTGTTCGACACAACGTTCAATACACAACCTGCAATTCATATCATATCCTTAACACACGGTCTACTACATATCACATGGTCATGTTGTACTCCACACATTATAGTCAAACCATGACACTTACGTATCGTGCAATGCGACATTAACACACAGTGGAACACCATACTATAGTAAACACACTTTGGTAGCGTTTGGTAGAGTTTTCTAAATATGATTTGAGAATAGGAGTTATATTTTGAATTTGTGAGTTTTGGAATTATGATTTGAGTGTAGAAAATTTGTTTGGTTATAATTTTTGAATAGAGTGTTGAATTGAGTTTTGAGTTGAGTGTGGAATTGAATTTTAAAAGTTTGATGTAACATATGAAATAAGAAAATTTGTTTGGTTATGAGTTTTGAAAAGAGTTTTCAAAACTTAATTCAAAAAGCTATAACTCATAATTAAACACACAATTCAAAACCCAATTAAAATTTTTGATCGACAGTCATAACCAAACTCTTTTTTAAATTCAATTCAAAAAATTAATTATTAAAATAAATTTAAAAATAAAAACATTTTGTATTGAAAATATTATAAATAAAATAATTTGAATGTCACAATAAATATTCAATTACTGATCAAACCAAACTTATGATTGTATATTTGATTCAAATTATATTTTTTTCTAATATTTTTTAGTTCAATTTTTTTATATTTTTAATAATTACTGTTATTAAAAATATACTAGGTATTATATCATTATTATCAAATAAATGACCACAAAATTTATCAATATTATATATATTACAAGTCAAACAAAAATTAAGATATCATTTGATTAATATTTACGCAAAATTTAAAATATCATAAAAAATCCGTGAACCTGTAACGTCTGAAGATGTATTATTGTGCCTTACCTATGAACCTGTATCGTCTGAAGATGTATTATTGTGCCCACTTGATTGATATGTGAAGGCATTGAAATGACCAAATAGCCCCTGTGTTATGGAATGCAAAATTGATATGTTAGTCAAAAATAAAAAGTACAAAATCGCAATTTCACTCTTGTGCAATGGCTCAGTTGGTCAATTTCTAATATTAAAAAAATAAAAATAAAAAACTCAGCTATAGTTTTTTTTTTGGCCATTTGTTTGACTGAGGCTTTACATCAGAGAGCACATCCACAAACTTCACTTCACAATTTCAATAACTTATTCACCATCTACATTCTAACTTCATTACTGCACCACTTTCAGCAATTTCTTCACCATCTTCATTTACCTTCATTATTCAAATAATGGCAATACAACCAAACTACCTACCTCAATTAATTTCACAAATTCAGTCCATACCTACGCCAATTAATTTCACAAATCCAGTGTATATATTTAAAACTCATATTCGTGTAAAATAAGAGAGAAAGAGCTTTGATCAGAGGTTCACAACAACAGAGCTTCATAATTTCAGCGCTACAAAAGAGGAACCGAAAATTCAGCCAAACCGGTTGACCGGGAGGTCCACCGGTGGGTCATCCGGGCGGTCAACCTGTGTGTCATCCTACCGGTTAATCGACTGCCTGTTCCAGCTTCCAGCAAGACCCAACCCGAGGCTGAGCTTTGGCTATCCTGTTTGCTTACCTTTTGGACACCATTTCTTGATAGTAGCAGTCAAAACCTTCTATACATTTTTCTTACCTTTTGTTATTCTTTTGCTTACCTTCATAATTCATGCCGAGAACAAAAAGAGCCAGACCAGAGCATAGCAAAACCTCTAACCCTCCACCACGCCAATAACAGCAACAGCAGATTTATCCAACTATTGATTTTCTCACATACAATCATGAACAAGCTTTTCCAAATTTTTTGAATCGACCAATTGTTATCGAGAGAAGGGTAAATCTTCCTTCTCAATATGCTCTTCTGTTGGTTGCCAGACTAGAGACGATGGAGTGGCTACCTTTAATCAATTTACCACAAAAGGTATATCCATGTCTTGTGTATTTATTTTACCTTCACTTGAGACCTACTAAGGGAGAAGTTTGAGAGAATAGTCTGTCATCTTATATCAAAAGTAAAATAATCACACTGAACAGCCACACTTTGGCACAAATTATTGGGGTTGAGAAGGGGGGTTTGCAAATTCATTTTCAAAGTGAGTCTGACCTGGGTAACATTGTTGGTGATATAAGTGAAGTTTATACTATAATTTATACCAACCGATTTACCGACAGTAATTTACATGCAAGACATTTGAAACCCCACCTTCGTATTCTCTATCGATGGATTGTCAAAAATGTCACTTCAAAAAGAGGACATTTTGATATTTTCCAATTTATAATGCTTATTTGTTATATTGTTTTGAAGTTAAATAAAAATTGGATCTATGCTACATACTGCTGAAGGAAATGGTGGCTGCAAATCTTGGTACTCTCAATGGCCGGTCACTACTTTTTGGAGCTTTGTTAACTAAAATTTTCAAAGCTTGTCATGTCAGACTTGTAGGTGAAGCAGAGATGAAAATCACCTTACCGATTTTAGAGTATACACTAACCCGAGCTGGTGGCGCTGAAAATTTATTGGGAGCTATTAATGTTGCAAATGCACTAATAGATGACACTCTTGAAGACCCCAATGACAATGTCATGCCACAAAATGAACAACCCCAATACTAAACTGATTATTTGGTGATGGAACAAGAACGAAACAATCAGCGTGTTCAACGGAAACAACAAATGGCTAATCAGTTCAATGCATTGGGCAATCAGTTTGATGCATTTGCCGCTGCTCAAAACTCACTAATTCAACAATTTGGTGAGTTTCGTCTGGAAACTGAAAGACGTGATGAAGTGACAAACAATCGCATTGATCAAATTGACCATCGAGTCAGTCAGGTCTATCATCACTATTTCCCTCCACTTCCACCACCTCTTGACAATGACACTTAACTTGTTTGGATGAGCAATTAAATGGTTGACGCATGTTGTGGTTTTTATTTGTGTTACAAATGTACTAGTATTTTCTGTTCTTTCTTTATTCTTTCCTCTTCTTTTTTTTTTTCTTCTAAATTTTTTGGTTCATGGATGTAAGCACCATTTGTTTCTGTAATTTTTGTGTTTTTTTGTTTTTTGTATAATTTACTGCAATTGTTTTTCTAAAATGATGCACCTATTTGTTTATTTCTATTATTGATGCAACTGCAATTTTTTTATTTATTTAGGAAATGTCAAATACAAATGTTATTTTGTGTGAATGTTAACAAAAGAATAAAAAGAAAGAAAAAACAATTCTAATTAAATTTTGATTGTGTTATAATATAGATTTAATGATGTGTTAAAAAGGATTGTTGCCACATTTTTTATTTGATATGAAAGATAGAATTAAAATAGATTGATGAGTGTAATTTATCTTTAAAAAACATTAAGTCAAATAATAGATAGATATGACCCGTGTGTAGGCACCCATTCCATGTGGGTGATTGTGTTATTTGTAGTAATTATAAACTCACTTTGCATTTTCTCATCTCCAGAGACATACAGAGACGGAGACAGAGACAGAGACCTACAGAATGTATCTTTAAATAAAAATTAAGTCGAAAAATAGAATTAAAAAAGATTGATGATATGGCTCTATACAATTTTTATACGTGTGTAACCATCATGATTCCTCAACTTCGTATTTGTAAAAGTTCCATTTTATTTGTCCTAATTTTAAAATAAAAAAGCTTAACAATTCCTTACCTTTTTTTTTAGTACTATTTACAATTAATGTCAAATCTAATTAATTTTTTTTTTGACAAAAAAAGAAAAAAATTGGAGAATTTAATTCCGGAAAAAATTGTCACACCGATATAATTTCGGAAAATATGAGCAAAGCAATTTAAGCACAACTATTTGAATCACACCACTATCGAAGGCAAATATAATGACGGTATTATTGTACTATAATGAGGAGTGACACAAAAAAATAGACAATTTCATTTTAAAACAAAGCTCTTTTAAAGAGTATGGTTCAAACTACAATTGCATTTTACACATTATAAATATACAGACGAATTTAATAATATATACAATACAACCAAATTCACATTTATTTCTTCATATCACAAATCTACCCATGGCCAATATGATTTTCCTATATAGCAGTAGCAATTGCATCTCTCAAATGTTGATGGTTAAATAATTCCTTGGGTCCAGAATAATGACGACCATGAAACTTTTACAAGTGATGGCGTTGGGAACGAAATGGGGCAAGAAATCCAGGCATGTTCGTGAACCCGGCAACCTCTAAATAATACTTGCCTACATTTAAATAATGTTTGCAATGATCTGTCAAATACATGTACACAAATATCAACATTTAAGAAAGTACAGTGTGTTATTTGGTGACACTTACCATGGGGTAGGTGTGGAAAATATAGATCAGCTCTTGTAATTGAGTCAACTAAAATTACGTTGTCGTGGGCGCATCCTTCCCATCCTGAATTGATAAATGTGAAGAACATGTCGAAGTTGCAAGCTGTGAGTACATTTTGTAATACTGTAGCTTTGCGACCACGGAATGTATTCTGTCTTGAGGCAGGGACCCACGTATCCACCAATGTACCATCGATGGTATTGACACAATCCTACTTGAAATATATTAGCTTGACATTAAACGCGAAACAAACTTAGATATTACTTTCAAAACATAGCAAAAAAATTCCTTCATTAATCACTACAATAAAAAAGGGTTTTTACGGCGCGCAATGCATGCCATAAAAACCCTTCTACGATGTGCAACGACACGTCATATTATGACTAGTCGTAGAAAATCATTCACTTTCAATGACATGCTTCGTACGTCGTTAAAAGCTATTTAACGGCATATTTTGTGCGTCATTGTTACTTTTTCTATGACATACAATAGCACATTGTTAAAAACTATTTAACGGCAGATTTTGTGCGTCATTGTTACTTTTTCTATGACCACTTTTGCATGCCGTTATTTAGTGGGACAAATAACGGCGCTGATTGTGTGCCATAAAATATATAATACAACAACTTGCTCAGCCTGCCGTAGATAAGTAGAACATACCACGACATACATGGAATGCTATGGAATATTTCATATAATGACCTAATTTGCTTAATGTAGAATGTGCATTTTTTTTTATTTTTTATTTTTAATTCAGCAGGTTCTATTTGGCTTGTTTTGTACAATCTAATATTACAAACAAGCTTCACAAAATATCAATCAACCACGACAATATTATTTCAACCATAAAAAATAAACTATATCTATAAATTATAAACATTTAAAAATTGTCAATATATACATTCCAAACATTCAAAACCTAACTGCAAGTTCAAAACATCCAAAAGGACTATTCTTTACGTTCTAAATTATCCAAAAAGTTATAAACCATCCAAAACTATACATATAAAGTTTGTAAACATTACCCAAAACTATTCAAAAATTATGGAAATCTATTCATCAAAGTCCTCAAAAACTATCCATAGATGTTAGTTTTACTCAAAGTCAAAGCTAATGAAATGGGTTGGCCAAGCAACAGTGCTTCCAATAGCATCCTCAAGCACAAACATCTCACGATTAGAGCGAAACAATGGCGCATTGACTATGACATGGTTAACCCATACTTTCCAACACCCAGGGCCAAGAGGCACGTGATGTACCAATGCTTTAGAATCTGTTGATGCAATTGTGCCTTCCGCAACCACCACTGTTGTTCCATCCCAATTCAACAATTTGCATTTGGCATTGTCCAAGGATCCGCCATTCCTAGTTTCATTTGCGTCATGCAACTACCATGAAAGCAATACATAAGATAAGCTAATGAATTGAAGATAAAATTAAAGTAATTATTAATGCCATATAAAATTTACCCAAATATCTTCATCGTCTTCATTGTTTTCGTTACCCTAAAAAAAATGTAATATAATATCAAGTTATATTTGTTTATCCAAATTTTGTAAACGATATGGGATGTATATGAAAATTTGACAAAAGCTCTTGAGTAGAAAAGCAAGCAAGCAAACAAAAGCAGAAGCACGAGAAAAATGAAAATGAGTAAATTAATAATACCATACAAAATTTATCCAAATATTTTGTTACGAGTGCATCCTACGTTCACCACCTCCGTGCACCCTATGTTCACCTCTACTGTTTTCCTCACCCTAAAAAAATTGTAATATAATGGCAAGAAGCATTTGTTTACTTAAATTTAGAATCTTAATGTAATCCATATGCAAAATGATAAGCTTGAGTAGAAAAGTAAGCAAGCAAAAGTACAGGCATGAGAAATGTGCAAGTTTACCTGGGTTTCTCCATGTGAGTGTCCGTTTGCCCCTTTGCTTGGCTCCTACAAGTATTAATCAATTTTTTTATTTTTACAAACTTTGTGAAATATCCTTATATCTAAGATGGGAAGTAACAAAGTTAAAAAACAGTTAAACTTCATAGGAAGACAAATTTGACCTCATATATTGTGACATTGTTCATTTTTTTTTTCTTAACCTCATTTTGCTTTTTTCCTTTTAACATTTCAGCTTTCATCTCACGGAGTTCTTGTTCTAAGAGCAGTAAATTTTCATTTAGTTGTCTCATAATTTGATTTTGCCATGCTTGTGCATCAACTTTCGATGGCAATGCTCCAAATCCAAGCCCTCTTACACTACCACGCCGTTGTGGACCAAATGCTTGAACAATTGCATCATCTTTGATAGACATTGACCCTTTTTTCTGTAGAAGGCTTGTGAAACTCTTAAACCTTATTTTGCAATATATAGCATTTATGATAAGGAACCCAAGTCTGCTAACTACAAAAACAGATGCAAAACTCACCTATGAGTTACTTCATAAACTGAAAGGAAACACCACCCCTATTCTTTTTATTGAGCATATTAGGGCATGTTGCTCATGGTAATGCTCAGTTCAAGTCTCAAGAAAACAATAACACTAATATTTCTTCTCCAATCAAATTCAAAAACCCAAAATCCATAGTTTGTATTGATATCCAAAGAATAAGAAGAGGAAGAGGATGTACCAACTTTGCTAACTACAAAAACAGGTACAAAACTCACCTCTGAGTTACTTCACCACAATAAGACAATTATCAAACAAATTGAAAAATGAAGTAACATCACAAGCACAACTTCATAGGTTTTGTTAAAGACAAACTGGACCTCTATATATCAAAAAAAAAAAAGAAGGGCAAATTACACAAATAGTCCCTATAGCTTGGGGCTTGTGTCACTTTGGTCCCTGACTTTTCAATTGTGACACATTTGATCTTGAATTTTGAATCTTATTCTAAACAAGGACAATTGAATATATAATTAGATTTTTCAAGGGTAAAATTGTCAATTTAATAAAATATAAACTAATTTGATAAAAATAAATGTCAAACAAATATTTTTGAATTTTTAAAAATTATTTCTACCTACTAAAAATAAAATTATGTAAAATTGATAAATCTTTTAGACATTTATTTTTTTTTACCAAATTAATTTTTATTATGTGTTTGGATGATGATCATATAAAATTAATTTAAAAAAATTAATCATGTAATTTTTATTAATTTTACATAATTTTATCATTGGTGGATAAAAATAATTTTAAAAAAATTAAAAACATTTTTTTGACATTTATTTTTGTCAAATTAGTTTATATTTTATCAAATTGACGATTTTACCCTTAAAAAATCTAATAATATTTTCAATTGTCCTTATTTGGAATAAAATTCAAAATTCAGGGTCAAATGTGTCACAATTGAAAAGTCAGGGACCAAAGTGACACAAGTCTCAAACTATAGGGACTATTAGTGTAATTAACCCAAAAAAAAAAAGTAAAACAAACTGGGAATTTGTTCAACATCTATACCAAAACAAAACAGCACAGCAACTGCAGCCCAAACAAAACAACACAACAGACATCTTTCAATTGTAAAGCAATTGTAAAGTAACAATCAACAATCTTTCAATTGAATTGAATGAAATCACAAGCTTTTATAACATATTAAGCTAATTCATAACACTGCTTCCTAAAGCACTTCATTAACAGGTTTCCTCTTCTGTCTTGTATGTCCTTTGATCCAAACATCCACTCTAGATATGGAATCTGGGTCTTGGCTTTGATTTTTCTGGAAAAGAAATATAAATAAATAAATAAATAAAACATAGTACAAAATTAGAAGCAACAAAATCAAAATGCTTTCGAAATAAATGTCGTCTATATTGCCAAACTTACCATGTCTTCCTCTAGTCGTGTATAGCCTTTTCTACTCATCATGTGTAACACTTTCCACTTTGCTCTCATCTCTTTGAATTTTTCACTCTTTTCCTGAGTGTAAACATTTGAAATGCCCACATTTTTTAAGAATTTGTAATCTTTATCTTAATTGTTATGAAAAGAAATAAGCTTCTACATAAAACTGTTATGAAAAAAAACTTACAATGAAGCTTTTTGAAAGTCGATTTTTCATAAATGCCTTCCATTCATCCATTCTAATCTTATCAGGTTTGGTAAGGGCAATATTACATGCCAAATGACCTTTACCTGTTGCAGCGAGAGTTCTTACTTTTCTTGATAGTTCAGACTTGTAATTGCGCCATAATTTTGCGAACTTTTGCATCACATGTGTCTTGTGGATATCATGTATTTTGTATCTAAGCTGCATTTTCATATAACCAAACATTTAGTATTACAAGAGGGGGAAAAATAATGAATTTTTGTAGGGAAAAATAATGAATTTTTGTATGAAATTTAACTGCATAAACATGCTACCTTCACACAAGCCCATAGCTTATCTTTAATCTCATCTGGAACTTCAGACCAATAATCTATATTAATTGGCACCATCTCCCGGGCTAAGATGCCTTCCAAGGTTGATAAGTGCACTGATTCTTGTCCTATCCGTTGGTTCCTTTCATTGAAGTCGATCTCATGACACTTTTGTTTGCCTTTGTCATGCATCTTTAACTTTGACGGCCTCCTAGTTTTCTTCTTTGGTTGTTGACCAGAGTTAGTTACTCCATCTGCATTTGGTGATTCAATTTGTCGAGTATTGGAACCTACATCTGAAATTCTAATGGGTCCATCACTTCTATTATCCATTGTGGCAGCAACAATAGCTTCTTGCTCTTTCCTATGTCTTTTTGCTGCCTTTTTAGAACTCTTTATGACACATGAAAAAAATAAAAATAAGGCAGCCAATAATTGGTTAAAAATGTGTACCCAAAATAAATAAATTAGAAAAAAAAAACACTTGTTTGAAAGTTACCTCTGCACACATTGTTGGTTGACAACTTCAATTACTAAATCCTTAGAAAAGAATTCCACCTACAAAAATGAAAGAACAAGACCAAGTTAAGTAATATTTTTTATATGAGATACAAGTATATGAAAGTGTTTTGTTAAAGGGGAAAAAAAAACTACTAATTAATTTCATACATAGCACAAATATCACATAGTGAAAAAGTGATTCTTAAACATCAATCACAATAGAACACAAGTACTTATAATGTTATTTTACTTCATTACTAGGTCAACAAAACATAAAGAGCAACTCATTCATTACGCAACACTTCCACACCCTCACAATCACTCCTTACATAGAACTCATCGTCATCACTATTAGCCATTTCAAGCCTAGCTATATCGACATGTTCACATGGCATGTAAGCATCATCATCATACATTTCAAAATCATGAAAACCTCTTCGGGGTGTTGTTAGTACAACTTCCCAACTGGATGTATCATTATCTCTTAAATAAAACACTTGTTTTGCTTGTGACGCTAGAATGAACTGATCTCTCTCAAATTGATGTCTGCCATGTTGTAAGTTAACCAAAGTAAATCCATTTTCAACTTTGACACCATTTCCAGTAGCTGCCCAATCACATTTAAATAAAGGGACTTGGAATTTATAATAGTCCAACAAAATAATCTCTTTAGTAACCCCATAAAAAGAGATTTTTCTCACAACTTGTGTGGTATCTCTCTCACTAGCTCTACAAAGAGTTTCTGCTTCGATGGAAATACCACTATTTTGTGTAGCCCTCTCAACATTGGTTGTATGAAAGCGATGGCCATTAATGACATAACCCAAGTATGACATTACATCATTTCTTGGGCCAACTGCAAGCCATTTCAATGTATTCGACACCTCACTACCACAATAATTGATCTTCTCTTTAAACCATTGACAAAAAGTATCCATTTGTTTAGAATGTAGTAATGCAGCATCCCTCAATAAACGCTTATCAGAATGCTTAAGCTCCTCCGCATGCATCCCAATAAGAAAGTAAAATGGTAAGAACCCACCATTCTTTGAATAGTCAACTACAAAAGAGTATTTAACTCATCATACTTACTTTAGATAAGGTTGGACTTCTGCACTGTTTATCAGCACACATCGATGAGCAATTTGCAACACATTATCTGGTATCGCTATTGATTTTCCGGAAGTAATTGGGTGTCCTTCTAATATTGTGTCACTTTCAAACTCTATATTGCGATTATGTCGACCACCTATTTCAGCTGCTTTCTTCATATACCCATTACAAAATTGTTGGACCTCTTCAGTGAGATAGCATTCTGCTATGCATCCCTCAGGTCTTGCTCGGTTTTTAACATAACCTTTGCGTATTTTCATGTATCTAAACAACAATAAAATTCAGCTTAACAACTTTTTTAGAAGTTTATTTGTGTTAGAGAAAAAACAATACTTATATTTAAAATATGATATAGACTCACCTTTTAAATGGGTACATCCAACGAAACTGCACTGGCCCACATAAGTGAGCTTCTCGCCCTATATGAATTGTTAAGTGTACCATAATATCAAAAAATGTTGGAGGGAAGAATCTTTCTAACATACATAATGTCTCAGTAACATCATTTTCAAGTTGTTCTATCTTATTCCTATAAATTACCCTTTGACATAATTGATTGAAAAAAGAGCACATTCGAAATATGGCATTCCTTGGTCCTTTTGGCAAAAGCCCTCTTAATACGACTGACAACAATTGTTGAAACAGGACGTGACAATCATGTAACTTGAGTCCAACTAACTTGCATTCTTGTAATGAAATACAATTAGCAACATTTGGGCTATAACCATTAGGCAACTTCAAATCTTGTAGCCTAGAACAAAAAATCTTCTTCTCATCTTTTGAAAGTGTATGTGATGCTGGTAGCAAGTAAAAATGGGATGCTGGTGGCAAGTAAAAATGGGATCCTTTATCCTCTGCATGCAATTCACTTCTAATTCCCATTTCTGCCAAATCTTTACGAGCCTTAAGATTATCCTTTGATTTCCCCTTAACATTTAAAAGTGTGCATAAAAAACTTTCACAAACATTTTTCTCGATGTGCATCACATCCAAGTTATCATGTAAAAGCAATGCTTGCAACATCAACAAAAGATTTATTATTTAAAAAATTAGAAGAAAAAGTTTAACTAAGACTAACGATAGACAAAAGAATATGAAATCCTACTTTCCAAGGACTTACATTCCAATATGGTAGATTAAAAAATGTGGACTTCTTCTTCCATGGTTGGACGCAATCTGACTCTTTTTGGTCGTCCTTCTTTTTGGTTTGGGCCCTTTTTCTTTTCCTTTCCTGTGTAGTTTTTCCCCAAGTAGTTTCAATGTCCCTTACTGTATCTAACACATCAGATCCAATCAATGGTTTAGGTTTCCCCTAAGTTCTTGTTTTCCATCAAACCAACTTCTTTTCATTCGAAATGGATGATCCGGAGATAGAAATCGCCCGTGGCCTATGTATACTGTCTTCTTACTGTGATTCATCCACTACGAGCATATATTAATGCTATATACAGGACATACAACTTTCCCTTTTGTGGCACATCCAGCTAAGTTCCCATAAGCTGGAAAATCATTTATTGTTCACATCAACATAGCATTTAAATTAAACATAGACTTGCTGGCTGCGTCATACACCTCCACACTATTATTCCATAATTCTTGTAGGTCTTCTATAAGTGGCTGTAGATACACATCTATGTCATTTCTTAGTTGCTTTGGTCCCGGTATAAGTAATGTCAACATTATATTTTCCTTTGCTATGCATAACCATGGAGGGAGATTATAAGTCACTAACATCACTGGCCAACAACTATACGTTGAGCTAAGATTTGCAAAGGGATTGAATCCATCTATTGCAAGACCAAGTCGAAGGTTTTGTGGATCCGATGCAAAAAGAGGGCCACTTGTGATCAATTGCATCCCATGCCAACGAATCAATTGGATGTCGCATCTTTCCATCTTGACTTTTGTGAGTGGAACGCCAAGTTAATTGTTCTACTTTTTCTTGTGACCTGAACATTCTTCCAAATCTTGGAATTATTGAAAAATAACGCAACACCTTCGCTGGAATCCCCTTTTTAATCTTCTTAGTTCGCTTATGTACTTTCGAACATGAACAATTGCATTTCGGGCATGCCTCCATATGCTGTAAATCTTTTCTAAATAAACAACAATCATTGACACAAGCATGTATTTTGTCATACCCAAGATCAAATGCTTTTAGCAACTTCTTTGTTGAATATATAGATTGCACAAGTGTGTTACCTTCTGGTAGCATGTTATACACTAATCTCAAATTTTCATCAAAACTCTTGTCAGATGCCCTATGCACAACTTTATGCTTGTTTAAAGCGACAATTGCTGAGAACTTAGTGTACTTTGTACAACCTGGATATAAGGAGTTTCAGCATCTTCTAATGCTTGTGTGAACTCCCTCTCTCTACTTTCATTTCTAGGTTGCGAAAAATCATTGTGTGCACAAACATCTCTAAACAGCCTATATGTCTCCGGAATTTTGACATTGTCCTGAACTTCTACAGATTCACTTAGTCATTCCCCATGAAGAACCCATGACGTATATTTAGGATCCATCCCTACCATGACCAAATGCTCAAAAATAGTATCACAATGTTGTTGTGATAGGTTTCGATAACTTCCACAAGGGCATATGATCATATCAGTATTCCTTGAATTTTCTTTAGCCATGTTGACAAATTTTCTCGTTCCGTCCACATACTCATTCAATACTTTGAAAACTTTAAATTATTATTAATTCCATCCAGACAAAATGAGTAACTTAACATTTGAAAACATGTTTATGGTTGTGTTTAGAAATAAACCTTGGAAAATGTACCCATGTTTTGTCCATCTTGAACTTCCCATTTGCTAACAAATTGCATCGACAAAAACTACTAAAATTAGTTACATGCATCAATACTCAAAATGATTAACAAATACACTAAGATGATATGTTAGAGTTTCAAATAATCTAGAATCTAGAATTGTAATCAAATATCATTAAATTCTGGAAATATCAAGTACGTAACAAACAATTGAATATCAATTTTGGTGTTTGGTAGGTAACTTAGTAACATACTAGATGACAACTAGATAATTATTCTGTGAAAAGTTCAGCAAACTTTAGGCAAATAAAAAAAGTATACCTTGTAAACTCGAAATTGCTTGATTCCTTCCTTCTCCTAGATCGAAATAATTATTTTCGCTCTTTCACAAGGAGGCTTTGACAGCTGGTCAGCAGCACTTTGAAAAAACTGCTACACAGGGCTAGAGCAAATTGTTCCCAGGAAAAGAAAAGTGATGAGAGTGATAACAATGCTGCAGCAAATCAATCTAGACCCGATGATAAATTTTTTGAATCTACTAAGAACTCCAGGGAGATACTAGCAAATGATTTGCTCACTAATTCAAAGTAGAGTTTAAAGACAAGAAGAAAATAAAAAGAGTTTCTGATTCTCCTCATCAAACTAAAGATAAATCAGATTTGTTGCCAATGGCTATTGAAGATAAGAACAATCAGATTTGTTGCCAATGGAACCTTCTTATTTGTTTCTAGAAAGAATTGAAGTTGATGACCATTATATTAAATTATAATATAAGATATTGTTGGGTGCAAAGGTGTAATCATTTTCAATGACCATGTTAAATTGTTATATTTTGTAATGATACTAAATCCTGTAAGCCTCAGCTTCGCACTTTTTCAGCTAAAATCATGAACCAGCTGCCCCATAACACATGGAGAATTCTCAAATTGGATAGACTGGGTTCACTTAACATTAGACTAAACAAGAAACAATGTGCATTTAATGTTTTCATCTTTGTTACTCTTGGGCTTTGACACTTCAGTTTTTAATTTATAAATTTGTTTTCTATACCATTCATATTGTTGTAAAATAATTCATGGTAAATAATCTTCTACGGAATGACAGAAGTAAGAATAAATTGCTGCTTAAACAATGTCTATAGAAAAAAACGAAGGCATGTTTGATTGCCAGATTGGATACCTTGAAATTGTGATCAGGATTAGGGAGGATGAGTAATACCATAGGATTATAGTTTTGCTGCTTTCAACACCAATTCAAAAAAAATAATAATAATAATCCTTGATTACTCTTTTTACCACTTTGTTGCTTTTGACTCTAGAATCTCTAACATGGTTTAAGTAAAATACATGTTTGATTGTGATCATCTCTGTTGTGATGCAACTGCTTGTTAGTAGTCCTAGAATCTGATTCAAAATAATTCATTAATTATTCTTTTCCTAAATCATTCCCTTATTTTCCTGTATTGTTTATTTGTATTTCTGGGAATACATATGGAGTTTTCTTAATTTAATCTCCATGTCTTAATTCAGAGGTGACAGACTTTTATCTTTTGGCAGCAATCAATGAGCCTCCACTACTTTTCCTCCAATAAAAGATGATGAAAGCTGTCACTCATTGTCTAGACAATAATATGTTATTGTAAATTTATAAGACAAACATATAGGCATATCTTGAATCAGGGAAAAAACCTCCTATCATTTAAAATTTTTGCTGGTATCTCGTCTTGGTTACGTGGTTTGATAACCGTTGATGCAAGCTTGCACAGTGCTCATATAATGATTTTAATGTGCCGACAAATAGTTTCAGTGGAGTGTTGAAATCTATCGGCCAGTAGTCTATGCCGATCATTTTGTGCGAATGTGTACAAAAAAAAATGGCAAGCGATTCCTTGACACTGATATACATATGTTCAGTTTCGACAAAGCCATTTTGAAGTAAGGTGTCTTTCAATAAAATGAATGTTTGGGCATCCATTCGCATGATGTCCATCATTGTTTTAGGATGGCCATTTAATAAACTGAAGATGTAATCATCACCTTTGAATGGACAAGTTCGTTGTGGTCATCTGCTGGTTGACGCATTCATATGTTCATTCATGAAAGCAATCATCAAAAGTCCATAAAATCTTCGATAACCTCATCCTTCTCTGATGAGCCTACCATTGCATTGTTTTCTGTGTTGGATGACATATTGTTTCGACTACATGACAATAAAAGCATAATTATAATAAATTATTAACAACATGACAACTGTTACCATTATTGGTGAAACTAAAATTAAAAGTTGCAACAGAAATAAGAAAACGGACATGAATGAACGCAAAAGAATAAAATCACATCTAACTATAAAATGAAAACAGTGTCAGAAAAATATACAAATAAACATATAAACAAAAGCTTAGACAAATAAACATAAAAAAGAGCATGCGATCAAGTGCTAACAATAAAGAATAAAAAGAAAACACAAATCATCAAATCATGTTGCACAATCACGACGAGAACCGCAAACTCCATCTAGGCACAACTTCTCCCTTGACTACAAAGCTAGGATCATAGCTAGGCGCATATGCATAGGATTACGTATAAAAAACCTCTGCCACTTCTTGTCTTTGAATAGTGTCAGTGCCCTAACGTACTAGACCGATGGTATGTCCCCAAGCTCTAGCAGGGCATCTTGACATGTATCAAGGGAATAGTCATCACCACTTGCACTTATAGCCTCCATGTCTGTTGATCGTGTACGGGACTGTTCCATTTTTGCCTAAACGTAGGTAGTGAAAGCTGCGCAGACATCATCAAAGCCACTTGACCGGGACCTTTTAGAACGACCACTATCAGTTTGGCTATTTGAAAGGCCCCGCTTGTGACTTTTGCCCTTCGATGATTCCATGTACTTATCGCCGAATGAGTCAACAGCAATGGCTTCAGCCGCATTACTCCCACTAACTCCAGGCGACCAAAATTTATTAAGCATTTCATCCTCTTCATTAGAGTCAGGGGCTCCTTGTGTGGATGCACAGGCCAATGCCTCTGTGGCACAGCAGTTTTCAACAATTTCGGTCATTTCTTGAAAATACTCAAATTCTTTTGTTCTGAATTTCTTTACGTTTTTTGTTGTCTACATCAATTGAAAATTTTGAAAATAAGTGTATTGTATGTGTGATAAAATTTTACAAAAAAAAATTGAAAAGGGTACAGGTTAATTCAATACCTTATCCCAAAAATCATCAGGTGTAATAACCGTTCCTAAAATGGGATCCCTTCCCAGACCGGCCTGTGCCTGCAGTCGCTTGAAAGTTTGGTAATCAGCTTTTAGTCGCTGATATTTTTGTCACACCTGTTTTGGTGTGTATCAGAACCCATATAGATTTTGCAACTCAGTTGCAAAATGATTCCAATGTCTAACTGTCCATACAGTATTACGACCATTTGTTTGATTTTTTTGTACCTCTTCTCTCAACATATTTCTTAGCTTAATTTCAATTCTGGAGCTCCATATTATTGTGTCCTGATTATCATCTAAATTGTTGCCATCCATCTAACAACACATAATTCATATATAAACTAATCTTAAGTGGATATTAAAAAACAACAACATAAGTCTTGTATATTTATTTTATCATATAACTTCTGTTTCCATAGTTAATGTAAGAATCATCTACAATTAACAATTATGTTTCAATTGGAATAAAAGAAAAATAAGAATCAGCGTTGGGAAAAACAGATAAACAAGAAAAAGTAGAATATTAATTGCAACAAGTTTGTGAAGGAGTGTTTTATATGAAGTGTACGCCATATACAATAAGCAGAAGGAGAGCAGAAGAAGCAAAGAAGCATCAAAGGGGTCGACCCAGAGCTGGGAAATGTGCAATGGAGGTCGACTGGCTGGTCAACCGGCCGGAAGACTGAGGGGACAACTGGCCAGTTGTCCTGGCAATTGACTAGTGCGTTTGGACAGATCAAAACCCATTTCTACTATTCCATGGCAGAAGGATATACGTACCAAAGTAGTCGGAGTGGAATAGTTGTCACCGGTGACGGAATGGGTAGAGACGATGGATGTGCGCTTCTTCGGTAGGCGTCTGATTTGAGAATACGCTTCACAAATTTGGCCCGAGAGAAATAAATTTGGGGATGAATTTGGGAAATAAGCAGATTCGAGGATGAAGCAAAAAATTAGCGAGTTGTATATACAACCCATATATATTTTGACAGAAATTTGTGATTTACTTTACCTCGTTCTTGTCGTTGATTCGTTGCTTGAAGGGTGAATCTTCCACAACGCACAAACTGAAATTTAGTTGATTTGTGGGAGCTGGTGGATGCGAATTTATGGGTAGGAAGGGGGTTTATGGTTTTGGTTTAGATTTGAAGGTCACAATTCGGTTCAGAGAGAGAAGAGGACTCGTGAAGAATCTTTAGTTTTGATATTTCAAAGAGACAAAGATGACCCGTGAAGAATCTTCAGCTGTGATATTCAGCTTTCAATTCCTTTGCATGTGAAGTTTTTCAAAAATGAAGAAGTCTGTGATCTTTAGCTTTAAATTTCAGAGCACGTGAAGCTTTTAAAAAATGGAGAAGACGGAAGAGAGTACGTTTGGAAGGTTTTCAGAGTGGAGAAGATGAACGGAGAAATCTTCCAAACAGGGAGTAGAGTTGCATTTTGAAATATGTGGTGAAATTATATTTTGAAAACTGTAAACAAATGTCAAACGCAAATAAAAGGGTGGAATTATATTTGGAGAATACAACCAAACACAGCCTTTAATTTTCACACTATGTAATTCCACATTAAAACGGGATTAACAAACACTCGAAAATATTGCACCACATTTGCCAACGTAGTTGCAAAATTAACATGCACAAACATTTATCAACTAAATGAATGTCATGCTTCCAACCAGGGCATTTTTTCGATTACAACTGATAACATAACATCAACAAACCTACTTCGTTCCTAACATAATAACCACAACTCATAGCAACAAAATTCCTGTTAATGTGATTTTCAGTTGTTATAGACGTCATTGTACCAACTATGAACAACAAAACAACCAACATAATCTTACATATACAGTGTGACCCCAACGCAACATTGGATCTATACAACATAATTTTACCCAAATATAGCATTGCATATTACATTAACAACACAAGGCATGCAATGACTAAACAAACCCCAAAATCAATTACCCATACAACAACAATGTGGAATTCCAGTGAAACAAATTAGAACAAACATCATCATGTACATTGGTAAACAACGCACACCTTCACTCTTCATTGTATTCGTCTGATATTGCTGCAATGTCGTGGTCGGCGTATTTAACGCAGTGGATACGAAGCAGCCAAACCCTCGCTGGGGTAGAGTAATTGGATACTGTTGATGGTGGTTCGTCAATGAATAGGTTACTGCAATTAGGGTTCAAGCTAACAAGTCAAATGTGGAATTTGACGGAACAAGTTTTCCGTGAACACACTAAAACATCTAGGGTTTCATTCAACTAACATGGGAATGCCTCTAATGCGGGAACATTTCATCTCAATGTTTCCATATAAAGCTCGTAACATTCAATCAAAGACGAGGGAAATCAAAAAATGCCTATAGTGCTCTTTTATATCCACATCAGTAATTTCATCCTCATCGATTTCCGCTACACACATCAATAATGCGCGTGAATGAGGCCAACTATGTCAATCAATGTGTTTTTAGGACTTTTCGGTTCAACAAAAAAATTGCACGACTAATTATTGGTGTTTCACCTTAAAAATTTTATTTTATTGATTTTTTTTAAAAAAATATGTAAAAAAAAATAAAAAGCTGATATGATCTTTAAAAGTAAAAAAATTACTTTTAA
Organism: Camellia granthamiana; assembly: GCA_036172215.1. Taxonomy (NCBI): domain Eukaryota; kingdom Viridiplantae; phylum Streptophyta; class Magnoliopsida; order Ericales; family Theaceae; genus Camellia; species Camellia granthamiana. The sequence continues at coordinate 25,810,314 of CM069903.1, read as the reverse complement.
TTGAGTTGCCAAAGTAAGCCATAATTAGCGGGAGAATTTAACAAAAGAAAAAATCCGTGAAAAGTTTTTATCATTTTTGTTGGTAAGTTAACATGGTAAAAATAATTTTTGACATTTTTTATATTTTGTTTTAAATTTTTTTTAAATACAATATAACTTGAGTTTTATAAATTTATTTTTAATAAAATTGATATGATAATAAAAAAAAGTAAATAGATTTTTTTCAGCATTTTTTTGAAAATAAACAGAAAAATTGCTGTAAAAATTTCGAATGGATAGATCCCAACAACTAAAATATATATGTATATATATCCAAGACAAATCACTCAGCATAAACTCATGACTTGTTAAAATTTCAAATCATAAATAAATTTTCTCAATTCTTAACCTTATTATACAAATTGATTAAATCAAATGACCTTGTACTAGAATATTTTAATGAAAAATTATTTTTTTATTAAATAGAGAATTTATTAAATCTTTCATTAAATTTAAATTTGATAAAAAAAAATTGAAATAGAAAAAATTGTTTTAAAAATATTTTGATTATAGTTTAATAAAAAGATTATAATAGTTTATATAAAATCAAAAAAAATTTATTTTATTTTTAACAAAAATCAATTATTAATTATTATATTAACACTTCTAAAATTAATCTCTTCACTCATTGCAAAACACCAAATATTTTATCTTTTTAATTAAACTCTCAAAAAAGTCATCAAGAAGATTAGATTTGTTGTAGTTGGTTAATTTTTCATTTTAAATCGGAGTAACGTATTTTGGTAAGACTGAAACTATCAACATCTCCTGAGATCTTTATTCATCTTCTCTCTGGGCAGCCAGGCGTCCAGCTACACTGACCGGTCTCCATCGCTGGAAATCCACCCGGTGTCTTGAGGTAGCTTATATATATATATATATATTTAATCATTCAGTGTGATTTGTTTGGGTTAAGCGTTCCCTTCTCTGCTGCTCATTAGGGTTTGTGCTATTGGGAGACGAAATAAAGAAAGACACACAAAAAAATGGCGAAACGTCATTGTGGTCGAAAGGCCTCTTACTTTTATGAGTTCTTTAAAGTATATCTTCCTGATCAGAGCTCCCAAAGTCTGGTACTCTCTCTCTCTCTCTCTCTCTCATTGTTCTTTATTTCTTTTCAAAGTTGTTAGTTGTTGGCTTTTTGTCTTTCATTTTTTTATTTTCTGGTTGTGAATTGCATGCTCTTGAATTAGACAAAGGCCTATGTGTATTAGATTGGGTAACTCTTTGCCCAATGTACCGACAGAAGCGGCGGTTTTGTTCTTCTATTTCACACCTGGATTAATGCTTCATTCATTTATTCATTGTAATTTCAAATTTCCATTTCAGTAATAGTTTTCTTGGTTTGGTTGTTGAGGAAATTGACTTAAAGAAAACAAATGAGGATTGTAATTTAAAACTAAATTGAGTGGAGGGTAGTTGTTTGCATTAATCCCAAATTTAAACATCTAAATATTCTCTGTTATTTTTCCTCATTGGCTACCAATTTGACCACCATTCTTTTGGTTGGAATAGAAAGAAGTCCCTTTTATTCTTCCTTCCCTTTCATTAACAAAAGTTTATTATTAGCTATAGAAGGGTGATATTAATTAGAATGTTATGGTGTTTAAATTTTTTTTCTTCTTGTAATTGTCTCATTGTATGTTTTGAATAAAGATAAATATTCCATTTTGCAGCGTGTACCACCTGCTTTTGTCAAGCAATTGAATGGACCCATACCTAATAATGCCATACTTAAAGATCTTGGTGGGAAATTTTGGCATGTGGAGATCGAAGAAGCTGAAAATGGCATATATTTCAAGAGTGGATGGCAAAGATTTGTGAATGATAATTCTTTAGAGTTTGGGAACTTCTTAGTTTTTAGATACAAAGGGCATTCGTTGTTTCATGTCAAAATATTTAGGGAGAATGGATGCATGAAAGAAGAAGCTTCAACTTTTGAGAAGACTGCCGTATCTGTTGAGATTGAAGAAGAGTCAGAAGAAGAGCATACTTGTTATGAGCCCATTCATAATTGCAAACGGAAGTATTCAAAAATAGGCAGGAAAAGATCTGAAAATTACGAAGGCTAGTTGTTCTTTAATTAGTTTCGTTTTGTACATTTATTTATTTATTTATATATATATGTTAAATGTATAGTTTGGGTTCCAACAAAGCGAAGCAATGTAAATCACAAAGAATTATCATATGGCTGACATAATGCAGGGAAATCTAAAAGGCTAGTATGCGAACCCAGTAGTGAGGGAATTACTAAGGGCACTTTGCGTCTTAAAGTTCCAAGGGCGATTCAAGGGGATGGCAGAGCTCTTGAAGCAGCTAGCAAATTCGTGTCCAAATTTCCATTCTTCAAAGTTGTTATGGCGCCTGCTTATATTAATGGTGGGCTTATGGTAAGGTCATGAACCCTACATTTTCATAGAGCTGCAACTTAACAAACACATTCTGTTTCACTTTGAGATGTTTGGATGGATTTCCTCTCCTATGGTAAGTTATGCAATACAAGAATATATGTTTCCTCTGGAAAAAACTTTTTATGGATGAAGGATTTTTTTGGGGGCATTATTCCACATGTTTATAGTCTGATTTGCACTATTTTTTTTTTTTTTTTTTTTTTTTTTGGGGGGGGGGGGGGGGGGGGGTGTTTGGGTTGTTAAATACAATCTGTAAATTTTTGTGGGGAAGGAATAATTTATGACTTTACACATTCATTAGTAGCTGACATTTTACGGGTTTGTATTTTATGGCTGAAATGCCTTAATTGGTAAAATATGTGTCAACTATATGGATCCAAGTTTGATGAATAACATGTCTTGATACTATTACTAATATTTAGGGTAGACTTTCGATATTTTGGTCAAAATTTGTTAACATGATTATCTATAAATGTCATTCACAATGTTAACACACAACACAAACTTCTATTTTTGCAGAACATACCAGCAACATTCCTGAAGAGCTACATGGAAGGGGATAGACAGAGTGTTACACTTCTCGTTTCAGATAAGCCAGATAAGTCGTGGCCTGTGAAATTGATCAGATTTAAAGAAACCACATGTAAGCTCTCACAGGGCTGGCTCAAATTCTGCAGGGAAAACACACTAAAAACAAGAGATGTTTGTGTCTTTGAACTGGTGGAGAGAAATGATTTTGTTCTGAAAGTTTCTATTCTCAGATGTCTAGATTGAATGGTGTCTGTGGTTGCCATGTTTTTTAGAGCTAATTAGAAACTATTTGGAGAGAGCTTATATTGTAGTCAAGCTGTTTTTGTTTTATATCCCTTCTATTTAATGAAACTTTTTGTTGGCATGGTTGTAAGCTCTGGATGTAGATGGAGATATTTGTACATAATTCTAACAATCAGCGTTCTTTTCTTTTTTTTGAACAATAACAATCAGCTTTCTAGATGATGATATTTGTACATCATTATTGTTAGAATTTATCTGACAATTCTTTTGGAGATATTTTGCCCATAACAATTGGTCATTTTATTTGATGATGCATTCATATGGACACTCGCAATGGTCATTTGCATTAAAATTCAAAGAAACTAGTGAAGTTGCCAAAAAGGACACTTGCAGGGGTCATCTGCGTTAAAATTCAAAGAAACTAGTGAGGTTGCCAAAAATACTTATCTAAAACAGCTATGGCGGCTTTTTTGTTCACACGTATTTAAGATTTTTAAATAAGCTAAACAAAATTACAAATTATAACTTAAGAAAATTTCTGTTTTTTCTTTTTCTTTTTCTTTTTTTTTTTTTTTTTGGGGGGGGGGGGGGGGGAATTATAATCTAAAGTTGTAACCACATGCTATTAGTCAATTTTTTTAATCAAATAAGCTAAATAAGTTAATCAAATAAGCTAAATAAGTTAATTTATAAAATGTCATATGTCAAATTTGTAAGTATTATCAGCTTGTTTGTTTTCATTTTTCAAAAAATACTTTTCAGAAAATTCTACATTCTTATTTTCCGTGTTTTTTTTTGTTTTTACTGAATTTTTTTAATATTTTAAGCAATTTTTTTATTTTTAGACACAACTAACATAAATACACCTAAAAAGTAAAAAAATTGTAAAAAAAATCTTTTAAAAATTCACTAAATACCAAAAATATAAAAAAGATACAAGAATTCAGTACATTTTTTATATTTTTATGTATTTATTAATTTTTTAAAATATTTTTTCACAAATTTTTTACTTTTTAGATACATCTAACTAAGATGCATCTAAAAAAGTAAAAAAAATGTTTAAAATTTAAAAAATATTCACTAAAAATAAAAGAATACGAAAACTAAAAAAATCAATTTTTAAAAATTTAATCCAGAAAATTCAAACCAAACACACTGTTTCTATTCCAAATCTCAAAGACGTCAATGGCGTCTGTTTAGTATATGTTATATAATGGCCCCTGCTTTCACTAATAAGTTACCTTTTATGATTATATGTTTTTATATAAGTTGAAAATTTGTTTGGTGTAACTTTTCATAATTGGTGAAAAAAAATTGAACATGTTTTGGTTAAATAAGTTGCCAGCTATTTTGTTCTGTAAATATCTAAAATGCTCTAAAAAATTATAATTAAAGTAAAAGAAGGTGGATTCTTTTGTCTATAATTATTTAGAAATTTCAAATAAGATTAAAAAAAAAAAAAAATCATGAATTATAACTTAAGAAGATCTCACTTATTTAGGTCAAATAAACTAAAATTGTTATAATCTAAAACTATAATAAATTAACTTATAAATGTTACCAAATGGATAATACAATTTACCCATAATGATATTTATGTAGCACATATTTACCAAGCGGATTGTATTGCTCCTTGTGCTTTGAAAAATTACAGATCACTTTGCTTGGTTTGAGTTTTTTAAAAACACTTTTTAGAAAATTCTACTTTCTTATTTTTCGTATTTTTTATTTTTACTGAATTTTTTTAATATTTTAAGTAATTTTTTTAATCTTTAGACACACCTAACATAAATACACTTAAAATGTATAATTTTCGTGAATTTTTTTTTTAAAAAAAATTCACTAAATACCAAAAATACAAAAAAAAAAAAAATTGAAAATTTAGTATATTTTGTATTTTTGTGTATTTATTAATTTTTTGAAATATTTTTTCCCCAATATTTTACTTTTTAAATACATCTAAGTAAGGTGCATCTAAAAAGTAAGAAAATGCTTAAAATTTTAAAAATATTTACTAAAAACAAAAAATTACAAAAAATAAAAAACTCAGTTTTCAAAAAACTGAATTCAGAAAACTGAAACCAAACACACTGTACTTTTTTATCATAATTTTTTATTTAATAGAATTAACTAAAGAAATAAATGCTCTTCTATAAGTCATTAAAATTTGGAATGCTCTCTCTCTCTACACTTTTCTTCTTCTAGGGTTTATGTGCAGCGAGTAGGGTGGCGGAGAGGGTTTCCGATGGCCTTCTCTTTCCTTCTTCTACCCCTTCTTTTTCATTCGTTTTCCTTGCTTTTGTTTTTCCTTGCTTTTGTTTAAAGAACCTTGGAAGTTTTGCCTTTCCAACATTCTCCCTTCTTGTGAAGTGTTCTCTCTTCTTCACCACCATGGCTTTTACCAAATCTACCTTCTCCATCATTTTCCGCCTCATTTCGGTGCTATCACTATCACCGCCTCTTGATCAGCCACCACTTATCAAATCTGCCACCTTCACGTCTCCACGCTTTCAACCTCACTAGATTTGGTTCCACCATTTCTCTACGTCCTTCGGCCACTGGATCCGCCGCCACCTCTACTTAGGCGTTTTGGATTTGTTGGTTTTTGTGTGTTTTATTGTTTTTGTTTTAGTGTGATTGTTGCTTATCCTCTGTGTGGATGTAGCCAATATATTTATCATAGACCTATTCTATTGTCAAATTCTTATGACGGACTTATGCTTCACAATATGAATTTTGCGTCTTGATATATACATAACTTCTCATTGGTGCTTCATTTGATGACTATTCCTTTGTTTTTTAACCAGAATTTTCCTTATTTTGGTATAAACTTTTTGCTGGATTGATCTCTTTGAAGTGTCGTTTAGTTTCATCACTTTAATGGAGATTACTATTAATAAAAAAAACTGCTCTTATATAAAATAATAAAATTACTTAAATTATTAATTGAAATAAATTTATAATTATTAAAAACTGTTAATTAACTCGATAATTTATTAATAAAATGGGCCATTTATTATAAAATTAAAAATTTCAAGAAGTAATATATAATTTTCAGAATTATACAGACAAATTGTATTTTAACTAAATACTAAGGGGTCTTTTGAGAAGTTAAAAAAAAGCCAGCTTTTAGTTTTTACCTATTTTAAGTCACATCACATCTTACATTTTTTACTCATAAAAAGATAAAATAAATTAAAAAATCATTTTTTTACTAACTTGCCAAAACACTACTAAGTGCCATTTTGGGAAGAGATGAAAAACGCCACGTTTTTGTCCACGGAAGGAAAACGCCAGGCTGCCAAAAACGCCAGGACTTCCATTTGGGAAGTCACAAAAAAGCTGCTTTGTGAAATTACCTAAATACCCTCCATGTTAATAAATAACCTAAAATTCCAAAGTTTGGCAAGGGTATATTGGTCATTTTATTTTGATTTGATGCCATAAATAAATATTAAACCAAAAAGCAAAAAAGTCAGCTTTTTACCAACTTTCCAAATCACCTCAAAAAAAGCCAAAAAACTTAATAAAAAGTCAAAAGTCAGCTTTTTACCAACTTTCCAAAACACCCCTAAGAAGTGTATTTGTAATATACCTTATTTATGATAATATCATAAGGCAGCGTTGTATTTATCTTCCCGCCAACCCGTTAGGGTTTTACAGTTTTCAGTGCTTGTTTGGTGGCCGCGGAAACAAATTGAGTCAACAATGGCGCTGTTTGGGAAGGGAAAAAGTAGCCGGGTTTAGGCTATTTTCACAAAAAATCCCAAAAGCCTCACTATTCACATGTTTTCAAAAAAAAAAAAAAAAAAAAAAAATTTAGGCTGCTGCCGGGACTACACTGTCACAGCCGGCCATTGTCCACATCAAGGCCAAATTACCATTTTGTCCCTTTATATCAAATTAAAAAATAAAAAGTTAGGGATAAATTTGTCATTTTAATTTCAAACATCATTTCAACACATTTTTCAATACAACAACTCAAATAAAATCCATCTCATCTTCCCAAACACAAAAACTAAAATATCTACTAAAATAACCAAAAAACTAAATAACCTACTAAAATAGTCACTTCCCAAACGAGGCCAATATGTTGGTAATGCGAAGAAGAAGAGAGTTGTGTTTCTCGGAGTGTAGTCATCAGTTCTTCCAAATTTATTATCCTCATCAATGCTCTCACCGACTGGTAAAACCTTTTCCCTCTTTATCCTATCCTCAATCACTCACTGCCATATCTTGATATTATTATCTCAACTTCGCTTTTCACTCAAAAAAAAAAAAAAAAAAAAAAAAAAAAAAGGGAAAAAAACCTTTTATCATTTCTTATCAAAAATTTTAAACCTAAATAAAATTCATAAAAAAATAATAATAATGATAATAATAAGGATGATGTGATATTGTAAATAAATCAATTTTTAATGATATTTTATTTTAAAGTCAAAGATTGTAATGATTCATATCATTATGTATGAAATTTTTTTTTTATTTTTTTATTTTTTTTATTTTTTTTATGCATATATCACTAATTTCGTCATATTATGCTAGTTGTAATATTTTTAATGGCAGCATTTAATTATCAATTGTCACTTAGTATATAAAACTGATTAAAGGTGTACTCAAAAGAAAAAGCGAATAAAATATAAGTTGATTTTTGTCTTTTTTATTTTTTGTTTTTTGTTCTCTCCTCAAAAACACGGATTTAGATAGGGATATGAAATGAGAAAGAAAAAGATGTGAATAAAATATAAATTAAATTTTTATGTATTTTTTTTTATATTTTTAAAATAGTTATTTAAATTGATAATCCAAATATAGCCTAAAAAATTTGTTTTGCGGACTGTGTGAAGTTTCTAGTTTTTAACGAAGAAGACATGGTTTTGTTCTCTATATATTTCATTTAAAAATGTGAAAAGGACGACAAAACAAGAGCATGTTTGGTATAGTTCTGATAAATTAATTGTGTCTAAAATATGTTTAGAAACTTGTGAAAATTTCTTACAACACAGTGCTTGAGTATTTATAATTGAAAAATCAAAAATAGAAAAGAGAGATTAATTTTTTCTACAAATTCTTTCTTTATAACTCAACTTTTTAGAAACAATTTTGGGCAAATTATACCCACGTTCTTGTAATTAATCCTTGTGTCAATTTAGTTGGGTAGTTTTAATTGTATCAATTTTGAACTTTAATTTTTCACGCAGTATCTATTTACTCCAGCTGATAACATTCATTAAAAAAATTAAAACATAAATCGACCATTTGTTACATTGATTTCTGTCCATAGTATAAGCACTGTATGGTCTACACATTTTTTATTTTTATTTTTTATTTTAAATCTAAATCTTTTCCCCTTCAATAGTGACCAATTGTGTTTAATCATCTAGAGGAACTTGGATTTATTTGTTAATTTCCGTTTTGTTATAGAAAATCCCACCAGAATTCATCAGGCATTTCAATGGAGATTTACCTTACAAGTCTACAATTACAAGTCCTGCAAACAGATTGTGGCGGGTGGATGTGAACAAGGTCGATGGTGATTTGTTTTTCTGCGAAGATTGGCAGCAATTCGTGCAAGATAATTCACTGGAATTTGGGGACTTTCTCCTCTTCTACTATGATGGTAATTCAACATGTTAAAATATATGGAAGCAATGGTTGTCGAAAGGAGGTCATTTCCATTCTCCAAGATAATCAAACAGTTGACCCGAGTAAGTTAAATTTCTATGAAATACCGAAGAATATGCTGCTTGCCCAACAGCATTTTGCACTTAGTCATATGGATGACATAATGCAGGGGAAGCTAAACGGTTGGAATGCGAAGCCAGTAGCAAAGAAATTATTGAGAGAACTATGCATCCGAGAGATCCAATGGTGATTCAAGGGGATGACACTCATAGAACTCTTGAAGCAGCTCGCAAATTCACGTCCAAATTTCCATTCTACAAACCTGGGATGACATATGCTTATGTTAATAATGGGTTTTGGTAATGTCTTGAACCCACCATTTTCATATTCTGTTTCACTTTGGGATGTTTGGATGAATTTCCAATGGAAAAAACTTCTTTCGATGAAGGTTTTTTCGTTGGGCATTACTCGACACGTCTATTAGTCAGATTTGCACAGTTTTTATTATTGGGATATATCTCCTTAGGAGAATGAGATCCAATTGGTTTATTAAAAGAGTTTAATTTGGTTTGGTATTAGTTATTGTGGGGACATAATTTTTGAATGACAACACGTGGCCGAGGTGTCACCGAAGTGCCAGCCGAGGTGCCACGTGTCTTGGTCATGATGTCGAGATCATGTCGAGGTTATCTGCAAAGATACCAGAATCCGGGATAAACGGATAAGAGACAAGAGTCTTAAAATGAGAGAGGACTTCAGTTTGGGTAAAGATAAGACTTTTAAGAGTTTATCCCAATCCTACTGGGAGTTCAAGATTAGCACTAATCATAAGTCCATTGAAGTTAGGCTTCTATTGGGACTAGGTTTGTATTGACTATAAAAGAGAGGCACCCCTATGGGTCTAAGATATGCTTTTTATATTCTAAATAGTGAGTTAAGCACTAATTGTTATCTTTGAGAGATAACTGACTTGATCGGCGGAGTGCTCCCGGGTGAACGAACCATCGTCGGAATCTCTTCTTTCTGTTGCAGGTCGTTCGGGCGCAATTTATTCTGCTAGTGTTCTCCAGCTGAGTGCTTGATTGGCAGTGTGGTCGGAAATTGACACACACAATTTGGCGCCGTCTGTGGAAAAGAAAGGAGAATAGATAGTTAACGACGGACAGAAAGAGAAGGTTGGGGACGATACTCCTACTGAGAGTGGGAAACATATTGATCTTGACGTCGAAGAAGATAACTGCAACGAAGAGACTCGTGATAAGAATCATGGAGGAAATGACGTCGGCCAGGAGGGCGGCGTATCGAAGAAATCGGATCGGAGCGGGTATTATAACGAGGACGACCTCTAGGTATGGAAAGATAGATGTCTGCGGAGGGACGACGAGATAAAGGGAATGGTGGACAAATTGGCGGACCTGCAAACGGTTGTCAATTTCATGATGCAGAACAATGTCATGCAGCCACCGTTCCCGCTATAAGATACGCCGATTCCAGCGGCCAAGAAATGTGCCCAGAAAGGGGGGTAGAAAACGGTTCCTACAGTCCCTCAGCATGGCGGGACCAAGGGACATTCTCACCGGCCTTCGCGGGAGGTCGGGCATGGAGAATCCCATAAGACACGTCGAACAAAAGAAACCTACACCAAAGAACATCGGGATGTTCAGGGGAAGGAACTTTGTTTCGACACGACCAATAGAGGGAGGTCCAAAATGACTCACAATGACACTGGAAGTAGTGCACCAAAGAGGGCTGGAAAATGATGCTTGAGAGTTGGAATTTACAAGTTAAGGTTGGTTTAACACTTGTTGAAATTTTAAAAATTTACAAGTTGAAGTTAAACCGAGGTCATGTTTAACACTTGTTGAAATTTTAAAAATTTACAAGTTGAAGTTAAACCGACAACATGTTTAACACTTGTTGAAATTTTAAAAATTTACAAGTTGAAGTTAAATCAAGATCATGTTTAACACTTGTTGAAATTTTAAAGAAAAATTTACAAGTGGAAGTTAAACCAATGTCATGTTTAACACTTGTTGAAATTTTAAGAAAAATTTACAAGCTGACGTTAAACCGGAGTCATGATTAAAGGAAGGAATGATATAGATTCTATCACCTCAGGATGCCGAGGTAATAGAACTTAGGGGGCAGTTGTGGGGACATAATTTTTGAATGACAATACGTGGCCGAGATGTCACCGAAGTGCCAGCCGAGGTGCAACGTGTCCTGGTCATGACGCCGAGATCATCTCGGCTGGGCCGAGGTTATCTGCGAAGATACCGAAATCCGAGATAAGCGGATAAGGAACAAGAGTCCTAGAATGAGAGAGGACTTCAGTTTGGGTAAAGATAAGACTCGTAGAGAGTTTATCCCAATTCTACTGTGAGTCCAAGATTAGCACTAATCCTAAGTCCATTAAAGCTAGGCTTCTATTGGGTCTTGGTTTGTGTTGGTTATAAAAGAGAGGCACCCTCATGGGTCTAAAGTATGCTTTTTATATTCTGAATAGTGAGTTAAGCACTAATTGCTATCTTTGAAAGATAACTAACTTGATCGTCGGAGTGCCCCCGGGTGGACGAACCACCGTCGGAATCTCTTCTTTCTGTTGCAGGTCGTTCAGGCGCAATTTATTCTGCCAGTGTTCTCCAGCTGAGTGCTTGATTGGCAGTGTGGTCGGAAATTGACACACACAGTTATAATATATTTTCATATATTATATCTAATTTGTTGAGGCCTAATTCAGTTTGATAACAATTAGAGTTTTGATAAAAACAAGTCCAAGATTTAACATTATATATATATTGTTTTAGTCTTCCAAAAATTAGTTGTGCGGCTGCTATAACATCAATTTGGTGGCTGTGCTTTGTTCCATGTGTTGCTTGGAATATTTCATTGGTGCTTTCAAACATTGTGTTAGTGGATCTTCGGTTGGTTGCTCTAATTCGGTTGATTTGGGTTAATTATTTTGGATATTCTACAACTCTGATTTGAAGATTATTGTTCATCTATTTGGTGATGTCTTTCCTCTTATTTATTTGTGATTATTTGGAATTCACCTAAAGGTGGTTTGTGAGATTATTCGTGTCTCGTTTGTAATCGTTTGGAAACTTTTTGGTTGATAATGAAATCGGATTTCGATCCCGTGGATGTACCTTACATTGAGGAAACCATGTAAAATTCTTGTGTTGCTTTTGATTTAATTTTTCCGCATTAGTTTTTATTCTTATTGATTGATTTACTTGTGGGGAATCATAGATTTTCCCTAATAACTGGTATCAGAGCTTACGGTTTATTTGGGTTTATTTATTTGTGTAAATCAATAGAGGGGAATATGGGTCGTATGTCTAGCTTCAATGGAAGCAATTGGGTAATTTGGAAAACTAAAATGGAGGACCTATTATTTTGTAAAGATTTGTATGGGCCTATTGAGGGTGATAGTGGCAAACCTGATGATATGAAAGATGATGAATGGAAGAGACTTAATCGAAAAGCCGTTGGTGTTATCTGTCAATGGATTGATGATAGTGTGTTTCATCATATTGTTATTGAAACTTCAGTACATGATTTACGGAAAAAATTAGAAGGCATTTATGATAGGAAATCAGTCATAAATAAAGTTTTTTTTTTTTTATTTCGTAAGTTGGTTAATTTAAAATATAAAGAGGACAGCCCTATTCCAAAACATCTGAATGAAATAAAACAGTATTGTTAACCAACTAGCTTCTATGAAAATTATTTTTGATGATGAGTTGCAGGCTTTGATGCTACTTAGTTCTTTATCCGAAAGTTGGGAGACTTTGGTTATGACAGTTAGTAATTTGGCGCCCGATGGAGTTGTCACAATGAGTTAAGTCACTAGTAATTTATTGAATGAAGAAACTAGAAGAAAATCAACGGGTTCTTCTCATTCGGAAACATTTTTTGTGAGAGGATGAAGCAAAACAAGAGAGAGGAGTAAGACTCCTCATGATCGTGATTAAAGCCGTGACAAATCAAGAGATGGTTTTTTTTCAAAGAAAGACATTAAGTGCTATTATTGCTATGAGAAAGGGCACATGAAACGAGAATGTCGAAAGCTTAAGAATAAGGAAAAAAGGCGTAACAAAAGTGTGGATAAGAAGGAAGAAGACACAACGGTGGTTGCTACCAATGGTGATCTCATCGTTTGTGAAGATGAGTGTATCAATTTTGTGGGCCAAGAGAGCAATTGGGTGATTGATTCCGGTGCTTCTTTTCATGTGACTTCTCAAGTTGATTTCTTCACTACCTATACCAAAGGAGATTATGGTTTTGTTTGAATGGGTAATGAAGGTTTGTCCAAGATTATTGGCATGTGTGATGTTTGCTTAGAAACAAATTTGGGTTGCAAGTTGTTGCTTAAAAATGTGAGGCATGTTCTCGACATTCGCCTCAATTTGATCTCTACTAGGAAGCTAGATGATGAAGGCAACAAATTTGGTGATGGAATATGGAAGCTCACAAAGGGTTCTTTGGTGGTGGCTAACTGCAAAAAGACTTATATACTTTATTCGATGCAAGGAAAAATTTGTAAAGGTGTTGTCAATGCACTTGAAGATGATACTTCTACCGAATTGTGGCACAAGCGGCTTGGCCATATGAGTGAAAAGGGACTGCAAGTTTTGTTCAAGAAAGAGCTTCTACCCGATTTGAAAGGTACACATCTTAAAATTTGTGTTCATTGTTTGGCGAGTAAACAACATGGAGTTTCTTTTTATAAAAATGTTGCTTCTAGAAAAGAAAATCTCTTAGAGTTGATTCATTCGGCAGTTTATGGTCCTTTAAAAGTTAGAACACATAGTGGTGTACTTTATTTTGTTACTTTCATTGATGATTATTCAAGGAAAGTTTGGGCTTTTATACTAAAAACTAAAGATCAAGTTCTAGAAGTATTTAAGCATTTTCAGGCTATGGTTGAAAGAAAAACAGGGCAGAAATTGAAGTGCATCCGATCAGACAATGGTGGTGAATACATTGGGCCATTTGATGAGTATTGTCGCAACCAAGGTATTCGGCACCAAAAGACAGTTAAGAAAACTCCTCAACAAAATGGCATTGCCGAGAGGATGAACCGCACCATTGTGGAAAGAACAAGGTGTTTGCTTTCACAAGCCAAATTGCCAAGATCCTTTTGGGGTGAGGCAATGAGGACAGCGGTTGACGTGATTAATTTGTCTCCTTCCTATCCTTTGAATGGTGATGTTCCTGAAAGAGTTTGGACCGGTAAAGATGTGTCTTATGAGCACTTGAGAGTGTTTGGTTGTTGAGCTTTTGTTTACATTCCAAAGGATGAGAGGTCCAAGCTTGATAGTAAGTCAAGACAATGTATTTTTCTTGGCTATGAGCGTAATGAATTCAGGTATAGATTGTGGGATCCAGTCAACAAGAAAGTCATTCGAAGCCATGATGTTGGGCTTCTTGAAGACCAAACAATTGAAGACTTTGGCAAAGGTGATTAACTGAAACAAAAAACTAATGATCTCATTGACATGGATCCATCTTCCTCATCTTCAGTTGATGATGAAAATAGGGGAAATGTACAGCCACCCATTGAAGATGTAAATGATGATACTAATCCTAATGAAGTTGAGCCAGAAATTGAGGAAGAGCATCCAACTCAAGAATCGCCACCACAACTTGAGTTGAGGAAATCTACAAGGGATCGACAACCTTTAAGAAAGTATCCTCCCAATGAATTTGTATTGATATCCGATCAAGGGAAGCCCGAGAGCTATCAAGAAGCAATTAAGCATGTAAAGAAGATAATTGAAAAAAGGCCATGGAAGAGGAGATGAATTCCTTACTTGAAAATCACACTTATGATTTAGTGAAGTTGCCTAAGGGGAGGAAAATTCTGAAAAATAAGTGGGTTTTCAAATTAAAGAATGATAGTAAGAATCTAAGATACAAAGCACGTCTTATTGTGAAAGGTTTTGGGCAAAAGAAAGGTATTGACTTTGATGAGATTTTCTCGCCGGTTATGAAGATGTCTTCTATTTGGGTTGTATTTGGCATGGCTGCAAGTATGAACCTTGAAGTTGAGCAACTTGATGTGAAGATCGCATTTCTTCATGATGATCTTGAAGAAGATATTTACATGAAGCAACCGGAAGGTTTTGTAGAGAAAGGGAAATAGAAATTTGTTTGCAAATTGAAGAAAAGTTGTATGGTCTCAAGCAAGCTCCGTGGCAATGGTACAAAAAATTTGACTCTTTCATGATGAATAATGGTTTTTCTAAAACTACTTCGGACCATTGTGTGTTTGTGAAAAATTTTCCGGATGGAAAATTTATTATTCTTTTGCTTTATGTTGATGACATGTTAATTGTGGATCAAGATTCTACCATGATTAACAGTTTGAAATTGGAGTTGAGCAAATATTTTGCTATGAAAGATTTGGGACCGGCAAAACAAATAATTGGTATGAAAATTATTCGTGATCGCAAAGAGCGGCTGATTTGATTGTCTCAAGAAAGCTATATTGAAAAAATTCTTGAGAGGTTCAACATGGATAAAGCAAAGCCGGTTAGTTGTCCACTTGCGGGTCACTTCAAGCTTAGTTTGAATCAATGTCCTACAAGTGAGAAAGACAAGGAAGAGATGCAGAAAATTCCTTATGCTTCAGCAATTGGTTCTTTAATGTACGCCATGGTTTGTACAAGGTTGGATATTGCTCACGCCGTTGGTGTGGTGAGTCGTTTTCTCTCTAATCCGGGTAAAAAACATTGGGTAGCGGTAAAATGAATTCTGAGATATTTTCGAGGGACTTCGAAGGTGTGTTTGTGTTTTGGGGATGGTAAGCCGATGCTTGATGGGTTCATAGATTCTGACATGGCCGGTGATATTGATTCTAGGAAATCTACTTCGAGGTATTTGATGACATTTGCAGGGGGAGTTGTGGCATAGCAATCTAAATTACAAAAATGCTACCGAAGCTGAATTTATTGCCATTACGGAAGCTTGCAAAGAAGAGTTATGGTTGATCAAATTTTTGCAAGAGTTGGGTTTGAAGCAAGAAAGGTATGTGTTTTATTGTGATAGTCAAAGTGCTATTCACTTGAGTAAAAATTCTACTTTTCATTCGAGATCGAAACACATTGATGTAAGGTACCATTGGATTTGTGATGTGTTAGATTCGAAATCGTTGCAACTCGAAAAGGTTCACACAGATGATAATATTTTGGATATGTTGACAAAGATTTTATCGAGAGACAAACATTTAAAGTGTCGAACTTTGGCGGGTATGGTTGATGTCTCCACTTAAGTCGATAGGGGGAGAATGGTTGGGATATATCTCCTTAGTGGAGTATGAGACCCAATTAGTTTATTAAAAGAGTTTAATTTGGTTTGGTATTGGTTATAATATATTTTTATATATTATATCTAATTTGTTGAGGCCTAATTCAGTTTGGTAACAATTAAGATTTTGATAAAACAAGTCCAAGATTTAACATTATATATATATATATATTGTTTTAGTCTTCCAAAAATTAGTTGTGTGGCTGCTATAACACCAACTCGGTGGCTGTGCTTTGTTCCATGTGTTGCTTGGAATATTTCATTGGTGCTTTCAAACATTGTGTTAGTGGATCTTCGGTTGGTTGCTCTAATTTGGTTGATTTGGGTTAATTATTTTAGATCTTCTATAACTCTGGTTTAAAGATTTTTGTTCATCTATTTGGTGAGGTCTTTCCTCTTGTTTATTTGTGATTATTTGGAATTCACTTAAGGGTGGTTTGTGAGACCATTCGTGTCTCGTTTGTAATCGTTTGGAAACTTTTTGGTTGATAGTGGAATCGGATTTCAATCCCGTGGAAGTACCTCACATTGCGGGAACCACGTAAAATTCTTGTGTTGCTTTTGATTTAATTTTTCCGCATTAGTTTTTATTCTCATTGATTGATTTACTTGTAAGGAATCATCGATTTTCCCTAACATTGATGAGTGCAATGTGTGTCAAGTGTCAACTATACGGAGAAACTTTTGCTATTGTGGTCAAAGTTTGTTAACATGATCATCTATAATGTTCATTCAGTGATAATACACAAAACTTTCAATGTTTGTAGCATATACCAGCAAACTTCGTGAAGAGCTACATGGGAAAGGGTAGACAGAGTGTTACACTTGTTGTTTCAGATCAGTCGTGGCCTGTGAAATTGATCAGATATACAAGAAAAATCGAAGGCATCTTTTCAGCCGGTTGGAGTGTATTTAGCAGGGAAAACACACTAAAAGCAGGAGATGTTTGTGTGTTTGAGCTGATTAAGATAAATGATTTTGTTATAAAAGTTTCAATTTTCAGAGATACATAGATTGAGCTGTTGTTGACTCTGTGGTTGATATGTTGTTTGATGAGAGCTAATCAGATACTTGTTGGAAAGAGCTTTGTATTGAAGTAGTCAAGCTACTTTTGTTCTGTTGTATCCCTTCCTATTTAATGAAATATTTTCTTGTTTTTTAACACTTTCTTTCAATGTGTTCAGTTTTTATTTATTTATTTATTTACATGATGAAACAGCTTTTAAAATTGTCTAGTGAAATTTGCTGGCTACATTTTGCAAGTTGCCATGCTGGGTTTATCATTTTGACAATTTTGGGTGAGTTTATCATCGGATTTGTATTGATTATTTGAATCACATTTATGTCTAAAAAATGTTTGATTTATTCTTCATGTTACATTTGTTGTTCATTTATTAGATTTAGGGGTTTTTGGGTGCATTACAAAAGTGCACTTTTTATCTTTTTTGAATCATATCATTTTTTTACTTTTCTACAAATCTTTTTATAATAATCCTAAACAATCCTAATTTAAATTATTCTCGAGAGTATTAGAGGTGCAACCTACATGTGTTTGAGTCTTGCTCAAAAAAATTTAGAAGTTTTCAAGTAAACACTGGATTTGGAAAAAAATTTGGATAGAAGTGAGCTAACTTCATCTAGTTTACACCACGACCAATGTTATGAATCTCAAATATATTATTAAATATTATATACAATACTTACATTCATTTAGAATTTACATTACACGAAACCACATATATGAGTATTATATAAAATATTTAATAATTTATTTGAGTCTAATATTTTTGTTACACTACAATGTCTCAGTTCATTAGAGCATCTCCAACGCTTAACCAAAATTTTCACCAAATTTGAGTTAAAAGAAGCCAATTTTCTCAATTTGATACCACTGGCTCCAACGGTGAGCATCAAAAGGGGGAGGGGCGACCGGTTGGTCGACCGGCGGGTCGACCAGTAAGAACATTATTATTATTTTTTTGGTTTCCCTCCATTTCTGTTCCCAATTCTTTTCTTATTTCTTTTTCCCTCCATTACATATATGTCGTTTTGGTTTACCTCTAACAATGATTTGCTTCTAAAATCTGATACAAACACATTATCCATATGCCAGACAACTGATACGATCATAGCTGAAACAAAACAGAGCATAATGAATACCTTCAAATCCATGATATTGACTTCATTTTCATCATCTTCTTCTTCTTCCTCCTCTGATGATGAGTCTGACGATGAATATATGGTCACACTTTTAGGGGCTTATGAGAAGAATAATGCTAGTATGCTTCAGATTCTTAAGTCAAGGGATAGCTCAGAGAAAATAGGTGATTCTGTTGTAGGCCATAAGTATATACGCAGAGATAGAAAGCAGGGTCATGACAGATTGTTTGCAGATTATTTTGCTGTAAATCCAGTGTATTTACCTACAATATTTCGGAGACGTTTTCGAATGCGTCGTCCTTTGTATATGCGAATTTGGAATGCAATCCAAGCACACAATTCATATTTTGTTCAAAAACAAGATGCAGCTCATGTAGTTGGATTATCTCCCCCACAAAAAATGACTTAAGCGATGAGAATATTGTCATATAGTGTCGCAGTAGATGCAGTTGATGATTACATACGTATCGGGGAAAGCACTGCAATTCAAAGTTTGCAACAATTTTGTAATTCAGTGATTGAAATCTTTGGAGTAGAATATCTGAGATCTCCGACACCAATTGACATTGCTAGATTACTTGCTATAGGGGAGGTTTGGGGGTTTCCGGGTATGTTGGGAAGTTTAGATTGCATGCATTGGGAGTGGAAAAATTGTCCAAAGGCATAGCAAGGTCAATACGTAGGCCATCAAAAAAAGCCAACCATTATTCTTGAAATAGTAGCATCTTATGACTTATGGATTTTGCATGCATTTTTTGGAATGCCTGGCTCACACAATGACTTGAATGTGTTGGACCGATCGCCTTTGTTTTCTGATCTTGCGCAAGGTAAAGCTCCCCCTGTCCATTACACTATTAATGAACATAGTTACGATATGAGTTATTACCTTGCTGATGGTATATACCCTCAATGAGCAACACTGGTTCAAACAATTTCTTCTCCCCAAGGAGCAAAGAGACAACATTTTTCAATGATGCAAGAGTCTGCCAGGAAAGATGTAGAGCGGGCATTCGGAGTCCTTCAATCACGATTCGCAATTATAGGTGGTGCTGTACATTTTTTGGATCCGAAAATGCTTGCCAACATAATGAAGAGTTGCATTATATTACATAATATGATTGTCGAAGATGAGAGGGAGGAGCACCTTGATTTCGATTATGAAATTTCATCAACCAACACATAGTTCAGAAGTTATGTGATGATGTGCTGTTGTGATGATCCAATCTTTAATATTCAGAATTGTTCTGTGTTCAATTCATGACAATTACAAATGATAATAATCATGTCTTAATCAAATTTTACAAATGATAATACCACATAAATTTAATAATCATGTCTTAAATTCTGTGTTCAATTCAGTATTGATGTGCCAGAAATGATAATACCACATCCATTTATGCACATTTAATAATCTTGTCTTAAATTTATTCAATTCAGTATTCTGTGTTCAATTCAGTAATGATAATACCACAAATGATAATACTACATATTTATATAACACATGTCTTAATCAGTTACAAATGATAATACCACATAAATTTCTTCACAATTCATATTTATTAAAGAAACCACATGATTTTATTCAATATACGAATTTATTAGTATGCATTATTTGTGCCATTCATTTATTGATGCCATGCATTATTTGTGCATATACAAATTTATTTATGTTGATGCCATTCATTTATTCATGCCATGCATTATTGATTAAGACATGCATTATTGATGCCATTCTAAATTTATTTGTGCCATTCATTTATTGATGCCATGCATTATTGATGTTGATGTTGTCATTCAATTATTGCCTCAGTTGAAATGCATTCAACCTACACAGGTGCCATACGTTTCAACCACCTACCATTCATTTTACACACACCACCTACCATTCATTGAATTCATTCCACCTACATGACTCATTTTACACACACCAGGGTTCATTGAAATTATTCAACCAATTTAGTTGAGTATTAATTCCCTCCACCACCTACCTCAAAAATTCACCCTTTATATCAGCTCAAAATTGTATACAAACCTGGCATCACCAAATTCACTCTATTCACTGAAGACCTCTACCCACAGATTGCCTCTACAAGAACACATTCACTGTATTCCCTCCACTACCACCTTCAAATTCGGCTTAACCAAATTCTATTCCCAGCATATTCACTATCTTGCAAGTGTGAATCACAGAATCAGCAAGGCAAACCATCTGAATCAACAAAGCCAACATCAGCAAGAACAAGAAGGCAGCATCAAAACAGAGTAGGCTGCATCACACGGGTCAATCGGCCCTTCCTTTTTTTTTTTGCCTTTCAGTGTGCATGCTTTATTTGTTCAACTTTAACCTTCTCAAGAGCGTAAAATTCATGTTTTAATCAAACTACATTCATGTTCAATATTTTAAAAATTAACTTCTGTCATATAGAACACATTGACTGCCATATAATGATTTTTACTTGATGTTATTTTTCCACTTCAGTATGCACTTCTGAACAACAAACACTGCATAACATGAAGTAAAAATTAATGTGCCATTAAGCATACACCAATTAGTATGCACTTCAGTATAAAAATGACATGAAGTAAAAACACTTTAATATGCATTCTAATATTAAAACAGTTTAATATAAAAATTAATGTGCCAGTCTAAGCATACACCAATTACTGCATAACATGAAGTAAAAACACTACATAAAAATGCTTTCCATTTCAGTATGCACTTTATTAGTATGCATTTTTCATTACTAAGCAAAACCGATTAGTTTGCATTCTAATTAATGTGCCATTAAGCATACTGAATGCTTTCATGTTTTCCCATTTTAATATGCATTCTAATATTAAAATTACATTCATTTGAATTCTAATTTCATGTTTTCATTAAGCATATTAAAATGTAGTTTTATTAAAATGCAGCATAACAGCAGAAACACTGCATATTTATATTCATCATAACACCAGAACAACAACAAGGCAACTGTAATTCAGCTTTCATATGTAACACATTTTCATTAAAATTCAACATATATTGACATCATGCCTAGAACTAAAAGAGCGAGACCACAAGTTGGTGAAAGTTCCAACCCTCCATGACGCCAAGAACAGCAGCCTCAAAATCAGTCATATCCTACTGATGATTTTCTCAGTGAAAGTCATGAACTAGCCTTTCCAAACTTCTCCAGCCGACCTATTGTAACAGGGAAGAGGGTAAATCTGCCAACTCAATATGATGCACTATTAGTTAGTAAACTTGAAGTAATGGGATGACTAAATTTAATTAATTTATCCCAAAAGGTATATCCACGGTTGGCATCTCTATTTTATGTTCACCTAAGAGGTACTCAGGAAGAAGATGGAAATTTTACTCTTTTGTTATATGTGAAAGGAAAGGGTATACAGTTTGATATTCCTACTTTGGCAAGCATTATTGGAGTTGAGGTAGGTGATGAAAATATCCATTTTCAGAGTGAGGCTGAGTTAGCTAATATTGTTGGTAATGCTACTGATGTATATACTACTATTTGTGAGAACAGATTTATTGGGACTAGTCTACAAGCAAGACATTTAAAACCTTATCTTCGGATTCTCCATCGGTGGATTGTAGAAAATGTCACTCCAAAAAAAGGACATCATGATGCGGTCCCATATTTTAATGCCTATTTGTTATACTGCTTTGAAGTTGGCCATAAGATAGATTTGTGTTACATAATTATGAAAGAAATGATGTTCGCAAATCAAGCTCAATTCACGGGCCGGTCATTACTATTTAGGGCACTCTTGACAAAAATTTTCAAACATTTTAGGGTTCACCTTGTAGATGAAATGGATATCAAAATCCGTTCACCCATTAATCAGTACACAGTGACCCGTGCTGGTTCAGCCTCCAATTTAATGGGAAGTGTTAATGCTCCAGAAGATTCAGAAGATGAAGTCCCACCAGATGATGCTCCAGAAGATCCTCCTGCCAATGTGATGCCATCAACTGAACAGCCTCAATATTGGACTGAGTTTTTGGCCATGGAAGAACAACGGTATAATCAACGCGTTCAATGGGAACATCAAATGGCTAATCAGGTCAATTCGTTGGGTACTTAGTTTGATACATTTGCTACTGCGCAGAACTCATTAATTCAATAATTTGGTGAGTTCCGTGTGGACATTGAAAGACGTCATGAAGTAGCAAACAATTGCATAGATAGGATTGAGCATCGCGTAAATGACATCTACCATCACTACTTCCCTCCTCCACCACCACCACCACCACCAGATAATGACTGTTGATGTGTTAGACATTATGTATTTGCATTGTTTTGTATTTTGTTATTTTAACAACCTTTTGTTGGGTCAATTTCTTAAAAAGGACGAGGTTAATTAAAACCTATTCACTTATGACATTGGCCTATTCAGTTATTATCACTTAATATTGTAGTTTTTCATTTTAATGCCTATTTGACAAAGGACATGATTATGTACATTCTGAAAATGCTACAAAAAGGTCATTATTCAGTTATGATTTTCTGGTATAAATCATGCTATAGTAGTCAATGGCCTTGACTTGAAATATCATTTTAAAGAGGACGATGTTAATTAAAAAAAATCCACATTGAATTACAGACCAAAGATCTCCCCCAAAAAAAAAACCATGGCAACAATTACACATTGAACTTGAAATATGGCAAAAATCCATAAAATCTGATGTTTCATAAAATTTGATATTTCATAAAAATCCATAAAATCCATAAAATCTGAACTTTAAATATGGCAAAAACCATGGCAAAAATCCATAAATCCACATTGAACTTGAAATATGATGTTTCTGACGATTTGCTCTATTCTTGCAAGTTCTTTTATGCCTTGCTCTTGCTGTTTAATATGTATTGTTTAGTTAAAAAAGGAATGAATAGGAAATATATCAGAAACATCATATGGAATCTATGTAATTAATCATACATGGCAACAATTACTTCAAATTTTATGACATCGTTTACATGGTGTTTTGAATAAATAAAAAATTATGACATACATTAATATATTTATTTTTATCTGTTAATTATCTAACAAATATAAATCATTATGTTTCATTTAATAAAATTGTGATTACATGATTACTTATCACATTAATAATTCCAATACAAGTAACCAATACAAGTAACCAATACAAGTTAGATGTAATATTTTTAAATAATAAAACCAATTGATGAAACCCACTAATACAGAACCTTTCAAGGCAATCTATTAGTTGTTCGAAATAAAGTTTGTCGTTGAAGATCTTCGTAGTACGCCCTTTGCATATGATTTAAAATTGTCATGTCCATTGACATTATTTTATGATCTTCATTTCGTTGTTCTCTTTCATTCATCATAGATAGGAGTTTTAGTTGTTCATCCTTATCTTCGGCCCTTCTTCGACGCTCTGTAGCCTTCTGCTCACGGTCTATCGCCTTTTGTTTATCTCGCTCAATAGTTCTAGCGGAGATAGTTGATAACACTTCAACAATTTTGGATTGGTTGGCAGCCATTTCATCAAATCTACTATCGTGCATTGTTTGATTCTTCAACTTCTCTTTCGCTACCTTAGTACCAATTGGTCGTGTTGATGTATCAGATAGTTGTCCGTGCACCACATTATTCTGGTTGGATTGAAATGCCTCATGTTCAGTTGGTGAATTCAAACATGGATTAGCATGTTACGTGCTTCTTTTGGGTTATGATCGAAATTCATCCCACTTACAACTTCGGCGCAAAATATCCCAACATGTATCAAATGTGAAGTGTTTTTTCTGTATTGCATGATACATCCGCTTCGCTTCAGCGACCTACAAAAAAAAATTACAAACATTTCAATAACAAGTATACATTTAGAAAAGAAAATTGATATTTAATAACACAAATAAATTTTACCATGTCTGCCTCAGTTGTTCCACTTTGTTGCCTCAGTTGAATTTGTTAAAAAAAACCACATAATTTATTAATTGCCTTTTGCATGCCAGACCAACGGTGAAACAAAGAAATACGGTTTCGATTTGATTCACCACTCAATTATGAATTAAAATAAACAAGTACGCGTTCCCAAAATATAGCCATAGTCTGACTATTACCAGTAATGGGATCTTGAGAGACTGCTAACCAAGATCTACATAAAGTTTTATCTTCTATAATTGTGAACACTTTACCACGAAAAACACGAGAAGTTTCTGAAATAAAATGATTATCACTGTTCTGCGTGTTCTGCTCTCGTGAAGTTTCCGACATAAAATTAATATCAGTGTTGTGCTCCAACATTTGTGATTCCTCAAACATTTCAAAATCTTCCATAGTTTGGAAAAAATACAGTACATACAATATCTAACTTACTGAAAAATATTAGAATGATATACACTTAACCTTAGAATCAGATAATTTAATCAGATAATATAAATTAAAGTTGCAAGGGAAAAAAATTTCTAAGGACACAGGAGAAACAAAATTCACAGCATATAATGTAATGCTATTCTGAAAATGAAATACTCTGTCAGCTTGATATACGAAACAGATATATTTTATAAAACACATCATCAACGGTAAATTTTCAAAATACTCTGTCCATCCAATGGTAAATTATTGGAACGGCTAGTTCTGAAATATGTATATGAGATAACAATTTCAATTATATTTTCAAGGGAATTTAAATTTATATCACCCTTCAAATTATTCATAGTCCACAAAATAACCTATCTCAAAATAAACCTGTTCAAACCAGTTCAAACCAGCCAGTTCAAACTTGTCGCAGAATTGATCAAACTGGTCGACCGGTTGGTCAACCGGCCGGTTGACTGGTTGATCTCCAACGGTCACGCATACAGTAAACCAGTTCAAACCAACCAGTTCAAACAGTTCAAACCCGTCGCAGAATTGATGAACCGGTCGATCGGTTGGTCAACCGGCCGGGTAACCGGCTGGTTGACCAGTTGACCTCCTCCAACGGTCACGCACAGTAATTTGATGAAATTTGTACCATGTTCTCAGTTTGATGATTTTTTTGTTGAATTCTCATTTTGATACCAATTTGGTGAAACCGTTAGAGCACCAAAAAGTGACTTTTTCACCAAAATTTAAATCTGATGCCAAGTTTGGTTCACCGTTGGAGATGGTCTTAGAATAAAGTTATTAAAACATAAAAGGTTATTAAAACTGAAAATTTACATGAGATTGTTAGAGGTCTCGTGAATCAAATAATAAAATTGGATTCAACAATTGTAAAATTATACTGTATTTTTAATACAAAATAAAGTGTAAAATTATCAATCGTGATAATATACGTGAAATAATTTTAAAATCAATAAAAATAAATAATAAATTTAACATATATCATTATATAGTGCTCAATAATAATATTATAATTGATAAAATCATCAAAAATATTGATTTTAGAGAAAATCAAAATTTTCTTTAAATAATTTTGTTCAAATAATAAATTAGGCAAAGGGAAACACTGTGACAACCCTCACCACTGATTAGTACTAATCTATGATTAAGCATGTTAAGTGACTGATTGACTGAAATTCTGGCTGATTGATTGAGTGTATTAGTTTGAATGCATGTCTATCTGTTTGACTGCTAATGATCTGTTCATGTTTTATGTTTTAAACTGCAAATTGAAGGCCTTTTCAGCGGCCAAATCCAGAACTGATTAGTGTTTTGTGTTAATTAGAATTAATGTGATTTTATGGTAAATTTAGTTGAAATTTGATTTGGTATGATTAAATTGGATTGAATAAGCTAAATTACATTAGTTGGACTTATCTACCATTTTGCCATTTAATGGGCCACTACCTAAGACAATGTTGAAGCTTTATTACACTTGATCACACATCACTCTTCAGCCATATTGAGGCCATTTCGAGAGAGAGAGTGAGAATAGGGAGAATTGGTTTCAAGTAGGAGATTACTTGGAGAATTGGAAGATTTGAAGGAACTTGCAAAATTTGAGCTTCTATACCTTGAATTGGAGACTTGAGGTAGGAGACTCACCCTTTTAATTGTGAGTTTGAGTTGTTCTTGCATGATTCATGGTAAGGTTAGTGATTTAAGGCATGAATTAGCTTAATATGTTGAATTGAGTAGGAATTCATGCATGCATGTATACATTGTTGAGTTTTGAGGTTGATTTCATGGAAATCCTCACATGTATGTCCATATTCTAGCTTTGGTCCATGAATTCAGCATGTTTTTGGAAGGATTTACTCATTTGTTATTGTATTATAAGCTTTGAAGTTGATTAATTCGTGCATGTTGCATGTACATCATGTTTTTGAAGTTTTGTTTGGAAATGGGTTCAATTGAACTACCTTTGGGCTTTGATTTTGCAAATTGATCTTTGAAACATGTCATATTATGAGTTTTAAAGTGTTTTTCAGAAAATTAGCCCAAAATGATCGAGTTTGATGCTTTAAATGTTGAGTTTCATGCTTGGAGACAAATCTGGAAATCCCAGATTTTGGATCCACGCTCGAGCGGGGAACTCCACGCTCAAGCGTACACTCTGAGTTCATGCAGTCCGCTCGAGCGGGGAAAGTAACGTTCGAGCGTGAAATGCTTGTATCCAGTACTTTGCATGTGTTTACAGTCTGCTCGAGCGAGGGAATGCACGCTCGAGCGAGGACTTGTGTCTCACGCTCGAGCGTGAATTTCATGCATCCAGTACTTTTGCAATCCACTCGAGTGAGGAAAGTCACGCTCGAGCGTAGCTCTTTTGTCTGCATGTCCGCTCGAGCGGAGAAAGCCACGCTCGAGCAGGACTCCTGTTTCAACAAAAATTTGAAAAGTGTTTTAAAGTGCATATTTGCATCCTTATTCCATCCTAGGCATTCCTAGGCATCTTAATGAGGATAATGCTATAGAACCACACCGAGTCAAGATAGGGACTAAGTTATTGTTTCCCAAACGTGCAACTTAGTGTGTGTTCATCTTGTAACTGTGTAGGGTTGGCATCCGAGGACGCTCACTAGCCTATCAGTAGCCCAGAACTCTGTGAGTAACAATGTTGTAAAGATATATTCAATCATGAATATTTTCTGAATGACCAACTGTACTGCTTTCTGAAATGATATTTTTTACTGAATGAATGTTTGTCCTATTTGCGAACTGTATTCGTGGCATCCATAGCAATTTACTGTTATTGTATTGTTACTGTACTGCTACTGTCACAGAGATATCTGTCGGTTCCCATGTTTGGAACCACTATTGTTTACTGATATGATGGCCATTAACTGACTGTTCGGTCTGTTAAGACCTACTGTACTGTTTTGCTATGGGATGTACCACATATGACTGCTATGACTGAATGACTGATATACTGTTTTAACTGACTGTTTTAAATACTGAAAGGACATTCATTCTTAACCTCTTTACGCATATATTATTCACTGGGTTTTAGCTCACTGTTTATATATATATATATATATATATGTAGGCGTCCAGGCACCGAATCGGAGTTAAGAGCGTTGGGTTAAACTCCCTTTTTGTCAAGCCAACCAATGTGCCTCACTGCGAGATTCCAAGTGTGTTCAAGCTTAGGCTCGTTTGGGGTGTCTCAGTTCACCCTTCTGTCTCTGTTTTGTAATACTGTATAGACTTGTACTGTACTGTTATGGTAGGGATTTGGTCCCTAACCTGAATGCCTGTATATGATGTATGTACATACTACTTTTGTTCCGAATGTGAATGTGTTATGAAAAGTCTTTTTGCATACAGACTGTCACAGCTCATTGGATATCTTTCATTTACTGTTTTGGCTTCCGCCAGCCCCTGTACTCTGTATTACTGTTATTACTGTTAAGCAGGCATTCGGTAATCACGGATTACTGGCTGGTTACGGTGCTAAACCCATAGGGGTGAGTTTGGGTCGTGACAAACACTATGATACCATATGTACCTTATAATTAAAGAAGAAAATGATATAATTTTATATTTTTTGAGTCATAATACAAAATAAAAAAAAAGTCATAACCAAACATTACATGAGACATTACCAAATATTTCATAAATTATAACTAAAGAAAAAAATAACATAATTAGGAATGCATATAGTACACTCTTTTAAGGGGTGTATATAATAGAATTTCCCTTGGACAAATTCTAACAAGTGCCATGAAAAAAATTAGGGTAAATTACAAATATACCCCCTGAGATTTTATTAAAATATGAATTGTCCTCTGTGGTTTTGAAAATTACATTCTACCATTTTTAATTTCATAATAAATTGCCTCTTTTATTAATATATCATTAAGTCAATTAACAGTTTTTAATAATGTTAAAAATATGTTTCAATTAATAATTTAGGTAATTTTATTATTGTATATGAGAGAAATTATGAATT
The DNA here is from genome assembly GCA_036172215.1 of Camellia granthamiana. Taxonomy (NCBI): domain Eukaryota; kingdom Viridiplantae; phylum Streptophyta; class Magnoliopsida; order Ericales; family Theaceae; genus Camellia; species Camellia granthamiana. The sequence goes on along the minus strand of CM069903.1, from coordinate 25,781,637 downwards.
TTATTTTTTCAGTTAATTCTATTAAATAAAATTTTTTAATAAGAGAGCATTTGTAATTTTTCAAACCACAGGGGTTAATCTGTATTTTAAGCAAACCTTAAGGGGTGTATTTGTAATTTACCCAAAAAATTATATTGAAAAAGTGTAAACAAATTATAAAGTATTTTAAAATTTATAAAAAATTTATTGAATTTAGTAATAAATACTTCGAGAGAAAATGATTCTGACTAGTCAAAATCATATTCAGGGAGAGAAAATTGTGTGGATATTTGGTTTTACAAAATTTTAGATTTTAATCATCTTGTTTGGTTTTGAATTTTTTTTAAAATAATTTTTTATTTTTTTTTTATTTTGGTGAATTTTTTAACTATTTGGGTAAATTACATTGACACCCTTTGAGGTTTGGTCCAATTATTACCCATCTCTTGACGTTTTAGAAATTACATTTCTACCCGTGTGGTTAATAGTCTCATTTCACAAACCCCTTACTTATATAAAATGTAACAATTCCTAGTAAAAAACAGAGAAAATTACATTAAAAAAAAAGTAAAGGAAATGAGGAAAAAAAAAAGAAAAAGTAAAGCAAAGCAAAAAAAGGAAGAGTACATGAGTTTAATGTCTTCGTTTCGTATAAATAATTACAATGACAGGGGGGTTAGTGTAATTTTTCAAACGTTAGGGGATGATATGTATTAAACCCAAATCTCAGGAGGTGTAAGTATAATTTATCCTAAATATTTTAAGTAATTTTTTTATTTTTTTAATTGTACATAATTTAGATGCATTTAAAAGTAAAATATTTATAAAAAAATTACAAAAATTCAATTAATACATAAGAACACGAGAATAAATTTTTATATTTTTTTGTATTTGATGAATTTTTTTAAAAATTGTTTCATAAATATATATAGATTAGATTAGATATATTTAAAAGATATATATTTTTTTATATATTAAATTTTTTAGACAAAAAACAAATACACAAAAAAAAAATTATTTTTAAGGTGAATACGATCCGAATCGCCGAAATTACGATTTGAATCCAGATTTTGACCACTTTTCCAATTGTCCTTGAATATATAGAAAAATATGAATTATATTATTAAATATTTAAAAATATTAAAAATATATATATATATATTTATGATTAATGAGAAGATTGTGTACCGTATACAAAACTTTTTGAGAAAGTGAATTTTTATTTTTTATTTTTTGGGTGAGTGGTAGTACTTCAGAGTAGGGGTGTGCATAATACCGTCGAAACTGTCAAAACTGTCAAAATCGCACCGAACCGCACTGTTAAGGCAAATTCATTATTATTTGCCAATTGAACCGCCGGTTTTTGGTAAAAAAAATGGCAAATTCTAGTGACACTTTTATCAATCCGCCGGTTTCTATTTTTCTTCCAAACCGCACCGACCTGCACCGCTATTAAATCATGTTTTATAAGATTTTAAAAATTCTTTTTTACTTAAGTTTGCTTGTTGTTCTATACCTTAGAATATAATATTACATTACTGCTCGAGGGGAATTCAATGTCAGTAATTCAAAATAAAGTTGGCTTCCAATTCACTTTTCAATCTTTTTTTTTTTTTTCTGGCCATGTTGCAAACTTGCATCAGCTCACTTTTCAATCTAAATACTTTTCAACAGTAAACATTTTTAATATATTGTAAATCCTGAATGATATTAATTTTATGTATTATATTTGATCATTGTAACTTCCACAGATGCTTATAATGAACTGATGGCATAGTCGTTGATATTATCATGTTGTTGCTACACTTACTGCATCAGAAGAAAGCTTCACAAGATGCTTAACATCACGGTATTTCTCGTCTTTTTCTTACTCTTTGATTTAAGTTTTGTAATTTGAATTATATTTTTTATAAACCGCCAATCCGCCCGAACCGCCAAGACAAATCCGCCATTATTTGCCAATTGAACCGTCGGTTTTTTATAAGGAAAATGACAAATTCTAGTGACACTTTTATCAATCCGCCACCCACCATACTGTGGGGATATATTTTCTGAGTACCAACACGTGGCAAGGTGACGCCGACGTGTCAGCCGCGGTGCCACGTGTCCTGGTCGTGACGCCGAGGTGATCTCGGCAAGGCCGAGGTTATCTCCGAAGATATCGGAATCCTAGAATAAAGAGGGAACTCAACCTAGATATGGACAAGAGTCCTAAATTGGGAGAAGACTTCAGTTTGGGTAAAGATAGAACTCTTAGAGAGTTTATCCTAATCCCACTGGGAGTCCCAGATTAGCAATAATCCTAAGTCCATTAGGGCCAGGCTCCTATTGGGACTAGGATTGTATTGGCTATAAAAGAGAGGCACTCCCATGGGTCTAAGGTATGTTTTTGATACTCAAGCTTGTGAGTTGAATAAATTGATTTATCTTTGAGAGATATTGAGTACTGACTTGATCGTCGGAGTACCCCCGGGTGGCGAGCCACCGTGGGATTCTTCTCTTTCTGTTGCAGGTCAGCAAGGTGCCATCTATTCTGTCAGTGTTCTACAGTTGAGTACTAAGCGGGCAGTGTGGTCAGAAAATGACCCACACAATTTGGCGCCGTCTGTGGGAAAGAAAGAAGAATAGATGGCCAGTGATGGACAGAAGGATCAGATTGAAGACAAACACTCCTGCTGGGAGTGGGAGACCTATCGACCTCGACGCTGAAGGGGACGACCGCAACACAGAAACTCGTGACCAGAGTCACGGAGTGAAAGACGCCGGCCAGGAAGGTGACGCATCAAAGACAACAGATCGAAGCGGATACTACAACAAAGATGACCTCCAAGTATGGAAGGATAAATACCTGCGGATGAACGAAGACCCTTCCAGAAGGGATGCAAAGACAGGGGGCATGAGCACTCCCAAGGAGATGACATTCAAGTATAGAAGAGCTCAGCCTAAGTGAGCAGATCCTGGATTCCAGATCCCGGATCCGAGAAGACATCATCTCGGCCTAGATGAGTAGGGCCGAGAAGACGAGAGCTCAGCCTAAGTGAGCAGATCCCAGACTCCAGATCTCGGATCTTAGAAGACATGATCTCGGCCTAGATGAGTAGGCCCGAGAAAAGAAGAGCTCAAACCGAGTGAGCAGATCTAAGAAGATAAGATCTCGACGCTTAAGTCCGAGAAGAGAAGAGCACAGCGAGCAGATCTAAGATCCCAGAGGATAAAAAGAAAACACACAAGATCAGACTGAAGTTGGCCGGGTTGAAAACCCCGGCTTGAATCCGAGAAGATGTTTAACCGAAGTTAAACCGAGAAGATGCTTAACCGAAGTTAAGCCGAGGTTATACAAAGTCTACCACTTGTTGAAATTTGTAGCAATTTACAAGTTGGTCAGACCGAATACAAAGTCTACCACTTGTTGAAATTTGTAGCAATTTACAAGTTGGTCAGACCGAATACAAAGTCTACCACTTGTTGAAATTTGTAGCAATTTACAAGTTGGTCAGACCGAATACAAAGTTTACCACTTGTTGAAATTTGTAGCAATTTACAAGTTGGTCAAACCGATACAAAGCTTGGCTTCGCTTGTTGAAATTTGTAGCAATTTACAAGTTGAAGTTAAGCCGAGATGGTTCCTTAGCTTCGCTTGTTGAAATTTGTAGCAATTTACAAGTGGAAGTTAAGCCGAGATTACTATTCTCCTCGCTTGTTGAAATTTGTAGCAATTTACAAGTCGAGGTGAAGCCGATGCTATTGCTTACAGACTTATAGAAATCCACGAGGTGGTTGAGCCAAAGATCATTGCTTAACACTTGTTGAAATTTGTAGCAATTTACAAGTTGAAGTTAAGCCGACATATGACCATTTGTTGAAATTTGCAGCAATTTACAGGTTGAGGTAAAGCTAAGTATATTGTTTAAACCCTTGTTGAAATTTGTAGCAATTTACAAGTAGATCATTGTTTAACACTTGTTATAACTTGAGTAAAGTTTACTGTTTATGTTAATCCTTGTTGAAATTTGTAGCAATTTACAAGTAGGTCAGACTGAGATTATTGTTTGAACACTCGTTGAAACTTGAGAAAAGTTTGCAAAGTTAACATTGAATAGTATATGTTTTATACTTGTTGAAATTGATGAAAAGATTGCAGGTCAGTATCTTGTCGAAGTAAAGTTTACAGTTATTTTACCCGAGGTATATAATCTCGAGAAGATTGCATAAAGAAGAAAGAAATATGAAGAGTATACGCAAAATATTCTAAGTATAGAATCATATAGAGAAGACAAAGGTACAAGCATTCAAAGAAAGATAAAGCATTCAGCAGAAACAAGAGGCACATCGGCCATGTAAAGAAACTTATACTGTCCAAAGAAGCAACAAGGTACAAGAGTACAAACTGCAATGATGCTTAACCGAAGTTAAGCCGAGATGATGCTTAACCGAAGTTAAGCCGAGATGATGTTTTACCGAAGTTAAACGGAGATGATGCTTAACCGAAGTTAAGCCGAGATGATGTTTAAACCGAAGTTAAAACAAAATGATGTTTAACACTTGTTGAAATTCTGAGAGAATTTACAAGTTAAAGAGTGCACAAGATAAATGTCGGCAAAAGATTTGCCGGAGTCAAACGTCGTTTTGATTAGAACAAGAACCACTAAAGTACACGCCGGAAGTGGTGACCAGAATTGTAAAAGGAATAAATGCTTCAAGAAACAGCGATGACAGTTTGCAAAGGCCAAGAGAAAGAGGGTCTAAAGGGGGTGAATTAAATACCAGAAGTTTTAATACATCGGCGAAAGAAGAGCACATCGAGTCTGTGACTACGGCACAAAGCCAACTTCTCTAATGTGATCCTAAGTGTAATTTATGTTCACATTAGGGGGCAGGGAGAAGGTGCAGGGGGAATGAATGATAATCAAGGAGCAAGGAATATTAATATTTGTTGAAATTTTTGAGCAATTTACAAGATTGACTTCGATTAAGCAACTAGCTTGTTAAGAGCTGAGAAAGTTGGGAAATATGAAACATGTATAAAAGAAGGCAAGTACAAAAATGAAGACCTTAAAGAACTGAGATGATGAAAAGCAAGAACGTCGGACTGATCTGTTTCGACGAACGACGATGGTTCAGCCTCGGCAGTCAATTGGAGGAGCTTCTTTACCGTTATCTCGGCATCAATTTCAAGAAGGAAGCAAACTACTCGGCATCAGCGGCAGATTCTGTCTCACCCCCAGAAGACAGTTGGAAAGAACTTCTCAGCAGCCTTCTCGGCCTCGAGCTCAGCATCGATCTTCCGAAGAGTTTGATCAAAGCTCTTCTCGGCGATTGGCACCTCAGAGTTTGAAAGCAAGGATTGAAAGCAAGAATTTGGAAAAAGACACAGAAAACAGAAAACATAATGTAATTCGTAAATCAAAAATGGTGATGAAGCTATCAGGAAATCAAGACAAAAAGATTGTACAAGTGTGTCAAGCCAAGAACAGTGGCAGAAATCAACAGATGTGTAAACAATGTATATTCAAGAAGATGATTTGGAAACAACGGGTAAAACAGCAGTGGTGATTAACAATGAAGCAGAGCTTCTTGGAAAGCAACAAGAAATAAAACCAGGAGGAACAGTGGTTTACCAGAAAGAGGGAAGTCGGAATGAGAATTGCCGAAGTCTGACAACGGATGCGAAAATAACAGAATGACGTAAGCTTCACTGGAGGAGAAGAACAAAAACAGTTGCAGAAGCTTGAAAGCTTGGAACAATGGCGGATTTGAGAAAAAAAAAAAGCTAGAAAGGGAAAATTCAGAATCAAGAAAACAACAAAGTTCATGAATAAAGCCAAGTGCACAGGCACTAAGTAAGTATGTGAAAAGTAATGACCCAGACATGATGCTAGCAACAGAAAGCGGATAAGACAAGAACAATGCCAGGCATTCAAACAAATCAAAACTTGAAGACAGACGAAAATACAAGGCAACAGATGGCAAGTAAACAGATTCGGAAGAGTTATAAAAGATTGAGCTTAAAAAGCAAGTAAAGAGTTTATGAACCTACCAAGGGAAATGAACACCGATATGAAGATCGCCGGAGTCAAATAGATGACTGGAAATCAAGAGCCCACCTGAAAATGTGAATGGAGCAGTTGCAAAGCTCTTGGAGTTTATGAATTAATGAAACCAGAAATCTCGGCTAGGAGGTGTGATCTCGAATAGCTTGGAAAGCATGAAGCTTGATACTTGACAGAAGTGGACAGTAAAATCCAGGAAACTTTGAGGTCGGCGAGTTAGATCTCGGACAGAGGGGTACAGATGAACGAACAATGTAGGTTCCATCACCTCAGAATGCCGAGGTAATAGAACCTAGGGGGCAGTTGTGGGGATATATTTTCTGAGTACCAACACGTGGCAAGGTGACGCCGACGTGTCAGCCGAGGTGCCACGTGTCCTGGTCGTGACGCTGAGGTGATCTCGGCAAGGCCGAGGTTATCTCTGAAGATATCGGAATCCTAGAATAAAGAGGGAACTCAACCTAGATATGGACAAGAGTCCTAAATTGGGAGAAGACTTCAGTTTGGGTAAAGATAGAACTCTTAGAGAGTTTATCCTAATCCCACTGGGAGTTCCAGATTAGCAATAATCCTAAGTCCATTAGGGCCAGGCTCCTATTGGGACTAGGATTGTATTGGCTATAAAAGAGAGGCACCCCCATGGGTCTAAGGTATGTTTTTGATACTCAAGCTTGTGAGTTGAATAAATTGATTTATCTTTGAGAGATATTGAGTATTGACTTGATCGTCGGAGTACCCCCGGGTGGCGAGCCACCGTGGGATTCTTCTCTTTCTGTTGCAGGTCAGTAAGGTGCCATCTATTCTGTCAGTGTTCTACAGTTGAGTACTAAGCGGGCAGTGTGGTCAGAAAATCACCCACACGATTTCTATTTTTCTCTCAAACCGCACCGACTCGCACCGCGCAGACCCCTACTTCATAGAACTCTAACACGCAACCACTGCGAATGCATGTGAGGTGGTGATCTCATTCACAGATCTGACATCTCTTTTTTTGTTTTTTTTTTAAATACACCTTTTAAATGTATTTAAAATATAAATTATTTTTTATAATTTAAAAAATTATAAATATTTTTTTATCAAAATTTTTTTATTTAATAGAATTAATTAAAAAGATAAAACTTTTAATTATTCACTTATATAATAATAAAATTATTTGAATTATTAATTGAAATAAAATTTTAATATTATTAAAAATTATTAATTAATTTAATAATTTATTAATAAAACAATCTAGGAAAATTTACCCATAAATCCTAATTTCTAAAAAGTTGAACTATTTAGTTCTAAAAGTTTTCTTATACTCCATTTAGTCCCATTTTATACATCATCATGATGTAAATGAATCTGATGTTTCATTCTAAATTTCAAAATTTATTGAAATCTGATAACATTAGATGTTTGAAATTTAATATTTAAAACATTTATCCTATAATTTCAAACATTATTGAAATCTGATGAACATTGGATGTTTGAAATCTAATGTTTGAAACATTAATCTGATGTTTGAAATATTGTAATGGGACCTTTCAGTCTATAAGAAAACTTTTAGGACTAAACAGTGTATAAGTTATTAATTTGGGATTTATTGGTGCATCTCCCAAAAATCTATTTATTATAAAATTATAAATTTTAAACGTCATAATATAATAGATTAACCCGACACATTAATGATCACATTAATACAAAATGATCACATTAATACATGATGGAATATACCAAAATTGCAAATTAAAGAAATTTATAAAACTATTTTTTTACAAAATGTTTTTAAAGTTGCCTTACATGTTAAAACCATTGAACAAGTATATGCTTTAGAAAAACCTCGAGAAACTTGCCAATTATTTGATGCTAAATTAATTAAAAGACATTTGAATAATGGTTACAATTTTATGCATATTGGTCTCATTCAAGTTGGAGTTTATCCCTTAACAATTGTAGGTAAAAATACCTCTGTTTTATTATGTTTACGAGATGCTCGTTTTCTTAATTACAATGACAGTTTAATGGGTATGATGGAAACTGGTCTTCATAAAGGTCCAGTACATTTTAATTGTTTCCCTGATTTTACGCTTAGTTTACGCGATCCGCATATTTTAGATGCTTTAACATTAAATATTCAATTACATGGTTCATTTACCAACATGAAAGAAAAAGTTCATAATATTGCTTTAATATATCGTGTCCACTATAAATGCATGCAAACTAATTTAAATGTTCATGCTTTACATAAAAGTCTCAAAGATAAAACTCTTTTAATTCAAAGTAGTAGTAGCAATGAATCACATATTAATATACCACAAATGATTGAATGGAAAAATGTTGATTTACCTGATCAATGGGTTACTGTCAATGAAAATTACAAACATAATCAACAACAATCCTCATAACAAGATATCCAAGATATTCAACAATACAATGATGGTTCTGTTCGAATTAAATTTAACCGAAGCCAATCCTCTAGACATAGTACATCTAGTGTCCTTACTGAAATTGAAACTGAAGATGAACTCTTCAATACTCCATTATTTCGCAAAAACAGTCAACTTCATCTTGGCCAAACTGCAACTAGTAAATTAAAAGGCATTGATAACACTACTTCCTCTCAAATCAGTAAACCTATTTATTCTGCCCACACACATTTACCTGAAGAAGAAATTGCTTCTAATAATTCTCCTACTCAAACTGATTTTGATGAATTTACACCACCTATCAATCCTCAATTAATGACAATCAAAAAAGAATTCACTCCTAATCTTGATAAATTACTTATTGAATTTAAATCCCCTAAAAATAGAACTCAACGACATGCTTACTATGCTCAATATACTTCTACTCAAATGTCTACAATTTCCAGACAATGGTATGACTTTATGATTGAATATGGTTTTGAATTACCTTTATTAGAGTATGTTGATAAATATTACAAACAACTTAATACAATCACAAAATATAAATGGAAAACTTCTGACACTACTTCTGTTAGTTCTAGTCATCCTCCTTTAGAGAAAATACTACTTACTCAACAAGGTTCTGAAATTCCTGCGTCACCTTTTAAGTTACCTGGTACTGATAATGAAATTAAAAAAGTCATTGAACAAAATAATTATACTAATCAATGTTTAAGTACCATTGGTAAACAATTAGACAAGATAGAAACCAATTTAGAATCTGTTCATACTACATCCACAACACAACCTCTAGAGTCACCTTTACTTAATTTACCCAGTAATCGTTCTAAACGAACCAGTTTAGTCACTAATGACCAATCTACCGTTAAAGCTATTGAAAAATTATTTACCAAACTAACTACATCTGATAATGCTTCACCCTCTAAAGATAAAGCTCTTATTGTATTAAATCAACAATTTCATACTGAAACTAATTCCACCCCATCTGACACTGATAATGACATAAATCAATTAGCTCAACAATTCCAATCCTCTCATCTTACTAAGATACATTATCCCAAAGTTAATCCTCAAACCACCAAAAATTGGTATTCTCGACCTACTCCTCCCGATCTTCAATTCGAAGAAACTAATCTTAACAATCAATTTTCTGTTTCTGCCAAAAAATTATACGAATGGAATATTGATGGCCTTAGTGAAGATCAAATTCTCCAAAAACTAAATCATTTATCTATGGTCTCAAATAGTTACCTATCTAATTATCCTCAATATTCTCAATCTGAAATTGTTACTTTAATTACTTCTGGTTTCACTAGTATGCTTAAATCTTGGTGGGAAAAATATTTAACTGAAGAACAACGAGACTCCATAATTCATGCTAATCAAACCGATGAAAATGGTTTCCCTATTTTTGATGAAAACATTGGATGTTGTCACCCTGATGGTATTAATGCATTAATTTATACTATTGTTCGACATTTTATTGATACTCCTACTAATATTTATTCTCATATACATGATCAACTTAGTAATCTTACTTGTCCAACCTTAAGTGATTTTCGATGGTATAAAGATGTATTTACCTCTAGAGTTATGCTAAGAGAAGATTGTACTAAATCATTTTGGAAAGAAAAATTTATTAATGGATTACCCAGCTTATTTGCTCACAAGATTAGAGATGTACTTAGCCAACCCACTGGTGTTATTGAATATGATAATCTAACTTATGGTGATATAATTAGCACTATTCAAAAAGAAGGATTAAAAATGTGTATTGATCTCAAACTTAGTCAAAAAGCCACTAAAGATAAACATAAAGCTAAATATGAATTAGGAAATTTCTGTGAACAATATGGTTTACCTCCTGTTACACCCTCTCGTAGGAAATCACATAAATACTCTAAACATAAAAATAAATCCAAATATTATAATAAATACAAAAAGCCTTATTCACCTTCCAAATCCAATGATAAATTCTATACCAAACCAAGAAGAAACATCATAAGTCTAAATCATATCCGAAATCTAATAAAGATATTACCTACTATAATTGTGGTCAAAAAGGTCATTATGCTAATAAATGTAAAGAAAAACAAAAATTAAAAGATAGAATTAACCAACTCCAAATTAATGAAGAATCAAAAATTCAGTTATTTGAAATCTTTCAATTAAATCAATCCGATAATGATTCCTCTTCTGTTCCTCCATCTACATCTAATTCCCCTTCCAATAGTGACCATTCTGATTCTAATAATCAAATTACCTTAGGATGTAATGATGTTTGTTGTAAACCAGTTAAACAAATTTCTGTTCTTACCAAACATACTCAAGAAGAATCTGCTTTAATTGACTTAATTAGTAAATTAGATGATCCTAATTTAAAACAACAATATATTGATAAATTAAAGGCTTTATTACTTCAATCGGATACTAAACCTAAGTTTAATAAACCCATTATTAGTTTATCTAAGACCTTAGAAAAATTTAAAAATAAAACTAAAGAAATTACACTTCAAGATTTACAATCTGAAATCAACCAAATTAAACAAACTATCCGTGATCTTCATAATAAAGATAAAAAATTAAAAGATGAAATTATTACTTTAAAATTTAATCAAAGTTTGACTAATTTCCAACCTAATCCACATACATCACCTCACGAATCTGAACATAATTCTGACCCTGATTCTGATCATACTAATCCAGCCAAACTTATATTTGATAATCGCCCTCAACCTACTAACATTGAAGACAAACGATTAAACTTACTCAATAAAATCTATATGCAAAAATGGTATTCCAAAATTAAAATTATTGTCGAAGATTTTGAATTAGAGTTAGTTGCTTTAATTGATACTGGTGCTGATTTAAATTGTATTCAAGAAGGATTACTTCCTACTAAATATTATGAAAAATGTCAAGAGAAATTAACCTCTGCCAATGGTAGTAAAATGCATATCAAATATAAATTACCCAAAGCCCATGTTTGCCAAAATAATGTTTGTTTTAAAACCACATTTGTTTTAGTTAAAAATATGACTGATAGAATTATTTTAGGCACACCATTCATATCTTTGTTATATCCTTTTACCACTTCTAGTGAAGGAATAACTATTCATGTTTTAGGACAACCTGTCACATTTAAATTCTTATTTCCACCTGAAATGTTAGAATTAAATCAATTACAAGATTGTTATATTTCTCATACTATTAATAGATTAACCCGACACATTAATTTTCTTAAAGAAGAAATTAATTATAAAAGAATTGACCAACAGTTAACTGACCCAATTCTAATTTCTCAAATTAGTGATTTTAAATTAAAACTTGAATCAACTGTTTGTTTATCTTTACCTACTGCATTTTGGCATAGGAAAAAGCATGTAGTTACTTTACCATATATTAAGAATTTTAATGAACGACAAATACCTACTAAATCTCGACCTATTCAAATGAATCATGAACTATTAGAAATGTGTAAAAAAGAAATTAATGAATTATTAAAAAATAGAATTATCAGTCCTAGTAAATCCCCATGGTCTTGTCCTGCTTTTTATGTCAATAAAAATGCTGAATTAGAACGAGGTGTTCCTCGCTTGGTTATTAATTACAAACCCTTAAATGCGGTTCTAGAATGGATTAGATATCCTATTCCCAATAAAAAAGATTTAAGTAAACGACTTAGTCAAGCTCTTATTTTTAGCAAATTTGATTTAAAAAGTGGTTTTTGGCAAATTCAAATTCATCCTAAAGATCGATACAAAACTGCTTTTAATACACCTTTTGGTCAATATGAATGGAATGTCATGCCATTTGGTTTAAAAAATGCTCCTAGTGAATTTCAAAACATAATGAATGACATATTTAATCCGTTTAGCCATTTTTCAATTGTTTACATTGATGATATATTAATTTTTTCAAAATCCATTAGTGAACATTGGAAACACTTAGCTGCATTCTTTTATACAATTAAAAGTCATGGTTTAGTCATTTCTACTCCTAAAATTAAATTGTTTCAAACTAAAGTTAGGTTTTTAGGCTACGACATTCACCATAATACTATTCTGCCAATTAGTCGCTCCATTGAATTTGCTTCCAAATTTCCTGATAAAATTCTTGATAAAACCCAATTACAAAGGTTCTTAGGTTCCCTTAATTACATTGCTGAGTTCTATAAAGACCTTAGGAAAATCTGTCAACCTTTGTTTGATAGGTTAAAGGATAATCCTCCTCCTTGGTCTCCTACTCACACTGCCATTGTTCAACAAGTTAAACAATATGTTAAGACTCTTCCTTGTCTTGGTATTCCTACTGAGAATTCATTCAAAATTATTCAAACTGATGCTTCTGATATTGGTTATGGTGGTATTCTTCTTCAAAAAATCACTACTCAATCTTCTGAACAAATTGTTCGTTATCATTCTGGTGTCTGGAATAAAGCACAATTAAATTATAGTACTATTAAAAAAGAAATTTTGTCCACTGTTTTGTGTATTCAAAAATTTCAAGATGATATTTTAAATCAAAATTTTTTATTTCGTGTTGATTGCAAATCTGCTAAATATGTTTTGGAAAAAGATGTTCAAAATCTTGCAAGTAAACAAATATTTGCCCGTTGGCAATCTATTTTAAGTATTTTTGATTTTGATATTACTTATATACCTGGTTGTCAAAATTCCCTTCCTGATTTTCTCACCCGGGAATTTTTACAGGGGGGTAAGGGATGAGTGCTACTCCACATATTCCATATTTAAAAACCCAAATTACCCATTACCAAACCCTGATCCACCAAGTTAACCACCGTATTAACCGTCTCAAATCAGCCCGACCAACTACTAAAAGAGCCCAATACATCAATTACCATCAGATTAAAGCCCGTCGTACTCTGCGACATGATTATTACAATCATTTACATTATTACCAAAATTATCTTGATCTTCTTTCTGGTTGTTAATCTTTGCTACTAATCATTGTTTCTTGTTTAAACAGATGTCTCGCCCAAGGCCTCCTTCCAGGGCTTTGGTCCCATCCTCCAGTAAACCTAACCAACTCATTGTCTCTCCTCCTTTGGAATCAATCACCCAATCTCATTCACTTGAAATGGTTAACCGTTATCACACTCTTGGTCATATTTATCGACCTAATTACTCATCTGCATTGGCTTCTGATCCTTTTGCCTCCAGCCAATCTGTTTTAGTTAGTCCACCCCCAATTAACCAAGTCAGACCATCCCGGACCGAGTATACCAAATCACATGTTACTAACCTATTCTACGAAGAACCTAGTCACCCAAAGAATCAAACCATCAATGACATTGCTAAATTCCATTTTGGCTCTGGATGCCATTTCATCCTTTCACATCCAGAGAAAACACTTTCCTATTACAAAGACATTCTGCTCCATCACCATTCCATTTTGATCAAACCAATCCAGGATCGAGTTTATGCTTACAAGATCCTGTATCATTCAATTTATATTCACAACATTGTATCCTTAGCTGAATGGGGTCCTCCTAATCAGCTTCGAGATCTCCTTGGTCACTCCATTCAATATAACTACCATGATTACGTTGATGCCTGGTTCAAGATTTTCTTGTACCAAAATGAAACCTTTAGTCATTTTTGGTTCATATCCTTTGATCAAAAGTTTAAATCCGAATTACCAATTTGGTTTCTCAGATGGTGGACTCGCTACGGTGCTATTTCAGATATCCTTCCTAGTCCCCTCAGTGACATAATTAATTATTTTGCCTCTGTGTACCCATTCACTGCTCATCAACGACAATTTCCTTTATTGCTCATTTTCATATCCAAATACAAAATTCCATGGATATTTAAATGGCATTATGGGATTGATGATAATATAATCACCCGTCAACACACAGTCAAATGGTGGGCTAAGTATAATGTGCCCAGAATTTTTGAAATTGTTCAAGAGGAATTCCCACTTAATCAATGTGCTCTAACTCCTGCTATTGCTCAAAACCAGCAGAACCCAACTGCTGCAACAATCAGCCAAGGAAGTCAGCCCAGTCTTCCTCCAATCAATCTTGGAAGCCCCTCATCTAGTGGTTCCAAGCCCAGGTCAAGCAAGCCCATTAATAAATCCAAGTCCAAAGTTGTTGCTGCTCAGCCGGCCCAATCCAAGTCCAAATCAAAGTCCCAAGTGCAAGCAAAGCCCATTTCACCTCCTACTCAGCCTAAAGTCAAATCCAAGATTAAACCCAAGTCATCCAGAGAAGAAATGCTCCAGTTAGCCCGCCAACTTGTGGATCAAGCTCAAGCCCAATCAACCGATACAGACAGTGCAGATAAAGGTTCAGAAAGTGTACACTCTTCTGAAGAATCAACTAATCAATTTTCTGGTCCAGAGTTTCAAGATGCTCAGGACCCATTTGCCTGATCAACATAGGATTCCCTATAAATACAAATTAGCTTCAATCAATACTCTTCTGAGAAAAGCTGCTAATTTGTATCTATATTGATTCCTATATTCACATGTTCTACCGAAAGTAATGAATAGTAAAAGTTACTATTCACTTTTACTGTTCACTTTCACTATTCATCTAGTCAACTTTTGTCTAAAGCTGTTCAACTATTCACCCGTGTTTCTGCTCCACCGAAAGCATCCGACAGCATCTTCTTCACCCCATGCGCTGCCAGCTGCTTTCATCAATAATCAAAGTCACAAGATTACTGTATCTTCTTTTAGTCACATGTTTACTGTATTTTCCTTTTCTATATATTGCAAGCAATTAGAACTCAGTCGGCACTCTTCAATTCTTTTAGAAATCTATATTCTGAAAAACCAGAAAGCTCTGAGTGAGAATTACCCCTTCCTGTTTGTAACTCAATTAAGATCCTTGCAGTTGCTATAATTATAATTGTAAGTTATTTTCTGCATATTAATTTTAATTTATGTATTTAAGTTTTATTGATTATTTTATTACTTTGGTTAAGAAAAGGTGGGTTTGTAATTTACCTTTTTCCTGTATTTTTCGTAGACACACAAAAACAATGAATCGGCACTCTGTTCTTCTCTCTCTGCCGTTTTGCCAGCTGTCCACCTACTCTCACCGGCCGGAAATCTCTCCGGCGCCTTGAGGTAACTTCGAAATCCCAATGCTCCCATTGATTGAAGTTGGTTAAAGCGTCTTTGAATCTCCATGTCCTTTTTCTCTGCTCATTAGGGTTTGTGCTATTTAGAAGTGAAAAAATGGCGGAACGTGATAGTGATCGAAAGGCCTCTTACTTTGACGAGTTCTTTAAAGTATATCTGCCTGATCAGAACTCTCAACGTCTGGTATTCTTTCTCTCTCTCTCTCTCTCATTGTTGCATTTATTTATTCATAATGTCAACTTTCCATTTCATTAATAGTTTTCTTGGTTTGGTTGTTGAGAAAATTAGCTCAAAGAAAATAAATGAAGTTTATAATTTAAAATTTTCTGGACTAAATTGAGTGGAATGTTGTTGTTTGCATTAATCCCAAATTTTAAATTTTCATTTCTGTTATTTTTCTGAAGTTCCTCAGCAATCAATTTGGCCACTATTCTTTAGTTGCAAGAAAAGAGGTCCCTATTTGTTCCTTTTTCTTTTTCATTAAAGTTTATTAGCAGATTTAGAAGGGTGACATTAATTAGAAGGAAAATGTTTGGGACCCCTTTGGAGAAGACGCTCACACCCGAAAGTGATCCTGACCCTCCATGTATGTGTGGGGCCATTCATGTATGTGTGGGGTTTACATCATAAGTGGTTAAGATGTGTGAGGTCTTGTAGGGGTCGAGTCTCAATCATTTCTCTAATTAGAATGTTAAAATATACAGCTAGAGAGTACTCTAGTGCTTTGATTTATTTATTTACTAGTGTATGTCCGTGCTGAAAGACACGGTAATTTAATTGAGTATAAAATTATTAAGTTAAAATGTAACTGATCAAATTTGTTGCTAAAAATTTGATGTGAAAATATAAATACAGGTCCGATTAGTTATCTGGAAATAAAAACATGTTATCTTTGTCACTGAAGTGGGCTTTTTCAGTCTTTAAAAAAATCACACCATTCCCTTTATCTCTCTTATCTCCCCTTGTGAAAAGATTATATTTTAATAGTAAAACTAAACCATTTTTTTTTTGGTTAACGGAACCCAATTTAAATTTTGAATTCAAATTTGTTCACCAAAGAAAAAAATATTTTCCAAAATAACATCTTCCTATTATATTTTGATCTCATCATTAAACAAAAATATTTCTAATGATGTTTCGTCTCTTAATGACCAAAGAACTTCAATTTTTTTATTTATTTAAATTTTGAATTCAACTTTGTAAACTAAAAAAAATTTCCACAAACATTTTTTAACATAACTATAATCAAACTCAGCAACACCAGCCAGCACACAAAGCAAATCCAAAAAAAAAAAAAAAAAAAAAGCGACCAATTTCAAATGCCCTTTGCCTCCAAATCCCTCTTCCCTACTTTTTAAATTTTTTTTTTTTTTTTTTTAACCTTTCGTAAACTAACTACAAAAACCCATAAATCTAGGGCATGCTCTTCACTTTTAAGAGTATAAAACACAAACCCA
Source organism: Camellia granthamiana (assembly GCA_036172215.1). Taxonomy (NCBI): domain Eukaryota; kingdom Viridiplantae; phylum Streptophyta; class Magnoliopsida; order Ericales; family Theaceae; genus Camellia; species Camellia granthamiana. The sequence continues at coordinate 25,764,624 of CM069903.1, read as the reverse complement.
TAAATTTAGGGCATGCCCGGGTTATAGAAAAAAAATAAAAATAAAATAATGTTTGGTTTCTCACTCCTCTTCCTTTCTCTCTCTACCTCTCCCTCCCAGCCCCTCAAATTCCAAACCCTTCTCCTACAATTTCTTCCAAAGCCACAATCTCTCTCATGGACAACAACCTAAGACTCAAAAACTCTCACTGTCGATTAGAATTTGAAATCACCATATTTGTACAGTTACACCACCCTCACCGACAACAATCCTCTCTGAAACCACCCTTACTGCCACCCTAGAACGCCTTTTCCACGCTGCCTCCAACCTGACACAGTAGGGCCAAAACCTTATCTGCGGCTATCTACGGCAACACTACCACCGACCGCGACTTTAACAAGTATCATATGGCGACTGTTCGTTTGAATCCAGTGTTCCCCGTGCCAAAAATGCTACACTCAGACCGACTCAATCTTCGATATGACCAAATTGACTCGCCGAGCTGCAACAACCGTCAGATGTGTCTCTACTAGGTATTGTACAGCGACGATTCTTTCACGGTGGGTGATTTCTCAACCGAAATGTTGACATTTCGGAGGACCAGAGTCCCCAACGTTGCTCTCGAATGTAGTCACGACAACGAAGGCTTGTTCATCGACGCCGCCGGGTTGTTGGGTTTGGGCAGAGGGAAGTGAGGTTGAAAGACAAAAGAGAGAGTGTTTAGTGATGTTGGAAATTGAGAAGTGAGCCTGAGAGCCTTAAGAGAGATAGGAGAGTTTAGAGAGAGAGTGAGAAGAGCATGGAGGGAGAGAGGGAGTGAATGTGTGTTTTGAAATTTAAAATCTGGAAAGTGAGGCTGAGGGAAAGAGAGATAAGAGAGTATAGAGAGAGAATGAGGTGAGACATAAGAGAGAAAGAGGGAGGGTGGGTGGGTGCAAAGTTTTAGATGGTGATGTTAGATGTGAAGATGCTGCTGTGCTTTATGCATAGTAGTAACTGCTGCATATGGTACGGTATCGTTTTGTTTCTTTGTTTTGTTTTATTTTGTTTTTTTTGGCTCATTGTTGTTGAATGATATTGGCTTTTAAAAATATTCCTTATGGCAAAATGTTTCATTAATTTTCTTATTGGTTTCATTTATTTAAAGAAAAAACCTTCGACCAAAATATTATTGATTGTCTGATTGGTTATTAAAAAATATTATGCTGACAACCCATCTCTGAGTATTTGTTCAAAATCAAATAATGTTAGAAAATTTTAAATTTTTAATACATATTTAAAAATATATATATATCTATATATAAATTATATTAAAAATGTAAACATGTATATAAATATATAAAAGTGTGTAAGAATACGTAAAATGTGTACTAAAATTTTAATTTTTGAACATTATTTAATTTTTAACAATTTGTAGCCTAGTTTTTTTTAAATACAACCAATAAGAAAATCAATAATAATTTGGTTAAAGGTTTTTGGGGAAATTATTAAAAAAAAAAAAAAACTCTTAGGATTTGACCCTTATAACAAAATAAGCCCTTAGCTTTTAATTTTGTCAATTTAAATCCTAATATTTTGATTTGTTTTCAATCTAAACTGTTTATCTATTTATATTAAGTAAAACTAACGAAAAAAATGGTATTTTAGCCATCAAACTCAACAAAAAAATTATATTTTAAACATTTTATGTATACCTACATTAAAGTTTAATGGCTAAAATACACTTTTTATGTCGGTTTTATTTAATAAAAATAGACAAATAATTTAGATTAAAAAAATAAGGGTTTAAATTAAAAAAATTAAAACCACAAGATTTATTTTATTACCATGGTCAAACTCTAAGAAATTTTTTTTTTTTTTTTTTTAAGCGGCAGTCAAACTTTGTCCCAAAAGATACTTTTAAAAGTCCAATATCATTTTATACGCACAAAAATAAAATAAAATAACAAAATTTAAAAAACAAACCAAAGACTCATTCCTGAAGAAGCCAATTGCATTGGAGAAAGTAGTGCCCTACACTTGAAATTTGGGAAAAGACTCAAAAAAAGAGGGAGGATGGGTGGGTGGATAGGTGAAAAGACTCAAAAAAGGAGAGAAAGGGAGATATATTTTGGGGGAAAAGCAAAAGTAAAGAAATCATCTTGACCCTTAAATTGTTAGATGAAATAATTTGAACCCTTGATTCAAAATGTATTTGTAATGCATTTTGAGACATTTTCAAAACCCTTCTTGCCATATTATATAGATTTATTTATTTTAGGGTCTAAAGTTATTTATGTTTTGAATAGAGATAATATTCCATTTTGCAGCGTGTACCGCCGGATTTTGTCAAGCATTTCAATGGAACCATACCCAACAATGCCATACTTAAAGATCTTGGTGGAAAAATTTGGCATGTAGAGATGGAAGAAGCTGAAAATGGAATATATTTCAAGAATGGATGGCAGAGATTTGCAAATGATCATTCTTTAGTGTTTGGGGATTTTGTGCTGTTTACGTACAAAGGAAATTCGTTATTTGATGCCAAAGTATTTGGGAAGAATGGATGCTTGAAGGAAGAAGCTTTTGCAAACAAATGCATGAATGAAGAAGCTTCTAATGCTGATAAGATTGCCGTACCTGTTAAGATTAAAGAAGAGTCAGAAGAAGAGCACACTTGTTTTGAGCCCATTCATAATTGCAAACGGAAGTATTCAGAGATAGGCAGGAAAAGATCCAAAAATTCCCTAGGTTAGTTACTCTTTAATTAGTTTCATTCTGTACATTTAGTCTCTTTTTTTTTCCGTGGTACATGTTAAATGTACAGTTACAGATTCCAATGAAATTAGTCACGTAAATCACAAAGAATTGCTTCAAAGGCCATTGAACAACACAGGCATTTGATCATCAGAATTTCTTGCACCAACAAATCCACATTTTATTTCATCGAGGTGTTGCTGCATGGACGGATGAAATAAAATGTGGATTTGTTAGTGCAATAAATTATGATGCATCAAATGCCCTGTGTTGTTCAATGGCCTTTGAAGCAATTCTTTGTGATTTACGTGATTAATTTCATTGGAACCTGTAACTCTACATTTAACATATACAACGGAAAAAAAGACTAAATGAAACTAATTAAAGAATAACTAACCTTTGGAATTTTTTGTATCTTTTCCTGCCTACCTTAGTTTCTGGTGAGCTGTTGTGTTGGTAATGTATGTGAAAATAACACTTACTATGCTTTGACAATAATCTTGGTTGATGAATTGAAAACAAAAAATTCTGAAGTTTTATATCTAATGTTAGCTCAATTCCTCCTTGTTGGAGGACCTTTTAGTCCCTGCCTTAAATTTCCACTCACAATGTCACATATATCTTGATGCCTCGTTTAATTTAAAATTAGAAAATACTTGACTTCAAATGGGAGTGCCCCAGAGAGATAGTGTAAGAAATGGGAATATGAAATTTTTTGGTTGGAGATGGCAGAAGATGTCCGGTTTGGGTTTTCACTATTCACCAGCACGTGTTCCTCATATTGCACTGGAAGGATGCTGCATGCCTAACAACATTGCAGTTACTTATCACGTGGCTGATTAATGCAGGGAAATCTAAAAGGCTGGTACGCGAAGCAAGTAGCGATGGAATTACTAAGAGAACTTTACATCCAATAGTTCCAAGGGCAATTCAAGGGGATGAAGAAGCTCTTGAAGTAGCCAGCAAATTCGTGTCAAAATTTCCGTTCTTCAAAATTGCTATGAAGCCTGCTTATATTACTGGTGGGGTTATGGTAAGGTCATTGAACCCAGCATTTTCATAGAGCTGCAACTTAACAAACACATATTCTGTCACACTTTTGGGATGTTTGGATGGATTTCCTTTCCTATGGTAAATTATGCAACACAATAATTATTTGTTTCCCATGGAAAAATCTACTATGGACGAGGGTTTTTCTTTGGCATTGCTGCACATGTTTATTAGTCAGATTTTGCACTGTTTTGATAAGTACGTCTGTAAACTTTTACGACATTAGACTAATATGTTAGTGACTGACATTATGTGGATTAGCATAATATCATTAAAAACTACCATGTTGAATTGGTAAAATATCTGCAACTGTATGGAGCCTAGTTTGATGACTTCAACAAATGGTAATATGCCCTAATACAAATAATTAGGAGAAACTTTTGATATCGTGGTCATAATTTGTTAACATGATTATCTATAACCATCATTCACAATGATAATACACAAACTTTAATGTTTGCAGAATATACCATCAAGATTCCTGAAGAGCTACATGGAAAAGGATAGAGAAAGTGCTATGCTTCTCGTTTCAGATCAATCGTGGCCTGTGAAAGTGATTAGAAGCAGAAAAAGCGTATGTAACTTCTCAGGCGGTTGGTGCGTATTTAGAAGGGAAAACACACTAAAACCAGGAGATGTTTGCATCTTTGAGCTGGTGGATAGAAATGATTTTGTTCTCAAAGTTTCTATTTTCAGATCACTAGATTGAGCAGTTGTCTATGGTTGCTATGTTGTTCTTTAGAGCTAACTAGCTAAATACTTGTTGGAGATAGATTAAATTTAAGTAGTCAAAGCTTGCAGCTGGGAAGAGACTTGCATTGTGTCATGCCTCACATGGCTTCGCGTCTCACGCATTAAAGCAAGATTGAATCCTACCTAGGATTGTCGCCTCCGGCTTTCCCCCTTTATTTATTTGAGGTATTTGTTATGTTTGCTGAGATTGTTGTATATGCTTGAGCTATTTGTTGGAGTCTTGTGTTTCTTTTCTTTATTGTAGAAATGGAACTACATTAAATTAAGTTAGAATAAGAGTATGAAATTCTGGGGTATCAAACCTCCTAGTATCATTCATGAGTTGGTTATTATGAATAATTTTGGAGGGATGAACTCATCAGGTTTATGATTGAGTCAAGTGAAGGGAGTGCTGAGAATTTTTGAGGTGAGATCTGGTGGTAGAGGAAAAGGAAGTTTGTCTAACACCCAGGAATGCCCATCCGAACAGTCCTCACCCTATGATTAATTTTTCGAGATACACATCTTTTTTCTTTCCACACCCTTCGCCTTCAACATTTCCCCTCACTAAATCTACCCACCCTCTTCTACTTGACGACCTCTCTTGCCCTGTAGCCCTTCCACCATTTCCAGTGCCCCACCATTTCTCGTACCTTTTATCGCTTTCCAGATGACTCCTTTCACTCATCTCTTTGTTCTCTTCCTCATATATACATAAATGTATAGGCTAAGTTTTTGAAGTGTTAGGGTTTCAAATGTGGCAAGGCTACAGTGTCGTGGTAGGGAGGAGAAGGGGCTAACGGGAGCAACCTGAGGACAGCGGAGAGGTTGGTTAGAGTTGGGTGATGAAGGCAGTAGGTGGTAGGGTGGGGGAGAGGGGTGTAATTTTTTTTTTTTTTAGTGTTTTTTGTACATGGTAATTTTGCACAATGGTTAAATTCTATTAATTGGTGGATCTAAAAAGAAAGAAAGTGTGTAGCTAGAATCTCTCATGGTGAGAGCCCTTCTATTTACACTCATCAAATGTTACATTGCAAGTAGGAGTGTATTGAGATATTTAATGGGTATAAATAGAAGCATTTGAGTTTGGGTGTAACTTGAACGAGTCTAACTCGAGTAACACAAGTCTAACTTGAATTTTTTTATAAGACTAAGCTTGGGTTAAAATTTTCAAGTCGAATTAAAAATTTGACTGGCCTTAGGTAAAGATTTGGAGCGACCGGTGCAATTCTAACACGAGTTGTTATATTATTATGTTTCATATATATGACAAATATAATCCACTTTGACTATTGGATTTTTTTATGGGATGTTTGAATTGGGAATATTCATTCTTATGCTATATAACAATATTTGTTGTTTGAAGTGGGAATGTTTATGAACAATTTATTTTTTTATTACTATGGTTTTTTAAAAGATTGTGGATTTATGAACAAGTTTGTAAAAGGTTATATTATAGCCCAAAAAATTATGCTGCCCAACTCAATTTTTTGTGGACAATTTGATTCTAACTTAGTTAAATTTGTTGGGCTTTAGTTGGGTTTGGGTGAAGTTTCTCGGTTTGACAAATTGGGCTTTGGCAATTCTGACTTCCACTTGGGCTATGCTTGAGTAGTTTTGAGTTCAATTTAATCCATTTGACCCATGTATTCCAATTATATTTCCACGAATTGCAATAATATGAATCGAATAATGTTGTAATTTCTGTGGAGTAGTGTTTTTGCCACATCAAATCTAACTGCTTCCATTCCCTCAAAAGAAAGACAAAAAAAAAAAAAAAAAAATTTAACTGCTTCTGTTAATAAGGTTTAATACCTTATGTTATTTATTTATTAATTCATATATTTTGACTCATTTAATTATAAAATTATGTTGTTTTCACTCTTCAAAAAATATAATTTTTTATAATTAAAAAGATCAATATGTATAAATTCTTAAACATTTTTGATTAAACAATATTCATTAATAAGTATAGGTAACGGTTTTGGTGTAATTAACTCAATTAATAATTATAGATTGAATGTGCCATGAGTCAAAATTATGACATTTGTAAAGTTGATTACCACTAATGTTACAATTAAATCATTTTTAATTATAATTTTTATATTATAAAAAGTAATAAATCATAACCAAACCCTAAATAACATATACTCTAAAATATTTTAAATCATAACAAAAATAATATTATAATTAAAATCCTAATAAATCATAACTAACCTCATGAATTATAATTAAATCATAATCAATATATCAAACACACCCTACCATATTATAAAATTTTTCAATGTCTCACGTAGGGGTGTACACGGTACGGTTCGGGTGATTTAAAAGTAAAATTATAAACTAAATGACGGATTAGCGGATTGACAGATTGAAAAATATTTTAACTAATTATCAAACTTTTGCATAATATATAACACTAATTTACATAATATTTTTCATATATATAATACAAACTAATTTTACATAATATTTTTCATATTATTGGCTTATTTTTCCTACGAAGGAAAATATCATAAATGCGAGCGTGATTGAAAAACCCTTATATATTAAATTCAAGCCAATTATCAAGCGATTGCGTTGACAGTTCTTTTGCCTCAACAAAGAAGATTTCAAAATTACCAAGTGTAAAGAAAAGAGAAATTAAAAGAAGGAAGAGGGAGATGGAGAAAGATAATTGAGTAAACAATCAAACTAACTATTAATTTATTTTTACTCCTATGCTTCGAAAAGGAAGTGTATAAAATAAAGTGCAGAGAATTTACCTCTACTCCTATACGTTGAAAATGAAGTGCATAAAATAAAGTGCAGGAAATATAAATGACAAGAAGAATATAAATCAATTTGTCTTTGATTTGAGTTTTGGATCCTTTACAATATAGCCATGAATGACTATTTATAGGCAAACACTTGTAGGGAAAAAACTACCTAAAACTATCCAATAACTATCTAAAACTACTCACTCTTCCATCTTCATTCCCATAATGCCACATATCCCTCATGTCTTCATAACTTTCTTCAACCTTCAATTCATGCTCCATGTTCTCCACTTTATGCTCTATGATCCTCTACATTCTCCATCATTTTTTCACATATGTTTAATGATTCATATTTCTCATAACCTCCAAATGAGTAAGAGAATGCTACGTGTCTTGCAATTATATAAATAATAAAAATTACAGATTTATGGTGCCAACACATATATATAACTATTAATTTGTAATAAATTTTATATATTAAATCTCTCTCATATTTATTTTTATTTAATATTTTATTATATATTAAAAAATATATATGTATTACGTACAGTGAAATGAAGCGATGACTTATAAATTTTAAAATTTAAATTACAATTAACAAATAAAACGATATAAATTAGGGAAAATGAGTTGGACCCCCTCAAGAAGGCACCCCTTTGACCTCCTCTCTCTTTAATTGACCAATTTTTCTGTTTTTTTTTTTTTTTTTTTTTTTTTCTTCTCTAATCATCACCCACCACGTGCGTGGGGTAGTGGGGTGGTGATTGCAGGTTCTCAATCACTTCCCATAAATTAGTACGAATCGACGCTTTGTGTGCGCTAAAACGAGTCCGGATTCTCGGTTGCCCTACCCGGCAGCCCTACCCGGTAGCCCCCCAAAACGACGTCGTTTTGGGGGTTTTTTTTTTTTTTTTTTTTTTTTCTTCTTTCTTCTTCGTCGTTCTTCTTCGAACCAGAGGGGAGGGGAGAGGGAGAAGAGGGAGAAGAGGGAGGAAGGAGAGGAAGAGGGAGGAAGGAGGAGGAGGAAGGGAAGGGCCGGACTGGAGGGGGCCATAACCACTGGAGGAGGAGGAGGAGGAGGAGGAGGAGGAGGAGGCGGAGGCGGCGGCGGCGGTGCTGCTGCGACGAGGCGACGAGGCGACGGCCGGCGGCGAGGCGACGAGCTGCGAGCTGCGACGGCGAGCTCGCAGCCTCCTTCTGCGAGCTGCGACGGCGAGCTCGAGCCAGACGACGGCGATGGCCGAACGAGGAGAGAGAGAAAGCAAGACGAAGAAGAAAGAAGAAAAAAAAAAAAAAAAAAAAATCTCCCAAAACGACGACGTTTTGGGGGGCTGCCGGGTTGGGCGGCCGAGGATCCTGATTCCGCTAAAACACCACAAAAGTGCATCTGAAGTGATCTCAACAGTCGCGTCGCATCGCATGTCGTTTATTCACTCTCGATCAGATTAAAATCGTAATGCTCCATTGATTGAAGTTGGATAGAGCGTCATTCAATGTCTATTCGTTTCTCAAACTGAATTGATTACTCAAAATTGTAAGGGCTTTTTTTGATTCCTCAAATTTTCGCAGTGCTCTTTTTGATAATTGTTGAAAATTGGGGCTGTAAAACGAATTGAGTTGTTTTCTTTCTCATTTTGATTTGTTTGGATTAAGCGTTCCTTTCTCTGCTCATTAGGGTTTGTGCTATTTGGAGAGGAAAGAGAAGAAAAAAAATGGCGAAACGTCATAGTAGTCGAAAGGTCTCTTTCTTTGATGAGTTCTTTAAAATATATCTGCCTGATCAGAGCTCTCAATGTCTGGTATTCTCTCTCTCTCTCTCTCTCTCTCTCTCTCTCTCTCTCTTTCATTGTGCTTTAAACTTTGTCATTCATTTTTTTGGTGAATTTCATAACTCCAATTTGCACTATCTTGTACTATCTATTGGGAAAAAAATCAATGACGTAAAGGAAAATGCTATGGATCTCAAATAAATTACCAAATTTTTTACCAAACCTCTCACATGTGCCACACCCATGTGAGAGGTTTGGTAGAAAATTCGGTAGTTTATTTGGGCTCCTTAGCATAACTCTGAAGTAAATGGGTTGGTTGGGTTCTTTTGTCTAATCTGTGTTCAATTCAATCGAATTGGCTTAAACCCGTTATCATTGCATTGGGTTGATTTAAATACCACCTCTACCTGTTATGTTCTTGAATTAGACGAGTTGGAATTCTCTGCAATAATCTTGCAATGCTAGTTTAGGCGCCTAAGACGGACACAATTAGGGCAAGATTAAATCACTCTTAAACTATCTAATGATTTTGTTTTGCAAGATTATTGCAAGTTAGGATTATTGCAGAGAATTTCAAAAATTTTACTTCATTTATGCATTGTTTACTAACTTTGATTTTATTGGAAATCTCATTGCTCATGTATGGTTTGAATAAAGATAAATATTCCATTTTGCAGCGTGTACCACCCGCTTTTGTCAAGAAAATCAATGGAACCATACCTAATAATGCCAAACTTAAAGATCGCGGTGGAAATGTTTGGCACGTGGAGGTGGAAGTAGCTGAAAATGGTGTATATTTCAAGAATGGATGGCAAAGATTTGCTAGTGATCATTCTTTAGAGTTTGGGAACTTCTTAGTTTTTAGATACACAGGAAATTCATTATTTGATGTTAAAATATTTGGGAAGAATGGATGCATGAAGGAAGAAGCTCTAGCAAACAAAAGCATGAATGAAGAAACTGTTGAGAAGACTGCCATACCTGTTAAGATTGAACAAGAATCAGAAGAAGAGCAGATTCGTTCTAAGAATATTCCAAATTGCAAACTGAAGTATTCAGAAATAGGCATGAAAAGATCTGTAAAATCTGAAGGTGAGTTGTTCTTTAATTTGTTTCATTTTGTACATCCCCCTCCCCCTTCCCAAATTTTATATGTTAAATGTACAGTTGCAGGTTGTGATGAAGTTGGTCGACGTAAATCACAAAGAATTGCTTCAAAGACAATTAAACAACATGGAGGATTTGATGCATCAAACTTGCATTTTATTCCATCTGTCCATCCTACAGCCATGAAAAGATCTGTAAAATCTGAAGGTTAGTTGTTCTTTCATTAGTTTCATATTTTTTTCTTTCCTTCCATTTTATATGTTGAATGTACAGTTACTGGTTCCGAAGAAGTAAGCCGGCATAACTCACAAAGAACTCCTTCAAAGATCATTGAGCAACACACTGCATTTGATGCATCAGAGTTTGTTGTACCAACAAATCCACATTTCATTGCATCTTTGTATCCATCAGCGCGGTACCGTCTGGTGAGCTGTTGGTCTTATATGAGAAAAATGTACTTACTTTGCACTTTGACAATTAATCTTGAAAATTTCAAAGTTTTTTCCTAATGGTAGTGCAATTCCACCTTCTTGTTGGACCTTTTAGCCCCTGCTTTAAATGTCCACTCACTTCACATATCTTGATGCCTCATTTAATTAAAATTAGTAGATACTAGACTTTAAGTGAGAGGGCCATGAAGAGAAAGTGTAAGACATGGGAATATGGAAGTTTTTGTTTGGAGATGGCATAAGAATGTCTGGGTTTTCACTTTTTACCAGCATGTGTTCCTCGTATTGCTCTGGAAGCTATGAACAAGGCATCATCCTTTAGTGAAAATGTCCTTCATTTGATTTGTTTGGAAATTGGAGTGTAATATACATACCATGAAATATAGGAATGGAAAAAGTAACGATATTGGCAAAGCTGTACAATTTATCCCACACAAAAAAGAAGAGGAAGGCATATTAGGATTCAGAGTGTCGAATGTTGAAGAGAAAGATTGTTGCAGTTACTCATTGTATAGTACTCTTGGGTGTGAAATTGGGAGAAGAGAGGCTTGTGAAGTATTTATTGGGAAGAACCAGGACTTTTGTGAGTATGAATGTGTAGTGGCTATTACTTTCAAGCAGAGGCTCCCTTGGTATTACTATTGTTTGGAGTCCTCTCTGTACTGGATGAATTGATGTGACAGTACAGACTGAAGATTTTTGGTGTTTGTTGTCCAGTTTTTAGTTTCTTGGATGTCTTTAGGCTATCATGGATTTGGATAGGGATTTGTTAAGGGAAGGGGAAAAAGGTGAGGGGAATGCAATTGAAATATAATTTAATTTTTTTTCCCCATTTCCCGGCCCTTTTCAAATCCATGAGCCAAATTCAAAGTTAATGATTTGTTGTGTGGGTGACTCCTTTAATCTTGGATCCAATGTATGAAAAGATGGAAAAGCTGTAGGTTTCCATAGAAAATAAGGCCTCAAGGACAAGATTAAAACTTGATTAGTGGGGTTGTCTAACACTCCGTGACAAACAAAGGACATGAGGAATTGCTATTTTGCATCTATTTGTGTTACTTGTAAGTTCATAGATAAGAGATCCACCTGAAGGAGTTCTCAAATTCACCATTTTCTGTTTTCTTTCATTAACATGAGTTATAATGCCTAGTCCTTGGCTTTTGCTATGTTATAAAATTCTGAATTACATTGATCAAGCACTCTTTTACTTTTGCCAATTTTCTCTGTCTCTTGTCTATGCCTTGGTATATATATATATATTTTGTGGTGCTTACAAACATTATTTGCTTTCTAATTGTGTCGTTGATGTTTGCAGACCCTTCCTCGACCGTGGTTGGTTAAAAATGGTATCAAAATGGAGCCAGAAATGGTGTTGCGTGATCAGAATGGGAAGTTGTGGCCTGTGAAAGTTACTTCTCGGTTGGATGGCCGAATTACTTTCACAAATGGGTGGGCTGATTTTTGGAAGGAGTACAGTCTTGGATTAAATGACCAGTGCTTATTTGAGTTTGCTTTTCGCAGTGGTAGAAGACTAAGCAGAGAAATACAGGTGCAAATTCTACGTTGAAGGGCACAGAAACTCCACAGGTACCCTAGAAAGAGGCGAGTGTAGCTTTGAGGCACTGGGAGGAAAGCCTCAGGAATGGGTAATTTTTTTGGCACGTTATGGAACAGTTACATGTATCTAACCTAAGCAGTGGAGAAACGGGGATAGGAAGGCATGAAAGGAACAAGGGTGGAACTTACAACCTCCTGCTTAGGAATTGATGGTTGAATTTTACTCATTTTGCCTGATGTGTGCATAGATTTATAATATTTTGCTATAACTCGAGTGTTCTTGTTGTTGATCCATTGTACTGGGTTTTGATTTGAAAAGTGAGGCTTGGTTGAATCCAAGGGGCGGTGGATGAAATCTGGTCTAGCGTTCTCGTGGTGGAGAGCAAAAAAATGTTGCCACGGTGGTCCTCTCTACCTTGGATGAACGTTTAGGCTCTTTAGTTTTTTGCGATTATGTCATGAATCCTCCAAATTATCTATAAAAAATAAAAAATAAAAAATAAAAAAACTTGGCATTCAGGATTGAATTTTGCATTTCATTCCGGCCCTGGAATTACGGTCAAGGTTTACAAACGCGTGGACTTTATTCACGCGCTTGAATAAATTCTTTAAAGATCGAGATGCGTCAACGGTGTGAGAACACTTTATAACAAAATAATTGAAAAGAAAATGGGGGGGAACAGAATATCCAAGTCCATATCTCTGCACGTCCTTCGATCAAGGCCATGTTGTTTGGTTTGTGAATCCGTGTGAATGGAGAGAGGCCTACAATCCATGTGAATCCATGACTTGATATTATGCATGATTCAATTTCACCTCATTTTCTCATTTCACAATACAAAGAAATAAAATTCATTAATTCAGAATTTTTATTTTGAAATAAATTTAAAATCTAATCTAGTGAAAAAAAAAGACACCCACTTTTTTATATGCACTATTATAATTTCTCCTCTTTTTAGGAGTGGAAATAAAATTTAAAAATATTTCAAAAAAAAAAACAAAAACAAAAACGAAAACGAAAAACAAAACTGTGTTTATTTTTATCAAAATTTTAAACAGTCCACGAGGACCGCGTGGCAAAACTTGTAATATCTTCTCGACGAAGAAGCAAATAAAATTTGTGGATCAGAATAATTACTCATAATTCATAGTTCACACAGTCAACCCCTTGGAATCATTAAGAAAGCAGCAAATCAGAGTAATTACTACTACTACTAATCTCTACAGACAAACGACTTTCTTGGGAAAAAAAGCCCAAATGGTTGTTTCATTTCGGATCTAACGTCTCGCCACTTTACTAAAAGCAACAAATAAATAAAAATAAAGGTATTCCTGTAATTTCTTGTATATTGTTGTTCTTAAATCTTAAAAAATTTATAAGCTGAGAAGTTCCCAAATTGAATTGGGAAACCAGCCAAGTGATTGTTATGATGTATATGCCATTGAAATCAAGTGCAGTTGAAGAAGAAGGAGAAATCAATTCGGAAATGGGAGGTCCAAAGACGATCCTTGGTTACATCTGTTACTCCATCTTCTTCCTTCCTGTCTTCATCACTCTTTTTTTTATTGGATTCTACAAGGGTATGCTTCTCTCTCTCTCTCTCTCTCTCTACTCTACTGCCATTTACATGTATGTTAAGTTCACTTTTATCCCTAAAATTATCACCATTTTTTTTTTAATTTATAAATTTCATTTAGTTCCTTCTGATTTTAGTTCATTCGTCCAATTGGAGACGATTCAGTAACTGTTAAAAAATATTGTTTTAAAATTTGAACAATCAAACCCATACAATAGAACCGATTCGATGGGTGTTTGGTCGTATGCTTGAATTGTTCAAATTTTGTAATGAACTTTTTGACCATCAAATGAGCCTCCAATGGTCTGATTTATACAATGATCTCCAATTGAATTACTTGATCTGAAATTAGCAACTTTAGAGATTAAATAGATGAAATTAATAGTTTAGGGATGCAATAAAAAATGGGTAATAGTTTAGGGGATAAAAGTGAAATAAACCTGTATATATAACTTAAGTGCATTTATATGTATTTGTTGGCTAATTGTGGATTATGAACAATGGATCTATATAAGCAGGTCTTTTGATGGCTCCCTTTATAACTCTGATAGTCGCCTTTGGGGATTGCTTGGTCATTGTTGGTCTTTTTCCCCTTCATTTTTTCTGGAGTATTTTTTGTATACTAAGGTCAAGCTCTCTTTCTTTATTATTATCATTATTTATTTATTTATTTATTTTTCGGGTTTCCTTGTGAATTTTAAAAATGATGATAGAAAATATGGAATTGACTATGTTATGTTTCTGTGAATGTTGACGGATACAGAACCAAGAAATTCGGTCCATACATGAAATGCCTCCTGCTTCTAATTTTCCCAATACCATTAGGATTGTGGACCGGACTAGGAGTTATTGGAAGTACAATGATGGGTCTAGTAGTTGGCTTTGGTTGGCCTTTCTTGGAGACATTCAGGGCAATTAGCAAGGAAGGTGTTCCTATTTGTATAAGAATAACGAAATGCTTCACGGTAATTTCATGTTTATGTTTTATATCAATGTGGTTAGAAGTTTGATTACATGGCATGCATATGGAGAGAATTTAATGTGTTTGATCCAACCTCAGGAGGGTCTTTTCAGCAGCCTCAGGGGTGCATGCACTATTGTAAGCGATTATAAAGATTTTTCCTTCTACTCGTTCTTCTCTGTTGTGGATGAGCTGCTGAAATCAGAGGGGGAGGAGCCCATTGAACTCAAGTACTAGTCTGTGCTTACTTGATTTTTTAAGTTATTGTAATCTGGTTTTGATTGCATTACTCTTTGCAGTTGGAATTTATCAATTTATGCTCTGACACTTCCCATATCTGATTGATATGTGTACGTGTTTATAGTTGTGATGAAAGAAACAAGTATTTTATGGTGACACACCATATTCAGAATGTAGAGAAAGAAAAAACACAAAGGAGACACAAAGATTTATGTGAAAACCCTTCAAAGGAAAGGGAGAAAACCACCAAGAGCAAGAGATTCAATCCATTATTAGGAATGAAGAATACAGTAAGAGATTTAGGCTATTGACTTTACAAAATAGAACCCTCAAGTGCTACATTCAAGTTATAGTCTTGTAGACTCTCCGTGCCCCCTAATCTCTGTGTCAACCTTTGGTGTTTCTATCTTCCTTCTGTCTTCAATTTGGCAGAATGCCCCCTTCATTCTTGATGGAGGGAAAAGGCTTCACTCAATGAAAGAGGTGAACTCTATTTACAGAGTGGTTGCCTAGGAGAGCCACACTCTCTTGATGATATAATCACATGTAGGGTTGCAAATGAACAGAGCCGTTCATGAACAAGCTCGAGCTTGGCTTGGTAACAGCTCGTTCGAACTTGGTTCGTTAAATTTTTATAGCGTTCGAGCTCGAGCTCGTTGAAATCTTAATAAACAAACCCAAACATACTAAAGCTCGGCTCATTAGCTCGGCTCGTTTAACATTTATTTAAATAATAGAATAAATATATTATTCACATGACAGGACATTACAGACTTCATAATTTTAGCAATCTAGTTTGCGTGAGATAAATCAGAATTTTGTCTAGAAGACTTTGAAAGTCTACTCTACAATGTGCAGAAATATATGTCTGTGTTGATGCAAGTTTACTTGAGGATCTTTGAGCAAATATCAGATCAATATAAACTAATCAATAATGCTACAATGACCATATTTGTGTACCATAAAGTATTCACCATCTTATGTCTAACCATTGTTACCAACCATAAAGTATTTACCATCAGATGTATTGCCATTGCATTGGTAACAGAGATGAGTGGTGGAGACCTTTTAAACTAATGCAATGATGACACATAAGATGATCAATATTTTAAGATATATTAATGTGTATGTGGTCATTGTAGCATTATTGTAAACTAATTGTATTCTTTTTCATGCGTCAAAAAAGTATGCTCTCTGTAATGTAATGCAAGAAAAATAAGTAATAATCATTATTGAGTAAGCAGTGAACAATTGTGAAGTCATCTAAATTTCTGCTACATTCAGTGTTGCTCATTCTCAAGCATGGTTATAAAGGCAGTGGATGATGTAGGCTGTGCATCTCAATGTTTCAACATCTAACTGCATCTTTCTTATCAAGTGTATTTTCTTAACATAGTTTCACATTTTGTTTCAAATACTAAAAAGATTCTTTCAGATTTTTCTATAAAATTGGTGACAAGCTTTGATTGTAAATACATCTGTCCTCTGAACCAGATCCATGGTTGTTCTGTAGGATCGTCCAGATACCTGGATGCATTTTGGCAGCTGTTCTCGGGATTTTAGTTAATGTGCCCGTTATCAGTATAATAACTGCGTATAAAGCTCCAATATTGCTGCTCAAAGGCTGGTACCGGTTGATACAGGATCTTATAGGGAGGGAAGGACCATTTTTGGAAACCATGTGCGTTCCCTTTGCTGGGGTTTGGATTTTGTTGTGGCCAATCGCAGTTATTTTGGCTACTATACTTGGTATAATTTCAAGCTTCGGTTTTGGATGTTATGCTGCTGTTGTTGCATACCAGGTACAATTTATAGCTGGCTACGACTCTCTCCTTTTTTTTAACCAATTTTTTTATAGTTTTTCTTCGTTTGTCTGATCTTATTTATTTTACTTGTCTCCATGAATACATGAATATTACATGTAAAATGTGCTTATAAGGGGGTGGCCTCTGAACCTCAAGTTTACACACCTGGGATGGGTCCAAAGGATTCTGCCCAGGCTGAGTTCTTGGTCATCAAAAAAATTGTGCTTATAAGTTTTTCCTCTGTTCATGCATCTCAGGAAGGTTCTACGAGGAGAGGATTACTGTATGTAGTTGCTGCTGCATCCGTGTTTGACGAGTACACCAATGATTTACTATACCTGCGTGAAGGGTCCTGCTTTCCAAGGTACGCAAGTCCTGTAATATCAAGGTTACGCATTGATTTCCTTTCTTGATACATGTTTTGTCATCTCATTACCTTACAATAAGTGTTGTTCTCATGCATGAACCTTGCACATGCACATCTGTCTGTTCACCAGCACTAGTGCTTTGCTTGTTAAAATTGCATAGAGATTCAGTGAATTTTGTGATAGCCTCTGTTTATGTTGTCAGCCAGACCTTCATATCGCGAGCATGGTTCCAGTTCTTCGTTACTTCCTGTAAACAGTCTGCGTGAACAGCATGAGGTTATTCATTCTGAGGAACCTTTGATAGGGCCACCTAATGTGAGAATGAAGACATTGCAGGCTGTAGTGGTAAGATCAATATAACCTGAACTACCCCAAACAAATCTTCCACCAATACAATTGTACAAATATGTCACATGCATTAACAAAATATATTCTGTCATTTATGTGGGAAATTACTAATGGTCACTTAATTGAATTCAGTTCCTTATCTATTCTTACCTTCAAAAGAACGAAGCAGCTTTTCTTTTCAGTATGCTGCTCCATGAGCTGAGCATTAATGGTGAAAAATTCCTTTCACTATTATATGCGAATTCAAGAAGATTTATTTAAATGTAGATTTCTTTCTTGTTTTTGTACTGAGTTTTTCTCTGATTTGTGTGCCTGTCTTCGTTCTTCCATGATAGAAAGTAAGCGAAATAGCTGATTGTCCAATCATTTCCATGATGGCATTTAACATTTAAAAAAAAAGAAAAAAGGAAGAAAGAAAAAGAAGAAGAAGAATCTGGCTATTGCTTGGATATAGAAAAACTCATACTCAGGGATGGATCTAGGATTATCACTATAGGGGTGCGAAAGTATGTTTGGGAGTGCAAATCCTTATAATTTTTAATTATTTAAATCTTTTGGTATAATATAAGATATTTTTCAAATTTGTGGGGCTGCAGTCGCCCCTACCCGCACCCCCCTAGATCCATCCTTGTTCACATTAGTAACCGTGGGAAGAGAGTGACTTTTTGAGGAGTGAGCTCCTTTTTCATGTGATTCATGGTCAAGCCCCCCACTATGCTGTATCCTTCAAAAGTGTAATGCTTTGCTAATGCTGTGTGACTGCCTTGAACTGTAATGCTTGAGATCTGAAAAACTTTGGTCATTTGAAATATTTATTTTGTGTAAATGCTTAATTTTGGTCTTTATGCTTATGTTAGATATGGGATGGTTTCATTAAAGCATGTGAAGAAATTGGGAAAGAGCTTCTCAGAGATGGAGCCATTGGAATTGCGGATCTGGATGCGTGGAAAGAGTCAAAGAACAAGATTGTTAACATTGGAATTCCTGCATATGCATTTCTTGAATGCTTTTTCTGTTCTATCAAGAATGGTTCCTCTGGGTTTCTCTTGCGTAAGAATTATTCACTGATGTATGTGCTTGATTGTTTATGATCGGCTAGTATGCTTTTGTGACCAACTGGAATCATTGACCATTTCTTTTAAATCCAATTGGTTGATGGAATAACTCTTGGAAACAGAAACTCTTTTCAGTTCTATATTTCATATTTTCTTTGCATAATCCCTTCTTTTTCTTTGCAATGTTTCTCACAAGAAAGTTTTCTTTAAAGCAATTTGTCTGTTTACTATTTTATGTTGCAACTGAAAATAGCAATGTTCTATCAATTATTGGGTTTGGACTGATAAGAAACATGCTTGCTATATACAATTGTACATGAGCAAAACTCTAGTGCTTCCATGGAAAATGATAATCGATTTTTCATGTCTTACCAGGTGATAATATTGAGATTACCAGTGTAAATAGACCAGAGGGAAGGGTTTTTGACTGGCTTTATGAGCCCATGTCTATCATGAAGGAGCAGATCAGGAGTCTTAATTTAGAGGAAAGGGAAGAGTTGTATTTTTATAAATACTGCCTCTATAGTGGTGATACATCAAGAATCGAGTCATGGCGGAATGGTGGTGTACCTCCTCAGGATGAGATAAGAAGGGCTCAGTTGGAGGGTATAGGTAGAAGGTACTTTGAATGCATTTTTCAACCTTGTTCTCTGACATGTATTCTGTTTAGATCATTACTTAATTTTGTTTGGGTTATGCTGCCACTATTTTTGCCAAAATCACACTGCTGAAGTGTCTCTTTCTCCTATCATTTCTCTATTACTCAGCTCAATAATTCTATATGTACTACAAAAAAAGCTACTCGAGCTCAACTCCTGTTCGACTCGTGAAAACCTTGTTCAAGATTGACTTGTTATGTAAATAAGCCAAACTTGAATGTGTTTTAAAACTCGTTAAGTTTTCAAGCCAAGCTTGAACAACTTACTACTAAGCTTGACTTAGCTCATTTACAACCCTATTTGAATTACCTTATACTGCAGTGCTCCTAAACTCATCTTTGCAATGTGACAACTAGGTTACAAGGATTTTGTTTGACATTATCGAGGCTGCCAACATCCTGGCGTCGTTTCTTCGAAGTAGTCAAAGCTATAGAGGAAGAAGTGAAGAATTCCAGAGGCCTCGGAAGCAGTGGTGATGATATAGAATCAGGTGCTTAGGTTCTCTCTCTCTATCTGCTATATCTGCTATTGATTTTGTTGAATTTCCCTTATGTTAGTGTTCCTAAACACATTTCTGCAATGTCACAACCAGGTTACAAGGATTTTGTATGACATTTTGGAGTAGTGGAAGGTATAGATCAAGAACCAAAGAATTTTACAGGCCCATGTATGCATTTTGTGTGTTGTGCACTAACTAGTGCCAGATGAATCTCTCCAAGGCAACCCCACCGGGGCTAGCTGTTAGCTGAGATCCTATGCATCTCACTTGAATTGAATGTTTGGGGTTCGATTCTTTCCCCTTTGCATTTGTTTGAGGTATTTCTTGTGGGATTTGTGTAATTGATCAGTTTGTTGTATGTTTGTGATAATGTAACAGTTTGTTGTTAGACATCTTACAAATTTCTGTTCTTTCCACTTTGCATTTGTTTGAGGTATTTCTTGTGGGATTTGTGTAATTGATGAGTTTGTTGTATGTTTGTGATAATGTAACAGTTGAATGTGTGTTGTTAGACATTTTTTTTACACAATTTGATGTATGTCCCATGATATTTCTTATACGAATTACTGTAAGTTGTGATAGTCGACATCCTGATTATAGATGTTTACTGATCATTAAATTATAAAGCATTTTGTTGCCCTGCATTTTTGCTAATGCTTCATTTATTGCCAAGTATATAAAATCCTCATTATAGAAGTTTCTATCCTTTCTTTTCATTTATCGTAAATATGGGATTATACATGTTCTTATAAAATCCCTTGAAGTCTTCAGTGAATCTCTTGTTTATAGCCAAGTTTGGCATGTCTTGAAAAAGACAAAAAGTCAAAAAGTCAATATTCTAGTTTCACCCAAAATTTGATAAAAACGAAATGTAACGTTTGGGTAGTTTTGGTTTCTCACTCTAGTTTCACCCAATCCTATAAAAACGAAATGTAACCGCGTTGTAGTGTGTCCTTTTGCCACTAACCTTTTTGGTTTTTTGGGTAAATTACTCACCTCCTCGGAGATTTTTGACAATTATAGAGTATTTTTATATAGTTTCAATAATTACAGAAACTATTCTTATATTTGAAACTCTTATTAAAATTCTCCCACAGTTAATCTGTTGTTGATTTATTTAACAAAATATGATGACATCATATTGATGTTATGTACTGTAAGTATAAAATTTCAAAATTGTCCTTATATATTCAATAGTAAATTTTACTCATCTCTCCTAAGATTTTACAAAAAATTAATAAAGATCTATATATTATTTTAATAATGTTAAACAAAGTTATTATATTTTATATAATATTTAAAAAAATTCTAAATTGTTAAGACAAGCATATATATAGTAGAATAACAAAATATTACCTTATCTAAAAAAAAAAAAAAAGCTAATAAATTGATCACCATTAAACCTTATAGCAGATTAAGTACAATAATTTATTTGAAAATTATGAAACAAAGTATAAAAGACGTTTTATTTTTTTAAAAGACCACCAATTTTATAAATAATTATTTTGAGAAATTATAATTTGAATAAAAATTTAAAAATACATATAGGTATTTGATTTGATTTTTTTTTTCGGTATGAAAAATACATATTTGGAGAAATTACACCTCTCTTTCCATTTTCTTTATTTTATTTCTTTCATTTTTCTTTCTATTTATTTTCTCATTCATTTTTTTCATAGTGTCACTATAGCAAATAACAACACAATATAATTTATTATTATTATTATTTGTTCTTTTCTCTATTTTTTCCTCAATTATTTTCACTTTCATCAATGTTAGCTAGCATTACCTAACACCATAGCAACTTACCAAACATGATTTTTTTTTTTTTTTTGTAAACATATTTGTGTATTAAATTTTTTTTCTAAGAAAAATAAACATAATAACATTTCATATTTATAATAAAAAAATTGACTTATAAAAATTACCAAATGTTACCTCATAAATATATTAAAAAATTATTATTTTATCTTTTCACAATCCTATATTATTCTCAAATTTTAATTATCATTAAAAAAATAGGTCAATATTTCTCACCTTAATAATAAAATTTTAAAAAGTAAATATAAAAGTGAAAAAATATCTAATCATGTTACAATAAATTAAAATTAGATGATAGGGGATGAAAGATAAAAAAAATTATTTGAGAATAATAAACTATTTAAATTTGTCATTTCTTATAAATTCTACTTGAAAAAATAAATTATTTGAAAATAATAAAATACTCAAATAATTTGTTATTTATTACATCTAAAATCTAAAAAAAATTGTGAGAAATAAAATGATAATTTAATATATAGGTAAATTATAATTAAAGAGTATTAAGTATAAATGGTATTATGGTCATTTGTACAATCAAATTAACACCGTTTGGCTTAAATGAATGGGAAGGGAATCTCGACAATGTCAGAAAAAATAAGAGATATTTTTGTAATTATTAAAACTAGGGTAAATTACAAATACATCCCCTGAGATTTTATTAAAATACGAATTGTCCTTGTGATTTTGGAAATTATATTCAACCATTGAGATTTTTAATTTCATAACAAATTACCCATTTTATTAATAAATTAACATTTTTTAATGATGTTAAAAATATATTTTAATTAATAATTTATGTAATTTTATTATTGCATAGAAGAACAATTATGAATTTTATTTTTTTAATTAATTTTATTAAATAAAAAATTCTAATAAGAGGATATTTGTAATTTTCCAAATCACAGGAGCTAATTGATATTTTAAGCAAATCTCGAAGGATTTATTTATAATTTACTCTTAAAACTACAGGAAAGATCAGAAACCTTAGGAGAGGGAGTGTAATTTAACATTTTTTTCGTTTTTTTTTTGTTTTTTGTTTTTGTTTTTGTTTTATAACCGGAACTGAACCAGCCTTCTTGTCCGACCAACAAAACCTTAAACCCTAGTATTCAAAACTACCGAAATTCCGCCAAAAAAATAAATAAATAAATAAAATCAAGCAATTCAAAACAATTACTTTTGTTGTGCTTCAAATCACCCAACTCCAAAATTTCTCTCAATTCAATTCATTCATCTATATAATATACCCACAGACATATAGATATATAAATACATATATATATATATATATCTCAAAGTTTTGTGTTTTTGTCAATTCTCATGCAATCCATCTTATACATTGCTTCCAATTCTCCACCAATCTTCCACGTCCCATGGAAACCACACAAAACCCACATTCTGAGTCCCTCACAAACCCTACCCATTATACGCAAACCCTTGACTATTTCGAACTCCTTGAAAACCTCATTCGAAGAAGAAAAGCTTGGCAAATCCGATGAACCCACCTCGCCAGCACGCCTTCCGGTCGTAATTCGACGTTCCGGCAGCGTTTCTAGGTACCTGTGGGATGGGAGTGAATTAAAATTGGTTTCTGTAGACGGAAATTCTTTTTCTTTGTCGTTGGATTTCGAAGATGGGTTTCGAAGATTGTTTAGAATATGTAGTTCGGGTTTGAGGAATTTTTTTCTGCCCGGGGAAGTTTGTGGGAATTATTTGGAGTATGTCAAATGGAAGTTCTTGCACAGGGTCTTCAGCTCTGCTCTTCAGGTTCTTGCCACCCAGGTAACTTCTGTTCATTCTTGTGAAAAAATATATATATATATATATATATGTGAGTAGAAAGAAATTTTGCATTGTTGTTTTAGTCTTGGATGATGCATACTTTGTGGAACATTGGATGATTATTGGAATTCTGTAGATAGCCTTTGTCAATATAACATCTCTCTTTGGTCGGCAAACCAATGAGATATTTGTGCATTGCTTCACTTGTATTTATGAATTTACATTTGTAATTTTAAGGTTTGATTAGTTCAAGTGTTTAGTTCAGCTTCAGGTAACAGAAAGCAGATGTTTTCATTGGGTAATTTGTTAAGGATGTGTTCTTTGTGTTTTTTCCCCCCCCTCTTGTTGATGAATTAGAATATGTGATCACATATTGTATGCAAATGGTTTACTCTTAGGCAATGTTTCGAGCAATTGGAATTGGATACTCTCATTCACTTCCATCAGCCGCTGCGCTGAATTGGGTCTTGAAAGATGGGCTTGGAAGGCTCAGTAGGTGCATCTACACTGCTAGCCTAGCATCTTCTTTTGACACCAATTTGAAGGTATGACTTCCATTCCTACCACAATGAGGGGTCACATATACTCTGCGTCTGCAATTACAATTTTATACATTTCTTTGGGCATGTCTTGCAGTTACTAATCGCCACAGCTCATTTTTGAATTTGGACAAAAAAATTATTTTATATGATATACCAATTACCACACTTTATTACTTAGATTCGGACAAAATTAACCCTCTATATTCCAAAAGAAATACTGGAAAATCTCAAATACAATATTATGGAGTGGCAAAATTGGTAACTGCAAAAGAATTACAAAGCAAGACATTGCAGAGTATGTTCCCTATAATTTGATAACTAGATTTTTAATAAATTGTTAATTTATTATTTTCTCCTTTGTAGAGAGTTAGGTTTTCAACTTCTGTGCTATTCAGTCTGAGCATTGGGGTTGAGTTGCTGACTCCTGCATTTCCCCAGTACTTCTTGCTTGTTGCATCTATAGCAAACATCGCTAAACAAATAAGCCTAGCATGCTACCTGGCAACTGGTGTAAGTCTAAAACCTCATCAATTTGTGTGACAACTTTTTTGTTCGCTGCAACATTTTCTATCAAGTCTTTTAAATTATTTCTTCTGAACAGTTTTCTTGGACTGTCATATATGTAATTCACAGGATAGTTATTGCCTTCCCATCAGTGTCAATGCAAATGCTTCATTCCTCAAGGATTTTTAGTTGTTACTTAATGATATGAATGTTTTCAGCTGATTTACCTGTTAAATAAATTCTAATTCTGAGCTGTCTGACATTCAGAATTTTATTTGTTGGATAATCATAAAGTTGGCTTTCACCTTATCACATGGAGTCTAAATGTTGTCGTATTTGGATTTGTAGACTGCTGTTCATCGAAGTTTTGCAGTAGCAGATAATCTTGGTGAAGTTTCTGCGAAGGCACAGGTTATAGATTTTCCTATCATATTCAGTGTATTGTGCTTAGTATCTTATTTATATAAACTGAAATGATCTTTGGTTGGGTTTCAGATTCAAACAGTGTGCTTCGATAACCTTGGTCTTATGCTTGCCGCAGCCTTGAACATTTTGTTCAGAAACAATCTAAGGTTTTTACTTTTCATCTTCAGATTTTAAATTAGTTCCATAGTGCCATTGTTAATCTTCATCAAATTGATATTCTATGATCGTCCCAGCCTTTTGTGACAGCTAAGTTGACCATATTGTACATCTTACTGCTGCAATTCGACATTGTAGGATTCTTTTCCCCTGTTTACATTATATTGCAATATGTTTAATATTGATTAGTTTGCTAAAATTTTCTGTTTTACATTACCCGTGCTCCCTATGAATATGTGATCGAAAGATATAAAAAATTTATGACTTTTTAACTGATGTAATGTATTCAATTTGCTGATGTGATGATGGCACTGATGCTTTACTTGGCTCCCTAACTGATGATTTTTCATTAATATGAAAGGTTGCAAGCAAGTTTGCCTTTTGTCGTGTACCCAATCTTCTCAGCAATCGACCTCATTGGAATTTATCAAGGTTTGAAGCATGTTCATCTGCAGACATTAACTAAGGTTGGTCTTTTATGCTTGTACTAAACTAACAGTCATTCTATTGACATTATTGGGTGTGTATATGAGAACATCAATAAAGGTGTTGCTCACATATTGAGACTACCTTGTGTTTTTAAAGAATGTAAATTTCGCTCCCTATTTGGTGAGTTCCCCTTATGTACTATCTCAACTTTTTTGCTTTAGTCTCCCATAGGTAAGTTGTGCCTGACAAGCTAATGCTTGAAAAATGTTTTATTGATAGATTCCTAATTGTTTGGATTTCATGCCTCCATTAGATAACTTGTTTATACATTACATTCTCTTGCTTTTTTTTTTTTTTTCTTCATTAATCAACCCTTTTTTTTGGGTTGTTTTGCTATCAAAATTCAAAACCTGTTTCAATGGGTAATCAATAATTACTGTGCCATTGCCTGCAACAAACCACATCATTTTTACTGTGCCATTGCTTGCTTCAAACCACCCACAGAAACAAATTCCCCAACTCCTTTGTGCAATGCTGCTGGAAATGAGTCCCCGTTGGAGTACATATTCTCCAACAATGCTCCATTGTTTCAGGGATGAAGGAAATGTTTGTATTCTCTTTAGAATGCTTTGTAGTACTGCATCTTATTATCCATTTCTTGTGGTCAGGATAGGCTTGAGATTATAATTAATACGTGGATTCAGTTGGGATGTGTCCCTTCACCTGCAGATGTGAGTGAAGAGGAAGGTATTGATTTCATGTGGAGCAAAGGTGAGGTCTTGCACCTTAATTTTTCCAGAAATATGTTTATTGCTTTTATATGGGGTGCTTTAGAATTGGATACCGGCATTTAGTAAGATTTTGATTAGGCAGAGGATTGTGGCCCATAAGAATTGGTTGCTTAAACCCCAAAAGTCAATTACCAAGGTTGTCAATGATGACTATGCAATCTTTGAATGATGAAGACTTCTATTTCATATGTCTGGAGATCCTCTGCAGTGGAGTGGCAAAAACTTGGCAAGTGAGTATATGAAAAAAGCTTTTGATTCTCCCATAGTTATTTGCACAGACTCTTACTTTTAAACTTTTTTTTTTTTTTTTCAATTGATGATTTACAGCAAGGCATTCTCGTTTGTGTGCGGGAAGGGGCTGGCACTGCAGATATTATCACGGGTTTGTTGCAGGTAGAAGATCCTGTTTTGCTAATTCGCTGCACTGCACAAGTGTGCATTCATTAAGAAATAGCCAATAGATGTTGCTAGATTAAACAAATATGTTGCCTCTTGCTCCTATATTTGGGCTAACTTCAAATGGGTATATGCCAATTATGATTAATCTCATGTGATGTATTTATGTTATCATGTAGGCGTGCCATATCCGCAAGGCTATTTTATCAAGTGTGTGCAAGTGGGAGAGCATTTTAGAAGCTCCTGACAGTTCAGATTCAGTTTCGAGGCATTGGTTTCAGTTGATTGAAGATAGCAAGCGAATTGCACAGCGAGATTTTAACTTGTTGAATGAACAGATGTTAGGGTTAGGCTGGGCTTGTAAAAACATTTTATTGAGCACGCAAGAGCAAGCTCGATATAGTTTTGTAGATGACTGACAAATTTCAAGCACACTGGAGGAAAGTTAATACAGTTGCATTTATACCGTCACAAAACACGGATATATCTCTCTTCATTCCACGATTTTACATAAGAAAAGCAAATATTGCAAGAATTGACTTGTTTACACAGGAAAATACCCAAAAAAAAAAAAAGAAAAAAAAAAAAGCAGGTCATTATCCCACGATTAAACCTCCCTTCTCTAGTTCATTTACACACCCTTTCATGTACACAAACAATGATGATTGTTAATAGGATTAGTCCATTTACAAGCCTGTATGATGTCGTCATCAATGAGAGAAAGAGCTTGCCTCGGTGCTGTAAATTGAGTACTCACTCAAACTGAAGTTGGGTCTCTCTTCATTCCACTTCAGAATCTCACTTGCATATTTAACAGTTTCATCAACACTTTCAGGATCCAAACCCTTTACCGAAGCAACATACAACTTCCGATCAGTGAGAGATGAATACAGCCTCTTGAACTTAACTGCAATATAATGAAAAGCCAGCTGGCTGAATGAGGGACTATTCCTGCTGTTGATGGTGGAGCTATGACAGCTCATCACTGGATCAAAATCATCAAACCAGTCACATTGTGTCAGAGGAACCCGTTCCATCTTCTCTTCAAACAGATCAAATTTGTTGAGTATCAGAAGGAAGTCCATCTGATCGAAGGTTGGATGAGTAACAATGGTCTCGAAGAATTTCTTGGTTAGTAACATCTTATTCACCAGAGTTCCATCTCCATCAATAGTGTACTGGTCATAGTCACTCAGGGCAACACAGAAAATGACTATTCGAACATCTTCAAACATTTCTAACCACTTGCAGCTCTCCCCAAACCCTCTGGCTTGCACTCTAATTAGTTGGTATCTGGGAACCAAAGCAAAGGTAAAATTATGTCACAAGTAATTACATTACACCACACCTGTCAAAACCTGACATCAAATTCCCACACAGGAAGAACAATATTGAGAATAAATAAAGCTTAAATACCAAAACCTATATATCCTCCATACAGATAACCATTGAATTAAAAACATGTCAGTTATAGCCTCTGTACAGATAACTGTTGAATGTGTAGTGATTGACTAGTGTCTCCCACATGTCCAAAGTGTGTCCAGGCCTATTTTTTTATTTAAAAATAATACGACTCCACGTGTTGGAACCGACAATTATCGGTGTCTGACACAGGTCCAACATGGACACATTAGCTTCTTAGAAGTGTCTATGCTTTTTAGCATACAATCATACCCCCATTTGAAACATTACATGAAGAGTAGCCAAAAGTGCAATGCACCTGTCTTACAAACAAAAAAGACGCATGAAACTTAAGTGCCAACCTGAGCAGAGAATCAAGCTGATCAGCGGTGTCAATGTCGATGTCATGTGCTGGCTGGGGAAATGAGAAATCCAAACAAGCAAGCCCATTGGATGACATAACACCCTCAGCGAATATGATATCCACATCTGAAGGTTCATAGTCTAGTCTCAATATATCATCTGCCTGAAAAGGATAGGGATTATGACACAACCATCAATAATGCCAATTTTCATGCCTGCATATTTTCTAGGAAAACAAAAGCCTGAAATAAGAATAAATTGCACCAATGTTCTCTAATAGTTGCATCTGAATTACACTTCATTCCATGTGATTTCATTTTGAACACATAAAACTCTATAGTTTCAAGCGATTTTTAATTAGAACCCTCAATATCCAACTGACCAAACCACCGCATGAACAAGAAGCATGATCTTACCCGCTTTAAGAAATAACTAGCAACACTAGGTAGCAATTCCAACTCACTTCTCCGGCTGTAAGTCGCCTGAATGGCTGAATTGTTCCACAACTCCTGAACTAATGGTGCATATTCCCGACTAGCAGCTGGGAAAATTGCTTCCAAATTACCCGATACCATAACTTTGAGAAACCAATCAGAGAATGCTTTCAACCTTGGGCAGATGGAATACATAGTTTTGCCATCATTCACATCACTATTCCCTGTTGTTAACCAGAGAATATTTTGAGACATATAAGATTCGGATAAGACATATAAAAATTGTCAGTAATATAAGAGAATAACCATATCTGTGTAATAATACATTGCTACCTGAGGAACCAGATTCATCAGAAAACTGATTTTTCCTTGCTTCATTCAAACTTTCATCCTCAAAACGCTCACGGCCCTCAAGGAGTATACCAAGGTAGCCATACACATTGCTTTGGATCAGTAATTTGATATTCTCACGTTCATCTTTCGAGAAAGGGACATCTTTATAAAGGATCTTGGCCTATCACAAGAATTTATATTAATAAATACACTAATTTTGGGGGGCCTTTGCCAACACCAGACGCTTGCTAATGAATACCGCATATTCCCAGTGAAAGAGAGCGGTCCTCGTGGGGTCTCAACAATCCCGGTGGCGATGTCCAAAGCGTTGGACCAATAAAAGACATAATTTAAAAGATCATGTCAATTCAGTGTAGAACCAATGCCAACATGACTTCATTAAAATTAAAGAAAATGGAAACAAATTTTGAACGGTATGGCCATAATAAAATATATAAACAAGCATCATTGTCATCCACTTGTAATTAATGTCCAAAGATAATAAATTAGTAAGTATAATCACAGATCCTGTAGGATGACAACTATCATATCATTGATCAAAAAGGAGAAAAAAAATGACTCATATCGATAACAATATTTATGCACAAGTGGTTATGGTTAAAATGCAAAGTGATTTATGTATGTTGAGTAATTATAGAATTCATTAATAAATGAGTTTTTAATAATTAAATTAACTAATTTGTCAAATTTATTCTTTCGGACAAAAATGCATTATTGGAAAGAAGTTATAAATAATTGAAATATAAATTAAAAAACTAAGAATTAAAATATCTTTCATTTTATGTATAAATAAATAACAAAATAAGTAAGGAACAAAATGGAGAAAGCAAGAAACTTGTATAACCACATTAGGAAAGTACCTGCTTAAATATAGTACTCGTCCCAGACCCACTGTATCCAATTAAAAGAAGTTTTTGAAGGGTTCTCTGCTCAGTGTAGTCAGGCACAGCTCGGCTAACCAGATTATTCACTTGTTCTCCACAAGGATTTGCAGACTTGGAAGGAACAGGAAGGGATAGTACAGCACAAACCAGCTTTGTACCAGCCTGAAAGGTAACTAAGTTTAACCGAAAAAAAACAGTGCTCTTTTATTTTATTTATTTTATTTTATTTATTTGTTTTGGTGTGGTTAGAAAGATGCAGAAGTATATGGACATCAATACACACCTTACCCCAGATATACCCTCTTGTATTTTTCTGTCCCTCTTCCTGGTATGAACCATCCTCGTTCACCCAAAAATGTGGGTTTCCAGCACATTGGACCCCTGCCAGCTACAATGTTGAACACAGTAATATTAGATATATGCATGTGGATTAGTTTCAATCTCATCCGTAGTTAGACATACGAACCTGTAACATCCGTAGCTCTACTTTAGTGATCTCCCGACCATTTATAAAAACTTGTGTGTTTCCATTGCTAGCATCTGCCTTGATGGGACCCCCAACATTCAGATGGGCGCTAATAATTTTGCAAGGCTTCTGTCCTTCCTGTTAAAATTAGCAGAAGTTCAGAACCATCAAGTTCCATGACAATGCAACAAATGAATTAACAATAGTACCAACATAAAATGTCTCAAGGATATTGCATTCACCTTTCCCCAAAGACCAGAAACTTTATCATACCAATAATGTCCTGGTTTCAGCTTCTTTGGTGGGTTTGGGCAACTCTGCAATATAGCCAGCTCCTCTTGATAGAGAGGCTTACCATTCACAAAAACATACTCTGGTGGCAATTGATTAACTTCACAAAACTTTTCAGCCTGCAATAATTGTCGAATTTCCAAGTCATTGAGCAGTCTCTTGAGCATTCGAGAACATTTCCCCAAGTTCCCTCTCTTTGACTCATCAATAGGATATCCAATGCATGTAACACACTTTCTTCCTTCCGGCATAGACCCCATTGCTCTGAGCACACAATTACTACAATACTTAGCATCACAAACAATACAGGCTTCCTTTTCAGTGAACTTGTTTCCTTTCGAGCATCGATAGCATGCTCCCTTCCTTGCCTTAACCTCAGGTTCTCTTTTTGCTCTGAAAACTTCAGGTTCAGAACGACTTGATTCCTCATCCAAATCTCCTTCATCTGATTCAATATCACGAAAAGTTACAACCGGAGTCCGTCTTACATCACAAGCAGGTCCATTGTTGCCATCCTCAATCCTAGGAGAAGAAACCCGAGAAGACGTATGATCCAAGCTCAACACTGACTCGCTTGAAACCCAATCCAGCTGGTTGGAATCATTAAGATCTAAACTATCCTTGCAACCATTTGAAACCCTCTGTGAAGTTGAGCTTCCCGATAACTCCCTTGTTTTATCAAAACTATCCAAAAATTCCAATGTCCCTGAGCTTCTTGCGATGCCTAATATCTCATGTGAATGTTCATGACTATCGGATGAAGAGCCTAGTGCTAGCCCGGTCAAACTTTGAATCACATCAGAAAACTCTCCAGAGCCGTCATCCCTATTTTGGAAATCTAAAGTACCCGGGCTACTTAATTCACCTGACATGGCAAAATCGCCATTATTTGTAACTCCCTCCTCAAATGCAATCACAGAAGTTGGAGAAACAATTGTTTCACATCCTAAAGCTAATTCTTTTGATTCATCACCCTCGCTATTTCCCTGCTCAAAGGCTATCACAGATGTGGGAGAAACAGTGGATTCAGAACTTAGTTTTAATTCTTTTGAAAACTTTTTAGTAATATCAGGTGCAGATATTGGCTGGACAACCGGCAACAACGACAACTTGTCGGAGAACGGGACTTGGGTAACCACCGCAGCCACCGGAATCCTTCCCATTTTGATAGGAACAGCTCGGGGAATGTCATGGGTAATAGGTGGGCCATGGTACTCCATGGCAAACGAGTATTCTGCTCCATCACCACCTAAATTCGCCCCTTCCGGCGACATTTCAATTATCCTTCTAAATTACTCAAAGTTTGGTTTCTAGGTATACAGACAAAACAACCACCCTAATGAAACAGAGTAAATCATTTCAAGAAAAGCTCTCGCTTTACAATTTCACCATCAAAAGAAATCTAAACGAGAAAAAACAAGAACTAATCAAATTGCATTCCAAGTATAAAAATTTAAAAAAAAATAAAAAACCCTAATCCTGGTTTGTGTTACAGACTACAGAGCAGTGAACTGAGAAAATTGAAGGGAAGGATGGGAAGTTGAGAGAGAAGAGAAAGTGGGATTTGAATTTCTTACCAGGGAGAGAAAATTGGAGGAGAAAGGAATGAAGGGACAAGCGAGAGCGGGATGGGGAAACCCAAAGCGGGAGTGTCCGTCCGTTGTTTGGGGAGGAGGAAAATGTAATGGAAAAAAGACAGAAAAAGAGAGAGAGAAAGCAGCAGTGGTTGGTGGAGGTGGACACTACTGTTTTACAAGTGGAATCGTGCTGCGGGGGTGTATAAAATAGCTATGCTTGGTGGGCCAGAAATACGTGGCTCGAATGGTTCGAAACATTTAAAATGATGTCGTTTTGAATGTAAAATGACATTATTTTATCATTCTCAAGCCATTCAAACTCCATATTTTCAGGTCACCAAACATTTCTCGTGTATAAAATTGCAGAATTGATTGGATCAATTCAATCAATTAAAATTAGTTGCTTTTAGTGCGTATATATATGTATATAAAATCACTCGATACATAAATTAATTTTATATTTTCTTTATTCAAAAGTTCAAACTTTAATTTGTTTATAAGGACAAACTAGCAGGTCACCAGTTTTTACACGAGATAAAATAATATATTATTTAATAATTATTTTAATTTTTTATATTTTATTTATCATAAATAAAATTTTATATATAAATTTAAGAGTTTTGTTTTAAATATTTCTTTACTATAATATATAGTATAGATAAATTAAAATTGTTGTATTGACAATTAACAATTAAAATTATGCTTTGTTATAAAAAAAAAATTACATAGTTTTAATACTTCACTATTTTAGAATAAAAATATATAAATTTTAAAAAATTGTTATATTGGTTTTTGAAAGAAAAATAATTAAAGAAATTTTAAAAACTTAACGAGTAAGAAAAAATCATCGTAATATATAATATAAAATATCAAAAAAAGTTAAAAAATGAATAAAGACTTTAAAAATGTTAAAAGGACAATTGAAACTAATGTCGTATTTATTAATAAGTATAATTTTATTTGGATATCTATTTATACTTTAACATGCTTATTTAAAATAAAAACAAAAATTAATAAAAATATTAATAATTTTGAGTTTTAAAATATAATTTTGTAGACTTGCGATATTAACTTTTGGGAGGAATATATTGGAATATTTTTACAAAAAATTGAATATTAGTCATTAAACAAATCTTATAAGATTTAAAATAAAATTTATAATAGGAAGAAATTAATGATATTGCAACATATGCATTTTAACATTTTTAAATTTTGAAAACAAATAGATTAGGATTTTGAATTTCAATTATCGTAAATTATTTTTATTTATATAATAATATAAATAAGGATAGGTAATAGATAGATTAAAATTAATTATAAATATAGCTATATTTAAAGGATATATATGATTTTGTATAGCTATCTTTTAAATTTTAAAATTTATTTTTTAACTTCCCATATAAAAAGATTCAAAATTTTAAATTACATATGATTTTTTTCTAAAGAATAAAGCTTGGGAACTCGAATTTCCTTCCCCCGAATCCCCCTAATGCCCAAAACGACGTCGTTTTGGGCATTAGTTTTTTTTTTTTTTTTTTCTTCTTCTTCCATTTTCGGAGCTGAACCAGAGAGGGAGAGGGAGAGAAAGAGAAGAGAGAAAGAGAGAAAGAGAGAGAGAGAGAGAAGAGAGGTGGTTCGCCGGTCGTCTGCCCACGTTGTCGTCGGCCCAGCCCCGGTTGTGGCTGCCCAGCCCCGATCGTCACAGTACCACCGCCGTCGCCTCCGGCCCCGCCTCCGCCTCCTCCCACTGGTATGGCTCCCTCCAGTCCACTTCTCCTTCCTCCTCCTCCTCCTCCTTCCTCCTCCTCCTCCTCCTTCTTCTTCCTTCTTTTGCTGGAAAAAAAAAAAAAAAAAAGGAATTCGGGGCATTCGGGGGAGCTCAAATTCGAGCTCCCAATCAGTTCTGTTTTCTAAAAACATATGAATTCACAGTAGAGTACAGAGAGAAGTACCGTAAAGAAAGAGAGGAGCTACACATATTAAAGATAAATAATTAAATAATTAACTAACACTTTTAATAGTTTTGAAAAAATTGATTAAAATTAATATATCTTTTTTTGTAGCTTTGAAAAACTAATATATGCCTTTGAAGTAATGTTGTGCATCAATTGTCAATTGACACATGTCACGATATCAAAAAAATATTAAAGTAATTTTTTTATTTTTAAAAAAATAATGATATACAAACATAAAATCAATACAAAAAACTTATTAATAATGATTTTATTTGGATTTTGATTTATCATTTTATAATGAGTGACATATTTTTTATTATACAAACGACCCTATTGCGTCATTTTAGTATAAAAAATCTAGTAAAATAATATTAACTAACAAAAAATAGTTATAAACAAAAAACAGATAATGGTTGGTAGAGAGAGGAGGGAGAAATGACACATAAAATATAAAATACAAAAACAAAAAATGGTCATAGATTAAAAATAAAAATAAAAATAAAAATAAAAAATAAAAAATAAAAAATAAAAAGAAGAAGAAGAAGAAAAAAAAAATGGTCTACCTAAAAGATAAAAAAGTCTGTTTAAAGAATACAATAGATTAAATATAAACTAACCTCTAAATTATCTCATAAAAAAAAAGTTAAAAGACAACAGTAGTGTTTCGTTTAGTTTTGGAATTATGATTTAAAAAGTGAGTTGTGATTTGAGTGTGGAATTATGAGTTAAGTTTTGAAAAGAAAAAATTTGTTTGGTTATAAGTTTTGAAAAGAATTTTTGAATTTTGAAAAGAGTTTTAAGTTTTGAAAAAAGTTTTGAGTTGTACTTTGAGTAGGGTTGGGCGTAGGGTTATCCGACCCGCCCAAACCGCCCTACCCGATCCGAACAGCACATGTATGGGCGGTTTCGCAAACACATTAGGGTAGGGTGCGGTTTGAATTTTATCTAATTTTTGGGTTGCGGGCGGGTTGCGGGTTTGAGCCGCACTCGCCCAACTCGCACGCATAAAACTCTTTTTATTTTATTTTTTATTTTTAAATCTGGCCATTCAAAAAGAAAGACCCTTTTTTTTTTCCCTTCAAATCTGACCGTTCAAAAAACAAAAACCCTAATCAAACTCACTCTCTATCTCAGTTTGTCTCTCACTCTCACTCTCGCGATTTTCATCTCCACTGCATACATACACCCACTGATCGACTCTCTCTCTCTCTCGTCGCAAGATTGACTAATC
Source organism: Camellia granthamiana (assembly GCA_036172215.1). Taxonomy (NCBI): domain Eukaryota; kingdom Viridiplantae; phylum Streptophyta; class Magnoliopsida; order Ericales; family Theaceae; genus Camellia; species Camellia granthamiana. The sequence continues at coordinate 25,729,171 of CM069903.1, read as the reverse complement.
GGCCGATCGACCTCATCGCACACCTCATAGGTAAAGCCCCTCTCTGAATCTCAGTCTCTGTCTATGTCTCTCTCTCCCCGATCTTTGGTTTTTTTTTTTCAAACATATTAGATCTCTCTGTCTCTGATCTGTCTCCTTCACTCTCTCATCTCACAGTCTCTCACTCTCTGGTTTTGCATCTACACTGATCGACTCTCTTTTATCGCAAAATCGACCGATCGACCAACTCTCTCATCACATCGATCGACCTCATAGGTAAGCCCCTTTCTCTGTCTCTGTTTCTCTCTCTCGCCCCGATCTTTGATTTATTTTGCAACATATCAGATCTGTTAATTTATTTATTTTTTCGTACCAACAGATATGTTCTGTCTGTGTTTGTTTGGAATGTATGTGTTTTTTTTATTTAATTTTTGATTTAATGTATGTGTTAATTTTTGGAATTAAATCTGTTGAATAAAATGGAATATCAGTTCATAAATTTGTCTGTGTCTGTATAATTTTTGGAATTAAATCTATTGAATCAAATGGAGTATCAGTTCATAAATCTGTATAAATTTTGGAATTTTTGATTTAATTTTTGGAATTAAATCTGTTTTTTTTTTTTTGAATCTGTATGCATGTCTCTCTCTGCATTTTTGGGCTGTCATTTTAAGCCATATGCTTGATTGTGTAATAAATGAATGTATGAGTTCCTGATACACATATTGGTAGTCAGCTTATTTACAAAAAATGCCTTATTTTATGGGTGTTTATGTTTCAAAGGGAAAGAAAAATCCTAAACACCACTAATGCATTCTCAAACATAGCTGTGGATCCAGGATGGTTGGCTCTATGATATAACTCCTCATGTTGTAATGTTGTTTTGTTTAACAAATCAGATTCTTATTTTTGCCACCAAAAAATATATATATTAGCACTCTTTTGTAGCAAAATAAACAGGATTGTCACATGTTCAGATTTCAATGACTCACTCACTGCATTGTATTTAGCTAAAGCATAATGATGATCTATGTTTGTCAATGAATAACATTTACTGTTTAACTCTTGTGAATGGGATTGAAGTAATATTTTCTCGTATGATGTGTTCTAAATATTTAAAATTACTTATCACATGTTAAGGGATCAGTGGATAAACATAATTTCAAAGAGAGAGTTGAGGATAGAATAATTCTTCTAAAAATGCAGAGAGAGACATGCACACTTGAAATTGTTATGTTATTGAATTAAATCTGTGACTGTATTAAATCTGTTATGTTATTGAAATTGATTTAAATGGAGGATAGTATTCAATCTCCCGCAATCAATCTTGTACCTCCGGAATCCTCTAATTCTCAAATGAATCCCCTCTTAGTTGAACCCGAACCTGAACCTAAGCCTCCTAGACCTCCAAAGAGAAAGAGGGAGGGTGGAGGGGGGAGAGCACCATCCACAGTTTGGGATCATTTTGATAAGGTTGTAGGGACCGATGGGAAGCGTAGAGTCGTATATAAATATTGCAAGAAAGAGTATATGGCTGACTCTAGACTTCATGGGACTAGCAATTTGAGGAATCATACACCCAATTGTAAAGAATATCCAAATAGGGATACAGATGGTCAACAAACATTAAATCTTAAACCGAAACAAAATAAAGAGGGTGTTGAGGTTGTGGCAACAATTTTTAATTTTGATACTTGTAAAAAGGCTCTTGTGGAGATGGTGGTCATTGATGAGTTGCCATTTAGATTTGTGGAGGGTGTGGGGTTTAGAAGATTTTGTAATGTCATGCAACCCAAATTCACACCAGTTCCCTCTCGTCAAACCATATCTAGAGAAGTGCTCAACATATTCAAGAATGAAAGGGATAAGTTAAAGAAGGCCATGAAGGGTCGTAGAATTTGCTTTACTACGGACACCTAGACATCTATTCAGAATTTGTGTTACATGTGTTTGATTGCTCATTTCATTGATGATAACTGGAAACTTCAAAAAAGAATCATAAATTTTCAACAAGTTGAGGATCACAAAGGAGAAACATTGGGTCGAAAAATTGAGTCGTGTTTGATTGAGTGGAACATTGATAGCATATTCACCTTAACTGTTGATAATGCTAGTTCTAATAATCTTACCATTCAATATTTGAAAACGATAACCAAAGATTGGAAGGAGACTATTTTGCAACATGAGTTTATTCATATGCGTTGTTGTGCACATATTCTTAATCTCGTTGTGAGTGATGGGTTGAAAGAAATGGATGATTCTATTGCCAACATTAGACTTTCAGTGAGATATGTGAGGTCTTCTCCTTATAGGCATGATGTTTTTAAGAAGTGTGCGGCCACACTCAAACTTGATTCAAAAGCTCTTGTATGCCTAGATGTACCAACTAGGTGGAACTCTACCTATTTGATGTTAGAAGCCGCCGAAAAGTATGAGAAGGCTTTTAACAGATTGAAGTTTGTGGATTCCAACTTTGAATATTATTTCAAGGATGTTGATGGTGGCATAAGGAGAAGTCCGAATGAGTTGGATTGGAAAAAATGTAGAATTTTTTGGAGGTTTCTAAAATTATTTTATGTTGCAACTAAGAAATTTTTGGGGTCTCTCTTTGTTACTTCCAATGCTTTTTACAAGGAAATGTTTGTTATTGAAAGCAAAATTAACCAATTAATTTTGGAGGAGGATGATACTTTGAGCACAATGGCAAAGACTATGAAACTAAAGTTTAGCAAGTATTGGGGGGATGGAAGTAAGACCAATTTGTTGTTGTATGCTGCGGTGGTTCTTGATCCTACCAAAAAAATGACATACTTGGAGTTTTGTTTTTCCAATTTATTTCTTGGAGATAATAAGAAGGTGGAAGAGATGGTAGACAAGGTTAAGAGTTGTTTGAGTCGTTTGTATAGCCATTATGTCACACTTTATCCTTCAAATGAGAAACTTTCAAGTGTGAGTGAAGTTGTGAATATGGTGGAAGATGATAATGATGATGATCCCTATTCTTTAGTTGACTCCCAATTTAATTCCTATTTGGAGGGGCGATGCACTAGTGGATCTAAGTCGGAATTGGAACAATATTTATCCGAGGTTGAACATTTTGCAAAGAATCAAATATTTGAGATTTTGGATTATTGGAAGGTGAATGCAACCAAATATAGGGTGTTATCACAACTTGCAAGGGATGTGTTGGCCATGCCTATTTCTACCGTTGCATCGGAGTCGACTTTTAGTACGGGAGGGCGTATTCTTGACCCATTTCGTAGTTCACTCTCGCCTTCTATGGTTAAAGCTCTTGTATGTACTCAAAATTGGCTTCGAAGCAACCTTTCAATTTCTCTTCGAAAGGCGATGGATGATGTGGAAGAATTTGAGCAATATAACTCGGGTAAATGAGAATTTATTTATTTTCATTTTTATTTGTATTGTTCATTTTCTAATATAAGTTTTATTAATCTTCTCTTGTTGACTCCTAATTAGGTACTTTGGAGTCAAGCTCATCTTCAACTTCAACCTATAATGTTGATGCTATAATTGATGTCTAATATTCATTTGCTCATTGGTAATTTTTTCATATACTCAACACATTTTCTTACTATATTGAGATGCAATATATAGACATTTGTTTATCTTTTCATTTCTTACTATAATTGAAGATTAAAGTTTATATTTTTTCAATTTGTTTTTGTGTAGGGTTCATCAACCAAATGCATGGAATTGGAATTGGAATTTGTGAAAGTTGGATTGGATGTGATTCATGAAGATGAAGTTTGATATCTTAAAAATGTTTTAATTTTATTTCATTGGTTTGTATTGAATGAAGTTTGAAAACAATTTTTTTTTTAATTGCGTTTTGGTTTTGGATGAATGTAAGTTAATGAATTTTTTTTTTTTTTTTTTTTGCATTTTGGATGAATGTAAATTAATGAAGAATTACTTTTTTTTTTTGTATTTGGGTTAGGAATGGTGAATGTAGAATTTTCAATGTAGGATTTTTTTTTATTTGGGTTATGAATGATGAATGTAAGATGAATGCAAGTTAATGATGAATGTAGATTTTGAATGATTTGTTTAGGTCACGAATTGAATTTGTTGTGTTTTTTATTTTATAAGTTTTTTTTGTAAGTTTTAATTCATTAATTATTAATGTTGGAGTATTTTAGAAAATATGAGGAAAAAGGTCCAAAACAATGATTGACAAAATGGGAGAAAAAAAAAGGTTTAAAAATAGATTTTTGATAAAAAAGTTCAATCCGCAAACCGCCCCGCACATCCGCGAACCCTATCCGCACAAACCGCAAACCGCATTGCAGGCGGTTGTGGGTTGACTTTTTCCCAAACCGCATAGATGTGGGCGGGTCCAAACCGAACCGCAAACCGTCCCAAACCGAACTGCGGACACCCGTAACTTTGAGTTTTAAGTTTTTGAATTTTGAGTTGTATTTTAAATTTTGTGGATCTATTTTTTAAAAATATTAAAAAATGTTTAAGAATTTTTTTTTTGTAAAATATATATTTTTTATGTAGATATTTTTTAATTTTTTAATTTTAAATATTTTATTTTATTTTATAAATATTTTAATTTTATTATTTTAAATTCAAAACACAACTCCACACTCAAATCGTAACTAAACACATAACAAAAAAATTAAAATATTTAAAAATATTTTTTATAAAATAAAATATTAAAAAATATTTAAATAAAGGGGAAAGCACCAATAAATCCCAAATTTAGAAATGTTAGCCCATTTAGTCCCGAATGTTTTTTGTTAGACGAATAAGTCTTATTTCTCTAAAAGCTTACTATAGGCCTTTTTATATTAAACATTATTCATTAAATATCAAACATTATTCAACATCACCAACGTCAAACATTATTCAACATCACCAACATTATTCAAAACATTATTCAACATCACCAACATCAAACATTATTCAACATCACCAACATTATTCAAACATTTTTCAACATCACCAACGTCATCAAACATTATTCATCAAACATCAAACATTATTCAACGTCAGGATTATTTATCAAACATCAAACATTATTCATCAAATATCAAACATTATTCATCAAACATCAAACATCAGATTTATTTTTTTTAAAAATAAAACTAAACATCACAACATTATCATCAAAACATCAAAATAATGATTAAACGATTTTTTTAATAACAATTAAACATCAAAATAAACGATTAAAAAAAATCAAACATCAACATAACAAATGGCAGTCCCTCTAATTTATTAATCTATACGAACATCATCTTATCAGCACCATCATCAGAATTATTCATCAAACGTCAAACATTATTCGTCAAATATCAAACATCAAATTTATTTTTTTAAAAATTGAAACTATTGCTCGAGATCAATCATCAAATTCATTAGAACATCAGATCCATCAAATTGTGGGTGTTTATGGGTGTTTCATCAGATTCATTAATTTGAAACATCATAAAAAATCGGAACCGAACAAGGCAGTCTTCGATCACCACCAACTTTGATGTTGCAGAATATTAATCACCATGAACATCAAACATCATCAAACAATAAATAAATCCCAATAATGAGACTTATGAGTAATTTTTATGAGTAATTTTCTGCAACATCAAAGTCGGTGGTGATGATTAACCCAGATCCACCTTCACAATGAGTAATTTTCTGCAACATCAAAATCGGTGGTAATTTTTTAATATTTTGCAACATCACAATGACTTATGAGTAATGGGAGTTTGATTACTCCTTTCGGTGGTAACTTTTTAATATTCTGCAACATCACAATGACTTATGAGTAATGGGACTTTGATTACTCCTTTCTGCAACATCAAAAAATTTTCGCCATTCTTCTTCACTCCTTTCTCGCTCGCTAACGAATCATAAAAACATTAACCCAGATCCAAATACTGAACAGTTATTTTCTCGAGAAAGTTGCAGTAATTTTTCTCGGGAACCAAACGGAAGGGGAAAGGTGAAAAAAAACATCATCAAACAATAAATAAATCCCAATAATGAGACTTATGAGTAATTTTTATGAGTAATTTTCTGCAACATCAAAGTCGGTGGTGATGATTAACCCAGATCCACCTTCACAATGAGTAATTTTCTGCAACATCAAAGTCGGTGGTAATTTTTTAATATTTTGCAACATCACAATGACTTATGAGTAATGGGAGTTTGATTACTCCTTTCGGTGGTAACTTTTTAATATTCTGCAACATCACAATGACTTATGAGTAATGGGACTTTGATTACTTCTTTCTGCAACATCAAAAAATTTTCGCCATTCTTCTTCACTCCTTTCTCGCTCGCTAACGAATCATAAAAACATTAACCCAGATCCAAATACTGAACAGGTATTTTCTCGAGAAAGTTGCAGTAATTTTTCTCGGGAACCAAACGGAAGGGGAAAGGTCAAAAAAACAAAACCCAGAAAAGAGGGGAGAAGGAAAGAGGACCTGGGTTGGACGCATGGCGGTTTCGAGGGCGGAGAGATGTTGTTTTTGATGATGTTGTGATGTTTTAGGATGTTGTTTTGATGATGTTTTACGATGTAGTTGATGATGTTGATGTTTTTATGATGTTAATTTTTTATGATGTTTATTAGTAATGTTGGTGATGTTTTTTAGGACTAAATGGTTTAATAAAAAACATTCAGGACTAACTAGAGCAACATTTATCAAAATAGGATTTATGAGTAATTTCTCCTTAAATGAAATTATATATTTAAAATAAAAAATAATTTTTTTTCAATTTTTTAATACTTAAAAAAATACAACACAAAAATGTATGAAATATAGTCGTTTGCCCTGACAGCCTCTAGACGTCCGGTTGATCATCCGACAGATTGACAGGAACAATGTAATTATTATTATTATTATTTATTTATTTTGTATTTTTTTGCAATTGGAACCTGTTATTTTAAAAAAAAAATTATATTTGTTTTAGATATTTTTTTAATATAGAAATTATTTTTTTAATATTTTTTATAAAAATAATTTAACAATCTCATCACTAAACATCTTCAATACTATATCATTGAAATAAACACACTTTTCACTTAATCTACTCACTAACAATCCACATATTAATAATTTTCTTATTAATAATCCCCTCACTAACAATACCATCTAACTTAATCTGCCAAACAAACGTGGCCAAAATTCTTTTCAAAACTCATAACTCAAAATACGACTCCACACTTACATCATGATTCTAAAAATAATTTAAAAAAATAAAATAAAAAATTATTTAAATTTTTTTTTTAAAATAGAAGTTTGAAAAGAGGTTGGTTTTGAGTTTTGAAAAGAGTTTTGAATTAAGTTTTGAGTTGTGTGTTTAGTTATGAGTCTTGAAAATAATTTTTGAATTGAGTTTTGAGTAATTTTGAATTGTGTGTTTGGTTATGAATTTTGAAAAGTGTTTTGAAAATTTTGTGTTGGAGCGAGGATTCCAACACATAACCAAACGTAGCCAATGAGTTTTATTGTTCTGTGAATGAAATATTTATAAGGCGAGGAAGACATGAATGGTTTGAAAAAGTATAATGTACGATGCCAAGGATTTTTTAATAGAATAAAGAATTTGTTAGAAAAATAGTGCACAATAATAATTTTTTTTCATCTTTCCTTTTTTAAATTATAAATCATTGAATCATTATAAAAAAAAAATAAATTATGAGATTTTCAAAATAAATTATATATAGTATAGATATGCTTAAATTTATTTGGGAATAAAATTATGTTTAATTATGAAATAGAGAGAGAACTTAGATATAAGGTTTAATTTTTATTTCATGTTAGGTTTAGTTTTATGTTTATATAGATCAGACCGGTTGTGAAAAATATTAATAGTATATATTTTATGGGAGGTGAGAGAGTTTCTTTTTTATTTGATTTAGTTTAGAAAATAGAAGATTGTATGAGATTTATATTCTTTTTAAATAGAAGCTTGATTTATTTTGAGGAGTGAGAGGTTGAGAATTGTGTACTTTATTTATTTATTTATTTCTTTTTATCGGCAATATATTTGTATTAAATAATTTTGAAGGTCAATATTTATGTCATTAGAATAGTTAATAGATGTCTTAAATTTTTTTTTTTTTTATAAAAATAAAAAATTCAAAAAATTAGATTTAAGTTTTGGAACACTTAGGGTCTCTAAGATAAAAAGTCACTTTGGTATAATATAGGGGGATTTTTTTTAAGGACCCTAATAATTGTAATTTAGAGGATAAAGGACACCAAAAAAAGGGTGATGCATCAGGTCCCTGAACTATATGGCGCGCATTTTTAATTATTTTGTGGACCAAAATACCCTTCACAAATCAACACAAAAACGAAACTGGATTCCGACGACTCCATTCCAAGCATCCAACCATTTTTACGAGCAAGAGAATATCAGAATTAGGGTTTCAATATCATCTTCACCATCGACATTAGAGTTTCATTATCTTCTGCAAAAATCATTCCCATTTCTTCTTCACAAATTTCTTTGATCCTATTTTTACTGTTCATCGCCATCTCAATTCATCTTCGTCACATCACATCTTCATCTCAGGGCATATCAGTTCGTAATTAAAGTTTCATTCTAACTCTGGTAAGTTTTTCTACAATCCAACTAGATTTTCTCTGGAAACACAGTTAATTGCATTTTATATTAACCTTCCATTAATTAGGGTTTCAATTTCATAATAAAAAGCTACATGAATTTGAAAAAAGTTATTTCTCTGTGTTTTGAACTTATTCTTGAACATGTTTGTGTGATTTTATCTGTAAATTTCTCTAGCATTTGAATTCCTCTGGTTTTTGCTTGATGTATGTTTTTTCTTTGAATTTTCTCTGACATGTTTATTTTGAAAAAAGTTATTTCTTTGTGTTTTGATCTTATTCTTGAACATGTTTCTGTGATTTTATCTATAAATTTTTCTACTCTGTAAATTTATCTAGAATATGTATTTTTCTCTGGAATGTCTATTTCTCTCTTGTCTGTGTCTAAGTTTCTCTGGCATTTATAATTTTCTCTGGCCACATCACTTTTCTCCCTTGTGTATCTCTATCATGTTTAATTTTCTTTGGTTGTGTATGTAAATTTCTTTGGTATTTTAATATTATAGACTGGAATGTATGTTTCTTCTTTGAATTTTCTCTGGCATGTTTATTTTGAAAAAAGTTATTTCTCTATGTTTTGATCTTGTTCTTGAACATGTTTATGTGATTTTGTTTATAAATTTCTCTGGTTTTTGCTTGATGTATGCTTCTTCTTTGAATTTTCTTTAGCATGTTTATTTTGAAAAAAATTATTTCTCTGTGTTTTGATCTTATTCTTGAACATGTTTCTGTGATTTTGTCTATAAATTTCTTTGCATTGTAAATTTCTCTGGAATATGTATTTTTCTCTGGAGTGTCTATTTTTCTCTAGAATATCTATTATTCTCTTGTCTGTGTCTAAGTTTCTTTGGCATTTATAATTTTCTCTGGCCACATCATTTTTCTCCCTTGTGTCTCTATCATGTTTAATTTTCTTTGGTTGTGTATGTAAATTTCTCTGGCATTTTAATATTATGGATTGGAAATTTTCTCTAGAATGGAAATTTTCCCAAGAATGTGTAATTTTCTCTGGTATGTTTATTTTGTTCAATTCTTGGTTTCAATGTTGTGTAATTTTCAGTGGTATGTTTACGTTGCTTTGTTTATTTTATCTTGCTAATTGTGGAATGAAAATTTTCTTTGGCTTGCCATGTTTACTTTTCTCTGTCATTCATTTTCTGTGCTTGCTAGATATATGTTTCTTTTTTAAATTTTCTCTGACTATGTTTTACTTCTATATGTAATTTTAACAATTATTGAAAATTTCTCTGGCATATTTATGTTGCTTTGTTGATTTTCTCTGGGAATGGAAATTTTCTGTGGCTAGATGTATTTCAAAGGAAAAAATTAGTACTCTGACATTTAATTTTTAGTATCTAATTTTCTTTGACATTTATAATTTTCCTTGGTGAGAGGGCAATTTATACTAAATTGGGCCGAGCTGGTATTTGGGCCGAGATAAGCCCAAATGAGAAAGGTAGCATGTACACCGGTCGAAGGCGTGTTGCGGTAGTCCGGTTGTCATATTTACATGGTGTAACACGGTTTCTGTTTAGCCCGGTCACGTGTTCCGACCGGAGTATGAGAACAGCTTCTTTGGAACCGTATGCGTTAGTTCGGTCGTCATTGGTTACTTCGGTCAGACACTTCTATGGGTAGTCCGGTTTTGGCATACGAAACCGGAGTAGGAGTGAGGAAACAGAGAGCCGAACTAAGAGTTAGTTCGTCTGTAGTCGCCTGCATAGTGCAGCAGTGGGTAGTTCGGTCGTCATTGGTTACTTCGGTCGGAGCATGTGTAAAACCGAGGTAAACCATGGATCTGAAAGTAGTTCGCCTTAACTCCCTTATGGATAGCTCGGTCTTAGCATGGGAAAGCCGAGGTAAGGGAGAGTATAGTAAGGGCCGAACTAACAGGTACTCCGGTCGTTTGGAGTTCGGCCATAGAAAGACCATCTCACTTGGTTTAAGCAGTGAGGGGGGTGTTGGAGGATAAGCATTATCTTCCATGGATTTGAATCCTAGGAGGACTCTACATGGAGGAGTTAGAGTCCTACTAGGATTGCGCCACGCGAAACCTATATAAGCTCACCAATATCACCTATGAAGAGGTAATGCAATTTTTGCTCCCCGACTACATTGAGCTTTTGCCTGTTTGTCTTGCTTACTGACTTAGGCATCGGAGGGGTTTTCCGGCACACACCCGCCGGCCAGCTCAAGTTTGAGTTTTCAGGTGACAGAACGACGACGTGCAGAAGAACACAGGCTTGATCAACAGGATTATACGTGAAGGTGAATCTCTTTCCCGTACACTTGGCCACCTTAGTTTTCTCCCTTATGTGTAATTTTCTCTAACATTTTCTTTGGGATTTAATGTTGACATCTTTATGTTTTCATGATTGTCTAGAAATGGCAAAATGTAAAAGCAGGAAAACACCGGAAACATCGAGCAAGAAACAGAAACTCTCTCAGTCTTCTAATGATCTAAGATCAAAAAGCAGCAAAACACGACAAACTCCTTGCCAAAACACAGAAGTCCAAGGTGATAACGCAACTAGCATCAAGATGAATACCCCAACTTCAAAAGACTCAAGCTCAAGGGGGAAAAAACCTGTTAAACTCCAAAGAAAGAGAGTTCATTATAGCATTCAATACTGATCCAATCTCTCATCTATTGTCTCATTTTTTTCAAACACTTAAATTCAATTCAAACCAACTTGTAGAGCTTCAAAAGACCCCGTTCTGGTATTTGATCCAAGCTCTAACCACTGGAAGGATGGATCCAAGGAAATCTAGGAAATCTGATGATGATGTAGTTGCAATAATCCAACGTTACAATGAAAAAACAAAAGCATTCACAGTTGGTAAAAAGAACTTGACCTTTACAACCAATGACATGACCTTGATTTTTGGTTTGCAAGGAGGTAAAGGAGCCATGTCATTAAGATACTCTAAAGAGCCAAAGTCTGCATTCCTAAGGAGAAGATTCCCAAAGGACATAAGGCTCACTGGTCCTGTTCTTAAAAATGCCTTGGTCAAAGCAATGAAAGGTAAGCAACCAACTTCCTTCAAAGATATAGCAATCATTATTACCTTGTACTTGTGTCTCACTTTATTTTTTGCAAGAAGTGGGAATTCAATAGGGTGGGTTTTTATAAAGTATGTAGAACCCCTTGAATCAATGAAACAATATGATTAGCCAGAAGCAATCACATCAACATTGATTAATTCTATCATAGCATTGCACAAAACTCCAAAAAAAGTTACGGGGTGTGTCATTGTATTGCTGGTAAGTATAATTTCCATTCAAATTTGCAGTTATCATACTTACAAATTTGTGTGTTTAGCAAAATTTAATTACTTTAATTTCCATCACAGTATTGGCTATGTGAACATGCAAATATCATTGACTCGGAAGACAGTAACACAATTGACTTCCCAAGATGTGCCAAGTGGAACCTGCAAAGTTTGACCAAACAGCTGCAGAAGACATCAGTCCACTCTTTTGCACCTCGACAGGTTAGATTTCTATCGCCACTGTAATCTCAGTGAAATTCCAAAATTTCTCTGACTACTGGTTTGTTTCCCTCCTTGTGCCTTGATTGATTGAGATCAATTTTCTTTGAACTATCAATTTATGTTTCTTCTTTGATTACTGTTGGTTTATTTTCGCCATTGTAATCAATTTTCTCTGTAATCCAAATTTCTCTGACCACAATTGTAACACATTAACTTATATACCATGATTGATTTTCTCTGATATCTGAATTATGTTGGTTATTTCATAATTTTCTCTGGCCTATAACTTATGTGCCTTGCTTCTTTGATTAATACTATTTATTTCTGCCCTTGTAATGAATTTTCTCTAGAATCCAAATTTCTCTGACACAATTATAGTAACATTAACTTATATGTCCTGATTGATTTTATCTGATATCTAAATTATGTTGCTTGTTTCATAATTTTCTCTGCCTTATAAAATTATCTCCTTGTCTGTAATTTTCTCTGGCCCATACAATTTTCTCTGAAGTTTGTTTTCCATTAGTATCATTTAGATGAATTTTATCTGCCTTATTTGAATTTTTTCTCTCAGTGAATTTTGTAACATTTCCCTAATAAAAGAGCCTCCTGTTACAGATAGATAACAAGGAGCTAGTTAAAAACCCATCAGAGGAGTTTTGTCTTGGTAAAAAGAAGAAGAAAGAATCAAAAAAGGCAATTGTCAAATTCAAGAAGACATTAGAAGATTTATCTGAAAAATGAGGAAATGAAGAAGGAGAAGGTAACATAGAAGAACAAAAAGCCAGCAATGGAGAAAAAGATTAAGCAAGCAATGGAGAAGCAGAAGCCAGAGAAGAAAGTGAATAAATAGAAGTAGAAGACAAAGAAGAAAATGAACAGAAAGAAAAAGACAATGAAGAAGAAAATAAAGGCACTCAATCTAAAGAGCAAGAAGAAAACAATGAGGAAAGTGATGAAGAAGAACATAATGAGCCGGTGGACCAACATCATGGTAACATTTGTGGCTCAACAATGCATTAGCCTGAAGAATTTGAGGAATCAAAGGATGCTTAAATTGCTGATCTACATCAAAGACTAAAGGCACTTTCTAAATCCAAAATAGAAGAAGAGAGAAATTAGAATGAATTACTTGCAGAAAAGGACATTGCAATAAAAACCTTGACATCACATAACTCAGAACTTCAAGAAAGAGACAACACAAACCAAATGAAACTAAGTATGTTGGAGGTTCAAAAAGAAGATGATACAAAAACAATTCAAAAGTTGAGGTATTCAATTTCAGAGCTTGAAACTGAAAATGCTAGATTGCATGAACAAATTCAAAAACTATCCGTCCAACTAGCAACACAACCTTACTGAACACCAACACAACCTTACTGAACACCAACACAAGTTTAACCACAAGGTTAGTGAAAATCTTGAGCCACAAAAAGTTATGTCCTTGTGTCAACATAACTCAGAGAAATTTCTATTTATTATAATTTTCTCTGCCAATGGTAATTTTCTCTGAAAGTTAAATTTCTCTGACCACATTAGTTTCTGCTGCTTATTTCTATTGATTTCTACTTCTTATTTGATTTTCTCTGTCTATTTGCTTATTTGATTTTTGGGGCTTGTTTGATTTTCACTGTGTATAGTTGGAATAGAAGTGGAATAACAACCAACAACCCAGCAAGGACAAGTGGCACACGAAGAACAACCAAAAGAAAAGACAAAAGTCTATGGTAACTGAAAAATATTGAATCAAATAAATTTACATATTGAAATATGATCTGTTACTTTAGAGAAATTTCACTTTTACTGATATTTTCACTGTCTATAGTGAAAAAGGATCCTACATCAATGATAAAGAATTTAAAGGCAAAAGAAAGGAAAGAAAAGTAGAAAGATCCAGAATTTCAATATCCTAAAGTTGCGAAGGTGACTAGAGGTTCAAAGCAAACTGCAAAGCAAATAGAGCAAACCACCAAAGACAAAGAAGTACTTGATGCCGATGCATACGTCTTGCCTCAACCAACAAGTATCAGAAAATCTTGGGTTTTTTCACAAATTCTACCGGTTTCAAAATTGATAAAAGAACATGTAAAAGGCATCTTGCAGCACATATCAAATGTGTCTGTACTCGAGTAAGTACAAAAAATAAAATAGAATATAACAAACAACAATTTACTAACTTATATTGCGTTAACAACTATTAAATCCATTCTTTGTCATCTTGTAGGGTTTTAATCTGGACAAGTGAGTTGAATCTCATTACCTTTGAAGATATTGGAAACCTAATAAAGGAAAAAGAAATTGCTAACAATGTAAGTCTTTCATCAAAATTTCTCTGCAATGTTCCATCAGCCTTTATAAACTAATGTTACAATTACAAATGATATTTTTCAGGTCATTGATGGCTATGGAAAGATCCTATTTGCTAAACAAAGGAGAAAAGGACAACAACCAACTTCATTTTTTTTCACATGCATGAGCTTAGTATGTTACTACTCTTTTATTTGATTTTCTCTGGAATTTACTTACTATTTTCTCTTGTTAAGATACTTCTTGAAGCCAGTTGTGTCACTAGTCTAATTTTCTCTAGCTAGTTTTGTGCATTTAAAATTTCTCTGTGTGTATATTTATTAAATTCCTGTCATTTCAACTTTCTCATAACATATCCATTTTTTTGATTTTCTCTGATCGTAGAACTTCATTAAGACGACGGAAAATCAAACTTTCCGAGTCTCATTATTTGACAAGTATATTGAAACAGCATGGAGGTCCATCTCCTAATAAATACTTGGGATAATGAGAAGTCAACAGATGGAAATCACTGGACCTTGCTAGTCTTGGACAAACAAGACAATTTATGGAGGTTCTATAACTCACTAAGGCCAATGAGAGATGATGCACAAGACAAATATATCAAAAATGCAAAACAATTGGTAACGAGTGCAAATTTCTCTGATCCATGATAATGTTTATGTGATGATAATTTTCATAGAATTCCATTGATTTGTCTGTAAATTTCTCTGTTATTTAAAAATTATTTTTTTGCAGCAAGATTATGTGGAGAATTTTTTGAAAGCTTACCTTGAAAGAGAGGCACAATCACAACCCTCTTTCAAATTGATAGACTCATAAACACAAATTACGACTTTGAATATGTCAACAATGCTCCACAACAAGATAGTGATTCGTAAGTTTCATACAATATCTATAAATAAGATAATCTAATTTGAATGTTTCTTAAAGCTAACTATACCTATAATTTGTATGCAGTGTGGATTGTGGATTGTGGCTTCTTTATATGCTACATAATGAGACAATATAGCAACCGTGAACCTATCAGCTCGAAATTGTCCACACAAGACGTAAGGTTGATGAGGGCATATATCATAGAGAGATTTGTGACCGAAGTTGGCAGGTCATGGACAGAACCAATTCAAATACCACCAGAAGAAGAACCAAATGTATAATAGTGAAAGCACACTAGTGAAATGAAGACAATGCACACAATGTTATTAGGATTAACCATTCAATTTGTTTTTTCATACATTGAAGGAATGATAATGTTTGACATATATGTATATATCTTTTTTTGACTAATGTAAATTTCATAGCTATCAGTGGTTAAATATATATATTTTTATTGTGATTGTCAACACAATCCACACAGAGAAAATTGTCTATAGAAATTTCTCTGCTATGATGTTACTAGAAATTCATAGAGAAATTTAACTTGTATCGTGCCAAGGGGATGCCTATATGATTATGTAATCTGTAATGCTATGTGTTGGTACAAAACAATCATCAAATTTAAAAAACACAAAGCACACAGTAATTTTCTCTGCTATTGGCAAATTTCACTAGATGAATTTGAAGCTTCAAAACACAATGCATAGATAATTTTTTCTGCTAGTGGAAAATTTCTCTAGATGAAATTGACTGGTATTATAAACACACTGCCCATAGTATGTTTCAATAAACACAATGCATACTGTAATTTTCAATGCTATTGGCAAATTTCTCTAGATGAATTGGATCTCACAAAACACAATGCACATTTTAACAAACACAATGCCCATAGTAAATTTCTCTTCTATTGGCAAATTTCTATGGATAAATTTGCTTGGTATGAAGTAATCGGAAATTCACAGAGAAATTTAACTCGTATTGTGCCAAAGAGGGTGCCCATATGATCATTCAATCTGTAATGCACTATGTTGGTACAAAACAATTATCAATTTCAAAAAACACAATGCAGACAGTAATTTTCTTTGCTATTGGCAAATTTCTCTAGATGAATTTGATTGGTATTATAAACGTACTACCTATAGTATGTATCAACAAACATAATGCATACTTTCACTATTATTGGAAAATTTCTCTGGATGAATTTGATTAGTATTATTATATACACTGTCCAAAAAATACATTTCACAAAACAAAATATACAAAGTAATCATCAAATGTATTATGCAATCAATAAACTGTATTATCCCCAACTATTTAACAAAGGTTCCTTGCATGTCCTCTTATTACGGCGACCAATACTTTCACAACGACTACACTTAATCACCCTTTTAAACTCTCCAGTAGAAGCAATTCTGTTCTTTTTTGGCCTCCCAACTGGTCTCTTAATCAATAGAGGTAAAATCATAGCATCATCAATGCTACACACAGGGTTTTCAACAGTTAGAACTGGGCTAATCGAAAACGAGTATGCCTGACGATATATATCAGCATGAAAAAATGGTTCAACAAATGAATTCAAATTTTTTCCACTCCTAAAAATTGCAGCAACAGCATGTTGACATGGATACCCATTTATTTCCCATTTTTGACATGAACAAGTTCTCAATCCAAGATCAACCATAACCGAAGGAAAACAATGCACTTCAAAGACATTATCAGATGATAAACTCACATTCCATGTCCTCCCATCCAAGAAAGCCTTCTCCAATACACTATCCATACGAGGACAGAGAACTTTATTCCATTTACTAGAGAGCAGCCTCCTATCAGACCTCATATTCATGATTTGCAACCGTATCATGTCCACCAAATTTGTTATTGGCAAGTGCCGAGCTTCTCGTATCCATGAATTGAATGACTCAGCAACATTTGAATACATCTCACCATAATGTTTCCCCTCAAAATATGCATCACTCCAATTTTCATATAGTAAACTTCTCAAGAAAACACTCACAATGTCTCCTCTCTCACTTTTTAATTCATTTAACTTGAAATGAAATGATGTCTTTGTTGGCGCATATGCACATTCTGAAAACTTGGACACAATCGTCTCTCTAACCAAATTTGTGTTTCCACATGACAACTTATCCCTCAAATTTCTCTTTAGATGTTCAAGACAAAATCCATGAAAGCAATTAGGGAAAAACCTAGCAATTCCTTCCAAAATACCACAATGTCGATCTGATATGAAACTTATCACCCTCTCTAATCCCAATACTTCACATACATGTTCAAGGAGCCAACACTAATTGTCTTTATTCTCAGTATCAACAACAGCAAAAGCTATAGGAAAAAAACCTATAAGACAAATAGGAACAAGCATATTAGATATACACATGCAGAGAAAATTAGAACAATAAACAACTAGAGAAATTTGACGCTGCCAACATCCAGAGAAAATTCACACAATGGCAACCTTTAGAGAAAATTCACTTAGTGACCAACTCCAGATAAAATTCACACATTGGCAACATCCAGAGAAAATTGACTTAGTGACCAACTATAGAGAAAATTCACACAATGACAATATTCAGAGAAAATTCACCTAGTGACCAACTACAGATAAAATTCACACATTGGCAACATCTAGAGAAAATTCACTTAGTGATAATATCCAGAGAAAATTCACTTAGTGACCAATTATAGATAAAATTCACACAATGACAACGTCCAGAGAAAATTCACATATTGACCAAAATCCAGAGAAAATTCACATAATAGCCACAACTAGAGAAAATTCACACAGTGGCCAAAACCAGAGAAAATTCAAAGTGTCAGAGAAAAATCACATTCACTCAATTCCTACATGTATAGAAAATTTACATACTTAGATAAAATTAAATGTATTTACAATTACCTTCATTCCCATCTTTCCTCGTCGCAGCAAGCATAACTTCTTTGTATCGTCCTTTCAAAAATGTTCCATCAAGAAACAACAATGACCAACGATATTTGAAACCAGCAATGCATGCATGAAAAGCCATAAATACTCTTTTGAAATGCTTGTTATCTTCAAAATCTAACTCAAAACGACTATCTGGAATGTTCTTCAATGCCTCATCAAAATAGCACCGTAATTGATCGAATGACAAACAAGAATCCCCATATGTACTACATTTTGTTTTTTCAACGCCTAACCAACCACAGTTATAACTGATTGAGACCACATATTTGTCTTTCATTTCTTTGATAACATCCACTGGATGAGTTAAAGGTTTTGCACTTATCTCTTCAAGTATCAGCCCAGAAACTAAGGTGGAAGTCATTCTAGCATATTTACTAGTACAAACCACCACACCACACGTATGTTTATTGTTCAAAGTTCTTATGTAAAAGAACCCATTTGTTTTTTCAACTGAAGCATGTACACGCCACATACATCCCCGTGATTCCTTATATGCACATTCTGTCGTAACCCTCAGCTTGTCATTTTTAGCATACGTAAATTGAAAACCAACCTCAATAGCATACTTGCATAAAACAGTATGAAACTCAACCACACCAACCTTAAACTTTTGTCTAACACTTGTAATATTATTTCGCCAACCAGCTGACAATAACACCTTTTCTTGGTGAGAACAAAACTTAGAGAGTGATTTCAATAGCTACCAGCCTATCACATTCACCATGCACAACATCTACCCAATTAGACCCCACTTCATCCTCTTGATCAGAAGTACTACACATAGTAACTGAAACATCAACTATATCAACACCACATGCACAAACAACCCTTAACATATTCAGAAAATCAATATTTTTTTGAACCATACAATTCGGATGGCCCATAATAGAATATGAAATACACATCGTCTCAGGTTTCAAATTCTTCCATGTTTAACACAAAATGCCAACCAATTCCTCAAAATTCAATTCGCATGAAACATTAATGACAATAGTATCATTCCCATATTTGCACAGCAACAACACTACACTGTCCATCGAAACTAAAAGAAAAAACAAGAAAAATAATTTGTTCAACATAAAAACACTTCACAAGAACAACATAAAAGTCCAGAGAAATTTCTAATAATTATAATTTTCTTTGGATTATAATAACAGGCTTATAATTTCCTCTGGACTCAAATAAAAGTCCAGAGATATTTACAAACTTATATTTACCTTCAAGATAACAAAAACAAAATCACAGAAAACTTAATGAATCCAGAGAGAATCACAGAGAAATTTACTGCTAACTATTAAACGCAATCATAGACAAAAATCACACAGAAGATCTGTTATGAAATTATAAGCTTTTCTGTGATTTTCACTGAACTACAAGCTTACAATTTTCTTTGCGTCATTATGCAATATTGCACTCATATCAAAATCCAGAGAAATTTACAAACTTATGTACACCTTCAAGATAACAAAAAACACTGCACTGTTCATCTAAACTGAAAGAAAAAACACAAAAAATAACTTTTGCTTAGAGAAACAAAAACTTATATTCACTTTCTATAAACTTATAATTTTCTCTGAACTACAAACTGAAAGTGAACAACAAACTTATAATTTTCTCTGAACTACAAATAAAAGTCCAGAGAAATTTAAGAACTTACATTCACTTTCTGAGATTCTATCTGCATTAGAAACTTCTAATAATATGTCCATATGAACTTATACTTTTCTCTGTGATTTTCGTTGGATTATAATAACAAACTTACAATTTTCTTTGAACTATACCAACAAAAGTGCAGGGAATGAAATTTCTCTAGTTTAAAAAAATTTCTCTGGTTTGAAAAAATAGAGAACAAAACTTATCATTGATCAGCATGTTGATAAAAAACAGAGCACGAAAAATGAACTCTAAACATCAAAATCAACTACATTGTCAACACTCTTTGAAATTGATCAAAAAACAGAGAATGAAAAATGAATTCTAAAAATAAAAACTAACTCTATCAAGTTGGCCTCTCTCTAAAATTGATCAATAACAGAGAATGAAAAATCAACTCTAAAAATCATAAACAACTTCACTGAGCTAGCCTCTTTTTTAAATTGATCAAAACTGAAAACAAAAATCTCATGCGAAAATACACTTGAAAAACTAATATGAAATCGGAATCCTTACATAAAATTCAAAACAAAAATCAAAATCCATGTGGAATCTCCATAAAAAACATACCTGATTCAACTCCACTGAAAAACCTACACGATCAACACACTGTAACACCTATACGATCGTAGCAATCTCTATCGTCAAGTCCACTTTACCACTTGCAAAATCCCTACGAAATCTCCAACAAAATCTCCATCGCGAAGTCAGTTTCTAAAATCGCCACCGTGAAGTCAGGAATAGAATATTCAGTTTGCCAAAATCCAAACAAACTTATGTTATAAAGAAGGGTAAATTATGTATTTTATAACCTAAAATAGAGTTGAGGGACCTTAGCCATCAAAACATATTATTATGGACCTCTCTTCCTATCAAAAGTTGGGGAGGGATCTTAAACTAATTTTCTCTATAATATATAGTGTAGATAGATAGATTATGAGATTTAGGAAAGAGATAAATATTAGGGGAGAGATTTTTGAAACTTGTAATTCAATTAATATTTTTTAAATTACAAAAATTAGCAATTTTAGTAGTTTTT
Source organism: Camellia granthamiana (assembly GCA_036172215.1). Lineage (NCBI taxonomy): Eukaryota > Viridiplantae > Streptophyta > Magnoliopsida > Ericales > Theaceae > Camellia > Camellia granthamiana. The sequence continues at coordinate 25,708,248 of CM069903.1, read as the reverse complement.
TTTTTTTTAATCTATAGTTACTTTGTTAGCCAATAGTACTATTTTTAAATATTTTTAAAATTACAAAAATTAATAATTGTGGTTTTACGTTTTTTTTTAATCTATAATGTTTTTTTTTTTGGTGTAAAATATATAATTATTTTGTTATAAGATGAGATTTGTGTTTTTTGTTTTTTTGTTTGTTTAAATGTATAATGCTTTTTTAATAGATAGTTACTTTATTATGAGATGAGATTTAAGAAAGAGAGAAATATTGAGGGGAGAGATTTTAGGAACTTGTTATTCAAAATTTTAGGTGATTTTTTAAAAATTTTTTTTTAATCTATAATTATTTTGTTAGTCAATAGAATTATTTTAAAATATTTTTAAAATCACAAAAATTAGTAATTGTTGAATGAGACTTTGGAACTCTCACAAGTTTTCTCACTAGAAACCCCCTTTTCCTTATATAATAGATATAGATAGATAGATTCTTACAAAATAACCAAACTACCCCTAATATATATATATATATATATTGTCAAATAGATCATCAACATCTCCCTCCCACGCACAACCATCGTCTCTTTCTTTTCATCATCTCTCTTCCTATTCAAACCAAACCCCCTTTCTCTCTTGTAGTTGCTGAAGTCACCTTCAATCTCACGCCGTCGCTTCATACCTAGATGTTGTAGATCTGAGCTTCTCTGCCTTAGACACTGTAAATCTAAGTTGTAGATCTTCAAATCCTCTCTCTCTCTCTTTCTCTCTCTCTGACACCCTAAATATTTAACAACAACAACAACAACAACAACAACAACAATAATAGTGGTAGTAATAGTAAAATAAAATAATAAATTTTATGATAGTATGTAATAAAGTGTAATTTAATTAAAAATTTTATATTATCAAAATCAAGTGATATAAAGCTAAGTAACAAAAGAACATTTTGGGATAAGTATTAATCTTAGGAAAATACTTGAGACCCCCATCATTTTTAACCCCCATAACCCCCAATTGATTTGTGGCTACACATTATATATATATATATATTTTCTCCACTCTCTCTCATCTCCTCTCTCACGAATGTGTGGGGGTGCTGGGGGTCTGGATCATTTCCCTTAATCTTAATAGTTAAGGATTTGGGATCATGGGTCTAGAGCTACATGTCTTAATAGGGCAATAAAGAGCTACCACCTGTCACACCTAGTAAACAATGAGGATTGAGTCACCAAGAGGGTAATAATGATAAAGGGGTGAATCACCATGAAGTTTGGCTATATAAGTAGTATACTGTTAAGCCATCGAAACAAAAACAATATAGAACGATGGTGCTGCATACAACTAAAGGGGGAATCAATATTAAGAAAGTAAAGGCTAAGAGTCAGATTAAGAGTCAGTATTAAGGTGAGTTATATTATATCTTGAGTTACTATAATATATTTGACGTATATTTTGAGTTATCATAATTTATTTTATGTAAATTGTGTTTTATAAATTATATTAATATTTCGTTTACGTTAATTATTTTCTGAACTCTATTTGCTTAAATTGAAACTTATGGATATGTCTGTTCAAATTTTCATATTTATTTGACAATGGTTTTGTAAACAATTATTTTCTGTAAGTACCACCGCAGGAGTCCTCTGCCTTAAGGGACTTAAATAAACCATGGGCTTCTAATTGGTCACCTTGTGACCCTTTGTTTGTCATGGATCCATTGACCTTTGTTCTGAATGCTACTCCAGTGACCTCTGTTCTGTTCTGTACCGTGGTTATGGTTATTTACTTTCATAATTTATGTATTTCAGTTTTTGCCACTTTGAATAATTTGTTTATTCAAATTAAGTTATGCCAATGTTTTAGCTTAAATAACTATTTATGGTTATTTTGTGTCCCCTATACTCTTGGCATAATATTTCTTACTCTGCTATGTACTTATAGCTGTTACCCTTTCAGGGGATGAGATGTAAAGAAAACCTGTAACCTCGTGTAGTGAAACTTGTACAAGAATTTGATGCTAATCTGTTATTTTCTTTTTCTTTTATTTTCCCCCTTTTGTTTTTTTTGTTTTGTTTTGTTTTGTTTTTTTTATTATTGATGGTTGGTTATTGAATAATAAAAGCTCAATAGATGTTTTTTTTTTTTTATTATCAAAATAGTAGAATGAAGTAAATTTTCTGTTTCATTATTTTCTTTCTACCATTCTGCCTCCACTTGCGCCATTTAATTTATTAAGATTAGAATTAATTAGTAAGTTGCGATTCCAACCCTAAGTCCCTGGGGTTGGGTCGTGACACACACACATTCTCTCTCTCTCTCTCTCTCTCTCCCCTAGCGTCGCTACTTCATACATTGACGTTGTAGATTGCCGGAGATGTAGATCTGAGCATGCCGTCACCGGAGCTGTTGATTTGAGCATACCTTACATCGCAGCTCCACAACGTTGTTCAAATTATTTTGTGGTGTTGTTATTGTTTTTTTTTATTTTATTTTTATGTTGTTGTTGATGATGATGAGCATATTGAATTTGGTGATGATGTTGTTATTGATGAACATATATGATTTGTTCTTGTTGATAATGTTTTTGAACAGATGAGAGAGAGAGAGAGAGAGAGAGAGAGAGAGAGAGAGAGAGAGAGATAAGAGATATTTGAACAGATAGATATTTTTGAACAAATAGTATTTAGTTTGGCTTGATATTTCAATAGATAAAAAAAAAAAATGAACATATAAAATTTAAGGAAAAAATTAATCAGATATGAATAAAATCTGAATTGAAAAATTCATAAAATTAAACAGATAGGGTAAAAAAATTGAACAGATAGATATAAATTTGAATAGGTAGAGAAAAATTTTGAACAAATAGAAAATAATTTGAATAAATAGATATAAATTTGAACAGATAGTCAAAAAAAGTCAACAGATAAAAAATCAACAGATAAATTAAGGGGTAAAATTGAAAACAAAATGTCCTCAAAAACTAATAAAAAGACTTCTCACTAAACTATTTTACAAAGATTGGACCTCTTACTAATAAAAAATATCTGTTAGACTTAAGGGTTGTTTGGGGTGTCCTAAATAAGTGCACTTTTTGACTTTTTGAACTAAAAAGTTGAGGGAAAAAAGATAGTTGTATGGGATAAATTTTTGCCTTTTTATGAAAAGATGTGTAATATAATATTATTACAAATGGTAAAATGACTCTTTTACCTTTCCCAACTGACACAGCAGCAGTTGGATACCATGCCTCTCAATGAGTGGTCCACCAATGCAAACATTGTGCAACGGTAATATTTGTTCTATAACATTATTTTTGATTTTTTATTCATTTCCTAATTCGAAACACTGTGCAACGGCTATGCACAGTGCTCGAACATTATTATTTTTTTTTCTTTTCCTTTTTTATTCATTATTTTTTGTTTTCATTCTTTTCCTTTTAACATTATTTTTTTTTATTCTTTCCCTTTTAGTCATTTTTTTTTATTCTTTTCCTTTTAACATTTTTGTTTTTATTATCTTCCTTTTTGAAATAATTTATTTTTTTTATTCTTTTCCTTTTAACATTATTATTTTTTTTTTATTCTTTTCCTTTTTTATTCTTTTTTTTTTGTTTTCATTCTTTTCCTTTTAACATAATTATTTTTTTTATTCTTTTCCTTTTTTAGTCTTTATTTTTTTGTTATTCTTTTCCTTTTTTATTCTTTTCCTTTAACATTATTATTATTTTTTTTATTGTTTTCCTTTTAACATTATTATTATTTTTATTCTTTTCCTTTTAACATTATTATTATTTTTTATTCTTTTCTTTTTTTTATTCATTTTTGTTTGGTTTTCATTCTTTTCCTTTTAACATTATTTTTTTTATTCTTATCCTTTTTTAGTCATTATTTTTTTTTATTATTTTCCTTTTAACATTTTTATTTTTTTTATTCTTTTCCTTTTAACATTATTATTTTTTTTTATTGTTTTCCTTTTTTGATCATTTTTTTTTATTCTTTTGCTGTTTTGTTCAAATTTTTTTTTATTGTTTTCCTTTTTTATTCATTATTTTTTTATTCTTTTCCTTTTAACAATTTTTTTTTATTATTTTCCTTTTTTTAATTGTTTTCGTTTTAACAATTTTTTTTTATTCTTTTCGTTTTCCTTATTTTTTATTTATTTTTATTGTTTTTCTTTTTTATTGGCTGGTCATGCATAGTGCTGTTGTAAGTTGTTGAACATTATTTATTTATTTATTCTTTTCCTTTTGTTTTGAACATTGTTTTTGGGATATATGTAACATAAAAATGGATACAAAAGTATATAAAGTTCCTGCTGAGAAGTACTAAAAATTCAGACAAGCAAAACAAATTGATTGCATTATTTTTTTCTTATGTGTTTTTTCAAATTTCTTTGACATAGCTTTTTGTTTATAGAAGGTGCATCTAAAAAAAAATTTCAAAAAGAATCACAAAATTATTGGACATACGTCCTTCATGTATTTTATATGCTAATGATTGGACATACTTCCTGTTAAAATAAAATTCGTTCACAATGTAATTTACCGAAGGCATTAGAATATTAAAACGAAACATTTTTTAAGAAGATATGATAATATAAATTTGAATCTCAGTTACATACATTATAAATTTAACCAACATTAATGTTTCAAATATTCGTGTTTAGTTGCCGTCTGAGTTGGTACGTAATGTTCGCTCTTACAATAGCCATTGCGGGGTTGGAGTCCCCTTCCTCAATCACATCGGCAACCCTGTGTGTATTCATCGTGGTCGAACATTTTTAGGGCCACGTATTCGGTGCTGTCTAGGATAGCTAGTGTGACCTCATCAATTTGATTGTATCCGCGTATGAAGTTATGTAATGCCATCGACGCACATACAAAGGTCACTTGATTAGAGAAACTCAACTTTTGAATATTCCGCAATGCCCCCCACCTCGACTTCCACGCACCGAATGTCCGCTCGATACAACTACGCAATGACGGATGTGCCTTATTGAACAGTTCGAACTCATTCTGTGGTATTCGATTCCGATGGGCATTTTGGTGATACCTATACCCCTTGTATGGGGCTAGGTAGCCTCTCTTGTTGCTATAGCTGCTATCCACCAAATAGTATTTTCCTGCAACGAACACAAAGATGTTGTAACAACCCTCATTTGACTTAGCCATTCTTGCATACATTTTGTATGATCTTGTCTTGTTATGTTGTTTGATAGTTTTGCCTTGTCATGTTTTGTGTGGGAGTTGCCTTGCTTTGATTACTTGCTTGACCTTGCCCCTTGCTTGGTGTGGCCGAGGTCAGCTCAGTCTAGTCCGCCCTTGATCCTTTGCACTTAGAATCATTTTGGAACCTTGTTTGACTTATATCTTAACCTCGGCGTGTTTGCCGAGATGTCACTCTTTGGGCCGATGTGTTCAGGGCCGAGGCCGAGATGTTTTGTGCTTGTGACCTTTGTCCTTGGGCAGGTATGGCCTAGACCGAAGTGTGGCACACCCAGGCCAAGGTGTGGCACAGCTCAGTCGAGTGTCGTCCTCCCTAGCCGACGTTCTTGTTGTCTCGTTGCCGAAGTTTGACTTTGGCCGACGTCGTTACTCGCCGATGTGTTTGCCGTCAAGCTTGTTGAGCACGTTTTGTCAGGGACTTGTCTTATCAGTCAATCACTTTTGAGCTGCACCAACCCGGTAGTGCCACGTGTCCGAGCTGAAGCTTAAGGCAGCAGACAGCTCTCGAGACAAATCATTTTGTCTCAAATCTTTGTTTTTAGAGAGAGAAGCTCTCAAGGGAGAAGAAAGAGTTTTAGAGAGAGAAGTGAGGTTCCGAGCGTGATCTTTGAAGATCGAACCGTTGGATTTGAGCTTTGAGGTTAGATTCTTGTTCTACTCCGATCGTTCTTGTCGATCATCTAACTGCATCGCATGATTGAATCTGTTTTGCACGTCATGCATTGATTTGAAGATGGTTTTGAAAGAGAAAATGATGTTTAAGTGTTCTTGAAGGAAAACCATGTTTTGATCCGAAAGCTTAAGGCAACAATCATGTTTTTGTGTTTGTTCTTGCATGATCCTTTTTGCATGGGTACCCAAGTCCATGTTTTTGAACCCTTGGCATGAAATCTCAGTTTTGAATAGACGAGTTATGACCTGAGCATACAAGTTTTGATGTTTTGTTAATCTTTTCCTCGATTTCGTTTTGTACGTGGGCCTCAGGACCACATCTCGGCAAGGAGGTGTGGGACCTCGGCATGACCTGGATGATACCCAGTGTGCTTCCACGAGATGGAAAACAGTGTTTGACTTAGCATGTTTCGTTTTGTTATTAATTTGGATTCGGTGGGAGTGCCGGGATCATTACGTGTATGTTAAGCTTGTTTTGAGAATGTGATTTGTCATGTAATTGTCAGGACTTTGACCTTGCTTTGAAGCCTACACCGAGAAGACCGAGGTGAGTGGTGCTTCTAATAAAGCTATGTTATAATGTTTTTGATAAATCTTGTCTTGCCTTGTTTTGATGAAATTCTTTGATAAAGCATGAACGGGTAGCCTATTTCGATGTATTAGTTATAAGCCTTGCTTCGATGTTAAGTGTAAAAGTCCCTTAGCTGGAGGACTATAAACTTTTGCAGCATTACTTGTGAAAGTCCCTTAGCTGGAGGACTATAACCTTTCGCAGCACTACTGGTAAAAAGTCCCCTGTGCTGGAGGACTCTAATCTTTCGCAGCACCACCTTGTCAAAAAGGGCTACGGGCCTAAGTGACACTAGTTTCTTGTGTTAAAAAGGATACGGTCCTTTCTTGTGTTAAAACCACCTTGTCAAAAAGGGCTACGGGCCTAAGTGACACTAGTTTCTTGTGTTAAAAAGGATACGGTCCTTTCTTGTGTTAAAACCACCTTGTCAAAAAGGGCTACGGGCCTAAGTGACACTAGTTCGGTTGTTAAAAAGGATATGGTCCTTTCTCGGGTAAGCCAATGTGTTAAAAAGGGCTACGGGCCTAAGTAACACAAGTCCCTTGTGCTGGAGGACTCTAAACTTTCGCAGTACCCTTGACAAATCGATTACGGATCGTACAGTGTTTGTGTTATGCCGATGTGGGTAAGCATCTCTTGAAATATGGTAAGACTTGTTAGATGAATACGGTTCATCCCTTGATTTGGTAAAGTTTTGATGTATCCTACTTTAGAAGGACTTCGGCTAGTATTCGTATGATTTAGAATGTTTTGCTTTGCTTTGATGGACCTCGGCTACATTCATGCAAAACCTTTATTACTTGTACCGTTCACTGAGTTGTCAAACTCACCCTCTCTATATATATGTAGGTGATGAGCAGGACGGCGGCGACGCCTAGTCTATTTTGCAAAGCTTGTTTTGGACTCTTGATATGTCGGCTTAATCTGTTTTACGTCGGCAATTTTGTGCTCACATCGGCTATTTTGTAATCATGTCGGCATTTTGTATTTACGTCGGCAGCACTTGAAAATCATGCTTCTTCGCTTGTAATTGCCGTATTTTATTCTTGTCGGCTGAGAAGCCTTTTGATCAAGTTGTAAATTGTATTTTGTTATTTTGGACTGAATGTAAACCATATGGTATATGTATGTCATTTGATCTACGCACAAGCTCTTATGGACCATTTATATTTGATTTATCGCTTCCGCGTTTGTATGCCCCTTGCATTATACTCTGATTGTCTTTAATCCTTAGCAAGTTGGCCTTCGGTAATTACGGATTACTGGCCATCACGGCACCATCCTACTAGGGGCGGGTTGGGGTCGTGACAGAATGGTATCAGAGCACAAGTTCCTTAGTATACGTTATTCACACACTTTGAGTCTTAAAGAGCGTAGGATTCCCTTTAGAAAGATGCTAGGACTGCATCATTGTGTTTGCTATTTGAACAAGGTGTGCATTGTTTGATATGTCTACTTCCTACTTGTCTATGTGGTTATTTGTTTGTTTGCTTAAAAGTCACACTTTGCATCCTCATAGTATCATGAGGAGAGGTAGACCTCCGCTGGGCCGAGATCAGTCCGAAGACCGAATGGACAGATTGGAAAGATTAGTTGAAGGTTTGGCCCGTGAATTGAGGCAAACAAGACAGCAGTTTGCTAGTGCCACTTCGACTCAGGCCGAGCAGACAAACGGCCGAAATGTAGTACCGCCTCCACCTCCTCCAGTGCCACAAGCTCCTCCACAACCAGCTCTGTATGGGGATGGCACCATTGCTTTGATCAGGGAATTCAAGAAAATGAAACCGCCGAGATTCTCTGGAGGTATAGAGCCGATGAAGGCCGAGGCATGGGTTTTAGAAATGGAAAAGTTGTTTGAGATCTTCCCCAGCACTAACACTCAGAAGGTGACACTGGCGACATTCACATTGGATGATGATGCTCGCAGATGGTGGGTAATGGTTCGAGAAAACAACCCCGACTTAACCTGGACCAGATTTTTGGAGTTGTTCTACAACAAACATTTTCCCTTAAGTGTTCGAAATCGCAAGGCTACTGAGTTCCAGACTTTGACTCAAGGCAACAGAACAGTGGCGGAATATGACCGCGCTTTTACTGAACTGGCGAGGTTCGCACCCCACATGGCCAACGATGAATATATGAAGGCCAGAAAGTTTGAAGGTGGGCTTCGCGGACCGATTCAAGACCGAGTTAACCTGCACAATTTACCGACCTACGCCGAGGTATTGGACAAAGCTATTTTGGCAGAGGCCAACTTGAACCGATACCAGAGCTCGGGAGAGAACCAGAGAAAGAGGCAGAACTATGACAATCACCGAACACAGATGGGCACCAAGAAGAAGACGAACAAGGGCAGTACTGGTTACCGGAGACAGGAAGGTAGTGCTAAGCCGATGTGTTCTGATTGTGGGAAACAACACTTCGGGATTTGTCGACGGGCGTCAGGAGCTTGCTATGAGTGTGGAGAGATGGGTCATTATGTGAAGGATTGCCCCAAGACAAAGACTGATAACAATAAGAAGGGTGAAAGCACCTCGGAAACTGTTCAGAAGGGTAATACGGGGAGAGCTCAGCTGAGGCAGGGCAGAGTTTTTGCACTAGTGCCAGGAGACACTCAGAATGCCGAGGTAGTGGTGTCAGGTATACTCTCTATTTGCTCTCAAGATGCTTATGTGTTGATTGATTCGGGTTCTACGCATTCGTTTATATCTGCTATATTTGCCGAGAAGATTAATAGGAAACTAGAACCTCTTGGTTATACATTATCTGTGTCTACCCCATCTGGGAAACCTATGATTGTTGCATCCATCTATAGAGCATGTGTTGTTGTGATTGAGAGTGTTGAACTGTTGGTTGACTTAATGCCATTGAACATAGCTCATTTTGATGTTATACTGGGAATGGATTGGTTAGTAGCAAACCGCGCATCTATTAATTGTGTTTTGAAGAGTGTCACACTGAAACCCCCAAACCTAGCCGAGGTTACTTTTCAGGGTAAAGGGGTAGTGCCGCCACCTTACTTGATCTCATCCATGAAGGCCTATAAGCTGATCCAAAAAGGGTGTAAGGGTTATCTGTGTAGTATACTGAGTAATCAGGATGGGAGTGTTAACTTAGCCGACATTCCAGTCGTTAGTGAATTTCCCGACGTCTTCCCAAACGAACTGCCTGGCCACCTAATTGATAGAGGAATAGAGTTTACTGTTGATGTCACCTCGGGAACACAGCCGATCTCCAAAACACCATATAGAATGGCCCCAGCTGAACTTAGGGAACTGAAACTGCAACTACAAGAATTGCTGGATAAGGGGTTCATCAGGCCGAGCACTTCACCATGGGGAGCACCCGTTTTGTTTGTTAAGAAAAAGGATGGCACCCTTCGTCTTTGTGTTGACTACAGAGAACTCAATAAGGTCACCATTAAGAACAAGTACCCATTGCCTAGGATTGATGATTTGCTTGACCAGTTACAAGGAGCGAGAGTCTTTTCTAAGATTGACCTTAGGTCGGGCTACCATCAGCTTAAGGTTAAAGCCGAGGATGTTGAGAAGACTGCTTTTCGGACAAGATATGGCCACTATGAGTTTTTAGTGATGCCTTTTGGAGTAACCAATGCCCCTGCTGCATTTATGGATTTAATGAACAGAGTCTTCAAGCCGTACTTAGATGAGTTTGTGGTTGTCTTCATTGATGATATATTAATCTACTCCAAGAGTAAAGCTGAACATGAGAGTCAGTTGAGACTTGCCTTGCAAATCCTGAGAGACCGGAAATTGTACGCTAAGTTTAACAAGTGTGAGTTTTGGCTTTCTACCATCTCATTCCTGGGTCATGTGATAAATGAGGAGGGTATCTCGGTTGATCCTAGCAAAGTGGAAGCCGTAGTGAATTGGCCGAGGCCGACTAATGTGTCCGAGGTTCGAAGTTTTCTTGGATTGGCAGGTTATTACAGGAAGTTCGTGAAGGATTTCTCAAGGATTGCAGTTCCATTGACGCAATTGACTAAGAAGGGAGCACCGTATGAATGGACCGAAGATCGGGAGTCAGCTTTCCAAGAACTGAAGACAAGGTTAGTTACAGCACCAGTGCTTGTACTTCCATCAGGTAATGAAGAGTTTCATATCTACAGTGATGCATCTCATAAGGGCTTGGGTTGTGTATTAACGCAAAAGGGTAGAGTCATAGCATATGCATCTCGTCAGTTGAAGCCACATGAAAAGAACTATCCTACCCATGATTTGGAGTTAGCAGCCGTTGTGTTTGCTTTAAAGATTTGGCGTCATTACTTGTATGGAGCTTCTTGTCAGGTTTTTACAGATCACAAGAGCTTGAAGTACCTATTCACTCAGAAGGAATTGAATTTAAGGCAAAGAAGATGGCTTGAGTTGCTGAAGGACTATGATATGCAGATTCAATATCACCCAGGAAAGGCTAACAGCGTAGCCGACGCATTGAGCAGAAAGTCGGCTGGGAGTTTGGCATGTTTAACAATAATATCTGTGGAACCAACTATTGTTGAAGAAGTAAAGGCAAGACAAATGGAGGATGAATTTTTCAGAAAGGTAGCTGATGAAATTTCCACAAAGCCGAGATCAGGATACACTGTTGAGAATCAAGTGCTCAAGTTTGAAGGAAGACTGTGTGTGGCCGACGTTCCAGAGTTGAAAAGAAAAATTTTACTACAAGCTCACAATTCCAAGTTTGCTGTTCATCCAGGGAATACCAAGATGTACCAAGACGTGAAACAGACCTATTGGTGGCCGAACATGAAGAGAGAAATAGCCGAGTTCGTGTCCCAGTGTTTGCACTGTCAACAGGTGAAAGCCGAACATCAAAGACCGGCAGGACTCCTACAACCTTTGCCGATTCCTGAGTGGAAATGGGAACACATCTCCATGGATTTTGTGGTTGGTTTGCCGAAGACACAGAAAGGTATGGATTCGATTTGGGTTGTTATTGATAGATTAATTAAGTCAGCACACTTTTTGCCTGTTAAGACTACCTTCAACGCCGATCAACTTGCCTGGTTATATGTGGACGAGATTGTTAGGCTTCATGGAGTGCCGATGTCTATTGTGTCCGACCGAGATCCTAAATTTGTCTCAAGATTTTGGCAGAGCCTACAAAGAGCTTTTGGAGCCGAGTTGAGGTTCAGTACAGCTTTTCATCCCCAAACGGATGGGCAAACGGAGAGAACAATTCAGACACTTGAAGATATGCTTAGACTATGTGTCTTAGACTTCCAAGGAAGTTGGGGAATGCATTTAGCTTTAGTGGAATTCGCTTACAACAACAGTTATCAAGCTAGCATTGGCATGGCGCCATATGAAGCTTTGTACGGAAGAAAGTGCAGATCGCCGTTATGTTGGACCGAAGTGGGAGACAAAGCTCTGCTTGGTCCCGAATTGATTCAAGTAACAACAGAGAAGATTAAACTTATCCAACAGAGGATTAAAACTGCCCAGAGCCGACAAAGGAGCTACGCCGACCAGAGAAGGTATGAGTTAGAATTCGAAGTTGGGGATCATGTATTCCTGAAAGTTTCACCAATGAAAGGAGTTTCCAGATTTGGGAAGAAGGGTAAGTTAGCACCTCGTTATATTGGGCCATTTGAGATTCTTGACAAGATTAACTCCGTTGCCTACAGACTTGCTTTGCCACCCGAATTAAGTCAAGTCCATAATGTGTTTCACGTTTCAATGATGAGAAAGTATGTTCGGGATCCACTGCATGTGATTGGCTATTCTGGGATTGAAGTTAATGAGAGTTTGGGTTATCAGGAGAGGCCGACGTGTATCATCGACAGACAAGTTAGGCAATTGAGAAACAAGTCGATACCAATGGTAAAGGTTGAATGGAAAGAGCACTACGGCAAGGATGCCACATGGGAAATGGAAGAAGAGATGAGGATTCGACATCCAGAGTTGTTTTCGGAACAAGGTAACTTAAGTTTGGGAACCAAACTTCTTTAAGGGGGGAAGGATGTAACAACCCTCATTTGACTTAGCCATTCTTGCATACATTTTGTATGATCTTGTCTTGTTATGTTGTTTGATAGTTTTGCCTTGTCATGTTTTGTGTGGGAGTTGCCTTGCTTTGATTACTTGCTTGACCTTGCCCCTTGCTTGGTGTGGCCGAGGTCAGCTCAGTCTAGTCCGCCCTTGATCCTTTGCACTTAGAATCGTTTTGGAACCTTGTTTGACTTATATCTTAACCTCGGCGTGTTTGCCGAGATGTCACTCTTTGGGCCGATGTGTTCAGGGCCGAGGCCGAGATGTTTTGTGCTTGTGACCTTTGTCCTTGGGCAGGTATGGCCTAGACCGAAGTGTGGCACACCCAGGCCAAGGTGTGGCACAGCTCAGTCGAGTGTCGTCCTCCCTAGCCGACGTTCTTGTTGTCTCGTTGCCGAAGTTTGACTTTGGCCGACGTCGTTACTCGCCGATGTGTTTGCCGTCAAGCTTGTTGAGCACGTTTTGTCAGGGACTTGTCTTATCAGTCAATCACTTTTGAGCTGCACCAACCCGGTAGTGCCACGTGTCCGAGCTGAAGCTTAAGGCAGCAGACAGCTCTCGAGACAAATCATTTTGTCTCAAATCTTTGTTTTTAGAGAGAGAAGCTCTCAAGGGAGAAGAAAGAGTTTTAGAGAGAGAAGTGAGGTTCCGAGCGTGATCTTTGAAGATCGAACCGTTGGATTTGAGCTTTGAGGTTAGATTCTTGTTCTACTCCGATCGTTCTTGTCGATCATCTAACTGCATCGCATGATTGAATCTGTTTTGCACGTCATGCATTGATTTGAAGATGGTTTTGAAAGAGAAAATGATGTTTAAGTGTTCTTGAAGGAAAACCATGTTTTGATCCGAAAGCTTAAGGCAACAATCATGTTTTTGTGTTTGTTCTTGCATGATCCTTTTTGCATGGGTACCCAAGTCCATGTTTTTGAACCCTTGGCATGAAATCTCAGTTTTGAATAGACGAGTTATGACCTGAGCATACAAGTTTTGATGTTTTGTTAATCTTTTCCTCGATTTCGTTTTGTACGTGGGCCTCAGGACCACATCTCGGCAAGGAGGTGTGGGACCTCGGCATGACCTGGATGATACCCAGTGTGCTTCCACGAGATGGAAAACAGTGTTTGACTTAGCATGTTTCGTTTTGTTATTAATTTGGATTCGGTGGGAGTGCCGGGATCATTACGTGTATGTTAAGCTTGTTTTGAGAATGTGATTTGTCATGTAATTGTCAGGACTTTGACCTTGCTTTGAAGCCTACACCGAGAAGACCGAGGTGAGTGGTGCTTCTAATAAAGCTATGTTATAATGTTTTTGATAAATCTTGTCTTGCCTTGTTTTGATGAAATTCTTTGATAAAGCATGAACGGGTAGCCTATTTCGATGTATTAGTTATAAGCCTTGCTTCGATGTTAAGTGTAAAAGTCCCTTAGCTGGAGGACTATAAACTTTTGCAGCATTACTTGTGAAAGTCCCTTAGCTGGAGGACTATAACCTTTCGCAGCACTACTGGTAAAAAGTCCCCTGTGCTGGAGGACTCTAATCTTTCGCAGCACCACCTTGTCAAAAAGGGCTACGGGCCTAAGTGACACTAGTTTCTTGTGTTAAAAAGGATACGGTCCTTTCTTGTGTTAAAACCACCTTGTCAAAAAGGGCTACGGGCCTAAGTGACACTAGTTTCTTGTGTTAAAAAGGATACGGTCCTTTCTTGTGTTAAAACCACCTTGTCAAAAAGGGCTACGGGCCTAAGTGACACTAGTTCGGTTGTTAAAAAGGATATGGTCCTTTCTCGGGTAAGCCAATGTGTTAAAAAGGGCTACGGGCCTAAGTAACACAAGTCCCTTGTGCTGGAGGACTCTAAACTTTCGCAGTACCCTTGACAAATCGATTACGGATCGTACAGTGTTTGTGTTATGCCGATGTGGGTAAGCATCTCTTGAAATATGGTAAGACTTGTTAGATGAATACGGTTCATCCCTTGATTTGGTAAAGTTTTGATGTATCCTACTTTAGAAGGACTTCGGCTAGTATTCGTATGATTTAGAATGTTTTGCTTTGCTTTGATGGACCTCGGCTACATTCATGCAAAACCTTTATTACTTGTACCGTTCACTGAGTTGTCAAACTCACCCTCTCTATATATATGTAGGTGATGAGCAGGACGGCGGCGACGCCTAGTCTATTTTGCAAAGCTTGTTTTGGACTCTTGATATGTCGGCTTAATCTGTTTTACGTCGGCAATTTTGTGCTCACATCGGCTATTTTGTAATCATGTCGGCATTTTGTATTTACGTCGGCAGCACTTGAAAATCATGCTTCTTCGCTTGTAATTGCCGTATTTTATTCTTGTCGGCTGAGAAGCCTTTTGATCAAGTTGTAAATTGTATTTTGTTATTTTGGACTGAATGTAAACCATATGGTATATGTATGTCATTTGATCTACGCACAAGCTCTTATGGACCATTTATATTTGATTTATCGCTTCCGCGTTTGTATGCCCCTTGCATTATACTCTGATTGTCTTTAATCCTTAGCAAGTTGGCCTTCGGTAATTACGGATTACTGGCCATCACGGCACCATCCTACTAGGGGCGGGTTGGGGTCGTGACAGATGTTATTCACTGTTGCCTAGTTGGTGACCATTTCGTTGTTAGTTTGCAGTTTATAATTACAAAACTCTAAATTACTGCCAATAAAACATCGTTCGAAAAGAGTTTTTTTGGTTTATAAATGGTTGTCACCTACAATAATTTTAGAAAAAAACGTAGTGTCAAATCAGAAGTTTACATTGTTTTTAAATTGACATTTCAAATTGTTAGTAACAAATTTTTTTTTCAAGTAAGTTTTTTGTTTCAAATCATTTTTCTTGCAAGTAATTGTTTTTAAATTAATTTTGATTTTCAAATACTGTTTTTCCAATTATGAAAAATTTGGGTGAAATAAATACAAGTGGCCATTCAGTTTTTTTTTTTCCAAAAAAATAATTTTGCTATTATTGTGTTACTAATTATTTTGTTTTCCAATTTTGTTTTGCACTACTTTTTTTGTCAATACATTGTCTTGTCAAATACAACAATTTTGAATTACATTTTTTTGTTGTTGTAAATAGCAGTTTTAAATATTTTGTTTCAACATAAATTTTTTTCAAATTATTTTATTTTCGAAATTTGTTTATTTACAATTATTTTTTTAAATGATACTGTGTATGTTCGCATTATCATGTGGACATGTTGCCTGTTGGCACTTGCAATTTGATGATATTGAAATGTCTGACAGAAATATGTTATGTACATGGAAGCAAAATATGTGGCCATTACTGAAGGAAATTATTTGAGGGAACAATTTACATTGCACTTGCATGACTACACTGAGCACATTGTAAAGCAGCAACACTACCAACGCAATCATTATTTTGTTTGTGTTACCAGTATTGAAATGTCATTCTTTGTATCAAATAAAATACATACAAAAAGTGTACACTTCAAGAAAATATGAAATCAATCGTACCGATATGTTTATAATATTGTTTATTTCCTTATTATTATGAATGACTATTCATAATCTAAAATCAATTACCACCTGTAAATAGTAATTTTATCAACTTTTTGTACGAGAGCAAGTATGATGTCGTAATTTGTCTTCTATTATTTTTAAATTATACTACTTTGTTAAATGTTTAATAATTTTTACCTGGTGCGGGGTGCGGGAAGCGATGTTTAGGCTCGGTTGTGATGTAGTGCAACACCTTGTTGTCGTGCATGCTTCCGTCCCAACCAGCTGACACAAACGTGAAGCACAAATCGAAGTCACATACGGCCAGTATATTCTGTGTTGGCACGCCTTTCCGGCCATAGTACGAAGTGGCATACTCTTGCGAGACATGAGCCATCACGTATGTGTCGTCTAGTGCACCGATGCAGTCCTACGCAACGCACCATTATTCAGAAAGTATAAATAAAAATTCAGGGTATATGTCGGCATTGTGATATTTAAAATTTTATGGTAAGTGTCACCTTGAATGGCCAGTACCGTCATTGCGATCGTAAATGTGGGTGGCCCCCTTGTTGCACTTGCTCGGGCGTAAGACTACTACTATGAACCGATGTGAACGGTATCATAGCTTGCATAACCTCATGGAAATTGCGCAACAATGTCTCCTTCGAGTGTTGGAACCGTTCTTGCAAATCTTTCCAATCCATTCCCTGCAATGCACAAATGAAAATGGCTACCTTCTCTTCCAGCGGAACGCCATGCTCCCGCTGTGGCAGTGTCAATCCATAACTATGAAGCGCGTCGCATAACAACAAGAAGACTGGTTTGGACATACTGACAACATCTTCAAACCGGCCTTGGTGCCGTTAAACAACTCATACATCCATAAAAGTCCCGAAATGTAATAACCCTCATCACTGTTTACCGAATAACCACTGATTGCTGTTGAACCGAGACTGATTATGATTGATAACTGAAGTAATCGAAATACTGAACTGACTGACTGAAATCTGAAACTGATTGATTGAGTATATGTTAGTTAAATTGCATTCTATCTGTTTGCTTGCCAAATTATCTGTTCATATCTTTGTGTTTAAATTGCTAATTGAAGGCCTTATCGGCGGCCGAACCGGAAATCGATTAGTGTTTTATGATCGTCATAATTTATGTGATTTTATGGTGTAATTATCTGAAAATTGATTTGGTATGATTAAATTAGGTTATATATTGATAAATTGCAAGTATTGGACTTATTTACCAAACTAACCCTTAGTGGGCCACTACTCTAGACATATTGAGACTTGTATACACTCAAACAAACATTGTGCTTAGCCATTTTTCTTGTTCTTGCCGTCCAAGAGAGTGAGAGGGAGAGAATTGACTTGTTCTTGAGGAAATTGCTTGAAGACTTGGAGATTTTAGAAGATAATTATCTAATTGAACCTCTAGACTTGTCATTGAGGAACCTAGGTATGAATTTCATCCTCTTAATTGTGTGTTTAAGTTCCTTGTAGCATGGATCATGGTAGTTTAAAGAGTTAAGTCATGAATTGGTCCAAAAGTGTTGAATTGAAGCTTAATTGTCACATGCATGTGTGTATCTGGAAGTTTTGAGAATGTAGATTCATAATTCCTCACATGCATGTCCATCTTTTGATCATACTCCATGATTTCATCTTGTTCTTGAAGATTTGATCTCATTTGAGCAAGCATTGAAGCTTTAAAATGGTTTAAATTCATGCATGTTTGCATGTTCATCTTGTTCATGAAATTGGGTTGAAATTGGATTTAATAAACTCACCCTTGGGCTTTGATTTCTCAAATTGAGCTTTGAAACTTGTTGTATATTGAGTTTAGATGTGTTTTCCAGGAATTGGGCCTAAGAGGTCGAGTTTTGAGCTAAGGAATGCTTGGTTTGAGCTTGGGAGGCAAATCTGGAAATTCCAGAATTTGGCTTCTTCGCTCGAGCGAAGGATTCCACGCTCAAGCGACCATCGTTTATTCTGAGCTCCGCTCGAGCGAAGGAATGGTGGCTCGAGCGTAAATTGCAAGCTCTCAGATTCTTGGTGCACGCAGACACACGCTCGAGCGAGAGAACCTACGCTCGAGCGAGGACTGTGTCTTACGCTCGAGCGGGCATCGAGCGAGCATCGAGCGGAGATTTCCAACATCCAGCACTTTTTGCATTTTTGCAGACCGCTCGAGCGAGGAAGTCCATGCTCGAGCGACCCCACTGTTTTGACAAGCTTGCTCGAGCGAAGAAAGCCACGCTCGAGCGAGACCCCTGTTTTCTGAAAATTCTGAAAAATGCTTTTAAAGTGCATCTTTGCATCCTCATCCCATCCTAGGCATTCTTAGGCCTAGTTTTAGACATCTTAATGAGGATATAGAAGTAGAACCACACCGAGGCAAATTAGGGATTAAGTTATCATCTTTCCCAACTATGTAGCTTAGTGTGTGTTCAATCTGTAAACTGTGTAGGGTTGGCTTTCCGAGGAGACGCTCTAGCTTACCGTAGCCCAGAACTCTGTGAGTAACAATTGTGTAAAGATATATTCAACTATGAATATTTCTGACTGTTTAACTGAACTGCTTTCTGAACTGAAACTGTTAATTGAATGAATGTATGTCCTATATTCTGAACTGTATTATGGCATCCTTAGCAACTACTGTTACTGACTGTTTCTGTTACAGAGATCTCTGTCGGTTCCCCTGTTGGAACCACTACTGTTTACTGATTGATGGCCATCATTTACTGTTCGGTCTTTTAAGACCTACTGTTTACTGTACTGCTATGCTAATGGATGTACGACATATGACTGAATGACTGATATACTGAATCAATGAACTGTTTTCATTACCGTAAGGACATTCATTCTAAACCTCTTTATGCATTATGTTATTCACTGGGCTTTAGCTTACTGCTCATATATATATGTAGGTGTACAGGCACCAGACCGCTGCTAGAAGCGTCGGGGTAAACTCCAGTTTTGTCAAGCCAACCTATGTGCCTCACTGCGAGGTTCCGAGCCTGTCAAGCTTTGGCTTAGGGGTGTTTTAATTTCCCTGTCTGTCTCTGTATCTGTTTTGTAATAACTGTAGACTGTACCGTACTGTTTAATAGGGATTAGGTCCCTGCTCTGAATGATTGTATATAATGTACATACTGTTTTGTCACTGACTGTATATATGTATGAGAAGTCTTTTTGCATACCGACTGTCACAGCTCATTGGATATTATTTATTTACTGTATTGGCTTCTGCCAGCCCCTGTACTCTGTTTTACTGTCTTACTGTTAAGCAGGCCTTCGGTAATCTCGGATTACTGGCCAGTTACGGTGCTAAACCCATAGGGGCGGGTCTGGGTCGTGACACGAAAGTATTGATGTATTTTGAGGGACTTTGTGGTAATGGTTGTAATAATATCTAGCTGCACTGTTCCACGCCTCTATCAAGTTGTGATCAGTTTCGACCACCATTTCCCACGCAATTTCAATGACAGCTTCCCGGGATGTAATACTGTGCGCGATGTGACTAGGACCAGCGTTATCCGCCATTTGTAAAAAATGGAATGCAAAATATGCAAAAATAAAATGGCAATACGACGCCCGCTACGAGTTTGACTATCAAGAATTTTCCACAATCTGAATGAGTGATGTGTACAAATGTAAGCACACACCTTCTGCAAAAACTATGGAAAATAAAAGAGTTTAAGGGAGAGGGAGTGTGATAGAGAACCACACTGTCAACATATGATTATATAAACGAATGAAAGATACAAGGAGAGATGAGCTTTGGTGGTGGTGGGTACATTTTCCTGCATTTCAAAAAGTTCACTGGCTTGTGAGAGTTGGGACAACGACGAAGGGGCCTACGTCTATGATTCCCTTTTTTTTGGTTCACCCAAAAAATTTATTTGTGTTCAGGAAAGTGTATGTTGTGCATCCAAAAAAAAATAAAAAATAGACACCTTGTTTTGGTATAATTTTTTAAAAACAGTGTTCAGAAAATTCTATTTTGTTCCGATGCGTAATTTTTATGTTATCTACCTTTGTTCATATTTTATAGTCAACTTTTTAAATTGGTAGACACATGTGACATGAATTTACAAAAACAGTCAAACAGTGTAACGAAAAAAAAAAAAATAGTATAAAAAATTAACACTAATTAGGAACAAAATTATGCTTGAAAACAAAGAGAAAATATTAATAAAGAAACCATTTTGGATGCCTACAGTCTTCAAAACAGTTGAAGAAGGAAAAGGTAATGGCAAAAAAAAAAAAATATAAACTGTGAAAAGAGGGAATCAAAGCACAGTGTAGGTGTGTCATCAACACCACAATGGGTTTCTTAATAAATTTTACAATTTTAACCGTTTCAGTAATTAAAAAAAATAAGTACATATAATAATATTTATCTGTAATGATCATTGAAAAAATCTGCAGGACTCTAGTAGTGTGGGCAACTCCAGTTTTTTCAGTGTCTTTTTTTTTTTTTTTTTTTATCTTTAATGATCTTTTTTTTAAAATTATATCAAACTTTTTTTTTAATTTTCAGCTCTGTTGCAAATGTGGAAAATAAAAAAATAATAAAAGAAAAAAAAGAAACAAATCACAACAAAAAATGCACAACAAAACAGAGAAGTTTGGCACACTATACTTTTCTGTGAGCTAAAAATTATGTGAAATGGATTTAAAAAATTTAACAAATACGTATCATAATTCAAAAATCTGCAGGAAAGTATGCATGATGGAAAAAGTATTCACTAACAAAGCATTTACTGAAAAAGTAGTAAAACCTACAAGAGATTCCCATAATGAAATGTGCAGCATGCTCGGTTCTCTCAAGCCTTTCAAGCAACACCTACATCCTTCTCTCTAAGGCTAGTATCTACTTTATTAACATTGACACATCAAAACCTGAAGCACAACTAGAAAACAAACTACCAATTGCCACACTTTAATATTTTATGTATATATAATCTATACCATTTGTCCTCCACAGTCCAATCCCGGGCTATAACCAGCAGTTCTCCACAAATTAATTGAGGCAGAAAATCATGAAGTATATGAATGTCTACTACTCACTCACAACAGCCAAAGATGCACACCAAAGCACAACAATTTGCCAAAATCATGAAGTATATGAATGTCTACTATTGTTTCATAATGTAAGAACATAACAGCACAACAATCTGCCCTTTACAAGTTGTCACGACCCGCTCCCCGTACCCAAGGGTTAAGCATCGTGATGGCCAGTAACCGAAGTTACCTCCGGCCAAATCTTTAAACAATTACTAAAAGCGAGCGGAAAAATATTTAAGTGAGGGTACTAAAATAATCATTGGAGTTTCTATTTAATTACATTGTCAGAGCTGAACTATGTCTACAAAGTGCTTTGTGCCTACCCCACACACTGGTCCTGACATGTCACTTGAAAGTGGTAAACAACTATAAGCACATGGCAGAGTGAGAAATATTATACTAAGAGTATAAGGGTATAAAATTCACCATGGATAATTATGGGGCTAAACAGAGCTTGATATTAAAATACAGAATATATATCATATAGAAATCATTTGACATATAGTACAGAAATTACGTATATAACTATAACCACGGTATGGAACAGAACAGGGGTCACCGGAGTGACAATCAGAACAGGAGTCAATGGATCCATGACAAACAGGGGATCACAGAGTGGTCAAACAGGGGCCAATGGTTATATAAGTCCCCCCAGGCGTAGGACTCCCGTGGTGGTACTTACAAAACATAATTGTATATAAGGTTATAGTTAAATATTCTTAAAATATAAAACAAACATATCCATGGGTTTCGTTTTCACAAATAAGGTTCAGAAATTAACCACGTAACTGAAATATTTATATAATTTATAATAGTTTATAAAACATTACTTGTATAAAATAAATATGGCAAGTCAAAATATAAGTAAAATACATTTTGGATTAACTTAGTTATTTATTTATATTTTGACTCTTAAACTCTTAATAATTATATTATTTTACAAAATTACACATAATAATATATAATAAATTATATATTTTTCTAACTGAGATTAAATAATATTAGTATAAATTTTACAGAATAATAACTGAGATTAAATAATATTAGTATAAATTTTACAGAATAATTAAAATCTGGATTGTTACAATCTTCCCTCCTTTTAAAATTTTGTCCTCGAAATTTGTCATAGGTGTAAGCTATCCGCTGCGCACTCTGATAAATATATCTTAGATGATTAATCTGATAGAAGATATTATCTCAAAATTTTTTTTACCAAAAATAACTCACTGTCTAGTTGTCAAAAATTGGATTGGGCTAAAATGAGAAATAATGGGTGACTTTAAAAACTTTCCACTCGTTTTGTTTATAATAAAAATAAAATAAGACCACAGTGACAGAATCATATGCAAGAGTTGAAAAAAATTTGAGATAAACTTTTCATTGGTGGGAAATAGTTTCAAAATTAGTATTTTTAAAATTTGAACCCACCTTTTAAAAAAAATCGAAATGAATTTTTTTTTTTTATATTGAACTGAAAATTCCATGTATTTAATTATATTATAATTTTGGTGGGTGCTTGAGTCTGTCACCTTTTGTTTATTTTCCTTCGTTTGCTATAACAAATATAAATTATATCTAATATCCTTCACAAATTATGCACACAAAAAAAAATTATTAATATATATATAATCATATAAAATTATAATATAATTAAATCGACTAACAAAATATAATATTTAGGGACTAATTACCCGCTATCCTACTTCTTAAATGTGTGTGTGTCCTATACTCCAATGATGATTTATTTTTTATTTTTTATAAACCATTGCTCTGATACCACTTGTCACAACCCGATCCCCGTACCCAAGGGTTAAGCATCGTGATGGCCAATAACCGAAGTTACCTCTGGCCAAATCTTTAAACAATTACTAAATGCGAGCGGAAAAATATTTAAGTGAGGGTACTAAAATAATCATCGGAGCTTCTATTTAATTACATTGTCAGAGCTGAACTATGTCTACAAAGTGCTTGTGCCTACCCCACACGCTGGTCCTGACATGTCATCTGAAAGTGGTAAATAACTATAAGCACATGGCAGAGTGAGAAATATTATACTAAGAGTATAAGGGTATAAAATTCACCATGGATAATTATGTGGCTAAACAGAGCTTGATATTAAAATACAAAATATATATCATACAGAAATCATTTGACATATACTACAGAAATTACGTATATAACTATAACCACGGTACGGAACAGAACAGGGGTCACCGGAGTGACAATCAGAACAGGGGTCAATGGATCCATGACAAACAAGGGACCACAGAGTGGTCAAACAGGGGCCAATGGTTATTTAAGTCCCCCAAGGCGTAGGACTCCTGTGGTGGTACTTACAAAACATAATTGTATATAAGGTCATAGTCAAATATTCTTAAAATATAAAACAAACATATCCATGGGTTTCATTTTCACAAATAGGGTTCAGAAATTAAACCACGTAATTGAAATATTTATATAATTTATAATAGTTTATAAAACATTACTTGTATAAAATAAATATGGTAAGTCAAAACATAAGTAAAATATATTTTGGATTAACTTAGTTATTTATTTATATTTTGACTCTTAAACTCTTAATAATTATATTATTTTACAAAATTACACATAATAATATATAATAAATTATATATTTTTCTAACTGAGATTAAATAATATTAGTATAAATTTTACAGAATAATAACTGAGATTAAATAATATTAGTATAAATTTTACAGAATAATTAAAATCTGGGTTGTTACACAAGTAGCTATCAATTGCACCCTCAACCTAATCACGAACATGTTACTATGTAAATCAAAGATTTTAATATAAGTAAGACCATGCAAACTATTAATTAATAAAAAAATTGAATAATATAACACACATATATGTCACTGACATGCTGTGTATGTTTTATAATTTAAAGCGGATATCAGAAAAGCATTTCTGTTGCACATAATTCATTAATCCAACTGGTAATATAAATTGTAGGCATGAGAAAAAACATGTAATACATTGAGGCTGCCCACCAATACAATCTAGGCTAAGGTTTCCATAATGCAAAATACACAAATTGCAACTCAAGTGGCCAAAGATAACCTGTTTCACCAAACAGCTACAAGCATGTACAACAACATCAACATCATCACACAAACCAAGTGATTGATAGAGTCTTCAAAATTCCATGCACAATGTCACAGTTTTTGGGAAGGAAGAAAAAATGGCACACTGTTTGTTCGAAAGGAAAAAAAAAAAGCAACATACAAACAGGTTGTAACGTGACAGAATTGCTGGACAGTCTCGGAACTAGCTACCACCCATTTCAGAGTTTGCTGCTGATGGGCCACCCATACTTTGGGACTTCTTCATTTGCAGCCAACTAATGATAGCCGCGTCTGTCGAAATCCGCACCATTATGGCTTGATTTGCTGGGTTGTCCAGTACCGTCAAACCAAAAACAATTAGCGGGTCTTTGCAGATCCAGCCCTTCCAGCGAGTACAACCTTGTCATACACTTGTCAATGAGGTCCTGTGTCGAATCTCCGTAATCATGACGCACACGGACTTCTTGTTGTTGTAATTTAATTGAAAATGCAAGGTTTTCCATGCTACTCACCAACAGCGAAGCTCCCTCACTCTGCCATTTTTTTCCCTGTGGGTGTGTTGTGCGACTAAATTTGCGTTTGCTCTCGCCACTTGTTGGTGTGTCGTCAGCATTAATTGCTGACGATGCAGCGTGTACGGTCGCCGGTGTGTCATCCTCTAGCACAGAAGTGTGATGGATAGTGTCTTCACGCTGCGTGGCAGGCTAGAAAGGGGGCAAACCGCTGCTGTCCTCGCAATCTTCTTCATCCATCAGTGAAGTATCGTCATCGGTTGCAACAGGTTCGAATGTTGCACCTGGTGTCCATGTATATTTTTCGGTTGTCGTAGCGCCTTTGTACACTCTTCGCATGAGGTCCATGTGCTACAACAGTTTTGTTTTGAACTTGATTGCATTCTTGTCAACCTGGGAAAAAATAAAAAATTGCACAGGATTAGATGCCAATGGTTGCAAAATCTATAGCATACGATTTGAAAATTTTGTATTTCATGGTGTGTGAGTGAACCTGCTGCTAAGTCATACCACAAAATAAAACTAAGCTGGTTAAATTATAAAATTATCTTTTTTATCTTACAGTGTTGCAATTGGAAGGTTCCTTTGTTATACTAATTATCTGAGGCTAAGAGCATAACAAAGTAGTTATATCTACATATTCTACAAAGTTTGTACAAGAGAAATCATTACATCATATGAATATCAAACATTTCTTATAAAGGCATAGCTTGAGAGAGGTTTTGGATGCTCCAAAGGTGATGAATATTATAAAAGATACAAAACCTGCAGAACAGGTAGCTTTGCTGGCTCACTTTAGTCAATATTTTTGTTCAAATAAATTTTTTTTTTGGTTTGAGAATTGGGAGTTCTTCTCATCCTATCCCTTCTTAGCTTTTATTATTTATGCAAAGATGCTTATTAATAGTGGTCGATATTTCTACCTTCCAATTTATTCAGGTTCGAGCTCTTAAGGAGTTTGTCAACATGCTTTGTAATGTTAGGTTCCACCCTTGAAGACTATGTTCCATTTTCCTTATATTTGTTCGCAACTGTGATGCCAATTCAAAAATGCATAAACAATGATACTTATGTCAAAACAATTCAGGCACGTCTGATTGTTTTTCATTTATGAGGTGAATTCATGAAAGTGACATCCTTTTAAGTAACAAATATTTGGTTTAAGATTATATAGTTTCGATTTGTGATGTAATTGTAATTGAGAGGTTGTCATTGTCATATTGATTTAGAAGAAGGTAATGAGTTGGTGCACCCTTTTGATGAGTGGTCATGGAGATGGCTTGTCAATTAACTACGGTCATTATCTCCAGAAATACAATTGCGAACATGCTACTTTATTGACGAAAGAACTTTTAGCTATCTAGGATGATAGTTAAAACTCTGAATCTGAATATGATACAGTACTGTTCTTACATATGCTATATATGTAAGAACACACGTGTTGGTTAGTAACCTTTACTGAACTTGCAGAGAAATGCGGCTCTATTCTTCCCAATTACAATATAGTACTGTCTTGCATAATTTTAGATTGCAAACATTTTGGATGGAACATTCTGAAATGTTTCCTTATTGAAACATCTATCACCCAAAAGTTTTAAAATTTAAAATCCTAAGGGTGAATGGGGTGACACCTACAAGTGTGTATGCCACATGTTTTGTGTGCCTGTTGGTGTTTCAATTGAAGTTTCTGATATGTAGCTGATATTTCATTTTCAATGTTCTAGTCAAATTAAACCAATGAAGTGAATAATATATTTTGCGTTTGCTCCAATCATAACTATGTTTCCTTATTCAATTGTGCCATAAAATTGAGTAAGGAAGACGGAACAGAGAAGCAATTTATAGACAGAACACTAGTAGTACATGCCCATTTACATTCACAACCAAGTTGGCAAGTATAACAAAGCTACTTGGGGTGAAAAATAGGTGTCTAACATTAGTCATACAGCAGTAGTACATAGCCAATGAAACTCATAAACCTCATCCCCAAGAAATTGAAATTTTCAATCTATCTTACATTAATTTGTCTGTCCAACCAAGTGACATTGCGTTTCATTGAATACAAGGACTGATAAGGCTTTCATAATTTTTGCTAAGATAAAAATATTAATCAATTGTTACATCAGGATTGCTTTCCCTACACACTGTGTACTTGTAAGGCACCAAATTCATACCATCCCTCACAGCATTCACAACACAACATTCCGAAATAGCAAAGTAAGCAACCTTGTCCTGGGTTGAAACTAGGCCATTAACAAACATAATCGGATCATACCCAGGTTTACCATACTTGTCATTAACTTGACTTAGAGCATTATGGATCTCATTTTGAACCTCTTGAATGTCCTTACCCTAACTCCTCCCGGGGTTTACGATTTGAACCAAAACCACTTTCCCCCTCATTTCGGGGTGTTCTTCTAAGAGATATCCCATTGCTAAGAACTTCAAACTAATACCCTTAAACATATCCATATCATCCACACCCAACAACACAATTTTCCCCTCAAAGCTTTCCTTCAATTCGCGAACTTTCTTCGATGTATCGGGAAAGGACTTGATTGATTCAAGCTGACCCATATGAATCCCAACAAGGAGGATCTTGATACTAACCGTTCTACCATAGTATTCTAAACCAACGTACCCCCTTTTAGAATGATAATCCAAACCCAACATTCTACTATTTTCATTTAAACTCAATCAAAATATTTACAGTAGGTTGTTTAAGTTTGCAACGATTTGATACCCATTCCAAGACCAATGAGCAGACTGTTCAGGAGATGCTAAACCTTGCTATTAAATATAACAAGGCAATGCAGAAAGAGGATGGTTTGCCACCAGTAAAACTAGCAATTGCGAATGTGGGAAGATAGGATGCCAAAAAACATCTCAAAGAACATGTCTCCAACTTGATGTCTTCAAACATAATTCAGACTTATGGCACCATGCTCGACGTAGTTGTGTTCTAGGGTTCTGTGTTTGATTCTCCACAAGATTGCATTTTAGTGGCATTTAAAAAGTTGAAACCAATGTGGGTATGATCATAACTCCTTGAACTGCTAGAAATGTTTCATTATTTAGGTAGAATTATAGGTGGAACAAAGCTTATGTAGGTAAGCAATGCTATCATGAAATAGTTTTTGATCTTACTTAGTTGTCTCTTCCTGATTTGTATTTCTAGTTTGGTTTGATTTGAATATTCTCCTAGGCTACATTCGGTTGAATGTTCTCTGTATATTCAATTGTGTATCAATACAATATGTACATCTAATATATGTAGCAATTCTAGACCTAATCCTAAACAGGAATAGGAAACAAGAATAATGCTTCTGATATCAATAATGCTTGAGGCCGCGAATACCATTTTATTTTATTTTATTTTATTTTTTGTGGCTGTGTTAGTCTGGTCTTTTTTTTTTTTTTTTAAAAAAAAAAAAATTCCTTTCTTTTCTTTTTGCAAAAGTGGTTCTATGAAGAAGTATACTACAAAACTAGACATCACACACTAACTCAACTTGTATAGTTTGATAAGGTGAGTGAGTTACCCAACCAGTCCAACCCAACTTACTCACCTTATTAAACCACATAGGTTGAGTTGTTTTGTTTTTCTTCTATTTGTTGGGTTGTATTGGTTTTTTTTTTTTTTTTTTTAATTTAATTAAATTTTATTTGTTGGGTTGGGTTGGGTTGTGTTTATTTATTTATTTATTATTATTTTTTTAAAGGTGGTTATGTGTAGGGGTGTGCCAAAAAATTAGACATCCCGCACCAACTCATCATATAAAATTATATGGAATTAACAAATTTTAACCAGCAGCCTAACTGATCAGTCAATTAGGTTGGACTGGTTGAGTGATAAAATTGACTGA
The DNA here is from genome assembly GCA_036172215.1 of Camellia granthamiana. NCBI lineage: Eukaryota > Viridiplantae > Streptophyta > Magnoliopsida > Ericales > Theaceae > Camellia > Camellia granthamiana. The sequence continues at coordinate 25,679,751 of CM069903.1, read as the reverse complement.
TCAGTTAGATTGTTGGTTTTCGTTTTGTTAATTTCATATAATTTTGTACGATGAATTGCTGTGAAATGTCTAATTGTTGGGCACAACACATAACCACCCTTAAAAAATAAAAAAAAACTACAAAAAAAAGAGAGAAGTAATTAACACAACCAAAAAAGGAAAATAAAAATAAAAATAAAAGGAATTCGAGCCAAATTCGAGGCCTAGAATTCAAGGCCTCTAGCACTGCCTTTCTAATATATGCATGAGTATCATGTTGGACGTAAGTAAAATTCATTGGAAATGTTACCTTTTCGTAATGCGTCCACCAGTCGTCAGATGCTTGTATCAAACCTGTCGCTTCATTGTAACTTATGTCGGTTGGCCTATGCCTGCTGTCCATCAGTTTTGACCACGACTGCCAATCCTTTTTTAGCAACGTGTACTTGTTTTGCAGTTGCTTGATGTCATGCACCTTATTTGTACACTCCTGGAAGGCCTTGCAGACAGCTCTGTATCTATGCATTGTCATTGTATGGAAGCTCCCCTTGAAACCAGCATCCAACTCTTTGATAACAAGTTCCAAGAAAATTCGCACCGTGTCAAAGTCCCAAGCTGCTTTATGCACGTTTGCGGACTGCTGCTGTGTCTGTTCACTACCGCGCTTGCGCAAAGTTTTGGAAGGCGTCGATTGCGTTTGGGACTGCTCCATTTGCGTACTACAATGCAACAACAATTTTGGTATACGTGGAAAAATTGAAAAAATGGAAAAACAAATTGGGAAAAAATAAAAAAACATATAAACAATTCTCAAACAGAGCTAAATTAGACAAAAGGCCAAAAAATTAAACTACAAACGTTCTTCCCAAACTAACCTTAAATATTATATTTTTTTTATATAAAAAATGTAAAAACAACAATAAAACATGGTAACAAAAAAATACCCAGTTGAAGTACAGTTACATACTGACAAACATGAGCTATGTATCATAAATGTATGACCCAATACTGATTGCAATGAAATTAAGGAAAAACACTCAATTGTAGACCAAATGAACAAGTCGTCAGATCAAATATCGAAGAAAAAAACAAAGAAATTGCAATACGGAAAGTATGAAAAACATCGGAGACAATAAGAATCCCAAGCTTCGAATTAGGGGAACCAGAAATGTAGGTCTTTAGGCCTCAAAAGTCATCCAGATGCCCTGCTCCACAGCTTGCGCCGAGGAGGGACGGAGTATTCTCGTAGCACTGACCACTTGGCATATCAATTTTCACTCTCCAAACAACAATTTAGGAAATCACAGCTACTGTACGTACACTGTCTGTGTGTCAGTGTGTGTATACATATATATATATAAACTAGCACTGGCTGTAACTTAAGTTTATACATATATACTACCACAGCTTCCCCAGCTGCGTGAGATTGATTTTCATCAACACTCCATACCTGGAGATTCTCTAGCTGATTGGTACAAGGATCCTAGTCATGTTAATGAATGTTTGAGGAATAAGATGTAAGTTTTTAATGTTTACATGAATTGCATTATACTGAGAATGTCAAATATGCTATAATAAAAATCTATATTTCAGTTTCTAATCCTGTATTTTTTATTTACCTTTCTATATCTTATCAAATTTCTTCTGCAGTACCAAACATTCTATGCAGAAAACAAACCGTGAGTTGGGGACAGGGGACATCTGGTCATGTTCCTGTCTCTCAAACTCTGGAATCTGTTGATGGTGCTTCAAAGGTATTTTATAAAAGTAAACAAAAATAACAAGTTATTTTGTTAGGTACTGATTTGCTTTACTTAGACAAAAGGGGGATCTGTACTGTAGTGGTTCAAATACGAAAATTCATTTGCGTGGAAGAGATGTTACCTTGTACTTAGGGGGACACGGGCCAGCGTGGTGTAGATCTGGTCAGCAGTGGTGCAGATCTGGGCGACGGATGGTCCGATAACCGTCGGTTACTATTGTCACACGATCGAGTCGAGGTTAGACTTTCCCACGGCTGTGGCGGTGCTGCACGGTGAAGGGTGTGACAGATCTCCGGCAGTCGCTGGTGTGAGCGTGACAGAGTGGACTTGATTCTCCGACTGAGGGACTATGTTGGTTGTTCAATGACGAATACAGGTTGGAGAAGGAAAGGGGAACTTCGGGTGAGAGGATATATTATTGTGATATATCTGTGTTAGAGGAAGGAATACAATGCAGGGGCAAAATTGTATTTTTATCCTCTGCAGATTCAGACACAATTTTGCCGCCCAATGCATGAAAGTAGGATAACTTTTTGACTTTTTTAGTAACTTTTTGGCTTTTTATCTTTTTCTGAAGATGCCAAACCAGCTCTTAATCTCTTAAATAATTACTAGAGTGGACATTTCAATAATTTCCTCAAAAAAAAAATATATATATATATAATCAGGTTTGATAGATTTTTGTAGTTTAAAATATTTTGATTTCCTAATATTCAATGCTTGTTCTCTAAAATTTGTACTAGTAATCTACAACTTTTAAGAGGAATTAGTTTCGGTTCAATCTATATGTAGATTGTGGGCTTATTTTCCTTTTATTTTTAGAGAAATGTTTGAGAGCTCTAAGGAGAGAGTTCTAATAGCTCTAATTTGTGTGTGAGTCTTATTTGATGTGATATATTGGCCTTGTTTTGTTTTACAGCAGTGATTCAGAGTACTAATTTTGGTACTCTAATGGAGCACTAATGACATGGCAAGGAGGGAAAAAAAAATCAAGATCAAAACATCACATTACAGTGGGTGAGACTCACTGGCTCATTAGAGTTAGCTTTAGAGTTCAAAGAATAGAGCTCCAAAATATTTTTCTTTGTTTTGTTTTGTTTTGTTTTGTTTATTTTTTATTTTTTATTTTCCACATCACTAGAGCTCAATTAGAGCTCTAGTTTTAAGGGGATGAATCACTGCTATTATTTTTATGATTTGAATTTTTTATTTTTTAAAATTTTAAATTGATTAACCATTAATAATCATATAAATGGATGTTAGGTATGATTTAAAATATATATTATTTTTTTAAAAATAAATATAATCTAATTATGTGATTATCAATATTGAAGGGGCTAAATGTGAAATGGGTCAGGTCCAAGCCTTGGGCCGGCCCAATCTGACAAAGCCCAAATCCAAGTGGGTCAGATGAGTATATGGACAGATCAGTCGAGCCCAACTTCATGATCAACAGCCCGCCCAAGTCCTCCAGCACTTGGGCCCAACCCGTAGCGGAAAGGCCAGCCCAGCCGTAGTGCTGGTCTGGGCCGAGCTGCGGGACGGAATTTGTGGGCCGAACAGATAATGACCCAGCCCATCTCTGTAAATGAGCCTGGAAAAGGCCGAGCCGAGGCACACCAGTACTGAACTGAAGAACATAAGTACCGGGCTGGAGAAATCTCGCAAGGAAACGTGGGATCTGTGAGTGCAAGCATGTGCAGGTTGCCACCTCAACTGGTCCCCCACACCTAAAATCACGGAAGTTGTTGAGCCAAAGGAATGTGGTTTGTTATCAGCATGCTTACAATGAGAATATACAATCAATGACAACTATCAAGTGGTCCCCCACCTGGAGCAATGCTGAAAGGACACCTGGCAGCACCTATACTCCATGAACTCACCTTGAGAAGCAAGTAAGGAACACTATATATAGATAACATGAACTTCACATTAAAGGTAACTGAACGATTCCAATCTAAACCGTACTTACATACAAATTCAGCTCTACACTCCTTCACCGATTGCTAATTCCCACACCGGAGGGGTTATCCGGCCAACCCCGGCCGGGCAGCTCTAACGGTGCTTCTTGTGGCAGGAGTCCTGGTCCCTGGATAGTCCAACTGAGTGCGAAGCCCCGATCCATTTTCATCTAGTGCGGAATCCGGTATGCACAATTGGTGCGGTGAGCGTGGATCATTTTCATCTCTGAGCTCTGTATTCAGTTCCGGGAATGGGGATTGAGGACGTTCCGCCTTCATCACATACTCCGCAGACGGAAAAGACGAAGGACAAAGGTTTGGCACTCCCGACAGTTCTGGAGGAGCAAACTGGAAACAATAATCGAACCCCCGAATCTGTCGAGCATCGATTGCCCTACGCCGGAGGTTTTTCTCATCATTTCCTTCTGGAAAAGGATTATAAAGATCGAATTATAGATTCCATGGGAATGGAGATACAGGAATTGAAAGCTCAACTTAAGAAGGTGTTGGGTGATCCGACGGAAAAGAGGACGGAAGCAGAGCCCTCTCGTTTGCAATGAAGGAGCTCATCTAGAGAATTACCAGTGAAGAAATTCCCCAGGAATGACTCTGGGCAACGAAGCCAACCAATCCCAACACAGAGCGAAGCGGCGAGTAGCCACACCCGTGGGTCACGCCGAAGGAGGGCCAAGAGGCAGAAGACGGGTAGTCAACAAACTGAATACCCTCCTCAGGACCTTAGCACTTGGCTGATTGGCAATAGGCAGAACGAGCAACATCGAGATCATCTGGACCGTACTGTTCACCAGAGAGAACATCGAGCGCTGGACAGACTCGTCTCTTCGCCATTCTCTCCGGAGATTGAAACCATGAGACCTCCAAAGAAGTTTACTCCACCAAAGTTCACTTCCTACGATGGGAAATCGGACCCTCTGACGCATATCAGCCATTTCAGACAGATGATGTCCCTATGGAGCCGAGATGAGGCACTGATGTGCAAAGTCTTCCCATCCAGCCTGGGAGAAACCAGACTCCGATGGTTCGATCGACTCTCTACTGGATCAATTCATGGCTGGAAGCAGCTCTCCGAAGAGTTCCTGGCCAGGTTCGTCTCCAATACTAAGATCCTGAAAGAGCCGGATACACTGTTCGGCCTCAGGAAGGAGCAAGAGGAAACGCTGTGCAGTTATGCTAGGAGATACTGGGAAGAGTATAATGATCTGGAAGAAAATGTGTGCAGCGAGCAAATGGCGTCATGTCCTTCAAGCATGGTCTGCGCCCGGAAAGTAAGTTGAGACAATCACTTACCAAGCGCCCGGCCACAGCTTTGAAAGACTTGCGCGCCAGGATCGAGCAGTATGCTTGTCTCGAAGACGATCAGATCCCCATTGAGGTAGTATCAGCAGAACAAGCAGCCTGGCAGAAGAAGAAAACGGATCGAGGAGAACACCGAGGGATTGCAGTGAATGAGGTGGATAAGTCCAAATCCCATGAAGCCGTTGTGACCGTGTTTAAGGAGCCAATCTATCGAATCCTGGAGAAGATCAAGAGAGAACCCTTCTTTGTTTGGCCGCCGAAAATGTTGGGAGATCCAGCTCGGCGCAATCAGAAGCTCAGGTGCACCTACTACCAAGACAGGGGACACATGACTCAGAACTGTAGGGCACTAAAGCAACACTTAGAGGACCTGGTGGCAGCTGGGCACCTAAGGGAATACATTGATCAGGGTAAGGAGGTGGCCGAGCTGGGGAACCCACTTCCAGAAGCAAACATTGAGCATCCGCCCCGGCTGATAATAAATGTGATCCACGGGACAGCGGCTCAGGAATCTGAAGAGGCACTGAAAGAAGAGATCGCTAAGGCTGCCCAAATTCAGCGAATCATGTCAGTGGAGCCGGCATCGAAAAAGGTACGTACCGTACCAAAATCCCCCCTGTGCACTGTTTCATTTACTAGCAAAGATTTAGAAGGCATACAGCACCCACATACTGATGCATTGATCATAACTGTTGGGATTGGGAAACGATTTGATGTGAAACGAGTCCTAGTAGATCAGGGCAGTGCAGCAGACATACTATATTATGATTTGTTCAGAAAGCTCGGCCTCTCCGAGCAGCATCTCACCCCAGCGGCAGCCCCGTTGGTCGGTTTCAATTCACAGCCGGAATGGCCGCTCAGCCGAATAGTATTGCCAGTCGTAGCGGGGACAAAAACCCTCCAGATAGAGTTCTTGGTTATTAATACACCATCCCCTTATAACGCCATACTTGGCCGCCCGTGGATTCATCGAATGGAAGCAGTCCCTTCAACCTATCACTAGCTCATCCGTTTCCCAACGGAACACGGAGTAGAGCAGATTTCGGGGGACCAAGTTGCGTCCAAAAATTGCTTCATGGCAGCATTAAAGGTAAAGCAACTCTGCAACCGGGTACAGACAGTAGAAGTGGCCGGACAGCCAGTCTTGGAAGATGTCGGAGGAACTCCAGAGGAAAAGATGGTGGAGGATTTAGAGAAAGTCTTGATAAAAGAAGACGACCCGGAAAAGTACTTCCTTATCGGTACCTCGCTAGGCGCTGATGAGAAACTTCAGCTGCTGGAACTGCTGAGGGAAAATATGGAGGTATTCGCGTGGTCAGCATATGATATTCCAGGGTTGGATCCCGAATTTGCTTGCCACAAGCTCAACATCAATCCTTCAGCTCGGCCCATCGTACAGAAAAGTCGGAGATCCTCAGCTAAGCACACCGAAGCAGTGATTGCCGAAGTCGAAAAAGTCCTGGCCTCGGGAGCAATCAGAGAAGTACAGTACCCGCAATGGCTGTCCAACACAGTTGTAGTCAAGAAGAGGAACGGAAAATGGAGAGTTTGTGTCGATTTCACTTGCTTGAACAAAGCCTGCCCTAAAGATAGTTTTCCACTGCCTCGCATTGATAAACTAGTAGACTCAACAGCAGGGCATGAGCACATGAGTTTTCTGGACGCCTATAGCGGTTATCATCAAATACCATTGTTCGGTCCAGATCAAGAAAAGACAGCGTTCATCACTCCAAGAGGGACTTACTGCTATAGAGTAATGCCGTTCGGCCTCAAGAACGCCGGAGCGACCTACCAGCGAATGATCACTCAGATGTTCAAAGACCAACTGGGGAAAACCATGGAAGCCTATATAGACGATATGGTAGTAAAAAGCAAGTTCGCTACAAACCACCTCACAGACTTGAGAGAAGTTTTTAGCATCCTGAAAAACCACCAGCTTCGCCTCAATGCCTCGAAATGCGCCTTCGGGGTAGGAACAGGGAAGTTCTTGGGATACATGGTCACTCATAGAGGAATTGAAGCGAATCCGGATCAGATCAGGGCGATACAGGACCTCGAAGTGCCAACAAAGTCTAAGGAACTGCAGAAACTAGCCGGAATGGCAGCCGCACTGAATCGATTTATTAGCAAATCGTCAGATCGGATGAAGCCCTTCTTCCAGCTCTTAAGGAAAAAGGCAGCATTTGAATGGAATAGTGAATGTACTGAAGCACTGCAGAATCTCAAAAGATACCTCAGTACACCCCCTCTATTATCTACTCCAGAACCGGGAGAGGAGCTGTATCTCTATCTAGCAGTCTCAGATCATGCCATGAGCGCAGTGTTAATTCGAGAAGTTGATAAGGAGCAGAGACCAGTATATTACGTTAGCAAGACTTTACTAGATGCCGAGACACGGTATCTACCACTGGAAAAGTTAGCTTACACGTTGCTTATTGCCTCAAGAAAGTTGTAACATTACTTCCAGGGGCATACCATTAATGTCCTCACTGAATTCCCCCTCAGATCTGTATTCAGCCGAGCCGATTTCTCTGGCCGAACAGCAAAGTGGGCAGTAGAGCTTGGTGAGTTTGACATTCGGTATCAACCCAGGACAGCAATCAAGGCCCAGGTCTTGGCGGATTTTGTCGCAAAATTCACTCCCACCGAGAATACCGAACCGGGGAATCTGAGTTCGGCACAGGTGCTATGCGCCGCCGAACAAGAAAAACCCAGCGCTTCAGAAGCAGAGAAACTCTTTATTGGAAACATCTGGTAACTCTACGTCGATGGTTCGTCCAATAACCGAGGCTCGGGGGCAGGAGTAGTTCTTATTTCTCCAGAAGGATTTATCTGGGAACAGGCTCTCAAGCTAGGCTGGAAAGCTTCAAACAACGAGGCCGAGTACGAAGCGTTATTGGCCGACTTGCGGAGCGCCGAACACTTCAGTGCAAAACAGCTTCTTGTTTTCAGCGACTCACAACTAGTGGTAAACCAGCTTTCCGGGGTCTATGAAACTCGAAATGAAAGAATGGCTATGTACGCAGGCAAGGCCAGAGACCTACTCAGAAAATTTCAATCCATACGAGTGGAACGAATCAGTCGGGACAAAAATAGCCACGTAGATGCTTTGGCATGCCTAGGCTCATCAGTGGACGCAAAGGATGCCAGAAGAGTTTGGGTTGAGTTCATACCAGAACCAAGTATTGCATCTCCGGTCCTCTGCAACAACTTAGAGCCGAGCTGGATGGATCCAATATTGGTCTTTTTGAAATCTGGTAAACTCCCCGAAGACAGAAAGGAAGCCAACAAGATCAGGCATAAATTAGCTCGATTCTGGATCTCACCGTCTGGGAAGCTTTACAGACGTTCCTACCTTAGCCCCTACCTCCTATGTGTGCATCCAAATCTCGTCGAGAATGTTCTCTACGAAATTCATGATGGGATTTGTGGATGCCACGTTGGCGGGAGGTCACTGGCGCACCGAGCCCTAACTCACGGGTACTGGTGGCCACGAATGCAGCAAGATGCACAGCAGTACGTGCAAAGGTGCGACAAATGTCAGAGGTTTGCTCCACTCATTCATCAGCCAGCCAAAACTCTCACTCCACTCACCAGCCCATGGCCCTTTGCGCAATGGGGCCTGGATATTGTTGGACCATTGGCGCGAGGCACTGGGAATAGGCGATTCTTCATTGCTGCAACCGACTATTTCACCAAGTGGGTTGAAGTTGAGGCACTGGCAAACATCAAGGAGGCAGACACAAAGCGGTTTGTTTTGAGGAATGTGGTAGTGCGTTTCGGCATTCCGCAGGTACTGATCGCGGACAACGGAACACAGTTCGATGGTAAGATCTTCAGGAAATTTTGTGCCAACCTCAGAATCGAGTACAGGAACTCTTCTCCAGGGTACCCAAAGAGCAACGGTCAAGCAGAATCGTCGAACAAAACCATCATCAACGGAGTGAAAAAGCGGCTTGAGCATGCCAAAGGCAAATGGGTTGAGGAGTTACCGCACGTATTATGGGCCTACCGAACTACAGCATGACGCCCCACAGGAGAAACACCTTACTCTTTAACCTATGGGATGGAGGCCATCATCCCACTCGAAGAAGGTCTCCCAACCCTTCGGTCTGAATTATTTGAAAGCTCCAGTAATGAGGAAGCTATCGCGCAAGCACTGGATATGGCAGAGGGCCGAAGAGAGGCAGCGCTGATCAGACTCGAAGCATATCAGCAACAGCTCATCAGAAGTTTCAACCAAAAAGTTTTCCCAAGGCAATTTATACCAGGAGAATTGGTTTTGAGGACAGTCATGGACCATAAACGGGTGCCTGGTGAGGGAAAACTTGGGCCGAACTGGGAGGGTCCCTACAAAATCACAGCCGTAGTTGGAAATGGAGCTTACTACTTAGAGGATCTGAATGGCAAAGCAATACCTCGGCCCTGGAACGTAGCAAACCTCAAGAAATACTACCAATAGAGTCATTCCCCAACCTCTTTATCAGGATGTAAAGGCACTTATTTGTTGACCAATACAAATGTTTTCCCACTCCTCTCAGATTTATCCAATTCTTGTAATTAGTTTTGATGTTTATCAAACGGAATTAGCTTTGGTGCTTACCAAACGGAATCAGCTTTGGTCTTTACCAAACGGAATTAGATTTGGTGCTTACCAAACGGAATCAGCTTTGGTCTTTACCAAACGGAATTAGCTTTGGTTCTTACCAAACGGAATTAGCTTTGGTCTTTACCAAACGGAATTAGCTTTGATGTTTATCAAACGGAATTAACTTTGGTTTTAACCCAAATGGCTCAGTTTCAGAACGACTGAACGGAATTTAAATTCGGTTAGCACTCAAACATGCTAAGTGGTATAGCTTGGTGGAAAATGTTTGGCAACTGAATTGGAATTTAGCCAAGTGGAATTGCTTGGTGGAAACCGCACTAATGTATCTTAAGTAAACATCTCTATTTAGCCAAGTGGAATTGCTTGGTGGAAACCGCACTAATGTATCTTAAGTAAACACCTCTATTTAGTTAAGTGGCATTGCTTGGTGGAAACTACACTGACGTATCCTAAGCACACATCTGTGCACCTACAGAATTTCTTAAATATCAGCACAACAACACTTCAGTATTGACTCAAACAAGCAGAGTTGGAACAAACTCAACCGAGCTACACCAAGAGCAAACTTCTAGCATCAGCCTTACTCAGCTCCAGCTGGGAGCAAACAATTTTTTTTTTTAAAAACCTACCTGGACCTGAGTAAGACATCTCTCTTTGCATTTCTCTCATTCAAACACACTTGTACTATCAAAGTTGAAACAGACTCAAGCAGTTCTAGACAAGGGACAACTCTTCAGTATCGATCTTACTTAGCTCTAGGTGGGGGCAAACGATTGTTTTCTTTCAAAACCAACCTGGACCTAAGTAAGACCCACTTATGAACTCAAAGCACAGCCATACCACATATCCGTTAACCACGCTGTTCACTAGTTCGGCCCCGAGGTCCCAACAGCGCTCGGCCGGTGGCAAGCAGTACAGAATCAGACAGAACATCCATTAAAAGGCAATACAGAACCAGACCGAGCATCTATTCGGCCCCGAGGTCCCAATAATGCTCGGTCGGGGGCAAGCAGTATAGGAAATGTTCAAACATAGAAGCTAAACAACATCAAATTGCAAAGTTCAAAGAGAAAATCACATCATCCAAGCAAAGGGCCCAGAAGGCCCCACAACCAGCAAAAAAAAAAAAAAAAAAGAAAAGAAAAGGAAAAAATTGTCTTCACCAGAATAGAAAAGCAAAAAGTTCAAATCATTTCAACATCAACTTCCATCAACAATGGGCAATTCAGGAGCAGCATCAGCAATTTTGTCAAGGCCATTTGCGGGAGGAACAGTAGAGGAAGCTCCAACTTCCTGAGAAGTAGGAGCCACCTTAACCACATCTCTCGTGGCTTCGGTCTCTAGGGTTTCAACCCCTTCAACGTCCACCGTTTCAGTGGCAACGTTCATGCTCTGGGTCTTGCTTACAGAATCATCTTCTGGGGAAACATTGTCTGGCAGAACAGCAGGGGTAGGAGTAGTCTTCAAACTTGAGAATCTCGAAGGAACAGGGACATCATGATACAGAGAAGAGCCTTCAGGAACCATCGCAGCGGCTAAGGCACTCGTCCAACCCTTCACAAAGAGCTTGTCTCGCAGCACTAGAACCTCCTCCTTGTATGCCGCCGTAGCTTCATCCCAGCCCTGTTGCCAGTGTTTGGCCTCCAGCGCAGTACGCTCGGCAGCCATCACGGTAATAACGGCCTCCAGTTTGGCCACCTTTCCCTCAAGTTGAGCCTGGGTCTCAATGGTAGCCTCCTTCGATTGTTCAGCGGAAGCGACAATCTTGTTCAAACAGAAGGCTTCCCTCTCAGCGGTTCGGCGTCCTTCCTTCTCCGACTCAAAGTTTACTGCCAGTCTTTCTACGTTCATTGCAGCCTCCAACACGGCCCTTTCTAGCTCTTCAGCACGGGTAATGGACAGGTGCATTCTCTGGATACACTGCAAAGGACAACAAGGAACTTAGAGAAAAGGAAGACAGCAATGCAACAGTGAAGTTAAGTAAAACGAAGAAAAAAATTACAGCAGTCAGCATTTGAAGGGTCCCCTTCAAGTTAGGAACGTCACGAGCCCCATTATGGCCAGCCATATCAACCGGCATCAACAAAAACTTGGTCAAACTAAAGGCAAAATCCTGTGAAGCGACAACTGAATCAGAGGTAGAAATGGGCCTGCCCTCATACGATATCGGCGGCTCCCATTTCTCAAAAGTATCATCCTCAGCAGGATCCTGAGAAGCTTCCCCCACCACTGCTTTGCCAGTTTCCCTTCTCCTCTTTTTTGCTCGTGCAGCGACTGAAGCTGAGGGCCCGGCAGCAGTTACAGGGGTCCCAGAAGCTCCAACCTCTATCTTCACCTCCATGAGGCTCTTCGCCTCGGTCTTCTCTAGAGGGGTTTGCAAAGCGCTAGAGGCTCCGAAGGCCTCGGCCTCTAAATCCACCAACACCCTTCTCTTTGCCACAGACCCGCTCCCTGCGAAACTGGGGGCAGGGGAGGGCGCTCTCTCAGGAAATGCATCTTGACTACTGCGACGTCTCGGGACCAGCGGGGTGAGAGACGTGTCAGTCTCGGTATCAGAGTCCAGAAGGGCAGCAGCGAGTCTTGCCTTCTTCGGAATAACAGAACGGTAACTTGACTGGTAGTCCAACAACTCAGGTGCAGATCTTTTCTTATATCTCAAGGCAGCCTTGATGGCTTCAGCATTCTCCCGATTCGGCCTTCGCTAGAAACGGGAAGGTTCTGTAAAAAGAAAGCAACCCATCAGAGCAATATTCAAAATAAAGTAAGAAACACCAAAGGCATTAAAAGGAGAGGCCCGGACCTGGGTAGCCGTCTTTCTATGGCATCCATTTAGACTGAAACTCGGTTCCGGCAAGAAACTCCCAATTTCCACCAACTTGCAGGAAATTGTCATTGTGTTTATCCGAATCAGGTAATCCAGTAACTAAGTGACAATCAGCGGAGCGAACACGCAGGTAGTATGTACTATGGTCTTTGTTATGAGAAAGGGTGTAACATCCCAAAATATCCCATATGTCAAGGTTCAGGCCTAGTTGTCTATTGAGGGCAGATACGCTGCAAACAACACGGAAAAGATTCACAGACACCTGCATTGGGGTTAACTGGACTTGACGCAGAAAACGGCGCACTAATGGGTCAAGAGGAAACCGAACCCCTCCCTCGACAATCGCAGCGATGGGAAAGGCAACGGTGTTCCTCGTACCCATACGTTTGGCGTCTACTTTCGCCAGTGAAAGGGTAACATCATGAGGAATATTGTAATCTAGACGGAACATGGCTATGGCCTCTGGGGTATCAACCAAGGAACGGAACTTCCCCATTTGACTAAACTAGTGGGACAGAAGTGGGATTCAGATAACAGGATATGAGACACAGATAGCAAGTGCACCAGACCAGATGATTAAAACAGAAAGGGGAAAGAGAAGAAGAGTCATAAGAGGACTTACAGAAATCACAGCGGCGATAGCAAAGCAGGATCAGCGGCGAAGAAGCTCAAGCGGAGCACCAGCGAGATCGGTCCAGAGGAATGGGAAGAGGCTCTCTCTCTCTCTTTCTGTTTCTTTGGAACTCACTAGAGGAATGAGAAAATCAAATCGAGGGATTTGAATTGATAGCCTGAGCATTTATTACACCAGTCGGCGCGCAGGCATACAAATCACGACCTTCGGTATGGAGTCGACGCATTATCTTTGCACGCCTATCGCACATCGCCACGTGTCACATGAAAGGACGCATGCAGGAATCGTGTGTCAGGATTGAACCGTCACCAAGGCCGAACTGGGGAGGAGCGAAAACGACGCGACGCTTGGAAGGCAGAACAATAGCTCCCCCCAAGGGGAACCTTAGCGCGAGCTAGGGGGCAAATGAAGGGGCTAAATGTGAAATGGGTCAGGTCCAAGCCTTGGGCCGGCCCAATCTGACAAAGCCCAAATCCAAGTGGGTTAGATGAGTATATGGACAGATCAGTCGAGCCCAACTTCATGATCAACAGCCCGCCCAAGTCCTCCAGCACTTGGGCCCAACCCGTAGCGGAAAGGCCAGCCCAGCCGTAGTGCTGGTCTGGGCTGAGCTGCGGGACGGAATTTGTGGGCTGAACAGATAATGACCCAGCCCATCTCTGTAAATGAGCCTGGAAAAGGCCGAGCCGAGGCACACCAGTACCGAACTGAAGAACATAAGTACCGAGCTGGAGAAATCTCGCAAGGAAACGTGGGATCTGTGAGTGCAAGCATGTGCAGGTTACCACCTCAGCTGGTCCTCCACACCTAAAATCACGAAAGTTGTTGAGCCAAAGGAATGTGGTTTGTTATCAGCATGCTTACAATGAGAATATACAATCAATGACAACTATCAAGTGGTCCCCCACCTGGAGCAATGCTGAAAGGACACCTGGCAGCACCTATACTCCATGAACTCACATTGAGAAGCAAGTAAGGAACACTATATATAGATAACATGAACTTCACATTGAAGGTAACTGAACGATTCCAATCTAAACCACACTTACATACAAATTCAGCTCTACACTCCTTCACCGATCGCTAATTCCCACACCGGAGGGATTATCCGGCCAACCCCGGCCGGGCAGCTCTAACGGTGCTTCTTGTGGCAGGAGTCCTGGTCCCTGGATAGTCCAACTGAGTGCGAAGCCCCGATCCATTTTCATCTAGTGCGGAATCCGGTACGCACAAATATATAATAAATTTAAATTTTTATAAAAATAAACAATTTACTCAATGAATATTAAAAAAATAAATAATTCAAATCAATGAAAATAACCGCAAAATGAACCCACAACCCTGAACTGGATAAATCCAATTGATGAGCTAGAAGGAAGCTTATTTCTTTTTACAAATAGTATTCTTGTGTGCTCAGTGAGCACCCTCACACTTAATCAAAACTTTATTAGTTAGTGAGTCTAATCCCATTCCTAAACACCATTCACTTATTTTCACTCTCTTACATCTTCTCTACCACTTCAACAATAAAAAGAAGGATAATTTTACCTTACTTCCTTAAATGTGTAGATAATCCCTTATTATTTGAAAATAATCCCATAATCCCTTGAACCAACCCCTCTCTCTCCCTCCTCCTGACTTTGGTAGCTAAGGAACTGATCTATTTTTTTTCACTCTCATAATCTTTCTATTCTAACCATTTACAAGAAAATACAAGGTAGCATTTGGTTTAATTTTTAAAATTTAATTCTGTTTTTAAATTATGATTTGAATCAAAATTTATAACTAAACAAATTTTTAAAAAACAATTCAAAATTCATTTCTTCTCTTTTTATTATTATTATTAATCAATCAATCAATCACTTTTTCTCTTTTATCTCTCCTCTCATATTCTATACATCAATTAATAAAAAAAAAAGTTCAAATTATCCCAAAACTATTTTCAAACACATAATCAAACAAATTTTCTCTTCAACAATGCTTGGTAGCTCGAATTTTCATGGCTCGAATGGCTCGAATGTATCAAAACGACGTCATTTTGGTAAAACGACATCGTTTTGAAACATTTAAGCCATTTAGGTCACATAAATTCGAGCTACCAAGCATTTTCTTTTTTTGTCTTTTCAAATCACGATTCAAAAACTCAAAACTCAAAATACAACTCTATACTCGAATTATAATTTTAAAACCAAATCATACGGACCCTAAATATGATACGAATTATTATTATATTATTTTATAATACGAAGATATTCTAGGGGTTTTGTATTTGTGCCGACCCTTCATTTTATCAAAGATATTATTTTAAGAGTATGGCTTCCGTCCGACTGTTGGGGTTGTGAGGGCCTATCACGGGTTTCGTTTCGATAATTTGAATTATTTAATGTGTAGAACTTGTTGAGTACTATGTACTTGTAAAAAATCACGATGATCGGATATTGATAGTTACGTGACCAAATCAGCTTTTTTATTAAAAAAAATGGACAGTGAAAAATAAACGGTTAACATAAATCTGATTTGATCACGTAGCTATCAATATCCGATCAATATGATTTTTTACAGGCATATAGTACTCGACGAATTCTATATATTCAACGATTCGAATTATCGAAATGGGACCCGTAATAAACTCCCACGACTTAACACTACCCTCTAATCTGATCAGGAACTGAAGAGAATCCCTACCCTTACTTTAATTCACCTACATTTCTCATTTTCAACTAAAAAAATACTATCATTATCCAATTTCTATACAAAACTCTCTACTAAATAATATGATAGTGATGTCTTTCTAAATAAGTATTTTAATTTAAAATTATAAATCTCAATCCAGTCATCTTATTTTATATATAAATTCTGCATATATTTTTTATTTGTATAAAATTATTTTTTTTTAATTAAATGATGAACCTATATGTATTAATGGTTCCATCCACTTATCTACCCAGTTGACTTATTGAACCATGGCTGAGCTCATAAGATTGTCTTAAATCCAACTTTTTCTTATAGAAAATCTTTGCATGAAGGATCAATTTACACAAAAGACAATTGCGCAATCCACATTTAAATTCAAGAAGACTTTGTGCAATACAGAAACTTCACACATTTTTATTTGTAACATACCAAACGGACCACACATGTTATTTGACCAAAACAAGTAGAGAAAATCAATCAACTTGTCCACTCCACAATTATGGTATCTAATTATGTGGTTATAGTAGTTTAAATAATTTGATTTTTTTGTAAAGATAATATTCACTAATAATCATACAATATAAATAATATAAATCATCAAGATGGGTCTATAATGAGCCCATGATAACTCAACAATATTTCTAGTTGATTTTACTGATCAGATAATAGATCAATTAATAAAACAAATTGGTGTAAAATTTTCCCTTCTAAAATGATCAATGGAAAACCAAAACGAAATCTATACAATTTTAAGAATTTGATGAAGTACAAATCAATTCTCATGTCAAAATAAACAAGAATAACAAACATCTTTCAACTCAAATCTCAATCCCCCATCATTTCACGCTCTCATTGCATTAACAGTCATACTGTAGAGCTCTAATTAGAGCTGCTACAGTGCAGCTCTAATGAGCTGTCCACCCATTAAAAAATAAATAAATAAATAATAGTGAAGTAAAAGATAAAAAATAAAAGAGAAAAAGACAAATTAATGCTATATTAAAAGTCTATTTTTAAAGGTCTAAATCATTTTTGTTGCATTAATAAGTAAAGTCAACTGATATGCCCATAACAATATCAATCAGAAGAAAATAACACAACTACAATCAACTTTACAATCAATCAAATCCCAAAAAACAAAAGCCAGTTAAAACCTACCACCTGTATACAACTACCATTTCCAAATTTTTTTTATCTTAATACTAGTCCAATCTGGATATGCTTGTGTGAATCTTATGTGTAGCAAACGTAGACACAAATGCACTACATTTGATACATGTTCACATGAAGTAACTATACAAGCAAAATTTTTGTACATTATTCCCCTACAATTTTGTATGTTCAGTCGAGTAGCTGCTTCTATTACATAAAAATTATGTTTTATACTGTTTAGACTTAGTAATATGTGTTAATGTCACAAAAGACATTTGTATGTCTATTGGCATGGGCCTTATGCAAGGTTTTAAAAAGCGGCCGCAATCGTTACGTAACATCGTTACGTAACGATTTTGGTGGTTACCGTTACCGGTTACGACCGCTTTTGCAGTGTGATTGAGATTTACAAGTGTGTCGGCCGTAGCCGTCGTAACGGCGCCGTAACAGCCGTAACGCTCTGTTACATACCGTTACGTAACGGTTCCGAACTGTTTCTTTCGAAAAAACAAAACAAAAAAAAAAAAAAACTGAAAATGGGGGAAGAGAGGTAGAGAGGAGGGAAAATAAAGAGAAAAAATGGAGGAGCAAGAGATAGAGAGAGAGAGAAGAGGGAAGATGAAGAACATGTTATTGATTTGCTGAAGTTGTAAGACCTATGCTATTCTATTCAGCTGCTATCACTCAACCATTTTGTTTGTGTGCGTCTATCTATATATTGTTTGAATATAATAATAACAATAAATGTAATCATTATCTATTTGGTTTGGTTAAAATATGTATATATATATATATATTTAGGCTCTTATTTATTCTCTTACTTTTGTCATTTTTTATCTTATATATAATAGTTAGTAATTGATTTTTTGTATAATATAAAGTCATTAATTATTAAAATAAAATGTAAAAAACTCAGTTTATAGTGATTTAAAAATATGAAATATATTGAATCATACTTAAAAATTTACAAAAATTGATCAATATTTATTTTAAACCCAATAAATATGATCATGGAAAAAAAATATGCGTATCGGTAAGTTTTTTTCAAATTGTGTGAAAAATAAAAAAATTCATGATTCCGGTTACCGCAACTGTTACGCTACGGCCTTTGCACCCCTCAACCACAACCGCGCTACCATCACCGTTACGGCGATCGCAACCACTTTTCAAAACCTTGGCCTTATGTAAAACTCACATCAACAGAATGAAAAATGTATTTGTGACATTACCGCATGCTGTACTGATTATCGGCTCTGATCCTCCTCTAGCCGTAATACTTCCTGTACGGGGAGCAAATATTCGGCGATGCCCATACTCCTTTCTACCAAGCTCCTTGTCTGTCTGATCGACCTGCGAACACAACGGCGGTGAGCTACCCGGCGGTGTGTGGCCGGAAAACCCCTCCGACGGTCAAATTAGCACACACTCAGATAGAGAGAGAGAGAGGAGAGTTGAGTGTTTAGGTTGTTCTCACCAAATGATGTTCCATCTCCAGCATGGGGGGCGCAGTCATGCTTATATACTTTCTGCGCTCAAATCTACTCCCATTGGTCTCTTGACACGTGGAGCTGCTTTCCCATCTGTCAGCACATATCCAGCGGACACCACCTAACCAAACAGCCGGACTACAATAGCGGGAGCTCGGCAGTCGGCGGCATCACCTCGGCTTCCCACGACCATGCTGCGTAGCGTGCCTAAGAGCTTCGCTCACCGAGCTCCTTAATAGCTGAGCTCGAAAGCATTCCGACAGAGCCAAGTTCAAGACAGGTTGGCCGGTGAGCAGAAGACATTTCCCGCCGAGCTACGCACGCGTCCCATGGAACCCGGGTTGGCAGGCGGTCATCTCGACCTGGACTTCGGGCCTAAGCCTCAACTGAGCAAGATCGACTCCAGGGGCCCGAGCCTCAACCGGGCAAAATCCACTCTGGACTGGCCCAAATTAGCTCGGCCCAACATGCTCGGTCCTATTCGTCCAGCTTTTTCCACGGCCCAAAGCCAGACTTATAAATCTCCCTCTCAATTGCCCCTTAATTCCGTCCACGCAAGCGTGACTGGGATTACATGATCCGACCGGGGTAGATTCTCCGTCGATCCTCAGTTTAGAAGACGTTAACCGCGCTAATCCCCATGCTCGGTTTCTTGGCTTGCTCGGTTGATGCCTCGACTTGCCATCTTGTCTCTTCAGTACTAACGTCGCCGCCATTATAAACACGCGTCGTCCATTTATTGGCCTCGAGCAGCCAACCCTGACGTCTTTTCATATTCGAATTTTGGAGGCCTTTTTCGCCTATAAGGATGTCACTTCACCCTTTATTTTCTTCTTACTGACTCACTTCCATTCCAGACGACCTAACGTCGCAGTGCCCTCATCAAGCTCCATTGTTGCCCTCTTCTGCATTCGTGGTTAAAGATTCGACTTCTCCCCAATTCTGGTAAGTTCTTCTAACCCCTTTATTGTTTTTCCTTTGGTATTTCACATCTTAAGGCACAAAAGTAATAGGTTTTAGGATATAGCTCTCAAAAACCTCCCATGCCCCCTATTCTCCTTGCTGTTCTTCAGCTCCAGTGATGAACACATGAAGATCTGGGGCGGACCGGGCTCCAGGTTTTCTTTTGATCCCAAAAAACATCTAAACCGAGCAAATTACGAGTTTGTAAAAAAAACTCTTGTAGGAACCGAGGTAGGTAGAGGGTTTGACCGCTTGACCGAGCTAACATCTGGTCCGCTTGAGCAGCCAAGCTTCCGGACTTACCTTCATGACCGAGGTGGTCTAGCACTCCACCTGACCGAGCTAAAGTCAAGCTCGTTTTGCGCGACCGCGCTCCCACTTACACTTACCCTCCTTTTCCTGCAGAGTCCAAGGGGACCACGCACCAACACTGAGGCTCTCAAAGACTGAGTAGCCGCCAAACAAGGGTTTGTGCCAAACCAACGCAGCCGTGCTAAAACCAGCCAGCTACACATGGGGCGCTACCGCTTCCTGGTCGACACACCGGTCACTCTAGTCGTGTTCCGGAAAGAATACGTTATCCCAGCCGACGTACATATCGAGCTCGGTGCCGAGGAAACGACGCCTTGGGGCAACTAGACCAGTGCCCTTTCACCGTGCTCTCCATAATAGAAGGTGGCCTCCGCTTCCCGGTTAACCCCCTATTATGCGAGTTCTTGAGGCGCACCAGGCTAGCACCAACCCAAGTCTTAACCAACACTTACAGGATAATTAACGGGATCCATGAACTGAACAACCAAGGAACCAACCTAGGATTAGCCAGAATACTTCGCCAGTATCCCCTCGGGCATACGGGCGACGACCTCGCCTATTATTTAAAGATCAGATCGGGCAAGGAGAAGATAGTAACTGGCACCCCGGACAAAGACATGCATGACGATGACTTTTTCTGGGTGTCCGGTAATTATGAAAGGCCGACGTGCTGGGCTAGTATATAAGCAAAAACTTCGGTGAAACATGTAAGCCGTGCAAACAGCTCGGTCAAATTCCTTCCTTTCTAAAGTCCGTACTTAATATCTTTTCTTCTTTTGCAGCAATTGAGGCTTTGCAAGCTAACTACCATTATCCCAACGAAGCAGCCATCAGAATCATGCTGCGGTACCGAAACCAAGATTGTCACGAACTTCTCGGCTACGTACCGACGTACCGGTACTCCGCTCCATGCTGGAGTAGAGTGACAAACTTCGTTCGAGCGCCGTTGCTACCTCCTGACCCCTCATTACCCGACGTGCCCCTCATTCGGCTGATCGAGGCAAAGGAGATGGCCAAACGAAGCCGCATCAAAAATCTCATCATCGCCACGTCCACCGAGCTACCGAGCATCCTCTCCTGCACAGCCACTTCCGATCAAACGAGCGGGACCGTGGTTGCATTGGCGTCACCCGCCGCCGGGCTGGGAAAAGGCCTTGCACCACCGATCCCTCAGCCGAGCTATTTGCGGAGTTGAACACCGAGCAACTGGCGATCACAACTGACCCAACACCATCGTGGAAGCCCCAACTGAAGCACCAACTGAAGCACCGGGGAAAGGAGATCCCGGCAAGCACGTTGGTCAAAGGGGACAAGGAGTATCTACTAGCCTTCAACCTGACCAAGGCCTTGCTTCTACCGAGCGACGTGGTCGGCAGCGACCACGTGCCTGACACCCGGCTGGTGAAGTCTTCGGTCAAGTCTATGACCCGGGTAAGAATCTCGAACTTTTTATTTAATTTTTTTGAAGTGTTTGCCCGGTTTCCTTTCTCTGATCAAGCTCTCTTCTTGCAGGCCATCCAGAAACAACACCTGGTGATAGAACGGATCCACAGACTCTGGTAGAAGGCAACCGACGCTGCCAGCCAGGTTGAGCACCTTCAAGCCGAACTGGGGCGGTCTAAGGCTTCGCTGGAGATTGCAAACTCTGACAACTCCAGATTGCTCGGCCAGCAGCCGAGCAAGAAAGGGACGCTCTTAGGGCCGAGCTGGTGGCATTGAAACAAGCAAGGAAGGAGGAGCTAGAGGAGGCCAACAACGCCGATTTCAAAGAGGCCGAGGAAAACTACACGAAGCAAGTCCATGCCACCCAAGACATTTTCTTCAAGGCTGGCTGGAAGGTGTAGACACCCTATTTTTGACCGTCCTCAAGACTTGGACGTCACCGCTTGAACACCCGGTGATTATCCGTGTTTGTGTTTGTTTTGAGTTCCCGGAGGCCCCGGCTGCACGCCGTGCCTCAGGATCTCTCAATCGGCTTGTTTTGTGCTTGGTTTTGGCACCAAGCACTTGTGTTTTTGCATTTGAGGGTGGGGGGAGGCTTGTTAGCCATCCCTGAATCCCACCGGCTGCCCCACACCTCCACCGGCACTCCCTAGTGTCCATCGGCACTATTTTATCCAAATCTTTGGCCGGTCGGCACTATATGTTGCCGACCGGCACTTTTTTGTGCCGGTGACATTTTTGGCTGGCCGGTGACCCTTCTGAACCCCCCTGAGGATGGTGCATGCCAGCTGTGCCAGCTGGATTACACCATCTCTCCTCCCCGTGCATAGGGTTGGCCCATATGCACCTTTGACCTCCCTAAAGCTTCTAGAAGCTTGAACCCTTTTGGCCAAGCTTCTTGGAGAAGCTTGGCCAGCTGTTTTGGCTTCTCCAAGAAGCCTTGCCCCCCCTTGGTCCCTTGACCCCTTTCCTCTTGCTTAGCCATTAAGCTTAGAGCCTTTTGTTGCCTATATAAGCAAGCCTTCTCTCCCTTTAATTGGGGTTAGACATTTAAGGGCAAAAACCAGAGCTTATACATATATTTCTCTGATATACATCCATATATATCTATATCTCCCTCTCTCTCCTCTTGTGTGTGTGTTTTTGGACCAAAAAGTGTGATTTCACATTACTTTTGCACCATTACACACACTACTACACCTTAATCCGAGATTGAGGGACTTGGAGGTTTGTTTGCTGTGATTTTGGACTGACTTTGATCATTAGAGAGTGGCTGCTCCACCTATTCTTCAAAGGATCTTCAAGGGTGAGCTTGTTACTTTAGTTTCCCCATTCTTGCACTAGCTTTCTACCCCTCTTGCTTTGTGTTTTTGGATTTGTGTTCAACATAAAATAGACTTGTTTTTCCTTGCTTAAGAACATTCATCAAGGTTGTTTTGTGGTTTGGGTGGGGTCTCACCCTTTTGGGCTTTGTTTTGGCTATTTTGGAGCCTTTTCTTGAGGCCTTGTGTACTTGGTGTTCTTGGTCTTCTCACCACTGAAAACCAGTGGGTTTTCAGTGGTGAGGAAGGTACTTTCAAGTCTTAGATGGGGGAGGGACACCCCTCTCCCCCTTGTCCTTTGCTTACCTTTGTATTTGGCCTATGAGGTAGCATGTGTGCATGCTTGCATTTGGCTTCATTTCAGAACTTTTTGGGGTGTTTTAAGTCATGTTATACCTCTGTCTAAGGTTGGTTTCGTGGCCCTTAACATGCTTCCCATACTTGCTTTGTAATGTTCCATTTTGCTTAGAGACATGCCATGTGTTTAGCCTCATGTATCTCCATGTTTTTAGCTTAGTATCTTGAAGATGGTGGTCTCGATTTGCCATGTTCTAGGGTTGTGAGCTACTGATTTTGCCATGTATAGTGTGCTTGACATGGTTGTTTTGTATTCTAGGCTTGTAAGCCTCATGCATTTTGGTTCCTAGCATGCTCAACATTGATCATCCTCATGATTTGGCATCATTTGTGACCCTATTTCAGTCCATAAAGCATGTGTGTATGTTTACATATGTGACCATTTTCATGCTTCAAGGGTGTCCCCTTTTATGTCTAGGAATTGGCATTGTGTATGCTTGCATGATTAATACATTTTGGGGCTACCATATGTGGGTTTTGGGTGTCATTTTGCATGATAGAAGTCTGTTTTTGGTTGTTAGATGCATGCCATGAGTGGCCTTGATAATGGTAGTGAGGTACTCTCTTTGGTGCCCTTGGTTTTGGGCCTATTGCCTTGCATGCTTGCATGAGTTTTGGTCATCATTTTGGGCATGTTTTGCCACTGTTTTAGGGAGGTTCGAGGGCTGTCCCATTGTAGCTTAGTCTACCATTGCATGTTTAGTATATGCGTGTCGCATGCTTAGTCAACATGGTCTTGGCATAAGACAATCCTATTGCCTTAGGTGTTCATGTTTGTATCACGCTTTGCATTGTGCATGCTTAGTATTGTATACTTCCCATGATGTGTTATATAGCATTTGGCATGCCTTACACTTTTGTGTCATGTTGCATTGTTGATGCATGTTTGCATGGATTGCATTTCATTACTTGGTTTGGGGTGTCAAACCAAGTGTGGGAAATGAGGGGTGTTTGTACTCCAAGTGACAAAACACACCTCAATTCCCATGTCACTAAGGCCCTTGACTTTGGCATGATAGGGACTTAGTTATCATTGTTGTGTTGCATGCATTTTTACATTGAAATGCAACCTTGGTATCTTAGGCTATCATGCACCAAGATGCACAATTGATAGCCCTTGAACCAAGAGCCATGTTTCCTTGAGTCCCATTCATGATAGGGAGCATTGGCCATGCATAAATATGCTCAAAAATCCAATACCATGCACTGCTGCCTGCTGTTGCTGTCAAACTGTCTTCTGCAGGAATTTTGTGCCGACCGGCAGTAAAGAGTGCCGACCGGCACTGTATTTCTGGCCGATAGAATATTTTGTAGCCGGTGACCCCCACAAGCAGCCGGTGGTAGTTTCCTCCAGCCGGTGGCACTCAGCAGAACACAAGGAAGGTTTCCTGGGACTTTGGTTTTTTTTTGGAGAGACGGGGCAGTAAAAATAGAGGTGGCAGTGGCACGGTGTAGGCTTTTCCGGGCAAGTCGCAACGAGCATGCATCATTCGCACATCCTGAGGCAGGGCTGAGGCCCCCTTTCTTTTATTTACTTGATTTAATTTTAGTAATTAGCATTTTGTAATAATTTATTCATTTATTCTTTGGACTGTATTATTCTTTTGGTCCCTCCGAGTGAGGGCGCATTTGTAATAAGTGTGTGTGAGTGGGTGTATGTCTTCCAACCCCCATTTCTTTCTACCCTTTTATTTACCTGCTTATGATGGTAGATTAGGGCACATCTAAATTAGCATACCTTATGCAATGCATGCGTGCATCCATGCATTTGTTTACATGCACCGGGCTCGGTACATCATACAAACTGCATTGTATTTCAATTTCCAAATTGAATACGTGTTACTTGTAGCATTTCACATGCCATGATTAGGATAGCCGAGCCTGCCTAGATTACATCTTTGCATGTGTTGCATTAGACATTTCAGTATGCTTAGGTCCATACATGGATTTCTAATGAGCTTCTGTTTTGGCTTGGAGTACTAGGTGAGCTTTTATGCTTTAGCATATCGCATGAGTGTGAATGTTGCCATAATAGCATGATTACCATGAGACTAGTTGCTTATGTGATAAACTGCTTGAATGCCTGTGGGTGGAGGTTGGATTGCCTGAGTTGGGAAAACTCGTTGAAATCCGTGTTTTAGCCTACTTGCGAGTAGCAAATTCCAATGCATTTTCAAAACCAACGGATATGCAATGTTTATTTCCAAATTAGGCAATCTAGTCTATACTTGTTTGCTGCGTGCATAACATAGTAATTCTAGGCTAATAATTGGTATAAGAGCATGTAATGTTTTCAAAAACGGATATCACGGTTAGTAGAGGCCGGTCTTCAGACCGGGCGAAAGGGGGTGCTCATAGCTGACCTTCCTCGATCGTACCCAAGCTCCCGAGCCAAGACCACTTTGGTGATGACGGACATGTGGCCTTCGGCACCGAGTTAGGGTTTCCTAAATTTCCCATTTTAAATATTTAGGTGGCGACTCTGTAATCTGGCAAAGCAGTCCATGTTTGGCACTACTTTTCAAAAATCTGTTTTTTTTCTCAAAACGATTTGCCAGAGTTGGACTCTTTGGTTCAGATTTAGAACCGCAACACAACAAAAAAAAAGAGTCCGAACTGTAACATCAAGGTCCCCCCGCGGACGTGTTACAAAAGGCTGCTTGCGAACAGCTCGGCCAAGGATCTGGAACCGACGTGTTTTCCTCTCCCCCAGCTGCCTTCCTGCCGACATACATGGTGCCATATGCCAACGACGTCTTCAGCACACTGCAGGCTGAGACCGAGGAAGACGACGAGGAGGAAGCCAAGGAAAATGCCGAGGAAGGTAACCGCCCAAAGCAGATCGGCCAGGTGGAGACTGGAGTCTAGGAAAAAACAACCATGGTCGACCTGGAGGCTACTGCTACCGGGGATGAATTTGCTGATCTGTCCCCCTTAGTTTAGTTCTGTTTTGTTGTTTCTTCTTCTTCTTTTTTTTTGAAAATGTAACCAGGCTACCTGCCCCACCTTTTGTAATGTTATTCCACATCAATGGAAAATTCTAATTTTGTTAAGTGTTTGCACTGTTTAAGCTAAACAACTTCAACCGGGGTAAAGAACCTCGGCTTAGCAAATCACCAACTCGTCCTTGAGCAAATTATTAACTCATTCAACCGGAATAAAACATCTCGGTTGCAATCAAAGAGTTGAGTAAATCATAAACTAGTTCAACCGGAGTAAAACATCTCGGTTGTAATCAAAGAGTTGAGTAAATCATCAACTCGTTCAACCGGAGTAAAACATCTCGGTTGTAATCAAAGAGTTGAGTAAATCATCAACTCGTCCAACCGGAGTAAAACATCTCGATTGTAATCACAGGGTTGAGCAAATCATCAACTCATTTAATCGGAATAAAACATCTTGGTGGAGACCATAGAGTTGAGCAGATCATCAACTCGTTCAACATGAATAAAATATCTCGGTTGTAATCAAAGAGAGTAAATCATCAACTCATTCAACCGGAGTAAAACATTTCGATTGTAATCAAAGAGTTTAGTAAATCATCAACTTGTTCAACCGAGTAAAACATCTCGGTGGAGATCACAGAGTTGAGCAGATCATCAACTCATTCAACCGGAATAAAACATCTCGGTTGCAATCGAAGAGAGTAAATCATCAACTCATTTAACCGGAGTAAAACATCTAGGTTTAAATCTCAAAGTAAGCATCGAAAATAACATAATGCTTAAGCAAAGATAAGTCATTTCTATTATACTTGACAAAAAGCGTGTTACATTCAGAAGTATAGGGAGAACAAGTCTTTCACAAAAAATTACATAAGAACGTAAGATGCTAAAAATAGTACAGTTTTAGGTTGGCCGCATTCCATGGCCGGGGTATGTCTTTTCCTTCCAAATCTTCCAAGTGGTATGCCCCTTGCCCGCCAGACCGGTTATCTTGTAAAGCCCTTCACAGTTTGTCCCTAGCTTGCCTTTCCCAGGCACCAGTGTGTTGCCCATCACCTTTCTTAAAACCCAATCCCCAACTTTGAACGGTCTGGGGTGCACCGTTTTGTTGTATTTTTTGGAAAGCTCTTGTTGGTATGCGGCCACATGGATTAGAGCCTTTTTTCGGCGCTCTTCCACTAGGTCCAATTCCTGGGCGATGGCTTCAGAGTTCAATTGGGGCTCAAAACTTTCACTGCGGATGGTCGGCATGCCAACTTCCAATGGGATGACCGCCTCCATGCCGTATGCCAAGGCAAAAGGAGTTTCCTCGGTAGATCGCCTCGGGGTCGTCCGGTATGCCCAAAGGACACTTGGGAGTTCCTCGGCCCATTTTCCATTGGCTTTCTCAAGTCTTTTCTTCAACCCATCAAGAATGGTCTTGTTTGATACTTCGGCTTGGCCGTTGGATTGCGGGTAAGGCGGGGTGGAGTAGTAGAATCCGATCTTCAATTCTTCACAAAATCCTCTGAATAAGCGTCCGTCAAATTGGGTGCCATTGTCAGAAATCAAAATCTTGGGGACACCAAATCGCGTTACCATATTCTGCCAGACAAACCGTTTGACGTCTTTTTCCTTGATAGTCGCTAAGGGCTCAGCTTCAACCCATTTGGTGAAATAGTCCGTAGCCGCGATGAAGAACTTCCGGTTGCCTGGTGTCATTGGGAGTGGTCCCACTATGTCTAGCCCCCACATAGCAAAAGGCCAAGGGCTTGTGAGGGGAAGAAGTTCTCTGGCCGACTGGTGAATTTGGTGGGCGAACTTCTGGCACTTCTCACATTTGCGGACATATTTCTGAGCATCCGCTTGCATGCACGGCCACCAATACCCTTGCGAGATAGCTCAGTAGGCCAAAGATCTGCCCCCGATGTGACTGCCACATATGCCTTTGTGAATTTCATACAGGAAAGCTTCCACGCTGTTTGGGTGTACACACTTGAGATAAGGACCGGAGAAAGACTTCTTGTATAAAGCGCCAGATGGAGAGAGCCAAAACCGCTCTAACTTCACCCGGACTTTATGAGCTTTCTTTTTATCGACCGGAAGGGTCCACTCTTTTAGGAAGAGGATAATCGGGTCCATCCAAGAAGGGCCAAGCTCGGTGTAGAGTATTTCTGTCTTCTCGGGTTCCTCTATACTTGGCCTTGGAAGATACTTAATCAGGAGAGGACTGGGAGATGTTCGGTCAACCATGGAAACCAGACCGGTTAACTCATCCGCACGACCGTTGTCTTCCCGGCCAATTTGTTGGACCCTGATTGCCTGGAATCGCTTGATGTGTTCTCTCACTAGAGCTTGGTACTTTGCCATTCTGTCATCTTTAGCTTCGTAAACCCCAGACACTTGATTGACAACAAGTTGGGAATCGCTGTAAACTATTAGCTCGGACGCGTGCACCCGATGGGTGCTCTTGAGCCCGGCCAACAGCGCCTCATACTCAGCCTCGTTGTTTGATGGAGGGAACCCGAGGGTGATGGAGTGTTCGATGGTCAGACCATCTGGTGCAATCAGAACTATGCCCAGTCGGGTACCGTGACGGTTCGAGGCTCCATCTACAATGAGTTTTCACATTTCGCCGACAAAGAGCTTCCAACACTCTGAGGGGTCCTAGGAGGCTTGAAGGTTGATGGGATCGCGTTCGCTCGGTTGTTCGATTTCTGGTTCGCTGCCGTTTGGTTCTATTTCATCCCCCTTCGGCGATGCAGCACCGGACCCAACAGGTTGAACTGCCATGCTGAAGTCCGGAGTCGCATCGCCGGGCTGAAGCACTATACCGGCTGGAGGTTCTATGGCGGGGTGCACAAGTTTTGCGTCGCCAACATCGCCCTGCTGTGCAATTTTTGGCGAGCCCGTACTCACCTCCTCGGCTACCGTGACAAGATCCACCGGGCATACTGGATGAATTCCAAGTGAGAATTCAGCAACAAAGTCGGCCAATTTCTGTGCTTTTATGACAGTTTAGGGTTGGAACTTGACGTCGAATTGTCCTAATTCGACCGTCCACTTGAGGATCCGACCAGAGAAATCCGCCCGCTCAAACAAGGCTTTGAGTGGGAACTCGGTCAAAACGATGATTGTGTGAGCATAAAAATAGTGCGCCAATTTCCTTGAGGCCATCATCAGTGCCAAGGCAAGTTTTTCCAGCGGCAAGTATCTCGACTCTGCCGGTAGCAAGGTTTTGCTCACGTAGAAAATGGGAAAATGCTGGATGCCTTCTGACCGGACCAGCACTGCGCTAACTACATGCTGAGAAATGGCCAGGTAAAGGAAGAGTTCTTCACCGGGCTTTGGTGTCACCAATAATGGAGCAGAAGACAGATACACCTTTAGCTCGGCCAAAGCCCTGTCACATTCCTCATCCCACGAAAACTTGGATTTCGGGGCTTGAAAGAAAGGGCGGCAGCGATCCAGCGATCCGATGACCGGCTTATGAATCGATGAAGCGCGGCAGCCATTCCGGCCAGATGCTGCATGTCCTTCGCCGAGTTGGGCTGCTTTAATTCTTGTACGGCTTTGATTTGTGTGGGGTCTGCCTTGATGCCTCGATTTGTGACTAGGAAGCCTAGGAATTTCTCGGATCCCACGCCGAAGGCACACTTGGACGCATTCAAGCGTAACTTGTGCTGTTTGAGAATGGCGAACATCTCGGCTAGATCGGACAAGTGGTCTGCCTGATGCCTGCTTTTGACCACCATGTCGTCGATGTAAGCCTCTATCGTCCGGCCTAGCAGAAGGGCAAACATTTTGGTCATCATCCTTTGGAAAGTTGCCCCGGCGTTCTTCAAACCAAAAGGCATGACTCGATAGCAGAAGAGTCCCCTTGGAGTGGTGAAAGAGGTTATCTCGCGGTCGGGGCCATGCATGGCAATCTGATGATAACCGCGGTAGGCATCCAAGAAACTGAGCCTTTCATGTCCGGCCGTTAAATCCACCAGCTGGTCTATTCTGGGCAAAGGAAAGCTATCTTTAGGGCAAGCTCGGTTGACGGTCTTGTAGTCGACGCAAACTCTCCACTTTCCATTCTTCTTGGGTACTACGACCGTGTTTGAAATCCACCAAGGGTAGTGCACTTCCTGAATAGCCCGTGCTTCAAGCAAGTTCCTTACCTCCTCCGCAACTACCTCGGCGTGATGAAGAGCTGATCGCCTTGTTCTCTGAATGACTGGCCACGCATCAGGGAAAACGTTGAGTTGGTGGCAAATAAAACTTGGGTCGATGCCAGACATGTCGTAGGGCGACCATGCGAAGACTTCGATATTTGCCATCAAGAACTCTACCATCTCGGTCCTTTTTTGAGTGGTCAGGCTTGATCCGAACAAAAAGAACTTGTTTGGATTTTCCGTGTCGAGCCGTACTTCTACCAATTCTTCAACAGCTTTGTCCTCGGCCCTGGTGCCCACGTCATCAAGGACACTCTGGTCTTCTGGGCCTTTAATCATTTGCACGAAGCCTTTGGCAGCTCGACTCCCGTTCACTGCCACGAAGCATTGTTTCGACATGACTTGATCGCTCCAAATTTCCTCAATTTCCCCCATAGCCGAGGGGAATCTCATAACCTAGCGGTAGGTCGACGCTACAGCCTGCATAGCGTGAAGCCAGCCCCCACCGAGGATCAGATTGTATGTAGACGGCACCTACAATATCCAGAACTCCACCTGCTTGACCACGGATCTGGTCTTGACCGGTAAAATTATTTTCCCTAGAGGCCACTCTGGTTGCGAGTTGAAACCTACTAGTGGCGAAGTAGCCGGAGCCAAGTATGTATCTCGGAGTTTGAGTTGTTTGAACGTGTCGTAGTACATAATTTCAACCAAGCTTCCCTGGTCAATCAAGATGCGCTTGACATCGAACTCTTTGACGCGGAGGGTGACCACTAGGGCGCTGTTGTGTGGCGTTTGAATGCGCTCTAGGTCCCTTGTGGAGAAACTAATCACATCTTTTTCCTCGGTCTTCCCCTTTTTGATCGCGGGCTGGACTGACAAAACTTCCCTGATGTGTTCTGCTTTTTTGATCATTCCGCGGAGCTCGCATACACGCGCCGGCTCCACTATACCGTGGATTACATTAACCACTCCTTGAGGGGGCGCCTCCAAGTCAGCCGGTCCATGCGGATCAGCCGGGGCGGGATGCGCGGCCTTAACGCCCCCATCGATGTAAAGATCTAAGTGTCCGGCTGTGACTAACTCCTTAAAGTGTTGCTTCAGAGGAAACAGTCCTCCGTTCGGTGGCCTTGCTCCCGGTGATATGTGTAGCGGTACCGCAGATTGAAGCCCTTTTGCGCGTCGCCTAACTTAGCAGGAAACCGGACGTAATCCTCGTCACGGATTTCACTAAGTATGCGATAAATTGGAATCTTAAAGACCGTGGTGATGCCCGTCCGAGCTTTCAACCTTCTGTTGGCATCAGCTACGTCATCGCGGGGGTATTCATCTCGGTCATTCTGACGTCCCCTTCCCCGGTTTCGACGATTCGACCCTCGGTCAGATTCCTCGGCGCGGTCATTTGGACGGTTAGCCTCCTGTCCGACCGCGTGCACCTTGCCAGCTGACCTCTTGTCTGTTGCCACTGGAGTTGTCTTTGCGGTGGACGCCGCCGCATCATCCTCTACTCGGGTGTGCTCATTGATGCGCTGCATTACTTGGCCCATGGATGTCGGCTGGTTCATAGTAAGCGAGTCCTGCAGCCTATGTTCGACGGGGAGACCATGCTTATATTGGGTGATTGCCAGGTTGATCGGGCAATCTAAAATCTCATTGAAGGTTTCCTAGTATCTGGAGTTGTATGCCTTGAGTGTATCGCTCGACTCCATTTTGACACTGAGAAGGTGGTCCACTTCCTTCAGCATTTTAGTGTTGGTCTTGAAACGAGTTACAAAGGCTTCTGCCAACTGCTGCCACCTCTCGATACTTCCCTCCGGCAGCCTCTCAAACCATTTGAAGCCCAGCTTGCCCAAACTTGACGGGGAGATAAGACACATAAGAGTGTCATGGTGCCTATGTCCAGCCATGACCTGCTGGAAGTGGCTTACATGCATGTATGGATCGGTCTTTCCGTCGTAAAGCGTAAACTTGGGCTGGTGAAAGCCCGCGGGGAGCGGTGTGGTTTCTATCTCAAGGGAAAACGGGGTGGCGTTCAGCCTCGCCAAATCTGTGTCTAGAGGGAGAGGCACGGCTGGGCGGGGTGGTGGCATTATGACCTCTTCACTGGCGCGGCCCCCGTAAGATAGCCGCTGGAGCGCCGACACCCTTTGAGCCTCCCGCCGGCAAGCCTGCTCCTTCAAGACTACCCGTAAGTCCTCTGAGCGAGCGGAATAGGAATACCTCGACGTCGTCGCCGGACGTGAGGGTTGATAGGTACTATCTTGCGCGCTAGACTTCTCTACAGGCGCGTCGGATTCTCCAACCCTGTAGCTTCTGGTGATAGAAAGGGAGGGAGTGTGCCGTTGGCTCTGACTGCCTGAACAGCGGGGTTGGGTGCGCTCACTGTGGTCTCCCACTCCAGCAACGCCCTTCCCTTTGACATGCCGTTTGAGATCTTCCATCTCCGCCGCCATTCTCCGGATGACGGCATCTTGGTCCCTTAACTTTTGCTCCAGACGCCTAGCATGCGATTCTCTTCGCCGCCGTTGCCCGTCTGGGCTCCGAGAGTTACCAAAACTTCTACCGCGCTTATCCCGCGCGTCTCTTGAATGTCCTCCTGGGAAAGTCTCCAGGCCCGCCATGTTTGGACCGGCGGGGAGTCCGTCTCTCCATCTGGCTGACTCTGGGGTAACACCGTCGATGGCGGACAAAGGTATCTCATCGTTGTTTGCCATGGAAGGCGATCAGATGAGCTTGGAAAATAAGGTTTTGTCTATCAAACTTCCCACAGATGGCGCCAATTGTACGGGGAACAAATATTCAGCGATGCCCGTACTTCTTTCTACCAAGCTCCTTGTCTGTCCAATCGACTTGCGAACACAACGGCGGTGAGCTACCCGGCGGTGTGTGGCCGGAAAACCCCTCCAACGGTCAAGTTAGAACACACTCAGATAGAAAGAGAGAGAGAGAGAGAGAGGAGAGTTGAGCATTTAGGTTGTTCTCACCAAATGATGTTCCATCCCCAGCATGGGGGGCGCAGTCATGCTTATATACTTTCTGCGCTCAAATCTACTCCCATTGGTCTCGTGACACGTGGAGCTGCTTTTCTGTCTGCCAGCACATATCTAGCGAACACCACCTAACCAAACTGCCGGACTACAATAGCGGGAGCTCGGCGGCCGGTGGCATCACCTCGGCTTCCCACGACCATGCTACGTAGCGTGCCTAAGTGCTCCGCTCGCCGAGCTCCTTAACAGCCGAGCTCAGAAGCATTCCGGCAGAGCCAAGTTCAAGACAGGTCGGCTGGTGAGCAGAAGACATTTCTCGCCGAGCTACGCATGCGTCCCATGAAACCCGAGTTGGCAGGCGGTCATCTCGACCTGGACCTCAGGCCTCAGCCTCGACCGAGCAAGATCGACTCCAAGGGCCTCAGCCTCAACCGGGCAAAATCCACTCTGGACTAGCCCAAATTAGCTCGGCCCAACATGCTCGATCCTATCCGTCCAGCTTCTTCCACAACCCAAAGCCAGACTTATAAATCTCCCTCTCAACTCAAATCTCAATCCCCCATCATTTCACACTCTCATCGCATTAATAAGTAAAGTCAACTGATATGCCCATAACAATATCAATCAGAAGAAAATAACACAACTACAATCAACTTTACAATCAATCAAATCCCAAAAAACAAAAGCCAATTAAAACCTACCACCTGTATACATACAACTACCATTTCCAACAAAATTTTATCTTAATACTAGTCCAATCTGGATATGCTTGTGTGAATCTTATGTGTAGCAAACGTAGACACAAATGCACTACATTTGATACATGTTCACATGAAGTAACTATACAAGCAAAATTTTTGTACATTATTCCCATACAATTTTGTATGTTTAGTCGAGTAGCTGCTTCTATTACATAAAAATTATGTTTTATACTGTTTAGACTTAGTAATATGTGTCAATGTCACAAAAGACATTCGTATGTCTATTGGTGTGGGCCTTATGTAAAACTCACATCAACAGAATGAAAAATGTATTTGTGACATTACCGCATGCTGTACTGATTATCGGCTCTGATCCTCCTCTAGCCGTAACACTTCCTTTGGCTCGTTGATTTGCTACCCTGCCGGGATGAAAAGCTTGGAAATGAGGTAAAAGTGGGCGGTGTGGCGAAACCTTCGGGCTGCTGCTGCTATGTTTCCATCTGTGTCATATGAGACGGCGACACTCTCCATATCTTCACCGACTTATCCAAACTCCCACTATACAAAATCCAATGCCGCTCACTCCGCCTCCCTCCACCTCCTCTTCCCTGCTCTTCCTCCACCGCCAAGCACTTCACTGGCCCATCGTGCCCTGTCAACACCGCCAGGCAACCGTGCTCCCCCTCCGCCTCCCTAACCCACACGCAAATCCTCGTATCCGCCGACCCACTAAAAACCAAATTCCCAGCAGTGGCCAAGCACAGAACCGCAAGCTTGTGACCCCTCAACATACCGCCATTGGAGAGAAGCATATCTCGTTCCCAAAATTTCACAAGCCCATCCGAAGATCCGCAGTAAACCATCATTGCAGACGGGTCGATTGCCAGTGCCGTGACTGCGCATTCTTGCTTCAACATAGTATGTGAAAAGATATGTTTCGTACCTTTGCCTTGTAACTCTCTCCTCCATACTTTCACAGTCCCATCGGCCGAGCCTGTAAAGACTAACCCATTAAACCCAGAAATAACTGAATTAACCGCGTCGTCATGAGCGTTAATTGATTCCAAGCACTTGGAATTTGAAATGCTCCAAACCTTCACTGTTTTATCCCAAGAACCAGAGTACAGGAGGGTATGATCTTCGCTCAATGCCAAACAAGAAATGGCGTCTAAGTGTTTGATCCAGACCGCATTACGATTCTTCCTCACTTCGACGTAATTGCTGGGCTTGATCGAGCTCTTAATGTAGTCCTTCAAGGTGGGTAATGTCCCGATTTTCTTGTGAACGCTGGGGTTCTTCGCAGAGACCTTCCATAACCGAATTTTCCCATCTTGATGACCCGTGAAAATTATCTCCCCAGCAATAACAATGGCCTTAACCAACCCACTGTTCGCTTTGAACCCAGAAAATTCTTTCTGGTTCTTCCATACCCGAATGTTCTGGCTATCCGATCCGGTATATAACAAATCTCCATAAGTTGCTAACGAATATATATGGCCTTCTTCGCGGACAAGGGAGCCTATTAGGTTGGTGTTAGAATAATTGCCGTCGACGTTGTTTGCCTGAGAGATGTGAGAGGTCCATGGAGAGTTTGATATTGGAGATGTTTGATTCCATGAAGGTGCTGAAAATGGAGAGAATTGTTCCCATGAAGATGGGCATTGAAAATTATTGTTGTCCATGGTGTTCGATAGTCTCGAACTCGCGTCCGATGCATTGCTGAGGCGGAAGGAGAATTCTTCGGCATCATTTGGTTCGGATTGCATTAGCTTGCCGAATTTTTGTCGATGTGAACTGTTGGTTTCTATCACCATTTTGCCTCTTCTTGAGTTTCGCATTTTGATATTCTCTCATGTATATATATGTTGCTGGTGAAAAAACAGAATACAATTACAATAAAGAAAAAGGAAAAGTAGATCCTAAGAAAGCCGAAAGTGAATTGAAAAAAGAAAGAAAGAAAGAGAGAGAGGGTGATTAAAGAATCAAAAGGTTGAAGAAGAAGTATATATAGTTATATATATATATAAATAGGTGGGGTAGAAAAATGGGTGGGATGATAATTTGTGAGATGTAATGTTAAAGAAAGGGACATGAGATTTTGTCAAACAGGTTGTGGTTGAAATTTTCAAAAGGGTAGTTTGTTTTTTTTTCTAAAGGATGGCTTTGTTTTGATACATGTACACCGGCCAGCCAAAGAGTATTTGTCTAACAAGTTAAATTTTCAAAAGGGAAGTTTGTTTTTTTTCTTCTAAAGGATGGCTTTGTTTTGAAGCATGTACACCGGCCAGCCAAAGAGTATTTGTCTAACAAGTTTTTACTCCATGTTCTGTTTTAATTATTAGATTATTGTAATAATTTTACTCTAAAAAATTTATAACACTCGAACAAATTTAAATTTAAATAGAACAAACGAACAAGAAAAAATATGTTCATCCTACACCCAGGCCCGGTCTTGAAATTTTCGGGGCCCAAAGCCAATAATCAACTACTAAATTTCTGGGGCCCTTCACATTTTTTTTTATTGAATGAAAAAAAAAAAATTAAGGTAAAGGACAAAAGATTACTATGTTGAGATCAAAATATTTTTTTAAATCAAAATTCAAAACAAAAGCACCACCACTTAACAAAATACAAAACTTTTAAATTATGTGATGTGAACTATTATACTTAAATAAATTTTTCTTAATGATGTAAATACCAATATTATAATAGCAATTAATTGTGCAAAAGACAAGATAAATATTTAATTAATTGAATAGGGAAAAAAAAATTATTTACCTATGCTTGCTGTGCTGAGATCAAAATATTTTTTTAAATCAAAATTCAAAACAAGAGCACCACCACTTAACAAAATACAAAATTTTTAAATTATGTGATGTAAACTGTTAAACTTAAATAAATTTTTCTTGATGATGTAAACACCAATATTATAATAGTAATTAATTGCGCAAAAGACAAGATAAATATTTAATTAATTGAATAAAAAAAAAAAAAATTTACCTTTGCTGCTGGTCGTTGCTTAGCTGCACAGATTCTTCTGCTTGTTGGTGTGGTGTGTGCTATCAAAGGGAAGGTTGGGTTAAGAGGTGATAGGGTTAGGAATTAGAAAAAAAAAAATGGGCTTTTAGATTGGTAGGATGGGCCTTAAACTATTGACCTTTTAATGGGTCAAAAAAATTAAGTTGGTTTGGGTCTTATTTATTTATTTTTTTGACTCAAAACACACTTAACATATTATACTAATTTATAATAGGAGGGGGCCGCATATTGGGCCTATTTTGTGGGTCAAAAAATTAAGTTGGTTTGGGCCTTTTTTTTATTTTTTTTTGGACTCAAAACACACCTAACATATTATACTAACTTATAATAGGAGGGGGCCCCATTTTGGACCTATTTTGAGGGGCCCTAAGCCATGGCCTTGTGGGCCTATGGCCAGGGCCGGGCCTGCCTACACCAATCAGATCATGTAAATAAAATATCAAAAATGCTTTAGAGCTCTAATATAGGAGCTCTAATAGCTCTAATGGGAAGGTGGGACCCACTCTGATGTGATGTTTGTGCCTTGCTTTGTTTTTTTTTTTTTTTTTTTTTTTACTTTGACACATCACTAGAGCTATTAGAGCTCTAGATTTAGAGCTCTCTAGCATTTCCCATAAAATATTAGTGCATCAACTTATAATTAACTTATACTTATTTAATATAAATTTTAAATGATTCCTAATAAAATTCTCACAATTATATTCACGAGTTTCAAATGTTGGTATCTAGTATTATTCTTTTTAAATAAATTCACTTACACACCATAAGATAAGAGTCTTAATTTAGACTCAATTCTTCATCCAACAGTCAAATTTCTGAATTGCCATTCGTTTCAAACCATCAAGATTATAAATTCAAAACTTTATCCAAAAATTTACTTAAAAATGATTATGCTGTTTTATCGGGGTAGGACTAGGTCGGACTGATCCAGAGACTCCACGGATTGTTTTCGCTCCGTCCTTCTAGACACTCCTGCAACAAGTCCAATGGGAAGGTTTTGAGATGGGGTGATTCCCTCCCATGGACCCTCCGATGGTTGAGTTAGGCGAGGTCGGAATGATATTAGAAAACAGTCTAGAAAGGAAGAGAGAGAGAGAGAGATTTCTTCTTACCAACGTGAATTATTAGAAGCTTCTTTATATTCCTCATTCGTCATTTCCTTATCCATTCACACTGTCCCATTGGCCGAAAGCCTGCCATTTGCTTGCCGTTAGCCATGGTGGTTTTCTATTGCCTTAGGGCTAGAGGTCTTGTTACATTTAATGTTTTGACAGACTCATTTAATGTTTGGCGCGTGGGCTGAATAACTTCCCAAAATCTTTGTCTGTCACGTAATCAGCTCCCTTTCTAGCTGGTGCCTCGGCCTAACCGTTGTGAGTTCTTTACTGGGCTTTGTGTTGGGCCTGCCTTGCTGGATTTCAAGTGAGTGACTGTTTGGGTAACTTAAGACAATCCCACTGGGCCGTGCCCATCAAAAAAATATTAATGTAGGGTCTCGATATAATTTATATGAACTCTAGAATAAACTATTTAAATGTCAACCATTCATATATATTCTTGGTTATTTATCTGATAGAAGTTCTGAGTAATTAGAAAGATGGCTATGTCTCGAGGTACTTGTTTCTCCTCCGCCGCAGCCGACAAAAAGAAGTAGCGACATGCTCACTGGGTGGGTGTCGTCTTCCACCTATTCAAACCACCGGAGAAATCAAGAGAGGAATACTTTCCATTAATATTTACATTAAACACAAAATCATTTTTCAAGCGGAAAATATTTAGAAAAATTTATCCCTAAAGATTTACATCAAAGGATGAAAATTGAATACTGTTTATTAATCCCTAGCATTGTTGATTAATTTTTCCTTCCAAAGTTTGTCTCCTTGTATTGTTATAAAAAGAATGACTTGTCCCATTTTCTCATTTAACTTGACTATTTAGCAGATGGTAGTATAAGAATATTACTTACATGATCTCATCATATTTTGTTTATCATACGATGTATCATTATTCTTTTTCTTTTTTTTGGATTTATTATATATCATTACTATATTATTAACAAACACTACATTTTATTTATCATGTATATACCACCACTATATTAATAACATAAATTGTGAGATCTATTAGATTAATATAAAAGTGACATACCACATAATAAATAAAATATGATATAATAAATATGATTATTATAATATTATTAGTAATACAATTGTAATGTAATTGTAGTACAAAAATATTTAAAATAAAATAATCATATATATATTATTAAAAGTAGATGTTTATGTGACACTTTATAAGGGTTTACTTTTTTCTAAGAAAGTCACGTCAACATTTATTTTTTTAATTACATATAGAGTTCTACATAAATTTAAACATAATTCAAATTATACTAACTTTACCTAATTTATATGGACTCTATTTGTCAATATTTTTTTTCCATATATTTTTCATGGTAAATTAAGATAATTCACAAACTCAATACCAATTTTATGTTTCACGTTTGTCTTCTTAATTCTTTCAAGGGTATTATGTTTTTTTTAATGCTAAATTACCCTTTTTTTTCTTCTTATTTTCCCGTGCATTATTCTATACTCAATACCAATTCTATATTATGAATTTGTCTTTTAAATTTTATAGTGATTCTATATATGAAATTATACTTCATTTCTTACATTATTTTATATAATCACAATTCATACAAGGAAATAATTGATACTATCGAGAAACCTTTAAAATTTGGATTTACTGTTTGAGTTTTTTTTTTAATTGTTGAACAATAAGTTATTTTATATTTTGACATCATATTATAGATGATTAATCACTTTACACACTGAGATGTATCTATTGTTTAGATGTTTTCATTATATTTTCTTTTTGAATTTAAATGTTGTTATGTGATTGTTAAATTTCTTTATAATCTTATAATTTAATATATATATATATCATATAAAATCATTATATGATAATCTAACTACAACATATTTACATTTAAATTTTTTAATAAATTTTATACAATTTCTATTTCTATATATTTTTATTTTCCAAATGAATATAAGGAAAATTAAATAGTTAGAATTACTTTTAATTTTATGTTACTAATTTTTCTTCTAATTTAACTATTATTTTTAATATCAAAATGAGTATTTATTTTACTATTTTATAATTTAATATATATCATATAAAATTATTATATAATAATTATATTTTTATAATACGATAGAACTAAAATTGTCAAATACACAAATAATTTAACCAAAATGAATATTAATATGTATTCAAAGTAACAATTTTATAAAAAGATAGCGTCAATATTATCAAAATAAATATTTAAAATCATACTTTATTTTTGAATTAGAATTATGTATTTATAACATATATTACAACATTAAATATTTAAAAAAAAAAAAAATAACACGTGCATTGTAGGGAATCTAACAGCTAGTTAGAAAAACTATTGCTAAAGGTTTTTTTTCAACTGATTGGCTTTGGGGACCACCATTAACAATTTACAAACAATTGATAAAAAAATAGTAAAAACTAGGGATAATTTCTGGAGCTGACTTAAAGTTTTCAGGCCACCGCCCCTGCTAGTCCCCTTATGTACGCCTTTGCTAATTACCTCACAAGACAGGGTTAGATTTGACGTTTACAAGGCCCATTTTGAGAAGGGAAGAAGGAAATATGCGGACAATTTACGTTTACTTTGGTGGGCGAGATTTGGTGAGAAAAAAAATAAAAGATAAAAATAAATATTATTTTATTTATTTGAATGGTTAAATAAGTGATAAATGATGAGGAATGGTGAGGAAAAAAAATTCTCACCAAAATTGTGTTTTGTTTTTTTTCCAAAAATGATGAGATTTTATAAGAAAATAAATGAGTTTAATGAAACTTTTTTAAAATATTAGAAGTTTCCTATGGTTAAAGAAGTTAAAAAAATAACTTATTAAATGGATTGTTGCAATGATGACAAAGTTGGAAAAGAAAATTTAGTTGGCTCTCTAGCCATTCTCACTACTAGAATAAAGGGCATTTCACATGGAATAATTTGCGACGGTTTAAGTACCGTCGCAAAAGCTTGCTTTTTGCGACGGTTTAAGTGCCGTCACGGAGTTTATAGTTTTTGCGACGGAAAAAGTTAGCCCGTGGCAAAAAGTAAGGTTATATGCGACGGTAAGTTAAACGTGGCAAAATTTTTCTGGTTTTAAATTTTTTTTTCCTTTTTTGCGACTCTTTTGGCAATCCGTCGCAAAATTTTATTTTTTTCTCTTTCATTTGCGACGGGCCTTAATATCGTCGCAAATAGTAATTTCTAAATTCGCGCCAAAACCCCCTCCCACTCTCCCTCTTTCCCGATATTCCCAAATTCTCTGTTATCTCTTGAGATCAAAAAAAGAAAAAGCCTTAATCTCATTGCTCTCTCCCTCCCTCTCACCCAGTCGTCACTCTGTCTCTCTTGCAGCGGTAACAACAACATCTACGTAACCCTCTTCTTTCCTCTTGCTCTTGCTCCCGCAGACCTTCCCTCTCACCCAGTCGTCACTCTGTCCCTCGCTCTTGCTCGCGCAGCGGCAACAGCAGCGTCTGTAGCAGTGGCAACAACAATATCTGTAGCACTGTCTCTCTTGCAGTGGCAACAACATCGTCACTCTAGTTCTCCCTCCGGCATCCATGTATAGCCTTCCTTTGCTTTCCTCTGCTCTTCTCTGGTCTTCTACCGTCTGTTTCTCCCTGCTTATCAGTTCATTGAAACTCTTTTGATTAAGAATAAAATAGTTCATCACAATAACAATCAAGAATTTCATCATTGATTTTGTGTTGGTGTGTGTTTGATTTGTGCAAAAATTGGACGTGTGTATATATATTATATGTGTGATTCTTGATCAAACTCACAACTCAAACACGTGGTTAACCCCAGTTTGTGTAGAATAGTGGGGTAGTTTCATTCGGGTGCATGCCAATTCTCTGGAACAAAAAGACTGAGTTGCGTTAATTCAATGACGAGTTCACAAATTAATTCAAAAACTGTGACCGTTGCTTCTAATTTGATAAACTAAACTAAAACTAAAATTAAATTAAACAAAATTAAAGTGTTATTCAAGGGTTGAAAGGAATCTAGGGCTTTAAACCTTCCCTAATTTTGTATAACCTATATCAGCTTTGAGAATCAATTAATTAATAGAGTGCCGCTATGTAGCTCGAAATGTGATGGCTCAAAATGGCTCGAATTTGGTTTTGTACTCAACTTGTTGCTACTGTGCAATACACCCACACTTTTCATTTCAAAAACAAATTATCACATTGAAAACTAGAGCTACCCTCCAAAAAAAATTATCACATTGAGCATTATTTTGAGCCTTTGTTTCTGATCTGTCCATGGCAACTGATGGTGAAAACTGTGGCCACTGTGTAAGATTAGCACATTGATGGTG
Source organism: Camellia granthamiana (assembly GCA_036172215.1). NCBI lineage: Eukaryota > Viridiplantae > Streptophyta > Magnoliopsida > Ericales > Theaceae > Camellia > Camellia granthamiana. The sequence continues at coordinate 25,637,691 of CM069903.1, read as the reverse complement.
AAAAATTTGCACATGACCATTATTAGCACACTGATGGTGAAAACTGTGATGGTGAAAAATTAGCACATGACCATTATTAGCACATGGATGGTGAAAAATTAGCACAGTGATGGTGAAAAATTAGCATATAATCATTATTTCTGATTTGTCCATGACCACTGCGTAAGATGATGGTGATTACTTGAGCCTTTGTTTCATATTCATTCTCTACTATTATTTATAAAAAAAAAAAAAAGCACCAGTTTTGTTTGAAGCACCAGTTTTGTCTGCTATGGTGAACTGATTCCAATTTTTTTTTTTTTTTTTTTTTTTTAATGAAAACAACTTTTTCATGAAACATCAAATAGTTAAGTATTCAATTTTTCAAATACTTTTTTTGCACAAAAATTAAAATCAGTAGAGAGAGAGGTGAGAGTGATGAGAGTATTTCAATCATTTTTTTGTTTCGAATATAGTAGAAGAGAGGAGGAGAGGAAAGCCAAAGAAAAAACAAAACAAAAGAGATAGAGAGGAGAGAGAAAACTGTAGTTTCGAGCCATTCGAGCCCAATAGTTTCGAGCTACGGAGCATTTTCGTAATTAATAGAACCATGACCCAAGCCCAATGGTGTCATCAAGAGAACTATTGTAATGTTAACAATTTGATAAAGCAATTTACACGGTACTTTTCAGTCTTTGATCTCTTGTGCACACAATTACATGTACATAACTTAACAACCACAACAATCTTATCTCAACAGAAAATATAATCTGATGCTTATCTAAATAATAATTGTATATTTAAAATTACAGAAATTAAATATATTGAAAAATTAATCCCAATTCAATAAATATTGCCTCAAATTCATATAATTGCCATATTAATAATCAATTCCAAGATGGAATACAAAAATCAATGTTACTTAGCTACGGTTCATTTATATTTATTAATTCATAAAATAAATGATTAGCTGCGAATGGTTGAAGAAGAATCCACAATCTTCATTGAAATCTCCATCTTTGAAGCTCTTGAAATCTCTTCTCCTTACTCCGTATATGTATATGTATATATATTGTGAAATTGAGATTTTATGGCAATGGTTTAGCTTATCTCTATTTTTTCTTTTCATTTTTAACATGAAACACTCAAACTCACACCACAACACTGACAATAGACAACACCAATTATCAATTACGTGGCATATATATAATATGGCATATATATAGTGCTGTGAACTGTCATATATCAATTACATGGCATATATATAAAATATGGCATATATATTACATGGCATATATATAAAATATGGCATATATATAGTGCTACGACCACTTTAACATGTGGGTAAGTTTGCTTCATTTCACCAGATCAAGGTGTAGAAATTATTTGGGACTGTATCTTTTTTGTTAGACTGGCTATGCATTCATTCACAGGTATTCAATATGCTAGAACAAGCCTGGCTTGCATGAAGTCATTCTTGGAACTACTGGAAGAAAGCAAGGCACCTCTGCAAAAGGGGCAATATAGCCTTCTACTGAATCATCTTTATGCAAGTAAGCCAACAAGCATGCTACCAAGAATTTATTTGCTAAAGGCATAACACAATTTGTATAGTCATCATCACCGTTATCATCTTATCATCTTTTTATTCTTTGATGAAAATAATTTTTGATAATAATATCTCAAGAAGCGATTGTTGGACTTATTTTTGTCACTAAATCATGAATTTGCAGCTGAGTGCCCAATGAATGAGATTTCTTATAGAGAAATGAAGGTAATCTTTAACATCCTGGAAACAGTTATGCATATATTTTTTCAAGTTTAACAGTACTACCGTAGTTTACATGCTTGTGGGTGTTGTATGATGTCATGATAGAATCAAATATGTTGGTGGTGTTATTAGTAATCAGAGCTGCGTAAGCTTTATACATATGCAACTGAGGATCAGACAACTGTTTTTTTCTATGGGCTTCAAAGTTGTTGCACTTAGTCCCTCACAGGCAAGGTGATCCTAATCGCTTTGTAGGGTTTGCTGAAATGGCCCATTTAATTTTTTTTTTTTAAAAAAAAAAAAACAATTAAAGTTAGTTTTCGGCAATTTTCATGACCTCGAGTCCATTACCTAGTGAACATGGCTTAAAAATGGCACTTTGTTGAAACTGAGGTAGTTTTTGTTCTTGAAGTATTTGAAATGAAAACCGAAAGTGAAATTGAGGATTTGAAATAATTACAACCAGGCCCATGAGGTTTGAGGTTATCTTAACTTTTTTGGAGGATAATGTTAGACAATATTGGTAGTAGTGGAACCAAATTGTGTAGTGTTAATGAATTAGTTGGCTGATAATGCTTTATTATGCCATCACATTGCTGAATCAAGTGCTCTTTAGTGTTACCTCTCTCAATTGTATGTTTTTGTCACAGGGAGCTTCAAATTTTAACTTTAGACTGATATTTGGATCTCTGGACCTTTTTGTTGTGCAAGAATTCTGTTGATGTGGTCGAGGTTCTTGCTCAAATTACGTTTGATAAATTAAGCAAAATTGTATTGTTGATCAATTGTGTCTGGAACTTTAAAAAAGAAAAAAAAAATTGGTAAATCAAATTGTCAAAAACATTTTGTTTTTATTGTCATGTAATTGTTAATTCTATTGCAGGAAAGAGCCAAAGAATACTGTTCAACTTCAAAGATTTTTAAAGGAAGTCCGCCTTCTAACACTTGGCTTGTGAAACCCTTGAACTTTGAGGCCTTCTCATGAGGTGAGTTGTAGTGTGTAGAAGTTAACTGAATTTCTGTCATTAGTCGCCACAGCCAAAGGTTTTACTGGATTGTAGTGCATCCCATGTTCCATGGTCCCGGGAAATTCAATGGATTGTGGTCTACGTGATATTTACTTTAGAGTTGTAATGTATATAGTTTTTTTTTTTTTTTGCCTTCTTTTGACTTGATTAATTGGTAGCAAAACTTGTATTGAGCCCCATTGAGCTATGTTAATGCCTTCACCATATATGATTCATTTGGATGATTACCTAATTCTTCAACCTTATGCGTAGATGGAAGAGTTAAATTCTAAACAGACTGGGCTTTTTTTGACTTTGAACGATGAACGTAGGTTTGAGCCATTAGTATCAAAGTTGAAGGTACACAAGTTCATATCCTTGACGCAAATCATTTGTTTGAATTGAGAACTGCCCCTCCCTCCCCCGGTATCATTCAAGTGGTCCTGAAATTTAGAAGCAAACCCAACGAATAGAGCAAGCATCATTAGGTAGTTCTCAATATTCCCCTAGTTTGATGAACGTTAGTGTCGTGAGTTTGTTGTTGTACAATATTTTTTTAGGAACATATTGATATATCTTGGTCCATTAGTACCACTACAAGACTTTGATGATCTGACTTGTTCATCTTTAGGCTCTTGTATGGAAATTGTTCATAAAATGAATAAGATCATTTTAATAGAAACCTTTGGTGAGACTAGGGGTCTAAATAGTACTGTCTAATCCACTAGAGAATTTTTAAAATGAAAAAAAAAAGTCTTACAAAAAGTGGATGAAATGAAATAATGATAATAAAAAAAAAATTCAAAAAAATATAGTATTTCGGTGTACGAAATATAGTATAGTGGTCTCAAACGGGTTCGAATGTCAACGAAGCTTGACACGCACAACATACTAGGCACACATGACTTGTAGAAAAAGACGGGACTTGAAACCAATTCCCGGTTTTCAATCTAGATCCTAATTTTCGTTTATGAAAACTTATTACTTAATTTGTTTATTTCGAAACAATTGACACACTAAAATGCTTAAACGGGTTCAGATGTCAACGAAACTTGACACGCACAACATACGAGGTACACATGACTTGTAGGAGAAGACGGAACTCGAAACCGATTCTCGATTTTGTATCTAGAACCTAATTTCCGTTTATGAAAACTTGTTACTTAATAACTCTTTTTCAAACCGGTTGACACACAAAAATGCTCAAACGGGTTCGGATGTCAACGAAACTTGACACGCACAACATACTAGGCACACATGACTTGTAGGAGAAGACGAGACTCGAAACTGATTCCCGATTTTGAATCTAGAGCCTAATTTCCGTTTATGAAAACTTGTTACTTAATAACTCGTTTCAAACCAGTTGACACACTAAAATGCTCAAACGGGTTCGAATGTCAACGAAACTTGACACGCACAACATACTAGGCACACATGACTTGTAGGATAAGACGGAACTCGAAACCAATTCCAGGTTTTCAATTTAGAGCCTAATTTCCGTTTATGAAAACTTGTTACTTAATAACTCTTTTTCAAACCGGTTTACACACTAAAATGCTCAAACAGATTTGGATGTCAACGAAACTTGACACGCACAACATACTTGGCACACATGACTTGTAGGAGAAGACGGAACTCGATGAAAACTTCTTCTTTACAAACTCTTTTTGTGTTTATTCGATTATTGTTAGATTATAGCTCAATGTGTACAATCATTGCCTGTTTTTAATAGTATTATCATCATTGTAGGATGTAATTAAAGTTTCTTTGGAGAGTTCTGTAATACTAAGAGTACAATTGGCGGAGGGACTTCTTGTTAGTGTTGATCCGTTGTGTGAAATTGATGGAGTTCCAATTGGCCTTGAATATTGCAAAGTTTTTGTTTTAAAAGCGAACAAGCCGAACGCTGTTTTGGAAACAGCATCCCGATGTCTAAGAACAGTTGGAGAAGCTGTGGGAAGATACATTGTGTGGCACTCGATTCATGTATATGTTACAATCTTATTTATTTATTTATTGAAATAAATATCAAATGTTTTACATTTTCTGTAAACTTGAAATTAATTATATTGTAAATGATTTTTTTTTTGGTTTTTTTTGTGTGCAGGTGCAACCCTTTTAAGTACGTGATGATATCTTTGCATATCGATATTAGAGTATACAATTTTATTTATTTATTTATTTTTTGAAAAAAATATCAAATTTTTTACATTTTTTGTAAGCTTGAAAATAATTATGTTGTAAATGATGATTTTTTTTCTTTTTTGTTTCTTTTTGCAGATGCGAACCTTTTGAGTACGTGATATCTTCGCATATCGATATGGGAGCTTACTATTGATATCAAAACAAGCTACACCATATCTGTTTTTATTTTTTTATTTTTTTATTTCTATTGTCAATACTAAAAATTTGAGTTCTTGAATATCAAAAATTATTAGTATTGTTAGAGGTTATTTTATATATTTTTGTAAAGAATATTTGGTTGACAATTGTTACAAGGTACATATATTATTCTTGGCATATGATTTTTTGAATGTGAATTTGGATTTGGATGTGGATGTGGATGTAGATATGGATGTGAATGTGGATGTATTTTAGAAAATATTAATAATTTGCATAGGGCATATTTAATAAAATATGATTTTATAAAAAATAATTTTATTGCAACAATAATAAACCGTCGCTAATATAATTCTCATTTCCTTATATTTTATTAGCGACGGGTTACCCCGTCGCATATACATATTAGTTCCAATCTTTTGCGACGGTTTAAACTGTTGCCAATACGGTATTAACTTAATACTACTTTTTTGGTGACGTTTTAGACCGTCGCTAATAATACTTTTTGCGACGGCAAATACTGTCGCTAAAAAAGGTTTTTTGCGACGGCAATCAACATCGTCACTAAAAATGCCGTTTTTTTTTCCATTTTTTAATCGATTAGGTTTGATGAGATTGTTAGTGAGAGAATGGTTAGTGAAGAGATTATTAATGTGAGGATTGTTACTGAGGGAATTAAGTAAAAGTGTGTTTGTTTTAATGATAATGAGAGAAATGATTAGTGATGAAATTGTTAAGTTGTTTTTATATAAAATAAAAACAAATTATTTCTATATTAAAAAAAAATCTAAAACAAATATAATTTTTTTTGAAAAATAACAAGTTGCACTTGGGTTTAAAAAAAAAAAGTGAATCTTAATTCCCTCACAATTTTTTTAATCCTAGCCCATATGAGAGCAACTTAATCATGTTAGGGTGTGAGAGTAATACTCCACTTGGAGTAGCAATCCCCCTCCACAAGGAAGCCACCAAACAAAATTTTTGACTTTTTGGTTATTTTAGCCTGAGACTAAAAAGTCTCATTTGAGATATGTTTTTTGATTTTTTAAAACTTTTGTGAAAGAAAAAATAAAATGATTATGGTTTAAACGTGATATTTTGTTTTGTTGAGCTAAAAAGCCTATTTATATTTTTGTGAAAAAATCAAAAAATCTAACATGCCAAACAAAGGCTTAGTGGGACTCACATCCTTACTACTCCAATCCTACCCTCAAATCTGCAAAACAAACTATAAATGCATTTTTCCCTCACCCATGGTTGCCGCTGGAGTAACCTAAGCTGCTGCCGGCGCCTCCCGGGGCACACCACCTCCTCTCATTCATCCGCTGCCCCCACTTCTTCTACTTCCTCCTCTCCCTCTCCTTCTTCATCTTAGATCTAGGGCTTCAGGATGAAAGATAAGGCTCATGAATGGCATAAAAGTTCCAGTGCTTATGAATGGCTAGTATCATTAAATGAGTGGTATTTTTTACGAAATGGCTAACCAATTCAATAAAAAAAGAAAAAGAAAAGATAAGTATCTCACTGTAAATTGATTGGAAGTGTATGAGAAGATTAGTTGTTGCTTTTTCTGAGCTTTGACTAGTGTGATGAGGTGTCATTGATTTTTTATTGGACAGTGGCAGGTTTGCTTTAAGGCTACCAAGGTTCCATGATTGGTCATACTAATCGAATAAGGATTAATAGACAACATTGAGGACAAATCGATGGCTTTGAGGTTCCATACACGACTGCAACAGCCAAGATTTGTCTAAATGCACCTCAAAACATTGGAGCAGATTGCCGGAGCTGGGCAGCCGGTGTTAGGTTGTCGGAAGGATTAGGGTTTTGGCCCGATAAAATTGTATTAAAAAAATTGAAAATATGGGCTGTCCAACCAATATTTTAGGGTGCATTTAGATACTCTATTTTTTCTTCCCCTCTTATTTACTATATTCAAATAAGATATGTGAGAAATCACATTCTCCTTTCTTTTACTTATCCAAACGCAATTGTGAAAATTCATAATCATTTCTTTTCATTTGTTGATCCAAACGGAGTGTTAGGAGGTGATACCACATTAGTTTTGGATTTCACTCTGAGTCATTTGTTATTGCATTTGCTGTATCGATTTGTGAATTTCTAGAATTGAATTTCAATATACTTTGCGATTAAAGGATTTCTCTGCATGCTCCTCAAACCTATCGAGATTCGTGAGATGGGTGTCAACTATTGAGAGGGTAATTTATATACAAATTGGGCCGAGCTGGGTTTTGGGCCGTTATGGGCCGCAGTACAAAGGGCCAAGTAGAATGGCCATGTAAGCTACTCCGGTTTGGAGAAGTAGCGTTGGAGTTAGACCGGTCGCATAACCGTGATGATTAGCCCGGTCGCATGAGGCCTTGTTCCTACTTTGGTTGAGAAATGTGTTGTGGTAGTTCGGTCTTCAGTAAGTTACTTCGGTTAAAGCGTATGGAAACCGAGGTGTGGTAAGTCCTGAAGGCTGAGGTAAGAGAAAGGAAAGTATGGACCGAACTAACGGTTACTTCGGTCACATTAAAGTCCGGCCTTAGTAAAACCATCTCACTTGGTTTAAGCAGTGAGGGGGGTGTTGAAGGATAAGCATTATCCTTTAGGAATGTGAGTCCTAGGAGGACTCTACATGGAAGAGTAAGAGTCCTACTAGGACTGTGCCACACGAAACCTATAAAAGCTCACCAATATCACCTAAGAAGAGGTAATGCAATTTTGCTCCCTGAATACATTGAGCTTTTGCCTACTTGTCCTGCTTACTGACTTAGGCATCGGAGGGGTTTCCGGCACACACCCGCCGGCCAGCTCACGTTTGTATTTTCAGGTGGTAGAACGACATCGTACGGAGGAACGCAGACTTGATCAACAGGATTATACGAGAAGGTGTATTTCTTTCCCGTACAATTGGCGCCGTCTGTGGGAAGAACAGACAAGAACAACCTCTTGATCAAGCTTTTTCTCTCAAAATTCGATGGCGAACAACGAAGAACTACCTCAGTCCGCCATTGACGGACAAACTCCAGACGGAGGTGCAAGGCGCGAGGGCCTACCTTTGGTCCCTCCCATGGCGAACCTAGAACCACAAAGACAAGATTTCAAGAGGGATGCCAGGGGTAGAAGGAGGAATAATAGCCCTCATCCCTCTCGTTCGCAGAGCCCAGAAAGACAAAGGCGCAGGGTAGATCCTCAAACTTTGGAGGATCGCGTCAGGGAACAAGACGAGTTGATACGGCGGATGGCGGCATACATGGAATCTCTAAAACGCCAGATGAAAGGAAAAGAAGTGGCGACAGGAGAGGGGCGCAACAACAAGACGCCCCCTCGCCACTCAGAGGGTCGTAGTAGAAATTCTACACCCTCCCAAGCAGAAAACAGAAGCCTTAGGACAGGCGACACGCAGGCCAGATCTTCCAGGACTCGTCACTCCAGGTCTGAGAGGACGAGATCTGAAAGGTCTTACACAGAAGGAAGCACTTATTGGCCCTCACATACGCACCAAACAAGATCCAGACAGACCGAGTTGCCCAGATCGTCCGACCTACGAACCGTGCTAGATGAAAAGGCACGATGCAGGGAAGACGCCAGGGCACGTGATCCACATAGAGTTTCTGCCTTACAGCGGTTGGCTCCTCGGACGCATGGAAGCGTCGAGGTTGGAATACCACTACCGCGCCCGGCCTACGAACCAGCGGATAAGGCATTGGCGAGGCTGCAGACCTCACCATTCGTCCCAGCAATAGAGAACGCGCCCCTACCATCAGGTTTCCTTCAGCCCAAATTCAATACATACGAGGGGAAGACGGACCCCTACTCGCACTTGAGCCACTTTCGCCAGGTCATGGCTGTATACCGGCGGAATGAGGCCTTGATGTGCATCCTATTCCCTTCAAGCCTTGGAGACCTGGGCCTTACTTGGTTTGAGAAACTCCCAGAAGGCAGCATAGCCTCCTGGGCGCAATTGGCGGAGGCGTTCGTCACAAGGTTCCGAATGAACACTAAGACCCCGGTGGAGATCGATCAGCTACTCTCCATCGACATCGGCGACAAAGAGACCCTAAGGTCATACAACAGTCGCTACTGGGAGACATTCAATCAGATTGGGGATTGCCCAACCAATCTCGCCATTGCGCAATACAAGAGAGGACTCCCAGTCGGGAACAGACTAAGGGATTCTATCACCATGACGCCACCCCTCACCATGGAGGCCCTGATGGAAAGAGTGCATCAGCACATCAGGGTGGAGGAGGACGGCGCCCGTGCTAAAGCAAAGTCTAGCACAACTGCAGTACCAGAAAAGAAGGCCTCAGCAAAGGTCAATGCGGTAGATCGGCCGAACAGAAACGGGCGTGGCAGACGGGACAACGGAGAAGACTAGGACAAAAGATGGTTGAGAGTCTGCACTGCCATCACCACGGTCTTCAAGAAACCGATCTACCGAATACTTAGTGAGATTCGCGACGAGCCTTTCGTCAAGTGGCCAGCCAAGTTAGGCGAAGCTCAGAAGGACTACGACGACAGATCACGGTGCACCTTCCACAAAGAAAAAGGGCACCGCACTGAGAACTGCACCCCATTGAGGCAGCACTTGGAGGAGTTGGTGGCGGCAGGCCACTTAGACAAATACATTGAAGGCGGGGCACAGCCAGCCCCCCAGGACCATAATAACCCCAATGGGATGCCAATCGACGCTCCACCTCAAGGCATTATCAATGTGATACATGGAGTCTTCGAACCTGAGCGTGTATGTGAGCTCAGAGGTTCGATCAAGAAGGCTGAGCACTTAAGGGAGGTACTAAGTGCCCAACCTGTCGTCAAGAAGGGGAGGACAGAGGCCACAAATGTTATGTCTTTTTCGGATAAAGACTTGGACAGAATATATTGCCCTCACAATGATGCCCTGGTCGTCACTCTCCGAGTCAAGGATTTTGACGTCAAGCGGATTCTGATTGACCAGGGTAGTTCATGCGAAATCATGTACTATGAGACGTTCAAACAATTGAAGCTGCAAGACAAAGACTTAGCACCAGCAGTGTCACCCCTGATTGGATTTAACTCAATGCCAGAATGGCCAGTCGGCAAGATCATCCTTCCAGTCCGAGTAGGGAGTGTGACGAAGCAAGTGGAGTTCTGGGTATTGAAAGTCCCCTCCACTTACAACATCATCTTGGGCAGAACATGGCTGCATGCCATGCGCTCGGTGGCGTCATCTTACCACCAAGTGATGCGGTTCCCAAATGACACCGGAGTAATAGAGGAAGTCTATGGAGATCAAATCATGTCCAAGCAATGTTTTGTCACGGTGAACGGAAGCCGCGCTGCGAAGGGGTATGTTCATTCGGTGGAAGAACCTGAGAGTAATGAACTATTCGCAGACGTCGGCAAAGCAGCAAGCCAGAAAGCGGTGGAAGACTTGGTGGAAGTCAGAATAGATGAAAAGAACCCGGATAAGTTCTTTTTGCTCGGTTCGTCGTTGTCCAGCGCTGAGAGGTTAGAGGTCTTGGAATTTTTGACCTCTAACATCGAAGTGTTTGCCTGGACTCCATACGACATGCCAGGCATTGATCCCAACTTCATCTGTCACCAACTCAATGTCCACCCATCTGCCAGACCAATCATTCAGCGCACCCGTAGATCGGCACTCCACCACGCCGAAATAGTGGCAGAAGAGGTGGGAAACTTGTTGGAAGCAGGGGCAATCAGAGAGGTGCACTACCCCAGATGGATCTCCAACACAGTCGTAATGCCAAAGAAGAATGGCAAGTGGCGCGTCTGTGTCGACTATAAAACTGTCAACAAAGCATGCCCTAAAGATAGCTTTCCTCTACCATGGATTGATCAACTGGTAGACCTGACGGCGGGGCACAACCGACTTAGCTTCCTGGATGCATACAGAGGCTACCACCAGATTGCAATGCATGAACCGGACCAGGAAGTCACATCTTTCATCACTCCAAGAGGACTATACTGTTACAAGGTCATGCCCTTTGGCCTAAAGAACGCAGGGGCGACATTCCAGAGAATGGTCACCAAGATGTTTGAGCCGTTGTTAGGCAGAACAATGGAGGCTTACATCGACGATATGGTGATCAAGAGCAAGGATGAAAATGACCACCTCAAGGACCTAAGTGAGATGTTTGAGATCCTGAAGAAGCATAAGTTACGCCTCAACGCGTCGAAGTGTGCATTCGGAGTAGGATCAGGCAAATTCTTAGGCTTCTTGGTGACCAACCGAGGTATAGAAGCAGACCCTTCTCAGATCAAGGCAATTCAGGATCTGGAGAGACCAAACTCAGTCAAAGAAGTACAGCATCTCACCGGCATGGCAGCCGCGCTCAATCGGTTCATTAGCCGATCGTCAGACAGGCTACGACCATTTTTTCATGCCCTCAAGGCCAAGTTTGAGTGGGACGAAGAATGTGACCGAGCTCTGGAAAGCTTGAAGGAATACATGTCTTCTCCACCACTACTTGTAACACCAATCCCTGGAGAAGAACTCTTCTTATATCTGGCAGTATCGCAGCACGCAGTCAGCGCAGTGTTGGTCCGTGCAGAAGGAACCCAACATCTACCCATCTACTATGTCAGCAAGACATTACTAGGCGCCGAAACAAGGTACTTGCCACTGGAGAAACTGGCATTGGCCTTGATGATGGCCTCAAGGAAACTATCGCACTACTTTCACGCTCACACCATTGTTGTCCTCACAGCCTTCCCACTAAAGGCTTTGTTTGAAAGGGCGAACTTCTCTGGGTGAATTCTGAAGTGGGCAGTAGAGTTGGGACAATACGACATCAAGTTCCAACCCAGAACCGCAATAAAAGCTCAAGCATTGGCAGATTTTGTCGCAGAGTTCACTCCTGGAAGTCATCATATCTGCCCAGTCGACCTAACTGAAACAACCGACCTAGGGATAGAAGTTGACGTCGGAATAACGCAACCCCTAGTACAGGTTACTCAGTCAGGCCCCAAGGCAGACCAGAGTAAAGAAAGGAAGGAAGAAGTGAACCATGCTATACCAAGTCAGGACTCACCAACAAATAAAGACTTGGTACAATCAGGTTGTAAGGGGCAGACAGCAAGCATGGACTTGGAAGAAGACACCGGCAACACAGAAGATCCTAAGGCATCCTCTGATCCCTCCACCTGCTGGAAGTTGTTCGTTGGAGAGATGTGGAAACTCTTCGTGGATGGAGCATCCAACCGACATGGAGCAGGACTTGGCATAGTCCTCATCTCTCCAGACGACCTAGTAGTGGAGCAGGCAATCAACCTTGGCTTCCCAGCATCAAACAACGAAGCGGAGTATGAAGCGCTTCTTGCAGGTCTCAAATCAGCATTCTACATGAAGGCCACCGAGCTAATGGTTTACAGCGACTCACAGCTGGTGGTAAACCAAATATCTGGCGACTATGAAGCAAAGGATGATAGAATGGCTAAGTACCAAGAGCTAATCAGAACCGAAATAAAGAAGTTTGAAGTGGTGAGGATAGAACAGATCGGCAGGGAGGAAAACAGCAGAGCAGACGAACTAGCAGGCTTCGCCTCGATGGCAGATACCTCCATCCATCATCCACTACTGATCGACTACCTGCCTAGACCAAGCATTGAAGATCCAGAAGCAGAAGAGGTATGTTGCGCCGATCTAGGCCCTTCCTGGATGGATCCTATCATCCTGTTCTTAAAAGACGGCACCTTACCGGAAGAAAAGAAAGAAGCCAACAGAATAAGAGCAAAGTCGCAGCGGTTTTGGCTCTCTCCATCCTTGGCATTGTACAAGAAGTCGTTCTCAGAACCTTACTTAAAGTGTGTTCACCCCAGCAAGGTAGAAGCATTCCTGTTCGAAATACACGAGGGGGTATGTGGCAACCATCAAGGAGGAAGATCACTGGCATACCGAGCTATCTCACAAGGATATTGGTGGCCATACATGCAAGCGGATTCGGAGAAGTATGTCAAAAAATGCGAAAAGTGTCAGAAGTTTGCGCATCAAATACACCAACCTGCCAGAGAACTTCTACCTCTCACTAGTCCATGGCCTTTCGCAATGTAGGGCTTAGACATAGTGGAACCACTCCCAACAGCACCAGGCAACAGGAAGTTCTTTCTTGCGGCAACCGACTACTTCACAAAGTGGGTGGAAGCAGAAGCCTTGGCATCAATCAAGGAAAAAGATGTGAAGAAGTTTGTGTGGCAAAACATCATCACTCGCTTTGGCATGCCGAAGGCACTGATCTCAGACAACGGTACTCAGTTCGACGGTAAAATTTTTAGAGGCTTTTGTGAGGAATACAAGATAGAATTCTACAATTCTACACCGGCATATCCCCAAGCGAATGGACAGGCAGAAGCTTCAAACAAGGTAGTCTTGAATGGACTGAAGAAAAGACTAGAGAAAGCTAAAGGCAAATGGGCGAAAGAGCTCCCTCACGTTTTATGGGCTTACCGCACCACGCCTCGGCGATCAACAGGAGAAACTCCATTCTCCTTAGCTTATGGCATGGAAGCAGTCATCCCATTAGAAGTTGGCCTCCCCACAATTCGGAGCGAAAAACTTTGATCCAGACTTAAACGCCGAAGCCATAGCATTAGAACTTGATCTTGCGGAAGAAAGAAGAGACAGAGCATTGGTTCACATCGCCTCCTACCAACAAGAGTTGTCTAGGAAGTACAACAAAACAGTGCATCCAAGACAGTTCAAGATCGGCGATTGGGTACTTCGCAAAGTAATGGGAAACACCCTGATTCCAGGAGATGGCAAGTTGGGGCCGAATTGGGAAGGACCTTACAAAGTGGTCGGTTTAGCAGGCAAGGGGGCATACCACTTGGAAGATAAGGACGGCAAAGCAATTCCTAGGCCGTGGAACACTGCCAATCTCAAATTGTTTTATTTTTAGCTTTTTCTCTTCTAAGTATGTGTAATTTTTTACTTTCTCAATAAAACAAGTCGATTCTTTTTCAGTATATTTGTTTTCAGTAGAATAGTAGCTTTAGTAAGTAGCACTGTAAACATAGTTGGCTGGAATAACCAACTATGACCCCTCCTAAGCCCAGGATAAGGACCCAGGCTGCAGGACGTTTGGTCGAAACAACCAAACACCTTATTATAAGTTGGCTGGAAAAACCAACTTAGAAGTTGGCTGGATTAAACCAACTTTTTGTACTCTTCAGCCGAAGTAAGTTCATGGCTGAAGAGTGGTTGGCTGGATTAAACCAACTCTTGTTACTCTTCAGCCGAAGTAAGCTCATGGCTGAAGAGTGGTTGGCTGGATTAAACCAACTCTTGTTACTCTTCAGCCGAAGTAAGCTCATGGCTGAAGAGTGGTTGGCTGGATTAAACCAACTCTTGTTACTCTTCAGCCGAAGTAAGCTCATGGCTGAAGAGTGGTTGGCTGGATTAAACCAACTCTTTGTACTCTTCAGCCGAAGTAAGTGTATGGCTGAAGAGTGGTTGGCTGGATTAAACCAACTCTTTGTACTCTTCAGCAGAAGTTAGTTCATGGCTGAAGAGTGGTTGGCTGGATTAAACCAACTTTTGTTACTCTTCAACCGAAGTTAGTTCATGGCTGAAGAGTGGTTGGCTGGATTAAACCAACTTTTGTTACTCTTCAGCCGAAGTTAGTTCATGGCTGAAGAGTGGTTGGCTGAATTAAACCAACTTTTGTTACTCTTCAGCCGAAGTAAGTTCATGGCTGAAGAGTGGTTGGCTGGATTAAACCAACTTTTGTTACTCTTCAGCCGAAGTAAATTCATAGCTGAAGAGTGGTTGGCTGGATTAAACACTCTGTGTACTCTTCAGCCGAAGTGAGTTATATCGGCTAAAAAGTGGTTGGCTAGCAAGTTAGATAGTTAGACCGAAATCACAGTTAATCCGAAATCACAGCTAATGAAAAATTCATTGCAAATACAAGCATACATACACAAAACCGGAATAAAAGATGAAGAAAATTTTTCATTAAAGAAAAGAGGAAGTTCAACTGAGGGGCCGCAGCCCGGTTACAAAAGTCCAGAACAAAAGAAAGAAAAATGAAAAATCAGCGGAGAAGATCATCAAGCTCGGCATCGAATTCTGCATCATCATTTGTTTGGAGCCCGGTGTCAGCTAGGAGAACGGTTTGATCTGGTAGCTCGGTTTCGGCTTGAACTTCGGTTTCTGTTGGCTGTGTGTTGTCAACCAGCAGCTCGCCAGTTAAGTCCTCAATGACCGGCTCCAACCGAACTGTCTGACTGTTTGGTTGTTCGTTGACAGCCGGGGTAAGAGTTTGCTCATCTTCATCAGAGTCTTCATCATCATCTTCATCAGAGCCTTGGCCTTCGAGAAATTGCTTCTGCAGATCGGCAGCATACTGCGAGAGCGAGGCCGGAATAGAATAAGGTGGAGCATTATAAACCTCGGTCTCAGCCCCGCAGCCGAGCTTCTCCACAGCACTCCTCCAACCGCACTTGAAGAATAAGTCCTTGGCTGCGTTGCACTGGAGGGTGTATGCGTCTTCGGCGTCCTTAAAGCCTTGTTTTTTGGCTTCCTTGATGTCCTCCTTCAGCTGGTTTATTTCGGCGCCTTTCTGCTTTTCAATCCTTGCCAGCAGGCGTAGGTACTTGTCTTTCGCTTCAGCAGCTACCTTCTTCTTTTCGGCTTCGACCGAATTAGCTAGCTCGGTCAGGCGATTGTTCTGAGAGCGTAGCTCGGCCAACTCCTTTTTGGCTTCCTCTAGCTCGGCCGACTTTGCTTCGGCCTCCGCCATGGCTTCCCTTGTACTTCGCCGAAGTTCCATGACCTTCCTGTGAGTAACTTGATTTTTTTGGATGGCCTGCAAAGGAGAAGTGACGTTAGCCGAACTGAAAGTTGGGAAAAAACTAGAAAGAAAGAGTCACTTACCAGGATCATGGACTTAGTGGAAGACCGGATTGATTTCAGCTCGGTATTAAGTTGTTTATAGTGGTGCTCCATATCTTTTGGAAGGCACACACTTTTGGCTAGGTTAAAAGCCATCAAATGGTCTTTCTCTGAGACCACCGAATCAGCAGCGGTGATATCTCGGTTGTTGAAAGTCAGTTCGGGAACCCACTTGAAGGAGGAGGCAGTTCGGTCTGTTTGCTCCGGTTGGGAGCTTGGCTGAATGTTTGGAGGACTTGGTGGCAGGATGGTTTCGTCTTCGTCGACAAGACGTGGCTCGGTTAAGTTAGTCCGGGCACGCTTGCTCGGACGAGATGTGGACGGCCGCTGGGATGGAAGTGCTACCACGGTTTGAGTGGTCTGCACGGCTGGTGGTACATCGGCCGGATTGGTCTCGGTTAGAAGGGCCTTCAGCCTGTTCTTCTTCGCCATTTCTTGTTCAGCAGTAAGCGGCACAAGGTTGATCTGGGGCAAGGAAGGGTCCAGCTCTGGTTCGTCTTCGAGGAGGAAGTCGGTCACCCTTGCTTTTCGGCGACCGGAGTAGCGGTAGGTCGGTTCGAAGTTTAGAAGCTTTGCCCAACTTCTCTCCTTTACTTTTAGTGCGGCGCGCAAGAGACCGAGGTTGGGGTAGCCGTAGTTGGAAAGGAGATGGGCTCTATCTGCAAAGAGAAAATAAGTGTTAGTTCGGTCCAGAGTACAAAGCTGAAATAAAGAAAGAAAAAAAAATAATGAAATGCAACCGAGGTATGTATACCGGGCTCTCCTTTTTTCCAGTTTATTCTTCGGCCAGGAATCTGGGCTTGAAGGTCTTCAAAATTCCCAGAGACCCAAAAGAAGTCATCGTCGTTTAGGTCTTTGTCCGGTGTGTGTTTTATTATTTTCTCTCGGCCGCGGCGTACTCTCAAATAATAACACCAGCCTTCGTTTTTTGATCCTATGGAATATTGGTGAAGTATCTCGGCCAAACCTAGGTTGAGACCGGTTTGGTGGTTCAGTGCGGCTATACCCATTATTATTCGATATGTATTGGTGGACAGCTGGGTGGGGCATAGTCTGGTTTGTCTTAAGAATTCACATATTAAGGGTTGGACTGGGAATCTGAGTCCGGTTTCAATTATTGATTGGAGGGTAAAGGGGACAAAGCCTTCGTTGTCCCAAGGATCTACATCTTGTTCGGCTAGGGTGAGGTTTACATCGGTTGGAATGTTGTATTCTCTTCTAAATTCGGCTAGGCCTCCAGGGGTTTCTACTAGGAACCTATATTTCCCCATTTATGGTATAAGTTACAAATAAATTATCTCGGCTGAGAAGATGTGCTCAAAAGCTCGGTTGAGCGCACAGAAGGAGTGCCTAGGCAACCTAAGTTTGCAAAGTGGAAAAACAAGGTGTTAAGCACAGATTGTTGACCGTGCTACAAAAATAAAGCAAGAAAAGGAAGTCTTACTTCGGTTAAGTGGGGTGCTATGGGATCTACTTCGGTTTAAACAAGGTGCTTGTTATCTCAGCTCGGCGGGATGTCTGGTTATTTCGGTTCTACCTAGAGGTTTTGTTACTCCGGTTGGGCGTTAAGGGGCAGCTTTCTGAGTTCGGTTTAGGAACTGAGAAAGCTGGCTTAGCCCCCAAGGCTTAGCTCGGTCAAGGGCCAAAATTTTCTGGTTCGGCACGTTTTTATTTCGGCTAATATGAATCAGTTGGTGGCCTGTTGAAACTACTGTGATGTGCACAAGTGCCCGTTCGGTTCCATATTTCCTATATCATTATATAGCAAAAACAGTTTCTTAGTTCGGTTGGATGTGTTTTTTGAATCAAATACGCGTTTCTACTAGCTACTGCTCGAAGATTCATAAGGTTCTACAGAGTTTTTTCAAAAAGTACAAGAACACGTGGAAAACAGTGGCAACAAAATGTTTTGCAAAAACATACGAAACAAACTGCAACAGATTGAATGAAAAGAGACACAGATTCATGTGCTTACCTGGAAGAGATGAAGAACTGGAGAAGGGAACAGGGACAACGATGAGGAACGCGAGCTCAGAAGTTGAGAAAGCAAAAGCACAGAGAGAGAGAATGCACAAGAAGTGAATAGTATTGCGTTTAATCAGATGAGAATGAAAGGTTTTTGTTTTGTGAAAGAGGAAAGGCGGGAACTGTTCAAAAATTGCGAAGTACGAGGGCGACTGTACAGCTGTGGAAAGCCAATCAGAGCATGCCACGTGTTATTGGAAGGACAATCGATTCAGTTTTTACGAACTGAAGAGACGTTTTGACCGGACGTGCACAGCTCGGCTGAAAAGGGTCTTAGCTCGGCTGGAAAGGCTAACGGGTGTTTTTAGCCCGGCTGGAGAGGTTAAGACTGTAGCTCGGCTGGTTGATAGGTAATCCCAATTATGCTTTGCAGATGGAATTAAGGGGCAATTGAGAGGGTAATTTATATACAAATTGGGCCGAGCTGGGTTTTGGGCCGTTATGGGCCGCAGTACAAAGGGCCAAGTAGAATGGCCATGTAAGCTACTCCGGTTTGGAGAAGTAGCGTTGGAGTTAGACCGGTCGCATGACCGTGATGATTAGCCCGGTCGCATGAGGCCTTGTTCCTACTTCGGTTGAGAAATGTGTTGTGGTAGTTCGGTCTTCAGTAAGTTACTTCGGTTAAAGCATATGGAAACCGAGGTGTGGTAAGTCCTGAAGGACTCGGTTCTGACATTAGTTCGGCTCAACTCTCTTATGGATAGCTCGGTCTAAATATGGAAGGCCGAGGTAAGAGAAAGGAAAGTATGGACCGAACTAACGGTTACTTCGGTCACATTGAAGTCCGGCCTTAGTAAAACCATCTCACTTGGTTTAAGCAGTGAGGGGGGTGTTGAAGGATAAGCATTATCCTTTAGGAATGTGAGTCCTAGGAGGACTCTACATGGAAGAGTAAGAGTCCTACTAGGACTGTGCCACACGAAACCTATAAAAGCTCACCAATATCACCTAAGAAGAGGTAATGCAATTTTGCTCCCTGAATACATTGAGCTTTTGCCTACTTGTCCTGCTTACTGACTTAGGCATCGGAGGGGTTTCCGGCACACACCCGCCGGCCAGCTCACGTTTGTATTTTCAGGTGGTAGAACGACATCGTACGGAGGAACGCAGACTTGATCAACAGGATTATACGAGAAGGTGTATTTCTTTCCCGTACAACTATGTACCCCTAATCAGAATGTCTATTCTGCTCTTCTTCTTGCTAGAGTTCCATTCCATGATATATCTATCACCACTATTACGTAACACAAATAAATAAATAAATTAGATAAATTATAAATACATTCTTAAAGTTTGCTTAAAATACAAATTATCTTTCATAATTCTAAAAATTACACCATGCCTCTTAAAATTTATAGTTTCATAACAAATAAAATATTTCATTAATAAATCATTAAATTAATTAACAATTTTTAATAATGTCATAAATTTATTTCAATTAATAATTCAAGTAATTTTATTATTATGTAGGAGAGTAGTTAGAAATTTTATTTTTTCAATTAATTTTGTTAAATAAAAAATTTTGACAATAGGATATTTATAATTTTTTAAATCACAAAAAATAATCTGTATTTTAAATAAATTTTAAAGAATGTATTTATAATTTATCTAAAAAAATCAAAAAATAAAATAAAATGTATGATCAAGATTTATTTCAAAGGTGGCTCAACATAACTATCTCTCGTTAGGGGAACAATTTACCTTAAAAAATGAATAGTCTCTATAGACTATTTATTTTATTAAAAACAAATATGATCTAATAATGTAATTAGTAATATTTGATTATTGGGGAGGTTTCTCTCCAATTCACTGTGTGAACTGGAGCATATTGTTGGGCTTGTAAGGCTCACTATGGGTCCCGTTTCGATAATTCGAACCGTTCAATATGTAGAGTTCATTGAGTAATTTATGCCTACAAAAAATCACGTTGATTGGATATCCATAGCCTCTTGATCATACACATTTTTATTAACAATTTATTTTTAAAATCATATTTACCATTGACAGAAATGTGTTCCGATGAAGGGGCTACCGATATCCGATCAATGTGATTTTTTGCAGGCATAAAGTACTTGATGAGCTCTACACATTAAATGGTTCGGATCATCGAAACGGAATCGGTGGTGAGCCTCACAAGCCCAACAATATGTTCCAATCCACACAGTGGACTAGAGAGAAGCATCTCCCTTGATTATTCTAAATTTTTTTACCAAGATGATTTATAGGGATTTTTGGTGAAACTCCCATTTTGGGGCCTTTTTTAAAGATAAAGGACAACTCAATAAATTCGCCTTCAAAAAGCCCTTGAGTAGGAGAAGCCCAGCTCAATAAGGACATTCTATAATTTGTATTTTTTTTGACCATATTGCCCTCATATATATATATATATACATACATATCATATATTTGAACAATCTCAGCTCATGCATACACCGATCTTGAAGACGATCTGCGAAATCCATGAATATGATCTCAAAATTTGAAGATTTCACCGCCGACGATCTCGTCCTTGGTCAACAATACACGATCTCGCTATCAAAGATCAACACTCTTAATTAAATGAGAGATTACGTTTCAAACCTATATCAGATTTAGATAGTTTCATCAAGATTTGTGAGTGTTGATGAAGTTTTAGAGGTTTTGCTTCAATCACGTGTTTGATTATTATTCGATTTCAATCAGGTATGTTGATTAGGTTTTTTTTGTTTTGTTTTTTATTTATTTTTGTTGATTTGCCGAGTTCAATCAAGTGTGTGCTCTATTTTTGTTTGACATAGTGAGAGTAAAATTTTACTCTGGTTTGTGCTTTGTTTTTGTTTGACAAAATGAGAGTAAAATTTTACTTTGGTTTGTGCTTTGTTTTTGTTTGACAGAATGAGAGTAAAATTTTACTCTGGTATGTACTCTAATTTTTCTTAACAGAATGAGAGTAAAATTTTACTCTGGCATGTGTTCTGCTTTTGTTTGATAAAATGAGAGTAAAATTTTACTTTGGTATGTACTCTGTTTTTGTTTGATAAAATGTTGCTCTGTGTTTGATAAAATGAGAGTAAACTTTTACTTTGGTGTTATCTGTTCTGTTATTTATTTATTTTTATACAATGACAGTAAAATTTTACTTTGTTATTGTGTACTTTTGTTATTTATTTTTGGACTCCTAGTGATAGTAAAATTTTACTTTGATTGACAGTAAAATTTTACTGTCAATTGATTGCAGATTTGAAAAATGGTTCCACCTCTTATGTTGTTATGCAAGTATGGTGATCGTACCATTGTATTCAAGATTGTGTCAAACTGCACGTTGAAGGACTTAACTGATTTCTTAAGTTGTAAATTAAAGAAGTATGATAGTAGTGGTTGCATACTGTTATCGTACTGTTTACTTGGACATTTGCAATGCATGATTGATGATGATTCTGATTTTCAGAATATGTTGTTGCTTGTTTATCCCCTTGGTGTTGACCGGGTTGATGTGACTGTTACTGAAATGGGCATTTCAAATGAAAACATGAAGTTAGAGAATTGGGTGAGGCTAGTGGATCCAACGTTACTGATGATGAAATGGATTTACTCTCTATGTTTTGTCAACGTGAAGAAAGGACTTTGTTGTCTTCTAGATGGGTGAATGGAATTACTCTTGTAGGTTAAAGATTTATTGGAGGTGCAAAGGAATTCCAGACTGTATTATGTAAATATGCCATTGAGATAGGATTGGAGTTTGTGTATCTGAAGAATGAGAAGTGTCGGGTCACTGTTTTGTGTTCAATGAGGGAGTCCAAAGGTTGTTATGGCGAGTACATGCATCTCTAGAGAGTGCTAATAATTTTTTCTACATTAGGACTCTACATGATGAGCATAGTTGTGGAGCTGTAATTTGTACTTCTAAAAACTCAAGGATGAGTTCAAATTTGGTTACAAGTTTGATTGTTAATGAAGTTCGTGCGAATCCCCAAACTCGTCCAATTGATGTTGTGCGTCAATTTACAGATCAATATGGGCTCATCATTACGTACAATCATGCTTGGTTGGGAGTTGAGAAAGTTAGGACTACTACTTTTGGGGATTTCTCTATGTCTTATGATGAGATTCGATGGTATATAGATATTATGATGAGCACAAATCCTGGTAACTATTTATAGCTTGATTATAACCATCAAAGTGGACAGTTCAAGAGGTTTTTTGTTGCATTTAATGCTTCTATTCAAGGGTTTAGGCATTGCTGTCCTCTATTGTTTATCGATGGTACTTTTCTGAAGAGGAAATATAAGGGCACCTTGTTAACAACTATAGCGAAGGATGGGGATCAAGGTACATATTACTATAGTTTATTGAAAAGTAACAAATTACTTATTCTCAGAGTAACATGTTACTTATTTTCAGAGTAACATGTTACTGTTATTCAGAGTAAAAATTTACTATATTTGTTCTTTTTGTTTAATATACTTACTAATTGTAAAATGTTATTTTTCAGGTTTTTTCTTTCTTGCGATGGCAATTGTCGATACAGAGATTACAGACAGTTGGGAATGATTTTTTATGCATTTGTCGAATATATTGTTGGATGAAAGACCAATTACCTTCATATCTGATCGGAACGCTGGACTTTTGGAGGTTTTACCCAAGGTTTTACCTACTGCTTATTACTATTTTTGTCTTTAACACTTGAAGGCCAACTTGAGGGATAGGTTCTCCGGTCCAAGTTTCAGCAATACTTTCAAGAGTAGAATAGTTTTTTTGTTTTCATCATGTGCTTATGCTCTGACAGTGGGATGTTTTAATCAGTGTTTGAAAGAATTACAAGATGGGGGAAAAGGGATCGTTTGTAGGTTTCTATCCAGTTTGCCTTATGACAAGTGGACTAATGCATATTTTAAATAACAAAAATACGGTGAAATGCACTCAAATGTGGCAGAGTCTTTTAATTCATGGATCCGTCAAGCTCATCATTTGCTCACTACGAAGATGATTGATTCAATTAGGTTGAAGATCATGGATTTGATGTCAAGAAGGAGAGAACAAGCTAAGAAATGGAATACTTTTCTTTGTCCAGAAATGGATTCAACATTAGTAAATGCTCTTAAAAGTGGAACAACTTGGTTGGTTAGTCGTTTAAGTGATCATGTTTTTGAGGTTCAATCTCGGCCATCGATTAGCGTTGACCTCTTGAATAGATCTTGCTCGTGTTACCAATGTCTATTGAATGGATTTTTTTGTGCTCACGCGGCAACTGCTATCCAAACGAGCAGATGTGATTTGTATGCACATGCGGAACCATTTTGTTACACTAGGAAGTTCAAAACGTGCTATGTTGAGTTTGTTTATCCAATACCTACTGTTGAGAAACCTCCTGTAGCTACGGATGATCTTGTTGTCCTTCCTCCAATTTGTAAGAAGCCACCTGGTAGGCCCAAGAAGAATAGGATTCCATCTAGGGGTGAAAAGATAAGACGAGTACAGTGTGGTAGATGCAAGAAGTATGGTTATAATAAGAAGACTTGTAAGGAGACATTGCCATGAAAGACATTATTGCTTTGTAAAAGAAGTACGAAATATGAAGGATTGAAGTAAGATTCTAGTCTAAAATGAAGTAAACATGAACTTAAAACTTTACTGCCTTTTAAAGTAAAATTTTACTATCTTGTTGAATGGTTGCTATGGTTGTGCTCAGCCTGTGCTTCCCAAGTAAAATTTTGCTATATTTTAGAGTAAACTTTTATTTTATTGCGAAGTAAAATTTTACTTTTTTCAGAGTAAAACATTACCTTCTTTCACATGAAAGTAAAACTTTACTGCCTTTCAAAGTAAAATTTTACTATCTTTTAGAGAAATGTACTCTGAAATGAAAGTAAAATTTACTATATTGTTGAATGGTTGCCTATGAGCCAGTGGTTTCAGAGTAAAATTTTACTTTATTTCAGAGTAAAATTTTACTATATCATTGATTGGTTGTCTATGAGCCTCAGGTTTCAGAGTAAAATTTTACTTTATTTCAGAGTAAAATTTTACTATATCATTGAATGGTTGTCTATGAGCCTCAAGTTTCAGAGTAAAATTTTACTTTATTTCAAAGTAAAATTTTACTATATCGTTGAATGGTTGTCTATAAGGCTCTAGTTTCAGAGTAAAATTTTACTTTTTTTCAAAGTAAAATTTTATTTTAATTCAGAGCAAAATTTTACTTTATTGCAGAGTAAATTTTACTTTATTGCAGAGTAAAATTTTACTTTATTTAGAGTAAAACATTACCTTCTTTCATATGAAAGTAAAACTTTACTGCCTTTTAGAGTAAAATTTTACTATCTTGTAGAGAAATTTACTTTGAAATGAAAGTAAAATTTTACTATATTGTTGAATGGTTGTCTATGAGCCTATGGTTTTAGAGTAAAATTTTACTATATCGTTGAATAGTTGTCTATAAGCCTCTGGTTTTAGAGTAAAAGTTTACTTTATTTCAGAGTAAAATTTTACTCTACTTTATTTCAGAGTAAAATTTTACTGTCAGACAGTATGTGTGTCCCATTGGAAAACATTTCCAACCTGCACCAAAATTTACCACAATACATAAACTCCCCTGATGCTCATCATGCAATCTTTGTGCAAAAATAATCTGACAACACAACCACAGATATTATCAAGACACACAAGTATAACCTGTATCATTGTATTCTATCTATAACAACGTTCATTTCTAGTCAAAACAATATCCTGCTATAATAATGTATTAATCACCAAACCACAGTAAAATTTAATAGAACAATAGACATAGTATGTACTATCTATTACTCTTTTAGCATTTTTTCACTTACAATTACTTTTTCAGCATTCTTTTATTTACAAAAAGTAAAATTACATACATCATTCACAGTAGTTCCCAAAATTTGTCCACATTGTCATCCTTGAGATCTTATCTCTTGGCTATTTTTCTTTTGAGATTGAATTGTTCCTTACTCCATGCTTTTGGATAATCATTCAAAAATTGATACACTATTGATACTCGAAAATTGTTAATTTCATCATCTTCTATAGAATTTGCAATAGGCTCATCTTGTATGATTTAGTGCATGATATAACATACAATAATTCCGCAATCAATAATGTTAATAAAAATGAAGATCTTGTTAGATTTACTAAAATTTGAAAATTACCAATTCAAGCATGTAGTAGTAGCGTGAAATACTTACGATGTTGGGCGTTGTTGTGGACTATCTTTCACCGAAACCAAGTTTATAAACTTTCTTATACCTCTCTTCCTTTTGTTGCCCAACTTATTCTCCACATATGTTATCTAACATCATTGCATAATTGTTTGGTCACAATTAAATACAAGAATAAAACACAGTAAAAATTTACTGTTAATATGATGCAAAGCACTTACAATCTATTTTGCATCCTTAAGGTAAGGATCATCTTTGTTGTCTCTTGGCCTTAAAGAATTATAATGCCTTCACTTATCAAATTCAGTGTCCAATACAAGTAGTGTCCAATGATAGGGGTTTCTTCCTTCTTGTTCCCATTGGAGTTCATGCAAAAGTAAAAGAATCTATATACACTCAAATCTTGCTCAAGCACTTCATCAATTAAATGATTTCTCAAATCTCCATAACCCCATTTCACTGGTGACTGCATTCAATCATATAAGAGTGTCATGTGTCAAGTTGTGTTGGTGACACACTGTATGAGTTGTCAAACTTTGACAAACCAAATAGTAAAAATTAACTCTAAAATACAGTACAATGTTACATTAAACCACAGTAAAATTTTATCAATTCAAAATAAACACAAATTGATGGCTTACCCAACAAAGGCTTGAAAAAAAGAATGACTTAGTCTTTTCTAGCTTTTTGCTTGTTGCTCAATCTGAAGCATTTTTACAAAACTGTCAATGACCTGCAAAAATAAAAATAAATTAAATATATGTTAACAAAATGAACTATTTTTAGTTATTGAAGTGAACACTAGTCATTGAAAATTGTATGGCTATTTACATTATTTGCAGTATCATCATCTCTCATAATTGCATCTCCATCATGCAATGTAACGTAAACTCCATTTCCTGTGCCGGACCATATGATTGCACTAGTCATAAGGTAAAAAAAATGTTGATTAACACGTTGCAATTTGATAACAGTAAAAATCCGTTTGATAAAATTAAAACGGTCTTACTTTGTGGTTTCCAAATTGTAAATCTTACTTAGTAGACGCTTATCATTCTCATCAAGGAATTTGCATATTGCAGCCTTATCTGGAAACAAAACCCTTTCAACTAGTTTTGGTTGGCTTAGAGGCAAGTTGTCAACACAAATCACTTCTTTTGATATCACTTCAATTGCTTGTTTTGTGGTCTTTTTTTTCTTTGCCTCTTTTGTCTTACATTATCAGACTTATCTTTTTTCTTTCTCGCCTTCATTTTGATTTTCTTGACCATGGATGTTTGCAATGGCTCTATGACTGCAGGTGTTTCTTTCAATGTAGCCTGAATCCCAATGTTTTGCTTTTGTTGTACTCCTTTAGCATGTGGCATATCTTTAGAAGCAAAAGCTTGGGTAGCTGCATGAACTACATTTTCTTCAATTTGTCCAACCAATTCTTTATTTTCAAATTCGAGTACTTCAAACTCCTTTCTTAGTTTCTCCATTTCTTCTCTGTGTTGCTCATCTTTTCCATCATTTCTTTTGTTTTCGCCCCTTAATCCTTTTGTATTTTTTGCATTGTTTCCCTTATTTTCTTTAGTTCTTTAACTAATGCCATATTCTCACTTTTTATCCTCTTGTTTTCTTTTTGAACTCATTCTATTCTCCTAAGATCAATGAAGTCCTTCAAAAGTTGATCATTTCCTATAGCTTCAGCTATATGATCTTCATCTTCTTTAGTCTCCAAATTTTCCTCTATGTCCATTGCATCTTCTTCCTGATGACTGCGAATGAGATTCGTTTCTTCTCTGGAAATGGGGTTCAATTGATTGTGATTCACCTGCATTTGAAAATTAGAAAAAGAAAAGAAGTCAACAATGAAGCAAAGTTTAACCAACAGAGTAAAATTTTACTCTGTTTGAAAGTAAAACTTTACTCTGATTATAAGTAAACTTTTACTCTAAATTTAAGTAAAATTTTACTTTGTTCAAGAGTAACATTTTGTTATGTAACTATAATTTTAAGTGAAACAAACCAATAAGGCTGAGATTGAAAAGATGATACCTTTTCAGGCTTTAGATTTTGCAATGAACTTTTTATCAAATTTTTCCTCAACTTTGATAAGTCCCATCGAAGGAGCCTTGGACACAAATTTTTGTCTTCAAGTTGAATGAAGGTAGTGTGCTCGCATAACCAGTACTGTAAAATAAAAAATCGAAATTAGTTAATTCTCTAAAGATGGATTGTGTAAGATTTCAAGTAGTTCAATTTACTTACCAAAAGAAGAAGTACACATCTAGTCACATTTTCAGGACTTCCTAATGAGGATTGGATTGAAGTAGTCAATGTGCATGCAACTGCACTTGACCATGCATATGAATTCATCATTTCCAAATCTTCTACAAGGGCGACAAAAGCCCATCCAATTGTTAGACCAGTTGTTGGGAATAACAAAGTTGCCACAACGAAGAAACACATTATTCGTGCAATATCCTCAACATCAATTGTCCTTGTGCCTTTCAATGCATCTGCTAATGCCTCTCGCAAAATCTTTACGGATACTCTTGACATATTATGAAACCTTCTCTGAACAAAGGGTGTTTCTTGTTTCTTCCCATATGAGACATCTACTTTTTTTGTTCCCGACTTTATCCCAAAAATCAAAGTAACATCACTGTCCCGTATGTCACACATTTTTTCCCCAAGCTTGAATCCCTTTGCATGAAAATCATAACACTTAGATCACATCCATGACATTATCGTCAACTGTCTTAAACTTTTTCAACACATCTTTTTTCTTCCAAAAAGATTTGAATAACATCCCAAAAGGTGTTCTCTCAAGGGCAGTAATGTGCCTTTCAGTGAACTTTATGTCTCGCATTAGGTTTATCAATGAAACAAAATTTGACCTATATTGTTTCACGTAATTCTCCTTGTCCCGTACTCCATGTACAATATTCGACTTTGAAGGTTTTCTTGTTGAAGGCATTGGATTGCTTTCATGAAATCCTTTATCCTCACCAGGAGAGCGCTTTCTTAGTCTCGTTAATGCAAGCACAAAATCATCATCACATGCATCATCTACATTGCTCATGGATTTTTTGATGCACTTTTCAAGGAGTTTCTTCTTTTCTACAACTGTTGGTGGAACTTCAAAATCATCGTCATCATCACCATCCTTATGCTTGCTTGCTTCTAGTAACAACCATTTTCGAACACTAAAAAGTTTCCCTGTATCAACAACGCGACATTTTACTTTAAACAACAAAGTAACAAAACAATAAGCACTAAACAAAATGAAGAATAATGCAAAAACATTATAATGAAACAGTAAAGTTTTACTCTGATTGGAAGTAAAATTTTACTCCGAACGATATACCCTAGGAAATAAACAAAAACACCTACAAAAATTCTACAACCAATAATATTGACAAAGGTACATCGCCATATTCAAGAAATGATAGTGAAGAAACAGAGATAGTTCAAGCGAAGTATAGAAATTACATATAAAGACCACAAAACATATATTCAACAATATACACTACAATCATATTTACATACATAAATAGATAAATATATACACAAATATATTCATATACAAATTGATATACACATTTATATAATAAACAAAGGCTAGAGAACATATACAGAAAGAAATCAAGAGGCATTGATGAAAGCATAAAAATGCACAAACATTGTAATAACGAAACAATAAAGTTGTAAAGTAAAATTTTACTTTGTCTATAAGTAACACTTTACTCTCATTGAAAGTAAAATTTTACTCTGAACAATATACACTAGAAAATAAAAAAATAAAAAACATATATTGAACAATATTGTAGCTTGCTTTTTCGTGCTCCTTTCGGATACGACTAGCCCTACAGTTCGAACTTTCATGGTTCTGAATCTGATTCCACAAGTGCAATGTGAAATAGATAAACATAAATGAGTCCAAATCTGACAATTCTTTTGAAAAATTGATTTTGAATCAAAATGCCAAAAATAGACTGGTTTGCCAGATACAGAGTCGCAACCTAAATGTTTTATTTTGGGAAATTTAAGAAACGCGAAACTCATGCCAAAGGCCACTTATCCGTCATCACCAAAGTTGTCTCGGCTTGGGAACTTAGGTACGATAGGGGAAGGTCATGAATTGAGTACCCCACTCGCCCGATCAAAGATCGGCCTCTACTAATCATAATGTGATTTTTATTTATATTATATGCTCTTGTTTTGATTATTAGGCTAACATTACTATGTGTTACACACAAGTATAGACTAATTTGCAAAAATTGGAATACTTTGATTTCATGTTTGTTTGAAAAGTGTTTGAAGATGTACCACTTGAAAAAGTGATCTCACATATACATTACTCAAATTATTCTAATTCAAGCAATTAGCCTTCATCTACAGGCATTCAAACAAGTATAGCACTTAAGCAATTAGCCTCATGGCAAGCATGCTAGACATGGCAACAATCACAGCATGCGATATGCTAAAGTACAAAAATGCTCACCTCGTACTCCAAGACAAGCCAAAAGAAACAAAAGAGTTAGAAAACATGCATGCCCCCTAACTAATACAACATGACTAATGCAACACATGCAATAATGCAATTAATAGGCTCGACTACTAATTATGACATGTGAATCAATTTGAAAGCATGCGGTTTAAACACGTATTCAACAAAGTAATAAACGACAATGCTTGTTAGAATAATGAACTGACCCTCGATGCATGCAAGACAAGTGGATGCAAATCATGGAATATGCTAAATGAAACATGATGTTTTATTCTATCCATCATAAGCAAATAAATAAAAGGGATAAAGACATGGGGTTAGAAGACATACACATTATTACATTTTTGCCCTCGCGTAGGAGGGTCGAATGAATACCCTAGCTAATTACTACGAATTAACTAATCTATTACAACCCAAATAAAATAAATTAACTATACTAGCTAATTATTACAACACCACAAATTAACAAACTACTTTAACTAATTAAATAAGTACAACACAAAACTAATTAACTATTCTAACTAAACTAACTGATTAGTTACAAGTCCGCCACTCTAAGTACAACATACTAATATTACAACATCATTTCAATGGATCCCGAGAATCGAGGGATGTTCATGTATGGATGTGGATTTCCACCCGAAAAAGCCCCCGTTTTGCTACCAGAATGCCTTTGTTGCACAAGTAGAAAATTTCACTGGTTTTCCATCTCAGCGTCTACTCTGCTTTGCTGGAAAAGGGACACTGCCTGGCTGGAAGAAATGGCCGGCAACCCAGAAGTAGTGGCCGACCGACCACTAATAGTGGCCTGCCACCTAGTAAAAGTGGCTTGCTGGCCACTAATGTTGGCTCTTTCCTGCTGCAACAGAGCACAAACAGAGCATTCTCAAGGGATGTTTATCCACCCTACCTCTCCTTATCATCAAATAGCTCAAAGGAGAGGTAGGTTCGATTGGCAAGCCACCAATCGGTCTAATTGCATTGCATGATGACTTATAAATCAAGGGACACAATTTCAATAAATGCATAATGAAAGACTCACAAACCTCCTCCCTATCATGATTTGATCAAGGGAAGTAGTTGACCTTGAAAATTTGAACCATTTCATTACTAACAAGTATGAAATGGCTCATGTCTCCATATGTTCAATTAATGTCCGATTGAACACCAAATTATTTTATTATCTTGGTCCATTTTAACCCTAATTTTTTTACCTCTTTTAAATTACCTTCCATTCATTAGTCAATTAAGTCAAAAAATGAGCATTAAGTCCACTAATGGAAAGAAGTGTCAAACGAAAGGTTGTTTTGAGCATGAGAGATATGTCATGCTGTTGGTAATGAACCCTTGAAGAGATTAAACAATTAAGCACAACGATCTCAATCTCAAGCTTAAACAATCAATCAGTTATACCAACTTTCAAAAAAAATAAAATGCCAAGAAAAGAGGAAGGTTGCAGAGATGATTAGAGGTGATCACAAGTATGGAAAGCTTGAAATAAATTCTATCAACTCAAATAGGTTGGTGTCTAATGCCTAAAATACCAAACCTATGAGGACCATTACACTACAAGTATGCAATACAAAGTATAAATGAAGCTAACTCTTAAAAACAATCCTGATTTACACTAAAACTGTAATGAACCCACCGCGTATAATAATTAGCATTTAATTAATTAAAGAGATTTGAATTTTAATTGCCCATTATTCAAATTTAATTCGAGATTTATGAAAATTGTAGAGACTGATTCGTATATAATTCTATTAAGGATTTATTTTGGAATTAGAAATAGAAAGCCTAAATGGCTCAAGAGAGTATAATTGGTGAATTGAATTATTTTAATTTCGAATATCGAACCGTATGGGAGTTTAATTAACTATTCGATTCAGATTTGTAAAATTGAGATTTGACTAATTGGGTTCGAGTTGGAATTAATTAAGTTAAATTGATTATGAGGATTGAGAATTGTGGTCATTCTGAATTAAATTTGTTGGAGAGGTGTTTAATTGAATATGTAATTTATTGGTGGAGATTGTGAGTTTGATCTGAAATTGAAGGCCTTAAAGATTTAGAAAAGCAAAATTGATGATGGCAATAAGTTTGATTTGATATTTGGAGCCTTTTGGGAGTTTGATTAAAAATCTGATTCAGATTGATAAATTTAATTATAATTAATTGGGCATTAATTGAAGTCAATTGGACTAATTAAATTACGTGGGACTTGTGATTAGTTATGATTAATTAAATTTTGATTAATCAAGATTAATTAAAATTAAGAGATGATTAATTAAACTAATGGATAATTAGTAACTAATCTACTCCTACTCAAATTAATTAAAATGAAATGTAGATTGAAATAAATTCTAGAACCTTTAAAGCCTATATTTTGTTTTGTTCAACCATTCATTTGTGGGAGAACCATTCTAGATGTATAGAGAGAGACAAGAGAGAGGGAGAGAGAGACTTTGTGCTGGAACTCAATCCAAGAGTCAATGAAAGAAGAATAGAAGAAGGGAAGTAAAGAAAGAGAGAGAAAAGCTCAAGGATTTCAACAAATTAAAGCTCTAGGTTTGAAATTTAAGCTAAAATCTTGTAGGAAACTCATCTAAAGGTTGAATTCATGAAGTTATTCGGCTTAATTACATGAAATTTGTTAGGAAATGTCAAAAAGATGATGAATAGTAAACTAAGTTTAAATCCAAGGTTGCATGTCTCATGTTTCATTATTTTTGAACTTGGTTTTGAAAGTCTTGCATACAAAAGAGTATATATCTTGCATGTTTTCAGAAAAATTCATGGTTCACATGTTTAATTTCTTGTTTTGAAAATCAAGAAGAAATAGAATCTACTTGTACGTAATTTTACATATAATGAAAAGAAAAAAATTAAGGTCAAGAACTAAGAAATTAATTTGGAAAATTTATCAAATGAGTTTAATTTGTGTTATTTCTCATGAATTTGGACTTCATCTTTACATGCATCAATGAATTTTTAAGAGGTTTGAAGAATTAATTTCATGTTTGGGTATAAGAAGAATAAGTTTTGGTAAATTATAAATTCATGAATATTTTGAGCTTAATTTTGAATTAAAGGGATTTTGATGTAGATGGTTTGATGTTGATCCTAATTTCACACATGCAAATACTTTTCTAAGAGTTTTATAACTTCAATTTCATAATTTAAAGGAAATAGAAAAGAGTTAGAAATCAATTTTATGTGATTAGAAAGAATTGACAAGAAAATGAAAAATTGGAGCTAAGCTCAAATTTACAACAATTAATTTAGAAATTAATTATTTTAAATTTGATTTTAAAAGTTATTGTCAAATTAAACTCTATAAATTACATTTAATTTTATTGTGCATTTGATTTTGAAGAAGAGTTCTAGAAACCATGAGTTCATGGGTTTTGATTCAAATAAATTAATTAATATTTATGTTTCATGATTTTGAGTTTGGATTTGAAGTGTTGTTGTATGAAGCATTTTGTATTGAATTTTATTTCAAAAATTCATGAGTCTCATGTTTAATTTCATGATTATTCTTCAAAGGAAAAGAAGTTTGAAAATATTTGAATGCATGGAGTTTGATTTAAGTTTTGACAACTTGATGAAACTTTGAGCAAATAATGTATTTGGAAACCATTGTTGAGAAGTTCGAAATTCTGAAATTTTACAGACCGCTCGAGCAGTCTAATTACAGCTCAAGCGCACATTGAAGGCTTCCAGTACTTTTGCAATCTTTTACAGACCGCTCGAGCGGCTAAAGGTTCACTCGAGCGTACAACTATTTTCAACATATTTTGAAAAATTGTATTTAGTTCATATTTTTATTCTCATCTCTTCTCAAGCATTCTAGACATGATTTATGGCTCAATGAAGATTAATAAGCTACCAATCAACATAAATTAGTCACTTAAAGAATAAATCGTTGATCTAGTAGTAATTGTTTAAGAAGCCAATTAAGAAATCGGTCTATTTGGAAAAGAAAGACTTAGTAAAGAAAGAATATGTGAAATAAGAACCCGATTCATTCGAATGAAGAAAGAATATTTAGACAGAAAAGGACAAGAAAAGGCAAGTTTGATAAAGGAATTGATATTGCATTTCAATGTGTATATGTCATGTGTTTGTGTAGGTCACGTGTTATTGTCTGCCTGATTTATCTGATATGTCTAATCTGTCTGATCTGCTTCTGTAGCTATCTGTGAGTAATAACTTAATAAAGCTATGTTCAAGATAAATTATTTTCTATATATGAAATAAGATCTGTTTTATGAAATGTTATGTTCTGTAATATGAATGATTGTCCAATTTTCGATAAGTATTTGTGACACAAGTATGTTATCTGTTCCCGGTCCGGAGGTTCCTTTATGGAACTGACAAGTTATCTGCACCCGGCTAGAGGTTTCTTTATGGAACCAACAAGTTATTCGTTCCCAATCTGGAGGTTGCTTTATGGAACTGGCAAGTTATCCGTTCCCAGTCCAGAGGTTCCTTTATGGAACTGACAAGTTATCCGTACCCGGCCGGAGGTTCTTCTATGGAACTGACAAGTATGATCTTTGATACTTTGTATGTGATTTGTTAGCGCTAATGGATGTACCATGTATGATTAAGTATGAACTCTGATTGTTGTATATGATTTGAATAAGAATATGAATATGAATTTGTTTCTGATTGAAATCTGAACATGCATAAGACTTTGTTTCTGATATAAACTCTGATTTCTGACTCTGTAATGGACATCATTCATTAAAACCCTTTACTTTGTTATTATTCACTGGACTCCAACTCACTGTAATATTTATGTATGTAGGTGATTAGGCGTGTGACCAGGGTTGGAGGCGTTTGCTTGGAATATGTTTTTGTCAGCCAACCTATATGCCTTCCGTGGAGGTTCTGGATATGTCAAGTGGTTATGCTTATGTTTTGTTTTCTTATTTGGTTAAACAAGTCCTTGTTTATTTTGTAAATAGGGCTAAGTCCCTTTTTGTCTAATCTGTATATATATGATGACGTAATGATGATGTGTAAATATGTATATAAAAAGTTTAAAAATTTTCTGTCTCATGTAAGTCTGCACAGCTCATTGGACGTTGTACATTTTCTATTTATTTCCGCTAGCCCCTAATATTATGTTAATCTGTCTCAGAGGCCTTCGGTAATTCCCGGATTACTGGTCGGTTACAATGCTAAATCCATAGGAGCGGGTTTGGGTCGTGACAAAAACAGTGCTAGAATTAAAGAAAAAATAGCTAAAAAAGTAAACTAAAAAATTGAGCAATTAAGCTAGGAAACAAGCATAATGAGGGGAGGCTAACTCCCTCCATTTTTGGACTTCAAAACATGATTTTTAACTTCTGAAAATCAGTGGTAAAAAGCTCAAAAAAAGTTGAGAAAAGAATGGGAAACAAAAGGGTAAAAGCTTAGAGAATAAGGTTCAAAGAAGGGTGGTTAACCCCTCCACCTTTGGTAGCTTTAAACCACAAGTTTCAGTCCATAAAAATAGTGTAAAAACAATTCAAAATTAGCAAGAAAAGATAGAAAACAAGTAGTGTAAAGATGCTCAAAATTATACCTATTGAAGCAAAGCAATTCTTTTGTTGACAAACCCACAAGTTCTCACTCTCAAGGAGCTGAAATTTGGACTCAATAATCTCAGCAAAGAGAGCTTCAATATTGGTTTAGGAAGTGTTTGGGTAAGGTGTGTGCGTTGCAAGATAGAGATAGAGAATTTCAAGTTTTGGGGCTTTTGGAATTTTTTGTAACCTAAAACCAAGAGGGTTGGCCAAGTATATATATAAAAACAACCTCTCAGGTGGGAAATATTTGTATAGGAACAGCTGGAGCTTTTGGGGGACAGCTGGCAACAAATATCTCCATTTTACACAAGTGGCCGGTAAGCCACTATTAGTGGGTGGCCGGCCACAAAAATCTGCTTCCAAGCCTAACTTCAAACGGGCATATCTCCCTCATCCGGATTCGATTTTAGGTCATTCTTGAGTCTAAATTGAATACCCGGAAGTCTACTTTCCAATGGTGGTGGCCTCACTTATAAATTCTAAGTGTACAAAGAGATATGTCTATTTTAGTAAAGGTTGCTCATTTTTATCTTAATCGAATTGATGCCTAACTTCAAACGGCCATATCTTCCTTATCCGGACTTGGCTTTGAGAGATTCTTGAGTCTAAATTGAAGCCCTGGAAGTCCACTTTCCAATGGTGGTAGCTTTATGACTAAATTCTAAGTGTACGAAGAGATAAGCTTGATTTAGTGAAGGCTGCTCAGTTCTCTCTTAACGATTTCATGCTCAACCATTTCCCTAACTAGTTTTCAGCCCCTCCTATTTTCTTCAACTTCAAACCTATAAATAAGATGTTTTAAAGATTTTTCAAAGAGTTCACCTCCTTTTCATTTATTTCCACTTTGTCCTTGCTCAGTTTACTGAAAAGTGCAATATTTTAAATGAAATGCGAGCCTTGAAACATCGTAGAAGCATTTTGAAAAATATTTTGAAAAAGAGGGTTTTAAGGTCTAAAATAATTTTGGCCTAAATGGGGTGTAAGGTTGGGATTTAGAAGCTTTTCTTGCTGAAGAAATTGAGCAATTGTACATCGTAACTTTTCATCATCGAGTGATCGACTTGAGGCGCCCAAGTCTTAAAGGCGGTCAAAAATGGAGTGTCTACAAATATACACTACAATCACATTCACATACATAAATAGATACATATATACACATATATATTCATATACAAATTGATATACACATTTATATAATAAACAAAAGCTAGAGAACACATACAACAAGAAATTAAAAGGCACTAATGAAAGCATAAAAATGCATAAATATTGTAATGAAACAGAAAGTTTTCAAGTAAAATTTTACTCTATCCAGAAGTAAAACTTTACTATTGAAAGTAAAATTTTATTTTGAACAATATACACTAGAAAATAAACACACAAAAAACACATTTATTGAACAATATACACTACAATTACATTCACATACATAAATAGATATATATATATACACACATATTTTCATATACACATTGATATATACATTTATATAATAAACAAAGGTTAAAGAACACATACAGCAAGAAATAAAGAGGCATTGATGAAAGATCCGCAATGTCGTTGGCATCGTTGCTCACGGCAGTGATGGAAGGAGGGTTTTGAATGCTTACGGCAGTGGTGGAATGAGGGTTTCAGATGCTATTGCAGTGGTGGAAGTAGGGTTTTGAATGCTCACGGCAGTGGTGGAATGAAGGTTTCGGATGCTACGGTGCTCGAACTAGGGTTTCGGCTGCGAGGGTTTCTGAATCACGCTTTTCAGAGCAACAATCAATGAAACAAAGTGAGAGTGAGGGAAACAAACGGTTTATATTTGCCCGTTTATATAAAAGGGTATTTCAGTCTTGTCACCATATTTTTTTATTTGAGGGATTTTTGGAACCATTATTTTATTCCGTAAGCTTCACATAAAAAAAGCCCAATGGGAGAGACTTTTGACCAAATTTCCCTAATTTATATGGTAAAATCGACAATGTGAACCGTTTAAATCATATCATTGAAGTAGGCTCAAATGATTTTTTTTGGTTCCCTTTAAACTTGTTTTTTGGTAAAAAAATTATCATATTACCATTGTAATATTGTGGATTTCTTCTATGGAAACAATAAATTTTTTTAAAGTATTGAGGGTAAAATCACATTTTCACGAAGTTGCTAAAAATATGCTCTCTTTGTTTATTTATTTATTTTTATGTAGAAGCCATCCAAAAAGACTTATTTAATTTTGACTTTTTGAACAAAAAGTTTCGAGAAAAGATATTCAGTTTTACAAGTTTGACATAATTATATTAAAAAAATTTTAAATTTTAATTTACATAATACTTATTTTTTCTTTCATCAATCATTCATTAATTGCTTGCATAAAAAAATTATTGTATCTCATTACAATAAAATATATAATTTATCTTGTTTATGATTATGTGTTTTTATATGATCTGTATTAATTTTAATCATTTTAATCCTATTAAAAAAGTCACATCTATTTTGCCAATTTTTTTTAAAGTTTAAAAGTATCAATCTAATTTCCCCTAAATAAAAAATTCAACAATCATATCACCAAGAATTATAGGTAGAAAGCAATACCGGTCTAAAACGACATTGTATATAGTCAATTTTTGTGTTCTATGACATAACATGCAATATGGGAAAATGGACTTTTCCTTCCAATGCAAGATGATCAGTGAATTAGGGCAATCAGAATTGTAGAATTTGAGCCAAAAAAAATGTCGAACTTCCTTAAATTTAGCTGCATATATAGCACATGCATGTGCTCTCTTGCTAACAACTATAAAATTTAAGGAGTTGGGAATTATTACTAGGGCAGGCCTATAAGAATATAAATAAAAAGGCAGACTTTCAAACCATTGAATTTACCATAATACATGCATATAGGTAATTTGAAAATTCAATTTATTAAAAATAATTACTTGAGCCTGAAATATTATGTAATCGCATGCTCGTCTAGTGATATTTTTTAATTTATTCATCATATTTTTTATTTTTTTAGATCATGATATTCATGAAAAACAAGACTATTACTCATAATTAACCAAACATAAATACTAAATCAGAAGTTATTATAAATTGAACGGGTCTTTGTGAATATCAAATTAAATTGTTATACCACTTCAAATGTTGCAATGTACCGCTGTATCACGGCCCCCTCCCCTCCTAGAAGGTTAGAAGTCAAATAATCATGACATATAGTGGGGGTTTGAGAAGTGACTATTTTAGAAATTGACTTTTTGATTATTTTAGTAGGTTATTTTAGTTTTTGTGTTTGGAAGGATGAGATAGATTTTTATTTGAGTTGTTGTATTGAAAAATGTGTTGAAATGATATTTGAAGTTAAAATGACAAATTTGTCCCTAACCTCACATTTTTCAAAATTGATGTAAAGGGGCAAAATTGTCATTTACCAATAATGGAATAACTTGTCAATGTGACAGCCCATGGTTTCAGCTATTTTTTTTAAATATAAAGTGTTGGTTTAGGGACTTTTTGGCTTTTTTTTTTTTAGTTTGAGACTATTTAGCTTCAAACTCAGCTTCCCAAATACCTCCATAGTGAGCAAAATTAATTATAATGATAAGTAAAATTATGATTTTTTTATTTAATTGAAATCATTAGTACAGACTTTTTTTTTTTTTTTTTGGATTTTTAGTTTAAGGTTCCTAATATTAAGATTTTATAAAATAAAGGATGTATAACATTTTTATAATAATTGGGATCTCTCAATATTTTTATAGATAAACTAAAATTTCTTTAATAATATTATTGAGGGACCTTAACTAATAAGAAAAAAATATATTGGACATTACTACTACCAAAAGTTGGAGAGAGATATTTCACTGATTTTTTTATTTTTTTTCCTTATTCAAATTTAACAAATTATTTTTAACGTACACATCATAAAAATGATATTCAGTATATTTGGTTTCAATTTTTAAAATTTAGTTTTCTGGAAATTAAGTTTTTTTATTTTTTTCGTTTTTATTTTTTTTGTTTTTAGTGAATATTTTTAAATTTTTGAGCAATTTTTTTTACTTTTTTAGATGCACCTTACTTATATGTTTCTAAATAGTAAAATATTTGAAAAAAATATTTAAAAAAAATAAATAAATACACAAAAATACGAAAAATATATTGATTTTTTGTATTTTTTTTTATATTTTTGGTATTGAGTAAATTACAAATACACCTCTGAAGTTTGCTTAAAATACGAATTGCCTCCTATGGTTTGAAAAATTACAAATACTTCCCTGTCATAATTTTTTATTTAATAGAATTAATTAAAAAAGTAAAATTTTTAACTGTTTACCTATACAATAATAAAATTATCTGAATTATTAATTGAAATAAAAATTTAACATTATTAAAAACTATTAATTAACTTGATAATTTATTAATAAAATGACATAGTTGTTAAGAAATTAGAAACTTTAGGATGCATAATGTACTTTCTAAAACTATAAAAGGTAATTTGTAATTTAAATAAATTTCAAGGGGTGTATTGGTAATTTATCCTTTGATATTTAATGAATTTTTTAAAGTTTTTTTTATAAATATTATACTTTTTAAGTGTATTTATATTAGGTGTGTTTAAAATTTTTAAAAATACCTTAAAATATAAAAAAAATTCAGTAAAAATAAAAAAATACAAAAAATTAAAATTAAATTAAAAAAAAAATAAATTCTGAAAACTGAAATCAGTGATAATTTTTTTAAAAAAAATCTGTGTAACTAATTTGACGAAGTTAGTACACAGTGGGTGTGGGCCCACCCTTGCTACCTTCATAAAAAATATCCGGTGATGACATTGCCATTGGTGACGTGTTTTGCTGTTTTACGCGCAAACTCAAAGTTTGTGATAGTCAAATAATTCTCTCATTTATTTTATTTTATTTTTTGATTTTCAATTATTTTTTCAATTCAGAATAAATCGTTAATATTCGAGAACCACAAAAGGAGAAAAGTCGTTTCCACTAGATGTTTGGGTTCTCGGATATAATTTTTTTTTTGTCCGATAAAAGAATCTCGGATATAATTGGACACAAATAAAACTATGTATTCCATCCAAGTTGCTTGTTGATTGTCATTATTTTAAATATTTTATATTTAAAAAAATATTTTAACTATTTTGAAGTTTTTGTGTACAATAACTAATTGATATATTTTAATATATGAAAACAATTTATTTTTATTTTTATTTTATAAAGATATATTATTTATTGACTTGATTTAAAGGTATGAATGTTAAAAATAGACAAATAATTTAAAACGGAGGGAATATGATATAAGAGTATAATTGTTAAAGAGAAAATATGTTTGAGTTTGCTTATGTTTCAGGCAAATAAGAATAAACGGTTTTGGGAGATTTTTTAGCGTTTGGTAACGTTTACGTTTTCAGTTTATGTTTATAAAAATTTTATAAACTGATTTTTATTTATTTTTAG
Source organism: Camellia granthamiana (assembly GCA_036172215.1). Classification (NCBI taxonomy): domain Eukaryota; kingdom Viridiplantae; phylum Streptophyta; class Magnoliopsida; order Ericales; family Theaceae; genus Camellia; species Camellia granthamiana. Next base: position 25,596,982 of record CM069903.1, on the reverse strand, counting down.
AAAAACATAAACTACAAACGCATTTGATTTGAACAAAATATTTAAAAATTTTTAAAAATATAAATTAAAAAATATGTTTGTCCAGACCTAAAATATTTATATTTATTTTTTATTATTTATGACAATGGGATCATATACATTATAATTGAAAAAAAAAATGATTGGAAAAACATTAATTGAAAAAAAAATTATTTGAAAAAATATTAATTGAAAAAAAAATTTGTTAGTCAAATTTTTAAATCTTTGTTTAAAAACTAACGTAAACTGATTTTTTGAGTTTATAATTTTTCTTCAAATTTATAAACTGAGACAATAATTTATAAATCAAAAAAAATTATCGGACAAATTTTTATGACAGTTTTTGAAATTTTTATAAATATAAATTGAAAATTGAAAATGAAATAGTTTCTAACCAAGCGTATTGAAATTTTGATAAAAGCATCTAGAAAGTGTTATTTAACTCGATAAGTTGTTATAAAAAAATAATTCATTAACACAAATTTTTTTTTTTTTTTTTCACAATCTCCTTAATGTTGTGGCAATTACAATTTGAAAAATTGATTCACATTCAAATATTTTATCAAAATTATCTTTACTTGTATTTTGTCTTGCCACCTCATTAAGGGGATTGTGGAAGAAAGCAACTATGGCTTCGTTTGGGATGTGATTTGATTTTTTGACTATTTTAGTCTGGGATTAAAAGGTCTCGTTTGAGATAGACTTTTTAACTTGAAATAATTATGATTTGAATGTAATATTTTTTAATCTAAGTCTAAAAAATATATTTTATCTTTTTATAACTATTTTAGTCAAACTCACCCCAACTCAACCTCCCAAAAGAGTGCTATATGGATGTAGCACTGTTGGTTGTTATGCATCCTAGAAAGCTAAGTTATTCATAATTTGTTATCCAATCGATTAAAATAATTTGGATCTGAACTATAATTTCATGACTCAATAAAAAATATTTAGAAATTTGTAAAGTCACATCTTAACTTTGAGTCGATAGAATAACTTCAAATTGATCGAATCGAATCGATTCGGCGTATTTTGGACGAATGTACAATGATAAGTAGATAATTGTGAATTATTTTTTTCAATCCATCTAATTTTGGACAGATGTTAGATTTGAGATTTCTTTGACCGCAACCGAATCGTCAAACCGCGAGCACCCCTAGTAATTTGTAAGATTTTGTATTTTCAATTTGTTTAGATATTTTGTTTATATTTTTAATTGAAAAAAAGTTTAAATATTCTGTTGTGTTTTCAATTTGGAAATCCTTTTATCAAATGACAAGTGTTAATATTTGATATTTTTGTGTGAAAAATATAAGGTTTAATTTTGTCATTTTTTAAAAAAAAATCAATTAAATAGTTTTTGAATAAAAAAAAAGTAATGAAATAGTTTTGATAATGCATGATTTTCTTATATGTATTTATTATTTGTATTTTATAATTTACTTAATAATCTTTTGATTATGTTGAGTTGGATTGTTATTCAAAAAAAAAATTGTTGACAAGTTGTTATGTTATATTCAAAATTTGTAAAAATTTAAACCGTCAAACTGATTTGCATCCATTCGCCAATTCGCTCAATCTGCATCCGCCACTCCGGCGACAGATGTAGATTGTTTTTTTCAATTTGCCAATTTGGCAAACGAATGACAAATTAGAGGTTTTCCGACCACAATTGAACTGCGAGCACCCCTAATAACGTTAGTCTGGTGTGATAATTTAGAATAATATTATATCTACCAATAGTGTACTACCAATTGGTGATATGAAATAATTTGAGAGGTTTTTGATATTTATAATTTGTATAATGAGTGAGATCAATAGTAATGTTATAACTACTGTTAATACACTAATTGGTGCATGTAGTACTATCGGATAATTTAACTCCACTAATCTATTAAAATAAATTTAATTTGAAATCTATACAAAATATATATATATAGAGGAAAAATTACAGCTCAGTGGAAGTTTTCAAGAAACAAATTTAAATTAATGATAAATTTTACTAAATTTAATAATTAAAGTTATACATTTTTTTATGAATTTGAAATTATTTTATGAAGATCCCACCAATTTGTAATTTGTCTAAAAATATAAACTTTTATGTATTTTAAATTCATGAAATTGAAATGATTTATTGCTTATCTCGATTAAACTCAACGGAGAGGGCGGATAGCATTTCACACAAGTTGACCAGACCTGTATCATTCTGCTTCCGCTTTCTGTTTCGTGGAGTAAAAAAAGATATGCTTCCGCTGAATTTCATTGTTTCATTCCCTCTCTTCACTATCATGTTTTGATTGAGCAGAATAAAAACCCTAATTTACAGTCGTCGATAGAGATTGAAGAACACCGTTGGTTTTGGTTCCAATTGCCAAAGACTTGATTGCATATTCCAACTTGAAAATCACAGAGCAATTACAGGCCATTAAAGCGTTGCAGAGTAAGCATCATCATATATAATATAATATAGGCATTCAATAAGAAACGTGATTTTCTCAACAATCACCACATCAACAGCACCACCCTTTAACATCCATCCCAATAACTTCAAGGGTCAACAAGCTTCTTTTCTCTCAAATCAGGGTTATCGTCCAATTTTCATCTAATCTCTCGATTCACCTCAATTTTCATCTATTGCAGAGAGAGATGTTATGATTGCTTCTTTCGCTTCCAATTAGTGTTGAATATGATTCTTCGTCAAACAATTATTGCATTTATCGTAGCAATTCTAGTTTCCTCTTCAACCAAATCGGATGCTCAATGCAATCAAACATGTGGAACTAGCCAAACGAATCAGAATCGCGTCTCATACCCCTTCGGGTTCTCTAATGGCTGCCCAATCCCTCTCAAATGCAGCGACAACGGAGACATCAGCATCAGCCAATTTCAAGTCCGAAATGTCACCACAGACACTATACTCATCAATCTCCCAGCAAATTGCAGTCGCCCAACCGCTGAAATCGAGCCGCTCTTCGGCCCAAACTACGCTCTCTCTTCCTCGAACACCCTGATGTTGCGGAACTGTACATCCCCGATTGAAGGATGCTTGATACCAACATCCATGGTGGAGAAGCGGTTGGGATTAGGAAGCTGTGGTATCAGAAGAGATAACTTCACTTGTTACTCTGCTGTGGATTTCATGACTTTCCAGAATTTAAGCAAGAACGATTGTAAATTCTTGTTCACTTCCATCACCGTGGATTCGAGCAATGATTCCGATAAGAGTACGGCGGTTCCGCTTCAATTTCAGGTGGCGGAGCTCGAATGGTGGTTGGAGGGGCGTTGCAATTGCTCGCCGCTTGCGGATTGTACGGCGGTGACGCCGCCAAACGGTGGTTCTGGGTTCCGGTGCCGGTGTAAGGAAGGGTTTGAGGGAGATGGGTTTCTCGGCGGCGGTGGTGGTTGCCGGAAAGGTGAGTTCATGGCAAACGTTGAATTTTACTTCAAAATTTTTAATTATTTATTTATATTTACTATATTGATTGAATTTGATTTTATTTGTTTTATCTTATGGTGGATGGCCAAAAATGGCTTTGACTCTTAGGAAAGTTCTTGGTAGGAACGTTACGGCCGGTGTGGTCGTTTCTGTTTGTTGACTGATATGGTTAGGGCACGTCATTGGTTTCTCTGAAATGGCCAAAATAGCCATGATACTTTTTTGTTGGTTTGGATCAAGGTGAAGGGTGTTTGGTATAACTGTTAAAATAAATTATAGATTATATTTTAATAGATTTGTTAATCTATTTGGTACTGCTAGATTATAGATTTAAGTTATTGAGACTTATATATTTGGAAAATAAACTGTGAAATAACTTTTTCGATGTGTAATGTCCTTTTTAGGCTTTGTTTGGGATATGTTCTTTTTTTTTTTTTTTTTGACTAAAATAATCAACAAAGACAAAATAAGTTTAAATAATTAATAAGACAAAATGTTACATATAAACCATAATCATTTTTTTTTATCACAATTATCAAATTACCTACAAAAAAAATAATAATAATAATAATTATCATCTCAAACACAACTTTTTTAATCAAGCTAAAATAGCTAAATAGTCCAAAAATCAACTAAAATAGTCAAGTTTCCAAACGGGCCTTCCTTTATTAATTGTAAATTGAATTACCCTTTGTTAGTTATGAATTGAATTAACTTTTATTTTTGTTATTAACTATTAGTTTACAATTCTCATAAAAAATAAAAAGGGCGCTGCTTCATCCCCCGAAAGGGGGCCTCCCCGAATCCCCCGTTTTTCCGTTTTAAGTATAAAAAAAAAGAAAACAGAAAAAAAAAAAAACAGTTTACCAAAAATAGAAATTAGGGGGATTAGGGGAGATTTTTTTAGGGGGATTATTCATTTCCCAAATAAAAAATAGTCAACCATCTTTATTTGGGTCTTTTTCTATTTTTTTTTTAATTTCTAAAGATATAATTGTAAATAAGCTGTTATAATCAGAAACTGATAATAAGAAGCGGAGGGTGGACAGCTTTTCAGACTCAACTTTTTTGAGTTAAAATAAGTTATTAGAATAAAAAATTGTTTGAAATAAATTTAATCAAATAGTTCAAAATAACTTTTTCAAAACTATAATCTATAAGTTGGCTAAAAAAAATCACACCAAACACGTGTAGTATACATATGTGTACACACATGTATTTTGATTTGAGAATAAGTTATTTTAATAATTTTTTATATTTTTTTGGTTAAAATATGGGGGTGAAAAATTAGTATGCTGAGGATGCTTTTTTTACTTTTATAAAATATACAAAAGTGGAGAGAATAAAACTTTTGATTATTTTGTATATATCTTTGATTTTTTGACTTTTTAATTGTTGTTGTAATTTGCCAAAATAGCCCTCTGTCTCTACCTGTTTGAGATGCGATTGATATGATGGAGAGAAATGACAATGAGGTAGTCTAGAACAAAATGAAGAGTGAGATTGGGTTAACGGGCAGATTGGTCACTATGATCTACTGTGTCTTGTTATTTGTTAATTATTCAGTAATACCCATCAGAGCATCTCTAATGATGAATCAATTTTTTCATTAAATTTGAATAAAAAGTCCATTTAATATCAAGGGTTCTAACGGAGGCTTTTTAGGCTTTATTAGAACACCGGTCGACCGGACGGACGACTGAAAGAATGTCCGGCTGATCGACCGGATAGTGTAAATTTTGCACAAATTTTTGCCTTGAGGTAGTCATCCGGAGGGTGGACAACCGGGCGGATGTTCGGCCGATCGACCGGCTACTATAAATTTTTCACAAATTTTTGCCTTGAGATAGGTCATTCGGGAGACATCCGGAGGTGAAAATATAACGGCTTTGAACAGTGAAATGTTGACAGGTTTCAGACGTTCTCAGTTTGGTGAAACATTTTTGATATTCTGAATTTGATACTTATTTGAAGAAACTATTGGAGCTGAAACAAAATGTACTTTTTATCAAATTTAAATTTGATGATAGTTTTGGTACACGGTTGGAAACTGTCTTACTTTATATTTTTAGAAAATAAATTTAAGACAAAATTTGATAACAAAATCCCATACAATCATCTCATATGAAATGTGTTCCACAATTTGTGTAGATTTTACCCTATATAAGAGGGTTATATCTGATCTTGTTACTGGTTTTTGAGCATATAGAAGCAATGATATTTTTAATTATAGGGACGATTATATAGGAAATTGATTGTTTTTTCTTTTTGGTGTATTTAGAAGCATCCTTTTCAACTATGCTAAAGATGCTGAATGACCTTAATACCCTCCCCTTCTATATTTTGACCTTGGACTGGCTATCTGGATTTTGTTTCAAGAATATGAATATTTAGTAGCTGATTTTATCACTTAAAAGTGAAAAAGAAACAGAAATGAAAAGCTTATTGGAGTCTGGTTCTTCTGGACTTGCACGATAGAACTCATTTTGATGATATATCTGTCGAGATTTTGTTTCAAAACCATAACAATACACAAATATACATTTGATGGGTAAGGACACAGTCATTAATGGAGCATATCTGTTGAGATGATGAAGTAATGGTAAAGTCTTTCACTATTTTGGGTCCTTGTGAATTTCCGGGCTTAGAATAGGATTTGGTCATAATGAGGCTGGGGAGTTTAATCAAAACTAAAAATCTGAGGGTATTTTTAATGCGGGCAATTTATACTGATGATTTGTCTAGTTGTTAACTTAAAAAATCCAGGATTAGTTGAGGAGCAAGCAAGTTTTTTTTTTTGAACAAGTTGATTCAGACATCTAGTTATAAAAACAAACAAAATAAAATTATAGTCAAAAGAGTGAATGCCCCCAATCTATTTTTGACCTGAACAATTAACTATATATGCTATGAATTTATCCCACACAAAAAAATAAATAAATAAAAACTTATCTTGGCTATTTTAATTCTGACTTCTCACATTGAAACCCAAAAGTCAGAACCTTCCACAGTTTAATATGCTCGTTTATTGAGTGATGATTAAGTAGGGAGACACTGTCAAATATACCTAGCTGACACGACAAAAAGGAAGTTAATGTTCTTCTGATTCGGCATGACATGTGAACTAAGTTGTCACCACTATCCTCCATCTATTGTGCAATTGATCATGTCCTTGTACCTTGCTGAAAAGAAATAGACCGAAGTGGCTTTGAACGTCGAAAATGACGTGTAGATTATGTCTTTTCATACTGGATGAAGTGGTCGAAACATTCTGTTAAAGCTTTCTATATATAAAATAAGACGTCATTTCATCTATGATGTGAAGGAATAGTTTCAATTAGTCAGACAACAAATCAGCTGTTTAAATAAGTATTCATCTAAAAACATGATTTTTTGGTCTAAAATGACTTCAATGGGAGCCAAATGGGTTACTGCACCCCCCAGACCCCCCACCAAAAACAGCCCCGTGCCATTTGCAATAGTATTTGGAAGATAAACTGTAAATTCATCTGGGTACTGACTGTTTATGCCAGTTTCACATGCTTTTGGTTGGTCAAAATACATTATACAATGTTGAAAAAAATAAATAAAATCCAGGAACACATACATTATGTGCCAGAAAACTGTTTCCAATGACATGCCCCTTTTAGCATGCAATTTAAAGATGATGTAACTCAATTTCAGCTATTAACCTTCTCAAATTTTGTTTAGAGTCATTTTTGCTAATTTCTTTTTCCTTTCTATGATTGGCAAATCATCAGTTCCTCATTGCAGTGCTTCAAACTACTTGTCTGGCCAATGTGGAGGAAAGGCTAAAGTTGGTGTTCTCATTGGAGGTAATTTTCTTTCTTCCAACCCTTGAACCACTTTGCATGGAACTTGAAATGAGTTAAAAATGATCTTTGAAGTTTTGAATAATTTTTTCTCATCTGTGAGTCAGGGTGCAATTCAAACCCCCCCTTTTAAGTAGTCATCCAGTGGTTCCCTTGTTCTTGTAACACAGTGACAGTCCTTAGTTGTGAGACCAGTGTCATTGTAGTGATTTCTGGGGTCCATGAGGCTTCTAACATAGGTTACTTGCCTAATAAATCTGAGAGATTCCATTAACTTTCATGAGCATTTAAAAGCTACCAAATGTTCATAATTACGTTTCCTACTCATTCTAAATCTCCAATACAGCTATAAGAAAGCTAAAGAAGAGTCAAATCCAAAATTTTGATATGAAATGTACCTTATTGCAACCACGAGCTGATATAGTGGTAACATGATGGACAAAGCTTTGTTTGGTTGGTTCCAATGTTGTGAGTTAAAAGTAGAATAACTTTTATGAAATTCTTCTATATTCATTATCATGACATTGCTGCCAAAACATGAAATTCTTCTATATGCTTTGTCATAGCATTGTTGCCAAAACATACAAACTTCATTTCTTCAGTTAAATAATGAGAATTATGTCATTCTACATATATGTTTACAGTCATTAAACAGAAATTTAGTTTTAGTTTTAGTTTTAGTTTTAGTTTTTGTGTGTAAATTTTACAGCATTTTTACTTTGTATTTCCTTAGGGATTATTGTTGGAGCTCTTTTGATGGCTGCTCTGGCTTTTGTCTGTTACTTCATCCGACGACGGTCTAGTTCTATAAGAAGCCAAATGAGTGCAAGGCGCTTTCGATGTGAAGCTGCAGGTAGCTCCAATGTTCCTTTCTATCCCTACAAAGAAATCGCGAAAGCCACTAATAGCTTCTCTGAGAAACAAAGGTTGGGTACTGGGGCCTATGGTACAGTTTATGCAGGAAAACTCCACAACAATGAATGGGTGGCCATTAAAAAAATTCGACACCGAGACGCTAACGGTGTTGAACAAGTCATGAATGAAATCAAGCTTCTTTCCTCTGTGAGCCATCCAAATCTTGTCCGACTCTTAGGTTGCTGTATAGAGAATGGTGAACAAATCCTTGTCTACGAATTCATGCCCCATGGAACTCTATCTCAGCATCTACAGAGAGAAAGGGGCACAGGCCTTCCATGGACAGTCCGCCTCACCATTGCCAGTGAAACTGCTCATGCCATTGCCTATCTTCACTCTGCCATGAATCCACCAATATACCACAGAGACATCAAATCTAGTAATATACTCTTAGATCACAACTTCAACTCCAAAGTAGCAGATTTTGGTCTTTCTAGACTTGGTATGACCGAGGATTCCCACATTTCAACAGCTCCACAAGGGACTCCGGGCTATCTTGATCCTCAGTACCATCAAAATTTTCATCTTTCTGATAAAAGCGATGTATACAGCTTTGGGGTCGTTCTTGTAGAGATCATAACTGCGTTGAAAGTTGTTGACTTCTCTCGACCTCACACTGAGGTGAATTTGGCTGCACTTGCAATTGACAGGATTGGAAAGGGTCATGTGGATGAGATAATAGATCCATTCCTCGAGCCACATACAGATGCTTGGACACTTTCATCTGTTCACAAGGTGGCTGAACTGGCATTTAGATGTCTTGCGTTCCATAGCGACGTGAGGCCTTCCATGATGGAAGTGGCAGATGAGCTAGAACAGATAAGGCTCAGTGGGTGGGCCCCAATGGAGGACAACATATGCACAACATCATCAGTGGCATCGTCTTGTTCATCACCATATAATGGAAGTGATAAGTCACTAGGTGGTGTGTCGATTAAGAAGGCTAGGAGATTGATTGTTCCACAATTGACTTCATTGGAAGAGGTGAAGGATATCTCACCTGTTTCTGTGCAGGAACATTGGCCAAGTGAACAGAGCTCACCTTCAACAAACAGCTTGTTGCGTAATGTAGTTCAGTGAGCTGAAAGTGCCGAGCTTCATCTCATTTTGTGAATATCATGGAGGTATTTTTACAGTTTCGAGTTTTTATACACTTTTGATGCCCTTTCAAACACTTCTTTATAATTCTTTCTGTAATATACGGAGGATGTAGAACTATTCATTAAACAAATGTTATACAATCATATACAACGAATGTGAACTTATGAAGTGATACTACAATTCTTCAAGCTTATTATTGGAAATTACTGTACCTTTTATATCAATTTCCTTTTGGTTATTCAAGTGGTCACTGCGAAGCTTTATTATCACGGCACACTCACACATGCATTCAGAATTGTGCTCACACATAGGTGATTGTAGAGAAAAGTTTACAGATAAAATCAGCATAATTTCCATGATAACAAAGCCTGAAAAATTAACTTTAACTGCTTAATTTTAAGGTTTTTTATTTTTATTTTTATCATAAGGTTCTTAAATTAATCACCATCTGCTGCAAAACCTACTTCATTGAATGCATCACTCATACTCTCTCTCTAAAACGAGAGCATCTCTCTCTAGCCTCTTCCCTTAGGGTTTCAACCAGCGGCGCTGTTTGTGAGGGGGAGGGGGGTTCGGCCTCCGGCCACCCCTCTCCTTTCTTCCCCCTTTCCTTTTCCTTCTTGTTTTCTGCTCAACAAACCTTGGGAGATCTCTCTTCCCAACCTCTTCCTCTTTGTGAGGATTTTCTTCCCCCATGGTGGAAGTTTGCTGGATGGCTCCTCCTCCCACCGGTGCCGAATCTGCCATGTTCTTCTTCTCCGCTGCTCACCGTCTCTTCATCACCTTCCCACGGCCAGATCTGCTTTGGATCGTTGCTTCTCTTGATCCAGCTGTTCCTCCGGGTTTGAGGTTGTACTCTCTAGTTTTTCTTTGTTTTTTGGTTTGTGAGTGCTCTATGGAATCCATCGATGCTATTGTAGCTTACCCACTTTGTGGTTGTAATCTATGACCTATCTTAGACATGTTCTATAGCCGATCATTTTGGCTTCTGCTTGTAGTACAAGCACGAGCACTTGTTGTGCATTTGAGATTTTCATAGTTTTATACCTATGTGTTTGTTTGATTTGATTTTTCTTTACTTGGTGTAAGCTTATCTTTTGGATGGTTCCTTTTGTAAGTGCCGTTTGGCTTGAGTAATGAACATTTCTTTCTGATAAAAAAAGACAAAGAAAAGATGTGCATTCCGTCAATTTTATGTGAAATTAGAAAAAAGTAATGTTAGAGATACCAAATTTTCTATGCAAAATGTCTTACAGTGTTGGGTCCACAATAGGATCTTTTTGAAGACCAAAAACTGGGCTTTTTGTGGTCTAATTTGCTGAAAATTTGACGCAACAGAGTTTCATATTTTCAGCCATTAAAATGAGTTTGGGCATCCTCTCTGCGTGAGAGAGCTTAGTGCGCGAAGCCGTTTTTGATGAGGATTAGAATTTAGAGATGAAATTATTTTTTATAGATGAAATTATCATTTTCTTCAATTTCCTCTATTTTAATATTTTTATATACTTTTCATAATGGATTTTTTTAAACATTTTTTTGTCATAGAATGTCCTTTATTTTTAAATGACATTTTGTGACTTTAAAAAAAAAAATTAAATGCCTTTTATTTTCTTATATCTGTTATAATTTTAAATTCATTTTCCTTACACCATACATTATAATTGTTAATTCATTTTCCTTACACCATATAGTTTAATTATGAATGAAAATAAAGGTTATTTATATTTTTTTTAAAAGTAACAAAATATCATTTAAAAATAAAACTCCTTCATTGATTAATCTTATGATTTTTTTTTTATTTTATATTTACTATAATTTTTAGATTCATTTTTCTTACACCATATAGTTTACTTATAATTGAAAATAAGGGGTAATTAAAAAAATTTAAAAAATACCACGAAGCTCCATTTAAAAATAAAAGGCATTCACTTTTATGATAAAAACAATGTTTAAAAAAAAAAAAAAAAAAATTCCATTATGAAAAGTATATAAAATCTATATAATATGACATGACGATTTTTGAAAATGTCTCAAAATATATTAGAGATACATTTTGAATCAACGGCTCAGATTATTTCATCTAACAATTTAAGAGTCAAGATGATTTCTTTACTTTTGTTTTCCTCTAAAAATATATCTCTCTCTCTCCTTTTTTGAGTATTTTCATCTATCCACCCAATCATCCTCCCTCTTTTTTTGAGTCTCTTCCCAAATTTCAAGTGTAGTGCACTTCTTTTTCCAATGCAATTGTCTTATTCGGAAATGAGTCTTTGGTTTGCTTTTTAATGTTGTTTTTTTTGTTTTTTTTTTTATTTTTATTTTTTTGTGTGTATAAAATGATATTGGACTTTTAAAAGTATCTCTTGGGTCAAAGTTTGACTTCAGTTTAAAAAATAAAAAATAAAAACTTGGACAAATCACAAGAAAAAAAAAAATCTTAGAGTTTGACCATGGTAATAAAATAAATCTTGTGGTTTTATTTTTATTTTTTAATTTAAACCCTTATTTTTTTAATCTAAATTATTTGTCAATTTTTTTAACCAACATAAAAGGTGTATTTTAGCCATTAAACTTAATGTAGGTATACATAAAATGTTTAAAATATCATATTTTTTTTTTTGTTGAGCTTAATGGCTGAAATACCATTTTTTTCGTTAGTTTTACGTAATATAAATAGATAAACAGTTTAAATCGAAAATAAATCAAAATATTATGGTTTAAATCGACAAAATTAAAATCTAAAGACTTATTTTGTTATAAGGGTCAAATCCTAAGATTATTATTATTATTTTTTTATAATTTCCCCAAAAAACATTAACCAAATTATTATTGATTTTCTTATTGGTGGTATTTAAAAAAACTAGGCTGCAAATTGTTAAAAATTAAATAATGTTCAAAAATTAAAATTTTAATACACATTTTACATATGTTTACACACTTTTATATATTTATATACATGTTTATATTTTTAAATATGTATTAAAAATTTAAAATTTCTAACATTATTTGATTTTGAACAAATACTCAGAAATGGGTTGTAAATATAATATATTTTAATAACCAATAAGAAAATCAGTAATATTTTTGGTCAAAGGTTTTTTATTTAAATAAATGAAACTAATAAGAAAATTAATAAAAAAATTTGCCACAAGGAATATTTTTAAAAGCCATTACCGTTCAACAATAATAATCCCCAAAACAAAAAAAAAAACAAAAAAGCAAAACAAACCGATACCGTACCATGTGCAATCACAATAGCATCTTCACATCTAACATCACCATCTAAAACTTTGCATCCACCCACCCTTCCTCTTTCTCTCTTACATCTCACCTCATTCTCTACACTCTCCTATCTCTCTTTCTTTTAACCTCACTTTCTAGATTTTAAATTTCAAAACACACATTCACTCCCTTTCTCCTCCAGGCTCTTCTCACTCTTTCTCTCTCTCTCTCTAAACTCTCATATCTCTCTTAAGGCTCTCAGCTGCACTTCTTCATTGCCAACCTCACTAAACACTTTCTCTTTTGTCTTTCAGCCTCACTTCCCCCAGCCCAAACCCAACAACCTAGCAATGTCAACAAACAAGCCTTCGTTGTCGTGACTACATCCAAGAGCAACGTTGGGGACTCTTGTCCTCTGAAACGTTAACATTTTGATTGAGAAACCGCCCACCGTGAATGAATTGTTGTTGTACAATACCTGGTAGAGACACATCTGACAGTTTGTAACACCCGCTTCCCTATTTAACTGTTAATTTTGTTGTTTACCCTCATTTTGTGTTTCTATATGACTTTGATGTTTATTTGTGTGCTAAATATGCGCCATATATGTTCTGTTTGACAGATACGTTAATTTATAAAAAAGACCTGTCTGTAAGGTTACAAATTAAATAATGGACTAGGTGGTTAGAGTCTAATTCACCTTAATTAGATAAATCAGGGTTAAGTTAACCTAGGGTATAGTAAGAAATAATTTAATTGCAAGGGTTGTAATTTAATTAATCCAAGTCAAGTAAGTTAGATATTTATATATATGTTTGAACTTAAATGAAAAAAAGTGGGAAGAGAGAGAGAGAGAGAGAGAGAGAGAGAGAGAGAGAGAGAGAGAGAGAGAGTTCTAGAGCTTTGGAGGAGAACAAGAAGGAAAAGAGAAAGACTACGGCAAATCTTCACCAATTAACCCTTGAAGATAAGAATTCTTTTCCATTTCTTGAATCTAAGATATTTTTGTGCTTGAAATCATGGATTTCTAGTTTTTAAGAAAGTTGTGTGGTGAGGGTTGAGGTTAAAATCCCAAGGAAGGGAATTTGTAGGAGATAGCTTGAAACCTTGTTATATATATGTCATCTTCCCTAGGTATTCACTTGCTCATGAATGCATTTATATGGCTTTTTGAAGTATAGAGCTTCCACATGCATACTTCTTGTGTCTTCCTCCATTGCAAGTTTTAATATTGTGACTTGAAAGCCATATAGAACGCAGCCAATTTATCCACGTTATACGTCGTTTTGACAGGTAAGAAATGAGCAAATTTTGTTAATCGGTCAACAATTACCCAAATGGAATCTGTACCTCTACTGCAGCGAGGCAATCTAATAACGAAATCCATTGTAATATGTTCCCATTTCCACTCCGGGATCGGTAACGGTTAAAGTAGTCCCGCAAGTCGCTGATGTTCTGCTTTAACTTGTTGGCGTTGTAAACATTTGGACACAAATTATGCAATTTCTCTTTTCATTCCCGACCACCAAAAATTCTTCTTTAAGTCTTGACACATTTTTATGTTTCCCGGATGGATGGATAGAGAACTTTGAATGTGGGCTTCTTGTAGAATCCGTCTTTTCAAATCACTATCATTTGGTACACATCACCTTCCCTGAAATTTGAGTATATCACTCTCAAAACTGAAACTCGATTTTGGTTTGAAATCCTGTTCATCCATTATTCTCTTGAGGACATCATCTTGCAATTGTTTTTCTTTGATCTCTTCAAGGATTGTTGGTTCCTGTAGTAAGATCTCTTGTCTGGTGAGTAAGCACGCTACATTCCCAAGGGATTTCTGACTAAGAGCATCGGCAACGGCATTAGCTTTTCTTGGATGGTATAAGATTTGTAAATCATAATCTTTAAGCAATTCCAACCATCTACGCTGTCTCATATTTAATTCTTTCTAGGTAAATAAGTATTTAAGACTTTTGTAATCCGTATACACTTCACATGTTGCCCCATACAGATAATGACGCCAAATTTTTAATGCAAAAATCATTGCAGCCAATTCTAAATCATGAGTTGGGTAACTCTTCTCGTGCGGTCTTAACTGACGGGAAGCATAGGCAATTACCTTTCCATTTTGCATCAACACGCACCCCAAGCCTTTATAAGAGGTTGATTCTCTGTTCAGCCTATAAAGCCATCCGTGCCGAAAGGTAAGGTGAGAATCGGTGCTGTCACAAGTCTTGTCTTCAATTCTTGAAAAGTTGATTCTCTTTGTTCAGTCCATTCAAATGGTACCCCATTTTGCGTTAACTGAGTAAGTGGCAAGGAAATTTTTGAGAAGTCTTTCACAAATCTGCGGTAATACCTTGCTAAACCCAAGAAACTGCGGACTTCTGTGACGTTTGTCGATCTAGGCCAATTCACAATTGCCTCTATCTTTTGTGGATCAATAGAAAGACCATCTTTCGTCATCACATGTCCCAGAAACATCACACTATCAAGCCAATTGCCTGTTCGATCTTTAAGACCGCCTGAACTAGTTTGCTATGGGATGTACCACGTAAACATTTATGTTCCTGTATGAAATAAGAATCGGTTAAGTTTATGGTTTTGCTTTTCAATAAGGACATCATTCAGAACCTCTTTACACTGTTGTTATTCATTGGGCTCTAGCTCACATTTTGATATATATATATATGTACGTGACCCAGTTCAGGAGGGGACATAGTGGCGGCGATCTCGCCTCCATTTTGGTCAAACTACCTTTTGTGCCTCTCAGCAAGGTTCTCATTTGTTGAAGCATTGGGTAGCCGGTGAATACCCTTTTGAAAATCACTCACGTGTCGTGGTCCGTTGTCACCGGTGTTATATCCGTTGCTGATGGAAATGTCTTCCCTCTTCTAGTTGTAATTTGACAAACTTGTGAAACCTTGATGTGTATATATATATCTATAGTAATGCATTTTGTCTCATGTAAGTTCACAGCTGTTGGACGTTTGACTTTCTTATGTCTTAGTTTCCGCTAGCCCCGTTTGTTGATTTGTATAGTTAGGCTTTTGGTAATAACGAATTACTGGCCGGTTACGATGCCAAACTTCTAGGGGCGAGTTTGGGTCATGACACAATTGTTGTAGCTCGGCGAGTCAATTTGGTTAGATTGAAGATTGGGTTGGTCTAAGTGTAGCATTTTCGGCATGGGGAGCACTGGATCCAAACGAACTGTCGCCGTATAATACCTGCCGAAGTCGCGGCCCGTGGTAGTGTTGCCGTAGATAGCCACGAATAAGGTTTTGGCCCTACTACGTCGTGTTGGAGGTGACATAAAAGAGGCGTTCTGGGGTTGCAGTAAGGGTGGTTTCGAAGCGGGTTGTTGTCGGTGAGGGTGATGTGACTGTACGGAAAAGGTGATTTCGGGTTCTGATTGACAGTGAGTTTTTGAATCTTTGGTTGTTATCCATGAGAGAGACTGTGGTTTTGGAAGAAATTGTAGGAGGAGGGTTTGGAATTAGAGGGGTTGGGAGAGAGGTAGAGAGAGAAAGGAAGAGGAGTGAGAAACCAAACATTATTTTTATTTTATTTTTTTTCTATAACTCGGGCATGCCTTTTATGCTTCTAAAAGGGAAGAGCGTGCCCTAGACATGGGTTTTTGTAGTTAGTATAGGAAAGGTTTATAAAAAAAAAAAAAGAAAAAAAAAGAAGAGGGATTTAGAGGTAAAGGGCATGTGAAATTGGTCTCTTTTTTTTCTTCTTTTTTTTTTTTCTTTTTCATTTGCTTTGTGTGCTAGATAGTGCTGCTGAGTTTGGTTATAGTCATGTTAAAAAATATTTGTGAATTTTTTTTTTAGTTTACAAAGTTGAATTCAAAATTTAAATAAAAAAAAAATTGAAGTTGTTTGGTTATTAAGAGACAAAACATCATTAGAAATATTTATGTTTAATGATGAGATCAAAATATAATTGGAACATTTTTTTTGGAAAATGTTTTTTTCTTTGGTCAACAAATTTGAATTCAAAATTTAAATTGGGTTCTGTTAAAAAAAAAAAAAAAGGTTTAGTTTTACTGTTAAAATGTAATCTTTTCACAAGTAGAGATAAGAGAAATAATGGGGATGGTGTGATTTGTTTAAAAACTGAAAAAGCACACCTTAGTGACAAAGATAACATGTTTTTATTTCTGGATAACTAATCGGACTTGTATTTTTATTTTCACATTATTTTTAGCAATAAATTTGATGAGTTACTTTTTAACTTAATAATTTTATTTTCAATTATATTTTGATCTCATTATTAATTATAAAGTACATTTATACACGGGTATATACTAGTGCTAAAATGTAGAGGGAGTTGAAGAAAATAATAGTTTGATACATTTATAGCCTTTTCAATTTTTTATGATGGTAGAATTTATTGGGAGGATTTGATGCCTCATTAGCGCCCTTGTTAAGTGATTATGTTAGGATTGATATGATATAAATGATAACAATAATTTGTGATAAAAAAAAATATTACGTAGTTATGTGTTACCAATATTGATATGATATAAATGATATTAATAATGTCTCTTTAGTGCCCTTGTTAAGTGGTTATGTTATCAAAATAATTTGTAATATTCCCTGCGGTGGATCACTCCCGGCCATGTCTGTTGTGAATTGTAACAGCACCGTTTTCTTTCTTTTTTATTTATTTATTTAATATGTAGGGGTTTCATTAATTCTTATTGTATTATAACAAAACAATCAACCTAGTGTAGACGTCCCTGAACGCCCCGGGAGGGTTAAGTCCCGTTCTGTTCATTTGGGTTCACTACAGTTCAAGGACCCGATTGTCACGGTTCTAAATCTTGAACCAAAGAGTCCAAATCCGGCAAATCGTTTTTGAGAAAATAGATTTTTGAAAGAAGTGCCAAACATGGACTGCTTTGCCAGATACAGAGTCGCCACCTAAATATTTTTTATGGGGAAATTTAGGAAACCCTGACTCGGTGCCAAAGGCCACGTGTCCGTCATCACCAAAGTTGCCTCGGATCGGGAACTTGGGTACGATTGGGGAAGGTCACTTCGTGAGCACCCCCGCTCGCCCGGTCAAAGACCGGCCTCTACTAACCGTGATATCTAGTTTTGAAAACATTGTGTGTTCTTATTCCGGTTATTAGCCTAGATTACTACGTGATGCGCACAGCATACAAGTATAGACTGGATCGCCTGAATTAGAACAACACATTTCATGTTTGTTTTTGAAAGATGGTTTGCTACCCGCAGGTAGGCTTAAAATACAAATTTTGCCACCCTCGGGTGGGCTTAGAAAACATGGTTTTGCCACTATCTAGTGGGCTTAAAACAAACATTTGATGAATTGTTCCAATCCAAATAACCCAACCTTCACCCACAGGCATTCAAGCAGTTATATCACATAAGCAGTTAGCCTCATGGTAAGCATGCTATTCATGGCAGTCACTCACACGCATGCAAGGATGCTAAAGCATAAAAACTTACCGAGTACTCCAAGCCAAAACAGAAACTACATTAGAAATCATGCATGATCCTAAGTATACAGAAATGCCTAATGCAACACATGCAAAAATGCAAACTATAGCAGGCTCGGCTATTCTAAACATGGCATATGGAATGCTACAACTAACATGTATTCAACTTGGAATTGAAATACAAATGCAGTTAGTATGATGCGCTGAGCCCAGTGCGTGCAAGACAGATGAATGAATGCAAACATGCTATCATACTGTATGCTAATTGAAATATGCCCTAATCTAACCATCATAAGCAGGTAAATAAAAGGGAGAAAGACGTGGGGTTGGAAGACATACATCACACACACGCACACTTATTACAGCATTGCCCTCGCACAGAGGGTCCGAATAAATAATACAGTCCCAAATGAATAAATAATACAGTCCCGAATAAATACAAAAATCCTAATTAATTTACAAATTAATCTAGGAAAGCTATAAATTGGCATGCAAGCCAGGGACTGCCTCGACTCTGATGAATGATGTATGTTTGGGCTGCCTTGCGCGGAAATCCACTGGGATGCCCCGATATGCCTCTGTTTTGCAATTATCTTTGGAAAGCGTGCCAAGCTCCGGAAGGCTGCTGATTCTTGATTTGCTGCAACAAAGAGCAGGAAAGGGGCATAGCAATGTATTTTCACATATGTATGCATGCCTCGATCCTCGTGCCACCAATCACGCATCTCAATGTATGATGGCCGAAGAGTCGAATTGCACAACTCAATATAGAATGAATGCACATGAAAACTTAACTAAAACCTAACTCCATCATAGATGATCCGGAGTGTCGGTGACTGGGGAATTGAGACACGTTCCGTCACTCGGAGTACGAAACATACCTCGTTTCCCGTGCCCGGGCTAACTCCTATCACGAACACGATGCAATATGCATGATATGCATGAAATGCAACTAAGGTACAACCTAACATGCAAAATGTTATGGAATGGCATACACGATGCACGAGGTAACATAGCATACACAATGCGCTAACATACATCCTAGCATACACAATGCTATGAAATGAAATGGCATACGCAATGCATAATGGACTTACACCAACACAAGTGGACCTCAGCCACACTCACATAGGAGGCCATAAGATGAAAATGAGACAACTCGAAATGCGCGCACACGTGCACGCAAACCGAGGACCGAACCTACGGCACGGAAATGCCACTCTAACAAGACATGGCAAGACATGGAACATGATATGCAAGCATGCAAATTTCAGCAGCTACATGAGAGGCAAAACAGCCCCGAAACATGGCGAAATGAAACCCGATGCATGGAACGAGTCCCGAAACATGAGATTAAGCACATGAAATGACTTGTAGCTATACGAAGCATGCATAATTTAAACATGAAGTGTGAAGACAGAAGCTAGGAAGCCCCAAAAAAAGCATGTTTACAGTTCAAAGCATGGCCAAACAGTCAGCACAAATGGGCCTAAGATAGCATGCAAAAATGGCCAAAAAGAGAGAGGTAATGAAGCAACTCACAAATGATGGCCCCAAACAGAGAAAGGGCCTTCTAAAACATTGAAGAGGGGCCAAAAATATGACCTTTCACAGTTTATGACAGACCCCAAAAACAGATACAAGTATGGCAAACAACTCATGCAAGAAATGGGCCAACAAAGGGGCAAAGAAGTAACTGATATATGCTGGCCCCAAACAGGTTAGGGCCCTTCAACAATGTTGAAGAGGGGCCCAAAATATGGCTTTTTACAGTAGATGATCAAGCCCAAAACAGTGTAGAAATATGCTCAAAATGCCATGCAAAATTAAGGCCACAAGAGGGCTATAACATGAAGTATACCAAGGATGTCTCAAACAGCCCTAGACCCTTAATGAAACATGAAGAGAGGGTCATTTTAGGGCCATTTTCAGTTCGGACCAAGGTCCAAAAACAGAGAAAAAATAGCCTAATAAATCATGCAAAAAAGGGGACCTAAGAGGGGTACAATGACAAGTGATACATGGAGGTCCCAAATAGTGTTGAGCCCTTATTCAATGTTAAAGAAGGGCTCAAAATAAGCCTATCTACAGTTTACATCATGCTCCAAAACAGATTACACATAGGCCAAAAATACTATGTAAGATTATGGCATACAAAGGGGTAATGAAGCAAGTGCAAAATGGGGGTCCCAAATAGGGTAAGACCCTTAATGAAAGATGAAATATAGCTCAAAAAAATGCCACTTTCAGTTTTGGTCGGAGCTCAAAACAGCAA
The DNA here is from genome assembly GCA_036172215.1 of Camellia granthamiana. Taxonomy (NCBI): domain Eukaryota; kingdom Viridiplantae; phylum Streptophyta; class Magnoliopsida; order Ericales; family Theaceae; genus Camellia; species Camellia granthamiana. The sequence continues at coordinate 25,576,706 of CM069903.1, read as the reverse complement.
GCAAAAGGGGCTAAGAAAACTTGCAAAAATGAGCTAGAAAGAGGGAGAAATCAACTCACCCTTGAAGACCAATCCTTTGCTACCTCTTGGATCAAGAAAAGCTGCCTCCTAGCCTCTGAGAAGACCTCCAAGCTGCTGGAAATGGAAGTGGTGGTGTGGTGCTAGGTGGTGATGAAGAAAGGGGTGTAGAACTTGGATGTTTTGAGGGATAAAGAGAGAGATGGAGGGAGATGTGTATGCAAAACTCTTAGCCAATTTTTTGTAACCCTAAAACCAAAGTTGGGCAGCTGGTTATATAGGCTAAAGAGAGGAGAAAAGAGGGGGAAAAAATGGAGGGAAAATGCACCAAGTTTCTCTCCAAAAAAGCCCCTCCTCCGGATACAGATTTTTTGGGGGGAAAAAGGTATACAGCTGTAATGTATCAACACTGAGGAACAAGGCCGGCCAACTATTGGAGCTGCAGGTGGCCGGCCGGCCACCCCCCATGGCCGGCCGGCCAAGGGTCAAAATGGTCAAGTTGAATTTCTGGCCGACCATCACAAAAAGGTGTCCTTCCAGGTGCCCTCAACACAACCCTGTGGTTCAAAACTGGCAACTGTAAAACAGGAGAGAGAATAGGCCATTTTTAGGAGGGGTTCAAAATGGTCAATGACAATTACTGGCCAGCCATGTAACATTGGTGTCCTCCCAGGTGTCTACAACACAAATATGTGGTTTGGAATTGAAGAAAGTGGCCTTAGGGTGGTCAACATTGGCTTGGAAGTGAGAAAAACGGGCGTCGGAGGGCGATGATGGAATATAACTGGTTGCTGGAACAATTACTGGCCTCCCACCCTTCTACAACCTTCCTGGTGATGAAACAGAGGTACCTGCCAAAAATGAACGAAAACCGATGCAAAATGAAGGTTCCGCGGCCGAAACGCGCAGTCCGAGGCCCCGAAAACTGACTGTTAGGCACCGGGAGTGGTGTTCGACCACGAAGCGGGTCTCTCAGACCACAGTGTCCCTAAAAAGGGAGCAAATAAGATGCATGCCAAAAATCGGAGCAAACAGAGGTAGTTAGGCGGTCCCGAACCGAGGCACACGGCCTGACGGCTCCGAAAATCGGGAACCGGGCTCCGAAATGGGAAAAATGGCCTGCGACCACGAAATATAGCCTACGGCCATTGAGAGACGATCTACGAGACCTCTCCCTCCCCTCAGGAAGAAAACAGAGAAAATCGAGCCTGGTTCGCAAACCGAGGCAGAGTACAGAAAAGTCCGGAAGTCCGGAGGCAAGGCTCGCAGCCGCGACTCTGAAACTTCTGGACGAGCACAACATGCAACATCACCAAGCGCTCAACTGGTGACGTCTGAGTCTTAAGGTCGGTCAAAAATAGGGTGTCTACAGTTGCCCCTCTTTGACAGAACTCGAAAGTCACAAGTGACGGGAGTGAATGTCAAAGCCCAGAGACGACCCATTTTTGACAAGGCCGAAGACTTAGACAATCATACAAGATAAATAGAGATATGCCCGCAAGCGTGCCCTCAGGCAGGGGCAAAATGCAAATGAAAATGCAGGAAGATTTTAATGATTGGACTTATACGCTACGCGAAGCCGGTTTGAAGATTGGACTTATACGCTACGCGAAGCCGGTTTGAAAATTGGACTTATACGCTACGCGAAGCCAGTTTGATAATTGGACTTACACGCTACGTGAAGCCAGTTTGATAATTGGACTTACACGCTACGCGAAGCCGGTTTGAAGATTGGACTTATACGCTACGCGAAGCCGGTTTGAAAATTGGACTTATACGCTACGCGAAGCCAGTTTGATAATTGGACTTACACGCTACGCGAAGCCAGTTTGATAATTGGACTTACACGCTACGCGAAGCTGGTTTGATAATTGGACTTACACGCTACGCGAAGCCGGACATCACTCATGATCATGTAAAGAGAGCTATAATGAAGCAATTATGCAAAGCGAATGCTAGGCAAGCAAGTAAACTCGAGCCAAACTACGTCTCGTGCAGAAAGGATGTAAGAAAATTATGGAATCTTCACGAACATGTGCGATAGATACACAAAGGTGAACGAAGTGTGTGATTGATGCACGAAGCGAGCGTGTGTGATAGATACACAAAGCGAATGTGTGATAGATACACAAAGTGAAGCGAGTGTGATGGATACACTATATGAAGCAAAGTGTGATGGATACACTAGGTGAGTGTGTGATAGGTGCACAAAGCGAACGTGTGATAGATACACAAAGTAGGCATAGTGTGATAGATACAAAGCGAGTGTGTGTGATTGATACACAAAGTAGGCATAGTGTGATAGATACAAAGTGAGTGTGTGATAGATACACTATATGAACAAAGTGTGATTGATACACTAAATGAACGAAGTGAGCAAAGTGTGATGGATACACAAAAGGCAAACACAAATTGTGATAGACGCACAATAGGTGAACACGAAGTGTGATCGATGCACTAAGTGAACAAGTGTGATGGATACACTAAAGGTGAACACGAAGTGTGATAGATGCACTAAGTGAACAAGTGTGATGGATACACTAAAGGTGAACACGAAGTGTGATAGATGCACTTAGTGAACAAGTGTGATGGATACACTAAAGGTGAACACGAAGTGTGATAGATGCACTTAGTGAACAGAGTATGATAGATATACTGAATGTGAACACAAAGTGTGATAGATGCACTTAGTGAACTAAGTATGATGGATATACTAAAAGCGAACACGAAGTGTGATAGATGCACTTAGTGAACAAGTGTGATGGATACACTAAAGGTGATGATGTGAATATGTGCATGATAGATACACAAAATGAGGATGTGTGTGATAGCTACACGAAATGAATGAAGTGTGATTGATACACTAAGGTGAAGAGAGTGTGATTGATACACTAAGCGAATAAAGAAAGTGTGATAGATACACAAAGTGAGTATAGTGTGATTGATACACTAAATAAATGAAGTGTGATTGATACACTAACTGAATATATGCGTGATAGGTACACAAAATGATAATGTGTGTGATAGATACACAAAACGAATGAAGTGTGATTGATACACTAATAAATGATCTCAAACGGAACTTCTTTGAATGAACCATACATACAATATCGTGCATGACTGAGAAAGAAACTTGATAGGTACAATGCATTACAATGCATGATGCTTAAGGAAAGCAATAAATGGACAAAGCGGCGCTTTAGAAAGCACCTCATGAGGTGAGTGGCGGTGAACCGCTCTTCTCCGACGGGGATCTCCCCTTGTGCTCTTCGAACACTTTACCTTCAACTCACAGTACAAAGGCTCTGGAATGCTAACAAGGGTTCTACATGTAGAATACTTTGGATGCTGCCTTTCTTCCTGATCATATTCACAACTTTCCCTATTCTCCAACGAGGTGACAGACTAGGTTGGTTCAGTATCCAGAATTGAGGTGCATACACGCTGTCTCAACCTATGGGGCTTCCATACAGATTTCAAGCCGAGGACATGCCCCTGGGTATTTAAACCAGACTTTAGTCTCGGAAATCCCGAACCTTTGCGTTCTAGGCAACAGCCATTCGAACTCTAGTTTCCACCATCGCAGTTGGTCTCCTAGGAACTCATTGCAAATGCAGTCAAGATGCATCTGGCAGGGGCTGGTATTCAGAGAGAGCATTTCTGATTGCCATTCTGGCTTGAGGCAGACTTGATCTTGAGCTTGAGGTAGAGGCACACTTATACTTCGGAGCATTGACAAGACCTGACAAGGTGTATACGGAATGCGATCTCGGAGCTTACTGAAGTTGAAACAAACTCAGATGCCCGACATTTTCCTTTTTTGCTTTTGCTTTGCAGTCCGGAACCATTATAGCTTCAGATGGGTCTTGGTTTCACTGTTCTCATATGACCTGGGTTGAACCCTGCGGTTTTATGAAAGAACAAATACTGTTTTGAACAAATGTGGAGAACGGCACGGCACTCGGAGCACAAAATGATTTTATTTTCGAAATTGAGAGATGAGTTTTCGACCAGGTATTGAGCCTACGACTGAACACAGCAAAACGACTCAACAAGGGAATAAAAGGCACACAACCTAGACACATCGAGTAACACTCGAAACGACCCAAAACAAAAATCGAGATAAAACAAAGAGACACGACACTCAGACGTGCACAGGGAGCCTGTTTCACCGGGTAGTGTTTCCCACCCTTTCTCATTTGTGATTCTCACATCACTCTGGCACTCAATCTCTTATTTTCTGAAAAAGCCCTTTTCTCACTTTTTCTCTCATCGTACATCTCTCTATTCTTCAATCTCTCATTTTTTTATCCCTCCCCTGGGTGGTTGATGGATAAACGGAAAGTTGCGGGGTCTTGCCCCTAGCATTCCGCTAGATTCTCTTTCTTCCGTTCACAGCTAGTGAATTCCCCTCATAGAAGGGTTGTGCTACAACTGGGTGTGTAGCAAATCTGCAGCTAACATCGGTTGATGATACTTTGCTGGGGAGTTTGGACGTGATAAGATCTGTCCAGATGATGGAGTGGAATATCTTGCCCCATTTCAGTTCGTGCTTCGCACTTGGCTTGATACCTCGTTGCTTAGAGGGTGAGAGAGCTTTCGGCCCTTTGTTGTGCCCTCTTCTAGCAGGTAGAGTGTCCTCCTTGGCAAGTATGTTGACAATGGGGAAACACAGGAAGCCTGACTCAACTGTGCCCTTGGTTTCATCATTTTGACCATTTTTTGTTTTTATTTTTCCACTAAAACAATTTTGACCAATATGAGAGTTAGATTAACACGCTTGTTCAATTTTTGATTTGAAATCATGCAAGTCAGGCCATGAGCACTGAAAATTTTCCTTTTTTTGGGTCCAAGAAATGGTCCAGTTTTGGAAAAATTGAAATAATTTTCAAGAGAATTAGTCAACCTCAGTAAAAATTCTCAAAAACTATTTTTGCAAACGGCCATTGCTCAACGAGCATAGAACCTACTCCTGAGATGCACAACCTCGGATCCGAAGGAAAACTGCCCTGTGCTTGAAGAGAGCTGCATAGCAACGGAAAGTTTCCCCTTGTTTGAACGACTCCACGGCGCGTTGAATGGCAACGGAAGGTTGCCCCTTGTTTGAACAGCACCGCGGCGCGTTGAATGGCAAGGGAAAGTTGCCCCTTGTTTGAATGGCACCGCAGCGCATTGTAGTCAGTCCTCAGAGCGATGAACACACCAAATCCTCAGATACAGAGAAGACAAAGATGGCCAGAACCATCGCATGGACACAATTGAATTTGAATTGTTTATGGCTGGACTTCAGGATGAAGTTGCCTATGTATCCCAAACATGGGAATCAAGCCTTACGTAGTTCGGGGTTAAGGTACACTCGGGTATTAACCTCTCCTTTTTAGGCTCTAACTTTTGCCAAGGCGACCGTCGCGGGTTTTCGACCTTGCGAGCTTTGTTCTTCTTCTTTTTTTTTTCAATTTTTGTATCTTTTCATTCTTTTTTCTTTTTTGCATTTTTTTTTTTGCATTTTTTCTCTTTTTTTTTTCTTTTCTTTTGTATTTTTTTTTTTTGCTTTCTTTTTTTGTATTTTTCTCTTGCTCTAACTTTTGCCTGGGTCGCCCTTCCGGGTTTTCGCCCTAACGAGCCTCTCAAAGGGTAAAAGTGTAACAAGTCCATGCCAAATGGTTGTAGGGTTTTGAAGCCACCCGTATCCAGGAGAGTGGCTGTTGATTTGCAAGAGGACTCATCTTCGGCTCTTCGAGCATGTCTGATATCTTTGCCCCTAGTTCGAAGGGTACTTCTGTTCTAGCTTTGCAAGCTTCCTCTGATCTTCTGATCTTCTTGATCCGACTTTCCTGGCCTCTTGTTCGAGGGCTGCTTCAAATCTGGCCACACAGGCCTCACATCGTAGTTGACCGTTGAACCTTCTGAATTCAAGTTCAAGGTTTGGAAGCGAAGGGGTTGAGTCTCGAGGCTGAGAGCGATCCTAGGCTGCACAATCTCAAGAGCGATTCCACACAGGTTTTCGCAGGAACGCGCAAAACATTTTGTTTTTGAAAATTTTTAAGAAAGCGACAAGTCGCTCGCGCTGAAGATAGTGTGAAACCAGTCTGGATCAAGCCAGGGTCCTTCTCAGTACTCACGCTAACAAGCATGATTTCATTCATTAAGGGCTTAGCATGCCTCTCTTTCTCTCATTTGATCAAAGTTTTGCAAATCCCGAGGAATTCCTTCCTCTTCATTTTCACCGCAGTGTTCAAAAGGTTTTGAAAAACTTAGGTCGTTACAATGACTTCAAGGCACTGAAAAGACAGAGTTCTTAATCAAATACTGCCATCTCATTCAGAACTTCCGGCATAACTGGCGCAAAGCAGAAGTAAACGCTAGAGCGTGAAAGTCACTGCTGTTCATTCAAAGTCTGCTAGCACACCTAGCTCGCTGGCAGAAACAGACTCAAAACAAAACGAAAAGACAAACACAAAACAAAATGGTGATGCCCGAGGTAACACCCCCCTCCCCCTCGGGAATCACCCGACTCCTATACAATAGGACTGACTCGATACAACAAGACAGACCCAAAACAAAAAGACTGACTCAAAACAAAAGGACAGACTCAAAACAAAACAACAAGACTGACCCAATACCCAAGTCAGAATGCAAAATTAACAGCACTTGTACATTGCTCAAAACAGTGCATGCCATCCACCACAGCTAGAGTAATCTGAGCGCCATCCGCAGGTGGTTCATCCCTCGATCACATCACATTATCCCCCACAAGTTCGCTGATCAAGTGCCGATAGACTTTGCAGGACTTGGTGCGACGATGACCTCATTGTCAATCAGATTTTGTATCTCATGGCGGAGACGGACACAACTGTCGGTGTCATGACCGGTTTACTGATGGAAAGCACAGTACTTAGTTGGGTCATGCTTTGGAGGGAGATGATCGGGTAGAGGTCGCTGCTCTAACGGTTTCAGATGTCCTTTCCTGAGTAGGACCCCTAGGGCTTTAGACAAAGGCATAAAGAGTGGGGTGAAAACCCTCTTGCCTCGGGTTAAATAGTCTGAAGTTCGGGGGTTTGAAGTGGATGCACCAACAAAGGGGGTGGCTGCTCTTGGTGTGGTGGTGGCGACCATGCCCACTTCGGAAGATCTTGCAGCTGCGTCACCGCTGGTGGTCGCATTCGAACTGCGGGTAAACGCCCTCCTGGGCTGCTCCTTCTCCTGGTCAATGAGGCCCTGCTTCATAGCGTCCTCGATCTGTACTCCCATCTCATGCAAATCTGAAAAGGTAGGGAAGGGGAGCACGATCATTTTCTGCATTAGTTTGGGCTGGAGGTTGCGCACAACCATCCGTATTTGATCCTTATCCGTTGGTCTAATGGTCATCATTGAGGCTTTGGCCCTTCAGCGGGCCACGAATTCTGAGAAGCTCTCCTTAGGCTCCTGCCTCGTCGTCTCAAGATCACGGGTCGTAATCTCGATTTGGGTATTGTATGAATATTGTGCGACGAAGGCCTCGGCCATCTCCTCCCAGCTTCGTTTCACTGAATCCTCCAATTTGGTGTACCAGATGGCCGTAATACCCGACAGGGTCTTGCCAAAAAGGGAAAGCTTCTGTAATCTTGTCAAGCCCATCGGGCGCAGAACATCTGAAAACAAACTCAGGTGGACCATGGGATCCCTTGACCCGTCAAAACGGTCGATGTGAGGCATCTTGAACCTGTCCGGCAGTGTCACAGCTGCGTCGGTGTACCCGTCCTCAATGTCTGGGATGGACTTTACCCCTTGGGATTTCTTGAACAACTTTTCGAGCTTGCTTAACTTCAACGCTGTATGGTCTGCCTCGAACTCAAGGGGAGAGTCCGGTAAGTTGATTGGTGTTTTAGATAACTGGGGTAGAATTGGGGGCAGAGCCGGCCTTACTGGAATGTCCGTATTTGCTTGGACATTTGGCGTCTCCTCGGGTATCGGAACCCTTGGTGGAGGAGGAGCTTGATGTGAGGCTGATGCTCCGGCTTGCTGTTGCAACCTAGTGATGAGCTCGGCTTGCTGAGCCATGATTGCAGCCTGCTGCTTGGAAAATTCCGCTTGGCGGACAGCGTCCTCCTGCATGAACTTCATATTTTCTTGTATCTGACGCATCATTGCCTCCATCCCTGACGTGTTCTGCTGATCCATCTGACTGACTGGTATATCTATCCCTGCAGTAGAAACTGAGACCTCAGCCTGACTGTTCACTGGTGGAGTGGATAAGGGCCACTGATCTGGTAACTACTGAACTGGTGATCTATGCCCGACTGGCCCTCTTTACCCTGCCTCTGGTAAAGGAACACTGATTGCCTTGAACTGAATCTCTGACCCGACAAAGTCTATCAACACAAGTTCGGTGTACCCGGGGGATATTGGAGCCCTCTGAAGCTATGGTTCCCAGACTACCTAGCAAAAGAGAAAACATGCAGCATCTCAGCCTGATTTCACCAGAACAGATACGAACAAAGCTGAATGAGTGTGCTCTCTACTGAATTCTGCCCAGAATTCTGCCTCAAATCTGATACCCTCGGGTAAAACTGATTCCCCAAATGCTAATGCCCTCAGGCTTGATACCCAAAATACTGAACTGGTACCCGCAGGCCTGGTGCCCAAACTTGTAAACTGATACATGCATTCCTGTAGAGACGCACTCTAAAAGCACATAGCAGATAAGTGAGAGCCAAAACACTATGTTGGGGTAGGGTTTCCCTGTCCTATTTTGTCAGGAGCTAGGGTTTCACTACACACGCAGCGGTTTCAAACAACCTATATCGGGTAAGCAACCTGTCCTAGTTTGGAATGGTCACTATGAATCCGAATATGCACTAGGTCGAATGGTCAAAAAGGGTGCCCCGGTAAAACCGGGGTTTGTGTTCCCATACTGGCAGAGCCCACAACCGGTCAGCCTTATGGTCATGCCTTGACAAGACAAGCCTCCGGCAAACCGTTCAGGAATAGCAGATGGCAAACACGGTGTCCTAGGCGCACCAATGCAAATGCAATGCAAAGAAACACACAAGTGTAGTCAAAACAAGACATCATGAGTTCGAGTCAAGTTCTCTAAGTCCCCAGCAGAGTCGCCAGAAACTGTAGACGTCCCCGAACGCCCCGGGAGGGTTAAGTCCCGTTCTGTTCATTTGGGTTCACTACAGTTCAAGGACCCGATTGTCATGGTTCTAAATCTTGAACCAAAGAGTCCAAATCCGGCAAATCGTTTTTGAGAAAACAGATTTTTGAAAGAAGTGCCAAACATGGACTGCTTTGCCAGATACAAAGTCGCCACCTAAATATTTTTTATGAGGAAATTTAGAAAACCCTGACTCGGTGCCAAAGGCCACGTGTCCGTCATCACCAAAGTTGTCTCGGCTCAGGAACTTGGGTACGATTGGGGAAGGTCACTTCGTGAGCACCCCCGCTCGCCCGGTCAAAGACCGGCCTCTACTAACCGTGATATCTAGTTTTGAAAACATTGTGTGTTCTTATTCCGGTTATTAGCCTAGATTACTACGTGATGCGCACAGCATACAAGTATAGACTGGATCGCTTGAATTGGAACAACACATTTCATGTTTGTTTTTGAAAGATGGTTTGCTACCCGCAGGTAGGCTTAAAATGCAGATTTTGCCACCCTCGGATGGGCTTAGAAAACATGGTTTTGCCACTATCTAGTGGGCTTAAAACAAACATTTGATGAATTGTTTCAATCCAAATAACCCAACCTTCACCCACAGGCATTCAAGCAGTTATATCACATAAGCAGTTAGCCTCATGGTAAGCATGCTATTCATGGCAGTCACTCACACGCATGCAAGGATGCTAAAGCATAAAAACTCACCGAGTACTCCAAGCCAAAACAGAAACTACATTAGAAATCATGCATGATCCTAAGTATACAGAAATGCCTAATGCAACACATGCAAAAATGCAAACTATAGCAGGCTTGGCTATTCTAAACATGGCATATGGAATGCTACAGCTAACATGTATTCAACTTGGAATTGAAATACAAATGCAGTTAGTATGATGCGCTGAGCCCAGTGCGTGCAAGACAGATGAATGAATGCAAACATGCTATCATACTGTATGCTAATTGAAATATGCCCTAATCTAACCATCATAAGCAGGTAAATAAAAGGGAGAAAGACGTGGGGTTGGAAGACATACATCACACACACGCACACTTATTACAGCATTGCCCTCGCACAGAGGGTCCGAATAAATAATACAGTCCCAAATGAATAAATAATACAGTCCCGAATAAATACAAAAATCCTAATTAATTTACAAATTAATCTAGGAAAGCTATAAATTCGCATGCAAGCCAGGGACTGCCTCGACTCTGACGAATGATGTATGTTTGGGCTGCCTTGCGCGGAAATCCACTGGAATGCCCCGATATGCCTCTGTTTTGCAATTATCTTTGGAAAGCGCGCCAAACTCCGAAAGGCTGCTGATTCTTGATTTGTTGCAACAGAGAGCAGGAAAGGGGCATAGCAATGTATTTTCACATATGTATGCATGCCTCGATCCTCGTGCCACCAATCACGCATCTCAATGCATGATGGCCGAAGAGTCGAATTGCACAACTCAATATAGAATGAATGCACATGAAAACTTAACTAAAACCTAACTCCATCATGGATGATCCGGAGTGTCGGTGACTGGGGAATTGAGACACGTTCCGTCACTCGGAGTACGAAACATACCTCGTTTCCCGTGCCCGGGCTAACTCCTATCCCGAACACGATGCAATATGCATGATATGCATGAAATGCAACTAAGGTACAACCTAACATGCAAAATGTTATGGAATGGCATACACGATGCACGAGGTAACATGGCATACACAATGCGCTAACATACATCCTAGCATACACAATGCTATGAAATGAAATGGCATACGCAATGCATAATGGACTTACACCAACACAAGTGGACCTCAGCCACACTCACATAGGAGGCCATAAGATGAAAATGAGACAACTCGAAATGCGCGCACACGTGCACGCAAACCGAGGACCGAACCTACGGCACGGAAATGCCACTCTAACAAGACATGGCAAGACATGGAACATGATATGCAAGCATGCAAATTTCAGCAGCTACATGAGAGGCAAAACAGCCCCGAAACATGGCGAAATGAAACCCGATGCATGGAACGAGTCCCGAAACATGAGATTAAGCACATGAAATGACTTGTAGCTATACGAAGCATGCATAATTTAAACATGAAGTGTGAAGACAGAAGCTAGGAAGCCCCAAAACAAGCATGTTTACAGTTCAAAGCATGGCCAAACAGTCAGCACAAATGGGCCTAAGATAGCATGCAAAAATGGCCAAAAAGAGAGAGGTAATGAAGCAACTCACAAATGATGGCCCCAAACAGAGAAAGGGCCTTCTAAAACATTGAAGAGGGACCAAAAATATGACCTTTCACAGTTTATGACAGACCCCAAAAACAGATACAAGTATGGCAAACAACTCATGCAAGAAATGGGCCAACAAAGGGGCAAAGAAGTAACTGATATATGCTGGCCCCAAACAGGTTAGGGCCCTTCAAAAATGTTGAAGAGGGGCCCAAAATATGGCTTTTTACAGTAGATGATCAAGCCCAAAACAGTGTAGAAATATGCTCAAAATGCCATGCAAAATTAAGGCCACAAGAGGGCTATAACATGAAGTATACCAAGGATGTCTCAAACAGCCCTAGACCCTTAATGAAACATGAAGAGGGGGTCATTTTAGGTCCATTTTTTGTTCGGAGAAAGGTCCAAAAACAGAGACACAATAGCCTAATAAATCATGCAAAAAAGGGGACCTAAGAGGGGTACAATGACAAGTGATATATGGAAGTCCCAAACAGTATTGAGCCCTTCTTCAATGTTGAATAAGGGCTCAAAATAAGCCTATCTACAGTTTACATCATGCTCCAAAACAGATTACACATAGGCCAAAAATACTATGCAAGGTTATGGCATACAAAGGGGTAATGAAGCAAGTGCAAAATGGGGGTCCCAAACAGGGTAAGACCCTTAATGAAAGATGAAATAGAGCTCAAAAAAATGCCACTTTCAGTTTTGGTCGGAGCTCAAAACAGCAAGCAAAAGGGGCTAAGAAAACTTGCAAAAATGATCTAGAAAGAGGGAGAAATCAACTCACCCTTGAAGACCAATCCTTTGCTACCTCTTGGATCAAGAAAAGCTGCCTCCTAGCCTCTGAGAAGACCTCCAAGCTGCTGGAAATGGAAGTGGTGGTGTGGTGCTAGGTGGTGATGAAGAAAGGGGTGTAGAACTTGGATGTTTTGAGGGATAAAGAGAGAGATGGAGGGAGATGTGTATGCAAAACTCTTAGCCAATTTTTTGTAACCCTAAAACCAGAGCTGGGCAGCTGGTTATATAGGCCAAAGAGAGGAGAAAAGAGGGGGAAAAATGGAGGGAAAATGCACCAAGTTTCCCTCCAAAAAAGCCCCCCCCGGATACAAATTTTTTGGGGGAAAAAGGTATACAGCTGTAATGTATCAACACTGAGGAACAAGGCCGGCCAACTATTGGAGCTGCAGGTGGCCGGCCGGCCACCCCCCATGGCCGGCCGGCCAAGGGTCAAAATGGTCAAGTTGAATTTCTGGCCAACCATCACAAAAAGGTGTCCTCCCAGGTGCCCTCAACACAACCCTGTGGTTCAAAACTGGCAACTGTAAAACATGAGAGAGAATAGGCCATTTTTAGGAGGGGTTCAAAACGGTCAATGACAATTACTGGCCGGCCATGTAACATTGGTGTCCTCCCAGGTGTCTACAACACAAATATGTGGTTTGGAATTGAAGAAAGTGGCCTTAGGGTGGTCAACATTGGTTTGGAAGTGAGAAAAACGGGCGTCGGAGGGCGATGATGGAATATAACTGGTTGCTGGAACAATTACTGGCCTCCCACCCTTCTACGACCTTCCTGGTGATGAAACAGAGGTACCTGCCAAAAATGAACGAAAACCGATGCAAAATGAAGGTTCCGGGGCCGAAACGCGCAGTCCGAGGCCCCGAAAACTGACTGTTAGGCACCGGGAGTGGTGTTCGACCACGAAGCGGGTCTCTCAGACCACAGTGTCCCTAAAAAGGGAGCAAATAAGATGCATGCCAAAAACCGGAGCAAACGGAGGTAGTTAGGCGGTCCCAAACCGAGGCACACGGCCTGACGGCTCCGAAAATCGGGAACCGGGCTCCGAAATGGGAAAAATGGCCTGCGACCACGAAATATAGCCTACGGCCATTGAGAGACGATCTACGAGACCTCTCCCTCCCCTCAGAAAGAAAACAGAGAAAACCGAGCCTGGTTCGCCAACCGAGGCAGAGTACAGAAAAGCCCGGAAGTCCGGAGACAAGGCTCGCAGCCGCGACTGTGAAACTTCTGGACGAGCACAACATGCAACATCACCAAGCGCTCAACTGGTGACGTCTGAGTCTTAAGGTCGGTCAAAAATGGGGTGTCTACACCTAGTTGCCGCTATCTTCTTTAACCCTCTCAAGCAAAAGGTCTCTACTTTACATGGAGTAAAAAAGTTAGTTTTTTTTTTTTTTTTTTTTTAAATACATTTTTGTCTTCTCTCAAATAGATTGAACAATGTTCTCTGTCTTTACTTCACCATCCTTCTGCCAGATTTACTGACCGTTATTGTTCAACAAACTAGTATGTGTATCTATATATATAAATATATATTATATGTGTATATATGTTTTGTATTTTGTTTTGTACAGTGTGTTAGTGGGTTCAACAAGTATAATGGTTTGGTTTGTTTTCTGTGAATGGATTAAGAAACTGTTGGCTTTTTGGCTTTTCGAAGGGTATTTTTGTAAATGCGAGCGTGCCAGCAAGGATCAATTAGTCCTTACAGAAATTATAATTGCCAACCAATTATCAGACGATTGTGTTTTAGTTCTTTCAGCCTCAATGAAGAGGACTTTTACTGGTGGCTTGACTTAGGAGAAATTAAGAGAAATAACAGTTAATATGAAGAACAATCGAAGTATTTCATTAAAATGAACACTTACAATAGTCCAAACTCAGCCTCGAAGAGGTTTACAGCAACAGTCTACTCGAATCTACTTGAAACTACTCCTATGAATCGAAGTGCAGTGCGAGTATTTAAAGTGCAAGTATTTAAAGAACAGGTATTTAAAGTGCAGGAATTTAAAGTACAGAAAATGTAAAACTGGAAAGGAAAATATGAAGTAAAGACTAGTTTGTATGATCTGAGTCTGGGCTTTTTTCTGGGGGCTTCCCTGCTATTTATACTCGTCAAGGATGACCTTCGAACTGCACTTCAAACTGTCGAACTGCTCCTCCATGATCGCTGATCATGCTGCCTTAAAAGTAGTTCCACTACGCCATCACTTTGCAGTTGAACTTCCCTCCTGTATTTGAATTCGAATATGAGTAACCGTTGGAGCCACGTCACCTTGCATCACTTTACTGATCTAGTGCTACTCAGATCACGTGAGAACCAATATTCATCGCCAAGTGTACGATCAGGATCGAAGACTTGAATCCTCTTCCCATAATACCCTTATTCTGCCACGTGTCGAATTGTAACTGGCTTTTACAAAATATGTAGCCAACATTACCCCCCGCACTAATTTACCCAATACTTGGTGATATTAGTGGATCAAAGCCTTTCCCGCGCTTTTTAGAACGTGCATGGAGTCTGAATTCTGGAAACACAACTGTCACCTATTTGGTGATCATTTACATTAACTCTCCTTCAATTTGTCGAGTATCCCAATGCCTTAGCATTCGAACAGACTATGGCTAAACCGACTTTCCTTTCTATTGATCAAGCATACGAAGAGCCATTGAGTAATGCTGCTTTCTCTCGAAAGAACCTCCACGCATTCATTAGCTATTCTTACCCGCCTTTCTATATTCAGGTCATGGGAGCCTTTGCAAATTACCAACCTTTGGACTACAAACACATTGTCCTTAATCCTTCGATTCATCAAGTTGCAGACACAAATACAAGAAGTTCTTCCTCTAACTTCCCCTTGTACCTCGAACAAACTGCTCTCAAACCCTTGATTTGGCAAATTACAAATATGGACTTGGGAAATTCTTCTTCACAAACCTCTACATGGGATGAAGCCATAACTTCTTCATCTTCCGGGGCTTCTGGCTGGACAAGCTGGTCAAACCCTGAAACTTATGATTTGAGGGAACGAATCAACCATCATTTTGTTGAGTTCACTGACCCTTTGAAGTTTCCTTCCTATGCTCGAAGTTCAGTGGTCTACCCTTACGTGCCCATTGACCTTCGACGTAGTTTAGAAGAGAATCTGCTTGTGGCCTGGTATACATCTTCCATGCCTACAAAGATAATGCACACTACCCAGCATCCAGAAGAAGCACAAGGATACAGCCCTTCATTCTTAGCCAAGAAGGCGAAGATTTGTTCTTCTGACTGGCTCGATTACATTAATGCCTTTGTTCCTTCCGCTCCCGTGCCATCTCCCATAATAGAAACATCCACACCTTCTTCTCCATCCTCTGAAACAGAAGCATCTATTCTTTCTCCTTTATCTTCTGAAGCAGAACCATCTACCCCTTCTCCTCCACCAATTCTTTCATGGACAGAGAAACTGAGGCTTGCCCTTTCTATGGAAAAAGTCTTCCCACCTTATAAACCTCTACCTTTCCCTACTCTAACCGAGCGGAAAGAAGCTCAACTTCTACTTGCAGCTTTCTCTCACTTGCCCTTCAACGTTCTTGAGGACGAAGTCCCTCTTGAGAACTTTCAATGGGCTTGTGATATTCTAACTAGGGGCCATGTCCTTAATCCCCTTGCCCAAGCAGAACTCCATATGTTCCTGGACCAACTTCCAGTACTCCTTTATTGGCATCGAAATTCCATGGTTACTACACAATCTTTGGATCAACTTTCGTCTCTGCGAATTCATGCCCAGTATGAAGCAGAGAACTTCATCGAAGAATTCGATGATTTTAAAAATAAAGATTCTGCATGTTGGGATGACTTGGTCATAGACGAAGTCGAACAAAGATTGAGAGAGGAAGCTTTCGAAATAAAGGCTGAAGAGCTCTACTACGAAGTCAGAGCACATCAACTTATGCAGCCCACATTAGAAGAAATAGAAGATATAATAAAGAAAGAACAAAAATTCATTGATCATTGTTGGACAAAATTTCATGATCTTGTTATTTATTCTATTCCTTATTTTTATGAGCTTGAGTTTGTGCCCAGATAGGGTTGCTTGATGTAATTTGCTTTGGCTTTAATATAAACAGAATTCCTCACTTCTTGTTGTTTGATTCTGTTTCCATTTGCTTTTAAGAGCCAATTTAGAGCTTCGAACTGAACAAACTCATTCTTCGAATCTGGACTCAATTGTTTTTTTAATGAAACACTGAAAGGAACCAACATGTCTTTCCCCAATTTATGGAGTGAAGTTGACAATTCTGGCTGACATCATCTAGAATTAGTGCTTCGAATACAACCTTATCCCTCAAACATAGACCCAATCAATTTCCAATAAGGATGTTGGGATGAATCCTCCAATTTATGGATTATGACCGTCAGTTTTTGTTAATTCTTGTTCAAAATTGGTGCTTCGAATTTAACAATCCTTTCCCCTAAAGCCTATTTTAATCATAACCAAAAATATAGTCATGGTTAACACTGACTAGTCTTGCAACAGTCCATACTTTCAACAATATGGAAATTGCCCTTGGGGTATACTGTTTTAACCGAACAATCAATTCTTTGTGTATATACAAACCAACTATTGGTTTAGATGTTTCGAACAGTAATTCTCATCCTTGAAGAATTCTAAGTTTTGCTTCGATGGCCGTTATTTTTATTAATAATCCTCAAACAGGTCTCTAAACCCTTTGAAGTAGACCAATGCTCGAGCATTCTAGCATCTTTAAGCATGTAGTATGCTTCGAAACCAGCTTCTGTATTTCGAAGCCGTTGTTGTTTGATTTTTGGCGCCAAAATTTGGCTTCGAAGCCAAATGCCCTACTTCGAAACTAGTCCCAGTATCTGGGTTGTGTTTTTTTTTCCCTCCAAAAGTATCAATATTGAAGGAAAACTCTTCGTATTCGTACTTTTAGTACTTAACGATTCACGCAATATATTTTTCAGACACAAAGGCTTTTAAGACCCTCTTGTTTCGTGTTCTGAAATCACTTGCTTCTTTTAACACACAAACCCTACCGATCCTCTAGTAACCCTCTCTTTCTCCATGGATCCTTCTTCGTTGAAAGTGCTCGCTGGCGACCGTATGAGCCCTACCATGGCTTTGAAAAAGTGCATCGATGAAGAAATCACCAAACTAACAACTGGTGGGTCGAACGCTATAGATGGGCGTCTCTTTGTTCCTCGTCACAGCAGCCAACAAGAATATGTTCTAGGTCCCATCTTTCGGGAAGCTCCTGACCAGCTCCCAGCTTTATATCCTCGTTTGGAGGATCACTTTTTTCTCTACGAATGAGGGCTTGACTGGAGCAATTGGAGATTGAGCCGGCCTCATCGCTGCTGGCCGACATTGAGAGCTGAATGAGAGGAATAGTATGACAGGGTCGTACCTGCGAGAGAAGATGACTTACAGGAGCTCTATATCCTTAACGCCCTTCGTCTTTCCAGGTTCATCATCCCTGAGGACCCCTTTTTAATTCCAGCTGCTTTATGTTTTTGGAATATGGCTTTTAATTTCTTCCAATTCCGATGTGGCATGATGGCTCCCACCATTCTTGATATTTGCCATCTTTTAGGGCTTTCCCCTCATGGCTCTCCTTTTACTCCCAACTATCCGGACCTCCCTGTCAAATTTTCCCTTCCAGCCTTAAATTCTTCTTATAGTGATTTTGTGAAGGCTAAAAATAAAAAGGACGGCCCTGTGAAAGACAGAGAACTCTTTTCCTTCATTTTATACTGGTTATGCAAATTTCTTTTTTGCACATCGTCTCAGAGGATTATGCCTGAGTTCACTCCCCTCGCGAAGGCACTTGTCTTGAAAAAACATATAGCTCTTGCTCCTTATCTTTTAGGCCATGTTTACAGAGCTTGTTCCCAATTTTGTGAAAGACCACTTGATGTTAACCAAGGAGGTCCCCTCTGGGTGCTCCAGCTCTGGCTCTTCGCCTATTTTACTGATCTGCATTCAAAATGCCTAAGATTCCTTGTCCAGGATCCTAGCACTTATGGGGAGAAGTATGCTAGGATTGTCCTTTATCTTGCTTCTTTTGCTTATTATTTTACTTTCTTTTATCAACTCCCTATTTCTTCGTCTGCCTCCTTCTTTTGTCCATTCGAAGCCAATAGAGGACCGTCCTGGCTGCAGACTTTTCTGGCTGATAAAGAGTGCTCCATCTCACCTCATAAAGATATATGGGCCTCTATACTGCTACCAAGGGAGTTGTTCATTGGCACCTTGAACCCTCGAGCCTATAAGTGCATTTCTGAGGTGTATTGCCCTTCCCAATTTGCCAGACAATTTGGGCTCACTCAAGGAATACCTGTTCCACTCTGCAGTCTCTCAAACATCCACCTTACTGCTAGAGATTTGAGGATATCCAAATCCAAGCTAGAGACGGCAATACTCAAACTGCTGAAGGAATTGAATGAATTTCAATTTGTCCCTTTCCTCCCGTCTGGCCTGGTTTTGAAAAGATTCCAGAACTGGTGGTCAGTCAATATGGAAGTGCGCTTATCCGTACACCCTCATGACTTGTTGATAGGGTTAGGAGTGCCTTCGAAGGCCAAGTCAGCAACGGCTGAGAATATTCCCCCTCTTCCTGAAGCTGCCACAACTACTCCTGCGGCTTCATCCCCTCCAGCTAGAGTTACTAGAGCTGCTTCGAAGAAGGGTAAATAGCTTCCGATTTCCCTTTTCTTTCTTTTGAATCTTTTGTTCATTTCCTTTACACTTTGGTGTAGGGTCCCCGCAAAAAGAATCTCCCAAGAGAGCTGAAACTCTAGCTGTCCTCAAAAAGAAGCAACAACAAAAACAAAAAAGGAAACTAGTCCTTCCTCCTGAGGAATCTGAATCTCTGGAGGAAGAAAGAGAGGTTAAGCAAGAGCAAGAAGTGCCCTTACAAAGAACAAAAAGACAAAAGGTGGCTGCCTCCCCTTCTGACACAATGGAGCATCCTCCTCTCGAGGCAACCACTACAACAATGGGGAAAGAACTTACCTCTGAAGAATCTGAACCCCAAATTGAAGAGAGGGAGATTGAAAAGGAACCAGTAGCAGCACTGCCAAGAAGAAAGAGAAAGAAGGTGACTGTTCCTGCTACTGACTTGGTTGAAGACCCCATTCATGAAGCAGCTGCCAAGGCAGTGGAGCAGGAACATTCCAAGGCGATAGTTGTCTTTGAGAGGGCCGAGAAGAGACGGCAGCAACAACTTTTGAGAGATGAAGCTGCTGCTGATGTACTTCAAAGGGAAACTGTAAGAAGGCAACAAACTGCCGAACATTACTGCCTTCGCAGCTCTCCCATCAGCGCTAATACCTCTGGAACAAGTAATTTCTTTCACACTTCCGCTGTTTTTCCTTTGTCAACTTTTGACACTGGATTTTGACATTGCTTTACATTTCTTCTTCTTGCAGCAACACCTGCTGCGTTTATCTTTCCCATGAGGCCTTCCTCAATTTCAGTTGAAGTTGACCAGATGCAACATATGAAAACCATCCAAATCATGCTCCCACTCTCTAAGCCTATATTCGATATACCTTCTTTGAGTCCAAGCATCCCTGCATCTCTTTTCCTTGGCTTAGAGCCATATCTCCCTTTTTTAACTTTTGATCTGCCTCAGTCTACTTCTTCTTTGAGCCTCACTCTTACTCCTTCCTTCACAGAAACTCCAACTGCTACTCCATCTCTGATGGCAGTTGATTCCCTTGCAGAGGGTGCTAGTAATCTTCCAATTCATAGTTCATCATCTTTGCCTACTTCCAGCCCCTCTTCTCTTGATTCATTGGTGGCTAAGACCATAGAGGCTGCCAAAGATGCTCCAACTATTTCTCCTATCCCCATGCAGTCCCCTGTGTTTTCCACCACAGTACTCTCTATGCCCTTTATGTCTAGGGATGAGGTAGACATCTTCGAAGAAAGACTAGCTAGTCTCTTTGACACACCCTCTACCTCCCCAACTTTCAGTGCTGAAGCTGAGCCATTAGTCTTGGCTGACTCCTTGCTGGAAATTTTTGAGAGTTCTTCCTCCAGCAGCAAACCTTCTGCACCTTTGGTAGACATGGACACATGCCTAGAACTGCTAATTTCTTTCTCAAGGATTCCCTTCGAGGCTCTGCAAAGGCCAGTAATCAAAAATGGATTCCTTCAATGTTGCACAATTGCTGAGCAGTCTGGCATGAATGTTTCTAGTCATCTATCTCAGGCAGCAGCTACTGTCGATTTCTATCTCAACATTTGTCATGCTGCTAAGGCTGCAGATGAGAAACTAGCTAGGGATCAGAGTTTTGTTTCTCAAGTACATACCGAAGTATCCGAACTCAAGGAACAACAATCCTCTGTCTCCCAGTTTCGAATCCAACTGCTGGAGAAGAAAGCTGAGCTTGAAGAGGAGCTGGCTGCAGTAAACCAAGCCTTGGTTCGAACTAATACCAAATTGCACATCACTAACCAAGGGCTGGCTGATCGAAAAGAGGACATGGCTGCAGCTATTCAACTGTTTCCAGCACTTAGTAATAGAAAGTCTGTTGTACAAAAACAATTGAAACACTGTAATGATTTTTGGGCCAATTTGTGGCACAATGTACTTGATTCTTTATGAAAATCGAATTCTTGTCTATTATTTGAGCAGTCTTATGTTTTTGTACTTAATGCTTATTTTATTCCTTGTGTTTCCCAAATGGTTGGAAAATAAGGCTTTAGATACCTGCCATTAATCTTTTTGGGATGTACATAACCATTTAAATTCCTCAAATGGTATGCTCCAAAAGGCAGAACTCTATGAATTTGATATGGTCCTTCCCAGTTAGGTGACCATTTGCCAAACTTATGGCTTTTAATTCCTATTGGGTGTATTGTTTTCCGTACCAAATCACCTTCATCAAAGCCAATGTGTTTGACCTTCTTGTTGTAATTCTTGGCTGCTTTCTTCTTTTGGAAAAGAATGCTATTTAATGCCAAAATTCTAGCTTCATCTATGCCCTCTAATTCCAAGCACATACTTTGATGATATTGCTCAGGATTTAACTGATCTTGGCATCTTATCCTCAGAGATTTAACATTAATTTCCACAGGTAAAACCGCATCATGCCCATATACTAAGGCATAAGGAGTAACTCCTGTGCTTGACCTTGGGGAGGTTCTGTAAGCCCACAAAACATCCAACAATAGGTTATGCCAATCCCTAGGATTATCCTCCACAACCTTTTGTATTCCCTTTTTCAAAGACTTGTTGGATGACTCAGCTTGACCATTGGCTTGTGTATAATAGGGTGTGGAATTAATAAGGCTAATTCCAAATTCTGCTACAAAAGACCTCACCATTTTTCCATCGAACACAGTTCCATTGTCCACTGTTATGGTTTGTGGGATGCCAAATCTATGGATCAAGTCTTTAATGAACCCAATGACTTATGTTTGGTCTACAGCCTTGTATGGCTTAGCTTCGACCCACTTAGTGAAGTAGTCAGTGGCTACCAGAATGAAACAATGATGCTTCGAAGAAGGTGGGTGTATTTTTCCCATCATATCCATGGCCCATCCTCTGAATGGCCAAGGCTTCACTACTGCATGTAGGTCAGTTATGGGCACATGCCTTATTGTGCCATGCTTTTGGCATGCCTGGCAACCCTTTGCATATTCTATGCAGTCTTTAAGGATAGTTGGCCAATAGTAGGAATGCCTTCGAAGCAACTATCTCATCTTTACACCAGGTTGATGAGCACCACAGATGCCTTCATGAACCTCAGCCATGGCTGTTAATGCTTCTTTTGGGCCTAAACATTCTAGCAATAAGCCATCTCCTCCCCTCTTGTAGAGAGCATTACCATACATCATGTATTGCATAGACTGCAATTTAACTTTTCTGCTGGACTTCGAAGATGGACCAGCCAAGTACTGCATTATTGGATGCCTCCAATCTTGTTCTTGTAAGTCATTATGATTGACTTCCAAAACTATACTCCTTTTATTCAAAGGTTGTATTAATCTTTGATATGTTGTTTGGCTTATGTCCCTTTGGGTATTATCCCTTCTCTTGAAGTTCGAAGCTTTCTGAGCCACATCATTAGCTCTATTGTTCAAGAATCTTGGAACATGGGTTACATTTGCTACTTGAAACTGAGAAAGCAGATGTAATGCAACAACATAATACGGCAAAATACTTATACTTTGACACTTGAAAATCCCTTTCACTTGGTTAACCACCAATTGAGAATCCCCAAATATGTCAACTGCATGTACTTGCAATCCAATAAGGATCTCTAGCCCCACTATTAAGGCTTCGTATTCAGCCTGGTTATTGGAACAGGTGGCTTCATCCACTCTGAAATCATGCATGGTCTCTACTCCTTGTGGAGATTTAATCACAATACCAATTCCAATTAAGTCATTGGCTTTCGATCCATCGAACCACATCTGCCATGGCTCAACACTGGCCATGCCAAGTTCCATCACCTCTTGGCTCTCTGTTTGAGATGGATGGTCTGCCAGAAAATTGGCTAAGACTTGCCCTTTTACTGCCCTTTGAGGGACATATTCTAAGTGAAATTCTGATAAGGCTAGTATCCACTTGCCAATTCTTCCCCTCAACATAGGTCTAGATAACATGTACTTAACCAAATCTGTGGTTGCAATCACCAAGACAGTTGTAGGTAAAAGATAATATCTTAATTTCATTGCAGCAAAATACAAAGCAAGGCACAACTTTTCAACAGCTGAATATTTACATTCACAAGAATTTAAAAACCTACTAAGGTAATAAACAGCTTGTTCCTTGCCTTCCTCATTGTCTTGGGCCAAGAAAGCTCCCAATGAATCATCTGCTGTAGCTATGTACAACTTCAAGGGCTTGTTCCCCTTTGGTGACATCAGCACTGGAGGATTGGCCAAGTAGGCTTTGATGCCTTCGAAAGCAGTTTGATGCTCTGCTGTCCACACAAATTCCTCTTCATCTTTCAGCCTTAACAAGGAAGAAAATGCTTTAGTTTTTCCTGCAGTGTTAGAAATAAACCTTCTAAGAAAATTAACCTGCCCAAGGAACCTTTGTAATTCTTTCTTACTTGATGGAGGCCTAGCTTCGATGATGGCTTTGGCTTTATTCTGATTAATCTGTATTCCTTTCTTGTGCACTACATAACCCAAGAAATTTTCAGATGATACACCAAAAGCACATTTGAGAGGATTGAGTTTCAGCTTGAACTTCCTCATTCTTTCAAAAGCTGTTTCTAACTGAAACAGATGTTCCTCCATGGACTGGGATTTCACTACAATGTCATCAATATAACACTCTAGATACCCTCCAATGAGATCATGAAAGATAGTGTTCATAGCCCTCTGATATGTAGCCCCAGCATTCTTCAGGCCAAATGGCATTTTAACCCATTCGAAGGTGCCAATATTTCCAGGACATCTGAATGCTGTCTTGTGGATATCCTCCTCTGCAATGCAGATTTGGTTATAACCAGAATGCCCATCCATCATTGACAAAACTTGGTGTCCTGCTGAACTGTCTACCAGCAGATCCACTATAGGTATTGGATACTCATCTTTGGGAGTTGCTAGATTTAAGTTTCTGAAATCGATGCATACCCTTATTTTACCATTCTTCTTAACTACAGGCACAATATTAGATAGCCATTCAACATACCTGGCTGTCCTAATAAAGCCTGCCTTGAGTAGTCTAAGAATCTCCTCTTTGACCTTCTGAATTACTTCTGGACTCATTCTTCTTGGTTTCTGCTTGTATGGCTTGAAATTAGGCTTCATAGGGAGCCTATGTTCCACTAATGACCTATCCAATCCTGGTAGTTCATTGTAGGACCATGCAAAGCAATCTTTGTATTTCTTCAGAACAACCAACAACTGGTCTCTGTCCAGAACATTCAAGCAAGCACTTATATAAGTGGGTTGTTGTATAGAACCTTCCCCTAAATTTACTTCTTCTAAGGGGTCTTGTGTCTGAGAACTTATTCAAGCTTCTTCTTTAGTTTCTTCCACCTTCGAAGCAATCTTCTTATCTTGTTCTGCTTCTAGGTTCTTTAGTTCAACATCTTTACCCTCCTCCTCATAGACAAAATCTGTCCATAAGGCATCCTCCTCCTGTATCTCCTGGACCTTTGTCTCAATGTCCAATGCACAGTATTTACCAAGGGTCAAAATTCTGACATGTGGCTGCTTCTGTTTACAGCCAATTATCATGGCTTCTCTTTCTTGCTCCTGTACTTTCTGGACTATTGCTTTTACGTCCAATGTTGAGAATTTAATCAGAGCCAAAGACTTGGCTTCTAGTTCTTCACCTCTTTGCCTATAACCAGGCATCATTGTCATCTTTCACGATAACCTCTTCATCAGCACTCTCTTGGACTAAGTGCTTCAGGTGTGTCACTTCCTCATCAGCCGTCACTTCGGCTGAGCCATCAGCTTTCCTAAGTATACTGAGTGGTGTCACTCCCTCAATATACAATTTGGCATCTGCAAAGTCTGCACAGGCTATGAAGGGTTGAGGATCTGCATCAATCTCCTCTGTCTCTCCATTGCCCAAAGCCATCATGATTTTCTGATGCAAAGAGCAAGACACACATTTGTTAGTGTGGATCCAATCTCTCCCAAGTAAAGCATTGTATTTAGCATTGCTGTCGATTACGAAGAATGCTGTCATGCAGTCCCTAGTTCCCACACTCAAGTTAATGGGTAGAATCCCTTGAGCCATCTGCTTGTCTCCAGCAAAGCCAGCGATGGTTGTGCTGGTTGGGATCAACCTGGGATTCTTTTTCCCTAGTTTCTTCAAAGACGACTTCGGTAACAAGTTCACTCTGCCCCATTGTCTATCAAGACTCGGTTCAGTTGTATCCCATCGAAGAAAGCCTTGATGTACAAAGGCTTGACATGCTATGTCATAGAATTCGAGGGATATTCAAAAGGATATGAGAGGTTGATGCTCACCTCTTCCTCGCTTTCGTATTCAGTTTCCATCAGAGTAGTCATTCCAGGGTCATCCTGTACCATACTTACTTGTGACTCTTCACTAGAGACAGGAATAGGATCCATGTCTTGGTCATTTTGGTCCTCATCTCCAGCTTGGAACTCGTGAGGTAGTATGTGTACCATATTGACTGATACTGGAGGGAATGAGCCAAATTGGATGGCTGGATGTACCTCCTCTCCTCCTTGGCTACCTTGCCCAGTAACTTCAGCAGCATCTTCCATATTGCACTCTGGCACTTCATTGCTAACTGATCCCTTCGAAGGATCTTTCTCAACTGGCTCTTCAGTCAGAAATGTTTGTTCAGCCATGAAGGCTTCGAACATTTCTTCTTCTGCCATTTCCTTCTTTTGGCTCATGCCAATCTCTTCTTCCGTTTCCCTATCACTTTCCATCAGGGCCTTCTCCAACCCTGCCAAACTAGACTTCTCTCTGGCCTTTAGTTCAGAATGAACCTGGGCCAACTGTTCTCTGCTACAAACCACCTTGCTTTGCAGAGTCGGTTTTGGAGTATGGTCTGACTTCGGAGCCTTCTTTTCTTCTGTCTGGACCAGTGAAGAAGTCTCTCCACTTTCCTTCAGACTTTGCTGGTACTGGGTGTACCTGCGCTGAATTTTCCTTCTTTGTGATCTGGAAATGACTGGGACCAAATCTGGTTCCTTTGTCTTTGGGTGTTTAAGCAATACCCAATTGTTCGGGGCCACCAAAGGAGGCTTGACCATCCTACCTTGGTTTCCAGCATCCCTTTGAGTAGGTGCCTCCCTAGGTTTGTTCTGCATTACAAACCAATCTGGGACCCCAGGTACCCACGAGCTTACTGATCCAGATGTCGAACTGTTTCCTTCTACCTTCGAAACCACCTTCGAAACTGGCTGTGAAGGCAAGTGCTTGGCTCTGACCTCATGTTTCGAGCCTAATTCAGACCTTCGATGGAAGGAGCCACTTTCTGTCCTGTGTGAAGTTGGTCTAGGGGGCCAATCTCTGGCTTTACTCCCATAACCTAAACCCCTCTCCAGTCTTCTTTCAGAGTGACTGCTCTCCATTCTGTAGTAATTAGGTGGCCTGGACTCATACAAGGGTCTCTTGCCATTAGCATGCATTCTGCCCACTACAGGTTCAACCACTAATGGCCGCTGCCTGTCACCAGCCGGATACGGCCTTTTGTTGTGAGCATTGGTTGATTTAGGACATCTCTGTACATCCCTGTAGTATTGTTTCCCATCAACTGGAAGGCCTTTCAACCATTTATAACTCAGCCTGCACCTGGGACACATCCTCTGTATTACAGCTGCTTCTAAGGAATCATCATCTAGTGCTTCCTCATCAGAGTGTTCCCTCCGGTGTGAGAAACCTTGTCCAATAACTGGTGGGTTTCTAGTGTCTTTCTTGGTGGTTGTCTGGTTGGCAATGTGCATCTGTACATTGACCTCTTCCAATTCCTGCAGAGATAAATTCTGGAAATTTGGTACAACCACATTAGCTGCACTTTCTCCAACTTCTGGAAATGGGTTGCTGTCAATCCCCATGACCTTTTCCGCTTTGGTTGGGAACTTCAAACTTCCTTTTCGAATTTGTTCTTGGATCCTGTCTCGAAAAACAATGCAGTTTTTAGTCGAGTGAGACCAAGAGTTATGCCATTTGCAATATACTTTTCCTTTAAGTTCATCTGAAGATGGTAGTTTTACTCCTTTTGGTAACTTAAGGAAATTGGCTGCAAGCAAATGATCAAAAATGTCATCTGCTTTTGTTAAATCGAAAGAGTACTTTCTGTGAAAGTCTTTCTTTTTAAACTGTTGGTCAATTGTTGTATCCTTATGAATTAATGCTTCATAGATCACAGGTTCTTTGCCCACAATCTCTGCTACATCTATCTCATAATTTGGATCTCTATAATATGTCTTGTACGAGGCATTATTTCGATCTTGTTCCTCTTCTAGTAATGCTTCATATCGAGACACTTTATAGGTTAGTTCGACCAAATCTTTAAATTCAGTTGAGTCAAACTTCTTTCGAAGCCTGAATTCTAAGCCATTTTGAGCCAATCTTACAAATTCTGGCTCTGGCAGTATGACTCTACATTTATTTCGAGCCCTTTTAAATCTGGCAATAAACTGAGTAGCCTTTTCTTCAGGCCTTTGACTCAATCTTGCCAAGTCTGCCATAGAAACCTCTGGCTCCGATTGGAAGAATTGGGCATGAAATGCCTCTTCCATTTGTTGCCAAGTTTGAATGGAGCCAGGTGTAAGGTTGATATACCATACAAATGCTCCCCCAGTTAGAGAATTTGGGAATAATCTCAATTTCATATAGTCATGATTAGTGAATTCACCGCATTGAGCAGCAAATCTAGCAATATGCTCTACTGTTGACTGATTTCCAGTTCCATAGAATAGAGTAAAATCTGGTATTCTGAATCCGCTTGGGTATTCATGGACCCTATCTACCCATTATGGGTATGGTTTCCTGTATACAGGAGTCTGGACCCCCCGAGCCATCGGTCCACACATCTCCCTAACAATATCAACAATTTGGTCCCTAGGGACCATGTTCTGTGCCTGCTGAACCACTACTGGAGGAACAAACACAGGGTTTGGTGGGCAAACTTGCGCTTGTGGTCCTCTTGGTCCATAAGGTGGTATATTTGGGACTGGTTGTCCCTGTGGTGTAGGTTGCTGTTGGGGGTATGGGTAACCCCTTTGAGCCTGTCCTGCGAAGGGACCTGCGAAAGGTGCTGGAACAAGTGTTGTGTCCCTTCCATTTACAGGAAAACCCTCCAACCCCCCGGGTATAAATTCGAACAAAGGATTATTATATCCCCTAGTGCCAGGTATGGCTTCGAACATGGGATTTGTAACCATTCTCACGCCATTTTCTTGTACTTGACCAGATCCACCAACTTGTGTGGCTTCATTGTTGAGTACTGAGGCATTTTGGCCTGCTATAGGCCTCGAAACGGGTTCATACCAAGACTGAGGTGATGGTCTTTCATAGTTCTGATTACTAGTTTGACCATTAGAATGCCCATTAGCTTGCATAGGCTGTTTATCTCTAGCCAATCTTTGCTGAGGGGCATTTAAAACTTCCTCTATGTGTCTTGTGTTTGTTGGTTGGTGGTTATTCATTCGATCCAAAAAGGATGTGGCCCACCTTTCCATTGTGTTCATTAATTGTTGTCCCATGGCTTCTACCAGGCCATCCCATGGATTTGTTTGCTGGGTAGATGGAACAGTGGATGGTCCAATTCCTTGGTTTCGTCCAACATTATGAACATATGGTTCTTGTCCAGAAGTGCTGGTCTGCTCGACCATAGGTTCTGATAACATGGGAGTCTCCACAGGATGTGTTACCACATTATCCTCTGGATTAGGTATTTCTACCTCTCCTTTTACGCCTTCTTCCAGATATTCATTTTCTCCTTGTCGTCTTCGTCTAGCCATTTTATTTGGTCCCACTGGGCGTGCCAAAAATATATGTTGGCTTTTTGGCTTTTCGAAGGGTATTTTTGTAAATGCGAGCGTGCCAGCAAGGATCAATTAGTCCTTACAGAAATTATAATTGCCAACCAATTATCAGACGATTGTGTTTTAGTTCTTTCAGCCTCAATGAAGAGGACTTTTACTGGTGGCTTGACTTAGGAGAAATTAAGAGAAATAACAGTTAATATGAAGAACAATCGAAGTATTTCATTAAAATAAACACTTACAATAGTCCAAACTCAGCCTCGAAGAGGTTTACAGCAACAGTCTACTCGAATCTACTTGAAACTACTCCTATGAATCGAAGTGCAGTGCGAGTATTTAAAGTGCAGGTATTTAAAGAACAGGTATTTAAAGTGCAGGAATTTAAAGTACAGAAAATGTAAAACTGGAAAGGAAAATATGAAGTAAAGACTGGTTTGTATGACCTTCGAACTGCACTTCAAACTGTCAAACTGCTCCTCCATGATCGCTAATCATGCTGCCTTAGAAGTAGTTCCACTACGCCATCACTTTGCAGTTGAACTTCCCTCCTGAGTAACCGTTGGAGCCACGTCACCTTGCATCTCTTTACTGATCTAGTGCTACTCAGATCACGTGAGAACCAATATTCATCGCCACGTGTACAATCAGGATCGAAGACTTGAATCCTCTTCCCATAATACCCTCATTCTGCCACGTGTCGAATTGTAATTGGCTTTTACAAAATATGTAGCCAACAAAAACACAATTGTATATTATAAGAAAATTTCTTTATTATGTAATCTGTTTTGTACATGTTATGTATTTTTGTATAGATATTATATAATTTTTTTCAGGAGTTACAATAATTTGTAATTCATAATATTTTTTTATAGCAATGTCATGTATTTTTGTACATATTATGTATTTTTGTAATTCATAATATTACACATTTTCCTCTCCCATACCCTTTTAATTAATTTACATTATTAATTGATTTATTGGATTTCATTGAATTGTTTAATTACTCAGCATTTAAAATTAATTAATAACTTTTTTGCTCAGATTCTTGTTTCGTTAAATTTTTTTTTCCTTCATATTTGTTAGTGTTGAAATGGAGGATGATATAATGAATGATGGTGGACTTGAGGGATACATCGAAGAAATGAGAGAGTTGGCCAAGGATAAATCACCATATCTGGGTATGGAGTTTCCATTAGAATAAGCTGCATATAAGTTTTATAATGAATACGGAAGAATTGTGGGGTTTAGTATTAGAAAAGATTATTGTAACAAAAGCAAGAAAGATGGTGTTATGACTAGTAAAAAGTTTGTTTGTTATAGGGAGAGAGAGAGAGAGAGAGAGAGAGGGGGAAAAAGATAAACGGTACACAATGATAAAAAATCTTGAAGTGAGACAAGAATAAATTGTAATGCATTCATGCATATATCTTTTAAGCGGGACTTGTCGAAGTGGATTGTGTCAAAGTTTGATAACAACCACAACCACCCTTTGCATCTTCCTCAATGTACTCATTTGATGCCATCTCAGAGAAATGTATGTGATGCTCAGGGTGTAAATATTGATATATCTTATGAGAATGGAATATCTCTTAAGGCTTCACATGATCTTATTGGTGCTATAGTAGGAGAGAAGGAATTTGTAGGGTTCACACGGGAGGATCAGAAAACCTACTTACGTGCAAAAAGTGCAGTATGGTGAAGCAGGGAGTTTGTTAAGATATTTCCAGCAGCAAGTGGCAGAAAATCCATATTTTTACTATGCCATTCAGTTGGATATAGATAAGATGATTATTAATAGTTTTTGGGCTGATCATCAGATGATAACAGATTATGGGCTTTTCGGTGATGCGGTGTCATTCGACACAACTTTTTAAACAAATAAGGAGTATCGTTCACTTGCTTTATTTTTTGGCTTTAACCACTTTAGAATGACAGTGATTTTTGGTGCAACATTATTATATGATAAAACTGCAGAGTCATTTGAATAGTTATTTGAAACTTTTTTGGATGCAATGTTGAGAAAAAAGCCTATTAGTTTTTTCACAAACCAAGATCAAGCAATGGCTAAGGCGATTTCACAAATCATGCCTGAGGTTTTTCATGGGTTGTACACTTTTCACCTAATGCAAAATTCTTTGAAGCATTTAGGTTACTTGTTCAAGAGTGGTTCAAAATTTAGTAGCGATTTAAAAGCTTGCATTTATGACTATGAGAATGAGCATGAATTAATTGAAGGTTGGAATTCTTTGATTGATAAATACAACTTGCAAGAGAATGAGTGGATGAAAAGAACTTGGAGAAAAAGAGAGCAGTGGGCGCATGTGTATATTGTAACGCCCCAAAATAATACAAATAATCTAACTTATAAGAGAAGTGAACATAATAGAATTGGTATACTTTCATTCATCAGAGTTCATATTACAAAAGATAACACATGCAATATACATGCATAAATGTTCATCCTGAATATATAGCATGTAATACCAGCTAACAACAACAAAATAAATGCCTTACGGGCTTACATCTTTCCAAGACATTGCTTGGTTATAACAAAAAAGAGAGTCATAAGCTTTGTACATATAAAGCCCTTAGCTTGAATAAACATTTGAACACATAAATAACAAAACAGAGCTTCCAGCTCCTACGTCCTCCCAAGCTACGTCCTTGGAGGAAGTATGTCACCAGTACCTGAAAATAGTTTCCCAAGTAGGATGAGCCAAAACCCAGTAGAAGCAGTCTAACACAATATATGAGGTTTAACTAAGATATAAGTGTGAGAGATATATTCAATATTTATGACAAATGCACATTCTTCACATGACCTCATGGTACCGATCTTCACATCTCAATCCATTCCCATTCATTCACTTCAAGTTAATTCACTCCATTTCAATTCATAGGCCAAATCTATAATTCTCTGAATAACCCAACTGAGACTAAAACTCAGTGGTTCTTAATTAATATAACTATTATACAAGCACTTCAATTTTGTCATTTTACGAAAATTTCGTTCGTGGGATCGGCACCCATGTATACATATGATTTCGGGACTTTCACCCTGGACACTCCGGCCAACTTAATTTCAATAGAGTCCATCCCCTATCTCTTCCCAAAACATGGAGTACATCCTTTTTCTCCTCCCAACACATTATACATATACAATGTATTTAAAAGCACCGTTATATTCAATGATTATCAATTATACATATTCAATGCCTTGATGTACCGTCATATTCAATGATATAATTTAAATAATTAGTTTCAGTCCGCCTAATCCTCATGCAATTTCTACAACAATCATAGCTATCTTCCACCGATAGCCCAATACAAATATTTCTAAACAGATATTCAATCTTTATAACCGATAATTCATCAAATTTTCATATGTGAGTGATTAAACAAATCCAACTACACCATTCATTCATACATCCTCCCAATTTCACATTTCTCATACCAATTCCATTATTTATACAAAATAATTATTCCAGACATTTTAGGGCAAAACTCCCTATTTTTCCAAAAATTGACCCAAAATTCAAAATCAACTATTTTAATACCATATAACCTCATATCCAAAACCCCATAATCATTTATGTAACACAACATAGAAACCCCTCTTTTTAATTTGAATCTAAACCCTAGGTTTACTCAAATATCTCCAAAATTTCACCATTTATACATGACAACAAATAACTAGGTTAAAGATCATGAATATCCCTACCTCAAGTGTAGATGCCCAAAGGAATAGTGGAGAAACCTCAAAAATGCACAAACTCAACTTTATTTAGATCAAATGGAAGCCCACGGGATGCTCTATCTTTTTATCAAAGGGAGTAGGGTAGAGAGACCCTTAGATCCTAGGGGATTTGTTGAGAGAAGTCGGATTTTAGAAAGAGAATGAGCTGATCTAGGGTTTTTGAGTGGAAAGGTACCAAAAAGTGATGTAAAAATGAGCTACTACGAACTGATATATGCGAGGCTCGCTCAAGCTAAAGAGTTGTCGCTCGAGCGACCAGACACAATAAGTATCCTCGCTTGAGCGCAAGAAGCGTCGCTCGAGCACCGAATACAAATTCTCAGAAGTCTTGCAGAAAAAAGACCGTCGCTCGAGCACAAGAGTTCTTGCTCAAGCGAACAACAACACCCTCCCAGAATCTTTGCAGGCCAAAAATACTGAGAGATCACAAAGCTCGCTCGAGCGCAAAAAGCTTCACTCGAGCGAAGAAGCCAAAATCTGGGCAACCTCAATCTAGACCAACTAGCAACTAACTTGTTCCAAATACGCCCAAAACATGCCAATACTCAAACTCAAAGAGTGGAAGGAAGAAAAGACATGGATAACAATATTAAACCATGAAATCCGAGTCCGAGATGCAACAATAGTCAGGTCAAAACCGAGATCGCTATAACCTTTTCTCCTTAAAGAATTTCGTCCCCGAAATTATCAATCATGTTTCAAAGTCATGTTTAGCCAATTTCCAAAATGATTATAAATCAATTCTCAACACTATGACCCACCTACCGGTCATTCAATCCCTCCACATGATGAACAAATTCACAATATACATCTCAACATATATTACCAATATGCATCTCCCGTAGTTTTAACCAATTCCAACACGTATATCTCATATTTTCAAAACATATTGAATGTTTATGACAAATTTGTATTTCTAAAACTTAAACAACATATACAATGTTCATATTAAGCTTGTATTTCCAAAACATATTCAACATTTACAATGTTCTCATAGTTCAAAACATATACAATGACTTTACAGTTCATGAACAAAACTAAAATCTCAACATATGCTCAAACATCAACAAATAAATCCGAATATTTCTCACGGACTTCCAATTCATACTCCCAAGTTGCTTCCTCAACCTCGTGATATTTCCACAATACTTTTACCAAGGGGATTGTCTTGCCTCGCAAGACTTGGTCCTGTCTATCCAAGACTCTCACTAGTCTCTCCTCATACGAGACATCCTCATCTACCTCTAAGTCGGTCCAATCCAACACGTGCAATGGATCTGGCTCATACTTTTGAAGCATACTAATATAAAACACGCCATGCACTCCGGAAAGTTGTGGCGGCAATGCCAAACTGTAGGTAACCTCTCCAATTCGTTCAAGGATCTCAAAAGGGCCAATAAACCGAGGGGATAACTTCCCACTCTTCCCAAATCTAATAAGACCTTGCCTATGTGATATCTTCAAAAAGACATGATCTCCCACCTCAAAAGACAAAGGTCTTTTCCTATGGTCGACGTAGTTTTCTGACGACTCTAAGCCGTAACCAACCTCTTACAAATAAATGTCACTTTTTTTGTCGTTTCCCGAACCAACTTTGGGCCCAACAAAAGTGCACACCCACTTCGGCCCAACGCACTGGAGATCTACACGGTCAGCCATACAAAGCCTCAAATGGTGCCATGTCAATACTCGACTGGAAGCTATTGTTATAGGCAAACTCCACTAAGGGTAATTGTTTCTCCCACGACCCCTTAAAATCAAGAACGCAGCCTCGCAGCATATCCTTAAGGATTTGGATGGTACACTCAGATTGCTCATCGGTCTGGGGGTGATACGCGATGCTAAAGGTCAATCTAGTGCCCAAGGCACTTTGCAAACTCTTCCATAGTCGAGATGTGAAACACGGATCTCTATCTGAAACAATCATCACAGGGACTCTATGCAACCTCACTATGTCCCTAATATAAAGATCGGCAAGATAGTCTACCGAATCATT
The DNA here is from genome assembly GCA_036172215.1 of Camellia granthamiana. Taxonomy (NCBI): domain Eukaryota; kingdom Viridiplantae; phylum Streptophyta; class Magnoliopsida; order Ericales; family Theaceae; genus Camellia; species Camellia granthamiana. Next base: position 25,542,287 of record CM069903.1, on the reverse strand, counting down.
TACTCGTATAGCTATAAAGTGCGCCGACTTGGTCAACCGGTCAACTACCACCCAAATGGCATCACTAACCCGTTGAGTCCTCAGAAGGCCAACAACAAAATCCATTGTGACATGCTCCCATTTCCACTCGGCTATAGGCAAGGGTTGCAACAAACCCGCTGGCCTCTGATGCTCGGCCTTCACTTGTTGACAAGTAAGGCACTTCGATACAAACATGGCTACATCCTTCTTCATACCCCTCCACCAAAACTGGTGACTAAGATCATGATACATCTTTGTGCTTCCCGGATGCACTGCAAGGCACGAATGGTGAAACTCTCAAAGTACTTCCTCTCAGCAAGACTCCGGCACGAACAAGCAGTCACGGTATCTCACACTCTGGTTGGGATACACAGTCAAGCCCTTCTTTACCTTCCCACTAGAGATCTTGTCCCAGAGGGATTTTACTTCAAGGTCACCCTTTTGCGCTTCTAACACTCGATTCACAAGTGTAGGCTGTGCAACCATTGAAAATAAGGCTGCAGACTCAACAGACTCGCCCAGACGCAAGTCAAACTCACCAAGAGTACCCAACATTACCCATTCCCGGATGGCGATACAAGCTACACTACTAATTAACTTCTTACCCAACGTATCAGCCACAACATTGGCCTTCCCGGGATGATAATGCAACTCAAAATCATAATCCTTTATGAACTCCATCCACCTTCTCTGCCTCAAGTTCAAGTCCTTCTGTGTAAATAGATATTTCAGACTCTTGTGATCAGAAAACATCTCAAATCTCTCTCTATACAAATAATGCCTCCAAATCTTCAAGGCAAAAATCACTGTTGCTAATTCTAAATCGTGAGTAGAGTAATTCATCTCATAAGTTTTCAACTACCGTGAACCATAGGCTACTACCTTCCCATCTTGCATCAAAACCTAACCCAAACCTTCCCATAAAGCATCACAGTATACTGAATAGCCCAAACCCCTCTCCGGAATAATCAAGACTGGAGCAGTGATAAGTCTAACCTTAAGTTCTTAGAATGACTTCTCATAATTCTCACTCCACACAAATTTGATTCCTTTCCTCGTCAATCTAGTCAAAGGTGAAGCTAGCCTAGAGAAATCCTTCGCAAACCGACGGTAATACCCGGCTAACCCCAAAAAATTACGGATCTTGAAAGCATTCTTAGGTTGTGCCTAATCTTGCACTGCCTCTATCTTGGATGAGTCTACTGTCACCCCTTCCCCGGACACCACATGCCCTAAGAACTTAACCTCTTTCAACCAGAATTCACACTTCCCAAACTTAGCATGCAGCTTATGGGCTCTAAGCAATTTAAGCACCATTCGCAAGTGTTCTTTGTGCTCCTCCTCAGAGGGCGAGTAAATCAAGATGTCGTCTACAAAGACGACCACAAAACGGTCTAAGAACTCTCGAAATATTCGGTTCATCAAATCCATAAACACAATTGGGGCATTGGTTAACCCAAAAGGCATCACTAAAAACTCGTAATGGCCATACAGCGTACGGAATGCCGTCTTCGGGATATTTAGGATATCCTCCTTCCTTACTCTCAACTGTTGATAACCCGATCTCAAGTCTATTTTAGAGAAACAACAAGACCCTTTCAACTAATCAAATAGGTCATCTATACGAGGCATTGGATACTTGTTCTTAACAGTTACCCAGTTCAACTTCTGGTAATCAATACAAAGTCGTAACGCTCCATCTTTCTTTTTAGCAAAGAGAGCCAATGCTCTCCAAGGCGAAATACTAGGACGAATAAAACCCTTATCTAATAATTCTTGGAGTTGGATCTTCAACTCACTCAACTCAGCTGATGCAAACCGATATAGTGCCATAGAAATCGGTGTCGTGCCAGGCACTAAATCAATAGAGAATTCAATCTCACAATGAGGTGGTAAACTAGTAAGGTCCTCAGAAAAGACATCGGGATATTCACAGACCACTCTTGGCAGCCCAACCCGAACTTCATCACACTCACTACACAAAAAGCTAGAAAGAAGACAACTAAGTTCACTCCGCCCACGCAGATCATATACCGGTGATAAGACTCTATCCACCCGGTCCCCTAAAAAATAAAAGCAATCACCGCTCAAGGTACATACAGTCACCCTCTGACGGTAACAATCTATAATGGCCCGGTATGACGATAACCAGTCCATACCCAAAATAACATCAAAACTAGACATGTCAAGCAATACAAATGCAAAAGGTAATCGACGACCTGCAACCTCGATGTCACAACCCCGACATTCGTGTTTCAAAATAACCTCACCACTAATATGTGACTCTATACAAATAGGAGATGCTAACTGTGTCAACTCCAACCCCAAAACTAATGCAAATGTAGACGAGATAAAAGAATGGGATGCACTCGTATCAATCAACACATTAGCAACTGAATTGTAAAACAAGAAGGTACCTCTCACTACTGAAGGAGCAGGTACAAGATCCGGCGCTATAATAGCATACACACACCCCGTAGGTCTCTGCTCAACCTACTCACGCCTCGGAGTATAAATTTGATGCACTGACTGAGCCAAAAAGGCTTCCTGATTAGCCCTCGAGGCCTGTGCTGATTGTACAGGCTGGTGACTTTGTGTCTGCCTCGAACCAGACACACTAGGGGCTAGTTTGGCATGTACTAAAAAGTCAAAAAGTCACTATCTTATTTAAATCACATCATCTTATTTAAATCACATCACCTCTCTAACACATCACATCAAACCCAACCCAAACCCACCAATAAGTCAAAAAGTGCACTTTTTTAGGACATCCCAAACCAACCCTAGATATGCCACCCAACTGTGGACAAAACCTCTTCAAGTGTCCCGTCTACCCAAACTAATAACAAGTGAGCGGCTGGCCTCTCCCTTGACCTTGGCCCTATGAACAGGCCAAAGACGATGCTGCTCATTGCCCTCCTCCCCTCTGTGGGCAAGCTGGAGACTTGTGGCCTAACTGACCACATTTGAAACAAGTCACATCACCCTGACCACCTCTCCCAGAACCTGAACTCGGTACTGGAAAAGTGGAGCCCGACTGAGCTCCCTGGGACGACTGGGGGTTAGAACCCCTCTGTCTCTTACTGTCCCCCTGATTATCCTGACTCCTCCTGGAGCCCCTTATTCTCTTCTCCTCCATCTACATGACAGTCCTGAGATGGGCCGCCGCCTCCACAAGGCGCCCATAATCTCTAATCATAGATCCGGCCACTCTAAACATAAGTCTGGTCCTTAACTGCTTCTCAAACTCTAGACAACGGTGTTCCTCGGTCGCCTTTAACTCCGGTGCAAATCTCGACAAACTGGTGAATGTGGCCTCAAACTCAGCCACCGACGTGTTCAATTGCGCCAACTTGGAGAATTGATCCCTCAACTTCTTCCTTACTATAGCACGTACATACTTGTCCTGGAAGGCGTCGACAAAAGCCTCCCAAGTCCCTCTAATGCACCCTCGCGCATACTTCCACCATTGACCCGCGTCCTTCTTTAGCTGGAAGGATGCCAAGGTCACTCTCAAACCCCTGTCTTTGATGCCGAGCATCTCAAACGTCTTCACCATCTATTCTAGCCACTCATTAGCCTTCAGTAGCTCATTAGGATCACCCAAAAACTCGTTTGGATTCGACCAGAAGAACTCTCTCTTCAAAAAAGACGGCCCTGCCTCAGCTACTTGGGCCTGGACTTGATTCTTAGCCCTGAGAATGTCCATAGACTCCCTCGATGCTCCGGCCATTTCGCAGGTTAAGGCGCCCATGGCCTGTTGACCAACTGGTTCAGCCACATTAGTTTGACCAACTCTTTCCTCTTATGCCAGAATATCATCCGGTATCGGCATCTCCTGCCGCCTAGGCCTACCACGCCTACCACCACCACATCCATATCCTGACATCCTAATGAAAGTAACACAGAGATTAGCACATTCACAAATGTACCGAAGCTAAGTCACTCGCGTCCTAATGCGTTGGACAACAGTAATTCACTTCATATAAGCATATAACCACTTAAACACATCCGAATTTTGTCACAACCCAAACCCAATACCCAAAGGCTCGCCGTCGCAACAAGATGAAAATAACATAATTCAAATAATTTTGTAGTTGTAGCGCAAGCAGACAAATTAAATAAATTAAAATAAAATAATTGGGTACCGAATGTTTATTAAAAGGAAACAAGCATAGTTATTTGGGCTTTTATTTTATTCCAGGTGTCCAATTAGAAATGTAGACAGTACAAAAAAAAAATGGAAAAAAAGAAAAGAAAAGAAAACACTGTGGTTTATCTCCAATCTTGATCCTGCTAAGTCTCGTCACTTGAAAGGGGTAACAACTATAAGTACATAGCAGAGTAAAAAATATTATACTGTGAGTATAGGGGCACAAAATATCCATGGATAGTTATTTAAGCTAAAACATTAACATAATTTAAGTTGTATAAATAAATTATTTAAATGGCAGAAACTGAAATACAGAAATTACGTAAATAACTATAACCATGGTACAGAATAGAACAGAACAGGGGTCAATGGAGTGACAATCAGAACAGGGGTCAGTGGATCTATAACAAACAGAGGACCACAAGGTGGCCAAACAGGGGCCAAACAGGGGCCAATGGTTCATTTAAGTCCCCCAAGGCATGGAACTCCTGTGGTGGTACTTACAGAACATAATTGTTTATAAAATCTTTGTCAAATAATTTCTAAAATTTAAATAAACATATCCATGGGTTTCAATTTAAGTAAATAAAGTTCAAAAAATAATCCATGTAATTGAAACATTAATATAACCATAAAATATAAATGATATAAAATAATTTATGGTAACTCAAAACATTCGTAAAATATATTATGGTAACTCAAGACATATAGAAAACATATTATGGTAACCCAAGGTATAATATAACTCACCTTAAAACTACTCCTAAATTATTCTGGGCTCGCTCCCCATTTCTTGTGTTTCTTGCTTGAATGCTCTCTATTATAGCACTGTGTTTACTTGCTCGAATGCTTTCTCCTACAGCACCTATCCTATTTATATAGAACTAAGAGTGAGGCCCAATAAACAAAGCATACACACAGGTACTTTCCCTTAATGCCACCTGTCCTTGGCCCTAAATTTTCTCTTCCGTATTGCCATCTGTCTTTGGCCCTTAAGTTTACCTCAAGGAATTACCAAGGGCCCAGTTAATCTTTGGCCCCATCGAAAGCTTGTTTGGCCATTTTTTTTTTAATTCAATTCTAAAGGTTATGATTCCTAAAATTACCTATGATTATACGTTAGGTTCACATCTAAAAACCTCACCACCTAACTATAAAACATCACTTACCACTTACTGAAATATTTAATGTGCGGTGCCTCACAATTTATTTTCTTAACAATTTAATCGATTAATTCCCAATTTCTTAAATTATTCTGGGCTCGCTCCCCATTTCTTGTGTTTCTTGCTTGAATGCTCTCTATTATAGCACTGTGTTTACTTGCTCGAATGCTTTCTCCTACAGCACCTATCCTATTTATATAGAACTAAGAGTGAGGCCCAATAAACAAAGCATACACACAGGTACTTTCCCTTAATGCCACCTGTCCTTGGCCCTAAATTTTCTCTTCCGTATTGCCATCTGTCTTTGGCCCTTAAGTTTACCTCAAGGAATTACCAAGGGCCCAGTTAATCTTTGGCCCCATCGAAAGCTTGTTTGGCCATTTTTTTTTTAATTCAATTCTAAAGGTTATGATTCCTAAAATTACCTATGATTATACGTTAGGTTCACATCTAAAAACCTCACCACCTAACTATAAAACATCACTTACCACTTACTGAAATATTTAATGTGCGGTGCCTCACAATTTATTTTCTTAACAATTTAATCGATTAATTCCCAATTTCTTAAACTATGCATTTATTTATTTTTATTACTATTATTATTATTATTTATTTATTATTATTATTTTTAAATAATATAATCATGGTAAAAATTGGGTGCCACAATTCTCCTCTCCCCAAAAGAAGTTTGTCCTCAAACTTGATGTACCTTGGTTTTCGAAGAGGTGTGGGTATTTGGCTCACATTTGACTTTCAGTTTCCCACGTTGCTTCTTCGACACGATGGTTTCTCCATAAGACTTTTACAAGAGGTATAGTCTTATTTCAAAGGACCTGATCATAACAATCGAGAATCTATATAGGTTGGTCTTCATAAGCGAGGTCTTCTTGAACTTCCAGGTTCTCATGATCGACAACATGCTCTGGATCTCAAAGATATCGACGAAGCATCAAAATGTGAAACACATTATGGACATTTGATAGTTCGGGTGAAAGCGCAAGGCAATATGACACAAGACCAATCCTTTCGAGTATCTCGAATGGTCCGATGTAACGTGGGTTTAACTTTCCTCGTTTTCCAAATCGGATAACCCCTCTTGTTGGTGAGATCTTTAGGAAGACATGATCGCCTATTTGAAATTCTAAGTCTCGTCTCCGTGTATTTGCATAGCTTTTCTAGCGGCTCTGAGCAGTTCGAATTCGCTGTTGGATAAGCTGAATCTTGTCACTTGCGATTTCCACGATTTTGGGGCCTAATAATTTCTTGTCTCCGACTTCCGTCTAACATAGAGGTGATCAACATCTTCTTCGATACAGTGCCTCGTATGGTGCCATTCCAATGCACTCATGGCAACTGTTATTATAGGCGAACTCCACCAAAGGTAGGTGATCATCCCAATTACCTTTGAGGTCTAGCGCACACACACGTAACATATCTTCCAAAATCTGGATTGTTCTTTTGGATTGCCCATCAGTTTGCGGGTGATAAGCCGTGCTGAACTTCAGAGTAGTTCCCAAAGCTTCTTGCAATTTGTTCCAGAAGTGAGACACGAAGCGGGGGTCTCTATCGGATACAATTGAAACTAGGGTGCCATGCAAACGAACGATTTCCTTAATGTATAGAGTGGCAAACTTAGAGAGGGAGTACATGATTTTGATTGGTAGAAAATACGTCGACTTCGTCAATCGATCTATGATAACCCATATTCTTTGAGACTGATTGTGGTAGCCTAACTACGAAGTCTATAGTAATGTGCTCCAATTTCCATTCAGGAATAGGAAGTGGTTGCAACATTCTTGCAGGTCTCTGGTGTTCTGCTTTAACTTGTTGACAATGCAGGCATTTGGAGACGTGGCTTGTTATGTCTTTCTTTATTCCTGTCCACCAAAAGCGTTCCTTCAAATAGTGATACATCTTCGTATTGCCAGGGTGAATTGCAAACCTCGAGCTATGAGCTTCTACCAATATTTTTTTCTTGAGTTCTGGAAGGTCGGGTGCACAAATTCAATTTCGAAATTTTAGCATCCCATTGCTCATCGTAAAGTCAGGATCGGGGCGTGCTTCCTTGCTCCTCATATTTTTTCTTCAAAAGTTTATCTTCATATTGGTGGATTCTAATTTCTTTAATCAACTTGGGTTCCACGATTATGTTTGCAAGCAGTCCATTGATCTTGCAGGAAACGAGGATACATACCAAACTTTTGGTCATCTTTCGACTTAATGTGTCTGCTATTACGTTAGCTTTGCTGGGGTGGTGATGGATTTTTATATCGTAGTCCTTCATAAATTCTACCCATCGTCGTTGCCTCATATTCAATTCCTTCTGTGTGAACAGCTATTTAAGACTTTTGTAATCTGTGTAAATTTCGCAGGTTACTCCGTAAACATAATGACACCAGATTTTGAGGGCAAAGATTACTGCGACTAATTCCATATCGTGGGTCGGGTAGTTCTTCTCGTAGGTCTTTAGTTGACGTGAGGCATATGCAATGACCTTCCTATTTTGCATAAGAACAGAACCCAAACTATTGTATGAGGCATCTCTATAGATTACGAACCCTTCTGTTTCCGCGGGAAGTGCTAGTATAAGAGCCGTCACGAGTCTGTTCTTCAATTGTTGGAAGTAACGTTCCTGCTTGTCGGTCCATTCAAAGGGTGTGTTCTTCTGAGTTAGCTATGTCACGACTCAAACCCTCCCCAATAGGTTTAGCATTATAACCGGCCAGTAATCCTTAGATTACCAAAGGCCTCTGAACAGAATAACATATAGTTAGGGGCTGAGGAAGCAAATATACAAAATATATGTAGTCCATTGAGCTGTGAAGACATTTATGGGATAGATAATTTAAAACTTTATAAACTAGCAAGTGGCGTCAAAAGATAAAGTATTTACACATCACTCCATGAATATATTATCAGAAATCTTGCCCGTAATTCAAAGAAACAAAGTCTAGTACATCCACAAAAACAACCACTAAACTTGACTTAATCCGGAACCTCCTCGGGAGGCACAAAGGTTGGCTGAAAAAAATTGAGACGCCAGGTCCTCAACTCTGAGCCAGGTCACGTGCCTGATCACCTAAATACATAATATAAATAGTGAGCGGAAGCCCAGTGAATAATAACAAAGTAAGGGTTTTAATGAATGATGTCCATACCAGATTTAGAAAACATAATTCAGATTTATAAACAGATTCACATTCTTGTTCAAATCATATACAGAAATCAGAGTTCATGTTTAATCATACGTGGTACATCCATTAGCGCTAACATAGCAGATACAGAACAGATGTAGAACATATGGTGGTTATGAGTAACCAGTTCCATAAAGGAACCTCCGAATCCGGGTAACAAATGACAGATATGCTGAGCTCCATGATAGAGCCTCCGGTACAGGTAACAAAGTGCAGACATAATAAGTTCCATAATGGAACCTCCGATACCGGGTAACAGCTAACAGATATCATATGATGCTAAGGATGCCATGAATACATTGTCAGAAATTGGACAACCATTCATTGTACAGAACATAGTATTTCAGAAAACAGATCTTATTTTATTATACAGAAAATAAATAAAGTTGAACATAGCTTTACTAAGTTATTACTCACAGATGGCTTCGGGTGCAGATAGACAGAGTAGACTAATCAAATGGTTTACGGCACGTAACCTACATCAACACATAACAAATACACATTTGAAACACACGTTGGAATATATTTAACTCATTATGTTCCGTTCTTAGTGTGTTTCTACATTTTACCCTTATTACTATGTCTTAATCTTGGCTTAGGAATACCTAGGATGCAATGAGGATACTAAAATACATTGGAAAATACTTGGTCAAATTTCTGAAAACAAGGTCCCTGCTCGAGTGTAGCTTCCCCTGCTCGCGCGGACATGCAACATGTGGGGGGACGCTCGAGTGCAACTTCCTACGCTCGAGCATTTTGCAAATTTTGAAAGTACTAGTTATGCGATTTTCACACTTGACGGACGCTCGATGGTCGATCGAGCGTGAGACTCATGTCCCCACTCGAGCGCAACTTTTGACGCTCGAGTGGTCTGTAAAAATATGAAACTTCTGAGAGCATGTATTTCACGCTCAAGCGAGCTTCTGGTAGCTCGAGCGAAGATGCGAAAACAAAGGTGGCCCCTTGAGCGCAGAATCTCACGCTTGAGCGGAAGTGCAGAATCTAGAATTTTCAGATTGCACTCCTAAGCTCCAAACTCGAATTCCACACCTCAAAACTCATTTTCTTGGACCAAAATTATGGAAAATATCTAAGAACTTGTAAAACATCATGGTTTGAAGTTCATTTCATGAAATCAAGGCCCAAAAGTAAGTCAGTTGTGCAAAAATTCAACTTGAAATGTAAAAACATGCTATAAATATGACATGCATGTATTCATTTGAACTCATAACTTCCAAAACATGATCAACTACGGTAATTTGATGGAAAAACATGATGAAATTACAAGTCTATGGTAGACTTAGTATATGCATATGAAAATCCTTAACCATTAGACTCAAAATAGAAGGAATTATGCATGCATGCATGGTATGAGTTACAATTCTCAAATTTTAGCTTGATTCTCATGCTTAATCTTCTAATTTTCTTGAATTCTTACACCAACTAATTCAAATTCATAATTAAGGAGTTGAATTTCCTACCTTAAGCCTTAAGTTAGCAAATGTTGGAGCTAAACTCCCTCAATTCTCTTCAATCTCCCATCTTTCCTTCTTAATTCTCTTCCTCTCTTAATGTTGGCTTTAATCTCTCTCTCTCTCTCTCTCTCTCTCTCTCTCTCTCTCTCTCTCTCTCTCTCTCCTTCCACACGTTTGAGCTCAAAATGAATGAGGAAAAAGGGAGTCTTGGGCTTGGTAATGGCCTTATATAGGCTTATTAGTGAAGCTTCATGAATTCTTGCTTAGACTAATCATTTGGTATTATTTTATTCTAATTTAATTGTTTCAAATCGAATTTCAATTAAACCTACCACAAAATTCTATAAATACCAAATAACACATAAGTCAAGTCAATTTCTAAATCGAATGCCGATAAGGTCTTCATTTCGCAAACCAAAACAGAAACATGAACAGATCTTTCTACGTTAAACAGATATAAACACAAATAAGGTAACATATGATACAAAATTTCACTTTAATTACTCATTAAGCATAATTAAACATGGATTAACGTTAATCATGGGTCGGGATTGTTATAAGTTGGGTCAAGGGTGATGCCATCTTCGAGAAATCTTGCACGAAGCACCGGTAATAGTCGGCTAAACCCAAGAAGCTTCGAATCTCAGACACGTTAGTAGGTCATAGCCAATCCATGATTACTGCAACCTTTTTGGGGTCAACTGAGATGTCATCTTTGTTAATGACGTGACCAAGGAAGTGTACACTAGTGATCCAAAAGTCGCATTTCTTCAACTTGGCATAAAGTTTGTGATCACGTAGTGTCTGTAGAACTCTACGCAAGTGGTGCTCATGATCTTCTGGCGATTTGGAGTATATGAGAATGTCGTCAATAAAGACAATGACGAACTCGTCAAGATAAGGTTTGAACACTCAATTCATGAGGCCTATGAAGGCCGCTGGAGCATTTGTGACGCCAAATGGCATGACGAGAAACTCATAGTGCCCGTAACGAGTTCTGAAGGCAATCTTTTTGGTACTTTCCGTTTTGACTTTTAGTTGATGGTAGCAGAACGCAAGTCAATTTTTGAGAATATTTGAGCGCCTTGCAGTTGATCGAACAAGTCATCAATTCGTGGCAGACAGTACCGGTTTTTTATGGTGACTTTGTTTAGCTCTCGGTAATTGATGCATAACCTCATCATGCCATCCTTTTTCTTTACGAATAGTACTGGAGCTCCCCATGGTGAGGTACTTGGTTGAATGAAACCTTTGTCTAGTAGTTCCTGGAGTTAAGTCTTTAGCTCTTTTAATTCTGTCATGGACATACAGTAAGGAGCTTTTGAGATTGGTTGTGTACTAGGTTGGGTTTCAATGGTGAATTCGATTTCTCGGTCAACCAAGGTGCCAGGTAGGTCTTCAGGAAATACATCCGGGAATTCTCGAACCATAGGGATTGCATCAAGTGTGGGGGCCTCTTGTTGAGTATTAATCACATAACAAATATAACTACAACAACCTTTTCTTAGAAGGCGTTGGGCTATCATGAAGGATATAACACATGGAGGGGGAGAGACTCCGGTTCCTTCGAAGACAAGCTCGGGTTGGTTTGGTGACCGGAGGAAGACCTTTTTGGCTTCACAATCAATAAAGGCATTGTTGGCAGCTAACCAATCCATTCCTAAGATCACATGAAAAGGTACTAATATAGAGGGAAATCAAGTCTACATGTAAGACTTGCCCTTTTAAGGACACAATACAAGATTTGTACACATCAGCACTAAGGGCGAAGTTTCCAAAAGGAAAAGACACAAATACTATGTATTCTAAGGGTTCGGGTGTTGATGCTAACTTGGTAGCAAAGTGTGGTGTAACGAAAGAATGAGTTGAATCAGAGTCAAAGAGAACATAAGCTGAGTGACCACAAACAGTACCTGACACAACATTCTCAATAACTTCTAGGTCTCCAGGCACCAGGGCAAAGGTTCTTCCTTGGCGTTTTTGGTCCTTCCTCACTCCTCCAAGTACCATGGGTTTTTGGACTGGTTCAAAGGGGTCGACTGTAGGATTGGAAGGCTTTGGACAGTCTCTCAGCAAGTGACCAACTTGGCCACATCTAAAGCATGCTCCCGTGTCTCAACGGCATTGTCCCCAATGAGTCCTTCCACAGATAGAGCAAGTTGGAATGGTGCCACCTCTGGGATTCGTAGGACCTTGATTGCTTGAACTAGTTGAACTGGTTGTGCCCGTATTTTCCCAAAAAAAAAGGTTTCCTAAAGCGCAAGGCTTTAATCCCTTTTTCCGCAATGTATGCTCGATTTACCACCGTCGCATAGGTTGGTAGTTTCAAAACCTCCAGCCTGTCCTTGATTTCAGCATCCAATCCTGCTTCAAATTTCCTGGCTTTTTGAGCTTCGGTGGAGATGACGTATGTCACAAATCGAGCCAGTTGTGTGAACTTGCTCTTGTATTCGGCCATTGTCATGGCTCCTTGCCTTAGATGTATCAATTCTGCTGCCTTTTATTCCCGCAGCGAATCTAGAAAGTATTTTTCATAGAATCCCTCCAAGAATCTGGCCAAAGTCACAATATCTTCTTTCTCCAGGGTAAGTAGCCACCATTCTTGTGCATCGTCTTTGAAGTTGAATGTGGTGAAAGTCACCTTCTGCCTTTTTGTGCAAGGTAGTGTGCGGAAAATTTTCTCCATATCTCTGACCCAAGCTTTTGCCATCAGTGGGTTTGTACTACCAGTGAATATGGTAGGTTTCAAGTCCTGGAACTGTTTTATTGTAGTTAGTTCTTCTCATCGTTCAGGCAATCCGCTATTAATGTTGGTTTGTACGGCTTACAAAAAACTAGTAACTGCTCTTTCCATAATTTGCTCCATTGGATCAGTACCACTGACCGATGATCTGGTTCCATTTCCATCATTAGCCATTACTACAAGGTGAAAACGGTTAGTGAACTCCCCCGCTTTTCTTTGAACGACTTAGTATGCATTTAATTATCTATGATTCACAAGATACTATAACAGTTCAAGTTACTATAGCAGTACATATATCATTTTTACTTATGCAAAAGAAAACATATTAGTACAATATACTTAAAATACAGTCAAAAATTAGTGTCTAATCCTATTAATACAAAAACAGAAGGATTAGACTAGTCATTGTTAGCTCCAAAAAAAAAATATATATATCGGTGAGATCTCTCGGTCATGCTCCTAGAATAGGTCACTGAGCCCCCACAAAAACTGGCTCTGGAAAACTAGGCCGTGGAACAGCCATAGAAACTCCTGCTGCACGAGAGACTCAAACTCCCATCCACTGAGCTCAATCCCAAAATAGCACCAAACTACCTAGACCATGTAGGCGGGTACACCGTGGTCATATCTCCAAAACTGTCGCCCAGTGAGCCGCACAGGCATCTCTAAGTATGTGGTACTGTCAGTGTAGTCTACAGCTGGGGTCTGGACAATGTGCTGTAGAGGAGGTGTAGTAGTGCGAATGTGGCTACTAGGGTATATATTTCCTCTCCTCTCGGCAAAGCCTGGCGGTAAAGGAGCAACCAAGAAATGTGGATGTACCAATTCGACGACGTGCGTCGGCCCAATATATCTCTTTCAGGTCCTAGCTCAACTAAGTCTCCAAAATAGGTAGTCCTCGTCAGGGTCGGCCTGCAAATATATTGGCCTCCCCATGAGTTGGTCAAGGTCGGGGTGGGTCTGTTCGATAGTTCTTTCTGAGTCCCCCCATCCCTCCAATAAGTTAGGGGCTAGATGCACTCGTTGGGGCTCGAACCAAATCAATTCTTCCTGGTGTGCCATGTCTTACAACACAGGAAAACTTAGCCTACCCAATATTTATTTAAATCATGTTGGACACAATATTTTATATTATGACAATATATATATATATAATTAAACAATTATGATATATATATTTATTAATAAACACTCAGGGTTTTTTTTTTTTTTTTTTTTTCCATGAAAGCTCTAATACCACTTTTGTCACGACCCAAACCCGGTACTCAAAGGCTCGGCATTGCAACAAGATGAAAATAAAATAATTCAAATAATTTTGTAGTCATAGCGCAAGCGGATAAATTAAATAAATTAAAATAAAATAATTGGGTAGTGAATGTTTATTAAAAGGAAACAAACATAGTCATTTGGGCCTTTATTTTATTCTAGGTGTCCAATTACAAATGTAGACAGTACAAAAAAAAGGGGGAAAAAAAAACACTATGATTTATCCCCCATCTTGATCCTGCGAAGTCTCATCACCTGAAAGGGGTAACAACTATAAGCACATGGCAGAGTGAGAAATATTATACTGTGAGTGTAGGGGCACAAAATAGCCATGGATAGTTATTTAAACTAAAACATTATCATAATTTAAGTTGCGTAAATAAATTATTTAAATGGCAAAAACTAAAATACAGAAATTACGTAAATAACTATAACCACGATACAGAACAGAACAGAACAGAACAGGGGTCACTGGAGTGACAATCAGAATACGGGTAAATGGATCCATGACAAACAGAGGACCACAAGGTGGCTAAATAGGGGCCAATGGTTCATTTAAGTCTGCCAATGCATGGGACTCCCATGGCGGTAAACAAAACATAATTGTTTATAAAATCTTTGTCAAATAATTTCTAAAATTTAAATAAACATATCCATGGGTTTCAATTTAAGTAAATAAAGTTCATAAAATAATCTATGTAATTGAAACATTAATATAACCATAAAATATAAATTATATAAAATAATTTGTGATAACTCAAAACATTCGTAAACTATATTATGGTAACTCAAGACATATAAAAAACATATTTTGGTAACCCAAGATATAATATAACTCACCTTAAAATTACTCCTAAATTATTCTGGGCTCGCTCCCCGTTTCTTGGGTTTCTTGCTCGAATGCTCTCTATTATAGCACTGTGTTTACTTGTTCAGATGCTTTCTCCTACAGCACGTATCCTATTTATATAGAACCAAGAGTGAGGCCCAAGAAACAAAGCATACACGCAGGTACTTTCCCTTAATGCCACCTGTTCTTGGCCCTAAATTTTCTCTCCCCTATTGCCATCTGTCTTTGGCCCTTAAGTTTACCTCAAGGAATTACCAAGGGCCAAGTTAATCTTTGGCCCACCGAAAGCTTGTTTGGCCATTTTTATTTAAAAATTTTTTTTAATTCAATTCTAAAGGTTATGATTCCTAAAATTACCTATGATTATATGTTAGGTTCACATCTAAAAATCTCACCACCCAACTATAAAACATCACTTACCACTTACTGAAATATTTAACGTGCGGTGCCTCACAATTTATTTCCTTGACAATTTAATCGATTAATTCCCAATTTCTTATACTATGCATTTATTTATTTTTATTACTATTACTATTAATATTTATTTACTTATTTATTTATTTATTTTTATATAATATAATCATGGTAAAAATTTAGGTGCCATAAATTTCCTTTCCAAATAATGACCGTCCCACGACGTTGCTAGAGTTTCAATTAGAAATAGCAGTGATCAAGTGCTCTTCTAATAGGACTTCCAGAAACCCGTAGACTCAATCAACATCTTAGGAACTAAATCTCATACCCATATAATCATATAAGCATGTTATCACATAAGCATACAATACATACTAACACCTCAACTAAGCAAGACAAACCCATTGTGGTAATAACCACTTCCTACATACCCAAAGTATTCAAACCCGGTACGCTCTGATACCAAGTTGTAACGCCTCCAAAATAATACAAATAATCCAACTCGTAAGAGAAGTGATCATAATAGAATCGGTATACTTTCATTCATCAGAGTTCATATTACAAAAGATAATACATGCAATATACATTCATAAATGTTCATCCTATATCTATAGCATGTAATACCAGCTAACAACAACAAAATAAATGCCCTACGGACTTACATCTTTCCAAGACATTGTTTGGTTACAATAAAAGAGAGAGTCATAAGCTTTGTACCTATAAAGCCCTTGGCTTGAATAAACATTTGAACACATGAATAACAAAATAGAGCTTCCAGTTTCTACGTCCTCCCAAGCTACGTCCTTGGAGGAAGTATGTCACCAGTACCTGAAAATGGTTTCCCAGGTAGGGTAAGCCAAAGCCCAGTAGAAGCAGTCTAACATAATATATGAGGTTTAACTAAGATATAAGTGTCAGAGATATATTCAATATTTATGACAAATGCATATTCTTCACATGACCACACGGTACCGATGTTCACATCTCAATTCATTCCCATTCATTCACTTCAAGTTAATTCACTCCATTTCAATTCATAGGCCAAATCTATAATTCTCTGAGTAACCCAACTGAGACTACAACTCAGTAGTTCTCAATTAACATAACTATCATACAAGCACTTCAATCTTGTCATTTTACAAAAATTTCATTCTTGGGATCGGCACCCATGTATACATATGATTTCGGGACTTTCACCCTGAACACTCCGGCCAACTTAATTTCAATGGAGTACATCCCCTATCTCTTCCCAAAACATAGAGTACATCCTTTTTCTCCTCCCAACACATTATACATATACAAAGTATTTAAAAGCACCGTCATATTCAATGATTATCAATTATACATATTCAATGCCTTGATGTATTGTCATATTCAATGACATAATTTAAATAATTAGTTTCAGTCCACCTAATCCTCATGCAATTTCTACAACAATTATAGCTATCCTCCACCGATAGCCCAATACAGATATTTCTAAATAGATATTCAATCTTTATAACCAATAATTCATCAAATTTCCATATGTGAGTGATTAAACAAATCCAACTACACCATTCATTCATGCATCCTCCCAATTTCACATTTCTCATACCAATTCCATTATTTATACAAAATAATTATTCCAAACATTTTAGGGCAGAACTCCCCATTTTTCCAAAAATTGACCCAAAAGTCAAGATCAACTATTTTAATACCAGATAACCTCATATCCAAAACCCCATAATCATTTATGTAACACGACATAGAAACGCCTCCTTTTAATTTGAATCTAAACCCTAGGTTTACTCAAATATCACCAAAATTTCACCATTTATACATGACAACAAATAACTAGGTTAATGATTATATCAAGGTGCAGAATATCCCTACCTTA
Organism: Camellia granthamiana; assembly: GCA_036172215.1. Lineage (NCBI taxonomy): Eukaryota > Viridiplantae > Streptophyta > Magnoliopsida > Ericales > Theaceae > Camellia > Camellia granthamiana. The sequence continues at coordinate 25,525,132 of CM069903.1, read as the reverse complement.
AGTGTAGATGCCCAAAGGAAAAGTAGAGAAACTTCAAAGACGCACAAACTCGACTTTATTCGGATCAAATAGAAGCCCACGAGAGGCTCTATCTTTTTATCGAAGGGAGTAGGGTAGAGAGACCCTTAGATCCTAGGGGATTTGTTGAGAGAAGACGGATTTTAGAGAGAGAATGAGCTGATCTAGGGTTTTTGAGTGGAAAGATACCAAAAAGTGATGTAAAAATGAGCTGCTACGAATTGATATACGCGAGGCTCGCTCGAGCACAAGAAACATCGCTCGAACACAAAATACAAATTCCCAGAAGTCTTGCAGATAGAAGACCGTCGTTCGAGCGCAAAAGTTCTCGCTCAAGCGAACAACAACACCCTTCCAAAATCTTTGCAGGTCAAAAATACTGGGAGATCACAAAGCTCGCTCGAGCGAAGAAGCCAAAATCTGAACAACCTTAATCTAGACCAACTAGCAACCAACCTGTTCCAAATACGGCCAAAACATGCTAATTCTCAAACTTAAAGAGTGGAAGGAAGAAAAGACATGGATAACAATATTAAACCATGAAACCCAAGTCCGGGATGCAACAATAGTCGGGTCAAAACCTAGATCGCTATATATATGAAGTGGGTATTTACTGGAGGAATGCGAAGCACACAACTTAGTGAAAGTCTAAATAGAACATTAAAGGGATATTTGAAAGGTGATTATAACATTGTTTAATTCTTTACTCACTTCAATCAAATTGTTATAAATAAGTGGTATGAGGAAATTTCTGCAATATATGATTCTAGACAAAAGTTGCCAAGAATGAAATTGAAAAAGTCTCCCATTTTAATCCAGGTTGCGAGTTTGTACACCCTTTATCTTTGATTTATTTCATTATGAGCTGGATACGTCCTTCTGTTGTCAAGTGAAGTAATTCCATGAGTTAGAAGGAAAAGTTAAGTGCGTGATTGGCTTGTATGGTAATGGTGAAGAGTATATTGTGGAAGGTAGGGTGGAAGTTACTGGGCTAAGAGAAGAAAAAAGCTGTCGAGAAATACATTGTACTTGTGAGAAATTTGAGAACTTTGGAATTTTATGTAGCCATGCAATCAAAGCACTTGATGGAATGAATGTTATGGAAATTCCCGAAAGGTATATATTAGGCCGATGGAAATTGAATGCAAAAGATTTTGAAGTTGATGAGAAAAATGTTATAGTGGATGAGGATGATCCGAAGTTGTTAATATTAGCACGTTATAGAGATCTTTGTCCAAGAATGGTGAAACTAGCAACTCAAGCATCTATGCACAAACCTGCCTATCAATTGGTTGATGAAGGGATTAAGGAATTATGTGTAAAAGTAAATAATATGATGAAGGGAGTTGGAAATTTTGGTACCACAGAATTAGATGTGGATGACCCCAACTTTGCACAAGTTAAGGGCATAAAGAAGAAAGATGTTAGACACAGAGAAGGGGGTAGATTAAAACCTTGGCATGAGATGATGAATACGAAGACAAAAGTTATTTCACAACCTACCCGCCTTAGTAAGGTATTACCTACGTACTTTTGAAATTTCAAATGACATGCATTTATTTTTATAAATCGTGTTAAGTATTGATAACTTTTTGAACTTCTTTAGACCATTGGTCAATCAAGAAACACTACAAATGTTCAAAATTCATCTTCAAGCCAACCACAAGTTAGCTATTGTTTTATGTTATTTATTTATTATTTTATTTTTTTTATAAATTGTGTAATGTATTGATAAATTTTACAACTTATTTAGACTATTAGTCAATCAAGCAATATCACAAATGTTCGAAATTCATCTTTAAGCCAACCACAAGTTAACTCTTGTTTTATGTTATTTGTTTATTTTTTAGACTACGTTGTACTAGTGTATTTACTTTTCACGGTGTTTTATGGAGTAGGATGTTGGGAGTCTTTATTGACCACAATTGATAAATCATGGGTATAATCTTCTCACACGTGATACTAATTCATACTTACCAAGGTATCCACAATCACAACCTTTGTCTTTCCGTGCATCACATAGTCCACAAAGTTCTCAAGTAAGTAATATATATATATATATATATGTTTGCAATGTAATTTAGTTCATAAAATATATTCTAATGATTTTTTTATTTTTTAGAGAACATCACTTAATCTAGCGGGACACAATCCAATGGAGACCGAATTTAGAAATGAGAGTTCTTTTAATTTTTCTATTTATTCCCAACCGCCTCCACAAAATTGACATTGGGATCCATTTTATAGTTTTTGTTTTGAGAATTGAAATTGAAGGTTTTTAGAATTTTGTTTGGATGATTTAGAATGGTTGAGACAGATTTTGGAATATTTGGCAGGAGATTTTGAAGTTTGAACTCCTTAGAATTTTTTTTATTTTTTATATAGATGTTGGATGTAAATTAAATATATTTTGACCTTAAGTTGGTTTTTTTTTTTTTTTTTTTATACAACTTTTTTTTTTTTTTTTTTTGAAGTTATATTTTTTTTGCTTATGCTTTGATAAATTGATTGTTCAATTACAATTTTTTTTTCCTTTCAATTTCACTTTTGATGCATTTAAGCCAGTTTTGAAAAAGTCAAAACATGTATGGTTTGTTTGATTTTAATTTTAAAATCAATCTTTTAAAAAAAATACAATTTAGTTTGATAAATTGATTTGTTGAATGAATTATTTTTATTTTATTATATTTTTTATTTATAAAATAAAAAAATTTCAACACAAACTCACCCCTTCACCTTACAGGACTGCAGGGACCAAAAGACGACAGCAGCGAAGTTGATTGTTTTGTTATAATAAAATAAAAATTAATAGAACCCTTACATGTAATAATAAACAAATAAAAATAAAATAAAACGATGCCATTTCAATTCACAGTAGACATGGCATGGCATGGAGTGATCCACAGCAGAGACCTGCGTCCATTGATCACAAATTATTCATATTAATATCATATAGTCCTAATATAATCATTATATTTATTATCCACACCATAAATTTTTTCAATCTTGTAAGTGTATGATGTCATTTCACTAATAATTAAAGAAGAAGAAAAAAATCGCTTTAAAACGCGTCGCACACTAAACATTCTCTCACGCACGGAGGAAACTTCATCTCAGCCAGCCACAAGAGTGGCACGGTGGCATGGCACCATCTGCTTCTGCTCCAAATCTCTATGGAAACGCGCATGACAACAAAACTACTGAAAAAAAAAGTAAATTATTAATCCTTGTTTCAATAAAAATTACATTATACTTTTTGAAGTATTTAATTTCATGTCAAACAATTCCTTTTATTAATAAATTATTAATTTAATTAATAATTTTTAATTATATCATAAATTTATTTTAATTAATAATTTAAATAATTTTATTATTATATAAAAGAGCAGTTAAGAATTTTATTTTTTCAGTTAAATTAAAAATTCTGATAAGAGTATATTTGTAATTTTTTAAATTATAAAGAGAAATTCGTACTTTAAGCAAATTTCAAAAATGTATTTGTAATTTGCCCTTGAAAAAAAATATTTCTTATTGCTTAATTTTAATTCTTTTAGTCAAATAAATATTACTATCGCATATTCTATCAATTTTATGCAGGAAACACAAATTAAAAGCTATAAGTGTATATACCAACAACAAAAGTTTCACACACTAATTAGTTTTATTGCCGATTCAATAATTGTATTGCATTGTGCATACATTGCACATTCATCCTCAAGCTTTAAGATTTTTTGGGTAATTACTCAAAGCTTTAAGATAGGATAGCTTACAACATCACTTTTGGCAGCTGGCTCCACAGTTGTCCTCGCATTGTCGTAGATCTGTCCAACATAGAGAACAACAACAAAGGTTGTTTCTCCTTTTCACAGAAGCATGGATCACAAGACGGTATATGAATACTACCCCTAATGTCCCCAGCCAGACTAGCATTCAGTTTTGCAACACCAACATCAACATCATGTTCGCCATCATTGGCATTGTCACCAGCCCAGCCTGAATCCGAAGGAAAAAAAAAAATACTTACATACATATATATCCATATTGGGTTGGGCTTCTTTCATGTTGAGATCTCAACATGGAAGAACTTGAAAGACTTGTAGGGCCTATCATAAGTCATGTTTCGATAATTCGAATTGTTCATTTTGTAGAACTCTCGATGTATAATATATATGAAAATATTAATTTAATCCAATAATTATAACTTTTTCATTTTATTGCATTTTGTCTTTGAAAAAAAGAACGACAAATATATTTTTAAAATAGACCATTTATTTTTGAATGATCTATACTTTTTGATTTACAAAATGAATGGTTTGAATTATTAAGATGAAATCCATGATGGATCCCATAGCCCCAAACAACTCGTTTGTAGACTAGAGAAAATTTGGATCCTAAATAAATATAATCAGGCATTCTCCAATTAAAAGTTAATTATCAAAATTCTTGTGCTAGGTGGAAACTAACTAAAATTAAGATGAGTGAGTAGGAATGAGCTTAATACAACGTTAGGTTAGTAATATGGTTGTTACAAATGAGATCCCATGGTGAGAGTAAGTTTCTTAATTTATATAAATAAATAAGAAGAAATTGTCACCAAAGGTAATATATATTAAAAATGAGAATCCGATTCTCTTCAACTGGCACCGATAAGTCACCACGAAATTTATTTTGATAATTTAGACAGTTCATTTTATAAGAGTCTCTAAGTATATCATCTACATTAAAATATCCTATTGATCAAACAATTGTATCCACGTAATCATATTACATTTATCATAAAAAAAATTGGACCACAAGTATTATTTTCATAATTGACCATTAATTATTTTGAATACAAATATGATATGACCATGTGATTGTGGTTGTTCCATTAATTTAACTTTTTACAAAAATAATATGCTTAGAGAGCCTCCTAAGATGAATGATTTGGATCACCTAATTGAGTCTCATGATAGGTCAATCGGGACCTAATGGTACGGTTGAGTAAACTTTGCCAATTAGAAAGATGAAAAATCACCAACTCAAACATCCTAGTTGTGATGTTGCTTACGATTCTAGTTGTGCTCCTGCTTATTTTTTTAGTTTAATTTAGTTTAGTTTTGAAAATCTAAAATTAATAACTAATTTGGTAAAAAAAAAAAAATCTATTATTATTTTCATATAATTTTCTCTTTTTTGCAGCAAAAATTACTTTTAAAAAATTGAAATTTTTTTTTGGTATTTTATTTTATCAAACTATTTTTATTTTTATTTTTTTTAAATAAAATTTTAAAACTCAACCAGATAAGGTGACTACAATCTTAGAAGATCTTACTTGTGATTGTACTATAATACCAATTATGCAATGATTTGGATCTTATGATCTAGATCGTGATTTTGATAACCATAATTGATAATTGTAACAAATATAAATGATTTACATGATATCTTCCCTAACATTTTTCTTAACTCAAATCCTTTCCGACTAGGAGGGGGAAGAGCACAAAAAATGAATCATGCTAAATTTCACACAGCCAATCTTAAAAACAGACTCATCAAGGTTAACACTAACGTAAATTATGCGTTGGGCATGGTTGCGACATTCGAATTTACCAAATTACAACAAAACTCAGTTGGGGAAAAAATTCTCAAAGAAAAAAAGAAAGAAGAAGGAAATCGAGAAATTAGTATTGCAATTTACATTCATGAGAAGCCAAAAATATGAGTATATAGAAGATAGTCAAGTGAGTTGTGATGAATTTTGTAGTTGCCATGAAGGTATGCCAAAGAAGACTATGCCAGGATTTCGAATTTTATTCCCTTCCAATCATCTGAATTTTGGATTAAAATTTGAAGGAGAGGACACAAACGAGAAAGACTTAGAAAAAAAAATAATGGCAATTAATGAAGAATATCTTTACTGGTTTTTCTAAATATGCAAACTAAATTCAATTTAATTTAAGATGTCAAGTTATTTCTAGAACAATAAATTTATGGAGTTTTTTTAGTAAATTTCATTCCTAAAACTTATGTTCCACTTAATTTATATTCTTTGCTAGTATTCTATTAGGTCTTATTTGATGCAATATGACCAAATCACCCTTCTAATTTTATGCGTTTGTCCTTATCTAAAAAAAAAACTTTATGCGCTTGTTTTTATTTTGAAATTAATACACAATAAAAAATAACAATTCCTTATTTCATAGAAAAAATCTCTCCCTTAGTTTAGGAGAAAAAATATCTCTATTATTTCACAAAAAAAAAATCTCACATTCTCAAATTCCTAAATCGTTGCTTTCTGAAAATCTCTCATTAAATGTTGATATGAACTTTTACATTACAAATGTATGCTAATAAATAATATCTCTTCATAGAACCATACACATACTCAATGTTACATGAATTTGTGAATATTAAGAGAAAATATCATTTTGCCTCTTAAACTTTTACACCTTTTTCAATTTGACCATTTCTATCAATTAAACTATGACATTTATTTCTTATTAAAAACCTAGAACATACAATTAATGCCATAAATAAATAAAAATATCTCCAATAAAAATAGTTAAAATTTAATTGATTCTAAACTATTTTTTCCTATATATGTCAATTTTATGTTATTATTAAATTTTAAAATTAAATTTCAATTATTTGTTTAAATCATGCATAATACGGATAATATGTTAGTTATTTATATATACACATAACTACATATACACATTACTATATTTATGTACTCAATAATTTCATGAGGAATATTACATTTCCTAATTTTTTTCCCTTCAAACTCTTTTCAATAATGTGACAAATAATTTAAGGAGAGTTAGTTTTCAAATTATTAGTCACATTAATGAGAGGAGTATAGGTGTGACAAATAATTTAAGGATAGTTGGTTTTCAAATTATTAGTCACATTATTGAGAGGAGTTCACGGGTGAAAATTGAAAGGGAGCATTTTTTCAAATTCCATACTAAAAAACATCCGATGATTATGAAACTTGAATTAGCCATCAGTGGGGTGGGCTCCACATGTATATTTCTTTTCTTTTGTATATCATACAAGGAGCTTCCCTCTTGTCGAGATTAGATTGGAGGATTTTGTTAGATTTGTAGGGGCTTATCACGGATCCTGTTTCGATAATTCGAACCGTTTAATATATAGAAATCGTCATGTACTATATATTCGTAAAAAATCACGTTGATCGGATATCGATAGCTATCTCATTGGATCAGTTTTCTGTCAACCGTTAATTTGTTTACTATCCTTTTTGTTTATACAAAACTAATTTGATCACGTAGCTATCGACATTCAATAAGCGTGATTGTTTACAGGCATATAGTACTTGACGAATTCTATACATTGTATAGTTTGAATTATCAAAATAAAATTTGTGATGCGCATGTATAAGTTCAACAACATTCTTTAATGTGATCTACGACGGGAGGAAAGTTATACCCACCATATAAAGGCCACCAGATGATGACATTGACAGGAAACATTTCTTTTCCTTTTCATTTATTACGGTTTGAATGGTCAATTTTCTTCTCTAAAAATAGGAACTTCGTTTGCATCAAGAATTTGCCTTGTTTCTCTTTTTCATGCACCCACACTCGCCAGTCCCATAAATTGCATGATTTAAAAAAATAAAATTAGTATAAAATACAAAATCCTCAAGTTATCATTGTGCTCATATTTAGCTTAGATTCAAATGATGAATCATGACAACAGAAAAATAAATTGGTCCTAAACATCCTACAGCCATTGCATTCATAAAAAAAATATCTTCATAACCAAATTAAGTGGAACAACAAACTCAACTTTGGTGACTTTTCAATACTATAATTAGTTGAGCAAGATTGTGATTCACATAAAGTTTTGCAACCAATTAGTGATATATATTCGCAACTCTAATTCAAATAGACCCTAATCGCTAATGTTATAAATCGATATTTTTTTAACTTAAATTAGAGCCCTATAATAACAGTTGTACATTTTTATTTTTATTTTTACATAAAGAGAGTGCGATAAACAATGTATAATTATTTTCAGATTTATTTATTAATACCATTAAAACACTTGTTAGCAAAATCCTTAATTTGATAATCAAAACAAATTTCAAAAAGATAAACAAAATAAGCCCGGATATTTTAAGTTGTGGCATTCCGACTAGTTTGCACTCAATGAAGGTGTGTAACGATTTTTTAATTCAATAATTATATTAAAAAGTAGAATGTTTTTGGGATGTGTATCATATACTCCTATTATGACTTTTGTAGTTTTTGGCTATAACCTATTAGAGTATTAGTTATGATTTGATTATACATATCATAGTGTTAATTATGACTCATTGTGACGTCGGTTATGACATTATTTTGATTTTATCTTCTTTGGTATTTAGTTATAATTCATTTGTGTTTAAATTAAATTGTGACACTTGTAATAATCAATTTCAAACTTTGGTATATAATCCAAACCAATTAATCTACGCAAAACATCAAAAATTATATGTCCTAATCTACCATGCCATAAATTTGACTCAAGAATATAAGCAAAAGATGTGTTATTCTTATTAATAGCAAATTTTGGTACAACCGTCATTACATTCAACTTGAATAGACCATCGCTCATTTATCCCTTACCAACATACATACCACTCTTTATTAATACAAATTTATCAGACTCAAAAACAAGCCTTAAACCATTTTTACTTAACAAAGAACCAGAAACTAAATTCTTTCGGATGTCTGGTACATGCAGTACGTTGTTGAGGGTCAGTTTCTTCCCTGATGTCATCTTTAAGACTACTTTCCCTTGTCCAGCCACAGCAGAAGTAGATAAATTTTCTATGAATAGTTGCTCACTATTTGCAGCCTTATTATAAGTAGTGAACATATTCTTGTCTACACAAATGTATCGAGTTGCCCCAATGTCAACCCACCATTCCTTGGGATTTCCAACCAAATTAGCCTCAGACACCACAGCAGAGAGATTGATGTCATTTACCCCATCAAAAATGTAATCAAGTTCTGTCACATTGGCTTAATTGGTAATCTTCTTGCTTGTACTTCCGCAATCCTTCTTAGGGCGACAGCAATCAGAGGCTCGATGTCCGATCTTGCCACAGTTATAGCATTTACTTTTAAACTTTTTATTGCCATTATTGTCGCCTTGTTTAGGACCATCTCCAGCAAACTTCCTCTTTTTGTTATGTGGTTTGGGCACATGTTCAACCACATTAGCTTTGGACTCAATGGGATTTTTACTATTCCTCTTTTTAGCCTTACAGTTATCTTCCTCAATTCTTAGTCTTACAATAAGTTCATCCATGGTCATCTCTTTGTATTTATGTTTTAAATAATTTTTGAAATATTTCCATGCTGGTGGTAACTTTTCCACTAAAGCAGCGACTTGGAAAGATTTGCTAAGAGATATACCTTCAGAATGAATATCATGCAAAATTAATTGAAAACTTTGAACTTGAGAAATTACCGTCTGGGAGTCTACCATAACGAAATTCAGAAATTTACCGACAACAAATTTCTTTATGCCGGCATTCTCTATCTTGTATTTTTTTTTCCAAAGAATCCCACGATTCTTTTGCTGTTTTTAGAGGGCTGTAAACATTATACAGTATGTTGTCAAGGCCATTGAGGATGTAGTTTCTACACAGAAAATTAGAATGTTTCCAAGTGTCTACAGCGGCAACAACTTGCCAATCACTTTCATCCTCTCTAAGTACTAGAGCCTCTTCACGGAGAAACTAGGCAAGATTCAAAGTTGTAAGATAAAACAGCATTTTCTGTTGCCATCTCTTAAACTCAATGCCATTAAATTTTTCCCCTTTTTCTCCATGATTTATAGGAACTTGAACATGGTTCTGGATAGAGATATGAGTCGTTGTAACAATCGGATTTGGAGTACTACTTTCAGCAGCCATAATATCTTATTACAAAAAATAAAAAAAAACCAAAGCCAAATTAATTTTCTAATTACTAAAACCAGAAAATAAATTATAATACAAAATGATTTTACTTTTCTTGTTACTAAAATTAGAAAAATAAAATACCACAATAACTTTCTGTATCATAAATTAATATTCTAAAATTGTTAATGACACCAATATATTACTACTAATTGTCAAAGAAAATAAACAGTATATTACTACTATTTGTCAAACAGTATATTACTACTATTTATATTTTCCAACTAAAATATCTGTCACGACCCAAACCCGCCCTATAGGTTTAGCGTCGTTACCGGCCAGTAATCCTTAGATTACCGAAGGCCTTTTAGTAGATAGACTTATAATTAGGGGCTGCGGAAGCAATATACAGAAATATACATCGTCCATCGAGCTGTGCAAACATACATGGGACCGATAATCTTAAACTTTTTAAACATACGCGTGACATCAAAAGATATAATAGTTACACGTCATCCCATGTACATATAAATGGAAATTTTGTTCGTAAATCAAAAGAAACAAAGTCTTAAACATTCACAAAACATGGCCACGAGACTTGACTTAGTCCGGAACCTCCTTGGGAGGCGCAAAAGGTGGCTGACAAACACAAAATCCTTCAGGCAACATATTAAGCCTGCTCACCCACATACATAAATAAATAAATAGTGAGCAGGAGCCCAGTGAATAATAACAGAGCAAAGGGGTTAAATGAATGATGCCCCATAACTAATTCAAAAACCAGAGTTCATATTGAAACAGATTCATATTCGTATTCTTGTTCTGAGCATATACAGAAATCAGAGTTCATGCTTTATCTTACATGGCTTATCCATTAGAGCTAATAGATCTCATACAGAACATCAAAGGTCATACTTGTCAGTTCCATAAGGAACCTCCGGCTGGGTACAGATAATTTGTCAGTTCCATAAAGAACCTCCGGACTAGAAACGGTTAACTTGTCAGTTCTATAAAGGAACCTCAAGCCAGGTAAAATAACTTGTCAGTTCCATAAGGAACCTCCGGTTCGGGTACCGATAGCATACTTGAATCACAGATTTAATGTCACAAATATTTGTCAAAATTGGACAATCATTCATAGTACAAAACATAACATTTTGTAAAACAGCTCTTGTTCCACATACAAAAAATAAGTTAACTTGAACATAGCTTTTTAAAGTTATTACTCACAGATAATGAATGGTTCCAAGTAAACGGACAAAGTAGAAAATTCAGATATCTTGTGACGCGTGACCTACACAGATACAGAATGAATACGTAGTGAATTACACACCCGGAATCATTAACTTGGTTCTTTCTTGTCTTGGTGGGTTTCTACTTCTTATCCCCATTATTGTATCTTAATCTTGGCCTAGGAATGCCTAGGATGCAATAAGGATGATAAAATGCACATGAAAACACTTAATAAAACTTACTGAAAACAGGGTCCTCTCTCGAGCGCAACTTCCCTCGCTCGAGCAGACATGTAAAATGTGAGTGGTCGCTCGAGCGCAACTTACACTCGAGCCAACTTTTGGTCGCTCGAGCGGAAGTGTGAAAATGAAGATGGTTGCTCGAGCGCATGATCTGTCGCTCGGGTATGGAAGCAGAATTCTGGAATTTCCAGATTTGCTTCCAAGCTTCAAATTTAACCCCAAAGCTGCAAATTATGGCTTTTTGGGCCAAAAGCTTAAGGAAACTCATGTAAACTTGGAAAACATGGTGAAATCAAAAATCAATTGCACAAAATCAAGGTTCAAGAGCATGTGATGTATGCAAGACCAAACCCAATTCTTTGAAAACATAACTATATACATCATGCATGTAAAGGTTTAAGTTCCAAGCTTCCAAAACATGATCCAATGTGGTGTCTAACTTAAAAATATGTTGAATTCTCAAACCAAGGTCAAAATGAGGACATGCAAGAGGGAATTCTTTGAAAATAACTTCAAATTATGATGAAATAAGCATGCATGCATGATATGGTTCATTTCTCTTTAATTCTAGCTCAATTTCAACTTAATTCTTTTGTATTCGTGAACTCACCAATTCAAAGGCAAGACTAAAGGCTTGAACTCTTACCTTAACCTTTGATTTCATAAATGTAGAGGATTAAACTTCAAAATTCTCTTCAATTCCCAACAATCCTAGCAATTCTCCTCATTCCCTTGTTGATCTCACTTGTTCTCTCTCTCTCTCTCTCTCTCTCTCTCTCTCTCTCTCACTCTCTCATGTTTGGAGTCTCAAAATGAGAAAATGAGAGTGTGTAATTGAGTGGCTTGACTCATATAAGCCTTATTTAGGCTTGTTTAATGAAGCTTAATTAACCATGGCTTATTCTAACCAAATGAGCATTAATTAGACTAATTTAATTCGTTCCAAATCGACTTTTAATTGAACCCACCATAAATTCCTAAAAATTCCAAATGACACATAAATCAAGTTAATTTCGCGGTCAGATGCCGATAAGGCCTTTAATTCGTAGAACGAAACAGAAACGGAAATAGATATTTCTACAATAGGCAGATATAAGCACATTAAGGCATCACGCACATGCAATAAATTCAGAATTTCTCCTTAATTACCAATTAGGCTTATTTAACCATGAATTAACGTAAATCAGAGGTTGGGGTTGTTACAATATCACTTTGTAAAAGCACAGAAAAATAAGTATAATGAAGACACCAAAATTAGTCTGTCTTAAGATTGTTAGACAATCTTCACTGTATTAAAGTTCGTATACTTAACAAGAAACAGAAGAAATAAAAGAAAAGAGAGAGACTGTTTGATTATAAAAATCAAACCAGTAAAGAAAATAAAATAAAATAAAATAAAATAGTAGATTCTTATTTTGTTACAAAAACAAAATCAGAATCTAATAAATAAATAAATAAAACAGAAAGTAAATTAATTACTAACATTATGTATTTATTGAACGAAATGCTGATCAAGTCCAGTGTTTAACACTGTGTCCTTAGGACAGATTTGTGCTCTCCACGGTGCTTTCAGATTGCGAACGTCTATCTTCCAAGATAAAATGTTCAACAACGAATAATTGTAGCACTATAAATTATTCTCACAACGAACACACTTTGTATATACACTCTTTCTCACATGAAATTTAAATACAGCAAAATGCAGAGAGTAATTACAAAGGAAAAAACGAATTTTTTGAATGCAAAAATTCAAATGAGGGTCTATCTATTTATAGGAGAATTTGTGGTTGTTTGGTTTGAATTAAACAGGTTCAAACCTGTTTGAATATGTATTATACCTGTTCGATTTGAATGAACAGGTAAGAAACCTGTTGGGTTTAAATTTCAAATAGATATAAATCTATTTTGTTTAAAGTCAAACAGATATGCATCTGTTCGGGTGGGGAAAAAACTGGATAGGTGTGATAGCCAATTTTTGTATTTAATTTTCGAAATTCAAATTCCAAAAAATTATAATTTAATTTTAGAAAAATAAAATTCAAATGTTTTTTGCCTAAAAATAATTAGTATTGGGTCAGACAAGCCCAACCCAACCTCACATCACGCACACATACCCAGCCCGCCTAAACGGACGGCGACGTGCGCGTGTGTGTTTATTTTTTGGTCCAATTGGTCTAACCCACTTTGTTTATAACCTCTCTCTTCTATAAACTTGGGGTACCCCTTGGGGCCCTCCCCAAGTTGTAAACTCAAGCCTTATAAACCCACAAAAGTTTGCCCACCAAACCTGTATGAGCACGAAATAATATTCTCGTAGAATCATGTTGATCAAGTTTGCACTATTTCAAACGTCGTCGCTTTACCACCTAAAAACATAAACGTGAGCTAGCCAGTGGGTGTGTGCCGGAAACCTCTCCAATGCCTAAGTCAACAAATAGACAATAGACACAAAAGCTCTGTGTATTTGAGAGCAGAAATTGTGATACCTGTACATAGGTCCTGTCATGAGCTTTTATAGATTCCACTTGGCACAATCCTAGTAGGACTCCAACTCTCCTCAGCAGAGTCCTCCTAGGAATCACACTCATCAGGATAACTTATCCTGATGACACCCTTCTCACTATCAGCCCAAATGAGATGGCCCAAACCTCCTTACCTCGGCTCGGTAGCAGCTCAACCAAACTAGGAAGGCCTTGCCCCACGCCAGGCAGAACCAAGGCAGTCTTTAACCGAGATAACCACTCCCGCACCATCGTATCCCGATCCTGCTTTGATATAACCACCTCGGTTCAAGCCTTGGGCCGAATACCCGTCCAGTCCATGACTAAGCGTAATCCATTCTCATTTCCGCCCGCAGCGCGGCCCAATGAGCAAGAGTGAACCTAGCTCGGTCCATTCAATAGATGGCCTTAGCTCGGCCTTATTTAGACATAAATTGCCCTCTCAATTGCCCCTTAATTCTATATGCAGTGTATGATTGGGATTATTCTTCTCCAGCCGAGCTAGATGTACAAGCCTCCAACCGAGCTCAATATTACCGGGCCCCTAATTCGCTCAGTCCATAAATGTCTTGTCAGTTGCTCTGCACGCCGTTTCACTACTCAAGCATGTCTGAAATGTTTATTTATTCCTCTAGACACGTAGCATGCCCCTACTAGTCAAGTACACTTGTTATAGCCGTCTTTGTACCATGAAATTTGAACAGTCCTGCCTATTTTCGCGCCTATACAAAAACCCGTTTCTTGAACCAAAGCACTCTTACTGTTCATCTTTTCTCCCTTGCCTTTCTAAGTCCCACTTCTGTATTCTAGCCCTAAAACAAGTAGCCATACCATCCGCTTCACTCGACCTTTCGCTGGTTGGATTCTACCTTCAAGCTTTAAACTTGTAAGTTGCTAATGCCTCTCTCTTCCTCTTTCTGGTGTTCTTTTTTTATTTATTAATTTCCATGATTCCTGCACCATATATGCATGCTATATACACTAGAGTGTTGAGTTTCAAACCCAGAACCTCACACTCAAGCCTAAAAAACACACTAGCTGGATTTTAAATCAGTTTAAAACATGGTCCCTGATCCAAAATTGTGCTGTGACCGAACTAGGAATTTGTTTGCGACCCTTAGGCTTGTACTTGACCGAACTAGAAGCGAGCTATAACCTTGTGCATTGATCACCAACCGTGCTACAAACCTTGAGTTGGCCCTGTTTTACGGTCGAACTATCTGTAACCCAGATGCAATCGAGCTGGGCTTTTTTTTTACTTGTTGCCTATTTATTTATCCCGGTCCAGTTTATCTGGGCATAACACTTTTCATTTCCACTTTGCAGACTTGACTAGGTTGGCCAAACACACCCTTGCACTTTGCCCCTGGGCGATTTTGCTCAACCGAGCCATCCAAAGTCACACCAGTGCCGAGCTAGGCTGTCATACTCATTTTTACATAACAAACTTTAACTTTAATAGGTAAATACCGATTCCTAGTAGACTCGCCTAAGGCCATGGCCGAATTCCGAAGAGACTACCATATTCCTGATGACGTCCACCTCTCCTTAGCCGAGCTAGACACCATACCCTGGGGAAAACCGGGCTTCTTCCCTTTCACAGTGACATCGATTGTAGAAGTCGAGCTTCGGTTCCCTGTTATATGCGAGTTCTTAAGAAAAACAAGATTGTGTCCAACCCAACTATCCACAAACACTTATAGAATAATAAACGGTATTGCCAAGCTAAACCGTCGGCTCGGCCTCAGCCTCAAATGGGCTGAGTTATTTCATCAATATTGACTCGGCCAAAATGACGATGGCTAGGTGTACTACCTCAGAGTAAGAAGAGGCCAAGAAAAATTATAAAAAACACCCCAGACAAAGATCTAAACGATGATGATTTCTTCTGGGTTTCTAGAAACTTTGAAGACCATGAAGCCCAGATACCGGGCTATAATATCAACTGGAACAAGGGAACAGCTGGTAAGGACAGCTTGGTTCCTTCTTCTTGGTTATCAAAACAACTCTCGTACTAACCCTTGTGTTCTTTGTTCTTTATACAAATTTGAACCAATTGAAATTGACTTACGCCTATGCGAATCAAGACGTACTCCGAGCCGTGCTACGATACCAACATCGCGAGTGGACCAACCTACTCGACGTACAACCGACCTACCGTTACAGCGGCAAGAGGAAGACTAGAGTGACCTAATTCCTTCTTGAACTTTCCCCTAAGCCAGATCCCACTCTTCCCCAAATCAACCTAATTCCCCTTACAGAAGAACAATAAATGGCAAAAAAGAGGGCTGTACGAGCATTTATCACCGAGCAGACCTCCGGCGAAGTGCAACCCGTGCTAGAGCCATCTGGTCAACTACGTGAAGCAATGGTCGCCCTTTCAATTACTAGGGCAACCACATCTCGGTCGAGCAAGCGTGCACGTACCTCATCGACCGAATCGCAATGCTTGGTGGATGAGGAGGACACTGCGCTTCCTGAACCTACACTGTCGAGCCCAGAGCCACCGCGCTTCGACCGAGCAAGCCCATCAGAATGGGCACTCTTTATGACCTACAAGAACCGCGTTGTAACCACCACGGATTCAGCGGTTGCTGACAAAGACCATATGCTCACTTTTAACCTCTCCAAGAGTGTCTATCTGCCACCAGATATGGAGCATCATGACCACCTAACTGAGCTCAAAGTTATTCACTCGGCGACCAAGTCGATGGTGCTTGTAAGTTCTCCCATCTTGGTGTTTCCATATTAACCATCCATTTGCTCAATTTATCCTAACCACTTTATTTCCTATCCGCAGGCCCTGCAGAAAAACCACGTGGCCCACAAGTATGTGCTTGAAGTCTGCAAGACCGCTCAGTCGGTAGTGGCTGATGCAAACGCTAGGATGGCCGAACTGAAAGAGGCCCAACTAAAGTTGGCAGAGCTAGAATCCGAAAACAAGCGTTTGACCAAAGTAGTCAACGCTGCAGAAACCGATAAACAAAAAGCCCCGGCCGAGAAGAAGAAATGCTACCTGCGTGAACTGGCAAAGTTGGAAAGAAAAAAGAATGCCGAGGTCGCCGAGCTAAAGAAGAAGATGGAAGACGCTGAAGACTGAGGCTTCAAAGAAGGGGAGGCAACCTACGTCTTGCAATGTGAAGCTGTTAAAGACATTTTTTTCAAATGCCAGTAGAAGGCTGCTGCAGTCAAGCTCGGTCAGGGGCCAGACACCGAGATCTTTCAGAACCCTCCCCCTCACTTCATTCCAAGCTACATGACGAACTACGCCAACACGGTCCAACAGAAGTTTCTTCAAGAGGGGGAGGAGGAGGAAGAATCCCTTGAACCGAATAATGCCCCACCTGCAAACACTGACCCCGGTCTCCAGCCTCTTCTGCCAGCTCGGGTTGATCCTCTCAGCCAACCAGTGCCAAGTACGATTGAGGGGGTATCTGTAACCGACCTAGTCCATGAAGTATCTACCGGAATTGGCCTACCGAGTGGCGAAGCCCGGGTTGATCTAGATGCTGATTTGGACAATCTTTTTGCTTGATTTTCTTCTATTCTTCACTTTCAACAAAAAAAAATGTAACCAGGCTACAAGCCCCTCCTCTTGTAATGGATTTCTAATGAATGAATCTTTTGTTTGCTTTTTGACATCTTTTTGTTCAGCCACTGTACTTTTTTCCTTTAGTGTACTATATTTATTTTTATTTTTTTTTAAGCCTAACTGGCCTAATTTAGCTCGACCTTCCCTTATTCTGCCCACTTTTTTTGGCAGAGATAAACATCTCTGCTGGATGGCTACTCTAGGATTAAGATGAGTATTGGTCAAACCTACCAATTTTTTTCAGCCTAGATCCTTATCTCGACTGAAGAAAGAAAAGTGTTGGTCAAACCTGCCAACCTTCTTCAGCCTAGATCCTTCTCTTGGCTGAAGAAAGAAAAGCGTTGGTCAAACCTGCCAACCTTCTTAAGCCTAGATCCTTATCTCGGCCGAAGAAGAAAAATTTGTTGGTCAAACCTGCCAACTTTCCTGAGCCTAGATCCTTATCTCGGCTTTAGGGACGAGCTAAATGTTGGTCAAACCTGCCAACTTTCTTGAGTCTGGATCCTTATCTTGGCTCAAGAAAAGAACTATGTTGGTTACACCTACCAACTTTCTTGGTTGCCCCCAATCGGCAACAAGTACGAACCATTTTTACAAACTTTGGGAAGGAATTTTGTTAGAAAAAAGTCTACTTGTTTTATTGAAATAGAAAAATTACAAGTGTTTTTAAGAAAAAGCTAAAAATAAAATAGTTTGAGATTGGCCATGTTCCATGGTCTGGGAACAGCCTTGTTGTCCATATCTTCTAAGTGATATACCCATTTTCCTATTAGACTAATCACCTTGTATGGTCCATCCCAGTTAGGCCCTAACTTGCCATCTCCCGGTACCAAAGTGTTGCCCATTACTTTGTGCAGTACCCAATCTTCAATCTTAAATTGTCTTGGGTGCACTGTTTTGTTGTATTTTCCGAACAATTCTTGTTGATAAGAGGCAATGTGCACCAATTTCCTTTCTCTTCTTTCTTCTGCAAGGTCGAATTCGAGGGCTATGGCTTCACCATTCAAGTTTTGATCAAAATTCTCGCTTCTAATAGTGGGAGGCCCACTTCTAGTAAGATTACTGCCTCCATGCCATAGGCCAATGAAAAGGGTGTTTCTCCAGTTGATCACCGAGGTGTGGTACGGTAGGCCCATAAAACATGGGGAAGTTCCTCAGCCCACTTGCCTTTTTGCTTTTTCCAACCTCTTCTTCAAACCATCTAAGACTACTTTGTTGGACGCCTCAGCCTGGCCATTAGCTTGGGGGTACGCCGGTGTAGAGTTCTAGAATTCTATGTTGTATTCTTCGCAAAAGCCCCTAAAGATTTTGCCATCAAACTAAGTGCCGTTATCAGATATTACAGTCTTGGGTATATCGAACCGAGTTATGATGTTCTACTAGACAAATTTCTTAACGTCTTTTTCTTTTATAGATGCGAGTGCTTCTGCCTCTACCCATTTTGTAAAATAGTCCGTTGCTGCGAGAAAGAACTTTCTGTTGCCAGGCGCAGTTAGGAGTGGTCCTACTATATCCAGACCCCATATTGGAAAGGGCCATAGGCTGGTCAATAGTAAAAGCTCTCTGGCTGGTTGATGTATTTAGTGTGCGAACTTCTGACATTTCTCATATCTCTTGACAAACTTCTCTGAATCTGGTTGCATGTACGGCCACCAATATCCCTTTGAAATTGCTCTGTAAGCCAACGATCTTCCCCCTTGGTGGCTTCTGCAGACGTCTTCATGCATTTCGAACAAAAATGCCTCGACCTTACTGGGATAGACACACTTCAAGTAAAGTCCAGTGAAGGATTTTTTGTATAATGCTAGTGATGGAGAGAGCCAAAATCGCTGTGATTTTGCTCTAATTTTGTTGGCTTCTTTCGTTTCTTCAGGTAATGCCATCTTTTAAAAATACTATAATGGGGTCCATCTAGGAAGGGCCTAGCTCGGTACAACATGCTTCAGCTGTTTGGGTTCTTCAATACTTGGTCTGGGTAGGAAGTCAATCAGCAATGGGTGTGAGATAAATGTAACTTCCATTGACGCAAAACCGGCCAGCTCATTTGCTTTACTATTTTCCTCCCGACCGATTTGCTCTATCTGGACTACTTCAAACTTCATGATCTCTTTTCTAACCAAGTCTTTGTATTTGGCCATCTTATCATCCTTCGCCTCGTAGTCGCCTGAAATCTGGTTGACTACCAGCTGGGAGTCACTGTAAACCATCAGCTCGGTGGCCTTCATGCGAAGTGTTGATTTTAAACCTGCTAGCAATGCTTCATACTCCGCCTCGTTGTTGGATGCTGGGAACCCAAGGTTGACTGCCTGTTCAATTGTTTCGGTGAGATGAGAACTATGCCAAGTCCTGCACCATGCCTATTGGATGCTCCATCCACGAAGAGTTTCAATATCTCTCCGACGAATAGCTTCCAGCAAGTGGAGGGATCGGATGATGTCTTGGGATTAGGGGCGTTGCTGATGTCTTCTTCCAGGTTAATGTGTGTCATTGGTCTTTGATCCTTACTATTTGACTGTCTCAAGACTTTGTTTTTGGGTGAGTCCTTACTGGCAGTGTTGCGGTCTATTCCCTCTTCCCTTTCTTTAGGCCTAAATGGTTTACTACGCAGTTGGGCGTCCTGCTTTGGATGCGGCACTTCTCTCCCTTCTTTTGGTTGCCTCAGTCAAGTCAATCGAGTAAATATGATGACTTCCTGGTGCGAACTCGGCCACGAAGTCTGTCAAAGCTTGGGCCTTTATTGCTATTCTTGGTTGAAACTTAACGTCGAACTGCCCTGTGACGCCCCGATTCTACACTATTGGTTGTAGTCAAGGAAAAATCACGAATGAGTCATGTGGTCAATAACCAAGTAAGATCCCAGTTCGTCGGAAGAGTCAAATTAGCCTCCCTTCTAAGTTCAGCTTTCTTAGGCAGCGCACTACCCTTTTGACAGATCTTAAAAGGCATTGACACAAGGTCTCATAAGCAACGATAAGGTTCGTACATATACGTAGAATATAAATACATAACAACCACGAATATCCTTAATTCAAAAGCTTGTTCCGTTACATTACATCTCAAGAAAATTTAAATCTTCACAAGAGTCTTACAAAACATCAAAAGGAAATTTCTAACTTTACTAAGATAGCCAAAAGTCTTCGAAGGTTTCAGGCTCTTCGTCTCCAGCTATAAGTTCCTCTTCGTCACTTGGCATGATACGCCGTGAGCTTTGAATGCCCAGTAAACACACACACACCCCATCTTTTTTTCCAATCCAATACACAATCTCAAATATAACAACAAGTAGTAAAGCATGATACTCAAAATAGATAAACAAAGGGTTACAAGTTAGATGTTAGTAAACTAGAAATCCCCCAAAGAGATTTCGCCCCCCCAACCACAAGAATCGGATTTGGATTATTCGGTATGTCCTCTCTTTTGCTGCTTTGTTGCAAAACTAACCTTGGATGCCTACCATCGGTTATATACCGCGTAGCGCCAACCGCAGGGCCTCAAAAGAGACGGTAATAATGGGCCTTGCCCAAATCCCTCCTCACACCAAACCACCTAGGGTCCGAATACAACCGCTCCGTTCAAGGGTTCCAAAAACTACTTGCGCAAGACTTTAACTTCCAAATAGGGAACGCATCCCAACAATCCACACATCACACATTATCATCATTACTCAACTGATCGAAAACCCAATACCATCCCAATTAAGTTTCCCGTTGAGTTAAATGTTTTAAAATAAGATTAAACCAATCTTAACAAGATAATAATATCCACATAAGCATGCATCATTAAGAAGAAGGAGAATAAGAACATAACCATAATATGTACAACATCATGCCAAGATATGATCATACGCTAATAAACATTTTC
The DNA here is from genome assembly GCA_036172215.1 of Camellia granthamiana. NCBI lineage: Eukaryota > Viridiplantae > Streptophyta > Magnoliopsida > Ericales > Theaceae > Camellia > Camellia granthamiana. Next base: position 25,503,784 of record CM069903.1, on the reverse strand, counting down.
ATGAACACAAGAGCATAAAACACCTATGCATAACAAGATTTCCAGATTCGGTATCACATAAGGATTAGAATAGAAGGGCTATTTTAGAATTTTTACCGGACTCGGCCCTCCTATGGTTTGTAGAGAATCTAATCTAGTTTCCAGAACATATTTCAAAAATGGGATAGCTTTTCTAGATTTTAAGTTATTTAGAAAACACTCAAGCGCTGTCCAAATTCGTCGATCGTTACGAAAATTTGATTTTCTTGCGAACCGCTCACTGTTTTTCCATGAAACTAATTTTAGTTGAAAGCTAACTCCTTAAGGAAGATTTTGACATAAAATAGAGGTCCAGAATAATTTTATACATTTTGCTAGAATTTTTGAAAGTGGGCTGCAAAAACAGATTCTAAGGTACAATACCCAAAACAAGAAGATTTATGGGAAAAGGGATCCACTAAGGGAAAATTTTCATCTCTTTTATGATGAAAACATGCTAACTAACATATTTCAATGACACATCTGAAAACAATATTTAGAACCCTCAAGAACATGTATTTGAAAAAGGAAAATGAAAGAGAAGGTTGTGTTGTGGCTTACTTGCTAAGCTTTGAACAAGATGGCTCTCTTCTCCTTTCCTCTTCCTCTCAAGACTTCTCTCTTGTTCTCCTTCCCCCCCTCTAGCCGAAAGTGTGTGTATGAGTGTGATGCTTGTGTTTGCCATGCTAGGGAGTGGTGATATTTATAGGCAAATTTGGTGTAAAATGACATAGAAGCCCACTAGTTGGAATTGAATGGACAAGCTAGGATTTACTTGGAGTTCAATGAATTAGGAGTGATTAGGGAGCTCAACCTTGGGAAGTTCAATGAATTAGGAGTGATTAGGGAGCTTAACCTTGGGATTAGGCAACACCTAGTTAATTCCTAGTTAAATAGTTTTTTTTTTTTTTTTTTCTAGAATACAATGATTATAAATCTTGAAAATAGGCTTCTCACTTCTCTCTAGGGTGGCTGGCCATTGGGAAGGGTGATGAGGCCATTTTTTTTTTAATCAATCTAGGTACTAGGAGCACATTCCTCAATGTATATATTTATATAGATCTTAATTAATTGATGGTACTTATAGTATAAGGTACATGTACTAGTTTTGGGAAAATTTTGAATTTAAATAAAGAAATAAGGGCTTGAAGTTAAATTCATGTATTGGAACCTTACTTATGTAGAATTTAATTTAATTAGGCTAAGGAACATAATCCAGCTAGGATATTCCGGTTTTGATAAAAAAAAAATGCTAACCGACAAGATTCGAAATAATTCAAGTAACTAAGGGCTTTAAGAAAATAATTTAAACATTAGGGCTTTTAAAGAGAAAACATTTTTCAGGGGCTTCACATGCCCCAACTCCACTGCCCACTTCAAAATTCGTCCAGAAAAATCTGCCATCTCAAACAAGGCTTTTAAGGGGAAGGTCATTAAGACAATTATGGTGTGGGCATGGAAGTAGTGTGACAATTTTCTTGAGGCCATCATCAAAGCTAAGACCAGTTTTTCCAACGGCGGGTATCTTGTTTCAGTGCCCAGCATTGTCTTGCTCACATAAAAGATAGGCAAGTGTTGTATTCCCTCAACTCTCACCAACACTGCACTAACTGCATGCTGGGATACTTCTAGGTACAAAAAGAGCTCCTCTCCTAGTACTGGAGTCACCAATAATGGAGGAGAGGTCATGTAATCTTTCAAGCTTTCCAGGGCACGGTCGCACTCATCATCCCACTCAAACTTGGCCTTTAGTGCCTAGAAGAACGGTCGACACCTGTCTGAAGACCGACTTATAAATCAATTTAGTGCGGCTGCTAGGCTAGTGAGATGTTGTACCTCCTTGACCGTGTTGGGCCTCTCCAGATCTTGGATGGCTTTGATCTGAGAGGGATCAGCTTCTATACCCCGGTTGGTCACTAGAAAGCCCAGGAATTTGCCTGACCCAACGCTGAATGCGCATTTAGATGCGTTCAGACGCAACTTGTGTGTAGACACCTCATTTTTGACCGACCTCAAGACTTTGACGTCATCGGTTGTGCACTCGATGATTGCGCATGTTTGTGCTTGTTTTGAGCGCCCGAAGGTCTCGACTGAGTGCCTTGTCTTTGAGACTCTTAACACTTTGTGTTTTGGCCTTATTTTTGAGCCAAACCTTGATTCCTCTTGCTTGGGGGAGGGGAAGGCCTTGTCGGCCACTTGTGACACTTGCCGGCCACTTTCCTCTCTTGTAGGCCACTTCAAGTGGTCGGCTGGCTAGAGGAAGTGGCCAGTCAGCCACCTTAACTGGCCGACGGCCATTTTTTCTCCTTTTTAGATATTTTTAGATCTTTTGAGCCAGCTGTGGCTCACTGAGTTCATCCTCCATACACTGTATGGAGGGATGGAAACAAGCTTTTGCTTGCATTGTCTATATAAGGGGAGGTCCCTCTCCCTTTAAAGGGGTTCTGAATTTTGAGAAACTGAATTTCTCTCTCTCTCTAGAATCCTCCCTCTCTCTCTATATTGTCCTATATTGTGCTTGAAAGTGTATTTTCTTCATATATTTCCACCAAAACACCTAGTCAAACACCACTACCTTGTTGCTGAGGTGCTTGAGGGTCTTATTTGGGCTGTTAAAGGTTGGTTTTGGCTCAGAAGTTGCTGTCTTGCTGTTGTTCTTCAAGGGTAAGCTTCTTCCCCTTTTAAGCTTATTTTTGTATACTAGTTTAGGCCACCTTTGCATGCTGTTTTGGCCTAGTTGTCAACTACAAAAGCCTATATTTTTAAGTGTTAAAAATGTTGGTTTGAGTCCTTGTTGGAGTTAGGGGTGGTCCACCTTCTCTCATTGCTTATTTGCCAAAGCTTTGTGCCATCATTTAAAGCTTTTGAAACAATCTCTTTTTGGCCCCTTAACCACTGAATTCCAGGGGAATTTCAGTGGTGGAAAGGTGGTCTTGAGGTCCAAAATGGGAGGGGGTGGTCCCCTCTCCTCATTTCTTGCTTGCATGTATTGGTGGCCTACCAAGTGAGCATGTGTTACTCCCTTTTTGAAGCCTAGTTCAAGCTTGTTTTGTGACTTTTTGGACTTACTCTAACTCTGTTTTTGGCTGGTTTGGCCACTTGTTGCTTATATCTTACACTTGTAATGTAATCTTGCTTAATAGCCTTGAATGCCTAATGTTGTAGCCTATTATTCTAGCATGTGTTGGCTCCATTCCAGCATGTTTTTGGATTTGTTTTAGCATGTTTAAGCTCTGTTTTGAGTGGTCTTGGTCCCTTGAGCCTTACTTTGTATAGCCATTGTGAAGGTAGCTTCACTAGTTTTGTGTTTCAAGACCCTTAACATGCTTTGCTTGAGTTGTTTGCATGATATGGCATCATTTGGCATGTGATTTCAGAGCCTATACCTCTGTCATACTCTCACATACTTCACTTCTTCATCGCTTTTGAGGATTGTGTATTTTTCCTTGTTATGGGCTAACATGTGTGCATGTTCTCCTAGTCATTTGAGCTTATATCTCAACATGTTTAGACCATTATTTTAGCATGTTTGAGGTCTGTCCATTGCTGGTTTGGCCATTTGAGCATTGCATTGCATGCCTCTAGTGCTGTGTCCTTCACTAATTTCAATGCTTTTGGCCTCTAACATGTGGTGTTTGTGATGATTGCATGTTTTGGCATCATTTAGCATACAATTTCAGTGCATATAGTGTAGTCACACTCTCACCTATTCCACTCTTTCATCGCTTTCGAGAGTTGTGCTCTATGCCTTGCTTGTGAGCCTACATGCAAACATGTTTTTCTCGCTATTTGAGCTTCAATTTCAACATGTTGTAGCCTTTGATTTAGCATGATTAAGCTCTGTCCGGGGCTGGTTTGGTTGTTTATGTTTGATATTGCATGCTTCTAGAGTGATGCTCTTTGCTAGCTTAATGTATTTGGCTTTTGAGCATGTCTTGTATGGATTGTTTGCATGATTTAGTGTCTTGAGCATGCCATTTCAGCATTAAAAATCTTTCACCTCCCTCATTTCTTCACTTTTAATTTGTTTTGAGGGTTGGTTTGCCTTGTGCTTGTGTTTAAGCTTGATAGAGTTTGTGCTTAAATGGCTTTAATCCTCTTATGAGGATTCCTCCTAGCCAAAGGCATGATCTTTCTCATGCCTTAAACCATTCTCTTGGTTAATCCCCTCTCGCATTAGAGGACTAACACATTGGACTTAACCTGATAATGGACTAATCGGTAATCTAAAACATGTACACAAAATGAGAAGAGTAAAACTTGTACAAGATGAGCATTTGTATTGCATTGCATGTGTTTGGATCGAACGTTAATCCAAACACGAGAAATGTGGGACGTTTCATACTTGAAGTGATGAAACGTGTCACGTTTCTCGGTCGCCAACACCCTTGATCAAGCATGATAGGGTAGGGGCTCTTTATGTATTGTTTGTGCATTCACTAAGCTTGCACAAGCTTGGTTTTGGGGCTATCATGCATTGAGATACTTGGTTGGTGGCTTGGAAGCCGAGCGCCACACTCATTTGAGCTTGAGACATGATGAGGAGAGTGGCAGTGCCTGCATTGTCTTGCCAAATACATTGTCTTGGCTCTGTTGCTCTCTGTTGCAGTAAAGGCAAAGTTCTGGAAAGAGAAGTGACCGGCCGGCCACTTGCACTAGCCTACCGACCACTTGCACTGGGCGGTTGGCCAGTTGAGGTAGCCTACCGACCAGTTGAGGTGGCCAGTCGGCCACCTGCAAGGAAAATTGTCCTAAGTGTTCTTGTTTTGGAGAAGATGCAATCTGGAAATTCATATGATGTTCTGAGATCAAAGCGAGTGTAAACAGAGGCAACTTATGGCAAGGCAATGCATTTTCGGGGGAAGCAAACCGAGCATGCATGTCTCCCTCCCCTCGAGGCCATTTTACTGCTTTACTTAGCTAGTTAATTTACCAGTTTTGTAATTAATTAGTTAATGTGTTTAGCTAATTTAATTCATCTTTGTAATATTCTAATTAGCTTAGATTAGCTAGTTATTCAAATTCAGTTTGGTTTGTAATAGTTAATTAGCTAAGTTAGTTAATTAGTTAGTTTAATTAGCTTAACTTAGTGTAGCTTAGCTTATTTATTCGGACCCTCCTTCGAGAGGGCGCATTGTTATAATAAGGGTGCGTTTGTGTGTGCATGTCTTCCAACCCTACTTCTTTCTCCCTTTTACCTAACCACTTTCGATGGTTAGATTATGGCATATTTCAATTAGCATACCTTATGCTTTGTATACGTGCATCATTCGTTTGTCTTGCATGCACCGGGCTCAGCGCATCATTCAAACTGCATCGTATTTCAATACTTAGTTGAATACGTGTATCAATTGTTGCATTCATATGCCATCTTAGATAGCCGAGCCTATTTAGTTGCATTATTGCACGTGTTGCATTAGGCATCTTAACATAGCTAGGATCATGCATGATTTCTAACTAGCTTTTGTTTTGGCTTGGAGTACACTGTAAGTTTTACGCTTTAGCATACTTGCATGAGTGTAAGTGTTGCCATGATAGCATGCTTGCCATGAGGCTATGTGCTTAAATGCTTAACTGCATGAATGCCTGTGGGTGGAGACTTGATTACCTGAGTTGGAACAACTCAATGATTGTGAGTTTTAAGCCCACTTTGCGAAATGGCAAAACCTTATTTTCAAGCCCACTTGAGAGTGGCAAATCCGCGCTTTGGCCTACTTGCAAGTAACACTTTCAAACCATTTTCAAAAACAAACATGAGTTGTTTTGTTCCAATTCTCATGATTGAGTCTATACTTGTATGCTGTGTGCATCACATAGTAAAGTTAGCTAATAATCGCAAAAAGAACACGTGTTTATAAAAACAACATATCATGCTTAGTAGAGATCGATCCTTTGATCGGGCAAGCGGGGGTGCTCATTTCAGGACCTTCTCCTCTCGTACCCAAGTTCCCGAGCCGAGGCAACTTTGTTGATGACAGACACGTGGCCTTTGGCACGAGTCAGGATTTCCTAAATTTTCCAAAAATAAAATATTTAGGTGGCGACTCTGTAATTTGGCAAAGCAGTCCAGTTTGACATTATTTGATTTAAAATCTGATTTTCCAAAATGATTTTCCGAATTGGACTCTTTGGTGTTTATCAGTCTCACATTGCACTTTGTGATATTAGATTCAGAACCGTGATAGAAGTTCGAACTGTAGTAAGACCAATTCGCGCCTCTCCGAAAGGGGGGCGAGTGAAGAAAGTCGGGTCTACATTGTGGGACTTCGAAATTTGGAACATTTCCTCTAGGTCCCTGAGATGGTCCCTCTCACCTCTGCTTTTGACCACCATATCATCTATGTAAGCCTCCAATGTTCTGCCTAACAATGGTTTAAACATTTTGGTGATCATCCGTTGGAATGTAGTCCCTGCATTTTTTAAGCCAAAGGGCATGACCTTGTAGCAATACAGTCCTCTGAGTGTTGTAACGATGTGACCACCTGATCCGGTTCATACATAGCGATCTGATAGTAACTGCGATACGTATCAAGAAAGCTAAGTCGGTTGTGCCCTGCTATCAGGTCCACCAGTTGGTCTATTCGTGGCAAAGGAAAGCTGTCTTTTGGGCATACTTTGTTAACTGTTTTGTAGTCCACGCAAACGCGCCATTTCCGTTCTTTTTTGGCACCACTACGGTGTTGGAAATCCACCTGGGATAGTGTACTTCTTTGATTGCTCCTACCTCCAGCAAGTTTACCACTTCCTCCGCCACTATCTCTGCATGGTGGAGTGTCAATCGGCGAGTTCGTTGTATAATTGGTCTAGCAATTGGATGGACATGAAGTTGATGGTAGATGAAATTAGGGTCAATGCCAGGCATGCATACGGCGTCCAGGCGAACACTTCGATGTTAGAGGTCAAAAATTCCATGACCTCTATTCTCTCGATGCTAGACAGAGACGAGCCGAGCAAAAAAAAAAATATTTAGGTTCTTTTCATCTATCCTTACCTCCACCAAGTCTTCCATTGCCTTCTGTTCGGCTGTTTTGCCAACATCTGCGAACAATTCATTGCTTTTTGGCTTTTCTACCATCTATACAAACCCTTTTGCAGCCCGGCTGCCGTTTACTGTGACAAAGCACTGTTTTGACATGATTTGGTCCCCTAAGACTTCTACAATCACTCCGGTTTCGTTGGGGAACCATAACACCTGATGGTAGGTTGATACTACTGATCGCATGGCATGCAACCATGCTCTTCCCAAGATTATGTTGTAAGTGGAAGGGACTTTCAATATCCAAAATTCCACCTGTTTCGTCATCGTTCCTGTTTTGATCGGCAGAATTATCTTGCCCACCGGCCATTCAGGCATTGAGTTGAAGCCGACTAAGAGAGATGTTGCAGGTGTCAAGTCTCTGTCCACCAATTTTAGTTGTTTAAAGGTCTCGTAGTACATTATCTCGCAGGAGCTCTTTTGGTCAATTAGGATTTGCTTGATGTCAAAGTTCTTGACGCACAAAGTGACCACCAGCGCGTCATTGTGGTGGCATTGTAACCTTGCCAAGTCTTTGTCAGAAAAGGAGATGACATTCGTTGCCTCTGTTTTTTCCCTTTTGATGGTAGGTTGTGCACTTAGTACATCTCTCAAGTGCTCAGCCTTTTTGATCATCCCTCTGAGCTCACATATCCGTTCGGGTTCGACGATCCCATGTATCACGTTGATTATGCCTTAGGGTGGATCGTCGGCCGGCATCCCATTTGGCCTGTTGTGGTCCTAGGGAGCCGGCTGTGTTCCCCCCTCTATATACTGGTCCAAGTAACCAGCGGCCACTAACTCCTCCAAATGCTACCTCAACGGTGTACAATTTTCAGTTCGGTGCCCCTTTTCATCATGGAAAGTGCAATGGTACCTATCATCGTAGCCCCTTTGTGCTTCTCCCAACTTGGCTAAGAATCCAGTAGATAAGTTTATTGAATACCGTGGTAATGGCAGTGCGGACTCTCAACTTCCTTGCTTGGGGGTCCTCTCTATTGGCTCTTCTGCCTCACCCATTCTTGCTCGGTTGTTCTACCGTGTTGACTTTTGCTGCAGTCTTTCTATTTGGCATCGCTGTTGTGCTAGATTTTGCTTTAGAGCGGGCGCTATCTTCTTCTACTCAGATGTGCTGATGTACTCTCTCCATTAGGCCTCCATTGTGAGGGGTGGCATCATCGTCATTGAGTCCCTCAACTTGTTACCTGTCGGTAAACCCCGTTTGTACGGTGCGATAGTGAGGTTTATGGGGCAATCCCCAATCTGATTGAAAGTCTCCCAATATCGACTGTTGTAAGACTTCAACGTTTCCTTCTTGCCCATGTCAATGTAGAGTAGCTGGTCAATCTCCACTGGCGTCTTGGTGTTGGTTCTGAATCTGGTCACAAATGCCTCTACCAACTGCGCCTATGAAGCTATGCTACTTTCTGGCAACCTTTCAAACCATGTTAGACCCAGGTCACCAAGGCTGGAATGAAACAAGATACACATTAGGGCCTCGTTTCATCGATACATGGCCATAACCTGGAAAAAGTGGCTTAAATGCATGTAGGGGTCTGACTTCCTCTCATAAGTAGTGAATTTGGGTTGGTGGAAGCCTGAGGGTAACGGTGCGTTCTCAATTACCGGAACGAACGGTGAGCTCTGCAACCTTGCTAACACTTTATCTGCTGGTTCGTAAGCAAGGCGTGGTATTGGCATCCCTACCTCGACACACCCATGTGTCCTAGGAGCCAATCGCTGTAGAGCTGAAACTCTATGAGAGTCGCAGACCTGGGTGACCTCCTTCCATCGGGCCCTCTCCTCCAACACTGTACGCAAGTCTGCCGACCTAGGCAACTCCATGTGCCTGGATGTCGTTTGGTGCGTGTGCGAAAGCCGATAACTGCTTCCTTCCGTGTAAGACCTTTCAGTCCTCGTTCTCTCAGATCTGGAGTAATGAGTCCTGGAAGTCCTTGATTGTGTATCGCCTGTCCTGAGGCTTCTACTTTCAGCTTGTGATGGTGTGACATGTTTGTCACGATCTTCTGAGTGGTAAGAGTGTGTGTTGCCTCTGCGCCCCTCTTCCGTTGCCACCCTTTGCCTTTTATTTGGCGCTTCATTGTCTCCATGTCTGCCGCCATCCTCCGTATCAATTCGTCATGTTTCCTTACCTGATCTTCTAGAACCTGAGGATCCAACATTCGCCTCTGCCTTTCAGGGCTTTAAGAGCGACGAGGACTGGAGCCCCGTCTTTCATGGATATCCTTTCGCGGGTTCCGTCGCTGGGGATCTAACTCTACCATGCGTGGGATAAAAGGTAAGCCTTCGCGCCTTCCGCCTGCCTCCGGGGGTTGCCCATCAATGACAAAGTGTGGCAAGTCTTCATTGTGCGCCATTGAAATCAGTTGAAAGAAAACTTAATCAAGAGGTTCGTTCTTTGTGATTGCAATTCCCACAGACGGCGCCAATTGTACGAGCACGAAATAATCTTCTCGTATAATCCTGTTGATCAAGTTTGCACTCTTCCAAACATCGTCGCTTTACCACCTGAAAACACAAACGTGAGCTAACCGGCGGGTGTGTGTCGGGAACCTCTCTGATGCCTAAGTTAACAAATAGACAATAGACACAAAAGCTCTGTGTATTTGAGAGTAGAAATTGTGATACCTGTACATAGGTCCTATCATGAGCTTTTACAGATTCCACTTGGCACAATCCTAGTAGGACTCCAACTCTCCTCAGCATAGTCTTCCTAGGAATCACACTCATCAGGATAATACATATCCTGATGACACCCTTCTCACTCTCAACCCAAATGAGATGGCCCAAACCTCCTTACCTCGGCTCGGTAGTAGCTCAATCAAGCTAGGAAGGCCTTGCCCCACGCCAGACAGAACCAAGGTAGTCTTTAGCCGAGATAACCACTCCGAAACCCCGCACCATCGTACCCTGATCCTGCTTTGATATAACCACCTCAGTTCAAGCCTTGGGCCGAATACCCGTCCAGTCCACGACCGAGCTTAATCCATTCTCATTTCCGCCCGCAGCGTGGCCCAATAAGCAAGAGTGAACCTAGCTCGGTCCATTCAATAGATAGCCTTAGCTCGGGCTTATTTAAACATAAATTGCCCTCTCAAAACTAATGTGGGACAAACCATTAAGGAAACTTCACCAATATATCATTTCCATGGAGCTCTCTTTGGCTTCAATTTCCCATTCACCCAATAATGGTTTTGAGCAACCAAATATACCACAGGAATCACTACGTGGCATAGAACGCGTTACCACTTAGACCTGCCAACTTTGGCGCATGGGTCTCATCTAAAAATTAGACCAAAGTTGAGGAAAAATTTGATTTTTCCAAAACCATTTCTAACAATCATTACTGACCCTACCCATTATACAAATTACAAATATCTAAAACCTCTAAAATTATGTCACATCATCTGTTAATACACTAATTGATATAACAATTGATACATATATCATTATTCTTAATTCAAATATAGCCTAGTTGGTGAAGTTCAACTCAAATTAGAAACTTATAACAATGGATACAACTAGTAAATATCACATTATGAAAATGCTTCCAACATCATCCATTTGGAGATGTCATCGAAATTAAATGCTCTCTTTCTTCCTCTTTCTTGTGGGTGGTAAGTCTTGGATTATGCACAACAGCTAATAATGCAATGAATGCTCATGTTTTTTTTCTTTTTTTTATGTAATACAATTATGTAGACGTTTTCACTATTTCAGGCTAAGCTAATTTCTTAGTGTAACCAAAGGATACAAAATTAAGCTGTTGGTATTGTTAAAATTTGGAAATAAAAGAACATACATTCGTCGTCACAGTTGAAAAATATGGGTGTAGATAGTAGTAGCTTAGTAATTAAATGCATTTGTTATTTATTGTGAGAGTCCCATTTAAAATTAGAGCAAACGCTCTTATGAACTAGTTTTAAAGATTTTATGACGAATTACACTAACAGTCTCTATAATTTGGTGCTCGCGTCACTTTGCTCCTTGACTTTTTAATTGTAACACATTTGACCCTGAATTTTGAATCTTATTCCAAAGAAGGACAATTGAAGATACTATTACTCAATTTTAAGGATAAAGTCGTTAATTTGATAAAATATAAATTAATTTGACAAAAATAAATATCAAAAAAATATTTTTGAATTTTTAAAAATTATTTCTACCGACCAAAGATAAAATTATGTAAATTGATAAATCTTTTATGCATTTATTTATTTATTTATTTTACCAAATTAATTTTTATTATGTGTTTGGATGATGATCATGTAATGGGTGGTTGTTAGTCTTTTAATATGTAATCAATATATGAAATATATGAAATATTTTTAGTTTTGTATTTTTTGATTTAATGGATTGATTTAATAATGACATCAAAGTTGTCATCATATTTGATTTTTAAAAAAATAGAAACTAATTTAATGAAAATAAAAACAACCGCCCATTACATGATCATCATCTAAACACATAATAAAAATTAATTTAGTAAAAAAATAAATAAGTAAATGTGTAAAAGATTTATCAATTTTATATAATTTTATCTTTCTTGGGTAAAAATAATTTTTAAAATTCAAAAATATTTTTTTGATATTTATTTTTGTCAAATTAGTTTATATTTTATCAGATTGACAACTTTGCCTTTGAAATTGACGAATGGTATCTTCAATTGTCCTTATTTGGAATAATATTCAAAATTCAGGGTCAAATGTGTCGCAATTAAAAAGTTAGAGACCAAAGTGATACAAGCCCCAAACTATAAGGACCGTTAGTATAATTTGCCCAAGATTTTATTACAACTATTGAGTATTAAACCTAAGACTTGGAAGGAGTACTCTCCCAAGCCCCAAATTGTGCCCACTAAATCAACGTCTTAAGGTTGAATGATCTCTTTATTAACACTATATATTTATGATGATTGTTATTTGAGCCTGATTTCTCTTCAGTCCGAGATCGAATTGGAGCGTGTTGTTGGGCTCGTGGGGGGCTCACCACTGGTCTTGTTTTGATAATCCAAACCGTTCAATATATAGAAATCATCGAGTACTTTATCTCTATAAAAAATTATGTTGATCAGATATCGATAGCTACTTAATCGGATCAGATTTCTATCAATAATAAATATAATTTTGAAAATAAATTGTTGACAAAAATTTGATCCGATCAAGTAACTACTGATATTCAATTAACGTGATGTTTTACAGGGATAAAGTACTTGACGAGTTCTGCACATTGAACGGTTCAGATTATTTAAACATGACACGTGATGGATCCCACAAACTCAACAACACCATTCAATTCACAAAATGAACTGAAGACAAGCTTAACCTTGTTATTTATACATACACATTGCTATATATACACATAAACATATTCATGTACTTGTTGATTCCACAAGTGATCACCCCCATATAATTACAAAACCTCAAGTGCCCATCAATGGTGGGGCTCCATGTCTGTATATCTTTTTTGAATTATAGTTGGACTCCCACGCGCTACGTTCATGGGGGTCGCATTCTAGTTGGAGTGTTTTTTATTTATGTATACATTGTATTATGTTGTCTGATTGTTTATTGTATTTAATTTATGAAAAATGCATTACAAATGGAATTACCATTCACCATTATAAGAGAATAGTCATTCTATAGAGAGACTAAGAAGTGATTATTTAATTTCATTCTAATGAATCAAACACTATATAAGTGATTATCACACAAATCTACTAAAGAGCAAGATGATGATGTACTTGCAAATCATCATGCAAAATATACAGAAAATAGAAATATAAATCTTACATTAGTGGTATTATTTGAATCTAATCTATCAATGATATTCTTTTTTCCTTTGCTGATCAAATATGAAAAATCAAATCAAACTTAACTTGGAGTGCATTCCTAACAATTTGATAAACTCTTTTTATGAGTTGTTTGGGGATGATCTCAATAGGTGCACTTATTTGATAATTACATTTATTTGGATCATATCACATCTCTACTTTTCTGTATATCTTTTCATAAAAAGTCAAAAAATGTATTAAATAAGCAAACAATCAATTACAAGACTAATGCTTTGTGCTCATATCAAATAAATTCTTATTGGACCTAACTTGGTATGTCAAGGTGATCCATATTAGACATTTCATTCAATCTAGTTCAGTTTCTTTACCTGGATAATAGGAGGACCAATTGTACCTAAGTGCAATGGTTCAAATAAGCAATGAAACTTTCACTTATATATGTTGCAAAATAAGAAGGATCACCATAAGAAGACTATTTAAGAATATGAGGTTAATCTTACCACAAAAATAATATCCAAAGATCATGTTAACATGATTTTCCATTCATGAGTTTGATGGAGAAGATAGTTGTTCTGTACATTGTGTAAACACCAGCAGCTCTTAATAGTGGCTAAGTAATGCGGGGTGGTTTGAGATATTCTAAATAAGTGCACTTTTTGACTTTTTATAAAAAAAAAAATGTGTACAATCTACAATGTATTGTTACATAAGTGAGTATTAATTATGTGGAAAAAAACAAATCCACACTCTGGTCCATTTCCCTATCCACATTAAAACATGTCCACCACACCCTGCGAATCACCTTCTACAATAATAAAATGAAACCTCAACTCCCTAGCTATCCTTATCGCCTCCCTATCACCCAGCGCTTCTATTGAATAAAACTTAAAACAAATGAAGTATGATGTGCATTAATTAATTTAACATGTTCATGATTTAAATGTAAAAAATACTGCCATAAAAGGTTCTCCAAAGATAGAAATATACATGCTAGATGAAAATGCATGTTAATTTTATTTAATTTAAATTTATTTATTTCTCTATCTATCTCTTTTTTTTTTTTTCTTTTTTTGAATATTTCTTAAATATGAGCATGAACAAAAATGATTCTCTAAAAATTGAAAATGCACATGAATAAATTAATGGTCATAGAGGTAATTTTTTCCTCACCTAAATGCACCACATCAAATGTGAAAAAGTTAACTACATGCACAATCATTTAAATAAGTGAATGACATAAAATACACAGTTGTGTGTGTCAATTTCCGACCACACTGCCAACACAGTATTCAGCTGGAGAGTACTGGCAGAATAGATGACACCTGGCTGACCTGCAACAGAAAGAGAATATTCCGGCAGTGGTTCATCCACCCAGCGGCACTCCGACAATCAAGTCAGTATATCTCTCAAAGATAATTAATAGTTAAACTCACTATTCTCAGGATAGATTGCGTACCTTAGACCCATCGGGGGTGCCTTTCTTTTATAGTTAACTCTGTCCTAGTCCCCATAGAAGCCTAGCTCTAATGGACTCAGGATTGCTAATCTTGGACTCCCAATAGGATTGGGATAAACTCCCTAAGAGTCTTATCCTTACCCAACTGAAGTCTTCCCCCATTCTAGGACTCTTGTGCCTTATCCGCTTATCTCGGATTCCGATATCTTCGTAGATAACCTCGGCCTCACCGAGATCACCTCGGCGTCATGACCAAGACACGTGGCACCTCGGCTGACACGTCGGCGTCACCTTGGCCACGTGTTGGTACTCAGAAAATATATCACCACAACTGCCCCCTAGGTTCTATTACCTCGGCATTCTGAGATAATGGAACCTATATCGGTACTTCCTGCCAGTACATCGGCTTAAGTCGAGATCATCATTATAGGCCGACATGTCTTCTTAAAGATCAAGAATTCCAAGAGCTTCTTCACGCGTATGAGCTGTTATACATAACAACTCAACCGTTTTGGTCACGTGCCTTCCCCTTACTGGATCGTGTTTGTGACGCGCCTTTAATTCATCTTACGCCTGCATACGCCGTCTGACGAATCCGTATTCTAGGTTCATTAATTCTGTTTTGCCGCCGTTTCAAAGTTTTAACAAAACTTTTTCCCCCTTTCCTTATTTTTTTCACTTTTCTCCGTCGTTTCTGAGGCTTTCTCTCTCTCTAGCTTTTTCTTCCAAATCCTCCATTACTCAAGCTTCTAAAGCTCTGCAACTTGCTCCGTTCACCTCCTCCGACGAGGTTCTTGCTAATCTTTTCTGCAACTGCTGTTCGTCTGACTTCGGCGAACTCAACACCGGCTTCTTCTCTTCGGTGAGTTTACTGTTTCCTCCCGACTTAACATCTTGTTTCAGTTTTTGATGGTATCTTGAGTTCCTATCATTTTTGCAAACTTGTTTGTGACCTTAATTAGTTTAATCTGTTCATGTATCTGAGTATGATTGCCTCACGATTCTGATTTTACTCAATCTCTTCTTGAGTATTCACAACCTGCACACACATTTGTCTACTCTTGCCATTGTTCTTGGCCTTGTACCCTTGCACACACTTTGTCACAGTGTGCTTGGTAGTTCACCCTTGTTCTTGATTCTGAAACACGTTCTTATTTTCTGTTTTCTGTGTCTTTTCCAGATTCCTGCCTTCAGTCTTTATTCCCACAGACTTAGGTTTTGGGATTTGTTTGTAGAACCCACCAATTTTAGGACAAACTGAAACGAATTCCTTCTAGATCTGTACAAACCCTTACCATAGTACTTTTTTAGGTTTTTAGCTGAGGTCCTTTAAACCCTCCAAAAAATACTTCTTCCTGAAATCCGATACCTCCATTTAAGCAGACGTTATGGGTATGTGGAAGCATAGGGTGGACACCCCATCCAAATTAGAGTACTTTAGGCGAGAGTTTGATATCACAGCCGACGTCCATCTGAGGTTGGCTGGGAATGATGACTCCATCATGCCTACAACTGATTCTATGCCCTTCCCTGTGATAGCCTTTATTGAGTGCGGACTTCGGCTCCCACTCAACACCCTTTTTCGCGAGATACTTCACTACTATAAGTTGAACCTGATGCAACTCGCCATCAATTCCTATCGAGTTATTAATGGTATCATAGCCTTAGCCAAACAAGAAAACGCTAGGATTACCTTAGCTGACATCCAATATTGCTATACCATGTGTGGCCTTAAAAAAGATACGGGCTACGTTTACTACCTCAAGCCGAGATCCACAAAGTACAAAATCGTTGCCGACCTCCCTGACTCTAAGAAGGGAACTGGGGACGATTATTTCATCACCTCGGGGAACTGGGAGTTTGCCCCAGACGAGGACCTCCATCTCTACCCTCTTCCTCATTCAGTTTTTGTAGAGGGCAATGGTAAGAATCCTGTGTTCATACTAACTTGTTTTTAAAGTCTTCAATACTTTGTTCGTTTCTAATGTCTGTTTTTTCTTGCAGCTCTTCCTCAGCCACCAAAGGGCTTCCGTCAGTCTTTCTTTCCCAGCAAAGACTTGAGGAAACTCTTGGATCTGCCAGTCCACAAACGAAAGGCCCCTCTTCTACTTAATTTCATTCCTACGTACAAGTCAGCTCTTCCCGACGTCCCCAAGAAGAAGAAGAAGAAGAGTCTGTCTCCTCCTTCCGCCACAACTCCTCAGGCTGCCTCTACATCTTGGCAAGATCAAGGATCAACTTCTGATCCAGCCGAGCAGCCGTCAACCTCGGCTCCTTATGTGATCCCAATATCCCAACGACAACGTCGGCAACGAACTATTTTTTCTGCCGAGATGGGTCGCCAGAAAGCAGTCGCCAAGGATCTTTTGGCCAACATTCCAGATTCAGTTAATGCTCAACCAGCACCATCCCAGTCAAAGCCGAAGACAAAAGGATCAAGAAGGCTCAGCCAAAGGCAAAGGTGACTCAGGTTGACACTGAGGACACCTTGCCGATCTCCAAACTGGCTCAGAGCGATAAAACCACCTCCATCCCCGAAAAGAGGTCTGCTGAAACACAACCATCTGAATCCCCCAGATCAAAAAGGCCAAGGTCATCCTTTACAACCACCTCAGGGTCCCAAAAACACGATGCCCCCTGGGCCCCCAAAATCACTCTGGAAGATAAGCCAGTTATGGCCAGCGATAGCGCCGATGACATTAATGTCGGTGTTGCCCTTAGTACCGCTCTGCTTCTTCCCGGTGATCTCGACCGAAACGCCGAATTGAGTGAATATGAGAACTATGCTCTGATGCTTCAGCACTCCGTTCAAGTAAGTGTCTTTGTTTGGTCGTTTTTCTTTCTTCCTTTTCTATACTCTAGAAAATTTTGTAATAACTTCTGCTCTGTTTTATTTTTTCTCAGGCGATCCAGCATGCCTATTCTTTCTTGGTACAATCTTTCGAGAACCGGGAGAAGCTGGCCGAAAAGAAGAGGGAGGTCTCCAATCTTCAAAAGGCCAACAAAAGCTTACAATTAAAAATGAAAAAGCTGGAAGACCAGGCCGAGGCTACCATCAAAGGTAAGGACGATGCCGATAAAAAAGCAGGTGCTGCTGAGGCCATTAACAAGGTTCTTGAGGCCCAGAGGAAAGAGTCTGAGGAAAAGATGGCCCAAGCCCAAAGAGAACTCCAGGATGCCTTGGCCACCAAAGACACTGAGTTGAAAGAGGCCGACCATAAGGGGTACAACGAGGGGGTGGCCGATGTCACGACAGACTATGAAAGGCAAGTAAAGCAAGCATGCAACAATGGTTTTACCCTTGGTTGGATGACTTTGCTAAAAAAGCTTGAAGTCCCCGAGGACTCCCCCCTCAGGAATGCCGACGTCCTTCCCCTTACATTCCCTCCTACTCTAAGCCAATCTGATGACGATTCTGAATCTGAGGAGGAGGTTTTGGTGAGGAAACCAAAAGATGCTGCTGGGACCAAGTCCCCTTCTCAAAATAAACAAGTCCTGGACTTGACTCAAGATGAGGAGGGTGAGGAGGTTCCCAAAAACGCTGCAGCTGAGAAGGCACCAGCCGATGTGACCCTTGCCGACAAAAGCTTTGATGAAACCTTTCAAGAAATTGATGCCGAACTTGCGGCGGAAAAGGCTGCCGAGGTGTCTTCCCAGCAGTCGTCCGAACTTCAGACCCAACCATCTGTTGTTGCTGAGGAGTCTTGAATTTTGTGTTCTCCTTTTTTCTTCGTTTTGTGCCTTGCACTGTGTTTTTTTTTTTTTCTTTTTTGAAACAATGTAAGTTTTGGCCGACATGCCTTCTTTTGAATGTTATTACAACTTTCCTTCTCTGAATGCTTGTATCTTTGTCTTCTCTTTACTGCTTTTGCATGATTCTATACTTAGAATATCTTGTATATCTTTAATATTTCAATCATTGTGCAGCCTTGGCGGGGTGACACACCTCGGTCATACAAACTGATGATTAACCTCGGCAAGCACCTAAGTATCTTTCTTAGCATAACCTTGGTTTCAGCTTGTAAATTTGTTCATAAAATTTCAACAAGTGTTTAACCTTAGTCTAACTTCAACTTGTAAACTTTTCTCAAGTTTCAACAAGTGTTAAATATGATCTCGGTTTAACTTCAACTTGTAAACTTTTCTCAAGTTTCAACAAGTGTTAAACATAATCTCGGTTTAACTTCAACTTGTAAACTTTTCTCAAGTTTCAACAAGTGTTTAACCTTAATCTTCAACTTGTAAACTTTTCTCAAGTTTCAACAAGTGTTAAACATCATCTCGGTTTAACTTCAACTTGTAAACTTTTCTCAAGTTTCAACAAGTGTTAAACATCATCTCTTCTCTTTGCCCCCTAATGTGAACCTAAGTTCCACTTGGGTTCTCATTATACATATATTCCAGAAACAACGTTATGTATCTTTATCAGTCACAAGTGTATAAACATATCTAAACAAGCTAAAACTTTATTTATTTACTTCGGCAAAATGACAAAAAAATTCTAATGATAGAAAAATTTCAAATTGCAAGTGTTCCAAGGCCTTGGCAACTCTTTGCCCTCATTATCTTCAAGTCGATATGCCCCATTGCCCAGTACCGAGATGATCCTGTAAGGTCCTTCCCAATTTGGGCCAAGCTTCCCCTCTCTGGGATCCTTCTTGTTGCCGACGACTTTCTTCAGAACGAGGTCACCGATTTGAAACTCCCTTGGGTTGACCCTTTTATTATAAGCTCTGGCAAGCTGCTGCTGGTATGCTGCTAGCTGAATTGCAGCTCTCTCCCTTCTTTCTTCTAGTAGGTCCAGATCTCGAGCTAAGAGTACATCATTAGTCTCATTCTCTACTCCTTGGGTTCTGATCCCAGGGATGCCGACCTCCAGCGGAATGACAGCTTATATGCCATAAGCCATGGCAAAAGGGGATTCCCCCGTTGATTTTCTCGGTGTAGCCCGATACGTCCAGAGCACACTTGGTAGTTCATCCACCCATTTTCCCTTTGCTACTTGCAGCCTCTTCTTTATCCCATCCAAGATAACTTTGTTGGATGCTTCTGCTTATCCATCGCTTTGAGGAAAGCTTGGGGTTGAAAAGTAGTTATTAATCTTAAACTTTGCGCAGAAGCTCTTGATTAGCTTACTGTCAAATTGTGTTCCATTGTCTGCGACTATTGCTCTTGGGATCCTAAACCTGTGATTATGTTCTTCTATATAAAGCTCTTTACGTCCACATCTCGGATCTTGGCTAAGGGCTCAGCTTCTATCCATTTGGTGAGGTAATCTGTTGCTACCAGCAGGTACTTCCTTTACCCAGTTGCTTGGAGCAGTTGTCCGACAAGATCCATTCCCCATTGGGCAAACGGCGAAGGACTAGATACTGGGTTCAGGTCTGCTGTTGGTTGGTGTATCAGAGGTGCAAACCTTTGGCACTTTTCACACTTCTTAACATAGGCCTCTGCATCTTTTTGCATGTAAGGCCACCAATACCCGTACGTAATGGCCCTATGAGCTAGTGATCTACCCCCAGTGTGGCTTCCGCAAATTCCTTCATGTATTTCATATAGAAAATCTTCAACTTGTGAAGAATGTACGCACCTCAAAAGGGGTCCAGTGAAGGATCTTCTGTAGAGATGTCCTTCTGCTATTAGACTGAATCTTGCCGACTTCAATTTGATCTTGTGTGCCTCCTTGTGGTGATCTGGCAGCTTTCCTTCTTTTAGAAATGTAATAATTGCATCCATCCAGCTTGGTCCCATGTCCACGCACATTACTTCATGCTCTATGGTCAGTAGTTCGATGCTCGGGCCCAACAAGTAGCCAACCATTATTGTCCTTACTTTTCCAGGTTGTACTGCGCTAGCTAGGTTGACCAATGCATCAGCGTGACTGTTATCATCTCGGCTAACCTGGAGTAGTCGGCAGTTCTGAAACAAGGCTACCAACCTGATGACCTCCTTTGCGTAGGCTGACATCCTTTCATCTCGGGCTGCAAACTCGCCCGTTGTCTGGTTGACTATAAGTTGTGAGTCACAAAAGACTATTACCTCATCTGCTTGTACTGTTGTTGCCAGCTTCGGTCCTGCAATGAGTGCTTCATATTCTGCTTCATTGTTTGAGGCCTTGAACCCCAAACGAATCGACTGTTCTAGTATCTGCCCATCTGGAGATACCAGTACTACTCCTGCCCCCGCTCCCTGTCGGTTGGAACTCCCATCAACAAACAGTCGAAAGGAGTCACCGATGTAAATGCTGCAGGGTCTGAGTTTTGCCTCTTTGCTTTGTTCTTTCGCCTTTGGCTGGGCTCCTCCTTGCTTGTTTGGACATCGTTCACCTTAGCTCAACGGAGCCCGATGTTCGATGGATTCCGGCGTGAACTCCACCACGAAGTCGACCAAAACTTGGCTTTTGATTGCTGTTCTGGGTCTGTACTCCAGGTCATACTGGCCCAAGGCGACTGCCCATCTAGCTATTCTTCCTGTCAAGTCTCCTTGTTACAGTAAGGACTTCAATGGGTGCTCAATTAGCACCACAATTTTATGGGCCTGGAAGTAATGGTTCAGCTTCTTGAAGCCATTACTAAAGCCAGTGCCAATTTCTCTAAGGGTAGATACCTTGTTTCTACATCGGCCAAGGTTTTGCTTACATAGTAAACAGCCCTTTGCTCCCCTTTTTCTTCTCGAACTACCACTACGCTTATCGCATGTTCTGAAAATGCTAAATATAAAAACAGCTCATCTCCAAGTTCTGGATTTGAAAGAACTGGGGCTGTGGTCAGATACTTCTTTAGGTCGGCCAAGGTGGCTTCGCATTCTTCGGTCCACAGGAAGTCTGTGGTTTTCTTTACTAAGTTGAAGAAAGTTCTGCACTTGTCTGAGCTTCTGATGATGAATCTATTCAGGGCTGCGGCCCTTCAGGTTAGCATTTGTACCTGTTTTGCCGACGTCAGGCTCTTCAACTCCATGATGGCCTTGATCTGATCTGGGCTGGCCTCAATGTCCCTTCTGGTCACCAGGTATCCTAAGAACTTACCAAATCCAACTCCAAATGAGCACTTTGATGCATTGAGTCGGAGCCGATATGCTTTAAGGATTTCAAAGACTGATTTGAGGTTGGCCAGATGACCTTCTGGTTCCTTGGTCTTCACGACCATGTCGTCGATGTAAACTTCCACCGTTCGGCCAATCAGGTGTCTGAACATCTTGGTTACCAACCTTTGGTAAGTTGCTCCTGCGTTTTTCAACCCAAAAGGCATCACCTTGTAGCAGTACAGCCCTTTTAGGGTGATAAACGCAGTCTTCTCTTCATCCGCAGGGTACATGGCTATCTGGTGATACCCCCTGTAGGCATCCAGGAAGCTCATCCTTCCATGCTTTAAAGTGGCATCCACTAGCTAGTCAATCTTGGGTAGAGGGAAGCTGTCTTTGGGACAAGCCTTGTTTAAGCTGGTAAAGTCTACGCAGACCCTCCATTTACCGTTCTTCTTCTTCACCACTACTGTGTTCGATAGCCATGTCGGGTAATTTACCTCACGAATAGCCCTGGCTTCCAGTAGTCTGTCTACTTCCTCTTCCACTGCTTCGACGTGTGTCAACGTCGGTCTTCTTGCTCGTTGGATGACCTGTCAACGTTCAGCTTATGGCAAGTGATCTCGGGGTCAATGCCAGACATTTCGTAGGGCGTCCACGCGAACACCTCAATATTTGCTCTCAAAAAGGCTTCCAACTCTTTTTCCTCTTCTTCGGCTAAGCCCAAGCCGAGAAGAAAGAAGCGTTCTTCATCCCCTTCCTGGACGAGGATTTTCTTCAGTGCTTCTTCACTCTTCTCGGCTGGCTCCTTGCCGACATCCTCTAGGACCTCCACGTCCTCGTCTTCGATCTCTGCCTTCTCTGGTTCTCGAATGCTACAGGTGGATTTCATTGCTGCCATGGAGCAATTCTTTGCCTGCAGCTAATCTCCTCTGACCTCCTCAATCCCATGCTCTGTTGGGAACCGCAATAGTTGATGCAATGTTGAGGGAACAACCCCCATTGCATGCAACCATGGCCTTCCCAAGATGATGTTGTAAGGGGAGGGTGTGTCGATTACGGTGAACTCTGTTGTTATCTTCTTCGTGCCAGCCTGCACATCTAAGCTTGCTGCGCCCAGTGACCATGTCAGCATTCCATTGAACCCGACCATTGGGCCGTTAGATTGTTCCATATCGTCTGGGTGAAGGCCCAGCTCCTTGTAACATCTGACATACATGATGTCACAAAAGCTGCCTTGGTCAATTAAGATGCGCTTCACTTGGCATTCCCCAACCTAGAGGGATACTACCAAGGCATCGTTATGTAGATGTTGCACCATCTCAAGGTCGGCTTCTGTAAAGGACACTACTGGTCCCTGACACTCCTCTGCCCAATGTCTCTTCTCCCCAACTTGGTAGACATGCTGCAGGTGTTTTACCCTCTGAGTCTCTCCCCTTATTTCGTTCTCTTTGACCTTCGAGTGAATTACATTAATTACCTGAGGTTCTCCTGTTTGAGGTTGCTGTGCTGGGGGAGGCGGAGCCGCTGGTGCCTAAGGTAGTCTTGCCTGCTCTTCTCTTATCCTGACTTCATCGACAAGGTCTCTCAAATGGCCTTGCCTCACCAGATCTTCTAAGTGTGTTTTCAGGGCTCTGCAGCCCTGAGTCATATGCCCATCTTCATTGTGGTAGGCACAATGCCTGCCAAGGTTTCTTCCCATAAATTCTCCTGGTGCCCTCGCTGGTGTTCTGAAATAGGGTTGATTCCGAATTCGATCTAGGACTTTGTGAATTGGGATTCGGAACACAGTTGTCACTGCCTGTGTAGCCCTCAGTTCTGTCTTTTCCTTGCTCGATCCATTGTTACCTCGGCCTCGCTTTGGCGAGCCGTTTCCTTTCTCTTGCTTTGTCTCCTTACTCCCCGACGTATCTTCTTCGGCTCTGGCATACTTCTCGATTCTCGCCATGAGCTCTTCCATACTTTTTGGCAATGTCTTTGCCAAGACTTTCGTAGTGGACAGTCGTCTTTTAGGCCGTTTTTTAAAGATACGACCGCCACCTCTTGATTACACTCTGGTATTCGGTTGAACACCTCATAGTATCTTTTTGCATAGGCCCTAAGGCCTTCATCCTTACTGATCTTCAGAGCCATTAATGCGTCCACCCTCAATGGCTGCAGCTTGTTTGTCACGAACCTGGCCACAAACATCTCAGTCAGGCCTTCCCAAGTCTTCACGCTTCCCTTTGGTAGTTTGTGGAACCAATCTGATGCAATCTCCCCGAAGGATGAGGGGAACACTTTGCAGAGCAACGGCTCGTTCCTAGTGTACAACGCCATCGCGTTCAGGTATAATCTGACGTGAAAGTTGGGGTCCGACTTCCCATCGTATATCTGGAACCTCGGCATACTGAATCTCTTCGGGACCTCAACCTTGTCTAGCTCTACCGAGAATGGTGTTCTCGGTTTAATAGTTGAGGTTACCACGGCATGATCTTGCTTCCTCTTGAGGTAATCTCTCAAGTCCTCTTTGGTCCACCCAAGAGCTCGGCTATCTCCCAATTTCAGTCTCTTAGGTGCACTGCTTTCAGCTTTGTTGTGAGCCCTTTTTGATCTTTCTCTGTTGGTCGCGTCGAAGCACAACTCCTGCCTCTGAACATGCCGATGTTCTCTGGGGTTTGCCTCCTTGGTGCGATATGTCCTTCGAGACTCTTTCCTTCCTGGTTCTCCACACCCGACCTCCCTTGAAGGTCGGTGAGAATGTCTTTCGCTTCTAGGGTGTTGGGAGGCTATTGGGATAATTTTCTGCCCTCCCTTCTGGGCATTGGCCGCTGGAATCGGCATGTCCTGCAGCGAGAATGGTGACTGCATAACGTTGTTTTGCATCATGAAATTGACGACCGATTGCAGGTCCACCAATTTGTTTGCCATCTCTTTTACCTATTCGTCCCTCCGCAGGCATCTATCCTTCCATACCTGGAAGTCATCCTCTTTGTAGTATCCACTTCAATCTGGCTTCTTTGGTACGTCGCCATCCTGGCCGACGTCTTTGTTGCTGTGATTCTGGTCACGAGTTTCTGTGTTGCGATTGTCTCCTTCGACGTCAAGGTCGATAGGTCTGCCACTCCCAGCAGGAGTGTCGTCCCCAATCTTTTCCTTCTGTCTGTTGCTGGCCATCTATTCTCCTTTCTTTCCCACAGACGGCGCCAAATTGTGTGTGTCAATTTCCGACCACACTGCCAACTCAGTATTCAGCTGGAGAGTACTGGCAGAATAGATGACACCTAGCTGACCTGCAGCAGAAAGAGAAGATTCCGGCGGTGGTTCGTCCACCCGGGGGCACTCCGACGATCAAGTCAGCATATCTCTCAAAGATAATTAATAATTAAACTCATTATTCTCAGGATAGATTGCGTACCTTAGACCCATCATGGGTGCCTTTCTTTTATAGTTAACTCTGTCCTAGTCCCCATAGAAGACTAGCTCTAATGGACTCAGGATTGCTAATCTTGGACTCCGAGTTGGATTGGGATAAACTCCCTAAGAGTCTTATCCTTACCCAACTGAAGTCTTTCCCCATTCTAGGACTCTTGTGCCTTATCCGCTTATCTCGGATTCCGATATCTTCGTAGATAACCTCGGCCTCGCCGAAATCATCTCGGCGTCATGACCAAGACACGTGGCACCTCGGCTGACACGTCGACGTCACCTTGGCCACGTGTTTGTACTTAGAAAATATATCCCCACAACTGTGATCTTTAAATTATTTTAAAACCCAAATGATGAAGAAGATGCAGTTAAAAACCCTATACAAATTCCTGAAGAAATCGTAAATTCAAACTCACTTTGTAAAACTCTCATCGTCTCATCAGCCTTGAAGTTTTTTAGCTATATAAAAACCAAAAGCATAACTCAATTTAGCATTATTATTTGAGCAACATTGAACTATTTATTGAGGCAAATATATTAAAAGAAAGAAGATAAATGAAAGGAACATGAAAACTCGCAACAATTAAACTAAAAGTCCAAGAAAAGCAGCAGCCCTCATTCTAATTGTAACAAAAGAAATATGGAACCAAAGTTATAATCACTTAAAATTTAGTGGCAGGTGAAATATGAGTGGTAGCCAATAAGTTGGTTAATACATCAAACTACCCTTGACTCCCAAAGCTTAATAATCATCAACAAATCAGTCCAACAGCAATCCAACTCTATATATGTATGTGTGTGTAATAGGTCTTAAATTGACTCTAAACAAGTTAATCAAACATCTAAATTGTTCTCCATGAAAATTTTCATATTTGTCCTTTTTTTTCTTTTCAAGCTCTGCAGAAAGAGATTACAAAATATAAACCAATCGACAATCTTTTCTTGGCAATAAACCAATCATATGCTAACATGAAATTGGCATCTCATAAGCAAAAACGCATATTAACAAAATAACTTCTCTCATTGGCATATTGTCAAGCATATTGTATGCAAGTTATATGCTAACAAACATCAAAAGAATACACAAGCATATAAAATCAATACAACATCTGCAAAGAAGAACACAAAGTTTATGACAATGGCATACCTGATTATGCGGTTTGAGAGTTGATCTCTAGACACGGTCAATTTCCAACTCGTAAGTGCATATATGATTGAATACAATCAGTTTACCACCACAGAAGCACGCTGGACAATAAATTCACCGTTACAGGAACACTCTGGATAGCATACATGGAAATCTCACATTGAATTCTATTAACCTATTTCGGTTTAATGTTCAGATTTCTTTTTTTGTCCCCAAAAAATGGAGGCATTGTTTGCTTCAAGAACTTCTTTTTATCTCTCTATTTCACGCACTTCTCACCAATTACATGATTTGAAAAACAAAAGTAGTATAAAATACATAATCGGCATGTTATCATTGTATTCAGATTTACAAGATTCAAATGGTGAATCACAACAACAAAATTGGTCATAAACATCCCACAATCTTTTCATTCATGAGAAAATATTCTCATAACCAATTAAGTCGAATGATGGGTATAAACTCTTAATTTATTATGAATCAAACAAATAACACTTAACCTCCTATCATGTCAATTTAAATAAATTTTAAAATTCTCTAGCATTATTTCTGCAGAAGTACAAGTACGATGGATCAAAATAGTCATTCTTAGGTGTGGTTTGGCTAGAGCTTTTTTTAGTTGATTTTTTTGAGTTGAGATTTTTTTAATTGGGATAAAAAAGTTTATTTAAATTGATTTTTTTAATTTTTTTCACTTTTGTAAGAAAAAAAGTAAAATGATTATGGTTTGACTGTGATATTTTGTCTTATTGACTTATTTAACCTATTTTATTTTTTGTATTTTTTTAACTCCAACCATAATTGCCAAACGAAGCCTTAAATTTTCAGAGCGGGAGTGACCCTTCCTGCCTGTCTTGTTTCTCCTTTCTATCAATCTTCCTATCTTCGTTTCGTTGGAGAATAACTTTTTTAACTTCTTCGTTGGAGAATAACTTTTTTAACTTTATTTTTTATTTTTTTTATTTTTTTTGAACTATTTTAACTTAATTAAAAAAGTTCCATTTTGAATTAATTTTTAATTTTTTTTTTTATAATTTTGTGAGAAAAAAATGTGAAATGATTATGTTTAGATGTGACATTTTATCTTATTAATTTTTTAATATATTTTATCTTTTATTAGGTTAAATTAATCCCAACCATATTACTAAACGGGGCATAAAATCTCATTACTTTTAGCCTTGGGTTGTTTTGGAAAGTTAGTTAAAAATTGACTTTTTCACTTCTTTTTTTTTTTTTTTGAAAAAAATTGTAAAAAATTAGAGAAACAATCAGTTTGTTTGGTTTCGTTTTTCTGAAAACAGTTTTCAGAAAATTCTACTTTCTTATTTTCCGTATTTTTTTGTTTTTATTGAATTTTTTTAATATTTTAAGCAATTTTTTTAATTTTTAGACACACTTAACATAAATACACATAAAAGTATAATTTTTGTGAAAAAATCTTTTAAAAATTCAATAAATACCAAAAATATTAAAAAAAATACGAAAATTTAGTATGTTTTTCGTATTTTTATGTATTTGTTAATTTTTAAAATGTTTTTTCACAAATTTTTTACATTTTAGATATATCTAAGTAAAGTACATCTAAAAAAGTAAAAAAATGCTTAAAATTTTAAAAATAGTCACTAAAAATAAAAAAACACGAAAAACAAAAAATTTTATTTTTAAAAAACTTAATTTAAAAAACTCAAACTAAACGCACTGAATATGACCCAAAATAGGTAAAATTGACTCTAGACTTTTAGCCAAATTTCTAAATTGAGAGAAAGAACAAAGTAGATGATGGGATTGAGACCCAAAAAGGTTAGAGCGATGTATAAGCATATTGGAATTTTAGGTTTTGTTTGGTTATTTATTCTAAATACATTTTCACCCACTAATTTAAGTATAGTGTTTATTTGAGCTTTCAAATTATAATTCCACACTCAATTTTGAAAACATCTTTTAGGCGGAAAAATTTGGCTAACCCGGTCGTCCTCTTCCTAGACGCCTGGTCGGTTGACCGGAATAGTGCAATTTTTTTTTTATTTTGCAATTGGCGCCTGTTATTTTTTTATATATTGAATAAAAAATATTTTTTGAATTTTTAAAATTTTTTTATGAGCTTTGAATAAAATTTTGGGTTGTATGTTTGGTTATGAGTTATAAGTTTTTTAATCAAATTTCATATGCCACATCAATTATTCAAAACTCAATTCAAAACTCTTTTCAAAACTCATAACCAAACAAATTTTCCACCTCAAATCATAATTTCAAAACTCACAAACTCAAAATACAACTCTATTCTCAAATCATAATTCTGAAACTCTACCAAACACTACCTTAATTTTTTTTTGTCTTTTTTTTTTTTTTTTTGGTCCATAATTTTAGACAAAGATAAAATTGTAATAAAAAAAAGTTAAAAATAAAGAGAAATTCTAATATACATCGCTTTAAATATGGTACACCATATGAACCCTGGTTATATTATTTTTTTTATTTAGTTATGATCAATTTTCTTATTTAGTTATGTCATTATTTTAATTATGATTCATAAGTTATTTAGTTAGATCTCATATTGTGTTTAGTTATGACATTTTTTTTAATTATGATTCAAAAAATTAAAATTATATCATTTATTTTTAATTATAAAGTGAGAATAGGATCCTCTCTTTACTCTCTCTCTCTCTCTCCTCACCTCCTACTTACTGGGCTATTGACTTTTAGACCCAATTTCGATGGTCCTTACTCATAAAGTCCATCTGGTGCGCACCCAATTTTCCAAAAATAAAAGCCTAGGTAGTTATTTTTGTTGGGTACAAAGAACTGAAATGGTAACTACATTCGTGTGATACTCGGGTGCACCCCTTCCATATGAGGACTACCCTGTTATCCTGCCACGTTATGGTCGAACTTGCAATCTTATCCGTAGCGAATTAAAATCAACGAATCACAGACAAGTAAAGCAGGGATTATTTTGTAATTTCGTTTATTTGCTCGTCAGTACCAGACCACACGTATAATTCATTGAGGATCAGCTTCGTCTCCAGCCAATGGCTTCCACAAGCTTGAACTTCCTCCAGCTCCAGACTCTCTCGCTCCGCCATGTGCACAATGCGCCACCTACCTCCTGCAAGGCGCACTCTCCTAAACCTGCGCCGCCCTCCCGCACCACCGCTCTTCCAGGCCGGAGACAGTGGCTCCTCCTGCTGACGGCGGGGACGACGTTGAAGGCGGCGGAGTTGCCGTCGAGGGCGCAGGACATACCGCTATTCGGACTGAGGAAGAAGCTGAAGAAGGTGGAGGAAGAGGCGGAGGAGGTAATCAAGGAAGGGATCGAGACGGCGGAGAAGGGAATCGAGACGGCGGAGAAGGGAATTGAGACGGTGGAGAGCGAGATAGAATCGGCGTTGAGGTTCGGGGGGTTGGCGCAGGCAGGGGCGGTGGCGGGAGCGGAGTTTGTGGGGATTTTGGTAGCTACTTCTGTGGTGAATGGTATTTTAGGACCCGAAGGTCAGAAATCGTGAAGTGTGATTGGTTTTTATCTAAATTTTTGTTCTCAATTGATATGTTTATGTAAACCTGTTTTGTAAAATTGTAATAATCACCGTAGCGTTGTGAATTTGTGCTGTTGTTGATTGAAGAATTTGTTGTTTGTGCTGGAATGTAATATGATTAGGTGTGAGGGATAAAAAAGAAAAAGAAAAAGGATTAGGATTGGATGGCAATATTGAATGTGATTTAGGAGTTGTTAATTATCATTCACCTCCTAACACAATGTTAATTTTATCATTCACCTCCAAACACAATGGGACTGTTTGGCATAGATTTTAAGAGTTGATTAAAATTTATTTTAATTTAGGGGTATATATTAAACTGTTTAGTGTAGTTTTTATTTATAAGTTATTAGGTAAAAATAACTTAAATAAATTTAAAAAATTAATTATTTAAAAATTAAAAAAAAATATACTTTTAACTTCTATTTTCTAATTTTCATATGATGCTTAACAAATTCAAAATAAAGAATATATGCATATTGCAAGTGACTCTAAAAGAATTACTAATTATGAACCTCATCCGCTTAATTCAATATATATCATCTACTATTGACTTTTTGTCCCGGAAAATATTAAATTAATCAGGTATTTTAGTATTAAGAAAACAACCGTGATATGTACCCCGAATTTCAGGGGCACTAATGCCCCGAAATTCTATATAAGGCAAAAAAAAAAAAAAAAAAAAAAAAAAAAAGTTACCAAAACTGGAAATTAGGAGCATTAGTGCTCACAGTTTTAGTGCCACAAATCATTTTTGTTAAGAAAATCTAATAGTAAAATGAATTTAGGCCTTTAACAAATGTTTTTTTTTTTTAAAATTAAATCATACAAAGATCAAAGAAGCATATATCTACTACTATTATTATTATTATTATTATTATTATTTTAATTTTATAGTTTATTATGTAATAAAATAATATAAACTTAGAGGTCCATAGTAGAGAGAGAGTGAGTAGAGCCCCCCTCTCTAAGAGGTTTTCGACAATGTTCCGGCGATTGTTAAGCAACATTTCAGTGATTTATTTTACACTTTTAAAGTGTAGATTTATACTTCTAGAGTATAAATCTACAGTTTTAGAGTGTAAATCTGAACTTTTATGTTCAAAATAGAAGTTTTGAGAGTCTTCTCCTCTTATTTTGGCATTGATTTTTGGATTTTCAATACTCACAATGGTTCCCTCATCTCTCAACCCTTTTCCCATACCATTGTGGGCGTCCTTCCTTCTTCGACAGTAGCGGTGGCAGAGTTAAGCAACAGCGACGGGGATGACGTCAATAGGGACGACAGTCTTTCAGCCGATCTTGCTTTTTAGATGGCTCTTTGAGCAAATCGATAGTTTTTCCTGGATTGTAGCTGTTTTTTTTTTTTTTTTTGGTGGATTTCTTTTTTTGTTCTTTGTTTGTTCTTTGCTTTGTTGTTTGGTTGGGATAGCCCTTTGGGGTCTTGATTATGTACCGTTATTGTCTTTTATTAATATAATGTTTTGCATGTTCTCAAAAAAAATAATAATATAAACTTGTAAATGAATATTTCATAAACAGCTGAACAAGAGCCAATATTTGGCTATTCAGTTTTGCAATTTCTTATTGAAAGTTCAATTAAAAAAAAAAGTTAAATGAACTTAAAATCACAGTCTAATCTTGTCCAGTGAATAAGAAAATAGGGAAAATTACTATTCATGATAGATTTTGAAAAATTATTACACATTAATAATTAAAAAAAAAATTTGTGATTTTAATTATTAATTTTTATAATATTTACCACTTTTTTTTGTAAATTTTGTTCCTAACACCACTTAGGTGTAATTTCCCCCAAAAAATATACCAAGTCCAAAAGCAATCTGATTGGAATGGGCAGGGTTTGTTGGGTGAAAACTCAGAACACGAAAAAAAAGGAAGAGAAATTTATTAGAAAAGAAAAAAAGAAAAAGAAAAAACAGACATGAAAATATTTAGTTTGATTTTGGAGGTTTTAGTCCGTATTTTTTAGTGAATTTTTTAATATTTTATATTTATTTTAGATGTATCTAATCTATATATATAAGAAAAATGATCTTTTTAAGAACTATGATTGTGGAACATTCAAACTCCCAAACTAATTTTGTTAATTTGTTAATTTTTAAAAAATAAAAAAATCTATCGGTTAGTTTCTTAAGTCAAAAATCCAAAAACAAAAAAAGTTCTAACTATCTACAATTTTGAATTTTAAAATTCAAAATAATATGATAAGTCACCCTTATTCTTTCTAAAAATAATGTTGATCGAAACAATTCAAATAAAAAAATAAAGACACTAATTATTTATGATTTTGAATTTCAAAATTCAAAATAATATGGTAAGCCACTTTCAACCCACTCTCACCTTTTTCGAAAATAATATAAATTCAAAATTTTAAAAACTCAATCAAATTAAAAATTCAATATAATTCTCTCTTTAAAATGCTTTGTTTGGAGTGTCCTAAATAAGTGCACTTTTTGTCTTTTTGAACTAAAAAGTTGAGGAAAAAAAGATGGATGTTTGGGTTAACTTTTTTAAAAATGTGTAATAAAAAATTGTATAAATAAAGTGTATAGTGGAAGAAAGATGAGTGGTTGTACGGCTGCACTGCTGCCCCAACATGTCTTACCCAGAAAATAATTGCCTCCTTCGGGGCAAAGTGTTTGGACAGTGATGGTCAGTCCGTGGGGGCCACCATGGGTCCATTTTAATAATCTGAACTGCTCAATGTATACAACTCGTCGAGTATTATATGCCTAAAAAAAATCACGTTGATCGGATATCAATAATTATATGATCCGATTAGTTTTTTTCTACAGTTAGCTATCACACCATCCGTTTTGTTTATACAAAACTGATTTGATCATATAGTTAACGATATCCAATCAACGTGATTTTTTACAAGCATATATTACTCGACGAGTTCTACATATTGAACGGTTCGGATTATCAAAACGGAATCCTTAGTGGGCCCCCAGGGGCCTAACATTACCATCAAACTTTGTGGTTTTACATATGTAATTTTTTTTTTGCCCAAAAAGTGTATAATGGCCTTCCTGTTTCACAAGTACGGCTGTCAGCATCCATCAAACTTTTGTATTATAAAAATATATAAAATATTTTTTTAATATTTTTTATTTGTAAATAGTAATGACTTTTTTGGTTTTTATATAACTTTTTTGGTTTTTTGGATTATTCTGGACTTGCCAAACCAGCCCTCAATATTTGATCTTTTTTTCAGCTCGGCCAACTTTTTTGAAAGAAAATAGTTATTGAGTTGATTGAGATTAACTTATTGTGTTGAATCTATGTAATAAAATAGGACAGTTTTTGAATTTTCAACATATTTTTGTCCTACTAGGACTCCTCCCTCTTTTTGTTTTATTTTTTTATTTTCTCCCATTTTTATTTTTCTCTCTATTTGTTTTTTTTTTCTCCTTTTTGTTCACTTATTTTTATTCACACCGTACCTTCAGGTACGGGTATACACTAGTATATATCTAAATCATAACAAATTATTTGGCCAATACTTAAAAAAAATAACAAAAAATAGTTTTTGAAAAAATAAAAAATAAAAAAATATTTTTTGAAAAAATAAAAATAAAAAAAATATTTTTTCAAAAAAATATAAAATAAAAATAATTTTAAACGACAAAATTAAAAATATTTTTTTGAATTTTTTTTAATAGAATTTTGAAAAGAGTTTGATTATAAGTTTTGAGTTTGTGCTTGGTTATGAGTTTTAAAAATAGCTTTTGAATTGAGTTTTGAATTATATGTCTGGTTACGATTTGAGTTTAATATATTAAAAAATTAAAATATTTACAAAATAAAATAAAGTATTTAAAATTACAAAATATTTAAATAACAATTATATATTTAAAATAAAAAATAAAATTTTCTTAAACATTTTTAAATATTTTTAAAAAAATAAATCCAAAAAATTTTAAATTGCAACTCAAAATTCAAAAACTCAAAACTCAAAATACAATTCGAAACTCTTTTCAAAATTCAAAATTCAAAATTCAAAAACTCTTTTCAAAACTCTTCTAAAAATTCTTTTCAAAACTCATAACCAAACAAATTTTTTTTTTTTCAAAACTCAACTCATAATTCCACACTTAAATTACAACTCCACACTCAAATCATAATTCCAAAACTAAACCAAACGGAGCCTTCATTTTGACTGTGGAAATAAATTATTTTAATTGGCTATTTGATTTTTTTAACTATTTTAATTTAGTTAAAATAATTATGTTTAAAAAGTTGGTTGGCTTTTTTTTTTTTTTTTAAAGTTGATTTGATGATTGTGGGAGAAAAAGTAAAATGACAATGGGTTTGATGTAACATTTTATCTTATTGACTATTTTAATTTATTTTGTCTTTTAGGCCTAGTTTGGCATAATACAAAAAAGTCAAAAAGTTAAAAAGTCACTATCCTATAGTCACATCATCTCTCTACTATATCACTTCAAACCCAACCCATATTTCACGTTTTTTCGTAAAAAGTCAAAAAGTGCACTTATTTAGTAACTATTAACCATCTTTCCAAACATCCTTTTTTTAGTTTCAATCCGTATTTTTTTATTTTTAATTAATTTTTTTACTCGTACAAAATTTGTAAAAATTCATTATATATTAGTAAAAAATTCAAATATATATCAGTTTTTTTTTTGTATTTATTAAATCTTTTCAAAAAAAACTATACTAATATTTTTAATTATATCTAAACTAGCATAATTACCCGTGCAGAATAAATAATCAAAAATTAATTTTTAAAATTAAATAATAATCTAAAAAATTTATTTACAATATTTAGCAAAAATGATTTAGAATTAATTAAATTTTATTCATTTTTATCACAGTTACATGTAAAAGAATTTTTTTTTATTCTTATGTCATTAATTGTGTGCTCTAAGTTCTTAATAATAAATATATGTCATAATTTAAGTGGTAAATATTAAAAAATAAGTCACAAAAATTATATTTATGATAAAATATAAATACATTTTGTCTTATGAGTTTCGTAAATTTAATTTATCATATGGTAGTGGTAAATTACATTTGTCAATATAGTAATTTTTTCATATTTTGTAAAGTCTAAAAATTATAATTTGTCTTATGTTAAAAGATTTACGTAAAAATTAATCAGGATTCACTTGTGATATTAAATTTGGGCTTAATATTAGATTTACGCCAACTTATCCTTCACCTAATCATTAAAAATTGTCTTATTCTATTCCTAACTTATATGGATTATTTGGCTTATCTATTTATTAAATTAGTAAATAAATATTTGTAAATATTTTTTTATAACAAAAATAAGAAATATGGACTTATTTTATGCATACTTATTAAAAAGTTTGAACTATAGTTTAAAAAAAAACTATATATTTATGTTTAAAAAAAATTAAATGAATAGTTATAGATATATTTATGTATAAAAAAATTATTTAAGATAAAGCCACCTTAAATTGTAGGTCATATTCTACTTCTAATAAATTTAAATTTTATATTCAAATTATATCATAGTTTATCAGTTCGTGACTGACATGAGCTAATTTGGGGGTTCTAATATTGGATTAAACATTAAAAAGTAGCCAAGAAAATTTAGTTCAAGTCGATTTTTTTGCCAATAATTCTTGATTTAAGCCTAGTTGTTAGGAATCGTCTAGTTCATGTCCAATCTATGAGTCAGTAGACCTACCTATTTATTTAATTTTTAATTAGTAAATATTTTTTTTTAAATTATAACAAAAATAGGAAATATGTACATATTTGTTTGGTATATTTATTAACAATTTCAAAATTAATTAAGAAATTATGTACTTATTCTTAAAAGGATAAATGACATTGGTAATCCCTATATTTTAACTCTTGTGTTATTTTTGTCCTTGCAATTTTAATTTGCTCAATTTTAACCCTAAATTTATAATTTTGTCTCAATTTGCTCCAATTGTTATAATTGCTAGTGTTTTTTTTTAATTGAAAATACACACAAGAGTAGCATTTGTTATACTTTTATAGACAAAATTATAAACTTGTTAAACTCAATAAGTTAATCTCAATCAACTCAATAAATCTTAACCGGCATTATCAATTGGACCAAATTAATACACAATTTAAAATTAGGAGTAAAAATCAAACTAATTGAAATTACAGAGACCAAATTGACGTAAGAGACAAAATGCGGAGACTATCTGTAGACACCCCATTTTTGACCGACCTTAAGACTCAGACGTCACCGATTGAGCGCTCGGTGATGTTGCATATTGCGCTCGTTCAGAAGTCTCAGAGTCGCGGCCGTGCGCCCTGTCTCCGGACTTCCGAACCCTCTTCTGTGCCTTGCCTCGGTTTGCGAACCAGACTCGGTTTTCTCTGTTTTCTTTCCTGAGGGGAGGGAGAGGTCCCGTAGACTATCTCTCAGTGGCCGTGGGCTACATTTCGTGCCCGTAGGCCATTTTGCCCATTTCGGAGCCCGGGTTCCCGGTTTTCGGAGCCGTCAGGCCGTGTGCCTCGGTTCGGGACCGTCTAACCATCTCCGATTCCTCCGATTTTTGGCATACATCTTATTTATTCCCTTTCAAGGGACACTGGGGTCTTAGATACCCACTTCGTGGCCAAATGCCACTTTCGGTGCTTAACGGCCTATTTTCGGGACCCCGAACTGCGTGTTTTGGCCCCCGAGCATTCGTTTTGCATCGGTTTTTGTTCATTTTTTTGGCAGGTACCTCTGTTTTATCACCAGGAAGGTCACTGAAGGGTGGGAGGCCATCAATTATCTCAGCAACCAGTTATGCTTCTCCGGCGCCCTCCGACGCCCGTTTTTCTCACTTTCGGGCTAATGTTGAACACCCTAGGGCCATTTTCTTCAAGCCCAAACCACATATTTGTATTGTACACACATGGAAGGACCCTAAAAACATATGGCCGGCCAGTAACTCCAATTGGACCTTTTGAACCCCTCCTAAAAGTGGCTTGTTCTCTCTCCTGTTTTACATTCTCCAAATTTGAACCACATGGTTGTGTTGAGGGGACCTGGGAGGACACCAATATCTGGTGGCCGGCCATTAACTCAACTTGACCCTTTTGACCCCTAGCCGGCCGGCCATAGGGGGTGGCCGGCCGGCCACCTGCAGCAAAAGTACCTGGCCGGCCATACTCCCCTCAGTGCATACTTTACAGCTGTATAGCTGTTTGTCCCAAAAGATCTTTGTATCCGGGGGATATTTTGGAGGGAAGCGCTTGGGTGCATTTCCCTCCACCTTTACACCCCTCTCTTGGTCCATATAAGGAGCCTCCCAGCTCTGTCCCTAGGGTTAAAAAAAATTGGTTTGAGCATATACACTTGTATCCCTCTCTATCTCTCTCACTTTCCTCAAGTTTGGTGCCATTTCTTCATCATCTTCAAGCTCTACCACCACCACTCCATTCCAGCAGCAAGGAGAAGCTTTTCAAAGGCTAAAGGTGTTGCAACTTGGTCCAAGAATCACCAAAAGCTTTGGTCTTCAAAGGTAAATCCATTTCCCCTCTTTTTTAGCACTTTCTTGCACCAATTTCTTAGGCTATTTGCTTACTGTTTTGGGATCCGACCCTAACTGAAACTAGGTCTTTTTTGAGCCATTATTCATGTTTGTTCAAGGGCTCAACCCTGTTTGAGCCCTCCATTTGGCACTTGCTTCAATACCCCTTGGTATGTCACATTTTTGCATGAAATTTCTAGTCTATGTGTGATCTGTTTTCGAGCATAATGTAAACTGTAAGTGGGCCTATTTTGAGCCCCTCTTAAAAATTTAAGAAGGGCTCAACCCTGTTTGGATCCCCTATCTTACACTTACTTCATAATCTCTCCTATTTACCGTAAATTTGCATGCTATTTCTAGCCTATTTGTGATCTGTTTTGGAACATTTCATGAACTTAGATTGTGCTTATTTTGAGCCCCTATTCAATATTGAAGAAGGGCTCAACATTGTTTTCATACTCCATGTGTCACTTGCTTTGAATCCATGTTTTACCCTTATTTTTGCATGCTTTGCTAGCCCATTTTGCTTCTGTTTTTGGACCATGATCAGAACTGAAAGTGGTCATTTTCTGACCTTCTTAACATGTTTTATTAAGGGTCTTTGCTTATTTGATGAATTTTTGGGGTACCTCATGTTATAGCCTTTGTTGGCTTCAATCTTGCATGGCATTTCTAGCATGTTTGCATACTGTTTTTGGGGTTGTCATCTACTGAAAATGTGCATATTTTTAGTCCCTCTTCAGTATTGTAGAAGGGTATTTTTCCATTTGGGCATTACATATATCACTTACTTCAATACCCCTCTTGGGGAGCCTTTTTTGCATTCTTGCTTAATCCTATGCGTGCTTGCTGTCTAGCCCTTTTTATGACTGAAAAATGCTTGTCTTGGGGCTGCCTTGCTACTGTATTTTCATTCCATGTCTATATTGTGCATGTTTGGTATAGCTATAGGCCATTTCGGGTGCCTAAATTCATGTTTCGGGGCCATTTCATGCATCGGGTGTACTTTCGCCTCATTTCGGGGCTGTTTTCCCCCACATTTCAGTGCCAAAATTCATTTGCATGTGTTGCATATCATTTCCATGCCATTTCATGCCTTAGGGCCATCGCCTCGGTTTGCGCGCCCGTGTGCACGCATATCGAGGCACTTCATTTTCATCCATTGGCCTCCCGTGTGAGTGTGGCTGAGGCTCTCTCATATTGGTGTAAGCCCATATTGTATCGCATATCTCATTTTAGTCCTGTTGCATTCCGTATGCCATTTTCTCGGTTTGCGTGCTCGTGGGCACGCATTTCGAGACATCTCATTTTAGTCTCATTGTATATCATATTTTAGGCCGTTTCATGCCTTAATGCCATTGCCTCGGTTTGCGTGCCCGTATGCACGCGTTTCGAGGCATCTCTTTTATCCGACGGCCTCTTATGTGAGTGTGGCTGAGGTCCACTCATGTCAGTGTAAGTCCACTTTGCATTCTGTATGCCATTTTAGTCTCATTGCATCGTGTATGCTATTGCCTCGGTTTGCGTGCCCGTGTGCACGTATTTCGAGACATCTCATTTTTCATCCGATGGCCTCCTATGTGAGTGTGACTGAGGTTCACTCGTGTTGGTGTAAGCCCATACGGCATTGCGTATGCCATTTTCTCGTTTTGCGTACCCGTGTGCACGTATTTCGAGGCACTTCACTTTTATCCGACGGCCTCTTACGTGAGTGTGGCAGAGGTCCACTCATGTTAATGTAAGTCCAATTGCATTACGTATACCATTTTATGCCTTAGGATCATTTTCTTGGTTTGCGTGTCCGTGTGCACGCATTCCGAGACATCTCATTTTCATAGCATTGTGCACGTTAGGATTGTATCTCAGTTGCATTTCATACATATCATGCATATTGCACTGTGTTCGGGATAGGAGTTAGCCCGGGCACGGGAAACGAGGTGCGTTTCGTACTCCGAGTGACGGAACGGGTCTCAATTCCCAAGTCAGCGACACTCCGAACTATCCGTGATGGAGTTAGGTTTTATTGTAGCATTCATATGCATTCATCCTATATTGAGTTGTGCAATTCGGCTCCTCGGCCATCATGCATCGAGATGCGTGATTGGTGGCACGAGGATCGAGGCATGCATATATTTGTGAAAATACATTGCTATGCTCCTTTCCTGCTCTCTGTTGCAGCAAAATCAAGAATCAGCGGTCTTCCGAAGCTTGGCGTGCTTTTCGAGAAACATTGCGAAACAGAGGCTAGTTGGGGCATCCCAGTGGATTTCCGCGCAAGGCAGCCCAAACATACATCGTTCATCAGAAGTAAGGCAGTCCCTGGCTTGCATGCCAGTTTACAGTTTTCTTAGTTAATTTGTAAATTAATTAGGAATTTGTACATATTTGGACTGTAATATTGGGACTGCATTATTCTTTTATTTGGGACTGTATATTCTTTTGGACCCTCTGCACGAGGGCATAACTGTAATAAGTGTAGGTGAGTGTGATGTATGTCTTCCAACCCCACGTCTTTCTCCCTTTTATTTACCAGCTTATGATGTTTAGATCAGGGCATATTTCAATTAGCATACAGTATGACAGCATGTTTGCATCATTCATCTGTTTTGCACGTACCGGGCTCGGCGCATCATACAAACTGCATTTGTATTTCAATTCCAAGTTGAATACGTGTTAGTTGTAGCATTCCATATGCCATGTTTAGAATAGCCGAGCCTGCTATAGCTTACATCTTTGCATGTGTTGCATTAGGCATTTTCAGCATATTTAGGATCATGCATGGATTTCTAATGTAGTTTCTGTTTTGGCTTGGAGTACTCGGTGAGTTTTATGCTTTAGCATCCTTGCATGCGTGTGAGTGTTGCCATGAATAGCATGCTTGCCATGAGGCTATTTGTTTATGTGATATAACTGCCTGAATGCCTGTGGGTGGAGGTTGTGTTATTTGGATTGGGACAATTTATCAAATGTTTGTTTCAAGCCCGCTAGATAGTGGCAAAATCCATTGTTTTCTAAGCCCACCTGAGGGTGGCAAATCCACGTCTTAGCCTACCTGCGGGTAGCACCATCAAACCGTTTTCAAACAAACAAACATGAAATGTTTTGTTCCAATTCAGGCGACTCAGTCTATACTTGTATGCTGTGTGCATCACATAGTAACCTAGGCTAATAACCGGAATAAGAACATACAATGTTTTCAAAATAAGATATCATGGTTAGTAGAGGCCGGTCTTTGACCGGGCGAGCGGGGGTGCTCACGAAGTGACCTTCCCCAATCGTACCCAAGTTCCTGAGCCGAGGCAACTTTGGTGATGACGGACACGTGGCCTTTGGCACCGAGTCAGGGTTTCCTAAATTTCCCCATTAAAAAAAATATTTAGGTGGCGACTCTGTATCTGGCAAAGCAGTCCATGTTTGGCACTTCTTTCAAAAAATCTGTTTTCAAAATGATTTGCCGGATTTGGACTCTTTGGTTCGAGATTTAGAACCGTGACATTTGAGTCCTTCGAACTGTAGTGACCCAATATCGAACCAGAACGGGGGGGACTCGCACTCCTGCCCCCGGGATGCGTTCGGGGACGTCTACACTATCGATATAATTTACCCTTCTTAAAATATGTCTAATATTGATTGTATCAATATTAAGATATATTTATATTTCAAAAACTATTTAAGATCAGATCAGGTTAGAGCCTGAATAAAAAATTAATGGTTTATTAAAAATATTTAATAATTATAAATTCAAATTTGATCAATTTTTCATTTAAATTTTTTCATAGAATTAGTTTGTTTGATAATTTTAATTTATAGTTCCAATTTTTCCTTGTATTTTTTTAAAAATATTTTAAAATTATATATAATTGTAATTTCTTTTGAAATTTTCTTTTCAATCTCAAATTAGTTATAACTTGAATTTGGTTAAAATTTATTTTTGACTTCTTATCTACAAAAACTAACAATAAACATAAATTAATTTTTTGAACATTGTAAAAAAGGTAAATAAAGAAATATATTATCAATAATAATAATAACAAAACATATTTTTATTTATCATGTCACGTCTCACCACTGCATTGATAATAGACATTAATAATAAAATTCATTACGATAATACGACAATAATATATCAAATGATAAGTAACATGTGATCACAATAATTTTTTATAGTTATACAAAAGTATCCAAAATTATATATAAAAAATAATATATGATCCATATTCAATTTTTATATAGTAAAATTCACACTTCTCAACCACATATTAGTTTTCTAAATCAATTCATCACCCAAACTATCTACTATTCTTTTAACATTTACCTTTTCAAAATCCACCCAAACAATGCTCTGGTTGAGCTTATTATCACCCTTGTTGTTGCCATGCTCACCACCTTCACTAATCATTATGCAACTCCAGTCTTTCTTTTTTCTTTGTAAATATAAAGAGACAATGTTGTGAAAATAAAAAGGTGCCATTAGAGTTTTAAAGAGTTAAAAATAAAAAATAAAAAAATGCGTGATTTTAGGTTTTCTTATTCTATATATGGTTGCTAATTTTTTTTTAAAATCCATAAATTATGGAATAGTATTCATTATTTAAAGTTTTATTTATTGATGGGCAAATCAATTAAATGTTTTTAATTTTTTACAAATAAAAAATTTGAAAATTTTGTTTAAGAAATTTTAAAAAATGGCCAAATCATAAAAAATAAAAAATAATATAAGACGCCTTATTCTATAATTTTTTTTTAAAAAAAAAAAACTCTATATTGTTGTTATTATTTCTTTTGATATATGTGAATTGATAATATAGTTATGATTTTTTTTTTTTTAAATTTATAATTTTTGTCTCAATTTGGCCCATTTTAGTTAAAAGAAATAATACGATTATTGCAACACCACTATGAGCTTACACAACGAATGAAAGTAATAGACTATGAACAGAATAAGGCTTCAATGCTTACAGATCAACAACAATGAGTTCCTTTAATAGCTTCCTCAAACAGCAGGAATACTACAATCTATTATTGTTGAAATGTTTCTATCCAAAAACATTAGCGTTCTCATCACCTATAAGACCAAAAACTATATCAAAGTTTAGCAACTTAATCATTCTTGAACCAAAATAGTTTATCAAAAAATACTCATACTAAATCATCATCCTTGACATAGTTGGCAAAGTTTTTTTTTTTTTTTTCCTCTCTTTAATGATTATTTGGAGATTGTGCCTCTTCCAGAACTCAAAGGTTAAC
This sequence comes from Camellia granthamiana, assembly GCA_036172215.1. Lineage (NCBI taxonomy): Eukaryota > Viridiplantae > Streptophyta > Magnoliopsida > Ericales > Theaceae > Camellia > Camellia granthamiana. The sequence goes on along the minus strand of CM069903.1, from coordinate 25,461,605 downwards.
TTTTCTCCCATTTTGCTCTTTATTTTTAATGACAAAAAGTTGTTAAATATGTAGGAATATGGATGGATGTATTTGTTATAATCTATCTGTGTACAATAAACCCAGTTTAAACCTAGATAAACAATCAAACCTTGAAACCTCAAGTTTGGTTGCATGTGAGAGAGAGAGAGAGAGAGACCGACCTCGCCTGGAAAGGTGAGAGAACAATCAGAACATCGAACAACTCTTTCCCAACTAAACAAAATTAAAAAAAAAATACACATACAACAGAATTAAGTAAAATCTCATAAGTTATTGACAGAAGCAGCACCAAACATTCTAACACAAATTTTCTAAAAAAACAAAGAAAGCTTTATGGTTGAGAATTTAACTGGAAAAAAAAAAACATTATCATTAAGAAATTGATAGGGTAATTTGTGTAGCCAAACTAAGCCGAGCTAGGTTGGAGTGGCGGTCAAAGATGTTTGATCGAACTAGTAAATGCCCATATTTTTTGACCTAGCTACAGGACCTAGCTATAAGACCTAGCTACGGGACCTAGCTATGGGTCCTAGCTACGAGATCAAGCTATGGGACCTAGCTACGGGACCTAGCTATGGGATTTAGCTACGAGACCTAGCTACAGGACCTAGTTACGAGGCTTAGCTATGGGACCTAGCTACGGGACCTAGCTACGAGACCTAGCTATGGGACCTAGCTACGAGGCCTAGCTATGGGACCTAGCCACGGGACCTAGCTACAAGACCTGGCTACTTCTTAGTGGCGGTCAACGCTATGGCCGAGTTACCAATCAAAGTAGTCTAACAGAGAGGAGAGCTGAGCTAGAAGGAGTACCGAGCTAGGAGGAAAGCCATGCAATGTTAACTTTCACGGTGCTGCGTGTTGCACAGCTTAGCCATTGGCGGACAGAGCAGAGGTGGTTCGATTGGACAGCAGAAAGCCGAGCAAAGACTTGTGTCATCTCACTTGGCTTGTAGTGAGAAGAGTGTTAATGAATAAGTATTATCTTTTAGGAATATGATTCCTAGGAGGACTCTATATTGGAGAGTTAAAGTCCTATTAGGATTGTACCATGCGGAATCCACAAAAGCTGAAACCAAACCCTAATCTCAGGTATTGCAATTCTTATGCTCAAATACATAGAGCTTATTATCTATTGTCTATTTGCTGACTTAGGTATCGAAGAGGTTTCCAGCACACACCCACCGGCTAGCTCATGTTTGTGTTTTCAGGTAGTGATGCGATGACGTTTGGAGGAGTGCAAACTTGATCAACAAGATTATATGAGAAGATTATTTTGTACTCGCACATAAATCATTTTACTATTTACCCTAATCTATCAAATACAGAATCATTATACTATTTTTTGAATTAGAACAACCATGAGCAACCATGAAACAAACTCAAAAACATCACTAGCTTACCCTAATCTATCACGGAAGCTGTGGGAGTTTCCAGTGGTCTTAGATAGAGAGATACACTTATGGATTCAAAAAATAAGAATATAATTTGAGAGCTCATGAAATTAGAATCAATAAACTCTATTCAAGGATTCTTCAAAATTAAGTGAAATTAAGGTTTCAGTTCACTCACGATTAGTGTCCTTCACTTTGAATCTTAGAATCTCCTTTACTCAACAGAGAAAGAGTTCGAGAGCAGCGAGAGGGAGGGTTGCAAGTGCGAGGGTTACAGATCACTGCATCATGAATCAAACGATCTAGGGAGATAAAAATGTGTGTGATGCCCAAAAAATGAGGCACCAAGGCATCGAACAGATGCAGACAAAAAGAAAGATAAAAAATCGAAACAGAGAGAGAATGTGAGAGGCAGAAATCGATATTACCTTGCTAGTCGAGTTTGAGAGCAACGAAAGGGAGAGTTGCGAGTTGCGAGTGCGAGTGTGAGTTCGATTTTCAGAACCTTGAAGCCACCCAAACAATTGAATACAGATCATGTGTATGATGCCTAAAAAATAAGGCACCAAAGCGTCGAACAGATATAAACAAAAAGAAAGATAAAAAACAGAGAGAGAATGAGAGAGACAGAAATCGAGGACATCTTACCTTGCGAAGAGAGAGAGTTATAAGGAGAGAAGCGAGCAGCGTCGGTATGAAGAGGAAAGAAGAAAAACAGAGAGTGAGAGAAAGAGAGAGAGAGAGATAGATAGAGAGAGAGAGAGAGAGAGAGAGAGAGAGAGAGAGAGAGAATGGAGAGGAGACGTGGTATGTGGGAAGGTGGGGAGAATTGTTTGGGTGGGAATCATCTATGGATTTAAGCAATTGATGTTTAATAGAATTGATCTGAGCCTTTGAAATCAAATGTATCTCTGATACATTTTATATATCTTCAAAAACTATTCTGTTTTTTTATTTTTTTTTATTTTCTTCCATTTTTATTTTTCTCTCTATTTGTTTTTTTTTTTATTTTCTCCTTTTTGTTCATTTATTTTTATTCACATCGTACATTCAGGTACGAGTATACACTAGTATATATATATATCACAAATAGCGAAAATTTTAAGATTCTTTGACTAGTTTAATCCATAATCCATTAAAAACAGATACATAAATAGATGACAAAAAAACAAATCACTTTATTATTGATGGCTACAAGCGTGGGAGCTAGGCCATGAGCCCACACAAATGCAAAAGGGTTGAGTCATGGGCTTTCCTAACTCATTACTACACCTAAGCAAAGGAAATTATAGGAATGAAGTAAAACATGCATTTCTATGGCAACATCATGGACCTTTCTCCAGGAAATACAAATTCTATTTTGAAGATATAAAGCCAACAAGATGGGAAAAAAAAATTAAAAATATCTTAATGGTGCACTTGAAAGATCTAATCAAACATTAAGAGCATCTCCAACAGTTCACAAAAAAATTCATCAAATCTGAGTAAAAAAATGACGAATTCCTCTATCTGATATCGCCTGTTCCAACAGAGAGATTTGGCTTTTCATCAAATCACCGGTCGATCAGACGGACGACCGGGAAGACGATCGGCCGATTGACCAGTCAGTGCAAAATTTTCACTTTGAGTTTGCATCTGAAATAAAAACCCAGAATGCTTTTTCAAATGCTTCCTCACCCCATGGATACCAATTGACCTTAATAAATAAATAAAAAAATCAAATCGATATCACAATTAAGAAATAAAAATTGGAGAATAGAGAGTCTAGAGAGAGAGTGAGAGTTTCTCTTAGAAAACCCAGAAAGAAAAAAACAGAATACATACGAAAACAATAGCAACAAGCATATCCAAATCTCATAGCCCATCTACTCCTAACAATACAACATGATCTCAGACTCCACATGCAATTCAAGAATTAGCATACAAGGACCAAACCACCAATCTATTACATACCCATAACAAGAAAGAGGTCTGTGTTCGGAAGCAAGACTATTGGTGTGCTTGTGGTGGGTGGTCTGTGAAGGCGGCTTCTGGGACTGTTCAACCATGGCAAGGACCTTGTGGTGGGAATGAATGGGTCGTCGGGATTGGACTGAAAAAGGCCAAGAAAGTGAGACAACTCGTAGTATATTGAACACTCACGTCCTCAAAGCATATCAAAATCCAGATCTGTTTGTTCGATTAACCGGATGACTGGGGGGACAACCGGCCGGTTGTCCGGTGGGTCCCCGCCCAACGTTACTGCACAATAAATTGGTGAACGCTTTCCCAATCCTTAGTTTGGTAAAACATTTGACATTTTTTCAATTTGATACTGTTTTGGTGAAATCATTGAAATACAAAAAGTATGTCTTTTTTACCAAATTTAAATTTAATGATACATCTGGTGAATCATTGGAGATGGAATTGGGATCCTCTAGAGTGATTTTTCCCTAAAGTTTCCTAGAGTGCTACATTGTGTGGTTGAGATTTACTGGCAAGTCACATCAATTTTTCTGATGTAACTTACCAGTAAATCTCAACCACACAATGTAGTACTCTAGGAAACTTTAGGGAAATTTCACTCTAGAAGATCCTTGCTCTTGGAGATGGTCTAAATAAAGGATGCTAACTTTATATATATAAATGATTGTATTAAATGGTTATGTCTTTTAGTGTAAATACACAAATCAAAGGGACATATCTCAAAAGCAGGTCCCTTGGTAAATGGGCGTGTTTAGATTCCTCTATGTAGAGGACCACTACTCACATATAGATTCATTACAAACAACATACTTATATGAGAAATGTTAGGGATCATGAAAAAATTTTCATGAAAATGATCATGAAAGATTTGTGACCTTTAGATTACCTTGATTAGTGTGTGGTACTTTATTTTAAGTGTAATCTAAAGGTCACAAGTCTTTCATGATTACTTTCATGAAATACTTTTCATGATACCTAGCATTGCTGTACATATATTATATAGAGTAGTTTATTATTTTCATATATTTTTTAGGCAATTCGATATAGACTCGACACCTCCATTTGTCACTATTGTGCAACTTATAATGTTTCTAATAAATCTCAGAGGCTACATTCTCTCTAAACTATTATTATTAGTTATTTGTTTTTTATTTATTTATTTATGATTTCAAGATTTTCTTATTGATATATTATTGATTATTATTGTCTACTCAATAAGTATAAGTTTAGACCAAATACAGAATGGGACATATTTCATAAGAGGTGGGACTCACATGATATAGGACCTACCGTTTGTAAGATATATGTGTCTGGTTTTTGTGTTTCTAGCATTATTATTTGTGATCTATTATTTATCTGGAAATGATTGTAAAAAAAATAAAAATAAAAACATGTAGGACATTTTAAAATTTTCTCCTTTTTATTTACACTGTACATTTAGGTACGGACATACACTAATATATATATATATCACAAATAGCAAAAATTTTAAAATTCTTTTGACTAGTTTAATCCACAATCCATTAAAAACAGATGCATGAATAAATGAAATAAAAACAAATCACTTTATTATTGATGGCTACAAGCGTGGGAGCTAGGCCATGAGCTCACACAAATGCAAAAGGGTTGATTCACGGGCTTTCCTAACTCATTACTACTCCTAAGTAGGGTTGTAAACGAGCCGAGCCGAGTCAAGCCGAGTTTTTGTATGTTTGAACTTGTTTATTAAGATTTTAACGAGCTCGAGCTCGAGCCCGAGCTGAATAAAAATTTAATGAACCGAGCTCGAGCCGAGTTGGCTTAGGCTCGACTCGAGCTCGAGCCTGTTCACGAACCTTAACGAGCCAAAAAATTTATAAATTCATACATGCATGTGAGACTAAAGTTACAATTAAAACTTTGGTTATACAATTATATATAGAATATATATAAACATACTAAAAAAAAGTTCATATTTTACTAAAATAATAATATCTACTACCACTATTATATAAATGTACTATCCATAGTTAACTATTATTTACATTTATATTTTTTTAATATATAAATAGCATATTTCTCTTATTTTTTATACATATTTTTATATTATTTAATATATAAATAATAAATATTAAACGAGCTAGCTAACAAGCCGAGCTTACGAACCGAGTTTTAGAATGTTTGGGCTTGTTTATTAAAAATTTAATAAGCTCGAGCTCGAACGCAAAAAAAATTAACGAACCGAGTTCGAACGAACTCTTATCGAGCTGAGTTCGAGCCTGTTTACGAACGGCTCTGTTCATTTGCAACCCTACTCCTAAGTAAAAGGAAATTATATAAATGAAGTAAAACATGCATTTCTATGGCAATATCATGGACCTTTCTACAGGAAATACAAATTCTATTTTGAAGATATAAAGCCTACAAGATGGAAAAAAAAATTAAAAATCTCCTAATGGTGTACATGAAAGATCTAATCAAACATTAAGTAAACGATGCTGACTTTACATATGAATGACTATGTCTTTTAAATACACAAATCCAAGGGACCACTATAACTTTATATATAAATGGTTTTGTCTTTTCGTGTAAAGCATGTCCCTTGGTAAATGGGCGTCTTTAGAGTCCTATACGTGGAGGACCACTATTCACATCTATACTTCTATATCTATACTATATATTAAGTAAAAGGGGATTTTTAATCCCAAGACTTGTGGGAGCACCAATCTCCTAATCCTAATTTTTTAATTTTTTTTTTTAAAAAAAAAAAATTTCAGCATTTATTGACTTCTCCCAACCCAACATCAATATTTATTGATTTTTCCCAACCCACAATCTCTTTTGACTTCTCTCATAATTATTGCAATATCCTTTTCAATTTCTCCCATAAACTATGATTACACACAAAAATAAAAAAGATAAGAATTTAGTTATAGATCTCAAAAAGACATAACATCTAAATTTGAATTATGATTTAATAATATAATTATGTATTTTTTTTTATGTATATCTATCAAAATTTAAAATCACTTAATGGGACAAATTAATCAATTTTCCAAAATTATTGATTTTTAATTTACAAAATAAATTAAAAAAAACTATTGGCTGATTTATTTATTTAATAACAAAAATATTTCATAATCTCTCTCTCCTAATCTCTCTCACAAATTTTCAAAAAAAAATATTAAAACTTCCATTCATTTTCTCTTCTCCAAAAAATCAGATAGGAGCTCCAATCTCCTAATCCTAATTTTTTAATTTTTTGATTTAAAAAAAAAAAAAAAAACCTCAACATTTATTGACTTCTCCCAACCCAACCTCAGCATTTATTGACTTTTCCCAACCCACAATCCCTTTTGACTTTTCTCATAATTATTGCAACACCCTTTTCAATTTCTCCCATACACTATGATTACACACAAAAATTAAAAAAAAAAAAAAGATAAGAATTTAGTCATAGATCTCAAAAAGATATAACATCTAAATTTGAATTGTGATTTAATAATATAATTATGTATTTTTTTTTAATGTATATCTATCAAAATTTTAAATTACTTAATGGGACAAATTAATCAATTTTCCAAAATTATTCATTTTTAAATTACAAAATAGATTAAAAAAAACTATTGACTGATTTATTTATTTAATAACAAAAATATTACATAATCTCTCTCTCTAATCTCTCTCAAAAATTTTCAAAAAAAAAAATAGTAAAACTTGCATTCATTTTCTCTTCCCCAAAAAATTAGATAGGAGCTCCAATCTCCTAATCCTAATTTTCTAATTTTTTGATTTTAAAAAAAAAACCTCAGCATTTATTGACTTCTCCCAACCCAACCTTAGCATTTATTGACTTTTCCCAACCCACAATCCCTTTTGACTTCTCTCATAATTATTGCAACACCCTTTTCAATTTTTCCCATACACTATGATTACACACAAAAATTAAAAAAAAAGAAGATAAGAATTTAGCTATAGATCTCAAAAAGATATAGCATCTAAATTTGAATTGTGATTTAATAATATAATTATGTATTTTTTTTTATGTATATCTATCAAAATTTTAAATTACTTAATGGGACAAATTAATCAATTTTCCAAAATTATTGATTTTTAATTTACAAAATAGATTAAAAAAAACTATTGACTGATTTATTTATTTAATAACAAAAATATTTCATAATCTCTCCCTCCTAATCTCTCTCACAAATTTTCAAAAAAAAATATTAAAACTTGCTTTCATTTTCTCTTCCCCAAAAAATCAGATAATATTTTCTATTAAAGTTGTAGATATCTACCTATATTTTATATATTATATTATAACATAACAAAAAAAACTAAAAAACTAAAAAAAAATCTTTAAAGTTTATCTAAATAAACTTTAAATTAATAAAACTCACATGTCTATCACATATCTAACTCACATCATAACTTACCTAAATAATAATAATTAAAAACAAATGAAAACCACAGATAAACTAAATTTAAAAAAAAAAAAAGATACCCACAACACCATCTGAAATAAATTGAAAAAAAAAATACCCGAATAGAAACCACACAAAAATAAAAATAAAAATAAAAAGATATATCTATCTATCTATCTATATCTATCTATCTATCTATACTATATATTAAGCAAAAGGGGGTTTTTAACCCCAAGCCTTGTGGGAGCTTCAATCTCCCAATCTAAATTTCTTGATTTTTTGATTTAAAAAAAAATAAAAATATTAGCATTTATTAACTTCTCCCAACCCCCAAGTCTTACTCTCATAATAACACTTTAATGCATTAAGAATAAGCATAAAAAAAAATTTCTTAAAAAGTCCAACACATATGATTATTATCAAAATATTAAATTTTAATATAATATAATAAAAAAAAGAAGACATTTAATTTCTTGAAAAGTCCAAAACATATGATTATTATCAAAATATTAAATTTTAATATAATATGAAAAGGAAAAAAAAGAAGACATTTAAAAATCGCAATTCACATATATAGATAATTGTAAATATATTAAGAAAAAGGGGATTTTTAAACCCCAAGCCTTGTGGGAGGTCCAATCTTTCAATCTTAATTTTCTAAATTTTTTATTTAAAAAAAAAACTCAGTATTTACTGATTTGGTCAAAATTTCCTGATCAGCATTTATTAACTTTTTCCAAGGTCAAAACCCCCTCTTAATTAAAGTTTAATGCATTAAAGACCAGTATAAACACAATTCCTTGAAAATTTCAACACATCTGTCTATCTATATTATATTATCTATATCTATATTATCTATCTATATCTATACTATATATTAAGCAAGAAGGGGTTTTTAACCCCCAAGGCCTGTGGGAGTTTCAATATTTCAATATTAATTTTTTAAATTTTTTATTAAAAAAAAAAAAACTCAGCATTTATTGATTTGGTCAAAATCTCCTGATCAACTTTTATTAACTTTTTTCAATTCACATGTCTTTTCACATGCTTGCATTTATTGATACAATCCCCTAATCAGCATTTAAAATCCCCTCATATAAATAATTATAGATACAATTCGTGTATAGTTACTGCAGCACCCTTTTCAACTTCTCTCATACACTATGGTTAGTGATAAAATTGTTAAATTATTTTTATAAAAAATCTTTAAAAACATAATTTATATATTAAAAAAATCTAAAATAAATATAAATATTTATAATTATCTCGTGCATCTATACTATATATTAAGCAAAATGGAGTTTTTAACCCCAAGCCTTGTGGGAGTTTCAATCTCCTAATCTAAATTTCTTGATTTTTTGATTTTTTTAAAAAAAATATTAGCATTTATTAACTTCTCCCAACACTCAAGTCTTATTCTCATAATAACACTTTAATGCATTAAGAATTAGCATAAAAAAAATTTATTGAAAAATCCAACACATATGATTATTATCAAAATATTAAATTTTAATATAATATAATAAAAAAAAGAAGACATTTAATTTCTTGAAAAGTTCAAAACATATGATTATTATCAAAATATTAAACTTTAATATAATATAAAAAAGAAAAAAAAAAGACATTTAAAAATCGCAATTCACATATATAGATAATTGTAAATATATTAAGAAAAAGGGGATTTCTAAACCCCAAGCCTTGTGGGAGCTCCAATCTTTCAATCTTAATTTTCTAAATTTTTTATTTAAAAAAAAAACTCAGCATTTACTAATTTGGTCAAAATCTCATGATCAACATTTATTAATTTTTTCCAATCCACATGCCTGCATTTATTGATTTGGTCAAAATTTTTGATTAACATTTAAAATCTCCTCATACAAATAATTATAGATACAGCCCGTGCATAGTTACTGCAGTAGCTTTTTTAATTTCTCCTATACACTATGGTTAGTGATAAGATTGTTAAATTATTTTTATAAAAAATCTTAAAAAACATAATTTATATATTAAAAAAAAATTAAAATAAATATAAATATCTATAATTATCCCGTGCATAGCACGGGTGATAGGCTAGTTATATATTAAGAAAAATGTGATTTTTAACCTCAAATTTTGTGAAAGTTTCAATCTCTTAATCTAAATTTTTTAATTTTTTAAAAAAAACCCTTAACATTTGTAAACTTCTTCCAACTCTCAAGTCTTACCTTCATAATAATACTTTAATGCATTAAGAACAAACATAAAAAAAATTCTTTGAAATCTAACACATATGAATTTCTTGAAAAGTCTAACACATGTGATTATTATCAAAATATTAAATTTTAATATAATATAACAAAAAAAAGAAGACATTTAATTCCTTCAAAAGTCCAACACATATGATTATTATCAAAATATTAAATTTTAATATAATATAAAAAAGGAAAAAAAAGAAGACATTTAAAAAAAAAAAGACATTTAAAAATCGCAATTCACATATATAGATAAACATATATGATTATTATCAAAATATTAAATTTTAATATAATATAATAAAAAAAAAGAAGACATTTAATTCTTTCAAAAGTCCAACACATATGATTATTATCAAAATATTAAACTTTAATATAATATAAAAAAGGAAAAAAAAAGACATTTAAAAAGCGCAATTCACATATATAGATAATTGTAAATATATTAAGAAAAAGGGGGTTTCTAAACCCCAAGCCTTATGGGAGTTCCAATATCTCAATCTTAATTTTCTAAATTTTTGATTTAAAAAAAAAAACCTCAGTATTTATTGATTTTGTCAAAATTGTCTGATCAGCATTTATTAACTTTTTCTAATCCACAAGCCTGCATTTATTGATTTGGTCAAAATCTCTGATCAGCATTTAAAATCCTCTCATACAAATAATTATTGATATAGCTCGTGCATAGTTACTGCAGTAGCCTTTTTAATTTCTCATGTACACTATGGTTAGTGATAAGATTGTTAAATTATTTCTATAAAAAATCTTAAAAAACATAATTTATATATTAAAAAAAATGAAAAAGAATATAAATATCTATAATAGGTTAGTATAGATTTATTACAAACATCATACATATATTATATAGAGTACTTTATTATTTTCATTTATTTTTTAGGCAATTCGATATAGACTCGACACCTCCATTTGTCACTATTGTGCAACTTATCATTTTTCTAATAAATCTCAGAGGCTATATTCTCTCTAAACTATTATTATTAGTTATTGTTTTTAATCTATTTATTTATGATTTCAAGATTTTCTTGTTGATATATTATTGATTATTATTGTCTACTCAATAAGTATAAGTTTAGACCAAATATAGAATGAGACATGTTTCACAAGGGGTGAGGCTCACACGATATAAAACCTACTGTTTATAAGACATATGTGTCTGGTTTTTGTATTTCTAGCATTGTTATTTGTGATCTATTATTTATGTAGTCAAAGAATTTTAAAATTTTTGCTACTTGTGATATATATACTAGTGTATGTCCGTACCTAAATGTACAGTGTGAATAAAAATAACTGAACAAAAAGGAGAAAATAAAAAAATAAACAAATAGAGAGAAAAATAAAAATGAGAGAAATAAAAAAAATAAAAAGAAAAGAGTGAGGAAGGTGAGATCATGGGATCATAGAAGGATGCGTGAGAAAATGAAAAAGTAAGAGAGAAAAGCGGGAAAGTAGAAAATGTACATATAGGTCATTTTTTGAAAATATATCTTAGCCATTGTTTTATAATTTGAACAGATCTGAACCATTCAAATGTCTTAGTAGGACAAAAATATGTTCAAGATTCAAAAACTGTCCTGCTTTATTATATAGAAAAAGTCAAAAAAAAAAAAAATTATATTGTTGTTATTATTTCTTTTGATATATGTGAATTGATAATATAGTTTTTTTATTTTTTATTTTTTTATTTCAAATTTTTTAGAATAAGACGTCTTATATTATTCTTTATGATTTGGCCATTTTTTAAATTTCTTAAACAAAATTTCCAAATTTTTTATTTGTAAAAAATTTAAAACATTTAATTTATTTGCCCATCAATAAATAAAATTTTAAATAATGAACACTATTTCATAATTTATGGATTTAAAAAGAAAAATTAACAGCCATTTATGGAATAAGAAAACCTAAAATCACGTATTTTTTTATTTTTCATTTTTAACTCTTTAAAACTCTAACGGTACATTTTTATTTTCACAACATTATCTTTTTATATTTACAAAGATAAAAAATAGACCGGAGTTGCATAATGGTTAGTGGAGGTGGTGAGCATGACAATAACAAGGGTAATGATGAGCTCGGCCAGAGCATTGTTTTGGTGGATTTTGAAAATGTGAATATTAAAAGAATAGTAGATAGTTTGGGTGATGAATTGATTTAGGAAACTAATGTGTGATTGAGATTAAGTGTGAATTTTACTATATAAAAATTGAATATGGATCATATATTATTTTTTATATATAATTTTCGGTACTTTTGTATAACCATCACAAATTATTGTGATCACATGTTACTTATCATTTGATATATTATTGTTGTATTATCGTAATTAATTTTATTATTAATGTCTATTATTAATGTAGTGGTGAGACGTCATATGATAAATAAAAATATGTTTTGTTATTATTATTATTATTGATAATATATTTCTTTATTTACCTTTTTACAATGTTCGAAAAATTAATTTATGTTTATTGTTAGTTTTTGTAGATAAGAAGTCAAAAATAAATTTTAACCAAATTCAAGTTATAACTAATTTGAGATTGAAAAGAAAATTTCAAAAGAAATTATAATTATATATAATTTTAAAATATTTAAAAAAAATACAAGGAAAAATTAGAACTATAAATTAAAATTATCAAACAACCTAATTCTATTAAAAAATTTAAATGAAAAATTGATCAAATTTGAATTTATAATTATTAAATATTTTTAATAACCTATTAATTTTTTATTCTGGTTCTAGCATGATCTGGTCTTAAAAAGTTCTTTAGATATAAATATATCTTAATATTGATACAATCAATATTAGACATATTTTAAGAAGGGTCAATTATATCGATAGTCTCCGCATTTTGTCTTTTGTGTCAATTTGGTCTCTGTAATTTCAATTAGTTTGATTTTTACCCCTAATTTTAGATTTTGTATTAATTTAGTCCAATTGATAATGCCGATTAAGATTTTTGAAAGAAAATAGTTACTGAGTTTGTTGGGATTAACTTATTGAGTTGAATAAGTTCATGATTTTGTCTATAAAAGTATAACAGATGCTATTCATATGTGTATTTTCAATATATATATATATAAATAGCAATTATAACAATTGGAGCAAATTGAGACAAAATTATAAATTTAGGATCAAAATTGAGCAAATTAAAATTGCAAGGACAAAAATAACACAAGAGGTAAAATATAGAGATTACCAATGTCATTTATCCTTTCAAGAATAAGTACATAATTTCTTAATTAATTTTGAAATTGTTAATAAATATACCAAACAAATATGTACATATTTCCTATTTTTGTTATAATTTTTTTAAAAAAATATATTTACTAATTAAAAATTAAATAAATAGGTAGGTTTACTAACTCATGGATTGGACATGAATTAGATGATTCTCTAAAGACTAGACTTAAATTATTGGCAAAAAAAATCGACTTGAACTAAATTTTCTTGGCTACTTTTTAGTGTTTAATCCAATATTAGAACCCCAAATTAGCTCATATCGGTCACGGACTGATAAACTATGATATAATTTAATTATAATATTTAAATTTATTAGGATTAGAATATGACCTATAATTTAGGGTGGCTTTATCTTAAATAATTTTTTTATACATAAATACATATAACTATTCATTTAATTGTTTTAAACATAAATATATAGTTTTTTTTTTTTTTAAACTATAGTTCAAACTTTTTGATAAGTATGCATAAAATAAGTTCATATTTCTTGTTTTTAGTATAAAAAAATATTTACAAATATTTATTTACTAATTTAATAAATAGATAGGTCAAATGATTCATATAAATTGGGAACAGAACAAGACAATTTTTAATGATTAGGTGAAAAACAAGTTAACATAAATCTAATGTTAAGCCCAAATTTAATATCACAAGTGAATCTTAATTTATTTTTACGTAAATCTTATAACACAAGACAAAACATGAAAAAATTATTATATTGACAAATGTAATTTATCACTACCATATGATAAATTAAATTTACGAAACTCATAAGACGAAATATATTTTATCATAAATATAATTTTTGTGATTTATTTTTTAATTTTTACCACTTAAATTATGACATATATTTGTTTAAGAACTTAGAGCACACTATTAATGACATAAGAATAAAAAAAAATTCTTTTACATGTAACTGTGATGAAAATGAATAAAATTTAATTGATTCTAAATCATTTTTGCTAAATATTGTAGATGGATTTTTTAGATTATTATTTAATTTTAAAAATTAATTTTTTGATTATTTATGCACGGGTAATTATGCTAGTTTAGATATAATTAAAAATATTTGTACAGTTTTTTTTTAATTTAATAAATACAAAAAAAAACTAATATATATTTGAATTTTTTACTAATATATAATGAATTTTTACAAATTTTTTACGGGTAAAAAAAATAATTAAAAATAAAAAATACGGATTGAAACTAAAAAAAGGATGTTTGGAGAGATGGTTAGGTTAAAATAGTCTTCTAAAATATAAAATAAGTTAAAATAGTTAATAAGATAAAATGTCACATCTAACCTATCATCATTTTACTTTTTTTCCCACAATCATCAAATCAACTGAAAAAAAAAAAAACCAACTTTCTAAACATAATTATTTTAACTAAGTTAAAATAGTCAAAAAAATCAGCTAGCCAATTAAAATAATCTATTTCCATGGCCAAAATGAAGGCTCTGTTTGGTTTAGTTTTGGAATTATGATTTGAGTGTGTAGTTGTAATTTAAGTGTGGAATTATGAGTTGAGTTTTGAAAAAAGAAATTTGTTTGGTTATGAATTTTGAAAAGAATTTTTAGAAGAGTTTTGAAAAGAGTTTTTGAATTTTGAATTTTGAAAAGAGTTTTAAATTGTATTTTGAGTCTTAAGTTTTTGAATTTTGAGTTGTATTTTGAAATTTTTTGGATTTATTTTTTTAAAATATTTAAAAATGTTTAAGAATTTTTTTTTTTATTTTAAATATATACTTGTTATTTAAATATTTTTTAATTTTAAATATTTTATTTTAATATTTTAAATATTTTAAACTCACTTCGTAACCAAACACATAATTTAAAACTCAATTCAAAAACTATTTTTAAAACTCATAACCAAACACATATATCAAAATTCAATTCAAAAGTTATTTTTAAAACTCATAATCAAATACAAACTTAAAACTTATAATCAAGCTCTTTTCTTTTCTAAATAATTTTTTTTCTTTTGAAAATTCAAAATACGACTCCACACTCAAATTATAATTTTAAAAAACAAAAGAAAAAAATAATTTTAAAAATCTTTTTAATAAAATTTTAAAAAAAGTTTGATTTTTAGGTTGAAATTATGTATTTGGTTATAAGTTTTAAAAATAATTTTTAAATTGAGTTTTGAATAATTTTAGATTATAGGTTTAATTATAAATTTAAAAATTTTTTAATTGGAATTTTCAAAACTAAAGCCATATGCAGGCGAAGTGAAGACAACCAACGGAGATCTTATCTGCAACTGCAAGCACACACGTATTACGGCGAATAAGCCTCCATTATCTATTTAAACACACCATTTGGCTCTCTTCCAAACGCAGACGAAACCAAAGCTTTTTCATGGCTCGGGTGGTCTCAAACCCTATCAGTCTCCATAAATTCCGGCCGTACAGCTTTCTGGCTCATCAATCCCTGCAATTGATAAAACCCTCGGTACGCTCCCTGAACAGAACTCGCAGATGTCAAATAATTTTCTGCCAAACAAACCCCAATCCCACCGACTCCTCCGAAACGGTACTGTTCTTTCCTTTGTTGATTCTCTCTGTGGTTTTACCTCTATTGTTGATCACCCAATTTTCAAATCCTGTCCTGTTTTATCGGTTTTGCCTCTCATTTTTTTGTCTAGAATGGATTGGGTATTGTCTGAATTTGCGTCTGACAGAAGGTGTAATAGCCAATATTTAGTAATTTCTCTGCTCATTAACCTGATTCATCATTGTTTTTTTAACCTCCGTTTGTTTTTTGATATAGAAGGAAGTGGGTATTGTTGTTGTAATTTGGGTCTAACAGCAGGTTTAGCATGATTCATCATTGTTTAAATCTCTTAGTTGTGATTTGTTTTAAATTTGGTTTAACAAGAGACTATGTTTGCTTGGAAGTTTTCTCTGATGAGTTGTTTTAAGGGTTAGACAAATTTGGTGAAGGTGAAGCAAGTGATGTTGTAAACCGATATGATAGTCTTGAAGAGTCCGGAAGTCTTCTTTTTTTTTTTCCTTTCTTTTCTCTCTCAAATGTTTGAGAACCAAACCCTAACAACCAGAGAGGCGAGAGAAAGAGAGAAGGAGGAATGGAGGAGGAGGAAGAAGAAGAGAGGACGCCGGAGATGGCTTTGCCGGCCAAATGGGAAGACGTGATCTGGCCACATCGGAGAAGGAGAAAGAGAAGGGGTAGAAGAAGAAGAGAGGAGAAGGATTGAAATTTTTTTTCCCTTTAACAATGGAGTTCGCAGATTACCCAAACCCGGTACCAATTTCCGACCCAGGTCCTTTAAAATCGATCTCAATGAGACCCCTTCCCTCTCATCGCGAAACCCTCGAAGTCGCCCCGCCTTCACTGCTGGAGGGAGAGATTTTGGTGTGTGGTGGTTGCTGGCGAAGGTATCATGTGAAGTGTTTGCTAACAAAGACATCTTCATGTACAGGTTTGTCTCTTTTTCTCTCTCTCTCTCTCTCTCCCCTCTTTTGAATTTGAGAACCTGTTTTATGTTTTTCTCTCTGTTTTTTATGGGAAAGTTGAATTTTCTGGGAAAATTTTGTTTAATCATGGAAAATTCTATATATGTTTGGGGAAAGTCCAATTCTTTTTTCTCTACAAAATATGGGCTTACTAATTGGAGATGGGTTTAGGATAGAATCGGAAAAGGATGAGATTTTGCTGTCTTATTTTCGGTTCACTGTGTTTGGATGCGGAGAAAACTAAGTCAAATGAAAGGGAAAATTTATAGTGAATGTTTTTTATTTTGGTCTCTGAAAATTGATAAACTCAAAAAAAAAAAAAAAATTTGATTGGACCCAAGAGAGTTTGCTCTCAATATGGGAAATTCAAACTCCAAATTTTAAATTGATCTATTATCATTATATTTTCTCTGCAATCAAAAAGGATTGATTTTTTTGTTCTCTTACAGAATTTTCATCTTTGTTTTTGGGGTTATTCTAAATTTGTATGGTTTTTGAATTGCAGAGGGGACACTCCATTCTGTAGTGAAGAGTGCAAACAACAACAGATAGAGATGGATGAAGCCAATGAGAAGAATTGGAAGATCTTTGCTTCCATGAAAGCCTTGAGGATTGATCAGAAGAAACCCAACAAATCCTCCTCTCCAAAGAAGACCCAAAACTACACTTTCCTTCTCTGTCTCCTTTCTTTCTTTTGTTTTTGTTTCTCTCTCTCTCTCTCTTTTTTTTTTTTTTGCTCCAAAACGACGTTTTGGGGGTACTGCAGGGAACCATGACATAGGATCCGGACTCATAGTCAGGATGTCAATGGTTGTGTTGTGTTGTATTGTGCAAGTAGACCAAATCAGAGGGTGAAGGAGTTTAAAATAATAATAGTAGCCGGAGTGAACTATCAAAACAATGCTAGACAAGTAACTAGAAACTAGGATTCATTACTGTTTGCTTCCAGAGGTTTATTGTTAGTTACCACCACTGCCTTACAAACAAAAAAATAAAAAATAAAGTAGAACAATTAACCTGGTTTTTCCTTTGCTTTGCTCCTTTTGGTGACCTTTTGAACCCACTTGTTGAAAGTGGTTTGGCAACAACTGAAACAGCCGAGTTGTAGCCTTTGCTCTCAGTCCTCCTGATCTCTTATTGTGGTCCATGACTCCATGTATGAATAGATATGTTTTAAATTCATGGCATGCTCTTGTTGTACAAATCTCTCATTGGTTCATTGACTTTATTCAATCATGTCTTCAAGGAAGTCTGTGCTTACCTGGGGTTGTTTCCATTCATTGAATTGTTGGTCATTCTCTATCAGCCCCCAAGGATGGTGTTTATTCTACAATTTGTACTGTATGTCCAGACCTTTGTAAAAGCTTAAAAAATCATAGAGTTCCATAGAACTCTAGGGTATGGAAACAAGATTTTCTAAAGTCTGAACTGAAGATAAAATGAAGTGCCCCCCTGTGCTAAATACAAAATTTTTGATTGGTAGTATGAGGTCTTACTATTTCAATCTATCACCTGAATGGCCCCGTTTGGTGTAAGATTATAGATTATAGCTTAACAGATTATAGATTATGATTTTATTCAGAAGTTGTTAATCTGTTTGGTGTAGTTGTTGGATTATAGATTTAAGCTGTTGAGTAATGTTTGTTAAATAAACTGTGAAGTAACTTTTTTAATTAACTTTTATTTTTTATTATTCACTAATTGTCTACATTTCTCATAAAATAATAATAATAATAATAATCTATAGTCCATTTGGGTCTTTTTCTATTTAAAAAAAATAAAAAATAAAAAAATCTAAGAGTATAACCGTAAATTAACATATCCATAGCAGAAGTTGATAATCAGAAGCAAGGGGTGAGCGGCTTCTCAGAATCAGCTTTTTTGAGTTAAAATAAGTTGTTAGAATAAAAAATTATTTGAAATAAGTTTAACTAAACAATTCAAAATAACTTTTCGAAAGCTAAAAGTTATAAATTGACTTAAAAAAGCCCAAACAAACACCCCCAATAAATGTGATTCTGATTTTTTATTTCACTGTGCATGCCACTTGACCTAGAAATGGATTGAATTTGTGCATTGTCTTTTTGCAAAGTTTGTTATTGTTATGGTTGTGATATTCCTCTTCCTGAGTGCATTTAGTCAGTTATATGTTTTATGCCTAAAAATTCACATCTTAGTGCAGGAAAAGCTGCTTGATGAGCCCAGTTCAGCCAATGATGACACAAAGCAAGCTGCAGATTCCTCCATTAATGATGGATCTCCAGAATATCCAAGCAAAAATTTTAACAAACAGATAGCTGTGGTTTCTACCCTAGCAGCAGTGGGACTTTTCTTATCAACACGACTAGATTTAGGTGTTTCTTTGAAGGACCTATCTGCTATGGCATTACCATATGAAGAGGTTTGCTTGTTATTCACTCTATGGCTCAAATTTATGTTATTCTTGGTTACTTGGTATATTGTACTTGTATTTGTGATATGTGCATTGGATGAGCATGATTGAAGGGTTGGATGAAAATTCTAGATATTGTTAACTTATATATTATGTTTAATAAAATAATAGGGAGTATTTTGGAAAGAAAAGGATTAAAATGTTTGTTATTTTTAGACATAATGGTAGAGGGGTCATGACTTCATTATCTATCGGAGGTTAGATTGTAGGCTCGTATTTGAGCAGAAATTAAATAGTCACTAGTCTTTATACAATTTTATGGCTAGGCAGGGCACAACACGACTGGTTTGTAGAATTTTTTGTTACTTCGTTTTTGTAGACTTCTGTATTACAAAACCTTTCTTTTTTCGGTATGCCGCTCCACGAGTAGGGAGTGCCACACACGAGCAGAGCGAAAACAAAGCAAGGAGAATTCTTCAAATCCTTTGATTGCGTATTGAATATAGATCCATGTCTTTTTTTGTTCCACTAGCTAGGACCAAATTATCACATGTATGTTTCGTTATTATAACCTTATTTTTTGATGTCAAAGACACACCAGGAAGAGTATTTTGTTTTTAGCTTATTCGTGCACCAATCATCCTTGGTCTTCCTTCCTCTGTAAAAACAAATAATTAAGAATTTATGCTTTCCAGCTTTGTAACAGATGATGAGTGAATGTTCTTACCTTGCCTTCATATTGGGAGCGTTTGGTGCGGCTGTTAAAATAGATTATAGTTTATAACTTAGCACTCGTTTGGGAAGAAGGGTTGGGTTGGGTTTGGGATTATTTTAGCCCCAAAATAACCCCAAAGACAAAATAGGTTTTTAGCCCAATAAGACAAAACATCACATCCAATCCATAATCATTACACTCTCTCTCTCACAAAAAGTCAAAACTAAAAAGCCTATTCCAAACGAGGCTTCTTAGTCCCAGGCTAAAATAATCAAAAAGTCAAAAAGCCAAAAAGCCAACCCACTTATAGATTTAATCAGAAGCTGTTAACCTGTTTGATATAACTGTTAGATTATAAATTTAAGTTGCTGAGTAGTGTTTGTTTAATAAGCTGTAAAATAGCTTTTTGTTGTATAATGTCTTTTTTGCCCTTATTAGATATAAAAATTGTTAACCTATTTCATTTTCTTCATTTTTTTTTATTACATGCCAATTAATATAAAAATTGTGATTTATTTTTTCATTACAATATCAATTAATTAAAAAATGTGATTATTTTTTTTCGTTATAATACAAATTAATAATATAAAAATTGTTAATTTTTTAATTTATTATTAATTCATTACAAATTTACAATTAATAAAGATTAATAATATAAAAATTGTTAAGTTTTTTTAATTTATTAATTCATTACAAATACCAAACCCTAGCTACCGCTGGCAACCCTAGCCACCGCCAACCGCCAACCGCTCCCTTCTTCTCATCCCACCGCCAGTAGCCCTCTGCAAAACCGGAGTGGACATAGAGAGAGAGCTAGGGTTGATCTCGAAGAGAGAGACAGAGAGAGAGAGCTAGGGTTGATCGCGATCGCGATCGCAATGCTGGAGAGGAGAAAAAGGGTTAGGGTTTCGCATCGTCACGCCGTCGATCGCCACGCTAGGGTTTCGCATCGCGATGGGTTTCACAGCATAGCCAGAGAACAACGCTGGAGAGAGAGAGAGAGAGAGAGAGAGAGAGCTCCGGTTCATAACGCCGAAAATCACCTCTCTATCACGCCGGAAATTGCCACTCTCTCAGAGAATGAACAGTGATCTTTGTGGTTTATATAATGGCAATTTGGTAATACTTCAAATTAGTGAAGGGCATTTAAGTAATTTCAATACCCCCTCCGCATAATCCACTTGCGGAAGCGGCTCCCAGCTGCTTCTGGTTTTGGACGAATTTATGTAAGAAAAAAATCTATAGAAGCTGAAGCTGTTGGCCTTAAGCTTAACCAAACACTCTGCAGTAGTTTTTTAGAAGCCAAAAGCTATAATCTGTTCAAATTAAGCCAAACCAAACACCCTTATTGTATCATTGTCTGTGTGATTATTGCTTTGTAACTATTTTTGTGCTGGTTGTTCAGGCTCTCTCCAATGGGAAGCCCACTGTTGTGGAGTTTTATGCAGATTGGTGTGAAGTATGTCGAGAATTAGCTCCAGACGTGTACAAAGTTGAACAGCAGTACAAGTACTTTTCTTGCTATTCTTTTCTCGCCCTATATTCATTGTACTTTGTTTTTATCAGCCTTTTCTAGCTAATAGTTGGCAAGCTTCACATCGCTCCTGAAAAATTGACTCCAATACTACTGTCTAATTCAGGGACCGTGTGAATTTTGTGATGTTGAATGTTGACAACACAAAGTGGGAACAGGAGCTTGATGAATTCGGCGTCGAAGGTATCCCACATTTTGCATTCTTGGACAAAAATGGGAATGAGGAGGGAAATGTTGTGGGCAGGCTTCCAAGACAGTATTTTCTTGAGAACGTGGATGCCATTGCCCGTGGAGAAGCATCCATACCTCATGCCCGTGTTGTGGGACAGTATTCAAGTGCTGAAGCCAGGAAAGTGCACCAAATTGTTGATCCAAGAAGTCATGGCTAGACATTTCTTTATTTCCAAATGTGAGTATGGTCTAAGGTAAAACGTAACCTTGCGATATTCACCTGTCACAATTTTTTTGATCATTTCCTTTTGTTTAATTTTAAGATTACTTAATTCTGTCAACATTCTTGCAACCTTGTTGAAAAAACTTGTGCATTCCGTGGTCAAAAAGAGCCTCGTCCTGATCTTTTAAGCCATTGCATCCAACTAGTGTAGGGATAATAGTGCTTACTATAGAGATAAATTGGGCCTTGGGGATGTTAGAACTTAAAATTCTCATCTAATTTTTATGAAGAATTCAACTAGTCCAAAGCTATAAATTATGTGTAGACTGTCAAGTAACAAGGGTAAAAGTTAAAACAAGGGACTAGGTTATGCATAGGCTGTGATGTCATAGTCTCATAGCTATGGCTTATTGTGAATTTGATTTTCTACTTTGCTATGTGAGGTTATCTTTAACCCATTTTGGCTATTAGCCCGTTATTCATCTGCCCTACCTAGTTTGAAGTCTTGGCTAGTCGCCAGAATCCCAATAAGTGAAGATGGGTTTGTTTTTCCAGGAAAGTAAATAGTTTCTAGGAAAGGTGGCATATTGCAAGGGCAATTTAGTTTTGATCGTCCACACTAAGTTAGGGTTGCGGCACGACTCGTCTCCTCTTAACATGACCTTGTCTCATGATTTCAATAGACACGCAAACAAAACAGTTGTATAACATGCATTCATAGAAATCTAACATATAATTAGAATAAAAAATTATTGAATAAAACTCTCAAAGTTATACATGTCCAAATCAAATCAAAACTAACTACAATACATAATCCTAGTTACTCGGCTAGGATTTCATCTCAACCCTAAAGAAGGTGCCTAGCCTCTCATGGAGAATCACTACTAATAAGAGGGTTTTTGAGTCAGCAAGGTGCTGTCGCAAAGTGTATTTGTCGTTGCAAAATTTTTTTGAGATGGCATGGTAACGGCAAAATTAGAGACGAAATTAATGTGGTTGCAAAAACTTTTTGAGTTGGCATGCATGTCGCCACCGATTATTAGAGATGGCAAATTAAACTTTTTCAGACAGCAAGTTGCTAATGAAAAACTAGTAGAAACCGTTTAAAATAAAATTAGCAACATTTTTATAGCTATCGCTAGTGCTTGTTGCGTTGGTAAGTTGTCGCTTAAAATCAATGTCACTAAAATAAAATTTTATTTGAGTTGTATAAGCTTTTGCCATCGGAAAAAAAGTTTGTAAAATTTACACCCAAAAAAAAAAAATTATTTACATCTATAATTGCACACAATGGACTAACGGCGAATTTTTTTAGTCTCATTCCTCTTTGAAGACACCATGGATTCGGATGCACTATTTATTTATTTATTTTTTCTTCTTCTCCTTCTCCGGCAACACTATGAATTCTGACAAACTTTTTTTTGTAATTTGTTTTTCTCCCTATCAGAGACATTGAAATCATCTTAACAAAACCCTTTAATTAGTTGGAGATTGAAAATTGAAAATCTAAGAGAGAGAATGTAGTAGTAGGTGAATGGATTTTCTATGGAAATCTCATATTTGAAATTAGAGGAAACGAATAAATGAAAAAGGAAAAAAGTTGATGGAGATAGGGGAGAGAAGGTTTTTGCAGATACAAGAGACAATAATTTAATTATTTAGTACATTTGTCACTCCAACCCATCAAATTGACGTTGTGTACTTGTTATACCAATTATTTTCTCCTGCTATATAATAGTCTAGTCTAGTGTGATTTATTTCTATACCTAGCTTTCCATTTTTTTTTTCTTTTGCTAAGCAAAACGAAAACTAGCTTTCTACTCTTGCATGCAATGGCTTCGTACGTCATCCTTCTTATTATATTTTTGTTCTTCTTCAATTCTACTACTGAAACTAACATGTCCAGTTATTTAATTTTGTCAATAAAAATTCAACAATCTCTCAACTTTTTAACGAAGCAAAATGGTTGAATGAGAGAATATTTTATACCTACAAGGTATTGAGAGGTTTCGCTACACGGTTGACAGAGGAAGAAATTGAGTATATTACTCATGCTACTGGAGTCCTAGATGTGATGAAAGATGAGACAATTGCGCGTCTTCATATTACTTGACTACCAAAATTTTTGGGCCTCAAAATAAATTTTGGCTTAGGGTCAAAATCCAACTTTGCTGAAAATGTTGTTATTTGCTTAGTGGACTTTGGCATATGGCCAGAAGTTGAAAACTTAAATGATGTAGGACTTAGGTTAGTACCTATTAGTTGGAATTGTTCCTGTGAGAATGGAGAAGAGTTCAATTCAAGCTTGTGCAGCAAAAAATTGGTTGGTGCTATATACTTTATTGTGGTGTTTGAAAATTTCAAATCTTATAAAGTTATGAACCATTTTGGTAGAGATTACCAGTCACCACGGGACGAAACTAGTCATGACACTCATACAATTTCTATAGCTACTTGTCATGTACCGACTCATTGGAGATGCGAGTTTTACACCAAGCACCTTGCAAGCGCATTAGTTTGTAAGCGGCAAGGCAGGCAGGGTAGATCCTTGTTGCATCGCCTGGATTGGTCCTTTGGCATAATGCACAGGGTACGTAGTCCCACTTGTGGAGGCGGCTTGTTAGGAAGATGACAAATGCTGAGTCCATGACAAGTATTATCAGAGCCAGTTTAGGGACACTGTGATGGGGACGATATATGGGACTTACACCAAGCATCTTCATTGTGGGGTTCGCATCAAGGGTGGGTTTCCCATGGGGGTAGAGGAATGGACAAGCATAGAGGTAGGCGGGGTAATGTACCCCTAACGAGGGCATTAGGAATTGATGGTCACGTACCGACTCATTAGAGATGCGAGTTCTACACCAAGCACCTTGCAAGCGCATTAGTTTGTGAGCGGCAAGGTAGGCAGGGTAGATCCTTATCGCATCATTTGGGTTGGTTCTTGGGCATAATGCACAGGGGTACGTAGTGTCACTCGGGGAGCTAGTTTTTTTGGAGGATGACAAGCGTCCAGTCCATGACATGCTGGTGCCCTTGTTGAACATACCAACCTTTTCGGATTTGCAGAGCGCACTGCCAAGGTAATTGCATCCAACGCACGAATAGCCATGTATAAGGCATGTGTGTTAGATTGGTACTCTAATTCTGATATATTGGTTGCCATGGAAAGTGCCATAAAAGATGGAGTCCAAATATTATGACTCTCAATAGGAGAAACTGAAACTCCATATTACACAAACGCCATTACTAGAGGTGGGTTTGCTGTTATGATGAAAGGGATATTCGTGATTTGCGTTGCCGGCAATGATGGTTCATTGTCTAAGTCAATAGTGAAGACAAACCCATGGTTAACTACTGTGGGTGCCGGATCTATCGATCGTTCTTTCTTGGTAGATCTCGTGCTCAGAAATGGACTAGTTTACACTAGTTTTTCCTTGTATGCCTCGAATGTTACGAGGACAAATGCTTTTCTACATCATCTGTCGAGAAAAAATGATCAATAGATCCTGCACTCAAAATTGTTGACCATGGGGCCGTATTCACCACCGACTTAGATAATGGACCATCATTGCCAGCAGCGCAAATCACAAATATCCCTTTCATCATAGCAGCAAACCCACTTCTAGTAATGTCGTTTGTGTAATATGGAGTTTCAATTTCTCCTATTCAGAGTGATAATAATTGAATTTTATCTTTTATGACACTTTCCATAGCAGCCAATATATTAGATTTAGAGCATTAATCTAACACACCTGCCTTATACATGGCTATCCGTGCGTTAGATGCAATTTCCTTGGTAGTACCCTCTACAAATCCGAAAAGATTGGCATGTTTGAAAAGGGCACCAACAGCTATAGAAGCCATATGAGTGTCATGACTAGTTCCATCTTGTGGTGACTGGTAATGTCTACCAAAATGGTTCATGACCTTATCAGATTTGACATTTTCAGACCCACAGTGAAGTATCTAGCACCAACCAATTTTCTGTTGTACAAGCTTGAGTTGAACTCCTCTTCATTTTCAAATGAGCACTTTCAACTAAGAGCAACTCCAACTACACTCTTTACTTTTCACTAGCTAAAGTACAAAAAAAGTATACTCTTTATTTTACCTAATTACTTTAGCTATTGTGTTATCCAACCACGCTCTTTATTTTAGCTAATCATTTAAACCAAATTAATTTTTAAAATAAAAAAATACTAATTGTTGATATTTTACTAATATAAATTTACAATAGTAAAAGCTATTTTAAAAAAAATTAGCAACATTTTTATAGCCATCGCTAGTGCCTTTTGCGTTGGTAAATTGCAATCGCTTAAAATTAATCTCACTAAAACAAAATTTTATTTGAGTCGTATATGCTTTGCCATTGGGAAAAAAGTTTTTAAAAAAAATAATTATTTACAACTATAATTGCACACAATAAATTGTTGGAGAATTTTTTTAGTCCCATTCCTCTCCAGAGACACCATAGATTCTGACGAACTACTTTTTTTTCTTTTTCTCCTTCTCTGGCAACACCATGAATTCAGAAAAACTTTTTTTATAATCTTTTTTTTTTCCTCCCTATATGAGACGTTGAAACCAGATTAACAAAACCCTTCAATTAGCAGAAGATCGAAAATTAAAAATCTAAAAGAGGGAAAGAACGTAGTAGGTGAGTGGGTTTTCTATGAAAATCTCATATTTGAAATTAGAGAAAAACAATATATGAAAAAAAAAAAGCTGATGGAGATAAGAGAGCAAAGGTTATTGCTGATGCAAGAGACAAGAATTTAATTATTTAATACATTTGTTCCTCCAACTCATCAAGTTGATGTGGTGTACCAATTATTTTCTCCTGCTATATAATAGTCTAGTATGTTTCATTTTTTTCCTTTTGCAAAGCAAAATGAAAACTAACTGCTTACTCTTGCATGCAATTGCTTTGTGCGTGTCATCCTTCCTATTATTTTCGTATCGTTCTTCAATTATGCTACTGGAACTAACATGTCCAGTTATTCAGTTTTTGTCAACAAAAATTCAACAATCTCTCTAACTTTCTAACGAAGCAAAAAGGTTGAATGAGAGAATATTTTATACCTACAAGGTATTGAGAGGTTTCACTGCACAGTTGACGGAGGAAGAAATTGATTATATTACTCACACTACTGGAGTCCTATATGTGATGAAAGATGAAGCAATTATGCGCCCTCATACAACTCGATCACCAGAATTTTTGAGTCTCAAAATAAATTTTGGCATAGGTTCGAAGTCCAACTTTGCTGAAAATGTGATCATTGGCTTAGTGGACTTTGGCATATGGTTAGAAGTCAATGATGTAGGACTTGGGTTAGTACCTGTTAGAGCATCTCCAAGGGGATAGTTAAACAAGGCTTGTTAGGTATTTTAGCCAATGTAAGTCTAATTTTGAGCTCCAATGGGTTAGCTATTGGGCTACCTACTTTACCATCATATTTTTTTTGTGGCTACAATTGAAGAGCCCCAAAGGCTCTCCAAACAATTATGTATGTATATATTTTAGATTTTTGTATATTTAGGTCTTGGATTTGGGATTTTATATATTTTATATATATGTGTGTGTGTATGTAGCAATTTTATATACTCTTTCAATTCTGTTTAATGAATTACGGAATAGCTTATTTTGTATTTCGTATTTTTTTTTTCTCCTCATTCTACATGTTTTGTATGTTTGTATGGGTAAATTTATTATTATTGTAAATTTATATTAGTAAAATATCAACAATTAGTATTTTTTTATTTTAAAAATTAATTTAGTTTAAATGATAAGCTAAAATAAAGAGCGTGGTTGGATAATACAATAGCTAAAGTAATTAGGTAAAATAAAGAGTATACTTTTTTTATACTTTAGCTAGTGAAAAGTAGGGAGTGTGGTTGGAGTTGCTCTTAGTTGAAAGTGCTCATTTGAAAATGGAGAGGAGTTCAACTCAAGCTTGTACAACAGAAAATTGGTTGGTGCTAGATACTTCACTGTGGGTCTGAAAATCTCAAATCTGATAAGGTCATGAACCATTTTGGTAGAGATTACCAGTCACCATAAGATGGAACTAGTCATGACACTCACATGGCTTCTATAGCTGCTGGTGCCCTTTTCGAACATGCCAATCTTTTCGGATTTGTAGAGGGCACTACCAGGGAAATTGCATCTAACGCACGGATAGCCATGTATAAGGCAGGTGTGTTAGATTAATGCTCTAAATTTAATATATTGGCTGCTATGGAAAGTGTCATAAAAGATAAAATTCAATTATTATCACTCTGAATAGGAGAAATTCCATAGCAGCCAATATATTAGATTTAGAGCATTAATCTAACACGCCTGCCTTATACATGGCTATCCGTGCCTTAGATGCAATTTCCTTGGTAGTGCCCTCTACAAATCCGAAAAGATTGGCATGTTCGAAAAGGGCACCAGCAGCTATAGAAGTCATATGAGTGTCATGACTAGTTCCATCTTGTGGTGACTGGTAATCTCTACCAAAATGGTTCAGACCTTATCAGATTTGAGATTTTCAGACCCACAGTGAAGTATCTAGCACCAACCAATTTTCTGTTGTACAAGCTTGAGTTGAACTCCTCTCCATTTTCAAAGGAGCACTTTCAACTAAGAGTAACTCCAACCACACGCTCTACTTTTCACTACCTAAAGTACAAAAAAAGTATACTCTTTATTTTACCTAATTACTTTAGCTATTGTGTTATCCAACCACGCTCTTTATTTTAGCTAATCATTTAAACTTAATTAATTTTTAAAATAAAAAAATACTAATTGTTGATATTTTACTAATATAAATTTACAATAATAATAAATTTGCCCATACAAACATACAAAACATGTAGAATGAGGAGAAAAAAAAAATACGAAATACAAAATAAGTTATTCCGTAATTCATTAAACAGAATTGAAAGAGTATATAAAATTGCTACATACACACACACATATATAAAATATATAAAATTCCAAATCTAAGACATAAATATACAAAAATCTAAAATATATACATACATAATTGTTTGGAGAGCCTTTGGGGCTCTTCAATTGTAGCCACCAAAAAAATATGATGGTAAAGTAGGTAGCCCAATAGCTAACCCATTGGAGCTCAAAATTAGACTTACATTGGCTAAAATACCTAACAAGCCTTGTTTAACTATCCCCTTGGAGATGCTCTAACAGGTACTAACCCAAGTCCTACATCATTGACTTCTAACCATATGCCAAAGTCCACTAAGCCAATGATCACATTTTCAGCAAAGTTGGACTTCGAACCTATGCCAAAATTTATTTTGGGACTCAAAAATTCTGGTGATCGAGTTGTATGAGGGCGCATAATTGCTTCATCTTTCATCACATATAGGACTCCAGTAGTGTGAGTAATATAATCAATTTCTTCCTCCGTCAACTGTGCAGTGAAACCTCTCAATACCTTGTAGGTATAAAATATTCTCTCATTCAACCTTTTTGCTTCGTTAGAAAGTTAGAGAGATTGTTGAATTTTTGTTGACAAAAACTGAATAACTGGACATGTTAGTTCCAGTAGCATAATTGAAGAACGATACGAAAATAATAGGAAGGATGACACGCACAAAGCAATTGCATGCAAGAGTAAGCAGTTAGTTTTCGTTTTGCTTTGCAAAAGGAAAAAAATGAAACATACTAGACTATTATATAGCAGGAGAAAATAATTGGTACACCACGTCAACTTGATGAGTTGGAGGAACAAATGTATTAAATAATTAAATTCTTGTCTCTTGCATCAGCAATAACCTTTGCTCTCTTATCTCCATCAGCTTTTTTTTTTTCATATATTGTTTTTCTCTAATTTCAAATATGAGATTTTCATAGAAAACCCACTCACCTACTACGTTCTTTCCCTCTTTTAGATTTTTAATTTTCGATCTTCTGCTAATTGAAGGGTTTTGTTAATCTGGTTTCAACGTCTCATATAGGGAGGAAAAAAAAAAGATTATAAAAAAAGTTTTTCTGAATTCATGGTGTTGCCAGAGAAGGAGAAGAAGAAAAAAAAGTAGTTCGTCAGAATCTATGGTGTCTCTGGAGAGGAATGGGACTAAAAAAATTCTCCAACAATTTATTGTGTGCAATTATAGTTGTAAATAATTATTTTTTTTAAAAACTTTTTTCCCAATGGCAAAGCATATACGACTCAAATAAAATTTTGTTTTAGTGAGATTAATTTTAAGCGATAGCAATTTACCAACGCAAAAGGCACTAGCAATGGCTATAAAAATGTTGCTAAATTTTTTTAAAATAGCTTTTACTTTTTTTTCGTTGGCAACTTGTTGTCGGGAAAAAAAAATTACCAACAATCCATTGTGTGTTGGAGAAGGAGATTAAAATAATAGTTTGCCGGAATTCTTAAGTCTTGCTGGAGAATAAGAAGAAAGAAAAGAGATTAAGAAAAAAAAAAGTAATTGGAATCCATGGTGTTGCAGAAGAAAGAGAAAGCAAAAACTAGAGCTATTCACCATTTTTGCTGCGATCTCAACGTCACCTTCACTCAAACCATTTCGTCGTTTCTACCACCAAAAGCATGAGAGGAGAGGGAAAGGCTCTTTGATTGAAGTGATGAGAGAGTGGATAACTATAAATGAGAGAGAAGACAAAGAGGCTCTCTGATTTTGAAAAATAAAGTGAAAAGAGGAGCTAAAGAGAGAGAATAAGTTACCCACGAGACTCTTTGGAAGATGTGAAGGGGCTCTTTGAATGATGTGATATGATAAAGAGAAGCACTGTGATCAAGGGTTTCTTATCAATAGGACTGTAAACTGTCCGAGTCAAGTTGAATTTGAGCCCCGCTCAATAAGTTGGGTTTGAATTTCGCTTAGTTCATTAATATTAATGAAACTTGCATTCAACTCGACTCGATTTGATAAGATTTTTTCAAATATTATTTAAATAAAATATTATTTAATATATAAATAATATATTTATACTATTATTTATATATAAATAATAATATATTTATTATATAATTTAAATAAAGATAAACGAGTTGAGCTTATTCGAGTTCAGTTCTTTTTCTAAACGAGCTGAGCTGAAGCCCTTAACGAGCCGAACCGAGTATTCATTTACAGCCCTATTGATGCAATTTGAATATGACCCAACGGGGACCCGGCCTCTCGATCCCGATTAGAGCGATTTTTTCCCGAAAAATATCCCCGACGGGTTGGGGATGGTATTTGAAAATCAATCCTCGACATTTTTTGGGCTGGGGACGGTGATACGTTCCCCGGCCCCGTCCCCGTCCCCGTCCCCGTCCCCGTCCCTGTCCCTGTCCCTGTTTCCCCCCTGAAGTAAAATTACTGTCACACCCCCTCTCTCTCTCTATATATATGTGTGTGTCTCTATCTTTTTGACTCATTTTAGGGTTAGGTTCACACTCACATAGACACATCACCTCTCTCTGCTATGCTCACATGGCTGTTGCTCCCTCATCGCTTGCTCACTTGCTTGCTTCTCCCTCACTGTTGTCACTCCTCTCTCACCGCCGTCTCCCTTCTCCCTCACCAGCGTCTTCCTTCTCCCTCACCGGCTCTGCCTCTCTCAAATCGTTGTACGGAGATGAACCAAAGTTCATTCTGATTTTCACCCCCCAATCGACTCTCTCTGGTATGATTTGCCTCTCTCCTCTATCAACTCTTCGATTTGCCTCTCCTTCTCACCATTTTCAGCTCACCGATTTCTGCTATTCCCTAAATCTTTCATTTCTGTTTGGTGAAACCCTAGCTCTTGATTTTATTTATTTTTTAAATGGAATGGATTTTATATGGTTTGATCGATTTTGACTCTTATCTGAATGTTTGAATTCTGCTTTGCTTCAAGGTTAGGTTATGAGCTTAATCACAATCTTATACTTATATATGTTTTTGGAACAAATTATTCCTCGGTTCATTTTGGCAGTTATATACATGTTCTCTGCCTCTACCTGTGTGATTTATTATATATATATATATGTGCATATGTAGAGGTATAGAGATACATGTGGCAGCTGTGTGAGTAACTACTTATAATTTTTGTTTTAACTTTGGACGTGGTTGGTGATTAGAAAGGATGTAGTTGTGTTGTTCAATGAATGGCAAATCTGTGAAGTGTATGTACTGTATTTGGTGGGAGAACACCTTACTACAAAAGGCTTTGGTTATTTATTAGAGTGCACCAGGCCACCCAAACACTGCTATGTAATTGTTAAATGATCTAATTTATTTGTTCAACTAATAGTCACCCGTGGGCAGTCCCAAATGCCATTACTACTGTGACACTGGCTTTTCATTTTGGTTTCCAACTTTTTAACCAATAGTATGATAATTATGGTCTTGTTTTTGAGGAAGTCTTTGAGGACATCTTGTTTACCTCTTCATTACTTATTGTATACATCATGCAAGGAAGATGCCTTGTTTTTGGCCTTAGTCCAAAAGTGAGTGATTAGTTCTATTTTTTGTCTTATCTATATTCTTTTCTTTCTGCGAAATCTAGTGATGGATGATTGACATGGCACAAATCATCTACTCTTTCTGAGCATCTGTTTTGTAGATTTATTTTATACCAAATATTAATGGTTGAATTTTCTATCTTGATTGCATGACAAGTTTGCTTTTTAAGGCGGTAAAGGAGATCCGATAATGAAAGTCAATATAAGTTGATTTTTTTTTTTTTTTAATTTAGTTGGATCTACCGCCACTTGTACTCATTCTTCAGATCTTTGAAGTCTATAGCCATCATTATTGTTTCAAAGTTGTTGACATAGTGGTATTTTGGAGTGGTTAGATCACTTTTGATCCTGATAAAAAAAAAGATCACTTTTTGATGTTCTGTAGTACCTGCTCAAACCCCTTAATTAAAACTGATGAATCTTTCCTTTTGTGATACATTGTTTGTCTAATATTATGACCATGTTTCTAAAGTCGAATGTCTTTGGTAAGCAAGTTGTTTTGCTGCCCATTTATATATTAATTGTTAAAAATAGGTGTTGAATTTGGTGATATCATTACCCAAACTAAATATTTGGATGTGGTTCTGTGGTTATTTGAGCATGCTAGTGTGATGTTTTTGGAACAAATTATTTCTTGGTTCATTTTTGCTGTTATATACATGTTCTCTGCCTCTATCTGTGTGATTTATTTTATATATATATATATGTGTGTGTGTGTGCATATGTGGAGGTATAGAGATATATGTGGCAGCTGTGTGAGTAACTAATAATTTTTGTTTTAACTTTGGACATCGTTGGTGATTAGAAAGGATGTAGTTTTGTTGTTCAATGAATGGCAAATCTGTGAAGTGTATGTACTGTATTTGAGAGGGATGTGTACGTACTGTTTTCTTTATCAGTATTCAATAGCCAACAAAAGCATTTATGCCTCATTCCCTTAATTTGTGCAATATTGCTGCCTCAGTTTATTCATTTGATGTTATTTTTATAAAGGTCAAAATTGTCAGATGTTGACTTTCAAGTACCAGTTAACTCTCAAGTACCATTGGAGAGTGAGGCCTCACAATAATCATCGCCACCTACCAACTCACTGTGTGGCTTTTTTGTGTTAGTTGCCATCTTTTTTGTTTTAATTGATAACATTTTTTACATCTTATTATTAGTATTGATTTTTTATTTTATTTTTTTCTTTTGTTATTTAACAGGAATTCAAGTTGAAAGAGACGATGAAAGTTGTGGTTATATCAGATTTTTGATAAAACAATGTTGTTTTATTGTTATAAAAGTATGTTTTTGTGGATGTTGCAAATGGTTATGCTACAGTTTGCTGTTATGTTATTGTGGATATGAAGGATGGATCTTATGAAATTATGCTTAGGGAATTATTTTGTAAGTTTATGGGAATAGGTTGTTTTTATGGAAAAGACTTAATTTTAGTGAATGGTATTATATGAATTTGTTTCCTTCATGCCAAGGCAAATCGAAGCTGCATTCCTTACAAACTTGCATAAGAATACATTCATTCATCAACCTGCACAAGGCAAACACAAGCTGCATTCATTACAAACTCGCATAAGATTACATTCATTCATCAACCTGCACAATATTACATTCATTCAGTAACTTCCAAACTGTTACATTCATTCTAAGGCAAGGACAATAAGTTTCCCATAGCCACTGCCTTGTACAGTTGGAATAGAATCTAGGAAAATACAATAACCAAGCAAAAAATTTCAAGCTTCAAAAAAAAGAAAAAGAAAAAAAGAGGGGTCGGGGATTTTTCAGGGTTGGGAAAACCCGATCTCCATTAGGGGCCGGGGGTGGGGGTGGGGGTGGGAGGAGGTGATGGGTTCCCCGCCGAGGATTGGGGGCGGGAGTGGGAAATTTTATGGCACCAGGAATCGGGGACGGGAAGTGTAATTCCTGATCCTGCCCTATATCACCCCGTTGCCATTCCTATTCATCAATAACTCTACCAAAGCATTTATTACAATATGTAAAAGAAAAATGTTTTGTGGCCCTAAAAACAGTGGCCCTAATGGCCCTAATTTCCTTTTTGGGTAAGTCTGTTTTTTTTTTCTTTTTTTTTTTTACTTTGTTGTTTTTTTTTTTTACTTTATATGGAAATTAGGGCCATTAGGGCCACTAATTTTTGAGCTACCAACCAAAGCCGTATGTAAAATATGCATCTCTAGAAGAAGTGATATGACCCTACACGTAAAGCTTTTGGGTTCGTTTTAAAATAACTTTTTTTAATTTAATTTTTAGATTTTTTTTGGCTAATTTAGGAGTGTTTTGAGATTTTTTTTTTTTGGGCTTATTTTCGTCTTTAATAAATTTTTTTAAAAATTTAAATTTCTAGATTCATCTCGATAAGACGAACCAAAAAATTATAATTTTTATAAAAAAAAATTTAAAAATTCAGAAAAGACAAAAATAAATCAAAATAAACACAATTTTTTTTGCTTATTTTTGTCTTTAGTGATTTGTTTTTGAAATTTTTCAACAAAAAAAAAAAAAAAACTTGTTAGATTCGCCTCGACAAGATAGACTGAAAAAGTAAAAGATTTTGACATAATTTTGAAAAAAAAAATCACTAAAGGCAAAAACTTAAAAAAAAAATGGGCCTTGGCTTGGCTAAATTAGCTTCGTTTGGAAAGAATTTTTTGATTTTTTTTGTGAGAGAAAAAGTTGGGGGATTCTATTTACACCAAAAAAATCATAAAGTACTCCCATTTTAAGTATACCCTATTTAATTATTTAAAATTTTATTTTACTCTCATTACCCCTTATTGTTTTTTCCAAATTACCCTCTAGATAAACCCAAATAATAAATAATAAACAAACTAAAAAAACTAAATTATTTCAAAAACTTTTAAATCACTAATTCTCAAACACAGAAAATATTAACAAAAGCATTCGCATCAAATTGGGTCTTTATGACATGAGCATGAATTTGTTCCCCTCTTGAAAGCAAGGAATTTGAAGAACACATCCTGAGAAGACTGCCCAATGTGAACTAACTCGGCTTCTATCCCTCATACTGCATTTGCCAAAACAAATAGAAAGTAAATAAAATACAGAAAATATTTATTTGCCCAATGTGAACTGAATCGGTTTTTAAATTATTAATTCTTGTTTTCATACTTGTAGCAGCTTATTTTTAATTTATTTTAAATTGATATATATATATTTTAAAACTAATATTTGTGAAAGAACACTAAAATGGTGTATTTATTTGTATTATTTGATTTTGTTCAAACTTTCTTCTAAGGTTTAGGGTTTAAAATAATAAAAAAAACAATGATGTTGATGATGATGGTGAGTTTTGACAGGGTGGATTAGAGTTTTGGAGGGAAGAAGAAGAAGAAGAAGAAGAAATAACTTTGATCTTTTAGGAAAGAAGATATAAAGATTTGAATAAGAATAAATGATTAGGGTGTACCATGAGGAAAAAAAAATTATTTTATGGTTTATAGTAAATTTATATTAGGATATAATAAGAATTAAAATTTATAAATTTAAATTGGGCGTATTGAGACATATTTTAGATTCAAATAGAATTTTCTGAAAAAGTGAAATAATTATGCTTTGAATGTGACATTGTGTTATTGTTTTGTTTAGTTTATTTTGTCTTTTTATGCTTTTTTTTAATTCCAAACCCAAACGGTAGCTTTAACTACTTCAGTCGGTCGGACTTCAATTGGGTACTATACTTTGAATCCGATGACTGAACCAAAATTATTTTTTTTGGCTGTTGCACACCTGTTTCCAACCTGAGTAACACAAATAACTCGACCTTATGTGTCGTGTTGGTTCGGGTTAGCGGGGTTGAAAGAATATATGAATGGCCCAAAAAAAAAATTGTCTACAACCTTGTGTTTATATTGATAGATCGGACTGATAAAAAATTGATGAAAGTCTTCTATTAAAATGGGTGATGGTGTGGTCATGAGTCTTGAGATGGAGGGTGCTGGAAGTGTTTTGAGAGAGAGAGAGAGAGAGAGAGGGGGATAGATAAATCTTTTGTCAAACTTCAAAAATCATAAGTGAATGTGTTTATATACATTTCATATTATATATAGAATGTGATTCTACATTGTGGGGACATATTTTGTGAATAATAGCACATAGCTAAGGTGACGTCGAAGTGTCAGTCGAAGTGCCACGTGGCCTAGTCATGCGCCGAGATGGTCTCGGCTAGGCCGAGGTTGTCTGCGGAGATATCGGAATCCGAGATAAGCAGATAAGGGACAAGAGTCCTAGAATGGAGGAGGATCTCAGTCTGGATATAGATAAGGTTTAAGAAGAGTTTATCTCTATCTAGATAAGGGTCCAGGATAAGCATGGAACCTGAGTCTATTGAAGTGAGGCTTCTAATGAGATCAGGTCACTGCTGGTTATAAAAGTAAGGCACCCTCGTAGGTCTCATGGAGGTTCCTTCTTGTGAGTTTAAATACAATTTGTTATCTGTTAGAGATATTGATTACTGACTTGATCATCGGAGTGCCTCCGAGTGGACGAACCACAACCGGATTCTCATCTTCTTATGCATGTTGTTGGGCTTAATCTATTTTGCTGGTGCTCTCTAGCTGAGTTCCCCTTTTGGTTGTGTGGTCGGAAATCAACACCCACAATTTGGCACCATCTGTGGGAACTTAAGGAGAATAGATGGCCGACGACAGACAGGAAGAAAAGATTGGGGATGACATTAATAGTGAGAGTTGTGAACATGCAAATCCTAACGTCGGGAAAGAAAACTGTAATGAAGGAGCACAGGATCCGAATCCTGGGGAGAAGGACGTCGGCAAAGTGAGGAATGCCCTGAAGAAAGTAGGCCGAGATGAGTATTACAACGAAAACGACCTCCAGGTATGGAATGATAGATGCTTAAGGAGGGACGGTGAGATGAAAGGAATGGCAAATAAGTTGGCAGACCTACAATCGTTTGTCAACTTCATGATGCAGAACAACGTGATGCAACCACCATTCCTATTGCAGGACACGCGAGTACCAGCGGCTAAGATTGTCGCCCAGAAAGAGGGGACGGAAAACAATCCCAGTAGTCCCACAGCATGGCAAGGAAAATGAACGCTCACATCGGCCTTCACGAGATGTCAGGCGAGTAGAGTTAGTGAGAGGTGAGTCACAGAGGACACCACGAACCAAGGAAACCTATGCCAAAGAACCTCGGCATATCCAGGTAAAGGGACTTTGCTTTGATGCAGTGAATGAAGAAAAGTCCAAGAGGACGCACAATTATGCTGAGAGCAATGCGCCAAAAAGGCTGAAATTTGTTGATAGTCGAGCTCCCAGCCGAACGAAGGAGGATCTGAGGGACTACCTCCAGAGGAAGCGACTCCACGCCCAGGTAACATCCTCCATCAAGCTGAGAACGCCGTTCTCAGTGGAGTTGGATAGATTTGAGGCCCCAAAGAGATTCCATATGCCGAGGTTCCAGGTTTATGACGGTGAGTCTGATCTGAACTTTCATGTCAGCTTATATTTAAATTCAATGGCTTTGTATA
The DNA here is from genome assembly GCA_036172215.1 of Camellia granthamiana. NCBI lineage: Eukaryota > Viridiplantae > Streptophyta > Magnoliopsida > Ericales > Theaceae > Camellia > Camellia granthamiana. The sequence continues at coordinate 25,423,819 of CM069903.1, read as the reverse complement.
GCGGGAATGATCAGTTGCTGTGCAAGATGTTCCTTTCATCCTTTGGGGAAATCGCATAGGATTGGTTCAACAAGTTGCTGAAAGGAACTGTGAAGAGTTGGGAAGGTCTGGCAGAGATGTTTGTGGCCAGGTTTGTAACAAATAAGTTGTAGCCATTAAGGGTAGACTCCCTGCTGGCTTTGAACATTAGTGAGGGTGAAAGCCTCAGGGATTACACCAAACTGTATTATGAGGTGTTCAACAGGATATCGGCATGCAACAAGGAGTTGGCGGTCGTATCTTTCAAAAACGGCCTGGAGGATGAATGCTCGCTTCGAAAGTCACTTGCAAAAACTCTACCAAAGAGTATGGAGGACCTCATGGCACGAATTGAGAAATATGCCAGAGCAGAGGAAGACTCACATGGATCAAAGGCACCAAAGCAGATGAAGAGAAATGGCTCGCCAAAGCGAGGCCGAGGTAACACTGGTTTCAACAGGCAGGAAACAGGGTTGAGGGCTGTCCAGACAGTCACCACTGTATTCGGAATCTCGGTCTACAAAGTTCTGGAAAGGATCAGGAACCAACTGTATTACAGAACACCGGAGAAGATCGCTGATGAGTTTATGGGAAAGAGCCTTGGGAAGCATTGTGCTTACCATAATGAGGATGGACACTTGACTCAAGGATGCAGGGCTCTAAAAACACACTTGGAGGATCTGGTCAAACTGGGTGTCATGACCCAAACCCGCCCCTATAGGTTTAGCATCGTAACCGGCCAGTAATCTTGGAATTACCGAAGGCCTCTGAGACAAATTAACATAATATTAGAGGCTAGCAGAAGCAAATAACAAAAATACAACGTCCATTGAGCTGTGCAGACTTACATGAGACAGAGAAATTTGAAACTTTTTATATACATATCTACACATCATCCTTGCGTCATCATATATATATAAACTCGGCAAAAAGGGACTTGGCCCTATTTACAAAATAAACAAAAACTGGTTCAACCAAACAAGAAAACAAACTTAAACTTTAATCACATAGCCAAAACCACTTGACATATCCGGAACCTCCACGAGAGGCACATAGGTTGGCTGACAAAAACAGATTCCAGGCAGATGTTTCTAAGCCTGGTCACGCGCCTGATTACCTACATACATAAATAATGTAGTGAGCTAGAGCCCGGTGAATAATAACAGAGTAAAGGGTTTTAATGAATGATATCCATCACAGAGTTAGAAATCAGAGTTTATATCAAAACATATTCTTATCAGAAACAGAGTCTTATGCATATTCAGATTTCAAATCAGAAATAGATTTAGATGCATGTTCATATTCGTATTCAGATTTTACATAAGATTATACGTGGTACACCCATTAGCTATCATATCAACTTGGTCTTGAGACCCACATGTATAGTCGGTATTGACGACCATAAAGGTCCATATCTTGCGCGCAAGTAGCCATGGTATTGTTACCCCCAAGCAAGGGCCACGTGAATATAGGTCTCGGTATTGTTATCCCCGGGCAAGGGCCACGTGAATATAAGCCACAGTATTGTTACCCCTGGGCGAGGGCCACATGCATATTGGCCACGGTATTGTTACCCCCGGGCGAGGGCCACGTGAACTAAGGCTGCCACAATTAGATTTCAAAAAAATGGACATTCATTCATAATTTATAAAATAGTATTTTAGAAAACAGATCGTATCATATCGATAAGAAAATACTTGTAATTAAACATAACTTTACAGAGTTATTACTCACAGATAGTAGCAAAAGCAGATCAGACAGATCAAGCAGACAATAGCGCGTGATCTACACAAACACATACCATATACACATTGAAGCACAATATTACTCCCTTGATCAAACTTGACTTTCTTGTTTTCTGTCTAAATAATTCGAAGGTCCACTACGCTTATTCTTTCTTTAGTCAATGAATCGGGTTCTCATTTCACAAACCCCTTTTATTACTAAATCATTCTTTTCTGAATAAACTAATTCCTCACTTGGCTTCTTAATCAAGTATCACCAAGTTAATGACTTATTCTTTAATCAACTAATTAATATTGATTGTTAGCTTATTAATCCTTATTGAGCCATAAAACATATCTAGAATGCTTTGGAAAGATATGAGAGTAAAAATGTGAATTAAATGTAATTTTTCAAAATATGCTGAAAATAGGGTTTTCGCTCGAGTGCCACTTTGGTCGCTCAAGCGGACTGTAAAATTTTGCAAAACTTCTGGGAGCTCGATTTTCACGCTCGAGCGAGACTTTCCTCGCTCGAGCGGACAGTGTGAATTCTGGAATTTCCAGAATTGTAATTGAAGTTCAGATTTGATATTCAAAACCTCAAAACTTGTATTTTTGATACACAAATATGGAGAACCATTATATAATTTAGTAAACACTCTCAATTAGAAATCATTTATTAAAAATCATGCTCCAATTGTCCAAATTTAGTTTTAACTCATTTTCTCCATATCAAGTCAAATTTCAAACCCAAAGTGATTAATCTCTAAATTAATCTCCATAAATTGAACATGGCTCCAATTTCTCATTTTCTTTTTTTAGTTACATAAAATTAACTTCAAGCACTTTCTATTTTCCTTCAAAACATGAAATTAAAGTCATAAACTCCTTATAAAATCATTCACATGTATGAAATTGACATCAAAATTACTAATTTTATATTCTTATAAATTTTCCAACTAGTTTCCATAATCTTAAACTTGACTTAATTTGTAATCTCAACTTAATTCATAATCATAGATGTTTCAAACTATGTTTAATTTAAATAAAATCTTAAATTACATTACATGCATGGATTAAAAATCTAATTATAAAATCAAAACTTTATCTAATATTAGGATTAATTCCAAATTTTCATAAACTTGATGTTCATAAAACATTTCCTTTTTCTCTTCAAAATATGAACTTAAATGGCTCAATTTCTTCAAAATCCATGATGCATGTAAGTATAGATTCAAATACTCATAGAATTCTCTCATGCATGTAACAATGGAACTAAATCTCATGCAAGATTACAAAAATTAAACTCAAAATAATTAATTTCCATAAACATGAGACTAGCTTAATTTTCTTCATCTTCTTGCTAATTTCTTCCAAATGATACGAAATTGAACCCAAATCTTTTTTTGATTTTAGTTGCTAGATGATTTATCTACAAGATTTTAGTTTCAATACCTTACTTGGAGTCTTGATTTATTGAATTTCTATTTGAAGATGGAGTCCCTTCTCTGCACTTCTCTCTTTTTCCTCTTTTTCTTCTCTTTATCTTGAACTCGAGTCTATTTTGTTCAACTTTCAGACTTCACCAGCACAAGTAGATTGAACTCTCTTTCTCTCTCTCTCTCTTTCGGTTCCTCTTTCTTTTTCTAACTCTCTGTTTCCATCCATAAAACAAATGAACATAAGGCTTCCAATACAAATAAATAGACACCTACCTCTTCTATTTTATGAAGCAACCAGCAAAAATTACACGTGCACACCTCTTTCTCTATTAAATAAATGAGCAGAATTTGCTTAACAATTAATTATACATTAATCTTAATTAAATATCACTTAGTCTTGATTAATCATAATTAGTGCATAACTCAATTAATTATAACTAATTACAATTCTCACATAATTTAGATAGTCTAATTTGACTTCCATTAAGGCCCAATTAATTATATTTAAATTTATTAATCCGAATTAGATTTTTAATTAAACTCCCCAAAAGGCTCTAAACATCAAATTAAACTTTTTTCCATCATCAATTTTGGTTCCTTAAATTATTAAGGTCTTCAATTTCAGATTAAACTTCAAAATCTTCGCTCTATAAATTACATATTAAATTGAGCGCCTCATAAATAAATTTAATTCATAATAATATTAATTCTCAATCCTCATAACTTAATTAACTCCAATTCGGACCCAATTGATCAAACCTTAATTTTATAAATCTGAATCGAATATTTAATTGAACTCTCATATGGTCCGATACTCGAAATTAAAATAATTCAATTCACTATTTGAACTATCTTGAGCCATTTAGGCTTTCAATTTCTAATTTCAAAATAAATCATCAATATAATCACATACGAATCAGTCTCCCTAATTTTCATAAATCTCAGATTAAATTAGAATAATTGGCAATTAAAATCCAAATCTCCTTAATTAATTAAGTGCTAATCATTTTACGTGATGGGGTCGTTACATGGGTCACCTGAGAGACCTAGTAGATGAGGCCAGAACAATCGAAGAGCAAGCAAGGCTACCCCAGGCACTGGTAGCACCACCTCCACCACCACCACCACTACAGCAAGAAGATGGACTTTAGGTGATCAATGTGATTCACTCGAAGGTTAATGAGAATGATGTACGTAGGGAAACTCAGAGAGTAAGACACCTATAACATGTGTACCAGGTCCAGCAAAAGAAGCCTAGGACAACTGAGTACTAGGGGCCAATGGTTTCTTTTACTGAGACAGACCTGGATATGGTGCAACATCCACACAAGGATGCTCTGGTGATAACGTTGAAGATTGGAGAGTGCCAGGTAAGGCGCATACTGGTTGATCAAGGCAGTTCTTGTGACATCATGTATGCTAGATGTTACAAGGAGTTTGGCTTTCACCCAGATGATCTGCAACAATCCAACAACCTGATAGTTGAATTCAATAGATTGCCGACGTGGCCTCTAGGTGCCATGAATTTGGAGGTGCAAGCAGGTACCAAGAAGGTAAGCATGGAGTTTACAGTAATTGACACCCCCTTCTCTTACAATGTTATCTTGGGTAGACCATGGTTGTATTCCATTAGGGTTGTTCCCTCAACATTGCACCAGCTGTTGCGATTCCCAACCGAACATGGGATTGAGAAGGTCAGAAGGGATCAGGTACAGACAAAAAATTACTTCATGGCGGTAATGAAGTCCACCTGCAATGTGCGAGAAGCAGAGACAGTTGAAATTGAAGACGAGGACATGGAGGTCCTAGATGATGTCGGTAAAGAACCAGTCGACAAGAGTGAGGAGGCATTGAAGAAGATTCTGGTCTAGGAAGATGATGGAGAGCGCTTCTTTTTTCTCGGCTCAGGCTTAGTCGTGGAGGAGGAAAGAGAGTTAGAAGCTTTCTTGCGAGCAAACATAGAAGCGTTTGCCTGGACACCCTATGAGATGCCAAGCATCGACCCCGAGGTCACTTGCCATAGGCTCAACGTTGAAAAATCGGCTAAACCTGTCATCTAGTGGGCAAGGTGGCCGACATTAGTACATGTGGAAGCAGTTGAGGAGGAAGTGGACAAGTTGCTGGAAGCCCAGGCCATCCGAGAAGTACACTATCTGACCTAGTTGTCCAACACAGTGGTAGTGAAAAAGAAGAACGACAAGTGGAGGGTTTGTGTAGACTTCACCAGCCTGAATAAGGGTTGCCCTAAAGACAATTTCTCACTGCCTAAGATTGATCAGTTAGTAGATGCCACTTCAGGGCATGGAAGGATGAGTTTCTTGGACGCATACAAAGGCAAGCATCAGATATCAATATACGCCCTAGATGAAGAGAAGATGGCATTCTTCACCCTAAAAGGACTCTATTGTTACGGGGTGTTAGATTTAATGTATAGAGAAATAGAGAGAATGAATTGTGTATTTAATTGATTGATATAATCTATTTTGGATGTTATGAGTTAGCTCCTTTATATAGAGGAGTTACAAGCTTACAAGCCAAAAGAGAAAACAGAATTATTAAAGCATACTAATTATTGTATTAACCTAATTATTAAAGCAGCACTTTACATATTATATTCTAACAGCCCCCCTTAAACTCAAGGAGGATAGGAACCAACCAACTTGAGTTTGGAGAGAGTAACAAAATAGAAAAATAAAATAAAATAGGATAGGAGACCCTGTATGGTCGTGTCAGACCGTTGGTGAAGACACTGTATGGTCGTGTCGGACCGTTGTAGCAGCTAACTGGAATCAATGTGGGGACAGTTTACGGAGTCTTTCCAGACCCATGTAGAAGCTAACCGGAATCAATGTCGGGACAGTTTACGGAGTCTTGCCGGACCCATGTAGAAGCCAACCGGAATCAATGTCGGGACAGTCTACGGAGTCTTGCCGGACCCCTATAGAAGCTAACCGGAATCAATGTCGGGACAGTCTACGGAGTCTTGTCGGACCCATGTAGAAAATACACTGTATGATTGTGTATATAGGCTGCCCAAAAGATATACATGTATATATATATCGAGCCCTCAAAAGGTGCGCCCTTAAAAGGCACGCCCAATTCATCAAAAGTCACGCCCGACATAAACTGTCGAGTGGCGAGCCATCAAAAGTCGCGCCGGACACGCGGCGATGCACATGATCGACAAAGCGTCGTGTCGTCCTCTTCGTCATTGTCTATATAAATCGAGGCGGAGGCTGTGCTAACCAAACTAGTCTGCAACCTCTGAACATCTTCGTTCTGAAACACTCTGCAACCAACCCTTTCTGACATTACCAGTCTGAAATCGCTACTTCTCTGAAACACTCAGCAACCCAGAACATGGCCTCTTCTTCCCGTGGTCTGCTCACTCTCTTTCCAGACCTCAACGAGTCCACAAGAGAGATAACCGGTGCGGGTGCCCTTGAACCTCAACCAAGCGCCCCTGGTTTTGCTCCGTTGAACTTTCCTATGCTGTCTGTGGAGCAAATAATGGCAGCGCAATCAGATATTGAGGCCAATCATTATATATTGAAGTCATGTGTGGAGACCACGACTGCGGTCACAAACTTGTCGCACCGGCTTCAGAGTAGGACAAATGAGGTGCAGCAGTTAAACGCCCAATTGGCTCTGCTCCAGCGCATATATAAGGATGCGCGAGCAGAGATATGTGTGCTGAATGCGGAAAACAAGGAGCTGAAGCGGAAGGCCACCATTATGTTCAGATTCGGAGGTCCGCCATATGTTGCAGTGGAGGAGCAGGGGGGAGTGAACGTGCTCGGTGGACTAGGAAGCACTGAGACCGGGCCAGCACGGGACGCCCAAGATAAAAGTAAGAAAAAGAGACCTGCAGTAGAGTAGAGAAGGAAAAAGAAAAATCCCTCCTGTGTGAGGGAGGTTGTTTGTTTGTGTGGTTTTTTTTTTTTTTTTTTTGTAGAACTGTGCTCGGGGTTGATCCCCGATATGAATAAAACAAATGTGTTGTGCAAACCCGGATGGTAGGAAGGACATGTAGAAAAAAAATCAAGTGGTGAGAATGTTTGATTTTTATTTTACTTTATTTATATATTTTTTTTGTATTTATTTTTATTTTTATTTTTATTGGTTATAAAGTATATATATTATTGGTGGAATGAGGAGGAGTGCCTACGGAAGTATGGCTCAGTGATTGGGTGGAGATATGACACTGATATATTTTATAATATTAAAATAATAAAATATATATATAATAAAATAATATACAAGTGGATGAGGGGACAAAAATGATGAATGATGGTTTCTGTGGTTGTTAATATATATATATATAGTCTATATACTCTAGTGGGATGAATGATGGGTTCTGGCGACATCACACGGTGGGGGTTGTGGAGTCTGACAAAAAAAGAGTGGGAATCATGAGATGGGTTCTGCTTTTGTTTGTATAGAGAATTTTTATTTTTATTTATTTTTATTTTTCATGTGCGTGTGCTTCTCTGTATCATAGCCGAGAAAGAGAGGTTGGTTTTAAAGTTGGGGGAATGATGGATATGATTAAAGTGGGTCTGGTGGAGAGAAAGGGACCAGAGAGAGAGGGAGTGGGTTGATTAAAAATGTTTTCATCACTTTGACTCGCCATGGCGGAGGAAGCTTCGAGTAGTGGAGCAGCATGCTGGAGCAACATAGTAAAGCAGAAAGCAGTAGCACCAAAGCAAGTCCGGCATGGCGTGAGTGCGGCGGCGGATGGAGGCGTCACGCTGGCCGGGAAGGACGAAGCATGTGGCAAAGAGCTCGCCGGAGGAGGGATCTTCAGGGAGGATCTCGCAGCGGTCCTTGCAGGAGACGACACGGAGGCGGCCGGACCAGATCTTGTCGGACTGGAGCCACTCGCCGCACTTGTAGTCGTTGTGGTGGCGGAAGACGACAGAGTTACTAGTCTACAAACTTTACCGTAATGGTGGATCTAAATTGAAGTCCACAAAAAGAAATGAATACAGGTTGGCTGCAGCTGATGATGATGTAAGTGAAGATGAGATCAGATCTGTGAATCATGAGAGACCAAAAAAGAAGTCATCATAAGGCATCCCCTGTGCATGTTGAGACTACGCAAAATGGGAAAACCGATTGCATCGCTGGACACACACATTCAATGGTTGATGATTTTGATGGGGATGAACATGCATCTGCCAACTCCAATGCAGGGAGTATGTCCAAGTTAAAGGAACTTGTGAAGAAGCACTCTGAGTTCATTAGCTACCCAATCTACCTCTGGACAGAGAAGACCACAGAGAAAGAAATTAGTGACGATGAAGATGAGGAAACAAAGAAAGAAGAGTTTGTGGTATGTGTTTGTGGTATGTGTTGAAAAGCTCCAGCGGGCAGCGAAGGCAAGGTTGCCGGCCGGCTGCCCGCCAGAAAGAAAGGAATATAGGCCTAAATCTTATAGCTCTGATACCATGTTAGATTTAATGTATAGAGAAATAGAGAGAATGAATTGTGTATTTAATTGATTGATATAATCTATTTTGGATGTTATGAGTTAGCTCCTTTATATAGAGGAGTTACAAGCTTACAAGCCAAAAGAGAAAACAGAATTATTAAAACATACTAATTATTATATTAACCTAATTATTAAAGCAGCACTTTACATATTATATTCTAACACGGGGTAATGCCTTTCGGGTTAAAAAATGCAAGAGCAACCTACTAGTGGTTAGTGACCAAGATGTTTAAGCATCTGATTGGGAAGATAGTGGAAGTCTACATTGATGACATGGTCATGAAGACCAAGGAGCCTGGGAACCATCTGGCCGATTTGAAGGCAGTTTTTGATATCCTAAGAACATATCGGCTCCAACTTAATGCTTCGAAATGTGCATTTAGAGTCAGATCTGGTAAGTTCCTGGGATACTTGGTCACCAGAAGGGGCATTAAGGCAAGCCCAGATCAAATCAAGGCCATCCTTGACTTAAAAAGAGCCTGACGTCAGCCAAGCAGATCCAGATTTTGACCTGCAAGGTGGCAGCCTTGAACAGGTTTATCAGCCGAAGTTCTAATAAGTGTAAACCATTTTTTAGTTTGTTAAGAAGGGCCACAGATTTTTTGTGGACAGAGAAGTGTGAAGTCCCCTTGGCTGACTTAAAAAAATACCTGACAACAGCTCCAGTTCTGTCAAATCCAATACCTGGAGAACAGTTGTTCCTATATTTGGCAGTTTTGGACCACGTAGTGTGTCACGACCTAAACTTGCCCCTATAGGTTTAATATCATGATCGGCCAGTAATCCTAAGATTACCGAAGGCCTCTTAAATAAATACATAATATTAAGGGCTAACAGAAACAAAATACAAACATACATCGTCCATTGAGCTGTGCAGACTTACATGAGACAGACAATATTTAAACTTTTTTCTTTTTTATATACATATATTATCACATCAGTCATGCGTCAGCACATATATAAAGAAGACAAAAGGGACTTAGCCCTATATACAAAATAACCAAAAACTTAAACTTTAATCACATAGCCTCGGCATTTGACATATCCGGAACCTCCACGGGAGGCACATAGGTTAGTTGACAAGACAGAGTCTAGGTAGAAGCTCTAGGCCTGGTCACGTGCCTGATCACCTACATGCATATATAACACAATGAGCTAAAGCCCAGTGAATAACAACAGTGTAAAGAGGTTATGAATGATGTCCTTACTGCAATCCAAGTCGGCCAATTTTAGTAATAAACAGAAAATCAGAATCATATGCTAAGCAGATCCATATTTCATATGGAAAACATAGTAGTTATACGTGGTACATCCAACAGCAAAACAATACAGGCGGTCATGGAGACCGAACAGGTGGTCATGAAGACCGAACAGTCATATATGATGGCCATCAATACAGTAAACAGGAGTTCCAAGAAGTGGAACTTACAGAGATCTCTGTAACAATGATAGTAAACAAGTGCTAAGGATGCCACAAATACAGTTCAAGAAAATAGGATTATCATTCATTAAGCAGAAGAACCATTTCAGAACAGAAAATAGTGTAACGTAGAAAATAAATACTTTTACTTAAACATATCTTTACAACAGTGTTACTCACAGATAGCTCCAGAGACAGAGTAGATGGACCATAGCGTGTGACCTACACAAACACATAATAAATACACATTGAAACACAATATCACTTCCTTGATCAAACTTAACTTTTATTGTCTTTTTACTATTTAAGTAATCTGAAGTTCTACTACGCTTATTCTTTCTTTATTGATTCTCATTTTACATATTCTTTCATTACTAAATCCTTCTTTTCTAGACAGACTGATTTCTTACTTGGCTTCTTAATCAATTACTACTAAATCAATAATTTCAAACTTTTTCTTCTTCTGTTTTATAAAACATAAAATTAAAGCTATAAAGCTTTTAGGAGCATCTTTGCATGTATGAAATTTAATTCACAATCAAATCAATTTTTGATTCTCAAATTCTAAATTTAGCCAAATTTAGCTTTAATTCATTTTCTTCATTTCAAACCCAATTTTAAACCCACAAATTCTAACACATGAATTAAACTTTCAAAATATCATTCCAAAACTTAGGTTTAAACATGGCTTGTCTAAAAATATACAAACTCTTAAATAATTAAGAAAACTTGATCATTTTTAAACCATTTACCTATAAAACTCTTCTTCAATGGCAATTATATATTCCATTGTATGGATCAAGTCTTCAAACAATTTTTGTTGTATGTAATTTATAGAGCTTAAGTCAAGACTAATTCTCAAAATTGATCCTAAACTTAAGAAATTTAAAGAATCATAACTCATATTCTTTAACCTAACTTAATTTAACATCCAAAACCCAAAAATCATTAATTGATAGAATTAATCTCCAAATTCCTTCATCCTTCCATTATTTTTTTTCCAATTACTTGAAATTGAACCCAATTATTTCTTAATTTCAACTCTTAGCTAAATTATTTATAAAATCCAAGCTACAATGTCTTACTCAAAATCCAATTTCTTACAAAATCCATAAGATTAATTCCATAGCTTTCTTACTTTCAAGTTCAATTCCTCAATTCATCCTAATTATATACAATTGAACCTAATTTCTTTCTAATTCTATAACTATAATCTCAAATCCTTCTTAATCTTAAGTATTATAAAAAGATTCTATAAAAGCAAACCAAACATAATTAATTTCTAAATTAATCCCCAAAACCATGATTCTAGCTCAATTTCCTTCATTTTCTCCTTAATTCCTTCCAATTGCAAGATATTGATTCTAAATTCATCTTTAATTTCAAGTGTAGTATAAAGATTTTACAAAAATCAAGCATGATTTCATACCTTAAACTTTAATCTCAAGAAGTTTAGTTGATTCGCTTCAATTCCATGCCTTTCCTAACTGTTTCTTCCATATTTCTTCTTCTTCTTGGACTCTTGAGTTAGATTTCCAACACAAATCTCTCTCTCTCTCTCTCTCTCTCTCTCTCTCTCTCTCTCTCGGTTTTCCTCTCTCTCAGTGATCTCACTTTTTTTTTCTTCCTTCTTTGAGCTCATAATGCTTCCAACATACACACATGAACCCTTATATTGGTATGTATGTCTATTTGTTGCCTCAAAGCTTCTAGAATACACCAACACTTTCTCTACAAACCCACACCCATATACACCCTCCAATTAGATTCCTTCCTAATTTAATTTATGTTTGGTATTAATTTAATTAAGCAATATTTAGGCTTACTAAATCTTGATTAACACATAATTAAATCAATCATAACTAATCACAAATCCTACATAATTTAATTAGTTTATTTGACTTCCTTTAAAGCCCGATTAATTATATTTAAATTTATCAATCTGAATCAGATTTTTAATCAAACTCTCATAGGGTTCGATACTCGAAATTAAAATAATTCAAGTCACCAATTATACCTTCTTGAGCTATTTAGGCTTTCAATTTCTAATTCCAAAATAAATCCTTAATAGAATCATATACGAATTAGAATAATAGGCAATTAAAATTTAAATTTCCTTAATTAATTATGTGCTAATTATTATATGTCATGGGGTCATTACACAGTGAGTGTAGTGGTAATCCGAGAAGAGGAGAGAGAACAAAAGGCGATATACTGTGTGAGAAAAACCCTTGCAAGTGCAGAAACCAGATACCGGCCCTTAGAGAAGTTAACACTAGCCCTGGTAATGGCTTCCAAAAAATTGAATCACTATTTCCAAGCCCACAAGATTGTGGTACTGACTGAGCATCCCTTGAAACCCTTATTGCAGCATGGAGATCTGATAGAAAGAGTAGCTAGATGGGCAGTGATGCTGGGCCAATATGACTTGGAATGCAAGCCTATAACAATAATCAAGGGCCAGGTTCTGGCCGAATTTGTGGTCGAGTTCACCCTTGGTGTCATCCTATGTCGGGCTCCGGTGAGCCATGGCTTGGGGTGCCCAGGAAAACCAGAGGAAACTCAACTGGGGCCAAAGAACCCGATACCAGCAGCATAGTAGAGAAGGAAGAGAAACCAAAACCCTACGACAATTACATCGGCGATTCCTTTTGCCTGTTTATCGATGGAAATTCAAGCCATCAAGGAGCAGGGACAGGAGTGGTTCTGGTATCGCCAAAGGGGCGAATGATAGAACAATCAATCCGTTTGGGATTCAAGGCCTCAAACAACGAAATAGAGTACGAAGCATTGATTACTGGACGAACGCTAGGAACAACAATGGAAGTCGATGAGGTGGTGGTCTTCTGTGACTCCCAGCTTATTGTAAATCAAGCCACGAGCAAGTATGCAACCCGAGATGAAAGGATGATAGCCTATGTCGAAGAGGTTGTCAGGCTGCTAGCACTATTCCAGGATTGTAGGCTACAAGAGGTTAGCCGAGACGATAATAGCCACGCTGACGCCTTGGCAAACCTGGCTAGTGCAATAAGGTCAGGGGAACCAAGGACAATCAGTTATAGCGATCCCGGTTTTTCCCGTCATGTATTGTGTTCCTGACTCGGGTCTAGTGGTTGTATGTTGTTGTCTTATTCTCGTTTCCATCCTTTGATTCTTTGTATTTGAGTTTTGGGATGTGTTGGTGTAGACACCCCATTTTTGACCGCCCTTAAGACTTGGGCGTTACTGATGGTTTACTTGGTGTTGAAAGGTGTGCAGGGCAAAGGTTTAATTTCTTCGGCAAGGAGAGAGTCAAATCTCAACTTCATACCCTTTTTGGATCAAAACAATCTTGATCAAAAGATTTTAGACCTTGAAACCCTCTCTTTCAAAATGTTTTGGAAATAAAGTTCCTACGATGTTCCGACGCTCGCATTTCGTTAAATGTTGCGCTTTTCGGTCAACTGAACAAGGACAAAGTGGAAATGAATGAAAGAGAGATGAAATCTTTGAAAAATATTTCAAAACACCTTGTTTAGGGGTTTAGAGTTGAAGAAAAAAGGAAAAGAGAGAAGAAAACTAGTTTGGGAGAAGTTCGGCATGAATCCGGGTAGGACCAAAACTGAGCGACTTCACCAAAACAGGCATAACTTTTTTGCACAGTTGGAATTTTGATGCAAGGCTGCCACCATTGGAAAGCTTACTTCTAGGGCTTCAATTTGGACACTTGCCAGCCACTTTTCTTCCTGACCAGCCATTTTTTTTGGTCTACCAGCCACATTTTCTGATCTGCAGACCAAAAAGTTGGTCTGTAGCCATGCCACCACCTTCCTCTCTCTGTGCAGACCACCTTCTCCCCCTTGCCGACCACTTTTTGTCCCTGTAGACCACTTTTTGTGGTCGGCCGACCAGTGCAAGCAGCTGGCCGACCACTTTAACTGGTCGATAGCTTTCCTTCACTTTCTGCAGATATTTTCCATGCTAGCTGTGCCAGCTGTTGGGCACAGAAAGCATCCTCCATACATGTGTATGGGGGGATTGATTCAAGCTCCAAACTTGTTCAACAAGCTTGATGCTTGGTTTTCTATAAAAGGGAGCCTCCTCCCTCTTGTCTCAGGTTCAGAATTTTGGATTAGGGTTATACATATCACTCTATCTCTATATTTCTCCATCTCTCTCATATTTGTGCTTAAAAGTGCCTTTTCTTCACACTTTTGCACACAAACACATAGTGAAACACCTTTGCTTTGGAGCTGAGGCACCTTGAAGCTGGTTTTAGTGTTTTTGGATTGCTTTTAGCTCAGAAAAGTTGCTGGAGTTGCTGCTTTGTGCTTGGTCTTCAAGGGTGAGTCTCTAATCCTTTTAAAGCCTTGTTGTAGTTGCTTCCTAGGCCTCCTTTGTATGCTTATTTTGGCTTAACTTTAAACTGCAAATAACTTCATTTTCAAGTGTTTGAAATGTTTATTTAAGGCTTTGTTGGTGTTGGGGGTGGTCTACCCCCTTTTGTGCCTTGTTTGGCCTTGTTTTGCGCCATTACTTTAGGCCTTTGTGATCACCTTTGTTTGGCCTCTTCACCACTGAAACTCAGAGGAATTTCAGCGGTGGAAACTTGGTTTTGAGGCCCCAAATGGGTGGGGGTTGTCCCCCCTCCTCTTCTCTTGTATGCTTGTGTTGATGGCTCATCAAAGTAGCATGTTTGTTAAGCTTGTTTTGGCTCCATCTCAGCCTATTTTTGGCGTTGTTTTAGCATGGCATAACTCTGTTTTGGGTTGGTTTGATAGCCTCTTGCATGCTCCTTGCACTTGTAGTGCAATTCCATTCACTAGCCTAACATGCATCATGCTTTTGACCATCATGCTAGCATGTTTTTGGCTTGACTCCAACAAGTTTTTACTCATGTTTTGCCATGCTTAATCTCTGTTTTATGTTGTTTTGGTCATGCATGCCTTGCTTTGTATAGCCATAGTGCATTCTTGCTCACTAGCTTTGAGTTTCCAAGTCATTAGCATGCATTGCTTGGGCTATTTGCATGATTTGGCATCATTTGGTATATGATTTCAGTGCATGTAGTGTGGTCATGCCCTCACATCTTTTACACTTTCAATGCTTTAGAGGGTTGGTTCTTTATGCTTTAAAAATGAGCCATTGTGTATGCCATCTTGCCTAAGCTTTTGGGCTGCCATTTCAGCATGTTTTTGGTGTTATTTTGCCATGATACAACTCTATTTTTGGTTGGTTAGAGCATCCCTCATTTGCTTCTTAACCATGCTCATTGGCTTAGCTTACTTGATGTTTTGGCTTACCATGCTAGCTTGTTTTGGCTACACTCCGTGCATGTTTTAGCATCATTTTGACATGCTCTAGGACTGTTTTGGGTTGTCTTGGCCATATGGTTCATGTATTGCATAGCTTTAGTGCAATTGGCCTTGCTAGCCTTGAGTTTTGAGCCTCCTAGCATGCTTCAGTTGTGACATGTGCATGATTTGGCATCATTTAACATGATATTTCAGAGTACATAGCATTGCCATATTCTCACTTCTTTCACTCTTTGAGTGTCTTTAAGGGTTATGCCTTTGTGCCTTGCTTATGGCCTAATGTGTATGCATGCTTGTCTAGACTTGTGAGCTCCCATTTCAGCATGTTTTGGTATTTGTTTTGACCTAATTGAGCTTTGTCCATGGCTGGTTCAGTCATTTGTTCCATGTATTACATGCCTCTTGTGTAGTCCCTCTTGGTGGCCTTGTGCCTTAGGCCCTCTTGCATGTTATACTTGTGTTGTTTGAATGGTTTGGCATCATTTCATACATGATTTCAGTGCATATAGTGTTGTCACACTTCCATATTTGTCACTTCTTAATCATGTTTGAGGGTTGTGCTCTTATGCTTAGTTGATGAGCCATTGCATGTGCATGCATTTTCTTGCATTTCATGCCATCATTTCAGCATTTTGGCCACTGTTTTGCCCATGATTGAGGTCTGTCCATATTCGGTTTAAGTCCATTGAGCATGTTGTTTGAATGTTGTTGTTCGCATTGTGTTTGCATGCTTATTACATTGCATTATGTTTGCATGCTTGTTGCATTGCATTATGTTGGCATGCTTGAGTTGCATTGCATGTGTTTGGATTGGACGTCAATCCAAACACGAGGAACGAGGGGCGTTTCATACTTGAAGTGATGAAACGTGCCTCATTTCTCGGTCGCCGACCTTCTTGATCATGCATGATAGAGGTTAAGGCCCTTATGTGTTATTTGTGCATTCATTGACATTGAATTATGCAAACTTGGCTTCTTGGCCATCGTGCATTGCTATGCTCAGTTGGTGGCCCGAGAGTCGAGAACCACACCCCCTTGAGCTTAAGAAATGATAGGGAGGGTGGTTATGCACACTGTCACGCCCCAAACCCGCCCCTAAAAGTTTGGGCATGACCTAATCAAAAATAGACAAAATAAGCTATTACAAAAGATGTTGGGGGCCTGAACGGAAGCAATAATAATATAACATGCAGGTACATCCATTGAGCTACTATACTATGCCAGGACCATGACTATTCAGAATACAGTGATCATGAGATGGTGGTCAGATTACATACACACATGTACTAGTCTAACCCAAAGATTGGGCATCTATTAACACGTTACATACAGGCAACTCGGGCCAACAAAACATTAGCACAAAGTGACAAAGTTTAGCAGAACTGCACTGGTATGCAAAGGGCTTCTTCAAGTGCCTGGTTGTCCTTAGGTTAACACAAGTTAAATAATACCGATGCGAGGACTGACCTCCAAGTTGATCTCCTACAGAAACAGACAAAATAACAGAGTGAGACAAGCTCAATGAGTAACAATATTTAAGCAGTTTAATAATTAACCTTAATCACAATGTATAATCTTGCATTCACAAAGCTTAATTCTACAAATTAGTCTGACATGACTTTACTTTAACAGAATGGCCTATTGGCCCAGAATTATCAGAACAGCCTTGCGGCCCAGAATAGCCTTTCGGCCCAGAACAGCCTTGCGGCCCAGAACATACTACTATGTACGTGAATCTTTTCAGTATTCCCTTTTCATGTTTTCAGTTGTTACAGAACATTACACAATATCACAAATTGGCCCTCGGCCCAGAATGTTACTCATCATCACAAAGTGGCCCTCGGCCCAGAATGTTTCACAGAATGGTTCACAGAATGTTACTTATTATCACAAAGTGGCCCTCGGCCCAGAATGTTTCACAGAATGGTTCACAGAATGTTACTTATTATCACAAAGTGGCCCTCGGCCCAGAATGTTACTTAGAACGTTTCTTAATTCCTTTCCACATTAACTTTCCTTTCACATCACATGCATCATATGTTATTCAACTCTAAGCAAGGTACAAATGTATCGGAAACAAACAGAAATAGAATAATCATTAACAACAAAGGAATACTTATTCTTTGCACTATTACTCACATCGATGTATTGGCCAATTCTGGTAGAGATAAGAGTTACATATTCTGATAGAAAACAAAATATCATTTACAGACATTAGCAATAAGTAAATGTATGCTCAATGTACTATTATTCACATTACTCTTGTTCATCACAAATTAATGGAACTCTTTGCAGGTAGCAGAATGCCCGTAGGATCTGAATGATCTCAAGTTCATATGTCATATACAAAATAATCTTGCTTCCTTAAGAAATTATACAGTCTGTTGATAACTGACGGAGGTTAAAATGTGTTATAAACAGAATAGGAAGATTCCAAAGTCATACCGATGTACGTAACTCCCACCACGAGCATTCGTATAATATGTTCATATAGCACTTACACGAAATAGAGCATTAGTAATTATCATAATTGAAACGTACATCTTCGTATTATTACTCACAGTGTTGGGATGGCGTGCTAGTTCTTTCCGGAGTGTGCCCTGCACACAATCATAATTTGTAAATTAAGTCTCTTTTCTCTCAAATTATTGAGAAACCATTCCCTGAATCATTACACTTCATATGAATGTATAATCACCTTAAAGACATCAGAAAATATTCTAAGGAGACAAACACGCAAAACCAAACGACATATTTTATTTTCTGAAATTAAGCCTCCCCGCTCGAGCGCAACCTTGTCCGCTCGAGCGGACTGTAAAATCCACCAAACTACTGGAAGGCCGATTTTCCCGCTCGAGCGGGCCTTCCTCCGCTCGAGCGGACCAAGCTAAATTCTGAAATTCAGAACTTCGAATTTGAGTTCCAATTGACATTCAAAGCTTCAATCTATCTTTTACAACACAACCAAAGCTTCACAAATGAATCTAACATCAAATTAACGTGCCAAATCATACAATAAGGCAATCACCATACACTTTAAACTTCCCATCATTAAATCCATAGTTAAGCTACCCAAGATCTTCCCATAATTTGGGATTTATACAAACATATGCATAGAGAACTACTCAACTTTAAATTCAAACCCATAGTTGGATATTTTCATGAAATAGCAAGTAAACAAGGAATAGATTCTCCTTCTTAACTCAATTTAATTTATCAACATGGATAATCCCATAAAACCCCCATTTTCACCATAACTCCCCCAACACAAAGAAGAATACCAACCAAGATTAAGAGAGAGTGAGATAAGATCAAGAAATTCCATACCTTGAGTTTAATTTCGGCAATCTTTACAAACTTCCCCAAATCCCTCTTCTAAGTTGCCTTTCCTTCACTACCCACGTTTTTCTCTTCTTGGTTACCCACCAAAGATGATGCTAAGACTCAAAAACCTTACTTCTTGATGAGTGATCTAGATCTAAACTAAGGGAAACGGAAGGTTTTGGAGATCAAAGATCTAGGGTTTTCGGACCTAAGGGAGAGAGATGAAGAATGAAAAAGGAAAGTGTGAGAAATGATCCAAAAAATCGTGTTTTAAGCTGCTGTCCCGTAAATCCCGCTCGAGCGTCCCTTTTCCCGCTCGAGCGGACCTGCACTCAGCACAGTTTTCGAAACTTCAAACAGGTATAACTTTCCCATCCGGACTCCGTTTTAGGTCGTTCTTGTGTCCAAATTGAAGCCCCGGAAATAATCTTTCCAATGGTTCTAACCTCACATCTAAATTCAAAGTGTAGAAGAAAAAAAAGGCAAAAGAGTGACGGCTAGTCAAAAATTCAAACTCAAATTTGGGACTTTATATCTAATCTTATCTATATATCCTATTAAGGCTTCAATCAAGGTTCCAAACATCATCCAAGGGTCCTCAATCACACCATTTAAAGTTCACTTGCCAAGCCAACAATATCAAGAGCCCATCAACCATACAAGTTTTAAGGTGACAGGCACCACTATACATCAATCCGATGTGAAGTTAAAATCCGGGTCGTTACATTCTTCCCACCTTAAGAAATTTCGTCCCCGAAATTTGCATCCATTCTATCAAGAATAGCGACAACCGTATGCTCACCAATTCTTATCAATCCTTAGTTCATAACAAAGTATGAGAGCAGCATATATATCCACCTAACCCTAACAACTTCCACTTACACCTTACTTCATTCCTAAGCCCAAAATACATAACATACAAGTCTTAAATACAGAAGTATAATAGATTTCGTTTCCCTAGACACAGAATTCAGACATTCCATCGTATGCATTAATTCCAATGACCATATGTTCGTTCAAGCATCTTACTCTGAAACCAATAGTTATGCCACTATCAAGCATCTTACAATTTTACAAATTTATACAGACATATTCTTATAACCATTTAATCATACTAGTTATCCGACTTAATTCATTAACATAAGCAAAATATTCCGTTCTTTCTTACATGCAGATTCCATTAGATTCGTTCATGAGTCAAATTTTCCTTAAATATACAGTCCTACGCATTCCGTTTCTATACTGTCCTATACTGTCAAACTATAATATGCAATGGTATAGCACAAGGATAATTGACCAATTATTCGCAAATGAATAATTCTTGGCAAGGTTAGGTCAATATAATCATTCCTAGATTCATAACCATGTAGGAAGTCTCGTTCGAATTCGTATAAGTCTACGATAAGAGGTAAATGCCTAGCTACATTTAATATAGTATAATCCCTTTTTCCACTTAATCTATCAGAATTCATAATAGCATGCAAAAGAACTTACATTATAGTCTTTCATTTGACAGTTCACCATATCTACACAGAAGCATAACACAGAAACAATCCATCAACTTAAACACAGATGCAGGATTCCAATCCTTGCAATCATTTATCAGATCACCAATCATTAAGTTTCAGATCACAAATTATACATAACAAACAGATTCAAAATATAACATATCAGATAATAGAATATTTCTTATCATATCATGTCAGTAGAGTACGTTTAACAAAATAACAGTTTACATTCTAATGAGTCAAACTTTTGCTTTCATGCTGTAACTTTAAACAGAATAATTTCAACTTCGTACAAATACCTTAATTTATAGATGCATATCATTCTATTTATTCGTTAAACATAGTAGACGGTTTTTATTCATTAGTGACACAACAGAAGGATTCCAAAATCATACAGTGTTATAATCTAACATGCAGCTTCGTTAGCCAAAGAAGCAGTATATCCAGTTACTTTTCATACATAGGTACTATTAGATCCATTTACAAAATCATAACTCCCTATTAAATATACCGCATTCATAGTTAGCACAGTCAGTAATGTCAAAACTAAACAGACGATAATATTTTTATCGGAAATTAATTTGTAACCATGTATTAAATATCGTTCAAATTTGTATTAACTTGCAGTAAGAGGTAAAGACCCGATGCATAACCTTAATCAACCATCAACATAGCATATTCCCAATTCCATATTCCCAATTCCATTTGTTTCCATCCGGTTTCACAATGTCTTGCAGAACGGTTCGCACTTAAAGGCTTTCATAATCTTAAACCGTGAACATACATAAACAAGATTTACTGTGGGTGAGATTCCTCATGTCGTCCAACCATCCTTTATAGATTATAGATTACAAATAACAAAACAAATTGCCGATTTCAAATTTTTATAAACAAATCCCTCGGTCCCTATCAGACATTGATGATAAATTATCAGCCCACGAACTCATATCGTATTTCCAAAATCATAGATCATAGTACTTGATCAAATCGGTTCAAGGTCAATCCCCACATATCCAAACAGAATTAATGCACGTCATTCCCTTATTTCATATGAACTATCAGTAGGGAACAAGGTTATAATTGATTAGTTTCTTGCACAATTACAAAAGTCTCGATATGTATAATTTCTTATCACAACCAGTCCTTCTCAACATATTACAAGACGTCATACAAACTTATTTTCATCAGAAGGTTAATTACAATAACCTCTCAGGTGTAAACATTGCTATAATAGGAAGAACGTGGCTACGCTACAAAAGTACACATTACATATATTCTCATGTTTACTCACTAAGTCTTAGGAATCATTCAGATTTAAGGCGTAAGTAATTCACTTAAACAGATGCTCGAAAGCACATTCATTTGTTATCATTTCCCGCAAATATCTATCAATCCATCCATAGCAACTAATAACATAAAATTGCACTTCATCATGGACATATAAATTATCTTACCAGTCGGCTCGAATTCTTACCCCACTTCTGCCGGCAACTTTGTTAATCGAGTCCCACCTGCTTGCTTATACAGTCTACTAACAATCTTTCTTTTTAGCCCAGTGGAGGTAAAATCCTTTATCCTTATTCTCGCCATATGTTGCACAACAATCATTATACAATAGACATAATGCAAACTTGTTAACCTTATCAGAGTACTCTTAACGTTGCTATCGGTCTGTCATATATTTTCTGGATGTCATGCAAAATGCCTAAAGCTTTTCTAGACATCCTAAAGCTCAATGGATCTGTGTGTGAGATAGCAACTCGTGCTCTGATACCACTTGTCACGCCCCAAACCCGCCCCTAAAAGTTTGGGCATGACCTAATCAAAAATAGACAAAATAAGCTATTACAAAAGATGTTGGGGGCCTGAACGGAAGCAATAATAATATAACATGCAGGTACATCCATTGAGCTACTATACTATGCCAGGACCATGACTATTCAGAATACAGTGATCATGAGATGGTGGTCAGATTACATACACACATGTACTAGTCTAACCCAAAGATTGGGCATCTATTAACACGTTACATACAGGCAACTCGGGCCAACAAAACATTAGCACAAAGTGACAAAGTTTAGCAGAACTGCACTGGTATGCAAAGGGCTTCTTCAAGTGCCTGGTTGTCCTTAGGTTAACACAAGTTAAATAATACCGATGCGAGGACTGACCTCCAAGTTGATCTCCTACAGAAACAGACAAAATAACAGAGTGAGACAAGCTCAATGAGTAACAATATTTAAGCAGTTTAATAATTAACCTTAATCACAATGTATAATCTTGCATTCACAAAGCTTAATTCTACAAATTAGTCTGACATGACTTTACTTTAACAGAATGGCCTATTGGCCCAGAATTATCAGAACAGCCTTGCGGCCCAGAATAGCCTTTCGGCCCAGAACAGCCTTGCGGCCCAGAACATACTACTATGTACGTGAATCTTTTCAGTATTCCCTTTTCATGTTTTCAGTTGTTACAGAACATTACACAATATCACAAATTGGCCCTCGGCCCAGAATGTTACTCATCATCACAAAGTGGCCCTCGGCCCAGAATGTTTCACAGAATGGTTCACAGAATGTTACTTATTATCACAAAGTGGCCCTCGGCCCAGAATGTTACTTAGAACGTTTCTTAATTCCTTTCCACATTAACTTTCCTTTCACATCACATGCATCATATGTTATTCAACTCTAAGCAAGGTACAAATGTATCGGAAACAAACAGAAATAGAATAATCATTAACAACAAAGGAATACTTATTCTTTGCACTATTACTCACATCGATGTATTGGCCAATTCTGGTAGAGATAAGAGTTACATATTCTGATAGAAAACAAAATATCATTTACAGACATTAGCAATAAGTAAATGTATGCTCAATGTACTATTATTCACATTACTCTTGTTCATCACAAATTAATGGAACTCTTTGCAGGTAGCAGAATGCCCGTAGGATCTGAATGATCTCAAGTTCATATGTCATATACAAAATAATCTTGCTTCCTTAAGAAATTATACAGTCTGTTGATAACTGACGGAGGTTAAAATGTGTTATAAATAGAATAGGAAGATTCCAAAGTCATACCGATGTACGTAACTCCCACCACGAGCATTCGTATAATATGTTCATATAGCACTTACACGAAATAGAGCATTAGTAATTATCATAATTGAAACGTACATCTTCGTATTATTACTCACAGTGTTGGGATGGCGTGCTAGTTCTTTCCGGAGTGTGCCCTGCACACAATCATAATTTGTAAATTAAGTCTCTTTTCTCTCAAATTATTGAGAAACCATTCCCTGAATCATTACACTTCATATGAATGTATAATCACCTTAAAGACATCAGAAAATATTCTAAGGAGACAAACACGCAAAACCAAACGACATATTTTATTTTCTGAAATTAAGCCTCCCCGCTCGAGCGCAACCTTGTCCGCTCGAGCGGACTGTAAAATCCACCAAACTACTGGAAGGCCGATTTTCCCGCTCGAGCGGGCCTTCCTCCGCTCGAGCGGACCAAGCTAAATTCTGAAATTCAGAACTTCGAATTTGAGTTCCAATTGACATTCAAAGCTTCAATCTATCTTTTACAACACAACCAAAGCTTCACAAATGAATCTAACATCAAATTAACGTGCCAAATCATACAATAAGGCAATCACCATACACTTTAAACTTCCCATCATTAAATCCATAGTTAAGCTACCCAAGATCTTCCCATAATTTGGGATTTATACAAACATATGCATAGAGAACTACTCAACTTTAAATTCAAACCCATAGTTGGATATTTTCATGAAATAGCAAGTAAACAAGGAATAGATTCTCCTTCTTAACTCAATTTAATTTATCAACATGGATAATCCCATAAAACCCCCATTTTCACCATAACTCCCCCAACACAAAGAAGAATACCAACCAAGATTAAGAGAGAGTGAGATAAGATCAAGAAATTCCATACCTTGAGTTTAATTTCGGCAATCTTTACAAACTTCCCCAAATCCCTCTTCTAAGTTGCCTTTCCTTCACTACCCACGTTTTTCTCTTCTTGGTTACCCACCAAAGATGATGCTAAGACTCAAAAACCTTACTTCTTGATGAGTGATCTAGATCTAAACTAAGGGAAACGGAAGGTTTTGGAGATCAAAGATCTAGGGTTTTCGGACCTAAGGGAGAGAGATGAAGAATGAAAAAGGAAAGTGTGAGAAATGATCCAAAAAATCGTGTTTTAAGCTGCTGTCCCGTAAATCCCGCTCGAGCGTCCCTTTTCCCGCTCGAGCGGACCTGCACTCAGCACAGTTTTCGAAACTTCAAACAGGTATAACTTTCCCATCCGGACTCCGTTTTAGGTCGTTCTTGTGTCCAAATTGAAGCCCCGGAAATAATCTTTCCAATGGTTCTAACCTCACATCTAAATTCAAAGTGTAGAAGAAAAAAAAGGCAAAAGAGTGACGGCTAGTCAAAAATTCAAACTCAAATTTGGGACTTTATATCTAATCTTATCTATATATCCTATTAAGGCTTCAATCAAGGTTCCAAACATCATCCAAGGGTCCTCAATCACACCATTTAAAGTTCACTTGCCAAGCCAACAATATCAAGAGCCCATCAACCATACAAGTTTTAAGGTGACAGGCACCACTATACATCAATCCGATGTGAAGTTAAAATCCGGGTCGTTACACACACATACCTTGCAAATACACTGCTGTGCCCCTTCTTGTTCTCTGTTGCAGCAAATTGGAGCTTGGCAAGATTTTCTGGTCGGCAGACCAGAAAAAGTAGCTGGCCGACCACTTTTTCTGGTCTGCAGCATGTGTAAGTGGTCTACAAGTGGTCTACAACACCATTAAGTGGTCGGCAGCCCTCCTGGAGGTCTCCATGTTGGAGTAGAAGCTATCTGGAAGCTTGTGCAGTGTTCTGAGATCAAATGTAAACAGAGGCAAGTTGGGGCATAGTAATGGATTTCCGAACGAGGTGACTGAGTATGCATACACTTCTCGCCCCGAGGCTCCTTTTAACTGCTTTGCTTAGCTAGTTAGCTATTTGGTTCTGTACTTAAGTAGTTAATGCACTCAGCTATTCATTTGTGTTTGTAATTAGTTAACTTGTTAGTTAATTAGCTTATTATTCGGACCCTCCGTCGAGAGGGAGAATGTTGTAATAAGGGTGCGTGGGTGTGTGCATGTCTTCCAACCCTACGTCTTTTTCTATTTTATTTACCAGCTTTTGATGGTTAGTTTTAGGGCATGTTTCAATTAGCATACTTATGCTTCGCATGTTTGCATTCATTCATTCGTCTTGCATGCACCGGGCTTGGCGCATCATACAAATTGCATTGTATTTCAATTCCAATTTGAATACATGTTATCTAGTTGCATTCACATGACATCTTAGAATAGCCAAGCCTATTTTAGTTGTATTTTTGCACGTGTTGCATTAGGCATTGATAACATAGCTAGGATCATGCATGATTACTAACTAGCTTTTGTTTTGGCTCGGAGTACCCTGTAAATGTTTATGCTTTAGCATCTTTGCATGTGTGTAGGTGACTGCCATGATAACATGCTTGCCATGAGGCTATGTGCTTATGTGTAACTGCATGAATACCTGTGGGTGAAGGCTTGATTGCCTGGATTGCAACAACTCGATGATTGTGAGTTTTAAGCCCACTTGAAGTGGCAAAATCATGTTTTTCTAAGCCCACTTGAGGGTGGCAAATCCGTGTCTTAGCCTACTTGCGAGTAGCATCTTCAAACCATTTTCAAAAAATAAACATGAGTTGTTTTGTTCCAATCCGCGTGATTGAGTCTATACTTGTATACTGTGCGCATCACATAGTAAGGTTAGCTAATAACCGGAATAAGAACACATGTGTTTTCAAAAACAACATATCATTTTAGTAGAGGCCGATCCTTTGATCGGGCGAGCGGGGGTGCTCATTTTAGGACCTTCCCCTCTCGTACCCAAGTTCCCAAGTCGAGACAACTTTGGTGATGACGAACACGTAGCCTTAGGCACGAGTCAGGGTTTCCTAAATTTCCCCAAAACAAAATATTTAGGTGGCAACTCTGAAATCTGGCAAAGCAGTCCATGTTTGGCACTTTTTGATTCAAAATTGATTTTCCAAAACCAATTGTCGGATTCGGACTCTTTGGTAATTTGTCAGTCTTACATTGCATTTTGTGAGATTAGATTCAGAACCGTGACAGGAGTCCGAACTGTAGTAGCTAGAACTACAATTCGCGCCCTCGCGCGCAGAGCGGAGTTCGGGGCAGTCTACAGTTGGGCAGGTTTGAAACAGGTTGGTTGGGTGTTGAAACAAATGGTTGTTGTCCAGATTTTGGTTTCTTCACTCGAGCGAGGCTTTTATCGCTCGAGCGAGCTTTGTGTTTTAGTTCCTTCGTTCGAGCTAGGGTTCCTTTGCTCAAGTGAGCTTTGAGTGGTGTGTCTCTTGGCTCGAGCGAGAACTCCTGCGCTCAAGCATGCGTCTGTGTCTAGATTGGACCTGAAGGTTGGTAATCTTCGCTCGAGCGAGGCTTTTGTCGCTCGAGCGAGCGAGCTCTATGTTTTGTGTTTCTTCGCTCGAGCGTACTTCTAGGTTGCAGACCTGAAGCTTCACATTGTCCGCTCGAGCGAGGTCCTTTTGTGTCTGGTTGCCCGAGCGACCACTTCTTCGCTCGAGCGAGCCTCGAGTATATCAGATTGCAGCAGCGGGTTCCTTTTACACTTTTTGATCTTCTTTTCTTCTCAAACCCTAAATTCGTCACACTCTCTCTCTCTCTATACACTCCTTTTCTCTACAAATACACTTGATCTAGAGGGTTTCTACCCTACTTCCTTTGTAAAAAGGGTGGAGTATCGTGTGGGCTACATTTTGATCCGAAAATTCTTGGATTTGGAGCATCTTGAGTTTTCTTCATCATCTCCTTTGAGTCTCTTCATTGAGGTGGGGATAAACTACTCGTCTTTATGAGTTTTAACATAAATTTTAGTCTTTTTGTATAAATGGTGAAATATGGAGATTTTGGAAGGTTAGGGTTTGAATTTGAAATTATAGAAAGGGGGTTTTCAATTGTTGAGCTCCATGTCTATGTGAGACCTTGGTAAATGGGATTATTGGTATAAAATTGAGAAAATTGAGCCTTAGGACTAAAGTTGAGAAAATGGGGAAAGTGCCCTAATTAAATGTAATTGATTAAATTTGTATAATTAATTTGGTAATTGTGAGAATATGAAATTGATTTGAAAATCATGAAATTGGATGGAATTGGGATTAAATGGTGTAGTTGGATTGATTAATTACTCACCTATGAAAATGTTGAAAATTTATCGGTTGATAAATTTATTATTTGTTTAGAAATAATTGTTTTGGGCTATTGGTGGAAGATAGTCTTGATTGTTGTAGACATTGCATGATGATTAGGTAAACTGAAACTAATCACTTGGAATATGTCATTGAATATGACGGTTGGAATAACACATTGAATATGTGCATTAAATGATCATTGTATATGATAAAGTGTTCAAATACATTGCATATGTATCTTTGTTTGGGAGGAGATAGGGGATGTACTCCATGGTTTGGGAGGAGATAGGGGATGTACTCCATTATTTGAGAGGAGATAGGGGATGGACTCCATTGATAATTAAGTTGGCCGGAGTGTCCAGGGTGAAAGTCCCGAAATCTTATATACATCTGAATGATGTTGATGAATTGAAGTGTTGTCTTTATGAGTTGTAGTCTCATTTGAAATTGTTGATGATAGAAGTGTTGATAATATGAGTTGCAGTCTCATTTTGAATTATTTGGATAAATAATGTACTATGTTGTTGATTTGATTTGATTGAGATAAAGAAATGGGAATGAATTGAAACATGGTTGTAAATGTAAATGGATGTATGGAAATCTATGTCGATCGAATATGGAAAAAGGGGTTGAGATAGTTTCAAACTATTAAACATTTATCGAATGCTAATGTTTTAGTTATTTCTCATATTATGTTTAGTGTATCTCTACTGGGCTTTGGCTCACCCTATATGGGACATCATTTTCAGGTTCAGGTGATATGCCGCCTCCAAGGATCTAGCTTGGATAGTTTAGAGGCTGTAGGCTTCCTTTTGTTGTTACTTTTCTATATTACATGTTTTATTTCCAAGCCAAGGGCTTTAATTGTAAAAGGGCTTCTGACCCTCTTTTGTTGTAACCAAGTGTTGACTTGAAAAGTTATAAGCCCGTAGGGCATTTACTTTTGTCGTCAACATGTAATACCTTTTGTAGAAAATACTCTGATGAATGGAAATATAATATCTCTTTTATGATTTTGGAATCTTATAAATGATTGATTTATGTATTATTTTGAGGGCGTTACAACAATCACAGTTGATTATCTGACTGGACCAATTGTATAATAGAGTATGAAGCAATGTGCGTGGAAATGAGTCCCAGCTGGATGGATGCCATAGTTGTGTTCCTTAGAGAGGGCAGACTGCCAGACGATCGAAAAGAGGCACATAAAACCAGGTTGAAATTGGCCAGGTTTTGCCTATCAACAGAAGGCCATCTATACAGAAGATCCTTCACTGGACCTCTACTTCGGTGTGTGCACCCTTCTCAGGTAGAGGACTTTTTATATGAAATCCATGAAGGAGTTTGTGGAAGCCATGCAGGGGGCAAGTCACTTGCCCATAGAGCCATATCCCAGGGATATTGGTGGCCATATATGCAAAAGGATGTTGAAGCCTATGTCAGGAAGTGTGAGAAGTGTCAAAAGTTTGCACCTTTGATATATCAGCCTGTAGCAGATCTAAACCCAATGTCTAGTCCTTGGCTGTTTGCCCAGTGGGCATGGACCTGGTGGGACCACTGCCCCAGGCAACTGGATAGAGAAAGTTCTTGCTAGTAACCATAGACTACTTTACAAAGTGGGTTGAGGCAGAAAATCTTGCGAAGATTTGACATATTGATGTGAAAAACTTTATCTGGAAGAACATAATTACCAGGTTCAGGATCCCAAGGGCCATTATAGCAGATAATGGCACCTAGTTTGACAGTAAGCTAATCAAGAGCTTCTGTGCAAAGTACAAAATTAAAAACTATCTACTCCTAGTTTTTCCTAGAGTAATGGTCAGGTAGAAGCATTTAACAAGACCATCTTGGAGGAATTTCTTAATGTGCTGTGGACATATCGGACTATGCCGAGAAGATCAATTAGAGAGTCTCCTTTTGCCATGGCTTATGGCACTGAAATAGTTATCCTACTAGAGGTCGGCATCCCTAGAATCAGAACCCAGGGAGTGGAGAATGGGGCCAGCTAGGCATTCTATTACGTCCCAAAATTTGGACAATTAAATATTAAATTAGGACTAAACCCCAATCAATATTCCATCATCCAAATCCTAGGGGTGAAACAAAATCTAAATGTTCAAGTCTTCAAAGGGTTTAAGTAAATTTCCATCTCAAAAGATTACACGGGATAAAAATAAAAAATAAAAAAACTAACAAAACGGCAACCAAGCCATCTACCATAAATTTATAACTATCCAATACCTCCAACATTAAAGTAACAACAACTAGTCAAAATAACTTAAATAATGTAAAGTTGAAAAATAACCTACACTGCCAAATTGTCAAAATATTAAGGTCATAAAAAAAATAATAAATACAATAAACTAATATCAACCCCAAGCTCAAGAAAGCAAAAGAAGTCCAAGAGACATGTCCAATAACTATATTTATTTCTTGTTACCACTGCAGTCTCAACTAATCTTGCAAATGAAGCTCGGCTGCGCTCAAACAGAACGCACCCGAGTTGCCAAGAGACAAAACAGGTCAGTATATAAGTATACTGGTATGAGTACAAATATTTGACACCCACGTGTCCACCAGACACAAACAAAAATACATTTAATTCTTGTTACAAGACAAGACAAGTAGTTCCATCCGCGCCGAGAGGAATATGTAGTTTCCCGAGATACGGTGACATTTAGTTTCTTGCCCGTACACAACTAAATATAAATTGAGTATAAAATAAACAAAATAAAAATAAAAATATGGTGGGTCAGCCCTGCATAAAAAGTTAGTAAGACCCACCATTCTGCAAAAAAAATAAAGTTAGTATAATTCAGTCATAAGTAAATTACTGAAGAAGTATAAAAACATCCTGTTTCATGCTTAAATAATACGAATTGGCCAAAACTCAAAGAACAAAAGTTGTACAAAATTAAATTTACTAGAAGGCAATATGAACGAATTTAGTAGAAACTCAACAGGTTGAGAGAAAAACTTAATAGAAGAACCTAGACGAAATTCGAACAAAAAATTTGGAACTGAAAACTGAAAAAAACTGCACTAAGATGATTTTTTTCGGAAACGTTCAAAACACAAAAAGTGTTCAGAATAATGTTTTACTTCAGTTTATACAAAATTAATAAAAATGAGTTCGTTTCATGGGTTAAAACAACATCTAAAATATGCATTGCCAAAATGAATAAAAACTATTGTAAACAAGATCATCCGATTACAAGTTTTAATCGATCTTTTTAATAAAAAGTTAAAAAACAAAAGTTGTCTAGAATCACGTATACATACCTCTGCTCAAATTTCATAATTTATTGAGGTCATTTACTATTTTTCAAGATGTACAAATCAATACAATTCAAACTATACATATAAATTCATATTTAATTCTTTGTACCATAATTCCACCACTTCGGCCGTTTCACTTCCGGCCTACACATATATCCCATGTGCCTCCTGTATACCTAACACTGCTCCAAAGCCAAACTTGCACGGGGATATCGTCCTGAGTTTGACTCACACTCCCCAGATGGTTAGCATATACATACGCGCGTAAATCAAAGCACTCGTCTACTCCTGAGAATGAGACAACAATATATATACACAATCTCTTATCTACTCATAAGAACAAGCACAACAATGCCAAGCCTAAGGCATTCAAATAAATCTCATAATCCTCATCTTTTTTTTTTTTTCTTTTTTTTTTATACATTCTTTCTTACCAATACTCAAATAAAACAATAATCCATGAAATCATGGTGGAATGTAAGGAATTTTTCTATGGGTTCTTAATTTATTTTAATTTCATATGTCCATGAGTGTGATTACAACCATAAAATAAATACATATAAAAACCCTAAACCTGGCATACACAACTAATCAGAATAATTAAAATCAATTTATCATCTACATACAAATACAAAATCAAACTAACATCAAATAAATAAAAATAAATAAATAAAAACAAAGAATCAATCCATCATCTAACCAATATCTATAGGTTCTAAGTTTATTTCAATTTTCATATAACCATGAGTGTGATTACAACAAAAAAATAAATACATAAAAAAAAACCCAAAACCTTGCATACATAACTAATCAAAATAATTGAAATCAATCCATCATCTTCATACAAATACCATATCAAACCAACATCAAATAAATAAATAAATAACTAAAAACAACAAAATAAACATAAATCAAGGGAAGTAGGTTTTGCACTCACAATGTTTTTTTGAAGATCAAAGAATTATTTGAAGAATTAATGGAGCCACCAAAACAAAACTCTAATGCCCTTTTTTTCTTCTCCTTTCACTCCCGCCATCTCTACCTCTCCTCTTTTTCTTTGTTGACTACTCTCTCTCCCTCTCTCAGTAGCACAAAGAAAACCCTCTCTTTCTTTTTGTTTTGTTTACTAGATAACCTATTTTCCTATTATACCTAAATACAACATCTATAAATATATAATATAACATCAATATATATATATAACACCTTTTATATATATAAAAAAAAGATATATATATATATATAAATAACTATTTTAATTAATTATATATAATTAAATATCACATTAAATTAACTGAATAACACATTAAATTCTCATGTAATCACGCAATTAATAAAGCCAAAATTAAAATAAAGTAATATTAACCATAATAATAATAAATAATGACCTACAAAAAATTAGGATCGTTACACATTCTTGGCCCGAGATCTGGATCTCTTAGAAGAAAGAAGGGAGAGAGCAGCAATTTGGCTGGGGGCATACCAGCAGCAGCTTACTAGGGCTTATAACAAAAAGGTCAACCTAAGAGAGTTCAAGGTTGGGGATCTTGTCTTGAGGAAAATTTTTGGTAACAAGAAGGATCTTAGGGAGGGAAAACTTGGCCCAAACTGAGAGGGGCCTTACAGAATCGTCTCGATTGCCAGCAATGGGGCATATCGGCTTGAAGACGTTAATGGCAAAGAGTTGCCACGACCCTGGAACACTTGCAATCTGAAGTTTTTCTATCATTAGTTATTGTTTTTTGAGATTTATGTCATGATTTTATTAGCCAAAGTTTTAATAAAGTACTAGTTTGATTTTGTTTTTATGAATTTGCAATTTGTGCGATAGGACTGAACAGTCTTGTGACGATGTTTCCGATTGAAACATGACGAATAACTTTGACTTATCATATAGTAGAGTCGAATTATACCTGTCATACGATAGAGTTAAACTAAGTTGGCGATGTTTCCGAATGAAACATGACGAATAACTTAGACTTATCATATAGTAGAGTTGGATTATACTTGTCATACGATAGAGTTGGACTAAGTTAGCGATGTTTTCGAAAGAGACATGATAAGTAACTTGGACTTGCCATGACAGCAGAGTTGAACTAAGTTTGATCTAGTCAGATTAACAGAGACACCGAGGTAGAAAACCTCGGCTAAGATTTGTTTGAATCAGACTTCGGCAACAAAAAAAGAGATGTATGCCTAATGTGAATATAAGTGATACTTAGATTCACATTAGGGGACAGGAAGCAGTAATGAGGAACAAGCTTGATACTTGTTGAAATTTTTGACAACAATTTACAAGTTGAAGTCAGCTGAGGTAACTAGATCAGTGGATATCTAAGGTATTTGTTACCTGAGATAACTAATGAGTTTGTCAAACAAAAAATAAATAGAAAGGTGAAGTCTTACCAAAGAGCAGTAAGTACAAGTAAGGAGGCAAATACTTGTTGAGATGTCATTCAAAGAATTCTTTAAAGAGCCCGTTGGCTGAGATCATAGTAAAAGGTGACCTTCGAGGTAAGTTGGTCTGAGATGACCAACTAAGGGTGCACCTGAGATAAAGTGGATCCGAGGTGATACATGCCAGACGTGTTCTAACCCGAAGTGATTACACAGTTGAGGTGTACTTGGGGGAATTGCAATAATATTCTAAGTATAGAACAATACAAGACAGTGAAGATAGATAAAGCTCAAAGAGACAAAGCATTCAACACTTAGCAAAAAAAGGAAGATGCGCATTCATAGAAGAAACTGGTTTAGATACAAAGCAAAAGGCACATCGGCTTGGCATGAAAGATAACTTGTCCAACGTATAGAGATGGCACTTCAGCCCAACAAACAACTATTACAACTATTGTTCAAGAAAAAGAGTATAGCAAATAAAGTTCAGAAAAAGAAAAAAAATCCTAAGTACATGAAACTCTAAACATTTTGCTCAGGCTGCCTTGCCTCAGCAATTTGAGTTGCGTTGACCTCGGCAGCCAGGTGGGCGGATTTTTCGGCTTCAATTTCGGCATCAATCTCGAGTAGAGTCTGGTCGAGACTCTTCTCGACGGATTGGATATCGGCCTCTTGGGTAGCCTTCTTTGCAGTGGTATCTCTGGAGACCTCTTCATCCTCCTCATCCTGAGTCAAGTCTAAGACTTGATCATTTAGAGTTGGGGATTTGGCCTCAGCAGCTTCGTCTTCTTTGGCATTGACCTCGGCGACTGTGTCCTCGACATTATCGGCTTCGGCATCTTCCTTACCGTCAAACCTCATCCTTGAATTGGCTTGGAGTAAGGGGGAATGGCACAACAAGTCAGCTGGTGTCGTGAAGAGGCGAGTCCTCAGGAGTGGACAACTTTTTCAAGGCAGCCACCCACCCAAGGACGTATCCCTTGTTGCACGCTCGATTGACTTGCCTCTTGTAGGCATCGTAGACGTCAGCCGCCCCTTTGGCATAGGCTTTTTCGTTGGCCGCTTTGAGTTTGGCTTCTTTCGTGGCGAGCGCAGACTGAAACTTGCTCTAGGCCTTAGCGATCTTCTCCTTAGCCTTTTTTAATTCGGCCTTAGCTACCGTAACAACATTTTTAGTCGCTTCAACATGGTCTTCGGCCTTGTTTTGTGTAGCCTGGGCAGCTTTGGCCTAGTCCAGCAGACCTTGGATACGGATCTCGGCCTGATTCAAGAAAGAAAGGAGCTTGGCAACCTCCTTGGTCTTCCTGGTTAATTCCTTCTTAAACTCCTCAGCTTTGACTGCAAAGGAATGACCTTGCTAAATGGCCTGTGGGAAGAAAAGGAAAACATAAATTTTTTGTTAAGTACGAATAAAAAATAAATTGAAAAATTGAATACAAGTATAAGGACTTACCAGAACACAGTACTGCATCATCAACGCGTAGTTTTCGTACTTTATGAGCTCGAACATGTGATTGATATCGGCCGGAAGGAGAATGACAGTAGAGAGAGCAACCCCGACCTCTACACTCTTAAGAGCATTATCACCGGCCACCAAAGGTTGGTCTCCGACCATGATTGTGGGAGCCCAAGGCTCATCGAAGTAGAAAACCCCGGGTGCAGTTGTGCTCTCTGACCTCGGCCTTTTGGGAGAGGGCGCGCCCGATGATTCGGCCTCGGCAAGCCTTTTCTTGGCTTCAGATGAGCGCTTCTCAGTTTTATTCAACTTGGAAATTGGCACTGTGTCTTTAGATTTGACTTCTGTGGCGGTGGCCTTAGCCTTAGGCCTTTTCACCCTCTTGGCTTTGGGCTTGGGTTGGGTTTTAGAGGGAGAAGAAGAATGGACCGACACCACGCTAGGGATGTATGTCAGTGAGAAAGTCATCAAGAACAATTTTTGTGCTACCCATTTCGTTGGCAGTGGCGGCAATGGTGACTCTAGGACCAAAATAAATTACTGGCAAGGCAATTGGAGGATGGGATGGGTCTATTACCGAGATAACAGGACTTCGGTGTCTGTGGCTGCGAGTTCTCTCGGCAGGGGCATTAGAAGGAACTCAGCATTAGCGCTGGCGTTGGGCTGGAGAAATTAGCAGGTGGCAGAAGTGGATGGCTGGTCCACTGGGTGAGAAGTGGAGGCTTGATCAGGCATTGGTAATGAAGCAACTAGTGGTGTTGTAGCAGACAGAGGGGACTTGCTTTAGCGAGAGATGTCGGGCAAAGGGCTCCTATATGTCAGGATGTAGTTGAGGAGGATGGGAGCCTTGCAGACTTCAATCAATAAGCCGGGAAGGCGAACCAAGTCCTTGCTCGACACGTAGAGTTGGCAAAAATTCTTTTCTGGCTGAGAAAGGGCTGCAAGGACAAAATGAGAATGTTAAAACAGAGTAATAGAAAGATTGCTAAATAAAATAATAGAGAAGGGACTTTGGGGGGGACTAAGTCCTTACCCTTGTCATCCCTAGAAACTTCTTGGCGCAATGGGAAGAGGTGGAGCTCATCGTCTGGTATAAACTCCCAATTGCCTGAGACAATTAGGTAGTCATCTCCCGTGCCTTTATTTGAGTCTAGGATGTCGACTATTAGCTTATATTGTGTGGACCTCGGCTTGAGGTAGTATGTATAACCTTTATTGGTATTTAGGCTACACATGGTATAACAATACTAGATATCAGAGGCATTTTGCTGACATGCCAGATCAGAGATGCCGTTTATGATCCTAAAAGAGTTCACAACTAATTACACGGGGTTCAGTTTGTAGTAATGGAGGACCTCTCTAAAAAGGATATCAAGGGGGAACCTGACACCACTCTCAATTATGGAGACTATGGGAAAGGGCATGTAATCATTCCCGGGCATAATAGAGTCATCCTCTTTAGCCAACAGAAGTTAAACGTCGACTGGAATGGAAAACTCTTGCCTAAAGTATTCTAGTTTAGAAGGGGTGTCTACCCTCCACCTAAACATACCCATGATGTCGGCTTAATGTAATTAATACTGGAGTTCAGAAAGGAGTGATTGGTATGGGTTTGAAGACTTTGACTAAACCCTAGAAAGCAAAGGGGTGAGGATTGATGAAAGTCTAAGGGGAAATCTGTTCCATTTTTCCTAAGGATATGAGTTCTAAAGCAAATCCCAATCCTAGGGCTACAAAAATAGAATCGAAGGCAAGAATCTGGAAATTGCACCAACAAAGCAAAAAAGCATGTGATTCAAAATCACGGAAAAAAAAAGAAATGAAACAGAAAACAGGAAATCAGATTTGCATACATAGAGCAACAAGATTTGTACAAATTGGCAAAGAAAGAGAGAAAGAATTTTGTTAAAAACTGAAAAGGCGAAGCAAAAATGTAATGAATTGACCTTGGTCGACGTACCTGTCAGGCGGCGTGGGCAGAAGCGACGTGATTTGATAGCTCGTGTGTAGCTTAGCTTTTTCGCGCCCCCTTTTGGAAACTCGAAAAGAAGCCCTATAGCTTAGACTCCCGTGGTTCTGAATCTAATCTCACAAGTGGAATGTGAAACTGATAAACACCAAAGAGTCCAAATCTGGTAAATCATTTTGGAAAATTGATTTTGAATCAAAAGTGCCAAAATTGGACTGCTTTGCCAGATACAGAGTCGCCACCTAAATATTTTATTTTTGGGGAAATTTAGAAAACCCATGACTCGTGCTAAAGGCCATGTGTCCGTCATCACCAAAGTTGCCTCGGCTCAGGAACTTAGGTACGAGAATGGAAGGTCATGAATTGAGCACCCTCGCTCGCCCAATCAAAGACCGGCCTCTACTAATCATGATATGATTTTTTATAAACATTATGTGCTCTAGTTCCGATTATTAGACTAGCTTTACTATATGATGCGCACAAACAAGTATAGACTAGTTTGCTCAGATTGGAACAAATTCAACTTCATGTTTGTTTTGCGAAAATGGTTTAAATTTGCCAATTCAAGTGGGCTTAAAGTTTGCGAATTTGCCATCAAACATAGTGGGCTTAAAACTGATTTGCCACTCAACAAAGTGGGCTTAAAACATACATTCGTTGAATCGTTCCAATTCAAACAATAAGCATTCATCCACAGGCATTCAAGCAGTTTAGCAAGCAAGCATTTAGCCTCATGGTAAGCATGTTAGAGATGGCAAAATTCACACTCATGCAAGTATGCTAAAGCATTAAAAACTCACCTAGTACTCTAAGCTAAGAAAACATGAGTTAGAAAAATATGCATGATTCCTAACTATACAAGATGTCTAATGCAACACATGCGAAGAATGCAATTAATAGGCTCGGCTACTAATATGGCATATGAATTAATTCAAGACATACGGTCTAAGCACGTATTCAAAGAATTATTAAAATAACAATGCAATTTGAATGATGCACCAAGCCTCAGTGCATGCAAGACAAATGAATGAATGCAAGCATAAGGTATACTAATTGAAACATGTTCCTAATCTAACCA
The DNA here is from genome assembly GCA_036172215.1 of Camellia granthamiana. NCBI lineage: Eukaryota > Viridiplantae > Streptophyta > Magnoliopsida > Ericales > Theaceae > Camellia > Camellia granthamiana. The sequence continues at coordinate 25,386,098 of CM069903.1, read as the reverse complement.
TCGAAAGCGGTTAAGTAAAAGGGAGAAATACGTGGGGTTGGAAGACATGCACATTATTACATTTTGCTCTCACGAAGGAGAGTCCGAATAAATAAACTAAGCTAACTAGCAACTAATTAGGGCTAAGCTAATTAAGCTAATTAGACTAATTATTACAAACCAAATGAATAAATAACTAAACTAATTAACTAATTATTACAACACTTTTAACTAACTAGTAAGCTAACTAATTAAATTACAACACAAATGTAAACAACCTAAGCAATTAAGATATTTAACTACGCTGCCACCACTTCGCTTCAGGAAGTAGAGGATGCACATGCTCGGTTTTTGCCTGAAAAGACCTCCGTTTTGCTCTCGAAAGACTCTGTTTCCAGAGTTGAACATTTCCAGAACCTTTCTGCTCCACCTTATCAACATTCTGCTAAGGTTTACATCAATGGCTAGCCAGCCATGGATGAATGCTACCGGCCATCTGTCGGCCAAAAAGGTGGTCTGTCGGCCATCTATGGTGCACTGCCAGCCATGGATGGTGGCCTGCCGGCCGTTGATGTATTGGATCACCATGCTGCAATAGAGTACAAATAGAGCAAAAAGAGGGTTTTTCCAAGGATTGTCTGCACAATTCACCCCTCATTTTCATGGACAAATCCAAGGAGTTATGAACTTAAACGACAAACCACCAATCTAAGCAATTTCATTGCATGATAGCTTGATTCAAGGTGTGGAAGCTCAATAAATGCAAAACAAGACACTCAAGAACCATCACCCTATCATGCATGATCAAGGGCAACGGAGACCTAGGAAACTTGAGACATTTCATCACTTTGAGTATGAAATGTCCCAATTTTTCTTGTGTTCAATTAAGGTCCGATTGAACACAACACACAAGTTATTATCTTGCTCAATTTTAGTCCCAAATTGTTAGTTACTCATTTTAACTTACCAACCATTACTTAATCCAATTAAGTCCAAAAGGTGAGCTAGAGTCCTCTAATGGAAAGAAGGCTCAAAACACAAGTTGCTTTGGGTATAAAAGAAGTCTCATACCGTTGGTAATGACCCCCCAAAGGGATTAAACCAATAAGTATGAAACCTCAATTCCACACTTAGGCAAGCAAATGACTTGAAACCACTTTCAAAGCAAAACGAAAAGCCAAGAAAGGAGGGAGGTTGCAGAGGTGATTAGTGTTGAAATGAAGTACAAAACAACACCAAAGCATGCAATCAACTCAAACAAGAGGTGTTTAATGGCCTAAAACACCAAGCTTGTGAGGACCATTACAATACAACCATGCAAAACAAGACTCAATTGACCCAAATAGCCCAAAACAGAGCTAAAGCAGTTTAAAATAAAGGCAAAAACATGCTGGAACAAAGCTAGAAAAAGCTAGAAAAACATGCTAACACGTGGAGTTAACTAGGCTAGCAAATAAGACACAAGGAGGGGAGGTTAACTCCTCCAATTTTGAACTTTAAAACATGTTTTTTGCCACTGAAAATACTCTGAAATTCAGTGGTTAAAGGCCCAAAAAAAGATGGTTTGAAAATGGGAAACACAAGTGAAGAAGCCTTACAAACAGAGTACAAAGAAGGGTGAACCACCCCCTACCTTAAAATGACTTCTAATCACAAATTTCAGCCCATTTTGACAGAGTTTTTATAGCTCAAGAATGACTTAAAACAATGGGAAAAGATGGAGAAACAAGTGTACTAAAACAAGTTAAAATACAAGTGTTATACCTCTTGAAGCCAAACACCACCTTAGGCACAAATGCAAGCCAAAACCACCTTTAAGAGCTCAATCTTGACCTCAAGGGACCTCAGCTCAAAGGTGATCACTTTTGGTTAAGGGTTGATATGCACAAGTGTAGTGTATCTAGTAACTAAGCACAAAATTTCACAAGAGAGAGAAATGTAGAGAGAGAGAGAGAGAGAGAGAGAGAGAGAGAGAGAGAGAGAATTTTTTAGTTTAAAATCTTCCAACCTCAAAACATGAGAGAGGGACTCCCTATATATAGAAAACATGAATTCTATACAAGGAGATCCAGCCCTCTACGTATGGACATATGCAAGCATCTGTGCAAATAGCTGGCACAAAATATCTGCAGAAAACACTGGTGGCCGGCCGGCCATCAGTGATGGCCGGCAGACTAGAAACTCTGGCCGACCGCCTTCATAGATGGCCGACAGGCCACCAAAAACTGTAGGAGAGAAAGACCAAGACATGGTCCAAAAAGAAGACAAAATGGATGTAGGGTTTGAATGGCTCAAACCTGTGGTGTTCCGCTGAAGACTTTGAATACTCGGCAAGCAATCAGACTCGTCACCAAATGTACTTGCAAGAACATCTAAGTCTTGAAATGCCATAAAAAATGGGGTGTCTACAGTTGCCCCTCTTTGACAGAACTCGGAGTCATGAAATGACGTGAGTGAATGTCAAAGCCAAGAGACGACCCATTTTGACAAGGCCGTAAGACTTGGACAAACAATCAAGGCAGAAAACAAAATGGTTGCACCCGCAGGCTGCCTACGTATCCCTTTACAAGGAATCAAACCAGCGTAGTTCTGGGGCAAAATACAAATGATATGAATGATGCGGGAATATAACTTATGATCATGGAATGAGACTGTGCAATGAAACATTTAAATGCAAATGTTATGTAAAGAAATGCCATAGTTAAACAAACTGAAACAAGGCATAACAATTCCAAATACGAAAAGAAAACCACGCGCCACGCGCGAGAAACACAAACCCAAGCTACACTTCATGCAGAAAGGATGTAGGAAAATTACACAAGCTTAACTACGTATCACGCAGAAAAGGCAAAGGGCGATGTAACCGTCGGGCACACTAGAGGTCTTAACTGAGATCCTAACGCATTGCACGTGAGAGGAGGAAAAAGATGGTGTGAACACCGGGCGCACCCAAATGTTTTTAACCGAAGGTGGTGTGAACAACGGGACGCACCCGAATGCTTTTAATCAAAGGTGGTGAGAACACCGAGCATACCTGAATGTTTTTAACTGAAGGTGGTGTGAACATCGGGCATACCTGAATGTTTTTAACCGAAAGGTGGTGTGAACACCAGGCGTACCCTAATGTTTTTAACCAAAGGTGTTCACCAGGCGTACCCGAATGTTTTTAACTGAAGGTGGTGTGAACACCAGGCGTACCCGAATGTTTTTAACTGAAGGGTGGTGTGAACACCGGGCGTACCCAAATGTTTTTAACTGAAGGAATCCTAATGCGTCTCACGCAAGAGGAGGAAGAGGGAAAGATACGATCCGAAGGACACGAGTGATTTTACCTGGAACTCCTCTGAATGAACCGTACATACAATATCGTGCATGTGCAGGAAAGAGACTTAACAAATGTGACATAGTAGGAATGCATGTTCTATGCAATACATATAACCAAGATACAATGTTAATGGCATGTTCCATGTAAGAAACAAAAAGCATAAGCATATTCTATGCATGATTGGTAACAGGAGCATATTCTATGCATAAAAGTGGATGCATGTTCTATGCATGATTCAGAAACGAATGCGAGATGAGCATGCAATTCCCGCGAGATGTATATCTTACAATAACACATGTGAAATGCATATTCTATGCCACAAAGTGAAGTACATGTTCCATGCAACAACGAATAAGAATTGCATGTTCTATGCAAGATACCAAAGCATGATTCGACAAAACAAACTCGAAGGCAACTTCCGATTCACCTCTCGGAAGAATTATAATGTATTTAAAGGATACACCTCGTTCATGTTGGCAAGTTACGAACATCGCGCACCGAAAACACAGTTTCGAGCTTTCGCAGAGGCATTCTAAACTCAACAGTAAACAATCCCTTCAATTCTTGGAAACCAAGGACACAAAACAACATTAAGAACCCCAGGAGAGTTACCGGCCACTTGTCGGCCATGAGGGAAGGTAGCCGGCCAAGTGTTGGCCAACAATGGACCTTGCCGGCCATTAATGAGCCTTGTCGGCCATCGATGGAGATTGAGGGCAAATTGGGCAATTCAGCTCGGGGCCTTTTAAGTATGAGCCACTAGGGCTCATTTCCTCGCTTCTCCTTGTCCGAAAATCATCCTCCTTTCTCTCTAGACACTCCTTCTCTCTAGATTTACGCTTTCTACGTGTTTTCCAACGCCTCGCGCGAAGTTGATTCGCTAAATTTCCTTTGTTCTCTTTACTTTGAACCGATTGAAACTTGATTTCAGTGCTCCCTTTCCCATTTCCGCCATTCTAGGCTCATTCCCCTCAAATTTTTCTCGAGTTTTGTGCACTTTTCCTGGTTTTGACTTTTTTTCTCCATTTCTCTCTCCTAGGGTTTGACTTTTTCCAAGTTTACCCTTTTTCTCCATTTTTCTTCACTTTTCACCCATCTCGCACCTATTTTTAGATGGCAGACGAGGTTCCTCCGGAGGTTCCCCTAGTAGTTCCACATGTGCCGGAGGTAGAGGAGCCGATAGCTGATCTTGAGGCTGACCTAGAGGCGAAGTTCGAGCCTAAAGCCGAGCCGGAGCCGCTACCACTGAGGGTTCAGCCTTTTGATCCCTATTGATACTGATATGGAGACAGCCTGGTTCGAGCTACTGGGGGCATATCCACCTATATACCGGACAGGGATGGTGAGATATACTTGGTTCGCAGAGTGATACAGAGAGACTGAGCCCAAGACGATAGAGGAGACCGAGCAGTATGCCAGGGGCTTCTTGATATTCGTCTTCAGTACCACCTTGTTTTCAAACAGGTGGAGTATCATTGGCCTATATTTGCAGAGCGCCCTGGGGTGGAGCTGGCCTCACCACATTGTACGGATATATGAGCTCCACCTCTCGTCTACGGGGAGACCTGATTAGAGGCTACTGGCATGCCTGGGAGGTACACATCTCAGTTCCCTCTTTGTACTTTATGATTACTTTACAGTTTCTACTTTATATCTATTTTAATACATGCTTTCTGTTTCGCATTTCTGTATCTGCCCAAACACTGTTCATACACTATGCTTTCTGTTTTGCACTTTCTGCATCTGGTCGATACTGTACTGATCACATACCACTGCATTTTCCCCGCAGCTATGGATATACACATACTTCCCGACCCTTGCCCCGGAGCCTGTAGTGGAGTTTCTGTTGACGGTACCCTACTCGCGGATATACGACGGTCAGCTTCGTCGTAGGACTTGTGAGCCTTTTACATTCTTCAGGCGGCCCACGAGGTAATCCAAAACACAGTTATTTCATTTCTGCTTTGAAACTGTTTTGCTTTACGCATTTAGCAACTGACAGTAACTAATAATCTATACAACTTCTGTTTGCAGATCACGTGACAGCCTTGGGCCTTGATACTAGGGGGGTGTGGGGTCAGTTTGTCGGCGCCTGGGCCATTTCCTACTATCACATTTTGCTTGAGGGTCTGGTCTGTTGGGCCTGGTTCTTAGGTGAGCACTTCTTGTGCCAGATTAAGGGTGTTCCAGACCCGGTCGTCTCGATAGCTCCACCAGAGTCCATGCGGTCCACAGAGAGCTTATCCGTTGAGGAGGTCATCCAGTTCATGGTGGGCCTCGACGTCGACTTCTTCCGAGTAGAGGGCGACTATGCAGATTTCATCCTGACACATCTGATGCCGTCCCTGACGGGTGTTCATGGAGATGAGGAGGCGGGGGCTTCTGCCATGAGAGCGAGGCGCAGAGTAACCCAGGCAAGCAAGGCCCGAGGCAGAAAGGCTTCCTGAGCGGGGCGGAGGGTTGATTAGCCAGAGCTCCCCACCACGCTGACTTGTTGGCGACACACAAGAGAGGCCTACCAAATCCCGATTAAGCCCACAGCAGCTGGTCATGAGTTGTCGAGATTCGAGGCCCGACTCCGGTATGAACCACACTTTAGCACTTGTACTCCATATTTCATTTCAGATATATCTATGGCAGATACTAATCATTCAAATACATTTGCAAGCATTAATCGAGTATACAAGAGGCACCCTCGAGCTGATAACCTAGCTGATGAGGATGATACAGAAGAGAGAGATGATGCTCAGTCTCTACGGTGTTTAGGTAGTTTCTTCAGTCTTATATTCCAGGCATCAATTTTCCACTGACACACTGACACTAACATTGAAAACTTCCCAAACTGCACTGATACATTGCATTTATAGACCACATTTGACACACTGCACTTGCACACTGTATTCACACACTATATCTGACTTCTGTATATACTTATTTGGCGTGTTATGCTTACATCTGATACACATGTTATAACTGATACGCAATAATTGTCTTTTTCAGATCCCACCCAGGCCGATGGCACCAGTGGGAGCTGCAGCACCTGCGCCAGTAGTACTTTCTCCGGCAGCAGGGAGGAGAGAGAGACATATTTCGGTACACGGCCAAGGCAGAGCCAGAGGCACCTGCGACGGGAGCGGCCCTTCAGAGCCCATTGTAATAACCCCGACCCGTAATTAGCTACTAATCAGTAATTAAGGATGTTAATTAAGTGAATAAAATAAATTATGGGATTATTATGTAAATTGCATGAGGTTTGGCTTTCTATCTGTCACTTGTAGAAATATCTGTTTAGAATTCCACTTTGATATGAAAATTGAAAGCCTTATCGGCGTCCGAAACCGAAATTGACTACCTCGTTATGTTATTTGGAATTTTTAGAACCATATGGCGAGTTTTATTAAAAATTGATTCAGAACGATTAATTAAGTCATGTTTGGTTAGCCTTATGTTCTAATTAGTGTATTTTAGCCTCATAGCCAAATATGTGACTAATAGGCTCATTTGAGCTCATTTCTTTTATTTCCCTTGAGTGGAAAAATCTGGTGAGACATGTTAGAGAGAGAGGGAGCACAATTCTAGTGAGAGAAAGGAAGAGATTGTAGAAGAATTGAAGGCTATAGCTTGAATTGATCAAAGATTGTGTTAGAACAAGAGTAATTCAAGACTCTAGGTAAGATTACAACCTCTAGATTGTGTAACTAAGTCATTTAACATGAAATTTCTTCAAGATTGTGAGTTTGATGTGTATATTGAGCTTAGAATAAGATTTGAGTTACAATTTATGCATGCATGTACATTTTCTCACAATTTGAGCATGAACTCCAAGAATTCTCTCATGCATGTTTGAAATTCATCTTCATTTGGGAAAATCATCAAGTTTCAAGTTGTTTTGTGGTGTTTGATCATGTTTTGAGAAGTTTGACACAAGAAAAATTCATGCATGTTGTGTTCATGAACATTCATCATGTTTTGAGTTGAATTGGGAATTTTTGGCAAACCCTTCGGCCATGATTTTATGAAATGATCCTAAATTCTTCATATTTTACAAGTTTACTATGTTATCTCAAGTTTTGGGGCCCAAGAGATGTGTTTTGAAGGTTGGAATTTGAGTTTTGAGCTTGGGAGGTCAATCTGGATTTTCCAGAAATTTGACCCACGCTCGAGCGGGGACTTTCACGCTCGAGCGTAAACCCTAAATTCATGCACCACATTCGAGCGTGGGTCGAGCGCCCGTCGAGCGTGAAAACCTTGCATCCAGTACTTTTAGAGTTTACAGTCCACTCGAGCGGGGAAAGTCACGCTCGAGCGGAGCTTCATTGTCTGCATGTTCGCTCGAGCGGGGAAACCCATGCTCGAGCGTAGACCTCATTTTTAGAAATTTTGCCTAAGCATTCTAGGTCATGTTTTGGCATCCTCATTGCATCTTAGGCATTCCTAAGACCTAATTAAGCTTTGATAATGAGGTATGGATTAGAAACACACTAAGAACGAATGTACTAAGTTTCGAGACTGCAAGTGTGTATGTTTTAGGCCATGTGATAAGAAAGAATAAGAACCAATGTAATGAAAGCTCAGCCTTATTAGCCACTTGAATGTGTAATGATAAGACATGCTTGTGTTATGTATTTTGTGATTGTAGGTCAAGACTCGAGGATTGATTGACCGCTTATTGGAACCACTGTGAGTAATGTTATCGTAAAGATACGTTCATATGAATTATGTTCTAAATGAAATATGATAAGTTCTGATTTCTGAAATGATATCTGTTTTCGTGAACGAATATTCCATGTTTGAAATCTATTATGGCATCCATAGATAGTCCCAAGTCATGGGGGACGGCATGAAAATGCGGGTCCATGACATACAAGTAATTACGAGATCTCGTTAGCCACTTCATTGTGGTGATATGTGTTTAATCGGTATCCAGAACCGATTACTCTAGTCGGAAGACGTTCTGTGATGTGTTCTATGGGATGTACCATTATTATGTTCTGATATGAGAATGATTATGCTATGATTTGTTTTCTGCTTATGATATATTCGGATTTCGTTCACTAACCCCTTTACTTTAATGTTATTCATTGGGCTTTAGCTCATTGTGTGTATATATATATGTATAGGTGAGCATTTTGGAGCCCGAGCTTGAAGGCTTTTGTCTGGATCTGTGTTCTGTTGTCAGCCAACCATAGTGCCTCACGTGGAGGTTCCCGAAGCGTCTTGTGTTTAAGTTCTGTGGTTTCTGTTTATTTAAGACTTGATTTGATGTCGTTGGTTGTACTTAAAATACTGTAATGTGTGCGGGTATAATGTATGTTGACTATCGGTTATGTATATAAAGTTTTAAATATTCTGTTTCATATAAGTCAGCACAGCTCATTGGACAACTATATTTATATATTTGCTTCCGCTAGCCCCTTAATTTTGTTAATCTGTTCAGAGGCCTTCGGTAATCCAAGGATTACTGGCTGGTTACGATGCTAAACCTATAGGGGCGGGTTTGGGTCATGACACCCATTCTGAGTGATGATGATGCTGAGACGAACGACTCTGAGGAGGCAGCGAGTCAGCATTCAGAGTCATCTGAGAGTGGAGGTGATGACGCCGGCTTGGGTTCTGAGAGCAGCGACGATGTCGAGGCGAGCTCCGAGATGAAAAGCGGAGATGACTCTGGTTCAAACTCTAGTTCAGATTCAGATAGCGGCGCCGACGGAGACAGTGCCCCAGAGTCCTCTCCTTCAAAGAAGAGGATGAAGAGGGTTTCTTGGGCCTGAGGCGACCAGCGCTGATTTATTGTATTTTTGCTTAGTTTCCTTCTTTTTTTTTTTTTTTTTTTTTGTAGTTTTAGCACATTGTACAGTTTCAGACAGGTTTTATTTGTTTTAAAAACTTGCACTGCACTTTTTGTAAAAACAACCATGATCGAAATGAAAACCAGTTTTTATTTGAAAAAGTTTTGTATTTTGCATCATGGGCGCCACATTGCATGAAAATGAGGTTGAACTAGATACTAAAAATTGAACACTTGTATTACCACAACATTCTTAATTGGGTAATGAACCGACCAACAATTGAAATAACAGCAATATACAACTCGATAAACAACACAACAATAACTTGATAAAGAAAACAAAACGAATACAACTCGATAAGCAAAACAAAATGAATAGAACTCAACAAACTTGCCAAAGCCTAAAATGACTCAAAACAAGACTCTAAAACACACAAAGAACAGAACAAAACACATGCTTTCAGCATTTTTCCAGCACAAATAAGAACAGCAGGCTAGAGAGGGAGACTGCTGCCCATAAGTGGTGATTGCCAACCATGTGCCGGCCATGTGAGGTGGCCTGCCAGCCATCAATGTGTAGGTCCTCCGAAATGTTGACACTTGGCTTTCACTTATTACCTTATCTTCTACAAAAGGTTGGACCTCGTAGTTTCTTCATTTTCGCTGCAAATTCTTCACAAATGGAGCCATTTTTCACCGAAAAACTCTTGAATTGGATTGTGACTTTGGATGGCTCAGAAAAGGTGAACTTCTGAGGTTTCGGCATACACGCACTATTCCCACTAAGCCGTTCTCCGATTTGTTTTCTGTTCCTACATGTCGCGGCTAAATGTTAGAACCCGATTACACATGTCTTTAGCTTCGAGGGACAAGAGATATGCTCGACAATCGAAGAATTTGAGGCACTAATGGAATCCTGGCGTGATGAGGAAATCATACCTCAACCCCGCTTTGGGCACATCCAAGCTTTAGGACAGATGTGCGACCTTACTCTTCATGAAGCTTGATCCTTAGTTCACAATGGAGAGCTGGATATCCCCAGTCTGATTCATCGATTTTCTAAAGTCGGCGACCGAGGTAATCTTCTTTGGCGGGGTTTTCGACAACACGCCCTCTGCTTGTGCATGTTAGCTCATTTCCTTCTTGCCCCTAGTTTCGGAGGGTCTAGCATTCGACTCATCGAAGTGGCCTAAGGTTTGAAAGAGGGAAAGAGTTGCATTGGCTTAGTGTTAGCTGAGACTTTGATGGGCTTAGATGCCTTCCATTGGCAAGAGACGAACAAATTTGCAAGGAGTCCATTACTTCTTCAGGTAATGTTTTTCCCTCCTCTCTAATATGTGTTTCTCACATCTCTCGGCACTCATGCTCTGTTTTTCTCTCAAAGCCCTTTTCTCACTTTTCTCTCAACATACATCTCTCTATTATTTAATCTCTCTTTTCTTTCATCCCTCCCCAGATATGGCTAATGGACAAGCTGAAGGTAGTGGACTCTTGCCCCGCATACTTAGCCCGAGCATACTTTTTCCGCCAACAACTAGTGGATTTCTCAAATGAGGGATGGTGGTGCCACTAGGTGTACAACAGGTCTGCTGCTGACATTGCTTGGCGTTGCCCCTAGCTTAACCTGACTGAAATGAGCTATAGCATGACTCGACAACTTGGTATTCAACTGATTGGCCTGACACACTGTGTGTTCTACTTTTCATTCCGATTCAGACGTTAATTTAGGCATGATCAGACTTTCCCAGATGAGGGGGTAGAATACCCGGTTTCATTCCCTTTCTAAGGTTCATATCTGGCTAGGTACCTTACTACTTGGAGGATGAGAGAGCTTCTGGCTCCTGCCCCTAGTTTCAGTTATGCCCTTTCTGGTGAGTGCCTGACTTGGCTCGAAGATGAGGCACAAACCGGGCCCACTTTGGCATCAAAAGCTTCCACAAGCACAAGCGGGGGATGCAGGAGCACCTGACTCATCTATGCCCCTAATTTATTGCTTTGATCTTACTTTTCAAGTTTTATGAATGTAATAAAAGCAACTTTGATTTGTATCGAGAATTGGAGAACTTTGTATTGAAATCAATGAAATTAAAGTTGTGAGCACTGAAAATTTTCCTTTTGGTCCAAAAATGGTCTAAGTTGTAAAAGGTAAAATTTGAGCAAAAATCAACTTTTATTAAAACTTTTAAAAACCATTTTCGATAAGGATCACAACTTGACACACATGGAATCAATCCTCGAGATGTACAACCCTGAATCCAAAGATCACAAATTGCCCCTTGACTGAATAACACTGCTTAACATTGTAACCAGCTTTTTTCCTCAGAGTAAGGATTACAACCGAAATTTCAAATAAAGAACGGACAAAGATAACCTAATCAAACACATGGACAGGACAGTTGAGTTGGAGGTGTTTATGGCCGAACTTCAAGATGAAGTTGCCTACGTATCCCGAAAATGGGAGTCAGGCCTTATATAGTTCGGTTCGGGTTCACTCGAGTATTAACGCTTTCCTTTTACACTCTAACTTTTGCCAAGGCCGCCCTTTAGGGTTTTCAACCTTGCGAGCTCAGTTTTTCTTTTATTTACAATTTTTTGTGTTCTAACTTTTACCTAGGTTGCCCTTCCAGGTTTTCAACCTTGCGAGCCTCTCAGGGATAATATTTCTTCAACTTGTCCATGTTGATCGGTTAGGAAAATTCTAGGCCATCCAAGTCCATGAGAATAACAGCTCCACCCAACCAGATAGCTTTGATGATGTAAAGACCAGTTCAATTGGGTTTGAACTTGCCCCTAGGGTCATGGATGGGAGCTCAGTTGTCTTTCAGCACCAAATCTCCTTCTTTGAGATTCCAGGACTTAACTTTCTTATTAAAAGCCCTGGCAATCCTGCGTTGATAACCCTGAACATGGTATAGTGCTTTCAGCCTTCTTTCATCGAACAACATCAACTCTTCAAACCTGTTCTGCTGCCAATCCACCTCTGCTATTTGACACTCAACCATAACTCGCAGTGACGGGACTTCTATTTCGATTGGCGGAACAACTTCCATGCCATAAACAATAGAATAAGGAGTTGCCCCAGTAGATGTCCGAATTGAAGTTCTATAGCCCCAGAGTGCAAATGGCAATTTGTCTAGCCAGTCCCTGTAGGTCTCAACCATTTTCTGCAAAATATGCTTGATGTTCTTGTTGGCGGCCTCAACAGCTCTGTTGGTTTACGGCCGGTGTGTAGATGACTTATGGAAAACCACATTGTATTTCTCCAACAAGTCGATCACCTCTTTCTTGAAATGGGAACCATTGTCTGAAATGATCTCATTTGGGACTCCATATCAGCAAATAATATTATTTCGAATGAACTTAGCCACATGCGGTGCATTCAACACTGCGTAGGACTGAGCTTCCACCCACTTCGTGAAATAATCAATTGCCACAAGAATGTATTCATGTCCATTCAACCCTTTTAGTGTAACTGCGCCGATGACGTCGATTCCCCAGACTGGGAAAGGCCATGGTGAAGTCATGTTGTACAGCTTCGACGGTGGGATATTCATGCGATTAGCATGAATTTGGCATTTGTGACATCGCCAAACAAAACAGATACAATCCTCCTCCATAGTAGACCAGTAGTAACCTTGCCTGAGAATCTTCCGGGCTAACATTACTCCGTTCATGTGCGCTCCGCACTCTCCCCCATGGATGGCCTCCATTAGGCGCTTTGATTCTTCTGCTTCAACACACAACTTGTGCATTCCCAGATGACCCCTATTGTACAGTTTACCTCCGCAGATGATAAATTGAACGGCCATCCGCTGTATTACTGTCACGACCCAAACTCGCCCCTATGGGTTTAGCATCGCAACCGGCCAATAATCCGTGATTACCAAAGGCCTGCTAGACAGTAATAACAGTAATACAAAGTAAGGGGCTGGCAGAAGCCAAACAGTAAATAAAAGATGTCCAATGAGCTGTGACAAACTGGATACAAAAAGACTTTCATAACCAAAGCATATATACATACGTCATATACAAACATCTAGGTTAGGGGCCAAATCCCTTCACCATAACTGTACAATCAAGTATTATTCAGTCGATACAAAACAGAGACAAAAGGGGGAATCTACAACACCCCTAAATAGCCTTAGCTTGAACAGACTTGGAACCTCGAAGTGAGGCACAAAGGTTGACTTGACAAAACAAGAGCTTAACTTGACGCTCCTAGCTTCGGCCCGGTGCCTGGACATCTACATATAAATATAAACAGTGAGCTAAAGCCCAGTGAATAACAAATGCGAAAAGGGGTTAAGAATGAATGACCTTTCAGTAATTAAAATAGTCATTTGCATCAGTAAATCAGTTATTCAATCAGTGGCTCATATTTCATGCCATAACAGTTATTTAGAAACCAATATAGTCATATGTGGTACATCCAATAGCAAAATAGTATAGTAGGTCTTAACAGACCGAACAGTCAGTTGATGGCCATCATAACAGTAAACAGTAGTAGTTCCAGACATTAGAACTGATAGAGATCTCTGTAACAGTAGCAGTAACAGTACAGTAACAGTAGGTTGCTATAGATGCCACGAATACAGTTCACAAATAGGACAAACATTCATTTAGTAAACAATGCCATTTCAGAAAGCAGTATAATCAATCGTTCAGAAATAGTTATAATTGAACGTATCTTTACAACATTGTTACTCACAGAGTACTGGGCTACAGACAGGCTAGTCAGCGTCCTCGGGTGCCAACCCTATACAGTTGCAGAATGAACACACACTAAGTTACACACTTGGGATCAATAACTTAGCCCCTTAACTTGACTCGGTGTGGTTCTATAACATTATCCTCATTAAGATGCCTTAAACTTGGCCTAGGAATGCCTAGGATGGAATGAGGATGCAAAGATGTACCTTAAAATACTTTTCAAAATTTGCTGGAATAGGGGTCCACGCTCGAGCGTGGATTTATGCGCTCGAGAGGACATGTAGACAATGAAGCTCCGCTCGAGCGGGCTGCAAACTCGTGAAAAGTATTGGTTGCATGATATTCACGCTCGACGGACGCTCGACCTCCGCTCGAGCGTGAGACTCAGACCCTCGCTCGAGCGTGAATTCTCTCGCTCGAGCGGTTTGCAAAACACATGAACTTCTGGGCATATGCATTTCACACTCGAGCGTGACTTTCTACGCTCGAGTGGAAGTGCATGTACTCAGATTGTACGCTCGAGCGTGAAGTCCTCCGCTGGAGCGTGGATCAAAAATCTGAAATTTCTAGATTGATACCCAAGCACAAAACTCAAGCATTAAAGCTTCAAACTCGATTTTTTTGGGCTAAATATCTAGAAAAACACATAGAAACCCATAGTACAACATGTTTCAAAGATCATTTTATGAAATCAAGCCCAAAGGTGAGGCAATTGAACACAATTTTGAATGAAACTTTCGTGAACTAAGTAAGACCATAACATGCATGAGTCCTCAAGAACTCTAATGCTCCAAAACAAGGTCAAATGCAAGATTGAGCTCAAAATCATGGTGAATTCATGGACCACAACGAAAATATGAACATGCATGTAAGAAATTCTTATGAAAGCAACCTCAAAATCCAAGAACATGTACATGTATGCATGAATTAGCTTTACTCTCTTAAATTCTAACTCAACTAACCATGAATTCACCTATTTCATTAATATACAAGCTCTAGATGGCTCAAAAATAAAACTAAAGGGTTGAGCTCTTACCTAGGTTCTTCAATTAAACTTCACTTAAGCAAGGTCCTAGAGCAAATGAACAATTCTTCAATAATCCAAGCCAAATTTCTAGATGAATTCAATCTCCCTCAAGTCTCTCTCTCCCTCTCACGGTTTTGGTCTTGAGGAAATAGATGAGATGATGCAACAAAATGATATAAAATCAATTAATGGCCCAAAATGCCCACTAGTGGCAAGAATGCAAATAATTCAAGTTGATGTATTTTAATATTAACAATACTAATTTAATCATTCCAAATCAAATTTTAATTAAACCTACCATAAAATCACATAAATTCTAACTAGCATAAGACACTAATCAATTTCTGATTCGATCGCCGATAAGGCTTTCAATTCGCAATTCGAAATCAAAACATGAACAGATCATTTAATGACAAATAGATAGAAATGCAATTAAGCAACATACTCATGCAATCAGTTCAGAATTTCAGCTTAATCAATTACTTATCATGCTCAATCACAGTTTAGCACTAATCAGAGGTGAGGGTTGTCACAATTGCCCTCTTAACTTTGGCATTTGCCCCTAGTGGATAAACCTCATTTTCCAAGAAGTTCCAGATATCATAGAACCAAGGGTTTTGATCTTGTGCTTCATCTATTGCGGCAATAGTCTCGTAGACCGACGTATATCTATACTCAATGATGATCAGACGCATCCGAACTCCCAACAGGATGTCTATCATAGAAGATAGAGTTGATAAGGCGTCAACGAACCTGTTGTTCTCTCTTAGTAGATGCGTGAAGGTCAGCTTCTCAAACCTAGCAATCAGAACATCCAGGGTTTGTTGATAGATCTTTATCTTTTATTCTTTAACTTTCTAGTCTCCTTTTGCTTGGGACACAACTAGGTTTGAGTCCCCAATGATGTCTAACATTTTTGCCCCTAGTTCCAGGGCAGCTTCCAAACCAGTGATACACGCCTCGTATTCTGCTTCGTTATTGGATACTTTGAACCAGAGTTTGAAGGCTAAGGGTATATGGGAATTGTTGGTTACTATTAGCAACACTCATATCCTATAACCATATGGGTTAGACGCTCCGTCAAAGTACATTGTCCAAATCTCTTCCTCGACTTGCAAAATAGCTTTATCTGGGAATAGGTATTCTACCGCTTCATCCCCTTCCACTGGGTGATCTGCTAGGAGCTCTACTACTACTCTCCCCTTGACAGGCTTGTGAGTAATATACTTCAGATCAAATTCAGAAACAAGAAGCAACCAACAAGCTAGCCTACCTATACGTGCTGGTTTCTCAAAGAGATATTTGATGGGATCTAATCTCGAAACCAGAATTACGAAGTGAGCTAACAAGTAGTGCATTAACTTTCTCGTAGCCCATACCAAGGTTAAGCAAGCTTTCTCGAGCGGAGTATAACAGGTCTCATAATCCAGCATTTTTTTGCTTAGGTACTAGATGGCTTTCTCCATCCTATCCTCAGATTCTTGAGCAAGAAAGCATCCCATCATTCTGTCTGTTACTGACAAATACAAAATCAGAGGCTTCCCTGACTCTAGCGGCGACAACACAGGTGGATTCTGAAGGTACTGCTTGATCTGCTCAAAAGCAAATTGACATCGATCATCCCATTGGAATTTCTTTCCTTTCTTCAGGAGACCAAATAGTGGTTCACAAGTCAAGGTTAATTTAAAGATAAACCGTCTTATGAATTACACTTAACCTAGAAAGCCTCGCACCTCCTTTTCAGTCCTTGGTGGTGGCATTTCTAGGATGCCCTTGATTTTGGAAGGATCTACCTCGATGCCCCTTTGTGTGATCAAATAACCCAGTATTTTCCTTGCTGTTACGCCGAAAGTACACTTCTGTGGATTCAACCTCAATATGCATTCTCTGATCCGTTGGAAGAATTTCTTCAAGGCGGTGTAGTGGCCCTCTCTTTCTTTGGACTTGACAATCATGTCATCCATGTACACCTCGACCTCTTTATGGATCATATCATCATGCCGAATTGTGGTTATAGCCCGTTAATAGGTAGCCCCGGCATTCTTCAACCCAAACGACAGCACCCGATAGCAGTAGGTTCCCCACGGCGTAGTGAAAGCAGTTTTCTCTCTATCCTCGAGTGCCATCAGAATCTGGTTATACCTGAAAAATCCATCCATGAAGGAGAGCAATGCATGGCCTGCAGTGAAGTCCACCAATTCATCGATGTGCGGTAGAGAAAAGTCGTCCTTCAGATTGGCTCTATTTAGATCCCTGAGGTCCACACATACTCGAATTCTGTCATCTTTCTTCAGCACTGGAACAATGTTGGCCAACCAAGTTGGATACTCAGATATTAGCAAGAATCCTATGTCTATCTGCTTGGTGACCTCTTCCTTAATCTTCAAGGCCCAATCCGGGCATATTCTTCGCAACTTCTATTTGATGGGATAGGCCTTGGGGTCAAAAGGGACCCGATGCTATACAATCTCAAGATGGATTCCAGGCATGTCTTCATAGGACTACGCGAAAACATCTTTGAAATCTTTTAATAAAGCAACTAAGCGCTCGTGCTCCTCTAAAGACAACATGGACCCGATCTGGACTAGACGTGGATCCTTCTCAGTACCCACATTAAAAGTAATAATTTCATCAGCGAGGGGTTTTGCAAACCTCTCATCCTCCCGATTAATCAAAATTTTCAAAACCAAAGGAATTCCTTTCTTATCGTTTTCATCAAAATTTTGAAAATCACGATTAATGCAATAAACAAGCAGCACTGAGAAATACTCAAAATTTGCAATGGCATTCTCATTCAAAAGGTCGAGCTCATCCAATTTCTTGGTTACAACCGACTCAAAGGAAAAAGAAAAAGACGACCTAGACAAAACCTCAGCATCCAGGTTATCAATCCCGAGAATACTAGACCCAGACTCAGAAGAACCGCAATCTGATTCTGACTCCACAAACTCTGTGAAATTAGATTCTAGTTCACTACCCGACTCAGAACTGCTAGACAGGTAGCCTTCCTTCAACTGCCAAACGAGGGATGGTGCATCAGATGCATCTAAGATATTGTTAGAATGGTTCACACCCGGTTGGTCTCCGATCATGGAAACGGTCAAGTTATCCCCCAAGCTCTCTGAGTCAATCGGAGGATCCGAAAGGAGACATGATAGTGCTGCTCCTATTTTAAGCTCGCTACTGTTGGAATCACTTTCTATGTTCTTCGCAGCTTCAGCAGTTAGTTCAGTCATTTCCTCTGTATCATTGTCTTCCAGCTGCAAGTCAAAGAAAATTTCAAAGCCAGGAACTCGATATCTCTCAGAGTTGAACCAGGGTTCGAGAAAACCACAAAATGGGAAGTCTTCTCCCTCCCGAACAAAATAACCATTCAGGGTTTCCCGGATTGGTCTATGCACAAGTTCATAGCACTTGCCAGCCTGCTTCGCTCTAGCTCTTCTGACCATCTCTTTTCCTTTCCTCACCCAGTCCTCTTTGGTGGGCGTATAACCAAGACCAAAGGCATACAAGTTATATGGCACATCGGCCAATGCGATAATGCCCTTCCGGCCACTTTTTCCCATTCCCATCCCTGGCATGTGTTGGAGCTTGTTCATGAAGTATACAGATTGGGCGCTAACATACAAGCCCTCATCAACAGCCAAAATATTTTACACTACTCGGGCTTCAACCAAGGTAAACCCCGAAAGGACAACATCCTCTTCGCCATGCACAATCTCCAACACAGGTGTAGTGACCTCTGGCGGAGGATGAATAGATGAACTTCTGAAGACTATGGCCACCCCTTTCCCATGGGGGTATTTCAGTATTTGATGAAGAGTGGAAGAGACAGCTTGTACTTGGTGGAGCCAAGGTCGTCCAAGCAGTAAGTTGAAAGTGGCTGAAACGTCCAGGACATGGAACTCGATGTCCTGTTAAGCTGGGCTGACCTGTACTATGATCTGCACTGTTCCCATCACCTTTCTGCTGGTATTGTCATACACCCGGATCACCTGGGCTGTAGGCATGAAATCGACCGGTTTCAGGCCAATAGCATAAGCCATGCGACAAGGACAGACGTTGATTACTGACTCGGTGTCGACCAATACCACAGGTATCCACTTTTCTCGGCACTCCACTGATATGTATAGAGGCTTGTTGTGTGTAGAGCCTTCTGGCGGCAATTCCTTGTCTGAAAATATTAGAATTGGCGCAGCGCCTCCCGGGAAAACCAATCCCACCAGCTGTTCTGGGGTGGTGTCGATGGACAACTTAGCTTTATTCATCGCCGATAATATAGCTTGTCTGTGCACTCGCGAAACCATAAGCAGACCCCAGATAGATATATCAGCTTGAATCTTCTTCAATTATTTCAACACAGCCTCTTCTTCTAACTATTTTTCCTTTTGCCTCTTGACTTCTTTATCCTTCTCGGATGCCTCAGGTTGGTCCAGATGTGGTGGTTTGAAATATCAGCCACTTCTTGTCATATGGTCGACCTCTTCCACATACTAAGTGTTGTCGGGAAAATCTTCACCCCAATCATCATCAGTATGAGCCAAGTGTAGGTCGTCCTCATCCCACCAGATTCCTTTGGCAGCCGATAAGCATTTGTCCGGTTCTGTTTGGATCATCTTCTCGTCACAAATCTCCCCTACAGGGGGTTGGGCTTTTCCAACTTTCCATTTGTCTTCACTCATTTCTTGCTCAAACCGCTTCAGTGCGACTTCTTGCTCTATATGTACAGTACTAACAATGCCCAGTTCCTGAGCCAATTGTTCTACACTGGTGTTTTCTGACAGTTTACCTTTTCCATCGGCCATTCTGACCATTACAGCGGTTCTCGCTTTTTGTTCTTTCAGCTTCAATTCAACTCCCTTATCTATATCGGGTTCATCATTTAGCCACCCCGAATTGTCTGTCGACCCCTTCAGATCAACCCAATCAATATGTACGTCCCCTTGATCTTGCTCATCAAAGAATTGTAAATTGTCTATGTCCTCCTCCAACTCCACTAGGTCATCCAGACATTGGCTTGGGCCATCCTCTCGAACTACATTGACCTCCATCCCAGCAGGCAACACCATTTTTGGTTTAGCTTGATTGATTGGCACAATATAGTAATACGGGTTGTACACCCCGTCAGATAAGTCTTCAGAGCCCTCGGGCAACGAACTGACATTCTCCACCAAGGCTGACCTCCCTTTATCTTCCACTATCACCACCACTGGTTCGGGTTGAAATGTAGACGTGTTCATTATGCACAAGTCCGTGCTCTCAGGGATGAACAACATCGGCTTAGGTAGGTAGGAAGGGGTGATATATATACGAGGGTCATAAGGAACGGCCAGTGTGTGGATGAGGTTTATATGCCGGGGTGGATGGACTTGATTATGTGGTGGGAGAGGATTTGTAGTGATTTTGGGTTTTTGGAGAAGTGTTATCACCTTATTGTCAATGAGATCTTGAATCTCATGACGCAGCCTATAGCATTGATCAGTGTCATGACCGTGCTACTGATAAAAAGCACAGTATTTGGCTGGGTTGTGTTTCGGAGGGAGAGAATCGGGTAGTGGGCATTGTTCTAATGGCTTAAGATGCCCCTTTCTAATCAGGACCCCTAGGGCTTTGGATAAAGGCATGTAGAGCGGGGTAAAGACCCTTTGAAATCGGGCCTAATTGGTTGAGTTTTGTGGAGTTGTGTTGGATGTGTTGGCGAAAAGGTTGGCAGTTTTGGGTGTGGTTGTAATAACCCCGTCCTGTACTATGTTAATTAATCATGATTATGTTTGCAATTATGTGCTTAATTTGAATTCGGGTGTTAATTGCATGATTATGTGTGATTTTGGCTTTGTATCTGTTCACCGTAGGAAAATCTGTTAGAATCTGTGCTTTGAACTGAAAATTGAAGGCTTTATCGGCCACAGAAACCGAAATTGACTACGCCATTGTGATTAGTGTAATTTTTAGAGCCTATGGTGAAATTTAATTAGAAACTGATTTGGATCAGAATAATTAGATTCAGAACGATTAGTTAAGCACAATTACTTAGCCTTAATCAATTTGATTAAGAGAGCCTATAAATAGGCCTCTATATGCACTTAATTCCCCTCCTTTGAGTTCATTTTGCTGAGATTACACTCTAGAGAGAGAGAGGGAGCTCAAGTTGAAGAATTAATCAAGAAGCTTAAAGATCTTGAAGACCAATTCAAGAATTAACCATAATTTGGGTGATTAGAGCTCCTAGGTAAGCATTTGAGTATAAATTCATGTGTATAAGTTTGTAATTTTGTAAATTCAAAGTTAGATGGCAATCAAGAGCATGAATGGAGTTGATTATGATGAATTTGGAGTCAATGAATGCATGCATGTAAGAAAGTGCCTTGTAGTTGCATATTTGAATGTAAAGCATGTTGATCATGATGAAATTGAGATCAATGAGTGCATGCAAGTGACAATTTATTATGGGCTTTCATGTTTGTGTATAAGACATGTTAAATGAGTTGAATTGGAAGTCATTTAAGACATGCATCCATGAAAAATGAGGCTATGGGACTCAACTACACGTTTTGAAGATAAATTTGGCAAGGATTGTATGAATATGAAATTGATTCATGGAAATTAGACTTCATAATGTTGTAATTTGGTGTTTATATCATGTTAGTAAATGTGTATGTGAGCTATGAGTCATAACATGCAAGTTACATTGGCTTGAATGCAGTTTGAAGCTCAAAATGGTTGCTAGAAAACCCAGAATTCTTCAATCCCGCTCGAGCGGGGTAATGGCCGCTCGAGCGTGAAATGTGAGTTCCCAGAACTTTTGCAGACTTTGATGTACGCTCGAGCGGGGAGATTCATGCTCGAGCGTCAGTCATATATGCCGACTCTCAGCTCGAGCGTCCGAAGTCACGCTCAAGCTTAAATTTGAGGCAACCAGTACTTTTGCAGACCAAAGGGGTCCGCTCGAGCGGGGAAACCTGCGCTCGAGCGGGGAGCCCTGTTTCTGAAATTTTGAAAAGACGTTTTATGTTTCATTTTCCGTTCTCTTTCATTTCTAAGCGCTCTTAGGCGTGCATTGAACATTGTAAATAGATTAAGAAGATAAGGAAGAGGCCTAAGAGGAATGTATGAGTTAAGAACAGATTGAATCGTTTGTGACCCATTATGTTTCTGAAATGTGTAAGGTCAAGCACAAGGGCAAATCCACCAGCAGAACACTGTGAGTAATAGCTTAGTAAAGATATTTTCAAGTATGTTACTTTCCAAATGCTACTTCTGTATAAGCTTCATGGATTTGTTGATTTGAAATATAAATGAGTATTCTATATGCCTAATTTCGTATAAGACCGTTTGATACGTTTGATATATCTGAATTGGGCCAAAGGCCGTCTGACATGAACGATTGGGCCAAAGGCCGTTTGACATAAATGATAGTCTGACATGAATGATTGGGCCAAAGGCCGTTGGACATGAACGATTGGGCCAAAGGCCGTCTGACATGAATAACTGGGCCAAAGGCCGTTTGACGTGAATGATAGTTTGACATGAATGGTTCGGCCAAAGGCTGTTTGACATGAATAATTGGGCCAAAGGCCGTCTGATATAAATGATAGTCTGACATGAATGATTGGGCCAAAGGCCGTTGGACATGAATGATTGGGCCAAAGGCCGTCGGATATGAATGATTGGGCCAAAGGCCGTCGGATATGAACGATTGGGCCAAAGGCCGTTAGACATGAATGCAAAGATGGGCCAAAGGCCGTTTGAATATGTCATTTGATATGTTTGAATATCGTGATGGGCTAAAGGCCGTTTGAATGAAAGGGATCATGATCATGAATATGAAATACGCATGGATATGAATATAAAGAGAATGGGCCCGAGGCCGTTTAATATGCCTGACATGTTTGAATTGGGCCCGAGTCCGTTTGATATACTTGAATTGGGCCCGAGGCCATTTGATATGTTTGAATTGGACCAAAGGTTGTTTTGAATAAAGAGTTGGTTGGACCAAAGGTCGTTTTGCATATGGATATGATGTGTTGGACCCAAGGTCGTCTTGCTTTGTTAAGATTGGTAAATCTGATGTGAATGAGAATAGTCGTTCAAAAGTTTACATTATGAGTATAACTCATTTATGAACGAATCTCATTCATTAACCTTTATATTTTGATATTATTCACTGGCCGTTAGCTCACTCTTATTTATATGTATGTAGGTGAGAAAAGGGACGTTCAACCCCAGCCTTAATGGAATTTAAGAAAGGAACCCAAGTTTTGTGAAGTCAGCCTAGGTGCCTCACGCAAGAGGCTTTGCTCATGATCTTTTGTATTTCCTTTGCTACTTCTATTGGTCATGGTAGACCGTTTATGTGTATAAGCTTTTGGTTTAGCTGATTATGTGTTTGAATGATCCTGGGTATACAAGATGTTAACTACTAATATGTGGTGTGAGTTATTATTAAGTATATGTGAAATGTTTTGATATGTCATGTAAGCATAGCTCATTGGACAAAATTTTTAAGTTTGTTTCTGTATCTGGCCCCATATTATTAATTATCGATTGATATCAGGTTTGAGGCCGTAGGTAATCTCATGATTATTGGCCGGTTATGACCTTAATCTATAGGAGCGGGTTCGGGTCATGACAGTGGTAGTGACCATACTCACATCTGAAGGCCGTGTAGAGGTGCTACTAGTTGTGACTGCATTGGAACTGTGTGTAAAGGGCCTCTTGGGCTGTTCTTTCTCATTGTCTATCAGCCTCTGTTTTATCGCATCCTCAATTTGAACCCCTATCTCATGGAGCTCAGTAAATGTAAACAAAGGCAAGACTATCATCTTCTACAATAATCTCCCTTGCAAGTTGCGGACCAACATTCTGATTTGGTCCTTTTCAGACGGCCTGATAGTCACCATAGAGGCCTTGGTCCTCAATTGGGTCACAAAGTCCGAGAAGCCCTCCTTTGGCTCCTGGTAGGTCGCTTCAAGATCACAGGTTGTGACCTCGATTTGAGTATTGTAGGAGTACTGTGCGATGAAGGCCTCGGCCATTTCTTCCCAGCTCCGTTTCACAGAGTCTTCCAGCTTTGCATACCAGATGGCCGCTATACCCGACAGGGTCTGGCCAAAAAGTAACAACTTCTGAAGTCTAGTAAGACCCATTGGTCGTAGGATATCAGAGAATAACCGCAAATGGACCATGGGATCCTCAGAGCCGTCAAACCGATCTATGTGCGGCATCTTGAATTTGTCCAGCAGAGTTACTGCGAAGTCTGTGTATCCATCCTCAATGTTAGGGATTGAATTCCCACCTTGTGCCCGCTTAAAAAGCTTTCTAGCTTGTTGACTTTAGTGCAGTGGGGTCAACCTCGAATTCAAATGGCGCCTCCGTTTGGTACACTGGTGCCTTGGAGGTCTGAGATGGGATTGGATCTATCGGAATGCCTAGATTCTCTTGCACATTGACAGTGACTCTGCGTGCTAGAATACCTACTGGAGGTGCATGGGATACAAAGGCTACCACCAGTTGTGGTTGCTGTTGCTGAAGCCTATTTATCACTTCCGTTTGGCGGGCTGTAACCTCAACTTGGCGGGCAGCATCTAACTGCATGGCTTCTATGGTCTGTTGGAGCTGACGAAGCATGTTTTCTGTGCTAACCGGGAGATGTTGAGCCATCAGAACTGGCGAATACTCTCTTTCTGGAGTAAAAGTAGAAGACTAAGCCTAACTGGGCGCAGGTGAAGTAAAAGGTGACTGCTGGACTGGTGAATTATGCCTAATCCTCCTAAGTCTGGTAACCGGTTGGAGTGAAGCAAACACTGGCTATCTCTTAACAAGATCCCCAGATCTGTAAAGTTTTTTTACATGGGTCCAGAGTGCTTGGGGGGTAACAGAATCGTCTGAAGCAATGGTGAAAAACTACCTTGCAAAAAGAAATAAAGGAAAAGAAAACAAAAATCAGAAACCGCACATCATCTCGGCTCAGATACTAACAACACGTAGTTGCAATCATAAGCTATAGAACTGTACTCAACACTGATTCCTGCCCCCAAAATTGATACTCAAACTTGCAACTAATATATACATTCCTGTAGAGTTTCACTCTAAAAGCACATAACAGTTAAATGAGAGCCAAAACACCCCTATGATAGGGTAGGGTTACCCTGTCCTAGTTTCATCAGGAACTAGGGTTTCACTACTCAAGCAAAGTTTTTCACACAACCCTGAATTTAGGTAAGCAACCTATCCTAGTTTAGAACAGCCTCTATGGCTTTCGATATGCAACTAGGCCGATTAGTCAAAAAGGGTACCTCAGCAAAACTACCTAATATACCTCTCATACCTAACACCGAGAAGTGAAAGGAGGATCAAACGGTACAGCGGTAGTCCAAATCCAAGGGTTGTGTTCCCATCATGGCAGAGCTCGCAACTGGTCAGCCTTTTGGCAAGCTTTTCCAAGCAAGCCTCCAGCAAACCATTTAGGAACAGCAGATGGCAAACACTGTGACTTAGGCGCACTGATACAAATGCAAATACAAAGAAACACATAAGTATAGATAAAAAATCATATCATGAGTTCGAGTCAAGTTTTCTAAATCCCCAGTGAAGTCGCCAGAAACTGTAGCTCGGCTTTTTCGCGCCCCTTTCAGAAACTCGAAAAGAAGCCCGACAGTTCAGACTCCCATGGTTCTGAATCTAATCTCACAAGTGCAATCTGAAACTGATAAACATCAAAGAGTCCAAATTCGGAAAATCGTTTTGGAATCAAAAGTGCCAAAATTGGATTGCTTTGCCAGATACAGAGTCGCCACCTAAAGATTTTATTTTTGGAGAAATTTAGGAAACCCATGACTCGTGCCAAAGGCTACGTGTCCATCATCACCAAAGTTGCCTCGGCTCAAGAACTTAGGTACGAGAAGGAAAGGTCATGAATTGAGCACCCCTACTCGCCCGATTAAAGACCGGCCTCTACTAATCATGATATGATTTTTTATAAACATTATGTGCTCTAGTTTCGATTATTAGACTAGCTTTACTATATGATGCGCACAAGCAAGTATAGACTAGTTTGCTCAGATTGGAACAATTCAATTTCATGTTTGTTTTGCAAAAATGGTTTGAATTTGCCACCTAAAGTGGGCTTAAAGTTTGCGGATTTGCTACCAAACATAGTGGGCTTAAAACTAATTTGCCACTCAACAAAGTGGGCTTAAAACGTACATTCGTTGAATCGTTCCAATTCAAACAACAAGCCTTCATTCACAGGCATTCAAGCAGTTTAGCAAGTAAGAATTTAGCCTCATGGTAAGCATGCTAGACATGGCAAAATTCACACTCATGCAAATACGCTAAAGCATTAAAAACTCACATAGTACTCCAAGCTAAGAAAACATGAGTTAGAAAAATATGCATGATTCCTAACTATACAAGATGTCTAATGCAACACGTGCGAAGAATGCAATTAATAGACTCGGCTACTAATATGGCATATGAATTAATTCAAAACATACAGTCTAAGCACGTATTCAAAGAATTATTGAAATAACAATGCAGTTTGAATGATGCGCCGAGCCTCGATGCATGCAAGACAAATGAATGAATGCAAGCATAAGGTAAGGTATGCTAATTGAAACATGTTCCTAATCTAACCATCGAAAGCCGTTAAGTAAAAAGGAGAAAGACATGGGGTTGGAAGACATGCACATTATTACATTTTGCTCTCACGAAAGAGAGTCCGAATGAATAAACTAAGCTAACTGGCAACTAATTAGGGCTAAGCTAATTAAGCTAATTAGACTAATTATTACAAAAAAAATGAATAAATAGCTAAACTAATTAACTAATTATTACAACACTTTTAACTAACTAGTAAGCTAACTAATTAAATTACAACACAAATGTAAACAACCTAAGCAATTAAGATATTTAACTATGTTGCCACCACTCCGCCTCAGGAAGTAGAGGATGCACATGCTCGGTTTTCGCCCTAAAAGACCTCCATTTTGCTCTCGAAAGCCTCTGTTTGCAGAGTTGAACATTTCCAGAACCTTTCTGCTCCACCTTACCAACATTCTACTGAGGTTTACATTAGTGGCCAACAGACCATGGTTGAATGCTGCCGGCCATCTGCCAGCCAAAAAGGTGGTCTGCCGGCCAACTATGGCGCACTGCTGGCCATGGATGGTGGCCTCTCGGCCACTGATGCACTGGATCACCATGCTGCAATAAAGTACAAACATAGCAAAAATAGGGATTTTCCAAGGATTGTTTGCACAATTCTTCCCTCCTTTTCATGGACAAATCCAAGGAGTTGTGAACTTAAACCACAAACCACCAATCTAAGCAATTTCATTGCATGATAGCTTGTGATTCAAGATGTGCAAGCTCAATGAATGCAAAACAAGACACTCAAGAACCATTATCCTATCATGCATGATCAAGGGCAATGGAGACCTATGAAACTTGAGACATTTTATCGCTTTGAGTATGAAATGTCCCAATTTTCCTTGTGTTCAATTAACATCAAATTGAACACAACACACAAGTTATTATCTTGCTCAATTTTTGTCCCAAATTGTTAGTTACTCGTTTTAACTTGCCAACCATTACTTAATCCAATTAAGTCCAAAAGGTGAGTTAGAGTCCTCTAATGGAAAGAAGGCTCAAAACACAAGTTTCTTTGGGTATGAAAGAAGTCTCATACTATTGGTAATGAACCTCCAAAGGGATTAAACCATTAAGTATGAAACCTCAATTCCACACTTAGGCAAACAAATGACTTGAAACCACTTTCAAAGCAAAATGAAAAGCCAAAAAATGAGGGAGGTTGCTGTCACCACCCAAACCCGCCTCTAAGGGTTTAGTATCGTAACCGGCCAGTAATCTGTGATTACCAAAGGCCTGCTTAACAGTAATGACAGTAATACAAAGTAAGGGGCTGGCAGAAGCCAAACAATAAATAAAAAGATGTCCAATGAGCTGTGAAAATCTGAATGGAAAAGGACTTTTATGGACTAGTCCACATTCAGAACCGAAAACATATATACATATTAGATATACATAGCATGCAGGTTAGAGATCCAATCCCTTCACCACAACTGTATAGTCAAAAGTCTTATTCAGTCGGTACAAAACAGGGACAAAAGGGTGAATCTGAAACACCCCAAAACAACCTTGGCTTGAACGGATTCGGAACCTCAAAGTGAGGCACGATGGTTGGCTGGACAAAACATGAGCTTAACTTGACGCTTCTAGCTCCGGTCCGGTGGCTGGACACCTACATATAAATATAAACAGTGAGCTAAAGCCCAGTGAATAATAACTGTGTAAAGGGGTCAAGAATGAATGTCCTTTCAGTAATTAAAATAGTCATTTACATCAGTAGATCAGTTATTCAATCAGTGGCTCATATTTCATGCCATATCAGTCAATTAGAAAGCATAGCAGTCATACGTGGTACACCTAATAGCAGAACAGTATAGTAGGTCTTAACAGACCGAACAGTCAGTTGATGGCCATCAAAACAGTAAACAGTAGTAGTTCCAAACATTGGAACTGACAGAGATCTCTGTAACAGTAGCAGTAACAGTAACAGTAATAATAAGTTGCTATGGATGCCACGAGTACAGTTTACAAATAGGACAAACATTCATTCAGTAAACAATATCATTTCAGAAAGCAGTATAGTCAATTGTTCAGAAATAATTATAATTGAACGTATCTTTACAACATTGTTACTCACAGATTACTGGGCTATAGACAGGCTAGTCAGCGTCCTTGGGTGCCAACCCTACACAGTTGCAGAATGAACACACACTAAGTTACTCACTTGGGATTAACAACTTAGCCCCTATATGGCTTGGTGTGGTTCTATAACTTTATCCTCATTAAGATGCCTTAAACATGGCCTAGGAATGCCTATGATGGAATGAGGATACAAAAATGTACTTTAAAACACTTTCAAAATTTGTTGAAAACAGGGGTCTCGCTCGAGCGTGGCTTTCCCCGCTCGAGTGGACATGCAGACAAAAAGGCTCCACTCGAGCGTGACTTCCCTCGCTCGAGCGGACTGCAAACTCATGAAAAAGTACTGGTTGCACGTTTTTCACGCTCGATGGATGCTCGAGCCATGATCGAGCGTGAGACTCAGACCCCCGCTCGAGCGCAGATTACCTCACTCGAGCGGACTGCAAAACACATGAACTTTTGGACATATGCATTTCACGCTCGAGCGTGACCCTCGACGCTCGAGCGGAAGTGCATGTACTCAGAGTGTACGCTCGAGCGTGAAGTCCTCTGCTCGAGCGTGGATCAAAAATCTGGAATTTCCAGATTGATCCTCAAGCACAAAACTCAACCTCTAAAGCTTCAAATTCGATTTTTCTGGGCTAATTTTCTAGAAAACACTTAGAAACCCATAATACCATATGTTTCAAAGATCATTTTATAAAATCCAGCCCAAAGGTGTGACAATTAAACACAATTTTGAATGAAACTTGAAGAACAATGCAAGAACATAACATGCATGAGTTCTCATGAATTCCAATGCCCCAAAGTATGATCAAATGCAAGATTGAGCTCAAAAACATGGTGAATTTCAAGAGTACAACCAAAATGTGGACATGCATGTGGAAATTCTCATGAAAATGATCTCAAAACTCAATGACATGGACATGCATGCAAACATTGCTACTCAATACAACACTTTAAGCCAATTCTTGACTTTAATCACCAATTTTCCATGGACCATGCATGTAACAACTTAAATTCACAATTAAAAGAATGAATTTCCTACCTTAAGTCTTGAAATCTAGGTATGGTAGCCTAATTTTGCAAGTCCTCTTCGATTCCTCTAAATTCAAGCAAAATTTCTAGATGAATTCAATTTTCTCCCACTCTCTCTCTTACTCACGGTTTGGTCTAGGAAAAGAGATGAAGAATGATGCCAAACAAGTGTAGAGTGTGAGAAGAAAATGCCTTGAATTAATCCACTTAGTAGCAAAAGTGTAATAAATTCAAACTAATGTAATTTAACTTTATTTATTCTGATTTAATCATTCCTAATTGAATTTTAATTAAACCTACCATAAAATCCCATAAATCCTAATTAGCACATAACACTAACCAATTTCTGAGTCGGTCGCCGATAAGGCTTTCAATTCGCAGTTCGAAATCAAAACATGAACAGATCATTCAATGACAAACAGATAGAAATGAAATTAAAGCAACACACTCATGCAATTAATTCAGGATTTCAGCTTAATCAATTACTTATCATGCTTAATCACGATTTAACACTAATCAGAAGTGAGGGTTGTCACAGTTGCAGAGGTGATTAGTGTTGAAATGAAGTACAAAACAACACCAAAGCATGCAATCAACTCAAACAAGAGGTGTCTAATAGCCTAAAACACCAAGCTTGTGAGGACTATTACACTACAACCATGCAAAACAAGACTCAACTGACCCAAACAGTCCAAAACAGAGATAAAGCAATTTAAAATAGAGGCAAAACATGCTAGAACAAAGCTAGAAAAAGCTAGAAAAACATGCTAACACATGGAGTTAACTAGGCTAGCAAACAAGACACAAGGAGAGGAGGCTAACCCCTCCAATTTAGAACTTCAAAACATGTTTTTTGCCACTGAAAATACTCTGAAATTTAATGGTTAAAGGCCCAAAAAAAGATGGTTTGAAAATGGGAAACACAAGTGAAGAAGCCTTACAAACAAGGTACAAAGAAGAGTGAACCACCCCCTACCTTAAAATGACTTCTAATCACAAATTTAGCCCATTTTGACAAAGTTTTTATAGCTTAAGAATGACTCCAAACAGTGGGAAAAGTTGGAGAAACAAGTGTACTAAAACAAGTTAAAATACAAGTGTTATACCTCTTGAAGCCAAACACCACTTTAGGCACAAATGCAAGCCAAAACCACCTTCAAAAGCTCAATCTAAACCTCAAGGGATCTCAACTCAAAGGTGATCACTTTTGGTTAAGGGTTGATATGCAAAAGTGTAGTGTATCTAGCAACTAAGCACAAAATTTCAAGAGAGAGAAAGAAATGTAGAGAGAGAGAGAGAGAGAGAGAGAGAGAGAGAGAATTTTTTAGTTTAAAATCTTCCAACCTCAAAACATGATAGAGGGACTCCTTATACATAGAAAACATGAATTCTATATAAGGAAATTCAGCCTTCCATGTGTGGACAGATGCAAGCATCTGTGCAAACAGCTGGCACAAAATATCTGTGGAAAATACTGGTGGCTGGCCGGCCACCAGTGATAGCTGGCAAGGCATCATTGATAGCCAACAAGGCACATCAATGGCCGGCAGACTAGAAGCTCTGGCCGGCAGCCTTCATAGATGGCTGGCAGGTCACCAAAAACTGTAGGGGAGAAAGACCAAGACATGGTCTAAAAAGGAGACAAAATGGATGCACGGTTTGAATGGCTCAAACCTGTGGCATTCCGCTGAAGACTTCGAGCGCTCGGTGAGCAGTCAGACTCGTCACCGGATGTACCTGCAAGAACATCCAAGTCTTGAAAGGCCGTCAAAAATGAGGTGTCTACAGCGTATCAGGTATAGGCCAATGGGACAAAGACATGTGGAGAAAGCGATTGAAAAGGCCCTGCGTGACAGCTCATGCACAATTAGAGCTCTTGAACTTCTTGATTAATGAAGCAATAACCTCAGCTAGAGAAGCGATCTCGGTTGAGATGCTTAAAGAACGAGATTCTTGGTTCTTGATCCTTAAGAAAGTGGACAGTTGATTCCTCTGGTTATATGAAGCCAACGAGCCATGATCTCAGTTGGAGAGATGAATAGATTTTTTGGCCGACTTGTAGTGTAGACAAACGATGTAGGTTCCATCATCTCAGGATGCCAAGGTAATAGAACCTAGGGGCTAGTTATGGGGACATATTTTGTGAATAACAACACGTGGCTATAGTGACGCCGAAGTGTCAGTCGAGGTGCCACGTGACCTGGTCACGCGCCGAGATGATCGCAGCTAAGCCGAGATTGTTTGCGAAGATACCGAAATCCGAAATAAGCAGATAAGGGACAAGAGTGTTGGAACAAAGGAGGATCTCATTCTGGATAGAGATAAGGCTCAAGAAGAGTTTATCTCTATCTAGATTAGGGTCTAAGATGAGTATGGAGCTTGAGCCCATTGAAGTAAGGCTTCTAATGAGATCAGGTCACTGCTGGTTATAAAAACAAGGTACCCTCGTGGGTCTGAGGGAGTTTCCTTCTTGTGAGTTTAAGCATAATTTGTTATCTGTTAGAGATATTGATTACTGACTTGATCGTCGGAGTGCTCCCAGGTAGACAAACCACCACCGGATTCTCATCTTCTTGTGCAGGTTGTTGGGCTTAATCTAGTTTGCCGATACTCTCCAGCTGAGTTTCCCTTTTGGTTGTGTGATAGGAAATCAACACCCACATACATCACCATAAATGATATGGTATGGCTATGATAAGAAATACTCTCTTTTTATATGGCAAGGCTTGGTTTTGCTATGGTTTATAATTGTTCGGTTAGTTTTGGTCGATGAAATGGCACCATCACCACCTTTACTATCTTTCGCTAAACCAGCAAATACCATCATCTACTTTTTTTACATTTCTGAGAAAGATTTGATCTGTTTGATAAGGTTAATTCATCAAATCCATTGTTCAAATTATATTTGAAATTGACAATACTAATCTAAAATATGTTTGATTAAGAGTTCAAAATTAATCCAAAAACTTCGTATATGAATTATACTTATTACATTAATTTTTTTTCATCTATTTCAACTCAATCTTGTTAAAACTTTCTCTTTCCTACGTGGCAACACTCTTTGATTGTCTTTCATGTTTTTTATTTTCCTTCATTTTCTATTTGTTTGATTAATTAAAATGAAAATTAATTTCATGGTTTATGGATAAAGATTTGAATTTCAAAATTTCTCCATATAGATAAACATTTAAAAACTGATAAATAATTTATAAAAATTAATTTCATGGACTACAGATAAAGATAAAAATTAAATAATTAATTTAAAAAAATTAATTTCATAACTCATAGATAATTTAAAATTTCTTCCCACAAATGAACTTATAAAAATTGATAAATAACTTATAAAAATTAATTTCATGACCTACAGATAAAGATAAAGGTTAAAAAATTGATTTAAAAAAATGAAATTACTCCTTTTTTTTTTTTTGCCCTTCATTTTGTACTTTAATTAATTTCATTATAGATAAACATATAAAAATTCATAAATAATTTATGCAAAATTGTTTCATGACCTGTGGATAAAGAAAAAAAATTAAAACAATTATTTAAAAAAATTAATTTCATGACTTATAGATAAATAAACATATAAAAATTGATAAATAATTCATAAAAATTAATTTCGTGGTCTATAGATAAAGATAAAGATTAAATAATTAATTTACAAAAAATTAAAATAATAAAATTTAAACAAAGATATGATTTGTTAATATGTATCTATCAAAAACATATCTATCTAAATCTTTATTTTGATTTACTCATATTTTTTTTCCTTCTATCATATATTATCCTTTTTTATTTTGAATTTTTTATCTTATGAAATGTCCATATCTATAACTTTTATCTCCTATTAAATTCCTAACCTTCTTTTCATAATTTTTATTATTCGTTATTATCTACCAAGTGATAAAGACATAAAATAAAATAAAATAAATAGTTGGCTTTGAATAAGAATAGTATTAATAATGAAATAATGAAGACTGCACAAGAGGAGGCAGCACAAAAATCTCACAAAATTAATTTTTATCAATATATTTATCCAAGGTAATAATTTGATGTTCTTTCTTTTAGTTGTTAAAAATAGTTTGCATTAAATCATTGTTATGTATATTTTTTTTTTAAGGCTATCATTTGTTATAGTATTTCTTCAATCCCGTCTCTAAATTCTCTCTTTGAAGTTTTTGTTTTTTTTTAATAATAAAGTTTAGAACCAATTTCTTATCAAATTTGTTTTCGTGGTATTTATTTTATTAAAAGATCGAGAAGAGTAAAACTTTTATATGATATATGAAATTAATAAATATAATACAAAAATGGTAAGGAAGTACTACATATTTGTCGATATCTCTCTATTATTATTAGTTGATTTGCTAGATTATATTATCAATTTAAACTCCATATAATTTAATTCAATGTCCATGACTTTAGTTGCATTCGACCATTTTTTCGTTGAGTAACCTATATAATTTTTTTTTGGTAGATAATGATTAAAGCTATCATTCATTATATTTCTTTAAGTACAATTCAAAAAATTTGTCATCATTTTTTTAATAAATAAAATGGATTAAAATTATTTTCTTATATAATTTTTATAATTTTACGAAATTCTTATCTTGATTTAAGTTTTTAAATTGTTGTAAGAACTATGCAAATATTATTCAAGCTATGAAGAAAGATTTACATGCATGTGTCATTGATAGAGGAATCAAAAATAGAGAATTGCTAGCAGGATCAATCAATAATTTATTTGAGAAGTTCTTTTTATGAGTAGGGTAACAAGTTTAGATTAAAAATTTTTAAAAACTACTTAGAAATTATAATTAGAAATTGAGATTTATTCATAATTTGGTCCCACAATAATAATATAAACCATTGATTTAAAAGTGAATTAAATTTATGATAACTTTTCTGAGTTTATAGAATTTCTTTCTTTTAATACTTTGTTTTTGTTTTTGTTTTTCTTCTTTCTACACGATACTATAGTTTGATACAAGTTATTTATGTTATCAAGTGATTGTGATATTATTATCCTAACCATCTTTATAATTAACAATTTTTTATACATATCAAATTTTATTGTGAAATTTTGTGAATTAATTATTATTAACATCTATCAAGATGGCCTAATATCATGACTTGTTGTTATTAAAATATAATTCAAAATTAAAATAATTTATTTATCACATAAAATATATGTAGTCTATTTTTTCATACCTCGCATGAAATACCGCTAGTTTTATCTAAGCAATTGTAATTTTAAAAAAGACACAAAATTGATGATATCTTATCCAAACAAACTCAAACCCAAGTGGATAGAAGACAAGCTAGTGATATAATTTTTGTATTGAGAGGGAATTGGATTCCACCCCTAAAAACAAAGGGCGTATGTCCCCCGAACCTGCGGTGCTACAATCTGCTATGAGTTTGTGGGGATTTTTTCTGAGTCTTTTTCAATAATTCGAATCGTTCATATTGTAAAGTTTGTTGAATAGATCATTCATGCAAAAATCAAATTGATTGGAAATATATAACTTTATAACAACAGCACATTTGTTTTAAAAAAAATAAACAGTTGACATTATCTTGATTATTTTTGCAAAACAATTTGGATCTGATCATGGGTTACGGATTTCTGATTAACTTGATTTTTAACATGTATGATATACTCGACAAATCCTATAATAAGAACGGTTTGGATTATCGAAAAAGACTCAAAAAAAGTCTTCACAAACTCACAATAAATCACCACTGTGACCATAGCAGCAACACCCCAATATCCGTATGTCCGTATTAACCAAAATACAGATTGGAGCCCACCCCAAAACAAAGGGTCTGTGACCCTCTGTACATGTGAGAACAAAAATACCCTCTTGTCTCGGGGTTCAACTGTTCAAAACAAAACTAGTTGTTTTGAACTATTCCAAAAAAAAATAAAAAATGATAGTTTGGTCATATTATATATATATATATGAATGATATAGAATAGGTAATGATTACATGCACGTTAGAATAAAATGGCATAATTTTATACTTTTTGAGTTATAACCTTAAAAAAAGAAGAAGTTATAACTAAATATAAAAAAAGTCATAATTAAATATTTTAAAATAATGTCATAACTAAAAAAGAAAATGACATAACTAAAAGTGTATATGATATGCAGTGTGTATAATAGAATTCTCCTATATGGTATTATAAGAAAAGTTATACATAAAATTCATACAAAGTGATATATTAAATTTCTATTAATTCATTTAAATTAAAAGACTCATAAAAAGTGACTTGTTATTTCTAAATTGACGTTGACATATTATTTTAGTAAAAATTTTTGTACACAAAATTTGTTGGTAAATCACTTACCTTAATATAAAGAAGTTCGAAAGTGGGAGAGGGAACATAATGAGGAAGA
The DNA here is from genome assembly GCA_036172215.1 of Camellia granthamiana. Lineage (NCBI taxonomy): Eukaryota > Viridiplantae > Streptophyta > Magnoliopsida > Ericales > Theaceae > Camellia > Camellia granthamiana. Next base: position 25,350,096 of record CM069903.1, on the reverse strand, counting down.
AGACCCATAAGTAGAAAATTTTGAATTCCTAACCTCCTAGTGAGGTGAAAGGTCTGGGTAGGAATGACAATTTCTCCCGCCTTGCTCCACCCTACACCATGCCTCGATGAAGAAACGGGACGAGGACAGGGACGGATTTTGCTCTTTCGCTCGTGGCTTAATTATATATTATATATATAATACCTAAGTTAATATTTCCAACATAATAAGATTAAATATTAAAATATTATATTCAATATTTATTTCCACTCACTTATTTCATATCTTACATCTTTTAACTCATTAACTATAGATTATTATTCATTTCTAATTTTTTCAATATTCTCATTTTTAAAATTACAAATTAATCAGTTTTCGTTTCCCTCCTACCCTGCCCTTGCCACCAGTGGCGAAGCCACATGGGGACTAGGGGGGTCACGTGCCTCCCTGAATTTTTCATTTTTTTTTACATATGTATATAAATAAAATTTTAAACAAAAATAATATTTAGAATAAAGTATAAAGGGCATTTTAAATTTATGAAAACAATAGTGATTGTTTTATTGAAAATAAAGTGACTACAACAAATTATATTTTTATGTATGAAAATTTTGTGAAAAAATCTCAATATAAAGGTAATATCCATCATTACTGATATGCAAATATAATTAATCTCACTATATATATGTAAAAATTACTAGAGTGTTAGTCATATTTGCATGTAGAGCTCACCCTTCATATGTCGTTTTACTATTGGTTGGTGATATCATATGTCAATAATGACGTGATATCACTATTATATAAAAATTTTACTCAAATTTTGTAAAAAATTGATTTATCTTATCATTATATAATTTATTTTACAACTTAAATATATGACTTTTTTACATTGTCTATGATACACTAGTTACATGCAATACTTTCTTTTCGATTTTACTCGATGTTAATTGTAAAATTTTATGTGAAATACTTTTTTAACAATTTATTTAATTTTTTGTACTTAATATTAATTCAAAAATTATTACTATCTTCTTATTGTTGGTTATGAAAAAAAAAAAAAAAAAGCTATAATTAAAATGTCTCTCCTAATTTAATTTCCTGACTCCGACTCTGCTTGCTACCTTCTTAATTTGCCTCATCCCATTATGAAATGAAGGGAGGTGAGGCACTTCAAACCTACCTTATTGTGATTCCTAAGTTTTGGTCAATAGATTAGTCTGTTAATTATAAGTATAATCATATTAAATAGTAAGTAAAATCAATTCTAATATTTAGTAAAATTATCACAACGTGTGATAAATAACGTAAGATTCAATGATAAGTAGTGTTGTACAAGCAAAGAAAATTCGTCACATGCGTACTCCTTGTAATCAAGCTAAAGCCTCGCGAATGATGTCGTTTGTCCTGCAAAACAACGATGAGCTTACCGGCATGTGTGTGTCAAAAAATTCCTCCGATGCTTAAGTTAGCATTCAAGATCAATATGGGAAAAAACTGTATTGAATCTAGTGAAAAAAATTGCATTACCGGTTTCTAGGTTATCTCTGAACTTTTATACCTTCTACATTGTAGAATCTTAATAGAATTCTAATTTCTCTTCGTAGAGTCCCACTAGAAATCATTTTTTTAAAGGATAATGCTCATCATTTCTCGTTAATGCTAAAGTGAAATGGCCCAACTCCCTGGCTGGTTACCAGGCAAACCATCAGCCAAGTTACTCACCAATTTTATAACGGATGAAGCCTTTTATATATATATATATATATCTATATCTATATATTAAGGAAAAGGGTCTTTTAAAACCCAAGGCTTGTGAAACCTCCAACATGCTAATCCTAATTTCTTGATTTTTTAATATTTTTTTTTTAAAAAATTGACTTGGTAATTGGTGATTGGTTCAAAGATTGTAATAATTACACTATTGATTACAATAAATTCAAAGATTGTAATAATTACACTATTGATTACAATAAACACTTAATTTATAATAATTACACTTATTAAATGAATAACGCAATAAATGAAATCCTAATTTCCTTACTTTTTGCATCCCCAAGAGACCCATATATTTAAAAAAATGAAAACAAATATAAATATCTATAATTATCCCGTGCATAGCACGGATGATAGGCTAGTTATATATTAAGTAAAAGGGGGGTTTTTAACCCCAAGCCTTGTGGGAGCTCCAATCTCCCAATCTAAATTTCTTGATTTTTTGATTTAAAAAAAAAAATTCTTAGCATTTATTAACTTCTTCCAATCCCCAAGTCTTACCCTCATAATTATACTTTAATGCATTAAGTACAAGCATGAAAAAAATTCTTTGAAATCTAACACATATGAATTCCTTGAAAAGTCCCAACACATACACTACAAGAAAATACATTTTTGCCGACCACTTTTAGCTACCAAAACTAATTTAGTCGCCAAAAGTGTGGGAATTGGCTACCAAAAAGAATTTTAGTCGGCAAAAGTCAACTTTTTAGCTACTAATTTTTTTTAGTAGGGGAATGTTGATTATTGGCTACTAAAAAAAATTTAGTAGCTAAAGATATCACAATTGGCGACTAAAAAATTATTTAGTAGCTAAACATATCACAATTGGCGACTAAAAAAAACTTTAGTAGCTATAGACCCACTTTCGGCTACTAAATGTTTGGTAGCCGAATGTAAATAAAAAAAATTAATTTTTAATCTTTCCCGACCAAAGTTTTGGTCGCCAAATGTCACCTTTCGGCGACCAAAGTTTTTTTAGTCGCTATAGACCCACTTTCGGCTACTAAATTTTTGGTAGCCGAATGTAAATAAAAAAAATTAATTTTTAATCTTTCCCGACCAAAGTTTTGGTCGCCAAATGTCACCTTTCGGCGACCAAAGTTTTTTTAGTCGCTATAGACCCACTTTCGGCTACTAAATGTTTGGTAGCCGAATGTAAATAAAAAAATTTAATTTTTAATCTTTCCCGACCAAAGTTTTGGTCACCAAATGTCACCTTTCGGCGACCAAAGTTTTTTTTAGTCGCTATAGACCCACTTTCGGCTACTAAATTTTTGGTAGCCGAATGTAAATAAAAAAAATTAATTTTTAATCTTTCCCGACCAAAGTTTTGGTCGCCAAATGTCACCTTTCGGCGACCAAAGTTTTTTTAGTCGCTATAGACCCACTTTCGGCTACTAAATTTTTGGTAGCCGAATGTAAATAAAAAAAAATTAATTATATACATTTTTATTTTTATTTTTATTTTTATTTTTATTTTTATTTTTATTTTTATTTTTATTTTTATGAAGATAAATAATTAATTTACAAAAGGTAATTTTGATAAATTAATATTTTCAAAATGTAATAATTGTATTATAAAAAGAAATTAAATTCTGAAAATAGACTATTATTTTGAGATGAAAAATACAATTAAACTATTTATACTTTTTACATCATCATATTTCAATAACACTAATAAATTAAGAATAAATCAAAATTCACAAATAAAAGACAAAATATCCCAATTATTTATCATTTCAATAAATTTTTCAATATTATTACCAGTACTAATAAAAGACAAAATATCCCAATTATTTGTAAGACTTATTGATATTATTTCAAATTTTAAATTTTTCCTTAATTTTTTAATAATTAATTTTTTCAACTTTTTAAAAATATTTTTACGTTATACACGGTTAACAATAATCAAACACTATTGTTAATTTAAATTTGGAGGGAAACATTTCTAATTTAAATTTGAGGGATTTATAAAAGTAATTGGCGACGAAAAAAGCATGGGTTGAGCTTGCTCAAATTTTTTTTAAAATTTTTTTTTCCTTCTTTTATTTTTAATTTTCTTTCTTTCTTTTCTTTCTTATTATATATATATATATATAAATAATATAAGAATATAAGAATATAAAATTTTTAAATATATTATTATATTGTTCAGTAAAAAAAATATTATGACAAATATTTAAGATAATTTAATATATGTAATTTATAATTTTTTTACTTATATTTTTATTTAAATATAATTTTAATATATTTGTTACTTTTATTTAAATTTTTTTTAAATAATGAATTTTGTTTGTAACTTTTAATATATTTTTTTAATTCATTATTTACCGACTAAATTTTAGTCGGCGATTAGTCTTACAAAATTGAAAATTTGTGCTTCAGACTTTGGAGGGAAACTTCGGAGGGAAACTTTGGAGTGCTTTAACTTGAACTACCTGACATATTATTTCTTTCCTTTCCATTGCACCTGTGTTACTTTGGAAGCTTCTCATATTTGATAGCAGAGTGGTTTTCTGCTTCTCATATCAAGGGGGAGATCCAATGGTGGACAGGGTGTTTGATGAAATGCCTCACAGAAGAATTCATCTTAATTGCAAATCAACTTTACATAGTGTTAGTATGATTTGATATCAAACCTTTCAGGCTAGAGTCAGTCCATTAGATCATGTCAAATATTTGGGACACTAAACAAGCTTAGTTATAGATTAATTGAGAGAGAGAGAGAGCATGTCTGTTTCTCTGTCTCATTTTCTCTCTGTCTCTCGCATATCTTTCTTCTCTCTATCTCTCTCATCTGTCTTCTCTCTCTGTCTCTCTCGCTCATCTTTCTCTCTCTATCTCTCTCATTTATTTTTTTTTCTCTCTCTCTCTCTCTTATTTCTATCTCTCTCTATCTCTCTCGTCCATCTCTCTTTTTCTGTGTCTCTCTCTCTCTCATCTCTTTTCGCTCTATTTCTCTCTCTTTTTGTCTCTGTCTCTCTCTGTTTGTCACTCATCTATCTGTTTGTCTATCTGTCTATCTGTTTGTCTATCTGTCTGTTTATCTGTCTCTCTCCCTGTGTCTCTCACACATCTATCTGTCTATCTGTCTGTCTGTCTGTCTCATCTATCTCTCTCTTTGTCTATCTGTTACTCATATCTTGATTCTCTCTGTCTCTGTCTCTATCTCTTTCTCTTTTCTACTATGTCTCTGTCTTTATCTCTGTCTCTCTATTTCTAAATTTTGTAATTTTTTTTTCATAAACTGAGTCATAAAACTCCAATAAAGTAAAAAGTATATACAATAAATAAAATAAAAAAATATTAATTTAACCAGCCTGATCTATTTTTCACATCTCATTCTCTCTCTGTCTCTCTGTCTGTCTCTCTCTCTATATCTCTTTCTCTCTTTATCTCTCTCTCACTTATCACTCTTCTCTCTTTCTCGTTCATCTCTCTTCTCTTTATGTCTCTCTTGCTCATCTCTCTTCTCGCCATCTCTCTCTGTCTCTTTCGCTCATTTCTCTTCTCTCTTCTCTCTATCTTTCTCTATGTCTTTTTCGTTCATCTCTCTTCTCTTTATGTCTCTCTTGCTCATCTCTCTTCTCGCTATCTCTCTCTGTCTCTCTCGCTCATTTCTCTTTAAATTATATTTTTTACATCATCATATTTCAATAACACTAATAAATTAATAATAAATCAAAATTCACAAATAAAAGACAAAATATCCCAATTATTTATCATTTCAATAAATTTTTCAATATTATTACCAGTACTAATAGAAGACAAAATATTCCAATTATTTGTAAGACTTATTGATATTATTTCAGATTTTAATTTTTTCCTTAATTTTTTAATAATTAATTTTTTCAACTTTTTAAAATTATTTTTACGTTATACACGGTTAACAATAATCAAACACTATTGTTAATTTAAATTTGGAGGGAGACATTCCTAATTTAAATTTGAGGGATTTATAAAAGTAATTGGTGACTAAAAAAACACGGTTGAGCTGGCTCATAATTTTTTTAAAATTTTTTTTTCCTTCTTTTATTTTTAATTTTCTTTCTTTCTTTTATTATAAGAATATAAAATTTTTAAATATATTATTATATTTTTCAGTAAAAAAAATATTATGACAAATATTTAAGATAATTTAATATTTGTAATTTATAATTTTATTACTTCTATTTTTATTTAAATATAATTTTAATATATTTGTTACTTTTATTTAAATTTTTTTTAAATAATGAATTTTGTTTGTAACTTTTAATATATTTTTTTAATTCATTATTTACCGACTAAATTTTAGTCGGCGATTAATCTCTCTCTCTCATCTCTCTTCTCTCTATCTTTCTCTCTGTCTCTCTCGTTCATTTCTCTTCTCTTTATGTCTCTCTTGCTCATCTCTCTTCTCTCTATCTCTCTCTGTCTCTCTCGCTCATCTCTCTTCTCTCTATCTTTCTCTCTGTCTCTCTCGTTCATCTCTCTTCTCTTTATGTCTCTTGCTCATTTCTCTTCTCGCTATCTCTCTCTATCTCTCTCGTCCAGCTCTTTTCTCTCTATGTTTCTTTTCTGTCTATCACTCTCTCTCACCACCCATCTCCTCTACCACCTTCACCACTACTGCAAACACCATTCCACCACCACTCTTACTTCTACTGTCACTACTTCACCTCTACGACTACCATTACTACTACTATCGCTACCACTCTACTACCACCATTACTACTGCTGCTACTACTACTACCATTACCTCTTTTTCACCCCTGCCACTCCATTTACACTACCAGTACCACAACTTCACCACTAATCTCTTTCGCCATCACCATCACCACCACCACCACCATCATCTCTTATCCATCACCTTCACTACTACTGCCGCTCCTTTTCCTCTACTACAAAAAATTAGTTCATGATATTTAGTAATAAAAAAAAAGGCCGCAGAAAAATATTTGTCATTGACTACAGAAAATTAACTTTTATTTAAATATCATTTTAATATATTTGTTACTTTTATTTAAATTTTTTTTTAAATAATAAATTTTTTTGTTACTCTCTATTTTTCTGTATGTCTCTCTCTCTCTGCCTCCCTGTCTCTCTCTCTCTACCAAATAAAAAAATTTAATAATTTTTTATTCATTAAAATAAATATGAAACAAATACATTTTCAACCTTATTAAATGAAAAAAAAAATTCATTAAGTATAAAATAAAATTATTTTAATAAAAAATAATTTTTTTGACAACGACATCCTCTGTTGCGAAAAAAAAATTATTTTATTATTTAAATATTCATTTATAATGAAAAAAAAAATAAAAATAAAAAAATTCCCAACCTCAAACCCAAAATCCCCCCCTCCCAAATTCCCGCTCGGGTCCCCCCACCCCAAACCCAAAATCCCCAACCTCAAAAATCCCTAATCTCTTTCCGCCCCATCCCTTTTTCCATTCCCGCTCGGGTTTCCCCCCACCCCAAACCCAAAATCCCCAATCTATTGAACCAAAATCCCTAATCTCTTCTTACGTCTCTCTCTCTCTTCGTCTCAATTTGTTTCAGATGCAGATTCGGATGATTCACGGTCGAGGAGGAAGAGGAAGAGCAGGAGTTCTAGGCGTAGAAGATCTTCAGGTCTTTTAGTTTTTCCTGTTCATGATATTTAGTAATAAAAAAAAAAAGGCCGCAGAAAAATATTTTTCATTGACTACAGAAAATTAACTTTTATTTTAGTGAAAAATATTTTTCATTAAAATATATATTACCCCTACTTCTACAAAATAAAAAATAATAATATTTTTTTTCATTAAAATAAAAATGAAACAAATAAATTTGCAATCTTAATAACTAAAAAAAAATAATAATAAAATTTTAAAAAAAAATACATTAACTACAAAAAATATATATATTTTAACAAAAAATAAATTTATTTAATTATTTATTTAATTTTATTTTTATTTTTCATCCCCGCCCTAAATTGATTTCCATTCCCGCTCCCCCCTTTATTTTTTTCCCATTCCCGCTTCCACACCCCCTCCCAAAAAAACCGTTTAACTCAAATTTGTGCCCTAGTCCACAACACTTTTTTGGGGAAGTATCAGGGTTCATCCTCCCGCGGCGATGCATCAGTGTTCATCCTCCCCGCGGCGTTCATCATCCTCCCACTGTGATTTCAAGGTCAGTTTGCTCTCTCTGTTTCTCTTTCTCTATCCCTTTCTTTGTTCTTGTCTCTCGGTTTATCTCTCTACCATTCTCCCTTTCTTCTACTATCTCTGTTTCTGTTTTTCCCTTACTGACTTCGGTCAAGTTTGGGTCAATGAAATTCATTGTTAAGCTACGACTTGCCACTCCATTCAATGCTTCTAATATCTCCAAAACTTCTCTACTTTGAAGGATTTCATGAACATCTTGAATGATTTTGATTTGGGAAAATAATTTAGAAAATAGAAAAAAAAAAAAATTTGTTGGTATTCTGATTTTTGATCATCTATGATATTCATATTTTAACCAATATAATTAGTGAAGTGAATAGATTGTTGTTGATACTACACAATAAAATCTCATGCTTGAGGATTCATTATGTATGCTAGGTGTTTGATAAAATGCCACAATGGAATAATAGTGCCTACATTTTTGTTCATTGGTTTGTTCAGTTTTTTTTTTTTTTTTTTTTATTGTTTTTGTGTTGGGAAAATTGTTGTCTATGAATTTAATGCACAGTTTGTAATGTTTTGTTGGCTTAATAATGTGATTAGAGAAAATTGTTGCCTCTTTTCAGAGTCTCATGTTGTTGTTTATGTTGGGGGGTTCTTTTACTCCATCAAAACTGCCACTCGAACCTCTTGAAATATGGGCATATAAGGTTAGACTGTGGGTTACTGATGGATATTTGATGTTTATATTTCAGTAAAGATAAGGCACCTAATTTATTTTAGACAAGAATTCTTAAGATTGGTCATACTTCCCTGTTTTTCAGTGGAACACTGTAGCTATTATTTTTACTTATAAATAGTAATATTTCATCTTTCCTTTCAGGGTTCCCCATTTTGCAAAGTTGTACGTGAAGTACTTGTAGAGTTAGAGCTGCCACACTTACTTCATAGGTAAAGTCCATTATGGCCATCTTGATTGATGATTTATGCATGGACAAATGTTATTTCAACAACACTCTTTACTTCGATGATGCCATCATGTAATCCTTTCAATGAAGAGCTAGTATAGGATTGACATCTATTTATGTAGTCTAACATAAATTTAATACACTTTCACTGATATTTTAGAATTTGAGTTTGTGGCCATATGTATGTAATAATCAAAAATAAAAAATAAAAAAAAAAGGAAAAAGGAAAAGAAAACATGTGTATCTGTTATTAATCTATCATCTTAAACCTTTGTTCATTATCTTCTAATATTTGATGATTCTTGTTAACTCCTATTCTTAACCTTATTGATATGATACTTTAAACCTTGTTACCAAAAGAATCCCCACACCTTGGGATTCCTTTGACCATTGCTTGTTACTAATTTTTGTTGTTGTCTTTGTTATTGTTGTTGCCATATATGTAAACCTTGTTTAGTTGGAAATTTGTAATATTTTACTTTTCTGAAATTATAATTAATCATTGGTATCATGACCAGATTATAAGTATTTTATGATACTCATGTACATATATCTCCTTATATTATTATTTGAGAAAGTGAACCCACTAGATGTTTCCATTAACATATAAATATAAAGTTCAGCTTTTGTCTTCTTAGGTTGGAGATGTTTTGTGGGTGCTACAGCTTGTCATGTCTTGATGGATATATTGCATAACAACTTTTAGTTCTTCAAACACTTGCAATAATTTGTCATAGAAATTAGGGTCTGTTTGGAAGTCAACTTTTTAGTGGCTGTTTAGTTAAAATATGAGGTGAAAAAAATTAATGTTTGGGAATGATTTTGACTTCTATACAAAAACATGCTAGTAGAGAGAATGGAAGGAATTTTTCACATTTTTTTTATGATTTTATGATTTTTTTAGTGACTTTTTAGCTAAGCCAAACAATCCCTTAGAACCATATTTCTTTCTGTCACCAAGGCACTCTTATTTGTGAGCTGGCATAATAGGGGGAAATTTTACTCAAAGGGCTTTGGTTGGTAGCTCAAAAATTAGTGGCCCTAATGGCCCTAATTTCCATATCAGGTAAAAAAAAAAAGAAAAAAAAAACAAACTTACCCAAACAGGAAATTAGGGCCATTAGGGCCACAGTTTTTAGGGCCACAAAACATTATTTGTGGACACCATTCATTTTTGTGGGTGTAAAACAAATTAACTGCCATTGAAGGATCAATTAGCATTTATGATTAGGCAACAAGGGTGCAGGTTGAGAAGTGGGCAGTGGTCACAGTGGAAATGGTGGCAAGGTGATTTTAAGTTGTTTCAAGATAGATAATGGACTGATGGTCATTTTGAAAACAAACCATGGTAGTAGTGAATTTTAGAGAAGTGAGATTGCTTAATTTTATCTGTGAGTTTTCTTTATGCTGAGGGTTGCTAGCAATCTTCTTGTTGATTGCCTAAAAAGATGTTTCTTGTAAAGAAAGCTCAGTAATTTCCAAATTCATAGATTATTTTTGATACTGTTAATGTGAGTAATATTTGTACAGTGGTGATACTGATCTTGTGTTTAAATGAGTAAAAATGTAGCAATATCCTGAACAATGTATTAACCTATGCTTTGTAGAAAAGTAGAGCAGTGGATACTATAATTCTTTGGTAATAAAACAACAATTATAAATTGGCCTGGTTCTTATTACTACCTTCCTAAACTTAGTATTAGAATTTAAAACCAAGTTATGCGAGCAATACGTGCTTTGGTTGCAGGGCTTTCTTATGATACCAATGAAAGTGTTCTTAAGGATGCTTTTGGACAGCATGGTGAAATAATTGAAGGTGATGTAACACAGACTCACAATATCCTTGGGATTCTATATATACCTGTGAAATTCATTTAAGGCAATTTACGTTGTCATACTTAGCAGTGAAAGTTATATGTGATCATGTGACTGGAAAATCAAAAGGCTATGGGTTTGTGCAGTTCAATTCTAAGACTGCAGCCGGTACAGCCTTGAGGGAATAGTTTGTCACTTTGTTGTAAATATGAGGTAACTAGGTTTTTTTTTTTTTCTTTTTTCCAACAACAGTATTATTATATCTCAATTCTGTCTTATGCTTCATTTCAGTTATTGGATGGCAGACGTATACGCATTCATTATGGACACAAGGGGTGATGGCAGACGTATACACATTCATTATGGACACAAGGGGTGACCACAAGGAATTGAGGTTTGATTCAAGAACTGAGGTTTGATTCAATACTTGAGTAGTTTGAGTTCTGTTTTTTACTTGGGTGGTTCTTATACAAAATGAGAGAGCAAAACTGAAGTAATATTGGCCTTCACTCACTTCCCACAAGCAATTCTTGACGAGGAAGTTGACCTTACAGTTGAATATACCATCTTTTCTGCTGAATAGCTCAATTGTTAGTGATTGGTACAGTTCTAACCTCTACATACTGCATTAATGCTTCACCATGGTTTCCTTTGACTAGTTCTCATGATTTCATCTATTGAAGAGTGCGAGTCAAACTGTTTATCATCCTAAAAAATGAGCATGCTCAATAATTCTGTCATGATCACTACTGGTGTGCTATTGAGTTTGGTATAGGCTGCATTAGTCAAAGATTATGTGCTTATAGTTTCTATGGCTGTTTAGTTGATGTTGTCAGATAAATAATCAGGCCTTAACGGTCTTCCTATGTCCCTTTGTTTAAAGTATGTAGATTTTATATTTTGTGGTGAGGTTTGTTCTAGGATCTATACATGTGGTTTTATTTTCTGATTTGGGTGGGACTAAACCCACAAACTTAATATCTGCGTTGATAGTCCTCTCATATGTTTGGCCACCGGACATGTGAGGCATGTATGAGGGGTGACTGTTGATACAACCTTTTAGGCTGTGGATACAGGAATTTCGTTTGTTATATTTGATTTATGCTACCAAAACCCCAATTTGTATGTTAATGACAGTTATTATTTATTGGATATGGATGCTTGGTAACTATATTTTTGATTTTATGTCAGCAGTGGTGTAATGGAGTGGATGTAGATCAATGAATTGATTGGGTGAAAGGAAAATAATGATCCAGATTAAGATTGTATGTTTGTTCTCTCTTCTCATTTCACCATTTTGGGCCGTAGCAATCTATGAATTAATTTTAAAGCAGGTTTTTTGTTTTCTCCCCAGCAGTTGTATTTTCTTGGGGATCAATTAGTGATAGGTAATTCGAGGGACTATTGTTGTCTTTCAGGGATTTAAGTGAGAACGAACTAGTTGGGCCAATTCCACCAATTCTTGGCAATTTGTCTTACACTGGAAAACTGTGAGTTAATAACTCGAGAGATATATAGATGATGAATTTCTGTTGCCTCCTTTTTTGTTGTGCTCACATATTTAGACAAATTCTTGCTCACTTTGTTCTTGCTCACATAATTCAGCTGAGATTGGAATCAGATGTGGACTATATGGAATGAGTAAATTATTGCAGCAGCCTGAATTTTATGTTTGTTTCCCTAGAAAATAATTTAGTTATCCAACCAGATAAATTTTTCCCATTTCTCTAGTAAATAATTAACATCTCTCTGGTATACTGTTTTAGTTCTTGGGATCATTTCTCTAGTAAATTTTCCATTTGTATGGTGAGAACAATAAGCTGGGATCATTGGTCATGCATCTTAGTTCTTGGGCTGAACCTCTTCAATATAATGTTGGTCATGCATCTTAGTACTACCATTGCCACCACTCCACTACCACTACTGCCATTACTACTACCATTACCTCTCAATCCACTACAAGAAAAATATCTGTCTCTTACTCATTTCTCTCTCTCACCACCCATCTCCTCTACCACCTTCACCACTACTGCAAACACCATTCCACCACCACCATTACTTCTACTGTCGCCACTTCACATGTACGACTACCATTACTACTACTATCGCCACCACTTCACTACCACTACTGCCACTATTACTACCAGTACCTCTCTTTCACCCCTGCCACTCCATTTACACTACCACTACCACAACTTCACCACTAATCTCTTTCGCCATCACCATCACCACCACCACCACCACCACCATCTCTTAGTAATAATAATATTTTTTTTCATTAAAATAAAAATGAAACAAATAAATTTTCAATCTTAGTAACTATAAAAAAAAATATTTTAAAAAAATTCATTAACTAAAAAAAATATATATATTTTAACAAAAAATAAATTTATTTAATTATTTATTTTTATTTTTATTTTTATTTTTATTTTTATTTTTCATTCCCCGCCTCTTTATTTTTTTTTCCTTCCCGCTCCCCCCTTTATTTTTTTTCCCATTCCCGCCTCCACACAAAAAAACCCTAATCGCAAACCCAAAAAATCCCTAATCTCAAACCCAAACTCTCACCCTTCTCTTAGAACCACAATCCCTAATTTCTACCAAATATGTCTCTCTCTCTCTCACTCTCTCGACGACGGCTAGCAGGAGGGAGCAGCAAGTGACGACGGTCATCAACGACCTTATGATATTCTGGTTAGTTTTGGTTCCTTCCATTCCATCCTCTCTCTCTCTTTCTCACTCTCTTTCTCTCTCTCTGTTGTCGGTCGTTGTAGTTTGAATCTGAATCTTTGAAATTGTTGGTGAAAGACAACATACGTAGTTGCAGGTGGAAGCAAAGATGCCGAAACAAGGTGGAAATCGAAAAAGGAACGAATCGTTCTTCACTCGGTCGGTCAACTCAGTTTTCGCCTTCGTTCGATTCGCCGAGTTCGAGATCCTCTTCGTTCTCTTCTTCCTTGTAGCTTTTATCATCTTCAAGGATCTGGTCAGTTCATTTCTCTTTCTCTCTTTCTTTGCTATGAAATGTTAATGGCAATGGATTGTGGAACTCTTATGAACTCTTATGAACTCTTTCTTTGCAAACTTTAATCAATGGAAAAAAAAAAGGTTTTGAATTAGTTATATTTATGCCTCTTGGGAAGAAAAGAAAACCCTTTTTAAGACTCTTGAAATGTGGTGAAGGCTAGGCTATGTTAGGTTCAGTTAATAATGTATAAAATAACGAGTAATGTTGAATATTGGGTAACATGGATCAGGTATTTTTTATTGGATAAAATCACATAGTAATAAACTATTCAAACTTCAATGCATGATTATCATCAATGGTTCAATTTACTATATAATCCAACTTGGTAAATACAATGTTTAAAATGAGGAAAGAGGACAGAAAGTTATTGGGACAAAGGCCAAAATAACATATTCCCACATCATGAAATGCCAATACTAGCTTAGTAGTAGTAGCAGCAAGTTTTTGTCAGGCTATTCCTGCTCAAGCTGCCCTATGGGTTGATGGAAAAGCTTCGAGTTAACCCCTTCTTGACATTTGAGTTTAGCAGCTGATTTTAAGCCTAAGTGACATTGCCAAAATTTGTGATAAATGTCATGGTCCATGTTTCAAAGAATATTATATGCCATATTATAAGTTAATCTAGTTTTATAATGGTGAAAGTATACATTTTTGCATGTGGTATTTTCCTGCAAATAACAAGATAATGTGGTTATAAGTAATTAATAAGGTAATGTGGTTGTAAGCAATTAGCAAGTATATATTTTCTGGTTGGATCTTAGAAGAATATGTTTAATGCTTGTGTTTTTACGTACTCTTGTAGTGCAAAATGTTATTTTCCCTGTGCTTCCCTTATATAGTTCATCAGTTCCTTTCACATTGACTAATAATTGTTATCTACGTCTAACTTCGAATTGATTTCTCATACGCAGAGTCATTGAGGTTGATTTATTTCCTCACTTGTTGCAATTGAAATTTCACCTCCATTATGGACTGCAATACGGATTTGAACTATGAGTGTACATTGAACTCTCAGACCTGTATTATGTTTCTCAAACTTAAAACTTATCCTGATAAATTAGCATGATAGTAAATATTGCATTAGCTAAGACAAAGTGCATATATGTATCTTTTGTTTCTTATGCTGTTCTTCATCAGATACCACATGAACCAAAGTTTGAAGAAGGCTTTTGAGGGTGCTCCAGCTGATCCAACTTTATACCTGAATATGCAGTTGTGAGTAACAGTTTTCAATTAATTTTAATGCTTCTTACATGATCTAACATTATACTTAGATCTTATTGGACTTCTCTAATTTCACATTTCAGTCTTTTACTAATGTGGCTTGTGATTTGATTGTGGTAATTTGTGGATGTTATTTTCATTGAGACAAGTTGCATGATATTGGGTATGCACTTGATATGAACTGTAACAAAAATCAATTAAAAGGTTTAGAAGAGAGATTGTACTGATGGTATGGTATTGGTGTACAACACTGTGCAAGGTTTTGTGGGTGTTTAGGGGGCTGCTAAACACTATTATTTCAGAATCCCCTTAGGGGCTAGTCACACGAAATTTGAAACTGCATTCCAGACCAGAGAGAAGGGGGGGAAAAAAAGAAAAAAAATGTACAAACTATATTATGAGTTATGAATGATTTCGTTAACTTGTGTTATTCATTTACTAAGTCTCTTTAACTTGGATGCTCGATCTGAATGTCTAAATGTTAACTTGTGTTATTCATTTACTAAGTCTCTGAATGTTTAAATGGGTTTTCCAATTGTTTTTGGTTTAAATGGGAGATCAAGTACGCATGATGGACATTCAGGTGAATATCCAGTTGTCCAAGCAGTGGCTAGTATGGCAGGTGTTCAGTATCGATGGGGAGAGGGGTAAATTTTTGTGCTGTCTTATTTTATTCTAATCCTTACTTGTTAATTACCCCATAATTTTATGTTGTTCACTCATTTCTGGAGCCTCAAAGATTGAAGTCTAAGGCATTTACACACTATTCCATTGGAAAATGAATAACACAAGTTTTTTTTGTTAGTTGTGGAATCATTTTAGGTGACCCAACCAGTTGGTTGATTGGGAAGGATGGATGAATGAATAACTTGAATCCCTTAGCAAGGAGCCTTATGGAAGATCATATATGATATAAAAAAACCTTATTTTTCTTTCAATCTACATGAACATTTGGAGACATCAGGGCTAGATGGTTTGGATGAACCTTTACTTGTGAAGCATGATTATGATGAGTCATGCTCAGAGGTGAGTTTTTTGTTTCTGTCTTCCTTCTTTAGTCTTTTAATCCTTTTATCCCTCTGTATTTTCTACTTGGTTTTTGGTTAACTAGGATGGAAGTATTGTGAATAAAAATGTTGTTTTATATGATTGATAGCTATCTATATTATAGGGATCCACACTTGCAGATATTTGGGACGATGAACAAAAGAGGGAACACCACCATTGGACACTTTTTTTACCCTATCCATTGAAAAGGAGGGTAGATCAATTAGTTGGACTCTCATGGAATTACACAATAGCATATAAATAGATCATAAATTTTATCAGCTAATCAGCTTTCCTTTTATTTTATATTATCTGGTTTGAGGATCATTACCATGCAACTGTGTTGCTAAACTATATATTTTTGACATGCAAAGACATTGAATTGAAGGGGATTAATAATTGTGTTTAGTGTGGTGTGATATTTATAGTGCCATTAAATGAAATGAAAAAAAAAATATTTATAGTGCGCTATTCATTTTTCAAGTAGTTTGGGTATGGTTGCATCCTCAACAATTAAGGTGTAGAATTAAGTCTTTCGTCATTTCATGTACTTTTGATAACTGTATCTGGGAGAAAATCCATTTTGCCCCTTTCATATTTTGATAATGGGTATGTGGATTTCAACCAACCAAATCATTCTTGAAGTTTTAAGTTTTGTTTTGTTTTTTGTTTGTTTGTTTGTTTGTTTGTTTTTTTTTTAAACTCTTGTTCATATAGATATGTGTATTTCAACCAACCAAATCATACTTGAAGTTTTAATTCCTTTTTTTTAAACTCTTGTTCATATAGATATGTGTATGTATTTATTGGAAGAATCTTTATATAGGACATGTCATATGTAGTTATATATGACAAATTCTTTTCGGAATTTTTTTAAGGACTTGGTTGTACTTAGTGCGTGTGTTCATTATTGATTTCATATGGAGAAAGAGTGAGTTTTTAACGACTTGGTACTAATATTGCTTCATATTTAGTTATTGATTTGTCATTGAAATCTATGGGTTTTGTTTTTTTATTATATATAATTATTAGTCACAATTGGGTTTGTGTAATTGTTATTGTTAATCCTCAAGAAATGGATAAGAGAATATTTTATTTATTTATTTTCATTTTCTTTTCCCAAGATCCAAACGCTGTATGTTTGGCTAAAATATGAATGTAACATTCAAAAACTAATGGTAAATTAATGATAAATTATATAAATATTAATAATAATAATTTTTTCATTTGTATTATATAAACTAATGGTAGATACAGATATAGGATTATTTTATAGATATAGGATTTTGGAATTAGAGATAATTTACGGTGTCCATTTGTATGCATGTCAAAATTTACCAAGGATGCATGTCAAAATTTACTCTCCAATGTATGTCAAAATTTTCATCTACTCTCCAATGTATGTCAAAATTTACTTACTAATTTTACTTACTAAATTTACTCTCTATCTCTTTCGCTCTCTCTCATCGCTTTGTCTCTTTTGCACTTGTTCAGGGTGGACTTTTCAAGGTGATAATCTAGAGATGAAATTCATCAACTTCAACAGCACCCCAGTTATAACCATGTGTTTACTTTGAAGTCCATTGCTATAAAGAAGTCCAATGCATGCTGTGAACATGTTAGAATCTGCATAATTCTAGTGTTGGTCCACTGCTATTTATGGCGAACTTGTCTCCACTTCTGTCTGCCATCTGTTTGGACATCTGTAGAGGAGTCCGCTGTTATAACTTGAAAATTGTATAGATGAGTTCAATTTATTTTGGATGAAAATTGTCTGCTGAATTCCATCCTAATTCACAGAAAAAATGTATACAATTTGGGTTGGATTGTATTTGATGGTGTTTGTATGGAATTATTATTTTGGGTTGGATTTATTTGATTTGTATACAATTTGATGTTAATTGAATTAATTTTTGTATACAATTTGATTTGATTTGATTTGTATACAATTATTTAATTTGTATACAATTTATTAATTATTTGATTTGTATACAATTTGATGTTAATTGAAAAAAAAAAAGTAAATTTGTTAGTGACTAAATATTTGGTAGCCATAAAGAATCCAAAAATCCAAAAATAAATGTAGACTTTTGGCTACCAAATGGTTAGTAGCCGAAAGGTTAATAAAATGAAAAATAAAATTTTTGGCGACTAAATTCTTTAGTCCCTAAATGTAGTAATATTGTGATTAAAACTTATTCCCGACAAAAAGTTTTCGTCGCTGAAAATTTATTTTATTTTAATTTAACACTTTTGGCGACTAAATATTTAGTCGCCAAAAGATAACCTTTGCCGACTAAGCAGACTTTAGTAGCCAAATGTTCACTTTTGGCGACTAATATTTTAGTCGCCAAAAGATACCCTTTGCCGACTAAGCAGACTTTAGTAGCCAAATGTTCACTTTTGGCGACTAATATTTTAGTCGCCAAAAGACAACCTTTGCCGACTAAGCAGACTTTAGTAGCCAAAACTTCACTTTCAGCGACCAAAAATATTTTAGTCGCCAATACTTTCGCCGACAGCTTATAGGCGACCACTTTGGCGACAAATAAATTTAGTCGCTAATTGGTTTCGGCGACCAAAAATGGGGCTTTTGGCGACCAATATTTTGGTCGCCAAAAGTGGCATTTCCTGTAGTGATATGATTATTATCCCTCATAATAACACTTTAATACATTAAGAACAAACATAAAAAAAAAAAAAATTTTGAAAAGTCCAACACATATGATTATTATCAAAATATTAAACTTTAATATAATATAATAAAAAAAGAAGACATTTAATTCATTGAAAAGTACAACACATATGATTATTATCAAAATATTAAACTTTAATATAATATAAAAAAGGAAAAAAAGAAGACATTTAAAAAAAAAAAAAAAGACATTTAAAAATCGCAATTCACATATATAGATAGTTGTAAATATATTAAGGAAAAGGGGATTTCTAAACCCCAAGCCTTGTGGGAATTTCAATATCCCAATTTTAATTTTCTAAATTTTTGATTTAAAAAAAAAAAAACTCAGCATTTATTGATTTGGTCAAAATCCCCTGATCAGCATTTATTAACTTTTTTCAATCCACATGTCTGCATTTATTGATTTGGTCAAAATACCTGATTAGCATTTAAAATCCCCTCATACAAATAATTATAGATACAGCCCGTGCATAGTTACTGCAATAGCCTTTTTAATTTCTCCCGTACACTATGGTTAGTGATAAGATTGTTAAATTATTTTTATAAAAAATCTTTAAAAATATAATTTATATATTAAAAAAATTAAAACAAATATAAATATCTATAATTATCCCGTGCATAGCACGGGTGATAGGTTAGTATATAGTTATTGCAGTACCATTTTTAACTTCTTCCATATACTATGATTAGTGATAAAATTGTTAAATTATTTTTATAAAAAAATCTTAAAAAACATAATTTATATATTAAAAAAAATTTAAAATAAATATAAATATCTATAATTATTCCGTATATAGCACCGATGATAGGTTAGTATATAACATATATAAAAAGAAAAATAAGTGTGATGTAACGAAGGGTGTAACACCGGTGCTTCTCGTGCTGTTGGTTCTTTGTTTGCAAAGCAGATTTGAGTTGGCTACGTGGCCTTCAGCCTAGCCACCCACGCGACAGTAGAAACAATGAGCTGTCTTCAAAGTGTGTTCCGTCCATCCTGATCCTGCCGATCGCCCAACCAACTAAAGCCCACCATCTAGCCTCTCATAAGTTTCTTATGTACTGAGAAGAAAGCGGTGCTCTTTGTTTGCTTGTTCAGCTGATCTCACCCTTGGTTGCCTTCACATTTGTTTGCACTGGTGTGAATTTCAATGGCTTCTACAAGCTTCCTCTATTCGGTGTACCTCGATTTTATAATCTTGGAGCACCTCTTTGTAGAAGAGTTGGTTGGGCAACATTTAAAGTTCGCACCACCATCTTCTTGCTCTACCTGTTGGCCATATTCCTGCTCATTGTTTGTCCGCTATTGAGATGTTCATGCCTGATTGTATGTGTTTTTGAGCTTGTTAATGTGTGGAGAAATTATGCATACCAATTGTTTGACAATATGACTAACTAAAATAACCCATAAATTCTCTTCATGGCAAAGCCTCTTCCTAAGATTGCAACCAAATTTCAAGGAAAAGGCCTGGCTTATTTCTTACAATTTAGTTTTTTTCAATTAATTTTTCAAAATCATTTGTTCTTGGGTAGATAGAGTTTGTAATGTGTTTTGATATTTGATTTCTCTACAGATAAAAAATGATCGAGAAGCGCCTCGCAAGTGGCCAAGTCAAAGAGCTTATCGAAGAGGCCTAGGACAAGCTCAAACTCATCGCTAGGATGTTCCGTATGTATATTTCAATACTCTCTGTCTTCATTTGCTTTCTCTTTGCTTTTGAATACATTGGTATCATTACAAGCAGAACCAATATCGAATATTGAGCTTCAAATTTTATGCAAGTGTTGAAGAGAACAGGATTTGAATCCTCTAATTGTAGATGAGGTTGTTCTTTGTGTAAAAGGGAAAAGCAATTTTAAAGTTCTGTAAAAAAAAGTTCGTTTGAAGATTTTTTATTGGTTTCAATTTTGACAGTTAAATATATCTAACTAGCTATGTATAAAAAATTCAATTCTAAAATTATTTGATTCTCATTTGCAGACAACCAAACACGCTCTTGATTTTTCATTGCATAGAACTTGAATAAAACAAAATTGAATATGTTCTTATTTTCTTTTAGTGATATTTGCTTCTTGTTTAGTGATCTTTCTCAGGAAATGTAAATTTTTATTGTATATTTATGCTTATACTCATTTAGTTTATTATTCTCAATTATGCATTTGTTTCTTGACAATCATTTTCTTTATTTCTTTGTTAATCTGTTTGTTGTCTTTCTGATGAGAATTGATATTTTAAGGCCAAAAACAGTTCTGGTTTATAAGAGTCAAACAAGTGGGTTGAGATGAGTGTTCATTGACTCTAATCTCTCTTTGATTCTGTGTTTCTCCCTCTCTGTTTTGGTATCCGAGCTCAATCAATTCATTTGAATTGGGAATTGGTGTGTTATGTTTTGTTAGATCTTTGATTTGGGTTTTTTTAGTTTTATATCAATGTTTAGCTTGATTTTGATATGGGTTATTTGCTTTTGTACTAAATGATTGATTTAATGTTTCTATGAACTCATAACTTCGTTTATTATGACCTAAGAACATTTTTGGTAATATTTGGTAAAATTAAGGACTTTCTGAGTTGTTAACATAGTGTGTGTCAAACCCAGGTACAATTAACAGTAACACCAGGATTTGGTATTGATGGTTATTTGAGATTCAGCTCATAACTTACTCTTTCTTTGCTCTCACTTCCATTCAGTTGTGTGCTTTTCCTTTTAATTATTACTTTTTTACAAATCCTATGAAAATGGTATGTTTGCAACATAGGTCCTATCAATTCAATGTTTTGGATGGTAATTTTTCCTTACTTTTGTGTTGGATTGTATTTCACCAACAAGAAGGAAAAAAGGGCAAAAAGCCCACCACGGTCTATTCCATGGTAAAGACAAATATTTTAGGTATATATCGATTCTTTTTATTCCATGCACTAGGTACATAACGAAAATTCTGTGGAATTTATTCCTTTGTTGTCATTTGAACTTTCTGGAACATAAGAAATGATGCAATTTTTAATGTTTAATGTATCTGTCTACATGCTGATGCCCACATTCTTAAGTTTCTTCTCTCCAACAATAATAACTATGCTATTGAAATGGAGATTTGAAAGTGTGAATAGTGAATAATCAAACATATCATGAGGGTTTGATGGACCTGATTAGCAACCATTTGTAATTTGTTATTAAAAAGAATGATTGATGTGAGATGGTATGCTTGATGCCTTGTGTGATATGGTTGTGGTTGCTGGCCACTAGCTGAGTTCATGCCATGTTCTTATGTTGTTATACTTTAGGTTAAAAAAACCTTTCCTCCAGGTTTCATGCCCTTTGAATTTGAGTTCTGGTAATTGTAAGGCAATAGAAATGTGTATCTAGCATATAAGGCCTATGTTGATGTACGTATTGTACAGATTGAGCTCGATTTCTTTGACACTGCCAGTTTGTCAACTGCATCTCTGGTTTCTTGTTCTAACCCAATATGTGTTTTTGTAGTTCAAGTTGCAACTGCTGAATGCTCTTCACAGAGTAATCAGATTGATGATTCACTTCAGTATGGAGATGGAAGCGGGACATCTGGTTATTATTTAACTGATTTGTTGTATTTAAAATTTTTACACAAATATGGGGCTTCTTTAGTCGCTAACTCTTCTGCTCCAACTATTTTTGGGTAAGTAGTTAATGTTATACTG
Source organism: Camellia granthamiana (assembly GCA_036172215.1). NCBI lineage: Eukaryota > Viridiplantae > Streptophyta > Magnoliopsida > Ericales > Theaceae > Camellia > Camellia granthamiana. The sequence goes on along the minus strand of CM069903.1, from coordinate 25,327,757 downwards.
TTGGAATTATGATTCTTATTTATAGTGATAATTATATGTCTCGTGATCAAAGATATTTGAGATTTGTTGCTTATATGAGTTTTTTCATCTGAGCTATTCATTTTCAAATTATGTCCACACTGTTCACAAATATTCATACTAATGATGGTGTATTTTCTTGTGGGATTGAAAATGATCAATAGATGAAGAGAGTAGATGGTCAGGAGAGTCACAACAAAAGCCCAAGTATGTTAATACATTCATGGAAACACATAGTTACCATTATTTGCTTAACTATACCATTTCTTCATGTACAAAAAAACTGTAAGCAAATGTGGCAGTGGCTAACTAATCCAACCTGACTAAACCAATCATGTACTTGGATGGCATTAAGTAAAAAAAACATGTTCTATGAACCCTCCCCCCAAGCGCCCCCCCCCCCCCCCCCCCCCCCCCCCCCCCCCCACACACACACACACACACAAAATAAATAAATAAATAAATAAAAGTGGTGTTCATTATCTTCAGTTATTCTACATTATTATGGTTACTGGTGAAAGAAGGATAAGGATTCTAGAACTGAATGGGCATCAATGATTACTGGGAAAAGAAGAATGAAATGATGAAAAGGTTAACTAAAAGATGGTTATTAAGGTAATGGGGCTTAGCAGAATGTATCTTATATCTACAATAGCTCTTCAATATATTAGGAGTTGTATGTTAGTTTAAACTTTCAGCTTTCTATTCTATTGTGGTTGCTGTATGTATGCATCACATGTTAATGTTGTTTTTAGTTTTATGGGTTTGCAACTTAAATATATTGGATGGGTGTTTTGGAAACAGGTGTAGCACCTGTCAATCTGGAGACTTAACCAAGATGGATAGAGTAATTGATGGGATTATTGGGTTTGGTCAACAGGATCTGTCTGTCACATCACAACTGGCATCACAAGGGATTACTCCTAAGGTGTTCTCCCTTGATATTTGTGATTTGAGCCATTTATTTAAATCATACCCACCGAGGAGGCTTTTGTTCTATTGTTTAGTGTTTTGTTTTGCAGCTAAGACTAAACAAATAGTGGACTTAGTGGACTATAGAACATGGTTATGTTGTCTCTTGTTCATGAGTAAAGAAATATTATATGTAATGGTAAGTCCTTATTGCCTTCTATTCGTTCGTCTACTATGATATTTGAACTACATGAATGGATGGTATATTTTGATTGCTTGATTGTGAGTATACTTCTCAGGATGTTGCTATTCTCTGCTTCTGAAGAGTAATCATCCCCATGGAAGGAGCAATTTATCATGATTACTCTATTTGATTTGAGGTGATGGCATTATCCATGTTTACTTTTGACTCTTCATTTTCAGTGATAATTTGAGTGGTTGATATTTTATTTGCATCTCCTCAAGCGCATGCTCGTAAAAGCAATTAATGCAATATTTATGTTATGTACCCAGCAAAATTCAAATTGCTACTATTATTTTTCAATTAATTTCGTAGGAAAAACTCTTAGGTGAATTTGTTTTCAGCTTCAACTTTGGAAGGCGTGGTAGCATTGGTGCTAGAGAGAAGGAAAAGAGAGACGACAAAAAAACAATTCTTCCAACTAGCTAGCCCACGTAGTTTTAATTTAGGATAACAATGGGCTATTTTGTTTGCCGGTTTATAATTTTATGAAATGTAAGAAGCAATTATGACTATAGGATATAAAATAAGAAATATTGTGTATTTTATGTTATTTTTTTGAAGAAAATATTGTATCGTTGCCTTGTTATATTATTTCTGTCAATGATAATATGATCCTCATGCGCATAGTGCGTATATATATAAACAGAGGACAAACGAAGGTGAGAAAAACAACAAAAAGACAACGACAGAAGCCTATCTGGTGTCACGTAATTCCTTATAAGGTCTAATACATGGTTTTGTCACATGGTGATGGTTACCGCTAGCTGAAGGTTTTGCAAGTGGGCTGTGTGGACAAAATATGAAAAGTACGCAAACTGTAATAAATATTGGGGAAATTGCAGAAAAAGTGGAATAGTCTTAAAATAATTACATTATATGTAATTTTTTTCTTTTTTTTTTAATACAAGTTTGATAGATAAGAAATATTTGCAATAAATACAAAAAAGACTTGCACCATTGCATAGGAGACCGACACTACTATAAAAATGAGATCCGACACTACTATAAAAATGAGATTCCGTACTTTAATTGGTTCTATTTTTTCAAAAATACTTTTTAGAAAATTCTACATTCTTGTTTTCCGTATTTTTTTTTACTGAATTTTTTAAATATTTTAAGCAATTTTTTTTTACTTTTTAGACATACCTAACATAAACATACTTAAAAAGTAAAAAAATTATGAAAAAAACCTTTTAAAAATTCACTAAATACCAAAAATACAAAAAAAATATGAGAATTTAGTACATTTTTTATATTTTTATATATTTATTAATTTTTTAAAATATTTTTTCACAATTTTTTTACTTTTTAGATACATGTAAGTAAGGTATATCTAAAAAAGTAAAAAAAATATTTAAAATTTTAAAAATATTCACTAAAAATAAAAAACACAAAAACTAAAAAACTTAATTTAAAAAACTCAAACCAAACACATTTGTATTTTAATTTTTTTTTTTTGGTGAATATTTTGTGCATTATTTGTACATCCATTCAGAATTAATGCATTTCTTCATAAATAAGTATGAGCAAGTGGAAAGATAACAAAATTTAATTTTTCAATGCAAGTCTGCAAAGAGTTTTCTTCCACTAAAAGTTATTGCTAAACATAGTAAAATGTCATTTTATTTGTTTTGGGAAGTAGAAAAAAAGTCAATTTATTAATTTATTGACTTATTGGGTCACATTATCTTTTTACATTTTTTTTTAAAAAAATGTCAAAAAAAAGCAAATAAACTAAATTTTTTTAATACTTCCCAAAAGAGATGGGTTCAAAAACATAGATACATACGTTTCTTGATGAACCTTAGGGGTGATTTGGGATGATCTAAACAAATATACTTTTTGACTTTTTGACTTTTTGTGAAATATGGATTGGATATGGGTTGGGTTTGAAGTGATATAATAAAAAGGTGATATGACTTAAATAAGATGATATGACTATCCTATTTAAGTTAAAAAGTCACTATCCTATTTAAACCACATCATCTTATTTAAGTCACATCACCTCTCTATCATATCACTTCAAACCCAATCCATACCCAATCCATATTTCACAAAAATTCAAAAATTATATTTATTTAAATCATCACAAACCACCCTTAAGGTTCTTCAAGAAACGTACGTATCTATGCTTTTGAATGTTACATTTTAGTTGCACCCATCACTTAATTATTCACCCAAAAAAAAAAAAACATCACTTAATTGGTTATGAAAATATTTCCCTATGAATGAAAGGTTTGTGCACTACTACAATAATATTCATAGATCACACATGAAGAATTAAAAATATTCCATTTTTATTAGAAGTATAATAAAAAAAATTAAAATAATATTTTAATAACAGTAATTGAATGAGATAATATTTATTTTTAATCTCACTTTCTAAATAAGTATGATTATATATCTTTTTTTTTTAATCTCACTTTTTAATCTCATTTATTTTTATCTTTTTTTTAATCTCACTTTTTAATCCTTTTTTTTTTTTTTTCCCTCACCCATACATTCTATCTGAAAGGTCTTCAAGGTCTGCTGCCGAGAGTTGATCGTAAAAATCATCCCCCATAGCTGGTTCATTCCTCCATTGGTTATCTTGCTCATCTTCTCCCATTAGTGGTGACTCATGAGAGACGCCATGCTGATAGTTGGGATACTGACTTTCATCGACGAATGTTTCTTTGCTGAAGGGATAACCTGGGATAGCTAGGTTACAGTATATCTTCTGATTTCTATCTTCGCAAACTAGATGTCCATAATTTCCATTGTACGCTAATAGAGGATTATTAGTAAATTTCCTCCATTTATTGAGTTGATCTCTGAGTGAAAACTTTCTGCATGGCCAGGGTCTTCGATTGAGAAGTCCTAGGTATCCTGGAAATGTTGAAGTTCCTCTAAGATACATTTTATGCTTGGCTGGGATGCACCTTATTTCTTTCCATTCTGGTAGCTTGCTATCAATTAACGCTTCTACATATGGATGATGTTCTTCCATTACACAAAGTACTGCATGAGCAAGTTTATTTCCAAAACTATCTGTCTGATCTAGATCTGAGAAAATTATTCTAGAGACAAAGCCATAATCTAGCAATTGTAAGGCTGTTAGATAAAGCATTTTGCCCCTAATCTCTATCTCCAATGGCTCGAACGTTGCTAGATTTATCTGGCAAAGGCAGATGCTGAAATCTAAATTACACTGACATTTATCAAAATATTCTGGCCTGTCTATACACCTTTCCTCTTGTAAGCAGGGCTGCTCTTCATCCTCGTAGATGTAAGTCCATTGATAAGCCATACCGGGCCATTGAACTCCTGCTATGGAGAGGTCCTGAAGAAACTGTTGTATGGTGACTAACTCGTTATTTATGCTATCTTCGGCTAAGGTGTATATGTAGGGTTTAAGGTCCTCTATTTCTTGGTTTTTCTCACAAAAAGATCGAATGATAGAATGCCTAAAGAAATATATTCTAGCACTCAATTGTTCAAATCCCTCACTGGTGAGTTGTCTAGTTTCTAGGTGAAGAAATGGAGTGGGTGCTTTTTCTAGAGTTAGTTTTTTAAGCTGGCTGGTTAGGGTTCGAATGGTAGCTCTCAATTGTTTTTCTTCATCTCAAAGCTGGTCTAGCTCTTCACTGACCTTTTTGCCTTTTTCCATAATTTTCTTGAAATTTCTAGTAAGGCCTTCACAATGTCTGCACATTTGGAGAGGATTTTGAGAATCTATCTGAGGGTTAGTACTACTGCTTTCAATTATCTGGCTAACTGGAACTTCACTAGTAGCAAGAATGGTGGACTGCATCTTGCCCAATGTGTCCAAATAATCTTTAGCTATTTGGTTGATAAAGTAACTGGTTCCTATTTGTCTTCGGGCATATGTACTGTCTGACTCGAAATCATAAAATCCCTTAAACTGATGTATGGGAAAAATTTTAACTAAGTGTTCAACTTCGACCCAATCATGGTAAATACCTGACTTGGTTCCTTTAGCTACAACATAAAAAGAAAAGCTTTTAGACAAAGGTTTATTCTGAATTTTTGAAAAATATATACTAAGAGAGTTTAAGGCTGATAGACGTTTAGCTGGGTGGTTATGGTTGTTCCAAAGGTTATCTAAAAGACACTGTTGAATTGGGTTTAGCTCAATTCCTGTTAATGGTCTGAATTTGTTTCTGCCTTCATAAATGGGAAGGGCAAATCCCCCAAAGTTCATGGTTTTGTTGTTCTCCATTATCTGCACAAAAATTAAACTGGTTATTTTCTTTTTCTAAATAAATCTTTCTACTTAGCCAATCTGTTAATTTATTATCACTCCCTTTAATATGTTCAAATTCTACTTTATATCATTGTCTTACTATACAATCTAAAAATTTTGCCCGTCTTCCGGTGCTTAGTTTGCGCTCATTAAGTTTATTATGGAATTTAACTATAGCTTCACAGTCTGTTCTAATTGTAAAGGGCTTGTGTAAGAATAATCTAAATTTGTTTATTGCATATACTATTTCTAATATCTCAAAATCTAGGCTGGTCATGGTTGTATATTTTTCTTTAAATTTTCCAGAACTATATCTACAAATGCATTCTTTGTTTTTACTATCATACTTGCTAGGTTTAGCTAATAACACTGTTCCCCATCCTAATTGACTTGCATCTGTCTCTACGACTATATATTCAGATTCTAAAGGAAGTTGTAGGCCGGGTAGATTTCTACAAATGTCTTTTATTTTTCTAACTAAAGCTATATCTTGTTGATTGAAATATTTTTGTCTTGTGGATGTGGTCTTACTATATAGGGGTCCTATTATTTTACTAAGGTTAGGAATGTACATTTGTGCATAATTTAAAATTCCTAAAAATGACTGAAGTTGTTTTGTTTTTTCTAATTTATCTGGGTAATCTAAAATTTTCTTAACTATGTGAGGTTGTAGCCTGATTTTTCCATCTCCTAACTTCATTCCTAAAAATTCTATATGGGGTTTATTTAATGCCATCTTTTTCTTACTAATTATTATTCCATTATTTATAAATTCTTCTAATACTATATATAAATGATCTATGTGACTATTTTTATCTGAGCTAAAAACTAATATGTCATCTATATATACCAATATAAAACTATATTTGTTAAATATACTATCCATCTTACGCTGAAATATGGAAGGTGCATTTTTTAGTCCAAAAGGCATAACTAGCCATTCATAATGTCCTTGTGGGCAACAAAAGGCTGTCCATGGTATGCTTTCTTTTTCCATTTTTATCTGCCAAAATCCCGACTTGCAATCAAATTTACTAAATATTTTTGCTGTTTGTATTCTGTTTATGAGCTGATCTTTATCTGGTATATTATATTTATCATCTTATGTATTGTCATTTAATCTTTTATAATTTATGACCATTCTAGTCTTTCCTCTTTTTATTTCTGCATAATTTCTTACCATAAATGCGGCGCTTCTATGCGGGCTATTACTAGGTCGAATTACTCCTAAATCTAATAACTCCTTAATTTGTGTTCTAAATTCTTCTATGTCTGCTGGCGTATGGTTTATTTGTGTTGATGTAATCCTATAATCTTTATTTTTTATGTCTAAACTGGCTAAAACTTTATTTCTTTCCAATATTTCATGGGCTGTTCACCTAAAATTTCTGTTGTTTCAGCTAATCTTATTATTTCATCTAAATCATTTTCTGTTCTTCTGTATAATGGTTTTTTCTTTAATTTTATTATTTTTGCAAAAACTAACTCTAGGCTAACAATTTGTTGAAAATTTTCTAGGTTCCAATAGTCGCTTTTTTCTTCAAAATCAAACTCTTATAAATCCTCTAATTCATAATTTTCTATGTCTAAATTTTCTAAAGAAGTATTTGCTATCTCATCAGGTATATACTTTTGGGCTAGCTCAGGAAAAATATTTCTAGTAGGAAATAAAAAACTAGCAGGAACAGAATCTACTCCTATGGTACCACCACGCTTCGCACGCAACTCTGATGAATGGGCAGTGGTGCTAAGGGCATATGTTATGGGTGTATGTATGGTTCGTTTGAAGAAACTGATGTTGGTTTGGCTGATAAACATGCCGCCTTGTAGACTAAGTATGAAGTTAAGTCCTAAAATGAAAGGATGATTTTGTCGAGTATTTCAAATCCAAAGTTGAGGTAACGGGAACCATTCTATATGTTGAGTTTGAGAACCTATGTGATGAAAACTAATCTGTGCTCCATTGATGCAATGTGTATATGTCTGTTTAGTGTCATCGGCTATACTGACTAAAGTTGGGGTTGTTAGAGCTGTACTCCATTCTGGTGGAACTACGTGTTGTTCAATATATGATTTACTGGCTCCTGTATCGATCATGGCATCTATGCTAAGGGTTTTTCTGCAAATTTAATTACACAAGAAATCTTAACTAAATTTGCCTTGGGTATAACAGGATAATTAAATGGTAAATATGTATTATTTGACTGTGCTTGGAAATACTGACTAAAGGGTTGAGAATCAACTAGGTTGACTAATTTTAAAGAGTTCATATGTTTTTCAACCAATTTATCTTTTAAGGGGTATTTAGTATGAAATTGTTCTAACTGCTGTTTAAGCTATCTATTTTCTACTTCTAAACATTCTATGTCAAAACTAGTCTTAGTTTTTATCTCACTTATTTGAAGTTTAAGTTCTCTTACTTGTACTTCTAATTCTCTATTTGTTAAATGTAATTCTCTGCTTTCTATACTATGATCTTCTAGCATTTCGTTGTTATTTCCTAATGTTATCTTGTGTGTCATGTTTAATTTTTCTAGACAGACTATACAATAGGTTATACTGCATAATAAACACTGAGCTCTCTTATTTTTAGTTAGAAACCAATTACAATAACTGCATCTAGTGATGTCAAATCCTAATCCTATTTGAAAATTATGCTGACATTCCATCATAAAGAAAGTGTCATGAGAATGGGGTATTCCAATTTCTTGGTTAAGTTGTCCTAAAAGATTGTCTACATCTGTGTCACTTTCTGAATCACTATCTCAACTTATGGCTTCTATTTGATATTCATAATCACTAACTATGCTGTAGACTTCTGAGTCATCACTGTTTATGCTAACTATATCTTCTTCCAAATCTTCTATAATATGTAGTCTTTCTATCTGTTTATTAGTATTAGGCCTTTGTCTTTTTGGGCAGGTTTTTGCAAAATGATTGGGTTCTCCACATATAAAACAATTGCATTTTTTACTATTAGGTTTTTTAACATATCTATATTTTCTTTTATCTTTCTCTTCTTTGGGTAGTCGCTTATAATTTATCCTATTAAAGATTCTACTCTTTCTAATGAATTTTTGTTTTTTCCATGGTTTTCTATATTTTTTCTTCCAATATTTTTATTTTCTATATTTTCCATTTTTTTTTATATTTTTTCCTATTATATTTATCTTCATATTGTTGAGGAGTATATATTACGCTGCTATAGAAACCATAGTTTTGTTTTTTCAAATCTTTCTATATTTTAACTTCTATACATTTTTCTCTGAGCTTATGAAATGTAAACACTATTCTAAGTCCTATTCCCAAAGTTCCTCTTATTTTTACTTCTCCCGAGGCTATTTTTGCTGGTAAATTTGCATAATAAATTGACCATTTATTTTCTATTTCTCTTCCTAGCTCTCCAGGTAATTTTCTAAAATATTTATTTCCTATTTCTTCATCAAAGCTTTTTCCAGTTCTGACTGCTATGGCTAAATATTCTTTACTAAAGGGTACAACATATTTCTAACTTCCTAATGTTATCTGATCTAACTTAGTTAATGCTATGTTTTGAGTATAATCATTTCTTCTAGAATGGTCATATCCTATAAGTATTTCTTTTATAAAGCTACTAAAATTCCATGGGTTATCTCCTAGTCCTTTAAGCTATCTAATTGTCTCCTCATATTTTCCTTTAAAAGTTAAATATATATTAAAAGCTAAATCTCCTAAAAGTGTTTCCATATATTCCCACATATCAGTTGATTCAAAGGGATTACTCATCCATGCTTTTACCGCATCTTTTTTCCATTTTTCTATTACTTCTTGCCATATCTAAGGGTCGAATCTAGCTAAATCTAAAAGGGTTCCTTGGTTATTTGCTGGTTGTAATTGTATACTCATATCTGGTTGTCTATGCTTTCCATGAAATCTATAAATTTTATTTGGGTCTGCCTTACTACGCCCTGTATTAGCTAATGGTCTTCTTTCTCCTACTGCATAATGCATTGGTTCTGCGGGATCTTCTACCGTTGGTTGTGGGTTTCTAGTTCCTATGCTTTCTGTGTTCATGTAAAAAGTATCTTCTAATTTGGATTGTTTTGGTATCTTAAATATTTTGCTAGGATGTATTTATCTTCTATGATGTCATCTACATATTCGATATGAAATTCTTAGTCTAAAAATGACACTGCTTCATCATGGGTATCTCCTCTAGCTATATATTCATAGTATCTAGTATCTAGTATTTTATTCATATTGCTTAGGGTGAAATTTTCCAAATCTATCTCATTAATATTATATTTCTTATTTTGTGATATTGTTTTTTCCTCTGTCATTACATAAAACTGATTTATGTCACTATGATTATCTTGATTTTTTTCCCTATCTATACTGCTAAATTCATCATCTTCAGATTTTTCTGGTGCTACATACGTATATTGAGTAAATCTTATTGCACAGCTTCCATCTACTTTTTGATATAATAAGTTATTTTGAGAGGCTAACCTTTTTTGTCCTAGAAAATCTCCTAAATTCTAATCTAGTGCTGCATTATCTTTAGAATTAAATTTTTTAGCTGGTAGTGCATTTATTCCTTTTGCGCCTAATAACTTAACTATCTGATCATTTGTAAGTCTATAATGAGTATTGCTTTCTGAAACTGCTAAGCCTAAAAATCCTGTGCAAACTAATAAATTCTTTTCTCCCTTTTTCATTTTGTATCCTCTACTTTTTATCCCTATTTTTATCTTTTTATAAAAGGTCGAGGTTGGTAATAGGAAATCTGGTGTAAAATAAGCTATTCCTCCTTTTGAATTCATATCTAATTCATAACTGCCTAAAATACTTTGTCCTACATCATTAAACCTATCATCATAAAGACATACAAAAACTTTAGTTCCTAAATTTTCTCTAGTTAAAGCCTTAACTCCTACCACAACTAATCCTAAGTGAGTCGTTTTGAGGTATTCATTTACAGCATATTTATAACTTTCTCTATCTATCAGATTTAGCTCTATTTTTTCATCTTCATGAGTTACAATAATCATTTGTTCACCATAGTGTTTAAATAGATATTGTTTTTTATGAATCTTTCCTAACTTATATACATATTTAGCTGGAATTAACTCTAACTTCTCCTTCTTAAATTTTTCTCTCTGTTGTTCTACGTCTATAAATTCTTCCATTTTAACATATTCATCCTCATTACGCTTTTTACTACTACTTTCTTTTACTAGCTGTTTAAACATTTTTATTTTCTATAAGTTCTACAGGCGGATTTCTTTGGTAATTTAAGTTTTTCGAAATATCTAGCTATATCTTCTTCGTTTATCTGAGATTGAGGTTTGTTTGTTGGTCCTTCTACTCCTTTTCCTTTTTGAAGTATTATTTTTTCTAAAGAAGCTAAACAATTTTCTAAACTATGTAGTTGTTCTGATAATTCTTCAAATTTTTCACACAATCTGATTAGAAATAAAATCTCTATATTATTTTGTCTTACTGATATTTTATCTGACTGATTTATTCCTTGATAGCTACTAATTCCTTCTGGATTATTATGAAAGTCTTCTGCTTGTTTTAAAATAATCTGGTAGTCTCTATTAGCTTTTTTATCACTACTCATAAACTAAGATCTTATTAGTTGTTCTAAGATTTCTAATTTCTGTTTTAAATTATCTTGAATTTGGTTGATTTGTTCTATTTGTTTAGCTATTTGATTTATTTGACTATAAATTTTTTCAATTAGTTGCTTAAATTCTAGTTCTATTTGCTTTGAACTGCTAGTGTTTATAGCTGAAATTAGAGTTTCTATTTCTAGCTTTGTGGGAAATTTTTCTAAATTCAACTCTATTCATTTTTGTAGGATTGAACTACACTAATCTTGGATATAATCTAATTTTTTATCTTGATTTTTAATTATACTACGAGTATTACAAAGATGGTCTATAGATGAAGTAAAGAGATTACTAATTTTATCTACGTCCGTTTTAATGTTTTCTGCAAAATTAATCTGATGATCTATAATACTATTTAGCTGGGAATTATGTTCACTATGGAGCTGATGTGTAAAAGTACCTTCAAAATTACAACAAAATTTATTTTTATCTATGTTAAGACGATGGTTATGATTGCTAAGTTCCAAATCTAAATATTCTACTCTTTTCATACACAAAATTAAATCCTACGTTAAAATTATTAAAAGTTACTATAATATGAAATTTATAACTAAATTGTCCAAAAATAAAAACTACTCTATTTCCATAAGCAAAATGCATAAACTAACTTAAACTGTCCTAAAACCGAACACTGCTCTGATACCAATTTTGGAGTTGGGGTTAGTGGTCTACCACTATTTTAAAATTGGGCTGAGAATTATCTAACTAGTTCTACAGTTATGCTAATAAATCTTCAAGCTGTTGTATAGCTAGCTGTAAGGCTTCTTACTTTATAGTTATCTGTCTATTTATTTGAGCAATTTTCAAACTATAATTTTCTAGAGATCTACCAAAAGCTAAGGATAATAGAAATTGATATCTTAATTTTTGAACTTCTAATTCTTGTATAAGCTCAGTACTGGTTTTGATTTTAATTCTAAGTTCTTCTTCTAAAGGCATAAATTTTTGATTTTTTAAAATTCTTTTATGAACAATATTTCCTTGATATTTCTACTCAAGTTGCTCTCCTTGTATTCTAAAATTCTTTTTCTTTGGCAAAAACTATTTTTAAGCAATGTTTGTTTTCATTACATATACTCACACCTTGAAGCTAAGTCTCATTTAACATAGTATATTTTTATTTTCTATTTCTTACCTTTCCCTTTCTGCCTACAATTTACCCTCAAACGCCTAACCACGGCTCATACGGGCTCTTCAGCTAAGGTCACTCAGTAATAAAATAGAAAACAACAGATACTATGAAGGTGCAAAGCATATAATATTAATGAGCAAACAAGCATTCCATAAACTTAGTTTTTCCAAAAAGAAAATAAATTTTTAGAATAAAAGAGTTACCCTTTTGAAATATCTAAGAAAAAAGAGAGTCTACTCACACTTCATATTAATATGTAATATACTTACAAAGATATGTTACAGACTTTGAGTTTCTGAAAGACTTGGAACACTTAGAATTTTTTAGAGGAGTTGGAAAAGTTTTGCAAAGTGGAGTGAAGGGAAATTTTTCATTGCTTCTTCCGTTGGCAGGAGTGCCAATTTATACAACAAAAAGGAGGATAAAAACAAAAAACCTAAAATCTAGACTTAATAGGTAACTCAAATTGACAGCCAAACTTTTCAAAAGACCTAGTCAAGCCTAGTAATAGGCTTTGCCAAATTTTCTACATAAAGACAAAGACTATGCATACAATTATATGCATATTTTTGACAAACTTTTTACACAGATAAAAACAAGTAAAAGGTTTGGATAATGATGCCGGGTACTGCTTTGGGCCCTATCGCACATCATTCAATCCTTCTTTTTTGATAAAATTTTGACACTATAATTTATTACAGGACACGCATAAGGATTCTCACAGCTTTTCTTTAATGAAGCAGGGTCGGAGTCATCTGCTTTATTAAAGTAGTGAGTGAAGGAGAAGCTTTATCACTGACAAACACAAATAATTACAGACATAAATATTTACAATAGCTATTTGTCGTTTCTTGGCGTGTTTTTCTCTAATTGCTGAAGAGAGGCTTTATCTTCTACAGATTTTGTCTTTTTCTTCTGAGATGCCAATAATTGATGTAGACGCTTGGATGATGAATCTTTAAGGTGGATCCTTTGCAAAATTTCAAAGAGTCAAAAATCTACAAGGAACTATAATACTTCCAAAATAATTATATGAGTCTAATTATGTGAAGTTCACTATTCACTACTACCTCCGTCCGCACTATTACTCTTTTTTTTTTTTTTTTCACCCATACATTCGGTCTTCCAGGTCTGCTGTCGAGATGCGATGACCCACTGCGAGTTAGCTCAGAGGAGCATTGGGAGCATGAGGAATCATGAGAGGAACATCGTCTAGAGGAGTTAGCTCAGAGGAGCTTGAGTTAGCTTAGAGGAGCTTGAGTTTGCTCAGAGGAGCATTGGCAGAGAGGCCATTTGAGAAGAGGGCTTGGCATTTCAAGAGCATTGGCATGGGACAGAGTTTAGAGACGCTCAGAGGAGCTTTGGCAGAGGCCATTTTCAGAGAGGGCATTTGAGAAAATTTGCCAGTAGAGGGTGCAACAAGTGGAGTGCATTTCAGCTGGATTTCCCCATAGCTGATTTATTCTCCCATTGGTTATCTTGGTCATCTTCTTCCATTATTAAAATAATATTTTAATAACAGTAATTGAATAAAATAATATTTATTTTTAATCTCACTTTCTACATAAGTATGATTATATATCTTTTTGATTGTTTTTAAAAATGTTTGTCATTGTAATTGGTTACAACCGTCCAGATCAATCTATCATAGATTAATGGGTGGATTAACTTGACCTATGTTTACCACCCAGGAAACTTCCTACACTATTTCCTCTCAGCACAATCTGTTCCCCACTCTGTCTGTCTGTCTGTCTCCCTCTCTCTCTCTCTCTCTCTCTCTCTCTCTCTCTCTCACTTCTCCGCCACAACCACAGTAACTACTTTGCCTCTTCCTTTTCGTCGACACCCACACTCCTCACCACCGTCGCTGCTCCTCCTTCCCTAGCAACCCTTCGTCTACATCTTGATCGCAACAACTACGGTAACCTCACGCCTCCTCTCGATCATCGCAGCAACTGTGGCAGCCACCATCTTAGCCTCACACAACATTGCGAATGGTGAACACATTTATTTATATGTATATAATAAAGTATGACGATTTTTAAAAATGTGTAAAATGTATCAGAGATACATTTGATTTTAAAAGTTCAGATCAATTCTAATAAATATCAATGATTCAGATGATATTGGATACCCGCCCAAACAATTCTCCCCACCTTCCCACCTACCCACGTCTCCTCCCCACTTTTTTCCCTCTTCATCTCTCTCTCCCTCTCTGTTTTTCTTCTTGATCAGTTGAAATCTGATCTGGGTTGAAGTCACTGATCTGTTTTGTTGTGTTTTTTCGATATGGGTCATGATTTGTTAGCAATCACCCCTGCGCTGCCGTCGTCGCCGCCGCCTCCGACGTCTCTGGCTCTTGGGTTTTAGTTCCATCCGACGAACAAGTAGCTTGTGCAGTACTACCTCAAGTGTAGGGCCTCTGGGAAGTCCTTCCACTTCGATGCCGTCTCGGAAATCGATATCTACAAATCTGAGCCATAGGAGCTCTCCGGTACCTCTCTCCCTCCCCCCCTCTCTCTCTCTATATATATATAGATGCTTCAAGTTTTTTATTTTTAATTCTCTATCTCTCTCTCTCTCTCTTCATTTCTCTCTCTAACTCAGAAAATCGTCTCTGCAACTCTTGCCCTTTGGAGTTCGTTTCAACAATGTCGACCGAAAAGGAGAGGGAGACTCACGTTTACATAGCCAAGCTTGCCGAACAAGCCGAGCGCTACGACGAAATGGTTGAGTGTATGAAGCGTGCTGCAAAACTTGATGTAGAGCTAACTGTAGAGGAGACGAACCTGCTCTCTGTGGGGTACAAGAATGTGATAGGTGCCCGGAGAGCATCTTGGCGAATTATGTCTTCAATTGAGCAGAAGGAAGAATGTAAGGGAAATGAGAACAATGTTAAGCGCACTAAGGGTTACCGTCACAAGGTAGACGAGGAGCTCTCAAAGATTTGCAGTAACATTCTGACTATAATGGACAAGCATCTCATCCCTCTTCCAACTCAGAATTCTGCTCTCCTCTTGCCATCCTCTTTCATCTCTCTCCTCTTGCGATGACCGCCATCGACCACCGATCGTCTCACCATCCAGGTTTTGCTTTTGTGATTTCTGAAATGGGTTTGATGGGCTTTGATTTCTGAAATTTGAAATGGATTTGATGGGTTTTGATTTCTGAAATTTGAAATGGATTTGATGGATTTTAATTCACATATATTTGCAGAAATTTGAAGTCGTTTCGCTCGAGACATCATCCCCAGGTACAAGTTTTCCGGTTTCGGCGCTTTCCAGCTCATCCCCGTGAGTTTACTCTCTCTGTCTCTCTATAAATGTATATAAATATAAATATATGAATATATAAAGATATGAGTTTGTGAGCAGAGACCACCATCTACTCCTAACATCCAACAAACAGGGTGCTCTCTCTGTCTCTCTGTCTCTCTTATTTTGGTTTCTATGGGCATCTATGAAAAATCATGAAATTATTGTTGTATTTTTCTTATCAAAATCAGACCCAATTGAAACTGTATTTGTGTTTGTGTTGGAAAGATTAAACATGTTTGATTTTTGAAATGTGAAATGGGTTTCATTTTTAAATGTGTTTTGATTTTTGAAATTGGTTTAATTTTTAGAAATCTGAAATGGATTTGATATCTGAAATCTGAGATGGGTTTGATTTCATCTTGATTCTATTGCATTTCAAACTCAGCCCGTTTGTTTGAATGTGATATATATAGATATATATAAATATATGAGTTTGTGAGCAGAGACCACCATCTACTCCTGAACATCCAACAAATAGTGCGCTCTCTCTCTCTCTCTCTTATTTTGGTTTCTATGGGTATCTATGAAAAGCCATGAAATTATTGTTGTATTTTTCTTATCAAAATCAGACCAAATTGAAATTGTATTGTGTTTGTGTTGGAAAAATTAAACATGTTTGATTTTTGAAATGTGAAATGGGTTTCATTTTCCAATGTGTTTTGATTTTTGAAGTTGGTTTAATTTTAGAAATCTGAAATGGGTTTGATATCTGAAATCTGAAATGGGTTTGATTTCATCTTGATTCTATTGTATTTCAAACTCAACCCATTTGTTTGAATGTAATGTATATAGATATATAGATGCTTCAAGTTTTTTATTTTTAATTTTAGTTGGATAAATTGTTGTTTGTTGGTGGAATTGATGTCTTGTGGGTTTAAATTGATGTTTTTGTTTATCATCATTTCTATTTATCTTGATATGTGTTAAGCTTCATTAATCTGAGTTTGAGTTGTTTGAAGTGTGATAAAATTGCCAGTTTTGTCTGTGCATATTAGCTCCAATTTTGTCATTTCTATTGCATTTGTGTTTGTGTTCATAAAAATTAATTCAAAAACTTGGGGAGAAAGTTTGTTATCACTAGGTTTGTGCTTATTTATGTGTGTGAGAATATGTATTTTATCTTTCAAGTTCTATTTTTCCCTTTTTTGATGAATTTCTTGACCCGCAACAATGGTGGAAACAGCATAGAGAATACCCTAAAAGCTCCATGGTCATCTTCTCCAGTTATTCATCAGATCCAAAGCTCACAGGTACTAAAGGAGGGGTGGATTCTACAAAGGTACTCTTACAATAAATTATTTTTTTTCAAATTTTACTATAATTTTATTGGGTGCATTTTTATATGAGTAATTTTACAAAATTCATTTAAAAGTTGAAACCTGATCTGTATTTATATTTTGACCTCAAATTTTTAGCAATGAATTTGATAAATTACATTTTAATTTAATAATTTTATTTTCATTTATTAATCTCATCATTAGTTGCACGGGCATACACTAGTATATATATATGCTTTAGTTTTCAAGATTGTTAAACTATTTGGAAAGCTTTGATAAAAATTTATCTTTGTATGGAATGAGAATCGCATGATTTTACATAATTTGTCATCTATGATTGAATCTCCAAATTCATAAAAAAACTATTATTCTCATTGAAAAATCTAGAAACCCTAGATGTTGATTTGTGATTATGTACCAATTTTAAGCAAAATATAACAATCCCAATCAAACAATCAAAAGAAAGAGACACAAAGATTTTACGTGGAAAAACCACAATTGGACACCTTCCAATTGTGATAAAAAAACCACGGGCAACTGCCACAAGACAATCCACTAAGAAGATTTAAAGGAATTACACATGTATCACTCTCAATTATCTAGCGAATCCACAACGCCTAATTGAACCAACCTCTATGTGCCTCTTCCAACCCCATCTTCACCACGGAATTGTCTTTCTGATGAGCCACTCCGGATTCCACCAAAGCTTCAGGCTCGAATTCTTCAGAATCCACAACTGAAGAACAACTCTCTCTTTTGTGCATAACAAACAAACCTTTGATGTACTCTCTTTAAACCATGAGTTGAATACTCAATAAAAACATCAAAGAAAAATAACAAAATATCTCCAGATATAAACCTTCAAGAACCAAAAAGAAGATCTGGAGGAATTCAATGAATGAATCAATGAATAGCCTAGATTTGGGAGAAACCCAACTATTTATAGAAAACCAAAGCAATCCTAGTTGGGAAAGAAAACCAACTTCTTGTAGAAAACCAACTTCTTGCAGAACTCCAAAGTAATCCTGTTTTTGAAGGAAACCAACTTCTTAAAGAACTCTTGTTACAACCTTGGTTTTGATCCATGGAATTTGACAACAAAAGGTCCTAACAATCTCCCCCTTTGTCAAATCCTGGATAAAACCAATCTAAAACAAATTTCCTAACAAAATCTCTCAAGCAGCACCACCAACTATGAACCAACACTCAAATCTATGCTCTTGAACAATTATCCTGAAATAAAATAACCACACACAAGCCAACCAAAATATGTGGAACTGGATTAAATAACAAAATATAAATCAATCCATAAACAAAATACTAACAATCCAACTGTACCAAAGAAGGATATAAGCAAAAGTAAAAACACTGTACCATCAACCAAACTACTGTACCATCAATATACATCAAACACTGGTAATGATGAACCAAACTCCCCCTCATTAAAAATAACCACAAACACTGAAAACAGTGAACAAGAAGAAAAATGACAAAAAGTAATATGGTGGAGCAAGCAAGGAATTTCAGATTTGTACCTTGAAACACACAAGATTATCCAAGAAACACAATTACTTGAAAACACAATGTGCACAGCCTCTAGAAAATTCCTCATAAAAGAAAGTGATGCATTATGTGAAAAGCATAGATCCCATGAGAAAAGTGTGTGTGTGACTCTTGGAGTTCGACAAACACTAGATTCAAATCCTAGTAGTGATATGAAAGCTGGACCTCCGATAAGAGAATCTTAGCATAACTAAGGAAAGTCAAACCACTAGGAATCAAGGGGTATTTGGTGAGTAAAGGCGGAGGCTCCCCCTCAATTAATGAATCCTTTATTTTTCTTTTCTTTTTTTCACATCTTTTTCTTTTCTTTCTTTTGCACATTTTTTTTTCTTTTCTTTTGCACTTTTTTTTCTTTCTTTCTTTTGCATATTTTCTCTTTCTTTTGCACATTCATTGGCGGCTGACACACTCAAGAGTATGGAAACCGAACCAGAGAAGCATGGATATATTAAGGATGGCCTGGTTGGTGACTCTGAGGTAGCCTTTTCCTCATGCCTGGACTACAAAGAACAGAGGGGAAAGCCATGGAGATGTAAAAAGATGGATGGTGGTTAAGAGACTCAACATCACCCATGATATGCTAGTATAGGTCAATTCCTCTAGAAAAGCAAAAGATACAATGCCAGAAGTCCATAAGAAAAAATAATCACTAAGGCGGAAGACTCTAATATTTGCTAATCCAAGAGTGTGTACAGAATGAGACATACTAATCAAAGAACACACACTCCAAAATGAGTAATGACCACAGAAAGCACACACATATTGACATGTAATGGTTGTTCTCATCAAATCCAATATGCACCAAGGACATCTCAAAAATTTCAAGCTTGCAAAACCATACTAAGAAAATCTTTTTGGTTTTTTTTTTTTTTTTTTTTTTTCAACAATAAAGCAAGACAAAAAAAAAAAAACAAACATGCACACATTTTTTTTTTTTTCATTAAAAAAAAAACACAAAGGCCCAAAAAAAATAAAAAGAGTAAACACATTAACACAAGTCAAGTTTTCTCACCCAAATCTTTTTGGTCTTAACAAAATTAGGTCTAGCGGTCTTGGTAAATGTCGTGGTGTTGTGAACACCCTCATGAATCTTGGTATTCCGCTTGAACATGTAAGGTTGTCTACTAACCCAAAAAGTATTCGAATTTCTACCCTTTTGAGACACTCTCCCATGCAACTTATAACAATAAGGGCGAATATGACCATGCATACCACAATGATGACAAATAAAAACAGGGTATACCTTCTTTTCTTTTACCTTACCAACTCTAGGAAGTTTGAGAAGTCTATCCTCATGTTGAATCTTTTGTCCTCCCTTTCCTTGAGTTCTTGTATCATGAGATGTGGAAGCACTCTGTTTTTGCTCTCTCTTATCTCCAAAGCCAATGCCACTCTTGTCTGAATAAATTTGTTGAGACCCAATGATATCCTCCAAAGTCTTTGATCCTTTGTTCCAAAGACTAATGGTAACCATGGCAACCTTGAGCTCTTCCTCTTTCTTGATCATCAGTTCTTCCAAAGCAACTTGAGACATCTCGAGAGATTCAATCTTTTCTTCATACATGGCATGAGTTTCCTGTAGCTTATTCCTCTCTGTCTCACAAGTCAACAGTTTTGCACAAAGAACTTGTTGATCATCAGTTATCTTGATGGCATTGATCCTAGCCTCGGAAATCTCCTCCTTAAGTTTGACATTCTCATATTCACATGCTTTGAGTTTCTTTGTGAGTTTGTCATTCAATTTGAATAAATTAAGAGACTCTTTATATAACTTTTTATAAGCTTGCTCAAGCGCTTCATTATCACTCTCCGAGGATTCATCATTAGTGGTATTCTCAACCAACCTCTTTGAATCCATTATCACAAATCAAACAAGATCTCGTTCTAAAAACAAATATTTTTGTTTTAAACAAAATAGAACGACCCGCTCTGATACCAATTGAAAAATCTAGAAACCCTAGATGTTGATTTGTGATTATGTACCAATTTTAAGCAAAATATAACAATCCCAATCAAACAATCAAAAGAAAGAGACACAAAGATTTTACGTGGAAAAACCACAATTGGACACCTTCCAATTGTGATCAAAAAACCACGGGCAACTGCCACAAGACAATCCACTAAGAAGATTTAAAGGAATTACACATGTATCACTCTCAATTATCTAGCGAATCCACAACGCCTAATTGAACCAACCTCTATGTGCCTCTTCCAACCCCATCTTCACCACGGAATTGTCTTTCTGATGAGCCACTCCGGATTCCACCAAAGCTTCAGGCTCGAATTCTTCAGAATCCACAACTGAAGAACAACTCTCTCTTTTGTGCATAACAAACAAACCTTTGATGTACTCTCTTTAAACCATGAGTTGAATACTCAATAAAAACATCAAAGAAAAATAACAAAATATCTCCAGATATAAACCTTCAAGAACCAAAAAGAAGATCTGGAGGAATTCAATGAATGAATCAATGAATAGCCTAGATTTGGGAGAAACCCAACTATTTATAGAAAACCAAAGCAATCCTAGTTGGGAAAGAAAACCAACTTCTTGTAGAAAACCAACTTCTTGCAGAACTCCAAAGTAATCCTGTTTTTGAAGGAAACCAACTTCTTAAAGAACTCTTGTTACAACATTGGTTTTGATCCATGGAATTTGACAACAAAAGGTCCTAACACTCATAGAGCAAAAACCCCTAATTTTTCGCACCCCTAAAGCTTATACTTGGAGAGATTTCTTTTTATTTTTTTTCTTTTTCGTTCAGTTTGAGTATTGGATTACAATTTTCTTTTTTGTTTTAGTTTTGTGAATAATATGGAACTCTTTTTGATCATGGAAGTTACCTGCATTTTTATGATATGGTTTTGTACCTTCAAAAATTTTCCTCTCCTTCTAGCCATGGTATGTCAAGAGATTATGTTGATTAGGTTATACTACTCTTTATCTTTTGGTCTACGAAAGATGCTGATGCTGATGTGTTTTTATCTTAATTAATCTTTTGTGATTACATCATTATTGTTGAATAATTCATCACATCATTATTGCAACACATTGGTTATGATGAGCAAAGGCCTAAACTATTATGGTGATGATGAAAGTTACTGAAAAGTTCATTGTGATTTTCAGTTGGGAATGCACATTTTGAAACATGGTAGATTTGTATTCTAATTTCTTAAATTTAGTGATCCAAAAAAAAAAAAAAAAAAAAATTGCCCCATTTCTTTCCTCACTCAGTTCTTTTTAAAAAGGATTTATGCAAGTAATGGATTAATAATAAAATGCAATTGACTACTCATATAAAATTCATGAGGAGCAGATTGAGGGAAGGCCTATAACATATCAAATATTAAACTTTCTCAGGGAAAAATTTGGGATTCATCCATTAAACTTACTCGGGAAACATATTGGGATTCAAACACAACTTATTCAGGAAAGGCTCATATCATTTCAAAAAGTAAACTTGAATCCCAATATGTGCTCTATATTGCTGCTTGCTAGCTGTTTCTCATGTATTGTAGCTGCAGTAATATTTAATGTTTCAGTAGTCTTTACTGAGTGTATAATTCATTAACTTCTCTTCATTATTTTTTACCATTGCAGGAAGATAAGGCTGATGTTATTTCCCATATGAACACCATTGTCAATTCAACCAAAGGAGATCCAGTTTTGGTTAGTTTTCTCTTTTGCCCTGTCATGAGTGCTATCTATTGATATTTTGCTTATAACTTAATCTATTTAACTGCCACTAATGTGAATAATGCTGATGTTCGAGCACTAACATCTTAAACTAAGTTTGGCTTAGGGTATTGTTGATTTTGAGTTATGATAGCCTGAACACATTATTGTCTAGTTCTCCATATGGTTAAGAATTAGCAGCTATCAATTTAATTGTTATTTTTTACTTTGTTTTGGAATCATCTAGGAAATTGATCTTTAGGAGCCCTCATTACTTTTCTCCTTGTGGGATTCCTCTTTTTGTTTCTTTGTCAAAGGGCTTTTTTTTTTTTTTTTTTTTTGTATCCATTTTTTTTTTTGGGGAGGTGGGATGTAATGGCGTTGATTTTGGAGTTCTTTATCTAATTAGGCTTATATGATTGCCACATCTATATTGCTCATTTATCCACAGCTTCTAAGCTGAATGTATAATGTATCATTAATTTTTTTTTCCTATTAACTGGCCAATTCTCTCTCTCTCTCTCTTTCTTTTTTTTTTCTTTTTCTTTTTTTTTGGTATTATACCATATTGCATCTATATATGTTTTCCTTGAGTTGCTTACAATTTATGCTAATTATTTTTTATGCTTGTTATAAGAATTCCAAGTTCTGTTACATACTCTTTGTATTATACCATATTGCATCTATATATGTTTTTTTTCCCCTATTAACTGGCCTATTCTTAATTAAGTTTTTTCATATTTTTAATGAGATTTTTATTGTGTTATCACATTAAAAAACCCTTTTATTCCTGAATTTTCTTTGTATATATTTTTCTAACATTAGACTTTCATTTATGAAATATATGATGTTATTAGTTATTCATATGTCGTCAATGTTGTGATTCAAAGGAAATTTTTGTACAAATAATATTGATTATATTTTAGATATTAGTTTTGTCCAGATTTTAATCACGGTTGATACGTTGTGATTGATAGTCACATTTTGTGGTTGAACTTTTTTTTTTAATCACATGCACTAATTGTGATGAGAAATACATATAACTGTTATCTTATCTCACTATTAATCATGATTTATTTTGACTAATAATATTATGACACAAACACATGTGAATATTGATCTCATTCTAATTGTAGTAATATAATTTGAAGAATAATTAAAAATTGAAATTTTATTTTATAATTTAATAAATGATGCAAAATTTAAGGAATGAATATTGATCTCATTCCAATTATAGTAACATAATTTAAGTAAGAATCCAAATTTGAAATTTTATTTTAAGAATATAAAATTAATTTATAGACCAATCATATTGTAACACGTATTAACAAAAAATTAAACAAAATAAAAAAAATGAAAAAAAAGAATTACAACTTTCAACCTTAATGAAATGACAATATTTTGCAATTATAATAGTATATAGATATATAGATATATAAATAAATTGTGGAATAGATCATTATTTAAAACTTATCTATTATGGAATAAATCATTATAATTTTAAATTTAAATTAATGGAATGCTTTCCATATTTAGTGTCCCTCAAATTTGAATTTTGAAATGGATTAGTATAGTTTCTATTTTTTATTTTATATATTTGATGTACTTTCCATTTGAAAGTCATAAATCAAGAGATATTATTTATTTTAATTTGTTTTATTTTGCTTGAATGAGAGCTGATGAGTGAATGTTCTTACCTTGCCTTCATATTGTATCATTGTCTGTGTGATTATTGCTTTGTAACTTTTTTTAATTTTAAGATTGCTTAATTCTGTCAATGTTCTCACAACCTTGTTGAAAAGACTTTTGCATTCCATGGTCACAAAGAGCTTGGTCCTGATCTTTTAAGCCATTGCACCCAATGCTTACTATAGAGCTAAATTGGGCCTTGGGGATGTTAGAACTTAAAATTCTCATCTAATTTTTATGAAGAATTCAACTAGTCCATAGCTACAAATTATGTGTAGATTGTGAAGTAACAAGGGTAAAAGTTAAAACAAGGGACTAGGTTATGCATAGGCTGTGATGTCATAGTCTCATAGCCATGGCTTATTTTGAATTTGATTTTCTACTTTGCTATGTGAGGTTATCTTTAATCCATTTTGGCTGTTAGCCCATTATTCATCAGCCCTACCTAGTTGAACTGTTGGCTAGTCCCCAGAATCCCAATAAGTGAAGATGGGTTTGTTGTTTTTCCAGGAAAGTAAATAATTTCTAGGAAAGGTGGCATATTGTAAGGGCAATTTAGTTTTGATCTTCCACAGAGTTAGGGTTGTGGCATGACTCGTCTCCTCTTATCATGACCTCTTCTCATGATTTCAATAGACACGCAAACAAAACAGTTGTATAACATGTATTCATAGAATCGAAGATATAATTAGAATAAAAAATTATTGAATAAAACTCTCAAAGTCATACATGTCCAAATCAAATCAAAACTAACTACAATACATAATCCTAGTTACTCGGCTAGGATTTCATCTTAACCCTAAAGAAGATGCCTAGCCTCTCATGGAGAATCACTACTAATAAGAGGGCTTTTGAGTTGGCAAGGTGTTGTCGCAAAGTGTATTTGTTGTTGCAAAAACTTTGAGATGGCATGATAACAGCAAAATCAGAGACGAATTTAATGTAGTCGCAAAAACTTTTTGAGTTGGCATGCATGCTGTCACCGATTATTAGAGACGGCAAATCAGATTTTTTAGATGGCAAGTTGCTAATGAAAAATGGTGTTTAAAATAAAATTAGCAATATTTTTATAGCCATCGCTAGTGCTTGTTGCGTTGGTAAGTTGTCGCTTAAAATCAATGTCACTAAAATGAAATTTTATTTGAGTCATATATGCTTTTGCTATTTGGAAAAATAGTTTATAAAATTAAAAAAAAAAAAATTAGTTATTTACAACTATAATTGCACACAATGGATTGTCGGCGAATTTTTTTAGTCTCATTCCTCTCTGAAGACACCATGGATTTCGACGAACTATTTTTTTTAATTTTTATTTCTTCTTCTCCTTCTCCGGCAACACTATGAATTCTGACAAACTTTTTTGTAATATTTTTTTTCTCCTTATCAGAGACATTGAAATCATTTAAAAAAAACCCTTCAATTAGTCGGAGATTGAAAATTAAAAATCTAAGAGGAAAAGAACGTAGTAGGTAAATGAATTTTCTATGGAAATCTCATATTTGAAATTAGAGGAAAAGAATAATTGAAAAAGGAAAAAAGTTGATGGAGATAGGAGAGAGGAGGGTTTTGCTAATACAAAAGACAATAAATTAATTATTTAGTGTGGGGATATATTTTTGAGTACCAACACGTGGCAAGGTGACGCCGACGTGTCAGCCGAGGTGCTAGGTGTCCTGGTCATGACGCCGAGGTGATCTCGGCATGGCCGAGGTAATCTCCGAATATATCGGAATCCGAGATAAGCGGATAAGGGACAAGAGTCCTAGAGTGAGGAAAGACTTCAAGATGGATAAGGATAATGTTCTTAGGGAGTATATCCTTATCTCTTGAGGAGTCCAAAGTAAGCACTGAATGAGGGTCCATAGAAGTCAGGCTTCTATCGGGACTAGGATTAAGTTAACTATAAAAGAGAGGCACCCCCGTGGGTCTAAGGTACGCAATTTATATTTTGGATAGTGAGTTTAGCACTATTGATTATCTTTGAGAGACATACTGACTTGATCGTCGGAGTGCCCCCGGGTGGACGAACCACTGCCGGAATCTTCTCTTTCTGTTGCAGGTTAGCCAGGTGTCATCTATTCTGCCAGTTCTGTCTAGCTGATTACTGAGTTGGCAGTGTGGTCAGAAAATCACTCACACAATTTGGCGCTGTCTGTGGGAAAGAAAGTAGAATAAATGGCTAGTAACGGACAGAAGGAAAAGATTGGGGACGACACTCCTGCTGGGAGTGGGAGACCTATTGACCTTGATGTTGAAGGAGACAGGTCCAACGCAGAAACTCATGAGCAAACTCACAGAGTAAAAGACGTCGGCCAGACCGGCGACGTACCAAATAAACCTGATCGAGGTGGGTACTACAACGAAGGCGACCTCCAGGTACGGAAGGACAGGTGCCTACGAAGGAACGAAGAGGTGAAAGAGATGGCAAACAAATTTGCAGACCTGCAATCGGTCGTCAATTTTATGATGCAAAATAACGTCATGCAGCCACCATACCCGCTGTAGGACACGTCGATTCCAGTGGCCAATGCCCAGAAGGGAGGGCAGAAAGCAATCCCAGAAGCCCCCCAGCACACCAAGAGCGAAAGACACTCTCACCGGCCTTCAAGGGAGGTCGGAAGAGGGGAGTCAAGGAAGGAAGAGTCACGAAGGACACAACACACCAAGGAGGCCGACCCCAAAGAACATCGGCATGTTCAAGGGCGGGCACTATGCTTCGACACAACTCATGGAGAAAGATCAAAAAGGCTCACCACGAGGCCGAGAGTAGTATACCGAAAAGACTGAAGTCGAAAGATAGCCGAGCTCCAGGGCGGAGCAAAGAAGACTTGAGAGATTACCTCAAGAGGAAGCAACAGAACGTCGATGCCGAGGTAACCTCCCCAGACAAGCCGAGAACACCATTCTCGGTAGAGTTGGACAGGTTTGAGGCGCCGAAGAGATTCAGTATGCCGAGGTTCCAAATATACGATGGTAAGTCAGACCCCAACTTCCATGTTGATTATATTTGAACTCAATGGCATTGTATGGTGGGAACGAGCCGTTGCTCTGCAAAGTGTTCCCCTCATCCTTTGGGAGATTGCATCAGATTGGTTCCACAAACTACCAAAGGGAAGCGTGAAGACTTGGGAAGGCCTGGCCGAGATGTTTGTGGCCAGGTTCGTGACAAACAAGTTGCAGCCACTAAGGGTGGACGCATTGATGGCTCTGAAGATCAGCAAGGATGAAAGCCTTAGGGCCTATGCAAAAAGATACTATGAGGTGTTCAACCGAATACTAGAATGTAACCAAGAAGTGGCGGTCGTGTCTTTCAAAAATGGCCTAAAAGACAACTGTCCGCTACGGAAGTCTTTGGCAAAGACATTGCCAAAAAGCATGGAAGAGCTCATGGCAAGAATCGAGAAATATGCCAGAGCCGAAGAAGACATATCGGGGACCAAGGAAACAAAGCAAGAAAAAGGAAACGGCTCGCCGAAGCGAGGTCGAGGTAACAATGGATCAAGCAAGCAAGAAACAAAACTGAGGGCTATGCAGGCAGTGACAACTGTGTTCCGAATCCCAATTCACAAAGTCCTGGATCAAATTCGGAACTAGCCCTATTTCAGAACGCCAGAGAGGACTCCAGGAGAATTCATGGGAAGAAACATCGGCAAGCATTGTGCCTACCACAATGAAGATGGGCATACAACTCAGGGTTGCAGAGCCCTGAAAACACACTTGGAAGACCTGGTGAGACAAGGACATCTGAGAGACCTTGTCGATGAGACCAGAACAAGGGAAGAACGGGCAAGATTGCCTCAAGCACCAGCAGCCCTATCTCCCCCAGCACAGCAGCCGCGGGCAGGAGGACCTCGGGTAATCAACGTAATCCACTCGAAGGTCAACAAAAATGAAATCCGATGAGAGACCCAGAAGGTAAAACACCTACAACATGTCTACCAAGTCGGGGAGAAAAGACATCGGGCAGAAGAGTACCAGGGACCAATGATAACCTTTATTGAAGCCGACCTAGAGATGGTCCAGCATCCGCATAATGATGCCTTGGTAGTATCCCTCCAGGTTGGGGAGTGCCAAGTGAAACGCATCCTGATTGACCAAGGCAGCTCTTGTGATATCATGTACGTCCGATGTTATAAAGAGCTCGGCCTTCACCCAGATGATATGGAACAATCCAATGGCCCAATGGTTGGGTTCAATGGAACGCCGACATGTCCACTGGGAGCAGTAAGCTTGGAGTTGCAGGCTGGCACCAGGAAGATCAAGACAGAATTCACCATCATTGACACACCTTCCCCTTACAACATCATCTCCGGAAGGCCATGGTTGTATGCGATGGGGGCAGTTCCCTCAACATTGCATCAATTATTGCGATTCCCAACAGAGCATGGGATAGAGGAAGTCAGAGGCGATCAGCTGCAGGCGAAGAATTGCTCCATAGCAACAATGAAATCTACCTGCAGCATACGAGAGCCAGAAAAGGAAGAAATTGAAGATGAGGACATGGAAGTCCTAGAAGACGTCGGCAAGGAGCCATCCGAGAAGGGCGAAGAGGCACTGAAGAAAATCCTCGTCCAGGATGGGGATGAAGAACGCTTCTTTCTTCTCGGCTCGGGCTTAGCCGAAGAAGAGGAAAAAGAGTTAGAAGCTTTTTTGAGAGCAAATATTGAGGTGTTTACTTGGACACCTTACAAAATGCCTGGCATTGACCCCGAGGTCACTTGCCACAAACTGAATGTTGACAGGTCAGCCAAACCTGTAATTCAACGATCCAGAAGACCGACGTTGATGCACGTCGAAGCAGTAGAGGAAGAAGTAGACAGACTTCTGGAGGCCAGGGCCATTAGAGAAGTTCACTACCCGACATGGCTATCCAACACAGTGGTGGTAAAGAAGAAGAACGGTAAATGGAGGGTCTGCGTAGACTTTACCAGCCTCAACAAAGCCTGTCCCAAAGACAGCTTTCCTCTACCCAAGATTGACTAGCTAGTAGATGCCACTTCAGGGCATGGAAGAATGAGCTTCCTAGATGCCTACAAGGGGTACCACCAGATAGCCATGTACCCCCAGACGAAGAGAAGACCATGTTCATCACCCCAAAAGGCCTGTATTGTTACAGAGTAATGCCTTTCGGGTTGAAAAACGCAGGAGCAACTTACCAAAGGTTGGTAACCAAAATGTTCAAACACCTGATTGGCCGAACAGTAGAAGTCTACATCGACGACATGGTCGTTAAGACCAAGGAGCCTGAGGGTCATCTCACCGATCTAAAAGCAGTCTTTGAAATCCTTAAAACATATCGGCTCCGACTCAATGCATCGAAGTGTGCGTTTGGAGTTGGATCTGGTAAGTTTTTAGGATACCTGGTGACCAGAAGGGGCATTGAGGCCAGCCTAGATCAGATCAAGGCCATCCTAGGGTTGAAGAGCCCGACGTCGGCAAAGCAGGTGTAGATGCTAACTGGAAGGGCCGCAGCCCTGAACAGGTTCATAAACAGAAGCTCAGACAAGTGCAAACCTTTCTTCAACTTAGTGAAGAAAGCCACAGACTTTCTTTGGACAGAGGAGTGCGAAGAAGCATTAGCCGATCTGAAGAAGTACCTGACCACAGCTCCAGTTCTTTCGAATCCAGAACCCAGGAAGGAGCTGTTCCTGTACTTGGCAGTTTCAGAACATGCGATAAGTGCAGTACTAATCCGAGAAGAAAAATGGGAGCAAAGGGCTATTTACTATGTAAGCAAAACCCTAGCCGACGCAGAAACGAGGTATCTACCCTTAGAGAAATTGGCACTGGCTTTAGTAATGGCTTCAAAAAAGTTAAACCATTATTTCCAAGCCCATAAAATTGTGGTACTGACAGAGCATCCATTGAAATCCCTATTGCAGCAGGGAGACTTAATAGGAAAAATAGCCAGATGGGCAGTCGCCCTAGGCCAGTATGATCTAGAATACAGGCCCAGAACAGCAATCAAAGGCCAGGTTTTGGCCGACTTCGTGGCCAAGTTCACGCCAGAATCCATCGAACATTGGGCTCCGTTGAGCCAAGATAAACGATGTCCAAACAAGCAAGGAGAAGCCCAGCCAAAGACAAAAGAACAAAGGAAAGAAGACAAACTCAGACCCTGCAGCATTTACATCGGCGACTCTTTTCGACTGTTTGTTGATGGGAGTTCAAACCGACAAGGAGCGGGGGCAGGAGTAGTACTGATATCCCTAGATGGGTAGGTACTAGAACAATCAATTCGTTTGGAGTTCAAGGCCTCAAACAATGAAGCAGAATACGAAGCACTCATTGCAGGACTAAAACGGGCAGTAGCAGTACAAGCAGATGAGGTAATAGTTTTTTGTGATTCACAACTGATAGTCAATCAAGCAACAGGAGAATATGCAGCCCGAGATGAAAGAATGTCGGCATATGCAAAGGAGGTCATCAGGTTAACAGCCTTATTCCAGAACTGCCGACTACTCCAGGTAAACCGAGATGATAATAGCCACGCCGATGCGTTGGCCAACCTAGCTAGTGCAGTACAACCTGGAAAAGCAAAGACAATAATGATTGACTACTTGTCGGGCCTGAGCATTGAACCAGTAACCACAGAGCGTGAAGCGATGTGCGTAGACATGGGACCAAGCTGGATGGACGCAATTGTTGCGTTCCTAAAAGAAGGAAAGTTGCCAGATGGCCGCAAGGAGGCACACAAGATCAGATTGAAGTCAGCAAGATTCAGTCTAACAGCAGAAGGACATCTCTACAGAAGGTCCTTCACTGGACCCCTTTTAAGGTGCGTACACCCTTTACAAGTCAAAGATTTTTTATATGAAATACATGAAGGAATTTGTGGAAGCCACGCTGGGGGCAGATCACTCGCTCATAGGGCCATCACCCAGGGGTATTGGTGGCCTTACATGCAGAAAGATGCAGAAGCCTATGTAAACAAGTGTGAACAATGCCAAAGGTTTGCACCTCTGATACACCAGCCAGCAGCAGACCTGAACCCTGTATCCAGTCCTTGGCCATTTGCCCAATGGGGCATGGATCTCGTCGGGCAACTGCCCTAAGCAACAGGACAAAGAAAGTACTTGCTGGTAGCAACAGATTACTTCACTAAATAGATAGAAGCTGAACCTCTTGCCAGGATCCGAGATGTGGACGTGAAGAACTTTATTTGGAAGAACATTATCACCAGGTTTGGGATTCCAAGAGCAATTGTTGTAGACAATGAAACTCAATTTGACAGTAAGCTAATCAAGAACTTCTGTGCAAAGTTCAAGATCAAGAACTACTTTTCAACCCCAAGCTTTCCACAAAGCAATGGACAAGCAGAAGCATCCAACAAAGTAATTCTGGATAGGATAAAGAAGAGGCTGCAGGCAACAAAAGGAAAGTGGGTAAACGAATTGCCCAATGTACTCTGGGTATATCGGACTACGTCGAGAAGATCAACAGGGGAATCCCCCTTTGCCATGGCTTATGGCACAGAAGTAGTCATTCCGCTGGAGGTCGGCAACCCTGGGATCAGAACCCAGGGGGTAGAGAATGGGACTAATGATGTACTCTTAGCCCGAGATCTAGATCTTCTAGAAGAACGAAGGGAGAAAGCCGCAATTCAGCTCGCAGCATACCAGTAACAGCTTGCCAGAGCTTACAACAAGAAGGTTAACCCAAGGGAATTTCAGATTGGTGACCTCGTCTTAAGAAAAGTCGTCGGCAACAAGAAGGATCCCAGAGAGGGCAAGCTTGGCCTAAATTGGGAAGGACCTTACAGAATCATCTCAGTACTGGGCAATGGGGCATATCGGCTTGAAGATAATGAGGGCAAAGAGTTGCCAAGGCCTTGAAACACTTGTAATTTGAAATTTTTCTATCATTAGAATTTCTTTGTTCCTTTGCCATTTGCCGAAGTAAATAAATAAAGATTCAGCTAGTTCTCTTTTCAAGATACTTGACATTGTCTCTAGAATACATGCGTAATGAGAACCCAAGTGGAACTCAGGTTCACATTAGGGGGCAGAAAGAAGAAGAATATGTTTAACACTTGTTGAAATTTGTGGACAATTTACAAGTTGAAGTTAAACCGAAATCATTGTTTAACACTTGTTGAAATTTGTGGACAATTTACAAGTTGAAGTTAAACTGAAATCATTGTTTAACACTTGTTGAAATTTGTGGACAATTTACAAGTTGAAGTTAAACCGAGATAATGTCTAACATTTGTTGAAATTTGTGGACAATTTACAAGATTGAAGACTAAGGTTAAACACTTGTTGAAATTTTATATTTACAAGGTGAAACCAAGACTACGCCGAGGAAGGTAGATAGGTACTTGCCGAGATAAATCATCAGTTTGTACAACCGAGGTGTGTCACCCTGAGAAGGTTGCACAAGGATTGAAGTGTATATTGAAGATATGCAAAATATTCTAAGTATGAAAGCATACAAGGCAAACATGCAAGAATTCAAAAGTAAAACAGTTGTATTAAGAGAACGTTGGCGATGTAAACAGTTTTACATTACTTCAGAAAGAAACAAAAAAAAAACAAAACATAAAACTAAGGCTCTTCAGCAGTAGCAGTTGGTTGAGTTTGAAGTTCAGACGATTGTTGAAAGGACGCCTCGGCAGCCTTTTCCGCCACGAGCTCGGCATCAATTTGGGCAAGGGTTTCGTCAAGGCTCTTGTCGGCAAATGTGACGTCGGCTGATGTCTTCTCAGGAACAGCATCTTCAGGAACCTCCTCACCATCCTCATCTTGAGTCAAGTCTAGGACTTGCTCATTTTGAGGAGAAGACTTGGTCTCAACAACATCTTTTGACTTCCTCACCAGAACCTCCTCCTCAGATTCAGAGTCATCATCAGATTGAGTTTGAGTTGGAGTTGGAGAGAATGGCAGGGGAATGGCATCGACATTCTTAAAGGGGGAGTCCTCGGGGACATCAAGTTTCTTCAGCAAGGTCATCCAACCAAGGGTGAAACCCTTGTTGCATGCTTGCTTGACTTGCTTTTCGTAGGCCTCCGTAACATCGGCCATGCCCTGAGCATATGCCTTCTCGTCAGCATCTTTGATTTCGGCCTCTTTGGTGGCCAAGGCATCTTGAAGCTCCTTCTGGGCCTGGGCCACTTTTTCCTCGGCCTCCTTCAGCTGGGCTTGAAGGACTTTATTTATTGTCTCAGTAGCGCCAACCTTCTTTTCAGCTTCATCTCTGGCTTTAATAGCGACCTTGGCCTGATTCTCCAAGGTCTTCATCTTTGATTACAGGTTCTTATTAGTTTTCTGAAGTGTGGAGACCTCCCTCTTCTTCTCGGCTAGCTTCTCACGGTTCTCAAAAGATTGTATTGAGAAAGAGTGGGCATGCTGGATGGCCTGAAAGAAAACAGAAGTATTAGAAAATATTCTAAGTATGAAATGAAGAGAAAGAAAGAAAAAGTACCAAGCAAAAACACTTACCTGAACAGAGCGCTGAAGCATCAGAGCGTAGTTCTCATACTCACTGAACTTGGCGTTTCGCTCCAGATCACCTGGAAGAAGCAGAGCAGTACCGAGGGCAACGCCGACATTGATATCATCGGCGCTATCACTAGCCATAACAGACTTATCTTCCAGAGTGATTTCGGGGGTCCAGGGGGCATCAGGCTTTTTAGACCCCGAGGTCACTGCAGAAGATGACCTCGGCCTTTTGGATTTGGTAGATTCGGATGGAAGTGTTTCAGCGGACCTCTTCGCGGGGACAGAGGCAGTCTTCTCACTCGGAGCCAGTTTGGAAATTGGCAAGGTATCCTCAAAATCGATCTGAGTCACCTTTGCCTTGGGCTGAGCCTTTTTGATTCGTTTTGGCTTTGGTAGAAGCTGGGTTTGTGTTGGTTGTGCATCAACGTCAGAAGAAATGCTGGCCAAGAGGTCTTTTGCAACTGGTTTTGGGCGGCCCATCTCAGCAGCAAGAACTAGTCGTCGACAACGTTTTTGTTGAGATGGTAGGATCAGGTATGGAGCCAAAGTAGACGGCTGTTCTGTTGGATCAGAAGTTGATCCTTGATCTGGCCGAGATTCGGTAGCAACTAAAGGGGTTGTGGCAGAGGAAGGAGATAGGCTCTTCTTCTTTTTCCTCTTAGGAACATCGGGAAGAGATGATTTGTACATCGGGATGAAATTTAGTACCAGTGGGGCCTTTCGCTTGTGAATAGGAAGGTCCAGTAGTTTCCTTAAACCCGGACTTGGGTAAAAAGACTTGCGGAAGTCTTTTCCTAGCTTTGGAAGAGCTACAAGGAAAAACAAACATCAGAATATTTGAAGTATTAAAGATTTTGAAAGCAAGTAAATGTGAAACACAAGGCTCTTACCATTATCCTCTACGAAAACTGTCCAAGGAAGAGGGTAGAAGTGGAGGTCCTCATCTGCAACAAATTCCCAGTTCCCCGAAGTAATAAAGTAATCATCTCCAGCTCCCTTGTTGGAGTCTGGGAGGTCGGCAACGATTTTGTACTCCGTTGACCTCGGCTTGAGGTAGTAAGCATAGCCCGTGTCCTTTTTTAGGCCACACATGGTATAACAATACTGGATACCGGCTAAAGTGATCCTAACGTTTTCCTATTTTGCTAAGGCTATGATGCCATTAATAACTCGGTAGGAGTTGATGGCAAGCTGCATTGGGTTTAACTTGTAATAATGGATAATCTCGTGAAAAAGAATGTTGAGTGGGAGCCGAAGTCCATACTCGATGAAAGCCACCACAGGGAAAGGCATGGAGTCATCAGTAGGCATGATGGAGTCATTATCCCCAGCCAACCTCAGATGGACGTCGGCTGGGATTTCAAACTCTTGTCTAAAGAATTCTAGTTTGGATGGGGTGTCTACCCTATGTTTCCACATACCCATGATGTCGGCTTAATCAAAGGGGTTGGATTTCAGAAGATATTTTGAAAGGGTTATTGGGACCTCGGCAATCACTTAGGTAAATGCAGGTTTCAGTTTTTTCCTAAATTGTGGGTTCTACAGACAAATCCCAAACCTAAGTCTATGGAAACGAAGATTGAAAGCACAAATCTGGAAAAGACACAAAAAACAGAAAACAAGAACAAGTTTCAGAATCAAGCACAAAGATGGGCTATCAAGAACATAATGAGTACAAGGGGTACAAGGTCAAAGAACAATGGCAAAAGTGCAAGAAAATGGTCAACAATGCGTGTATTCAAGACATGGGCAAGGATAAAATCGTGGAATAAACACACTCAGATATGAGATTCACAACTCGAATGTTTAAACAAAGCAGTAATGGCAACAAGAAGTAAAGAGCATCAGAGAATTGAAAACGAAACGAACAGTGGCTTACCAGAAAAAGTGAAGCCGGTATGAAGATCGCCGAAGTCAGGCGACGGTTACAGAAGTAACAGAACGACGAAAGCTTCACCAAGAGGGAGGAACGAAGGCAGTTGCAGAGTTTGAAGTCTGGAACAATGGCGGATTCGAGAGAAAAAAGTAAGAGAGAGAAAAAGCAAGAGTATCAAATGAAAAGTGAAGAAATGAAAGAAGAGGAAAAAGTTTTTGTTAAAACTTGAAACGGCGGCAAAGAAGGGCAGTTAATGTGCCTAGAGCAGCGAATGAGTCAGACGGCGCACGCAGGCGCAAGACGGCTTACAGACGCGTCACAGGCACGATCCAATAAGGATAAGACGTGTGAATGAAGCGATTGAATAGTGATGCATGACAGCTCATACGAGTGAAGGAACTCACTGGAATTCTTGTTCTTTAAGGGAGACATGTCGGCCTTAAACAATGATCTCGGCTAAGATGATTTAAGCGGACGTACTGGAAGGAGGTACCGATATAGGTTCCATCACCTCAGAATGCCGAAGTAATAGAACCTAGGGGGCAGTTGTGGGGATATATTTTTGAGTACCAACACGTGGCAAGGTGACGCCGACGTGTCAGATGAGGTGCCAGGTGTCCTGGTCATGATGCCGAGGTGATCTCAGCATGGCCGAGGTTATCTCCGAAGATTTCGGAATCCGAGATAAGCGGATAAGGGACAAGAGTCCTAGAATGAGGAAAGACTTCAAGATGGATAAGGATAATGTTTTTAGGGAGTATATCCTTATCTCTTGAGGAGTCCAAAGTAAGCACTGAATGGGGGTCCATAGAAGTCAGGCTTCTATCGGGACTAGGATTAAGTTAACTATAAAAGAGAGGCACCCCGTGGGTCTAAGGTACGCAATTTATATTCTGAACAGTGAGTTTAGCACTATTGATTATCTTTGAGAGATATACTGACTTGATCGTCGGAGTGCCCCCGGGTGGACGAACTACTGCCGGAATCTTCTCTTTCTATTGCAGGTTAGCCAGGTGTCATCTATTCTGTCAGTTCTCTCCAGCTGATTACTGAGTTGACAGTGTGGTCAGAAAATCACTCACACATTTAGTAAATTTGTTACTCCAACTCATCAAATTGACGTAGTGTACTTGCTATATCAATTATTTTCTCCTGCTATATAATAGTCTAGTGTGGTGTGATTTATTTCTACACCTAGCTTTCCATTTTTTTTTCTTTTGCTAAGCAAAACGAAAACTAGCATTTTACTCTTGCATACAATGGCTTCGTACGTCATCCTTCTTATTATTTTTGTATTGTTGTTCAATCCTGCTACTGGAACTAACATATCCAATTATTTAATTTTTGTCAACAAAAATTGAACATTTTCTCAACTTTTTAACGAAGCAAAATGGTTGAATGAGAGAATATTTTATACCTACAAGGTATTGAGAGGTTTCATTGTACGGTTGAAGAATGAAAAAATTGAGTATATTATTCACGCTATTAGAGTCCTAAATGTGATGAAAGATAAGACAATTGTGCGTCCTCATATTACTCGATCACCAAAAATTTTGGGCCTTAAAATAAATTTTGGCCTAGGGTCAAAGTCTAACTTTACTGAAAATGTGGTTATTGGCTTAGTGGACTTTGCCATATGGCCAGAAGTTGAAACCTTCAATGATGTAAGACTTGAGTTAGTACCTATTAGTTGGAATAGCTCCTGTGAAAATAGAGAGGAGTTCAACTTAAGCTTGTGCAACAGAAAATTGGTTGGTGCTAGATACTTTACCGTGAGTCTGAAAATCTTAAATCTGATAAAGTCATGAACCATTTTGGTAGATATTATCAGTCACTACGAGATAGAACTAGTTATGACACTCATACAACTTCTATAGCTACTTGTCACGTACCGACTCATTGGAGATGCAAGTTCTACACCAAGCACCTTACAAGGGCATTAGTTTGTAAGTGGCAAGACAGGTAGGGTAGATCTCTATCGCATCACCTAGGTTGATCCTTGGGCATAATGCACAGGGGTACGCAGTACCACTCGTGAAGTCAGCTTCTCAGGAGGATGACAAACGACGAGTCCATGACAAGTGTTATCAGAGCCAACCTAGGGACACTGTGATAGGGACGGTATATGGGACTTACACTAAGTACCTTCATTGTGGGGCCCACACCAAGGGTGTTGTCCGCGCGGGGTGGGTTTCCATAGGGATAAGGGAATGGATAAGCATGGAGGTAGGCATGGTAATATCCCTCTGATGAGGGCATTAGGATTGACGGTGGTAGCATGTCACGAATTGACTCATTAGAGATGCGAGTTCTACAGTAGGCACTTTTCAAGCGCATCGGTTTGTGAGCGGCAAGGCATGCAGCGTAGATCTCTATCGCATCACTTGGGTTGGTCCTTGGGCATAATGCACAAGGATACAGAGTACTACTCGTGTTGCCGGCTTTTCAGAAGAATAACAAGCGCCCAGTCTGTGACATGTTGGTGCCCTTGTCGAACATGCCAACATTTTCGGATTTGCAGAGGGCATTGCTAAGGTAATTGCATCCAATACATGTATAAGGCATGTGCGTTGGATTAGTGCTCTAATTCTGATATATTGGCTGCAATGGAAAGTGCTGTAAAAGATGGAATCTAAATATTGACTCTTAGTAGGAGAAATTGAAACTCTATATTACATAAACGCCATTACTAGAGATGGGTTTGTTGCTATGATAAAAGTGATATTCATGATTTGCATTGCCCGCTATAATAGTCCATTGTCTAAGTCAATGGTGAAGACTACCCCATGGTTAACTACTGTTGGTGTTGGATCCATTGATCGTTCTTTCCGGGTAGATGTCGTGCTTGGAAATGGACTAGTTTACACTAGTTCTTCAGTGTACACCTCTTATGTTATGAGCACAAATGCTTTTCCACATCATCTACCTTAAAAAAATGATCAATGGATCCAACACCCAAAATAGTTGACGATGGGGCTGTGTAACACCCTAACCCTTCACATGTCATCGATATTGTCCGTTTTAAGCCATGCCTGCACAGATTTGTTCTTCCTAGTGGGTTACCTATCTTAGAACTATTCCAGCCTAAGCACGCTTAACTGGGTAGTTCTACTAGGGATTTCACCACCCAGGAAAAGACCATGATGCTATATAAGGGTCCAGGTTTTTACTTTTATAGCCTAGGAACTTCCCCTCTATTCCCGATGTGGGACACTGGAACCTTACAATCCACCCCCTTTAGGGCTGCACATCCCTGTGCAGTAGCTTGCTAGCTCGCAAGCTCGCCCACATGCACCAAGAGAAGCCAGGGCCCCACACTCGGTACTCCAGAGAGTCGACTTTGATACTATTTGTAACGTCCCAACCCTTCACATGTCATTGATATTGTCCGTTTTGGGGCCATGCGCACACGGATTTGTTCTTCCCAGTGGGTCACCCATCCCAAAACTACTCCAGCCTAAGCACGCTTAACTGGAGAGTTCTGCTAGAGATTTCAACATCCGGGAAAAGGCCTTGAACACCATTAGTGATTGCCTTCAGTAAATTATTTACTACTAGGTTTACATCTTCAGGGTCCTGTTGTCGCCCAGCATTCCTAGTCCTTCCTGACATTCTGCAAGGGTATTAATTTATACTGTAGTTATTATGTAAGTATTTATTTAATTATTTATTTTGTATGGACAAGTATTCAATAGGTTCAATTGGAACTGAAATTCTTCATTGCATTGAAAGATCGATTACATGACTGGGAATTACAACTACTACATGACTGAGGAAATTCTCTCACCCCATTGCTAATAACTATAAGACTAGGCTTTTACAATAAGATCACAACAAAATTGTTAAGCAGCCTAGTCTACACCCCCTTCAATCCCTCTTAATTGAATAGCCACGGATAGTGTTGATGCACTTGCCAGGCATACTCCCAGCTCTCATCGTAAAGTTCGTTGCACCTCCAACGGACTAACAGCCTAGATCCTTCCAATCCCACTTGCTAGCCTAGAATCCTCATAGGGACCTCTTCATAAGTGAGTGGGTTGTGGAAGTTCACCATTTCATCCGTAGGGATAATCTTTCCGGCCAGTGGGGCTGCTAAGAAAATGTCCCGCTGGTGGAAGAAGTTGGTGTAATTGTCGGCCAAGGCTGGTGGTAAAGGGTTGATCTCGTTCATGGTCTCAGCAAATTCTTGGACGACTCTTACAGGTCCCACGTATTTGTCGTCCTCCCTTTGATGCTTCCACTCACAAGGTATTATTGGTTCTAGCCTGACATACACCCTTAGTCCAATTGGGAATGCCACCTCCTGCGCCACATTTCCCGAGTCTGCCTCGCCTTCTTCGAAGGCATATTCTATGGAGGAGATGGGGTCCGACTTCGTGTTGCTCTCTTCTCCTTCAGACTTTTCAGGGGGAAGGACAGCTAAGGGTTTCACAAAGTTTATTTCTATATCAACCTCCTCGTTCACTTCTTCCATCACTTCTTCTTCTAGATCCTCTTCCTCTGGTTCAAACTCTGAAGTCTCCGCTCCTATTTCTAGATCGCTTAGTAATGGCTCTTCTTTCAGCTCAGATTCTAGATCCGAGAGCCAGTCATCGTTGTAGGGTGGGCTCGATATCCTACAAACAAAATACAACACTATTATACTATTGGTAAGGTTTTAGATTATAAAATGTTTGTAATTGAAGCATACTAAGAGACGTGTGTTCAAGTCTACCCAAGGTCTCAGGGTTTCTAGACTTAAGCTTTGATACCAAACTCTGACACTCCCACTTTTGGGCATCATATATTAATATAAATAATTCAACATGGTCAAGTATTAAGTTCCGATATAACAGTTAAAGAAGTACGTTCCAAAGCTTAATCTTAATACGACCCCAAATGTTTGATTTTTTACACCAATTTCCGAACATTGTAACGTTAATACATAAAATTTCATCAAAATAGATAAGAA
Source organism: Camellia granthamiana (assembly GCA_036172215.1). NCBI lineage: Eukaryota > Viridiplantae > Streptophyta > Magnoliopsida > Ericales > Theaceae > Camellia > Camellia granthamiana. The sequence goes on along the minus strand of CM069903.1, from coordinate 25,287,759 downwards.
GGTGGGCAAGACAGGCCTTAATGGCCAGGCTAAGACGATTCTAAGTGAACCATTGCCGAACTTCGGCATCTTCGACAAAATCTTTCTCAAGATTCTCTTTCTTTTTCACCTGGCATTAAACGCCGTGAGCTGCAAAGCCCAATAGGATACAAGAAACCCCAAAAAAAACTAGCCACTTCTTACAATTTGAAAACTTATGCAATAATAACACAGTGGAGTTAATTAACACGTAAAAATATACAATCATCACAAAAAAGATAATAGCGCAGTGAAAACAACATATATATATACATAATCCATCACGAATATATTCACAATGCAAATGTCAGGTTATCATTGAGTTCATAACGTAATCTTATTTAATTGTAACTTCAATGAGCCTACAGTGACTCCCCGTAGAGTGTCGTCCTACCCAACCATTGACCCTGGCTAGGGACTATTTTGCACCTACTCTTGATCACGAGGCACTGGATCTAAAGATGCTACTTGCTGAGTTAAATACTCAGGGCGTATCATCAGTGGTCTGTCTCAAGAGAACCGGCCTTCCAGAGATACTCTCTCTGTATGAGACCCTCACTGCTACCCTTATCCCAAAACCAAATCCGTGAGATCAGAATACGATCCGGGCCATGTCAAGGCTTCGCAAACTAAATAATCACATTTCCTTGGCGCCAGGGCACACCCTACACTAACAAAACATTGAAATACCTTTTCCTTGTATTCATCCGTATGCGCATGGTCCAAAACCACCCATCTCATTTTCCCCATTTTATGGTTATAATAGCTCTTGATGAGCATGATTCATTCCAACTGATGAAGCATATTTAAGTGCATGCAAGACAAAATATGTAAGAACGAGGCAATACAAAAAGGTTTTAAGCCATCACTAACTTGATTCCAGATTTTGAATGGTTTCCGGCAAACTGTCCCCTCTAACAAAAATATAGAAACGATAGTAAATGATATCTAAAAATTTTGATTTTTGGTGGAGTTATAGATTATTAAGTTGGGAACATTTTTGAAGAAGGGCTCGAAATCATTTGGCCTCTAGAAGATGTCCAAATAAATTAAAAACAGTAAGTAGCTCTAGATTCGTTATGTTTTTGAAAAACAGACATATCTCACCCCATACTTAATGAACTGAGTTGAAACCTGTGGCATTGGAAAGATAACTTAAAAGCCTCACATCGCTAATTTGAATCACTCAAAATTTCATTCTGTGGAAGAAACCATGGCCATGTAAAGTAAGCCTTGCTGCTGTCTTAACAGCAGAGGTGAACATAAAGCATATTTTTGGCTATAAAATAGTGTCAAATAATTTTTGCAGAATTCTCACATATAAATAAGACCCTAAAATAATTTTAGTAGCTTCAGATTTTCAAAATAATAAACAAGGGATTTATTTCATAGTTTGAAGTGAAAACAGATTCTGCACAGTGCGGTCTCTGTTCGAATGAGCAATGGGTTGTCTTCCTTAGTTCCCTACTTAGTCATGTTAGGCTACATTATTTATGGAGAGGTATTTTTCTTGCATTCAAGAGGTACTACAGGTTATGACAATAGAGCAAAGAGAATATAAAAATAATAACAAGAGATAAGACAAGTGAGTTCATCTAAGGCATGCAAGAGAGACCTCTCCTATTGCTTCCTTCATGTATTATAAGACATCAGATTGTTTTGCAGACATTTTTCAAAACTTAAAGAAGTGGAGTATTTCTAAGTATCCTACCTTAGTGAAGCTTTGAAGACCTTTCAAGTGATGGGTCCTTCTCCTTCCTTCCTCCTTCATCTCTTTCTCTCCTCTCTCTTTTTTCTTTCTCTCTCTCCACTCTCTAGCTCCAGCCGAAATTGTAAGTGGGGAGTTGGGGGAGCTTGTGTTTCATATATAGACTAAAAATGAGAGGGAGAGTAAAAAGAAAATATTTGGTAAAAGAATCCATGCATGTATGGCCATTAGGGGGTTGTCTACCTAACAAGCACACTTATGACAACCCATCTCTTCACTCAAAGGTAAGAAAAAGGCTGGTTAAGCATGCTAAGTGTGTTGCACTTTTGAGATGAATCTTCATATAAAACAAAATCAATCATTCCCTATGAGAGTTGACTTGGCCGGCCTCCCCTCTACCTATTTTCTTTTTTTATAAATATACACACTCATAATAAGACAATCAAATGAGGACAAAATTCTAGATTGCCTTTAGAAGCTTCCTTAATCTAATTGTGAGGATTAGTGTTGATTAGGATTTAGTTTAATCAAGGCCTCTAAACAATGATTAATTTAAAGTGTGCTAAACTTTTATATATTATGTATTAAATTAGAATAACTCTTAAAGAAAAAGATAATTTTTTTATAATAAATTTGTTACAACATTCCCGAGCCTTACAACCTATCCCCCTAAAAATAATTTCGTCCTCAAAATTACATTCTTCTTACTTGAATAGCTGAGGATGGCTGAGGCGCATAGCGTCCTCTCTCTCCTATGTTGATTCCTCTATTCCTCGATGTTGCCAAAGTACTCGAACCAGCGGAATTGCCTTTTCTCGTAATATTTTGTCTTTTTGATCCAAAATCTCCACTGGACTTTCTTCAAATGTCGTATCAGCATCCAGGTTGATCTCCTTCCAATTGATGACGTGTGATGCGTAAGGCTCATACTTTTGTAGTATCGAGACGCGGAAAACGTTGTGCACTCCGGCAAATTAGGAAGGCAACGCCAACCGATAGGCCACAGTTCCCACTTTACCTACGATCTCAAAGGATCATACATAATGAGGTGCTAATTTGCCTTTCTTCCCAAAATGGAATGTTTCTCGACGTGGCTTTGACCTTTAAAAACACGTGGTTGCCTACTTCAAACTCAACGGCCTTCTTCGTTGGTCGGCGTAACTCTTCTGCCGACTTTGAGCTGTCAGGGTTCTCTGCCGTATTAACTTCACTTTCTTGGTGGTTTCCTGAACTATCTCTGAACCTAATAAAGCCGTTTCTCCCACCTCTATACAGCACAACAGTGATCTGCAAGGTCGTCCATAAAGAGCTTCATATGGTGCCATACCGATATTGGCCTGAAAACTATTGTTATAGGCAAATTCCACCAAGGGCAAATGCTTCTCCCAGCTTCCTTTAAAATCCATCACCTAGGCTTGTAACATATCTTCTAATGTTTGAATGGTCCTCTCAGACTGTCCATCGGTATGCAGGTGAAAGGCGATACTAAGGCATAGTTTTGTGCCCATGGCTTTTTGTAGGCTCTGCCAAAAGTGGGATGTGAAATGGGGGTCTCGGTCCGATATAATAGAAATTGGCACCCCATGCAATCTGATGATTTCCTTGATAAATAACCGACTTAACACTTCCAACTTGTCGGTTGTCCTTATAGATAAGAAGTGGGAGGTCTTGATCAATCGGTCCACAATTACCCAAACACAGTCGTGTCCTAGAGGGGTTTTTGGCAATCTGGACACAAAGTCCATCATGATGTGCTCCCATTTCCACTCGAGGATTGTGAAGTGTTCTTGCTAGTTTTTGATGCTCAGCTTTTATTTGCTGGCAGGTGAGGCATCTTGACACGTGTGTTGCTATGTCCTTTTTTATGCCATTCCATCAATACTGGCGCTTTAGATCCTGGTACATCTTTGTTCCCCCTGGGTGTACTGCAAAGACTGACTGATGAAATTCATTTAGCAACTCTTCTCTCAAGGGCTCAATGTCAGGCACGAATGTCCGACCTTGAAATCTTAAGCCATCATCCTTAGAGATGTCCCAACCAGGTTACAGCTCGCCTAATGTAAGTCGTGCCTTGAGGAAAATTGCCTCCTGGTCATACTTTTGGGCTTCTAGGACCTTATGGAGTAACTTGGGAGTAGAGGCTAAGGCATACAAACAGGTCATCTCACCTTGTAGTTCCAATCGGACTCCAAACTTGTTGTGAGTCTCTACCTTTTCCCACTCTTTTACTATAATACTAGCCATGACTTCCCTTGACTTGCAACTTAATGCATTATGCATCGGCTACCACATTAGCTTTCCTTGGGTAATAAAACAATGTGAAATGATAATCTTTGAGGTACTTTATTCATCGCCTCTGCCTCATGTTTAAATCCCTTTGGGTGAACTGGTATTTCAAGCTTTTGTGGTCTATAAAAACTTCAAATTTTTCACCGTACAGATAGTGCCTCCAAGACTTGAGCGTGTGCACTACAGCTACCAACTCTAGGTCGTGAGTGAGGTAATTCTTTTCATGGTTTTTCAATTGTTTGGACCCGTAGGCTATTACCTTCCCTTCTTGCATTAATACACTTCATAATTCTTCCTTAGAGGCATCACAGTAGACACTGTACCCAACATCACACTTGGGAATGATCAAAATTGGGGCACTTGTTAACCTTTTCTTCAACTCTTGGAAGGACTTGTCACAAGCGTCACTACATTCGAACTTTACCCTTTTTTGGGTCAGTCAAGTCATCGGTTTGGCTAGTTTCGAAAAGTCCTAGATGAATCTTCTATAATAGCCAACCAGTCCTACAAAGCTTCTAATTTCAAAAACCGTCTTGGGTTGCTTCATTCGGTTATCGCTTCAACCTTTGCCGAGTCCACTGAGATTCCATTCTCGGAGACAACATGACCCAGGAATTTCATCTCCTTTAGCTAGAACTCGCACTTATTGGCCTTGGTATACAATTGATTCTCTCTTAAAACTTGCAGTACAATCCTTAAGTGTTTCTCATGCTCCTCTTCGGCATGTGAGTAAATTAATATGTCATCAATAAATACTACCACAAACTAGTCCAGGTATGGTGTGAATATTTTATTCATTAGGCACATAAACATGCTAGGCGTGTTAGTTAACCCAAAGGGCATGACCACAAACTCGTAATGACCATACTGGGTTCGAAATGTGGTCTTGGAGACGTCCTCTTCTCGGATTCTAAGTTGGTGGTATCCGAACCAAAAATCGATCTTAGAAAAACACTTGGACCCTCGAAGTTGGTTGAAAAGGTTGTCGATCATGGGCAACGAGTATCTATTCTTGATTGTAACTCTATTGAGTTGGCGGTAGTCGATACACAATCTAAGGGTGCCGTCTTTCTTTTTGGCGAATAATGCTGGCGCTCCCCATGGCGAAGTGCTTGGTTTGACAAACCCTTTGTCCAATAATTCTTGTAATTGAGTTTTTAACTCCTTAACCTCAACTGGAGCCATACGGTTGGGTGCCATGGACATGGGTGATGTCCTGGGTTGTAATTTGATTCTGAAGTCCAATTCCTGTTTCGAAGGTAATCCTGGTAACTCATCTGGGAAGACGTCTTCATATTCACACACCACTCTAGGTAGGCCTAGGTCCATCCGGTGTTCTTCTCCCAAGGTCAAGCTAGCTAACCATCCCACCAACTGGTTATGCCATCGTGATCTTCGGAAAAATAGTAACAAGGACTCTTGCTTATCCCCCTTAAATTGAAAACAGACATCCACTAAACGGGCAGTTACTATTTTCTTATAGCAATCAATAACTACCTTGTAGGCAAATAACCAATCCATTCCTAAAATGACATTGAAGTCTGTTATCTTCATAACCCGTAAGTCACAGGTTAAACATAAATTCGAGACTCCTAGCTCACATGACCTGCATACCAGATCTACTTGAGTATGTCCTCCTCGGGGTGATGCTACACTCATCAGGTTTTCTAACTGTTCTGGTTCTAAACCCAAGGCCTTTACACATGCAGCAATTATGAAGAGTGGGAAGCTCTAGAATCAAATAGTACTTTCACACAAGAATTCATAAGGACCAGAGTACCTTGAATTGTTGATGGGTCCTCTTCCTCATTCAATGCGTACACTCTTCCGGTAGTTCCTGGGTTAGGTTCCCACGGCTTCTTACCATTCTTGGAACCTTGGAGTTGCGAAGCTGATGTTCCAGCGTTCCCTACTGCTTGAGCTTGCATCCCAGCTGGTTGAGAGTTGTAAACCGGCTTGGTCCCGGCATTGGGCTAATACTTGTTCTGCTGGGTGGCCCTTCCTTGCCCTGAACCATAACCTCCTGTCTGAGGGCACTTGCTTCTTTGGTGCCCCATCTATCCACAGCCAAAACATTTGCTGGAGCATTCCTTCCCTTAGTGATTTTGTTGGTGCCACTGCGATTGTTGGGATCCTCTGTTGTAAGGGGTAGAGGGGTTTTGCGAATGGTTGTTTCGAATCGGTCCAACTCCTCTTGACTAACTGTAGTTCTTAGCAACGTCTGCTTTCTCCCGCTCCATCATCAGAGCTCGGTCCACCACTTGGGTGTAGGTGGTCAGTTGGACGGCCATCAATCTTCCTTGGATTTCTGGATCCAAGCCCCACTCAAACTTTATCACCTTAGCTTCTTCTTCTGCCACCAAGGCTATGGCATGCCTTGATAGGGTTTCAAATTGAGTGGCTTATTTGGGCCACTGTCATCTTTCCCTGTTTGAGGTGTAGGAACTCCTGAATCATTTCTTTCTTGACAAATTTTGGGAAGTACTTTTTCAGGAAAAGCCTTTCAAATTGATCCCAGGTTATCTGAGTTATGGGACGTGAGTCGGTCACCATAGACCACCAATAGTCAGCCTCTCCCTCAAATTGGAAAGAGGCTAGGGTTACCTTGTCTCTGTCCCTTGTGACCTCCAAGGTTGTCAGGATTTTCTTCATCTACCTTATCCAAGACTCGGCCACTAGAGGGTCAGAATCACCGAAAATTTTTGGTGGATTTAACTTGCAAAATTTTGCTATCTGTTCCAATATGTCTGTCTCTCTCTCTCTCTCGTCTAGGCAGGCCATTAAGGCCTGTCTTGCCCACCTTCTTATCTATTTTGATGAAATTTTATGTATTAACGTAACAATGTCCGAAGATTGGTGTTAGAAATCAAACATTTGAGGTTGTATTAAGATTAAGCTTTGGAACGTACTTCTTTAACTATTATATTGGAAATTATTTATATTAATTTATGATGCCCAAAAGTGGGGGTGTCACTGTTTGGTATCAAAGCTTAGGTCTAGAAACCCTTGAGGCCTTGGGTAGACTTAAGCACATGTCTCTTAGTACGCTTCCATTAAAAACATTTTATAATCTAAAACCTTACCAATAGTATAATAGTGTCGTATTTTCTCTGGAGGACGTCGAGCTCACCCCACAACAATGACTGGCTCTCAGATCCATAATCTGAGCCGAAAGAGGAGCCATTATTAAGCAATCCAAAAATAGGGGCGGAGTCTTCAGACTCTGAACCAAAGGAAGAGGATCTGGAAGAAGAAGTGATGGAAGAGGTGAATGAGGAGGTTGATGTGGAAATAAACTTTGTGGAACCTTAGCCGTCCTTCCCCCTGAAGAGTCTGAAAGAGAAAAGAGTGACACGAAGTTGGACTCCATCTCCTCCATAGAATATGCCTTCGAAGAAGTTGAGGCGAACTCGGGAAATGTGGCGCAGAAGGTGGCATTCCCAATTGGACTAAGGGTGTATGTCAGGCTAGAACCAATAATACCTTGCGAGTGGAAGCATCAAAGGGAGAACGACAAATACGCGGGACCTGTAAGAGTCTTTGGGAATTTGGTGGGACCATGTACGAGGTCGACGCTTTACCACCAGCCTTGGCCGACAATTACACCACCTTCTTCCACCAGCGGGACATTTTCTTAGCGATCCCACTGGCCGGAAAGATTATCTCTACGGATGGAACGGTGAACTTTCACAACCCACTCACTTACGAAGAGGTCCCTGTGAGGATTCTGGGCCAGTAAGTGGGATTGGAAGGACTTAGGCTGTTTGTCAGTTAGAGGTGCTACGGACTTTACGATGAGAGCTGGGAGTATGCCTGGCAAGTGCATCAACACTATCCGTGGCTCATCAATTAAGAGGGATTGAAGAGGGTGTAGACTAGGTTGCTTAATAATTTTGTTGTAATCTCATTGTAAAAGCCTAGTCTTATAGTTATTAGCAATGGGTGAGAGAATTTCCTCGGTTATGTATTGTAATTCCCAGTCATGTAATCGATCTTTGAATGCAATGAAGAATTTCAATTCCAATTGAACCTATTGAATACTTGTCCACACAAAATAAATACTTACATAATAACAATAGTATAAATTAATAACCTTGCAGAATGTCAGGAAGGACCAGGAATACTGGGCGACGACGGGACTTTGAAGGTGTAAACCTAGCAGTAAATAATTTACTAAGGGCAATTACTGATGGTGTTCGAGGCCTTTTCTCGGGTGGTGACATTGCTAGCATTACTCCCCAGTTAAGCGTGCTTAGGCTGGAGTAGTTTTGGGATGGGTGACCCACTGGGAAGAACAAATCTGTGCGAGCGTGGCCCAAAGCGGACAATATCGATGACATGTGAAGGGTTGGGGCATTACAAGTCGTGTTCACTACCAACTTAGACAATGGACCATCATTGTCGGTAGTGCAAATCACGAATATCCCTTTCATCATAGCAGCAAATTCACCTCTAGCAATGGCATTTGTGTAATATGGAGTTTCAATTTCTCATATTCAGAGTGATAATATTTGTATTTCATCTTTTATGGTATTTTCCATAGCAGCCAATATATCAGAATTAAAGCAATAATTCAACGCACATGCGTTATATCTGGTTATCCATGCGTTCGATACAATTTCCTTGGTAGCGTCCTTTGCAAATCCAAAAAGTTTGGTATGTTCGATAAGGGCACCAACAGCTATAGAAGCCATATGAGTGCCATGACTAGAGTTCCATCTCGTAGTGACTGATAATCTCCAGTAATGGTTCATGTCCATATCAGATTTGAGGTTTTTAGACCCTATAGTGAAATATCTAGCTCCAACTAATTTTCTGTTGCACAAACTTGAGTTGAACTTATCTCCATTTTCACAAGAGCAATTCCAACTAACAGGTACTGGCTCAAGTTCTACATCATTGAAGCTTTAAACTTCTGGTCATATGCCAAAGTCCACTAAGCCAATGACCACATTTTCGGCAAATTTGGACTTGGACCTTGTGTTGAAATTTATTTTAAGATCCAAAAATTCTGGTAATCGAGTAGTATGAGGGCGTACAATTGTTTCATCTTTCATCACATCTAGAACTCCAATAGTTTGAGTAGTATACTCAATTTCTTCTTCCATCAACCGTGTAGCGAAACCTTTCAATACCTTGTAGGTATAAAATATTCTTTTATTTAACCATTTCGCTTCGTTAGAAAGTTGAGATTGTTGAAATTTTGTTGACAAAAATTAAATAACTTGACATGTTAGTTCTAGTAGCATAATGAAGAACAATACGAAAATAGTAGGAATAAGGATGACACGCATGAAGGCATTGCATGCAAGAGTAAAAAGCTAGTTTTCGTTTCGATTTGCAAAAGAAAAAAAAATGAAAAGATAAGTGTAAAAATAAATCACACCACACTAGATTATTATATAGCAGGAGAAAATAATTGGTACAACATAGCAAGAGAAAATAATTGGTATAACAGGTATACCGAGTCCGGATCCTCTGCCGTGGTCTTGGGGGTGAAAAACAAAAAATCAGTCCAGACCTGAAACTGAGAAGAAGAAAATCAGAAGAAGAAGAGGAGAATGTACCACCGGCACCACTCTTTGGTGACTTCCACAGCCCGCCCCACCGTAACCATCACTCTTTGGCGCTCTTCCTTAATGTTCTTGTTCTTCGTTCTCAACTCTGCTTCATTTGCAATAGAGTCTTTCTCAATTTAAAGGGTGATAACATTTGTGGAAAAACAACTAAGTTTAATCTGAATATTTTTTCTTAGTAGATAGCAAAGCTAATATGCCTAAACAAATTATAAGTAGTGCAATCTTCTAAAAAAACTCTCTATATCCACATCTACTATTCTTTTACTGTTTCACACAACAACAATAAATCAACATAGAAAAATCAAACCAAACACTCAACTAAACCAGTCCCAACAATTAAACCCCTCAATGCAAATCAAAAGCTAAGATTAGACCCTTCTTCTTCTTCAACATCACCTGTGGTGGCGGCTAGGGTTTCCAGATCGCGTAATCTAGGGTTTTAGCGGCGAAGAGGAGGAATCGAGAGGGTGTCTCACGGCGGTGGAGGTTGGGTTGCGGTGGCAAGGGAGAAGATGGGTTGGGGAAGATCGCTGTGACGATAGCGGCTGGCTGTTGGTGGGAAGAGAGAGAGAGAGAGAGAGAGAGAAAGAAGGGGGCGGTGGTGGCGCTAGGCGCCGGCTATGAGGGTGGCAATAGTCGCGTTGGTGAGGTCGCTGAAGAAGCTCGTGCTGGTGGGTTTGCTAGTTTTAGAGAGAGAAAGGAGAAGAGGAAGAGAAAGAGAAAGAGGAAGGAAGTGGAATGGAGGAGGTGGGTTGCGGCTGTTGTGGGTTGCGACGGCGAGGTGGCGCCAGTTGTTGGAGGCAGGGAGGCGATGGAAAGCGTTTGGGTTGGTAGTCGGCGACGGTTGGTGTTGGAGAGAGATTGCCGGTGAGGTTGCTAATTTGTTAAAGGTTCTATGTTTTTTGTTTTTTTTTATTTTTTCACCCCCAAAACGACGTCGGTTTGGGGCACTATAGGGACCATGGCAGAGGATCCAAACTCTAGGTACACCATGTCAACTTGATGAGTTGGAATGACAAATGTATTAAGTAATTAAATTCTTGTCTCTTGCATCAGCAAAAACCTTTGCTCTCGTATCTCCATCAACTTTTTTTTTCTTTTTCTTATATTGTTTTCCTCTAATTTCAAATATGAGATTTTCATAGAAAACACATTCACCTACTACGTTCTTTCCCTTTCTTAGATTTTTAATTTACAATCTTTAGCTAATTGAAGGGTTTTTGTTAATATGGTTTCAATGTCTCTGATAGGGAGGGGGGAAAAAAAAGATTATAAAAAAAGGTTTGTCGGAATTCATAGTGTTGCTCAAGAAGGAGAAGAAAAAAAAAAGAAAATTAAAAAAATAGTTCGTCAGAATCCATGGTGTTTCTGGAGAGGAATGAGACAAAAAATTCACCGACAATCTATTGTGTGCAATTATAATTGTAAATAACTATTTTTTTAAAAAAAATTCAAAGACAATTTGAAAAACTCTTTTTCCCATGACAAAAGCATATACGACCCAAATAAAATTTTATTTTAGTAAGATTGATTTTAAGCAATAGCACTTTACCAACTCAACAAGCACTAGTGATGACTATAAAAATGTTGTTAAATTTTTTTTAAATAGTTTTTACTATTTTTTTGTTGGCAACTTCTTGTCTGAAATTTTTTTTTTACTGACAATCCATTGTCGGAGAAGGAGATTAAAAAATTAGTTTGTCGGAATTCGTAAGTCTTGCCGGAGAATAAGAAGAAAGAAAAGAGATTAAAAAAAAAAAAAAAGCAAAAATGATACAGACCTCCACAAACACCACACCCCCACGCACACGTGTCAGAGAGATAAGAAAAAAAAAAAACACATGACCAATCACAATCATTTGGGGGTCAGGGGATCCTCCGAAATGGGTCCCAAGTATTTTTCAAAAAAAAGTTATTGGAATCCATGGTGTTGTAGAAGAAAGAGAAAGCAAAAACTAGGGTTGTTCACCATCTTCTCTGCAATCTCAACGTCGCCTTCACTCAAGCCATTTCGTCATTTCAACCACCACAAGCGTGAGATGAGAGAGAGGAGAGGGAAATGCTCTTTGATTGAAGTGATGAAAGAGAGGATAACTATAGATGAGAGAGAAGACAAAGAGACTCTTTGATTTTGAAAAATCTATAAGCTATATAAAAAGAATGTAAGCATGATATAACATATGGTGTAACGTTGGGGCTTCTTGGTGCAAGTCTGTGGCTTCTTTGGTTTGCAAAGCAGATTTGGGCTTGCTACGTGGCCTTCAACTTAGCCACACACACGACAATAGAAACAAACAAATTCCATCATTCTTCCTACAAATTCCGAGTTCCTTTCTGCTGCTGCTATAGATTTTCCAAAGGTTTCCTGCAGAAATTTTTTCCGCTGCTGTTTGCTTCATTTCCAATACCGTTCCTCGTAGAAATTCCCAAAACGGTGGTCTGTTGTTTGCCTATTTCCCAAAGCTCCTGCCTGCCAAATTTTGTTGCAGATTTTGGGTTACCCACGTGGAATTCAGATTAGCCACACCGACAATGAAGAAGAAAACAAATGTTAAACCTTTGAACAGCAGGGGATTTTGTTTTTCATGCACATGGGGTTTCTCACAAGATATATATATACATATCTTGTGGATGGAGTTGCTGTTATGCGAAGGAGGATATCTTTTTCATCCAACTCTTGGGCATATTTTATCAACAATCAAGGTTTGTATATATATAGGTATATACTAATAAAACCCATATGCAGCTTTCTTCATTTCTAACGCTTTGCAACAACCAAATTGAACCGCTTGACCTCTGTTTGCTGGCTCAATGGTTTCTTCAAGAATTATGAATGTGCTACAAAAGAAAGCGATGGAGACTCAAGCTTCAACATGTGGCTGTTGCCTCTTCTCTGCCTTCTACCTTGTCTGAAAGAAATTGCACGAATATGTGTACGTATTCCACGTGATTGTAAGAGAAGAGGTAAAATTAATCTGTAAGATGTGGCTTTGGTTTTGTCCCAAATCTGTAGATATAATACAGATTTCAGATTGTGGGAATTGGTTGGATCTCTAGATTGGACAAGTGGTGTGCCCATGTGCTTTGTATCAGATGCTCAGATGTAGAAAATTATATATATACGGCTCTTCATGCTACAGTTAGGTGTCATCTGCAGCCAAACAAAAAATCTGGTATGTTCTCCTCTGTCTCATCCTATCTTCAATGATGCATTTGATTATGTTTTCTGCCATACATTCATACTCTTGTTTTATTCATATTTGGTTCCCTTTAAAATTCGCCTACCATGTGTTTGCCAATATGTCTAAACCATAAAAAATTTCATAATAGGGCAAAATATAATAAATTAGCATTAACCGTAACTGGTAATTGCCATAAGAAAATTCCATTGGTTAGTAATCTAGGTATCTGCATTGATCCTCACTACTCATCACTTATTATTGGAATTTTTTTTGTTGTTGGGAGATATTCATATATTTGTTGTTGGGATGCCTATTGTGTTTCTTTATGGTTGAGATGTTTTCATGCCTACACTGAGATTGATTGGAAATGGGCATAACCATGATTTATTGAAATCAATTATATACCCTACTATCTGATTCCCAGGCAAATAGCAGTGATATAGGTGGCCATATGTTATCTTTGTGAAATTGTATAATAGAATTTGGGAGATTATTTTTCGGGATAAGTGCGTAGGGATTTGTATGATGAAAACAAGGGCAAATTGAAGTTTTAAGTAGCCGAATTGTAGGAATGGAGACTGAGAACAACAGTTGCATGTTATTTTCTCATCCTCTGATGAATGGCTTTCTTACATCTGATTTTTTTTTTTTTTTTTTTTTTTGTGTAGCTAGAAAAACAACGAGCAATGAAATCGTTGCCTTTTATTGCCTGGCTTGACTATTATTGCATTAGAATTGAAAGCTAATGTGATTCAAGATTTAGTGATTCTTGGTAATCAACAAACACTATGGCGTAGTTCTGAGTGATCCTGCTGGAGTGCCACTGTCAACTATATACAATTTTTATTGACTTTGTATTGACTTTGTGAGCAGATAATTTCTTAAACCACTTCACTAACCTTTGTTCTTCAAACATCCAAGGTGTAGTAGGGCTCACCACACGGGTTCTAATTTTGAATCAGTTGTTGATTTCATAGAAGGTTCATCAAGGGTTCAGTTTACCTGGATTTCACTTGGATGGATTGGAGCTAAGAAATTCAGAGGTGGAGCAATCATCAGCTGAACATGTGCATAAGCAACCTTTTGTCATTGGTGAGTTTAGGCACATTATAGATCTTGTTTTTTTTTTTTTTTTTTTGATAAATATCATAGTAGATCATTTTAATCATTCCCTTATATTGTCTTGTTCATTGCGCTACATAATGAATTTTTTGATTTGAATGTTGAAAATTGAGATGTTAGTCAATTCTCTTATACGATTTGCACCCCCTTGGTACCTCTTTTAGCATTATCTATTCTATTGATTTTGGAGATCTCTCTCCCACCATTGGTACACCTCTTTTCCCATCTTTCTCTCTCCATACACACATATATACAAACAAACACATGGGTGTGTGTGTGTGTGGGACTTGATTCTTCTTGGTTTATGAATATTTGTAGTTGGTTCTTCAATAAACATGGTTTCAATTCTGAGTTTATAACAATTTTGAGTAGAACATTTGGAAAATTTGATTGAAGGTTTGTGGGTTTAGTTTCTATGTTGGTAGTTTTAAGGTGAATTTAACTGACATAAACAAGGGAATCAAATTTGATTGCTCTGTTTTTGGGTTGGCTAATGATGGAAGTACACCTCATGCCTGTGTAATGGGTCTTAGGCATTTTTTCATAATGGTGCTGAGGTTCGTCGCTGGAAAATTGTTGTTAAGAGCAACCCCTAAAAAGAAAAGTAAAGAACCGAAAAGAATGGAAAGGAAATAATAATGTATGTCATATTTCTATTGCTTGACATGATTGTTGGGGCATATATTATGTAGAGACTTCATACGACTTAGTATGTTATTACAATTTGTAAATTCCATTTTGGTGATTTGGTTTGGATGACCTAGATGTTCAGCATCAGCAATGCAAAGCCCATGTACACTCAGAGTTGCATTTCGCTAATTTCCAGAATTAAGCAGGACAGTAGATTTCAGGGGGCTTTAGCATTGGCATCAGTAGCAATATGCTTTCTAATTGTGTAGGTAGGCTTTGCTATCTTAATGGGCACTTTACTGATATAGAATATGTAATATATCCTTGATACACTAGGCATTCTTTAGATGTTACCTTTTATTGGATCAGTAGTCTCAGTAGTGAACATCCTCTATGCCTCACAATTTTTTATCCACTAGTGTTTTTTGAACTTCCAAATAGCAATTTGGCTTAGAAATGTAGTTTCTTTTTGCTTGTTTAGCTAATATAGTTTTCATGTGAAGAATGGAAATGATATAAACTGAAAAATCAATGTGCACTTTAATTTTTTTTTTGATGGGCTTTACTCATTTTTTATTTGAATTTAGTAAATATTGAGCTTAAAGTCCTTGCTGTGACCATTTCCACATGTGGATTTAGCAGTTGGTGGGACACAGGTAATTAACATAGATGACTTGTTATTTGGAACTATTTTATTTATTCAACGTGGAAAATTTCTTGGATCCCAATAGTATTTCCCCCTCATACATGTAACAATTTTTTTAGTTTTTTCTTGGATGTTTTTGTTATTTTGGGGCTTGAAGTGAAAAAAAGCCTATAAATGGTGGTTTTTCAGCTTTCTTACACAGTACTTAAATGAATTTTTGAATTTTGCAAATTGTCCTTGAGCAATATAATAAAAAAATGCGGTTAGGTAATCTAATGTTCCATAAACGATTTTTTGAGCAGTTTTTTACACGTGAAATGGCTAATACAGTTGCTAAAATAGCTACTTTCTAATACCAAAACCCTACAGCTGCCTTTATGAAAAGTTGAGATAAAAAAATAACTGCTGAAGTGTTTGTGCAAGTTTGAGTGGTTTTGAAGTTGTGGAAGGAGAGCCCTTAAATTATATATTGACATGTATCTATCTTTCAAAACAGAAACACAAACAAAAACAACAATTTAGAAAAGTTTTTTTTCTGGACAAGCTTTACTGAACTTATTTTATTCAAACATATATTATTCAATATTCAGATACGAGGCTATTAAATTTTTTGGTTTGCAGCTAGACAGGAGAGGTTTGGAACATTGATAAGCTCTTACTAAAGAGGTGCACATTGAATTATTCTCGGTAAGCTATTTACAAATGCAGAAAATTTGCATTCCAGTGTCATTTATGTGGTAGTTGTACTTTTGATAGTATATTTTTGATAGTATTTTACATGAAATAGTTCTCTGATTTGTTTTTTGAGTAACACATGAATTCTTTTGAAAATTTTTGCTCGGCCACCTGCTTTTTCTTACCATTTCAATTAATTAAATAGTTTTAATTGTTGATGCGGTGTTGTCATCTTTCCTCTGCCTAATGTTTAAGTAACCACTTTTGTATTTACTTTTGTTTTAGTTTATGATGTAACAGTGATGCAACCCCATGCACAGAACGCGTGGGGCCAACTAGTAAAGTGAAAAGAAAAGAGCTGGAGAGAGAAATAAGTAACCCACGAGACTCTTTGGAAGATGTGAAAAGGCTCTTTGAATGGAGTCCGGATCCTCAGCCGCACAACCCTGCGGCCATCCCTGCCGCACCCCCAAAACGACGTCGTTTTTGGGGAAATTTCAATTTATAAAAAAAAAAAAAACAAGACAGAAACCAAAGGGGGGGAGAAGAGGAGGAGAAGAGGGGAGAAGAAGGGGAAAGGCAGATCCGAGCAAACCAGAGGGGGAGGAGCAGAAGGAAGGCAGCTAGCCTTCACCCACCGCCATCGCCGCCCACCTGCTCCTCTCTGTCTCTTTCTCCTTCAACATTGAGGCTCCGATCCGACCCCCCTCCATCCTCTCTCTCTGCAAAAAAGAGCCAAAAAGACTCAACAACCCACTTATCTCTCTCCTCTCTAATTGTTCTGACCAAAGTTTAGATTATCAACCTGTGAAAAAAAAAAAAGGGGGGGTTGTTGGATTCGGATTTGGTGATGGGTTTGGGTGGAGGTTGGTGGCTGAGGCCATTGCTGCTGCTGCTACTGTTTGTACTGTTGGTGCTATGGCTGTTTGGAGATGGGTTTTGATTTTCTTGGAATTTTTATGGGTTTTCCATTGATGGTCTGAAGAAAAAAGGGTTAAAGAGGAAGAAAGGGTGAGAGGGTTAAAGAGGAAGAAAGGGTGAGAGGGAGATGTAGCCGGACGTCCTCTCTCTCTTCTTCCCCCCTCTGGTTTCTGTCTTTTTTTCTTTTTTTTAAATTGAAATTTCCCCCAAAACGACGTCGTTTTGGGGGTGCGACAGGGATGGCCGCAAGATTGTGCGGCCGACGATCCGGACTCCTTTGAATGATGTGATATGATAAAAGGGAAGCACTGTGATAAAGGGTTTCTCATCAATTGGGCTGTAAACAATTCGACTCAAGTTGAATTTGAGCTTGGCTTAATGAGTAATAAGGTTTGAATTTGACTTGACTTGATAAGATTTTTTTAATATTATTTAATATATAAATAATATATTTATATTATTATTTATATATATTATATAATTTAAATAAAAATAAACGAATCAAGTTTATTTGAATTCAAGTTCAGTTCGTTTATTAAACGAGTTGAATTGAGTCCTTAACAAATTGAATCGAGTATGTTCGTAACGAATGGGGGATACTGCTGTGCCCCAAGGCACAGCAGTTGCTGCTGTCCCCTTGTGGGAGATTATTTTGAATATTTTTCGATAATTTGAACCGTTCACATTGTAGGGCTCGTCGAGTAGATCATCCATGCAAAAAATCAAGTTGATTGGATACCTGTAGCCTTATGACCAAAACACATTTGTTTCTATAAAAATTAACGGTTAATGTAACTTTCATATTTTTTTTAAAACAATTAATACTGATCATGGGGTTATGAATATCCAATTAATTTGATTTTTTACATGACTAGTAATCTTGACGAACCCTACAATATGAACGGCTCAGATCATCGAAAATACTTGAAAAAAATCTCCCATAAAGGGACAGCAGTAACTGCTGTGCCTTGAGGCACAGCAGTACCCCGTATCCTGTTCATAAACAATTTAGTTCATTTATAACCCTACTCGTCAATAACTCTACCAAAGCATTTATTACAACGTACAAAATATGCATCTTTAGAAGAAGTGATGTGACCCTACACGTATAAAATTGAATTTTGGATTGGTTTTGAAATAACTTTTTTAATTTGTTTTTTTTATTTTTTGATTTTTTACTAATTTAATAGTATTTTGAGAAATTTTTTATTTTTTATTTTTTGATTTTAGCTTATTTTCGCCTTTAATGATTTAAAAAAAAATTAATTTCTAAATTCAACTCGATAAGAACCAAAAAATTATAATTTTTAAAAAAAAATCAGAAAAGACAAAAAATAAGTCAAAATAAACAAACAAAAAAAAATTTGTTACTTATTTTTGTCTTTAGTGATTTTTTTTAGAATTTTTTTTTGAAAAAAATATGTACTTTCTAAATTCGTCTTGACAAGATGGACTGGAAAAGTAAATGATTTTGATATAATTTTGATAAAAAAAAATCACTAAAGACAAGAGATTCGAAAAAAGAGGCGATTTTCTCTTTTTTTTTTGGTTGCCAAACTGGGCTTTAGCCTCGCTAAATTAGTTCCGTTTGGAAAGACATTTTTTATTTTTTTGACTTTCTAACTTTTTTGTAAGAAAAAAAATGAAATAATTATGATTTGGATGTGATATTGTCTTATTGGTTTATTTAATTTATTTTGTCTTTCTATATTTTTTTTAGTCTTAAACTCAACCCACTTGCCAAAAGGGCACCTGTAACTATTTCAGTCGGTTGGGCTTTAATCCGGTGCTATGCTTTCAATCCAATGACCTTTTTTCTTTTTCTTTTTTATGTAGGTTGCACACTCGTTTCCGACCGAGTAACCAAGATAGCTCGACCGTTATGTGTTGGGTTGGTTCGGGCCAACCAGGTTGGAAGAATTTATGAACAACCTCCGGAACCTTGTGTTTCAGCAATGTTAGGTATCATGAAAAGTCTTTCATGAAAATGATCATGAAAGATTTGTAACCTTTGGATTACACTTAGAATAAAACACCACACACTAATCAAGGTAATCTAAAGGTCACAAATCTTTCATAATTATTTTCATGAAAAAATTTTCATGATCCCTAACATTTCTCCTTGTGTTTATATTGATAGGTCAAGACCGATAAAAAATTTATGAAAATTTTCTATTAAAATGGGGATAAATTACAAACACACCTCCTGAGGTTTATTTAAATTACAAATTATTCCTTGTAGTTCTAGAAATTACATTATACCTCCTAAGATTTCTAATTTCATAGCAAATAGATCCTTTTATTAATAAATCACCAAGTTAATTAATAGTTATTAATAATGTTAAAATTTTATTTCAATTAATAATTCAGATAATTTTATTGTATAGGCGAATAGTTAAAAATTTTACTTTTTCAATTAATTTTGTTAAATGAAAAATTCTGATAAGAGGTATTTATAATTTTTCAAATCACATGAGGCAATTCTTATTTTAAGCAAATCTTAAAGAGTATATTTATAATTTATCCTAAAATGGATGATGGTGTGGTCGTGAGTCTTGGGCTGTAGGGTGTTAGAAGTGTTTTGAAAGAGAAATCTTTTGTCAAACGTCAAAAATCATAAGTGAATGTATTTATATACATGTCATATTATATATGGAATGTGATTCTACATCACCATCAATGATGTGATGTGGCCATGATAAGAAATACCCACCATATGGCAGGGCTTGGTTTTGCGGTGGTTTATAATTGTTCGGTTAGTTCTGGTCGATGAAATGGCACCATCACCACCTTCATTATCTTTTGCTAAACCAGCAAATACCATCATCTACTTTTTCCACATTTCTGAGAAAGATTTGATCTGTTTGATAAGGTTAATTCATCAAATCAATTATTCAAATTATATTTGAAATTGGCAATACTAATCTAAAATATATTTGATTAAGAGTTCAAAATTAATCAAAAAACTTGGTATATATGAAATATACTTGTTACATTAATTTTTTTTCCCCATCTATTTCAAATCAATCTTGTCAAAATTACAAACAACATAGCTATAGCCTATGTATATGTAAACAGACGACCACAAAGGTGAGAAAAACAACAAAAAAGACAACGACAGAAACCTATCTGGTGTCACACGTAATTCCTTGTAAGGTCTAATACATGGTTTTGTCACATGGTATGGTGATGGTTACAGCAAGCTGAAGGTTTTGCTAGTGGGCTGTGTGGACAAAATATGAAAAGTACGCAAACTGTAATTAATATTGGGAAAATTACAGAAAAAGTGGAATAGTCTTAAAATAATTACATTATATGTAAATATTTTTTTGGGTACAAGTTTGACGGACAAGAAATATTTGCACCAAATATAAAAAAAGACTTGCCCCATTACACAGGAGACTGACACTACTATAAAAATGAGATTATTTTTACACTGTTTAACTCAAATGCAATTTTTCCTTTTGTATATTTTTGTTTTTTGTTGTTTTTGATTCACAATCATGCATTATTTGTACATCCATTCAGAATTAATGCATTTCTTCATAAATAAGAATGAGCTAGTGGAAAGATAACAAAATTTAAATCTTGCTGAACCTTTGTTTCTAATGGGGGAAAATGCCAGCCTTTTTAAATGTTACATTTTAGTTGTACCCATTACTTAATTATTCACCCAGAAAAAAGCCCATCACTTAATTGGTTATGAAAATATTTTCTTATGAATGAAAAGATTGTGGGGTGTCTATGACCAATTTATTTTTTGTCATTCTGATTCACCATTTGAATCTTGTAAACCTGAATACAATGATAACATATTGTGTATTTTATACTATTGTTTTTTCAAATCATGCAATTGGTGGGAGGTACGTGAAATTGAGAGACAAAAACAAGTTCTTGAAACAAACAATGCCTCTATTCTTTGTTAGGGAAAAAAAAAATTACTGAACATTAAAACCGAAATAGGTACTTGCTGTAATTCCCAAAACTGAGCATCCGGTGGTCTTTGTATAATTCATAAAAGTTATATGCATGGGAGCCCCACCATTGATGGGTACTTGAGGTTTTGTAATCATATGGTGGTGATCATATATTTGTGGAATCAACAGGTACATAAATATGTTTGTGTGTATATAGCTATTTGTATGTATAAATAACAATCATCATAAATATATAATGTTAATCATTCACTAATTGTGATAAACTTTTTGAAATCAGTTCATATGGAGCGTTTGCTTTGGTTTTAAATGGGACTTCCGCAATTAATAGCAAATGCACTTAATTACTAGGCTACTACTATCTACTTCCATATTTTCCAACTATGATGATAAATGCATGTTCTTTTATTTTCAAATTTTAACAACACCAAAGGCTTAATTTGTATCTTTTGGGTTACACTAAGAAATTAGCTTAGCCTGAAATAGTGAAAACGTCTACATAATTGTATTACATTAAAAAAAAAAAAAAAAAAAAAAAAAAAAAAAAAAAAACAGTATGAACATTCATTGCATTGTTAGCTGTTATGCATAATCCAAGACTTACCACCCACAAGAAAGAGAGCATTTAATTTCGATGACATCTCCGAATGGACGATGTTGGAAGCATTTTCATAATGTGATATTTGTTAGTTGTATCCGTTGTTATAAGTTTCTAATTTTGAGTTAAACTTCATCAATTAAGTTATATTTGAACTAAACTTGCCAATGTATTTTTTTTTTATTGATTTCAAAACTTCAACGAATCTTTATTGCAATATATTGTCTTCCTTTGGATGTTGGTTAACTTTCTAACTTTTTGAATATTTTAGCCTGAAGTTAAAAAGTTTCATTTGAGTTGGATTTTTTAGTTTTTTTGAATTTTGTGAGAGAAAAAATAAAATTTTGGATGTGATATTTTATCTTACTAGCTTTTTAACTTATTTTAGACTATTTTGAGAAGATGATTAAAAGCCATGTTTCAGCTTTTTAATCCACTTTGAGTCGCATAATCTCTCACATTTTTACATATTTTTTTTTTTTAAAAGTCAAAATGCCAGTTTTTAACAATCTTCTTAAAACAATCCTTGGTCTTTTTGTGACAAAAATAGCCAAAAAAATCTCATGCCAAACATAGCCATTAGCAGTTGTCGGCCATGCAATTGATATTGGAAATCTTGACAGATGAGTTAACTCAAGTATTTACAAAAATTACAGCTATATGTATCAATTGGTGTATCAATTAGTGTATTAACAGATGACGTGACATAATTTTAGAGATTTTAAATATTTGTAATTTATATAATGATTGGGGTCAATAATAATATCATAATATATATTGATACATTAATTAGTATACTAATTAGGGCATATAATACCACCGAAAATTAAAATTCTAATCTCCTTACACACATCCTAGCCTTTTTGGGTCTCATCCCATCATCTTCTTCCTCTTCGTTTAGATCTCAAAGCCGTGAGATTTTATTATCTCCCATACTTTTTCTTTCTAGCTCACGCAAAAGAGAAACAAGACTAACAAAAAAGGTTTTTTTTTTTTTTTTGCTTCACTATAAAAAAAAAATTAGGTAAATTTCAAACACACATTCTGAGATTTACTTAAATTATAAATTATTTTTATGATTTTAAAAATTACATTATGCCCCATAAAATTTCTAATTTCATAACAAATATGTATTTTTATTAATAAATTATCAAGTTAATTAATAGTTTTAATAATGTTAAATTTTTATTTTAATTAATAATTCATATAATTTTATTATTGTATAGGTGAATAGTTATAAATTTTACTTTTTTAATTAATTCTGTTAAATAAAAAATTTCTGACATGGAGGTATTTGTAATTTTCTAAACCACAAAGACAATTCGTATTTTAAACAAATTTAAGAATGACGATTTTGATCCCTCCTACTTGCACTGGTACAAAAATAACGTTAGATTCACTTAAATTGCCATTATAAGTGTTATTTGTTTGATTCATGAATAAATTAAGAGTTGATATATAATTCATATAATTGGAGATAAATTTAAAATAAATATTTTATAGATTTTAGATATTTTCTTTCAAGGTATATGATTTTTATTTTTATTTTTATTATTATTATTATTATTATTATTTTTTTTTTTTTTTCAGTAAAAGTTTAGGAATAAAAGTGGTATCAACTCCCCTATCCCAAATCCAATCAATCAGAATAAATTTTAAATTTATTAAAAATATTTAATATTTTATTTATATAATTTATAATTAATGCTAACAAGTGTTTCTAATGCACTCGTTAGGTTTATTTAATTTTGTAATAGGTGTATCAAATTTAAAATTTTAATTTTAACAGGCTCATTAAATTAGATATATTTATTATTATATATTTAAATGACTTTGAAATTTATAGACAACTGCATTTTAATTAAACTGTACATTTTCAAGCATTAAAAAAAAATTTGTTACTTAAAACTCATTCAATATAATAAAAGTTTATTAATTATAGTTTAAAAAGTGTCCCCAAGCATTTTTTTATTTTGGGGTTTTTTTTTTTTTTTTTGGGGGGGGGGGGGGGGTTTTAAATTTATGGTAGTAAAATTTATGAATATTTATCAATAAATCTCATTTTACAAAGAAGTACTCCAATTAGTTCCATATTTTTTCTATTGATCTGTTAAGTCATATTAGTAGAAAGTTTCTTTTCGTGTGGTCCTATTTTGATTTTGGTAGTGTTTTGGTGAACAATTATACTCTTTTATTAATGTGGTATGATGTGATACTCTAATATGGTAGGTATTAATGTGACACTCTAAAAAAATTAAAAACTCATTAGTGTACTTTTCCTAAATGTGACAACGTGACAGGTATGATCTGACACTCTAAAACTTTTACTCCAAAAAAAATAAAAACACTGTAGTATATTTTTTCCTAATGTGACAACGTGGCGGGTATGATATGACACTTCAAAAAAAATAAAAACTCCTTAATATACTTTTCTTAAACGTGATAACGTAATAAGTATGATGTGACACTCTAAAAAAATTAAAAACTCCTTAATATACTTTTTCCAAATGTGACATGTGACACTCTAACGTGGCAGGTATGATGTAACACTCTAAAAAAATTAAAAACTCTTTAGTGTACTTTTTTCAAATGTGACACTCTAACGTAACGGCTATGATGTGACACTAAAAAACTTTTTAATATACGTTTTCCAAATGTAGCGCTCTAACATGGCGGACAAATGAGTCATTACACATCTAAAATGACTAAATAGATCACAAGAAAAAGGGAAATTATATTTGCACATACTTGATTACCTCAATGTACATCTTTTCTCAATACACACGCATATTAATTTTTTTATTGATTAATTTTTTCAATCCACACACTAAAAGTTACAATTATATCATTCACTCATAACTGTTATACATACCACTTAACATTTCTTTCTACACATTTTTTATTTACCCAACTTCCACATTTGCAGAGCCACCCACGTCAAGACCCTTGAAGACCAAAGTCTAAAGTCTGACGTGAAATCAAATGAAGACATCTTTCCTCCATAGAAGACCTCTATTGAAAACCCTCCAAATTCAACAAGAGTATGTGCTTCACCAGATTCTGTAATTCTGATTATCTCTTTTCTCAAAATAGAGTTGTTTCTCCTATTTTCCTTACTAAAATCTTTGTCCAGCAACCAGAAAAACTTGAGATTTCAGTAGTAGGTTTAATGAGCAACTAACAGTGAGTCCTTTATACACTATGTAAGAATACAAATTCAAGTCATAAGAGAACAATCAACTTCCTCAATCTAGGAAAGATATATCTTTAAAGATCAATGTCTTATGTTATTTAATAAATATATTAGTTTGTGGAACTTAAAAAACTCTCTGTTTCACAATATGTTTAAAACTCCAACAATGGTAGGGGGCCTAAATTTTGTGGCTCAAAAATGGCTTAAATGGCCAAAACGACGTCGTTTTGGCCATTTGAGCCACTTTTGAGCTACAAAATTAGGGCCCCCAAACATTTTTCTTAAAACTCTGAGTTCTCTTTTACAACTATAATTTAAAAAATCCAGTGATACAAGGGCCATCTTTGTATATTAGAGTGGTATAATTAGAGAAACATTAACTTTGAACAATATGGATACCCTAAAATGGACAAGATACTTGGTAACAAGTTCATCAAATTAACATCATTGTTATAAGAAAATGATTTTTGTTATTTATTAACCAAATGATTTTTGTTATTTATTTTGACTAATTAGTTTCGAAAGAGATAAAAAAAAATACTTAGCTTCTACGAAAAAGGTATACATTGAGATTTTTTGTTCTCAAAAGATATATACATAAAATTTTTTCATATAATATTATGGGTGTTGATAGATGTTTATTATGGTCATTTTAATTTAGGATATAATTATCATTAAATTAAAATTTCATTAAGTATGTGTCCCTAATTAAATATGCGAAAATATAATTTTCTCAAAAAAAAATATGAAATTATATAAATTACAATTTTAAAATATAAAACTTAGAAAAATGTTTCCGCCCCCCTCAAAATAAGACCCCCTCGACCCCTTCTGAGCTGGACAGCACGTGATGGGTCACGTGACACACCAAGCCCGACGCCCTTCCTCTTTCAGAATTCAAACACATTTTTGAACGGGAAAATATAGGTCGATGACAATGGCGATCGAGAGGCAGAGGCAGAACGACTCCTCCTGAACTCGACGGACAGCTCCCCGTGTGTGTGTCGTGTGCGCCATTTTCTCGACGGACAGCTCCAATCCTTCAGCTCCTCCCTTTCACTCCGACGTCCTTGACTGCGACGCCCGACGCACTCTCTCTCTCCCTCCCTTTCCATCTCAGTCAACGGACCCTCTCCTCCCCTTCACGCCCCGACGGCGACAGGTCCGACTCTGTCCTCTGGAGTCCCGACTGCCTCTATTTCAATCTGGTGTGTGTGTGTATATATATATATGTTGATTTTGCCCTAATTTTGCCAATTTCCGAAATTTCAGAAATTGTGATCCCCAAGTTGAGTTAATATATATGTCGTTGAAATTTCTGAAATTAACATATATATGTTGTTGATGCCCTAATTGTCATCCCCTAATTTCTACAGATTTGCTCAGATTTCTGAAATGTATGTGTGTTGGTGCAAGAAAAATCTGTGTGTGTTGGTGCAAGAACAAATCTGTGTGTGTGTTGAGCTATTTACTGGTTGAAATTAACATATATATGTTGTTGATGCCCTAATTGTCATCCCCCTAATTTCTACAGATTTGCTCAGATTTCTGAAATGTATGTGTGTTGGTGCAAGAAAAAATCCGTGTGTGTTGGTGCAAGAAGAAATCTGTGTGTGTGTTGAGCTATTTACTGGTTGAAATTAACATATATATGTTGTTGATGCCCTAATTGTCATCCCCCTAATTTCTACAGATTTGCTCAGATTTCTGAAATCTGTGTGTGTTGGTACAAGAAAAAATCTGTGTGTGTTGGTGCAAGAACAAATCTGTGTGTGTGTTGAGCTATTTACTGGTTGAAATTAACATATATATGTTGTTGATGCCCTAATTGTCATCCCCCTAATTTCTACAGATTTGCTCAGATTTCTGAAATCTGTGTGTGTTGGTGCAAGAAAAAATCTGTGTGTGTTGGTGGAAGAACAAATCTGTGCGTGTGTTGAGCTATTTACTGGTTGAGCTATTTACTGAAAACTCCAATTTCTCATTGTAATGGTTGAGCTATTTACTGAAAACTCCAATTTCTACAAATCTGTGTGTGTTGCTCAGATGCCCTAATTGAGCTATTTACTTACAATGACCTATTTACTGAATAGCTCACTCACTGACTATCAAATTTGCCACTCACTGACTATCAAATTTGCCAAAGTAGTTAAGTGAATTGGAGTTTGAATAGTTAATGAGCTATTTACTTAACTATTATAAAACTTCCATAGTAGATTAAAATTGGAAAGTCACTATCAAATTTCTGAAATCAAATTTGCCAAAGTAGATCAAATAGTTGTTTAACCCTTCTATTTACTTAATGGAGTTTCAATTGGATTTATGAAATGGAACTAGCCCAATGTTCAAATTTCACTTAAACAACATGAACCAAGGTGTTAATGTTCAAATGGCATAAACAAGTGGTGGAACAAAGCTTGAATCTGCATCACACAAGTTTTGCTTAGATTTCAGACTATTCCCATATGAGTTCACTTTTTGATTCGATATTCAGTTAATGAGGATAACTTGTTATTGCAGATGTCAACTTCAAGTGTCAACGCCAGTAGCTCAGATCGGTTGATGTACTTAAACAAAAATTGTCCTACATGTAAGAAAAAGGCCATCATTCAAATTTCTGAGACCGATCGAAACAAGAACAAGCTATTCTACTCTTGTAATGGTTGTGGTATTTTCATTGGATGGTGTGTGCCTATGAATTCAGAATGTGGAGATCAAGAAATTCCGAGACAAGTAGAAAGAGAACTGCTAAGATCTATGACGGAACAAGTTCGAGCTATGACCGAACAACAAAGATCTATGACGGAACAAGTTCGAGCTATGACCGAACAACAAAGATCTATGACGGAACGAGTTCGAGCTATGACCGAACAACAAAGATCCATGACGGAACAACTTCGAGCTATGACCGAACAACAAAGTTCTATGACGGAACAATTTAGCTGTGTTAGTGCAAAGATGCAAAAACTAGAATTTGTGATGTTTTTCTTCCTTGTAATTGGTGTGTTGTTACTTATGAAGATGTAATGCTAGTTAGAAGTAGAAGTAGAAGTAGATTCAACTATGTTTTGTTGTGTAATGAAATATGTATTGTTGAATATGTTTTGTGGAATGGAATATGTGTTGTTGTGAATTGTTGAATTTTTGAGTGGAATGGAAATGACCCAGTGAATTGTTGAATTGTCATTGTTGAATTGTTGAATGAAGATGTGGAATGAAGATGTGGTATTGTAGAATTATTGTGGAATGAAGATGTCTTATTGTGGAATTGTTGTGGAATGAATATGTGAACCATGAATAGATTTTAAACAGGTTTGTTGTGGAATGAAGATGTTGTGGATTTGTTGTGGAATCAAGATGTTGCGCATGAACCATGACAGATTTTTTACAGATTTGAACCATGATTTGCACCATAAACATACATATTTTGGCAACCATGATTTTAACCATAAACAGATTTTACACAGCATGAACCATGAACCATTAATTACATTTGAGCATGATCCATGAACCATCATTGACAGAAGCAGATTTCACACATTTGAGCATGATTTTTACACAGATTACACAGATTTGGAAACCAGATTTTACAGAGTTTCAAACCAGATTTCAAACATTTCAGCATGAAATGTGAACCATGAACCAGAGTTCACCCAGATTTTGACACAGATTTCAGATTAAAACCAGATTTCAGACATTTGAGCATGAAATGTGAACCACGAACCAGATTTCACACAGATTTTGAAACAGATTTCAAATTAAAACCAGATTTCAGACATTTGAGCATCAAATGTGAACCATGAACCAGATTTCACACAGATTTTGACACAGATTTCAAATTAAAACCAGATTTCACACAGATTTTGACACATTTCAGATTACAACCAGATTTCACATCATTGACAGATTTTTTGCAGATTTTACTCTGATTGTTACAGATTTGAACCATTAACTAAGAAAACCATGTTTTTGCTAAAATCATTTTTCTTACAGATTTCTTAAACCATGAACTGTGAATAGAGATTCTGCATGAACTCTCAAAAAATCATGCTCAAACACTGAGAAAATGCTCAAACACAGTCAAAATAGCAAAATGAAACATATTTTTTTACAGAATTTTTTAAACCATCAATTACGAACTGAAAATGCTAAAACACAGATTATCAAAATAAACCATGAACTCAATAACCAATCTTGGAAATTCATACACAAAATGTCAATGTTCAATAAACTAGTCAAACATTTCTACAATCTCCATCATTCATTCGCGCTGTGCAATGTCCATCATTCAATCCCGATGGGGTTACAGATCCAGATCCAAAAATTTGAGCTTGAGCTTGAACTTGAGCTTGAACTTGAGCATTTACGACCTGTCATGATTGAAGTAAAAAAATAAATGTTACAAAATATTTGTAAATGAAAAAAAAAATGAATGTAAAGAAGTCTTATGAACACATACCGGTGCATACACACTATTTTGCATGCCAACCATATAAGGATAATATGATGTATAAGCTTGAGCTTGAGCTTGAGCTTAAACTTGAGATTGAACTTGAGCTTGAGCTTAAGCTTGAGCTTCAAATTGAAGAACCTTAGCAGCCTATATTGGTTCACAAGTTTGTAAAAATGCAATTCAAAAGAGTTTGTAAAAAAAATACAAAACAAGTTCAATTCAATATACAATTTACCTTTGCTTTTGTTTGTTTTTTTGCCGTTGCCTTGAACCGATTCACTATTTGATCTACTTTGGCAACCTTTCGTTTCGTTACTGGACGGCCTCTTCGCCGAACAACCAAAGGACTAACCACCTTCCTCATACTAGCACCCGATGTACATCCGGTGGCAATTGGACTTTTTGTAGCAGATGGTATCCTATTAGTAGAAGGTGGTAAATTACTCCCATCACCCGATTCATCGTGCATGACTCTATCCTTCATTTCATCCAACCCACGGTCTATATTTCAATTTGCTAGATTTTTCCCCTTTCTTTCAAGTTTTGTGTCACACGTGAATGGCACATGTCATGTTTGAAGGGTAAAATAGTCTATTCGCCCATAACCCATCCAGCTTAGTGAATTACACTTGGGTGCCTCTAAATGCACCCCAAATTTGTTGTTGGCCATCCCATTTCTTTAAGCACCCAAATCTCTGAATTCAATTTTGTTCTTTTTCCTTGAGCGCCCCAACTAACACCAACTTTATCCCCATCCATTCCAACCCCTCCACCTCCGGCGCCACCACCGCCAACCCATCATCTCTGACAGCACCCTTCCGGCAGCACGCAGCTCCCTCCCCTTCCTTCCTTGCAGCCCGACGCTATCTCCCCTTCCTTCCCTGTCAAACTGCAACGCTAAATCCCACCTCCCCAATCGTGATCTCCCTTTCTCCCAACTCCCCACT
Source organism: Camellia granthamiana (assembly GCA_036172215.1). Lineage (NCBI taxonomy): Eukaryota > Viridiplantae > Streptophyta > Magnoliopsida > Ericales > Theaceae > Camellia > Camellia granthamiana. The sequence continues at coordinate 25,257,863 of CM069903.1, read as the reverse complement.
CACGATCTCCTCCCCCCAGATCCAACGATTTATCCCTTCCCTACCCACCACCAATTATTCTATGGTATACATCCCAACCATCACAATTTGTTCGACATTAGTTGTTCGAATCATGAGCTACAGTTTCAAATGAGGGGGAAGAGAGCAAGGACAGGGGAGGGTTCTGGGGTGAGTGTGGCTAGCGACAGCAGCAGTAACATCTGCGTGAGGAGAGGGGGGGGGAAGGTCTAGGTGAGGGAAAAGGGACGGGGGATCGCCAAAGTGGGGTGGGGAGGGGCTGCAGGGTGAGAGATGGAGAGGGTGGTAAGGGGGGTGCGGTGGCTGTTGGAGCTGCTAGTGGTGCCAACTAGCCAGGGTAGAAGATAATGGTAAGGTTTGGGGCTTTTTGGTAATTTCATTTAGAGGCACCCATTACACTTAGTTAAATAATTCACAACTAATATTATCTATATATATATAGAGAGAGAGAGAGAGAGAGAGGAGGCAGCTAGTGGGGTTAGGGAAGGAGAAGGGCTTCAAGCAATGGAGAACAAGGGGTGAGGATGGACGCAACAAACGAGGAGCACGCCGTGACGAAGAGGCGGCAATCTCTCCTTCTGGCAGAGGCAAAGATCTTCAATGACGATATCAAAGGCAGTCTCAATCGATCTCCTTCCTCTCTCTTCTCTTCCACCTCCATCCTATCTATCTTCGCTCTTATCTTTTTTTGTTGATTTATGGTGGAGGGTAAAATTAATTTGACAAAAGGGGGTGGTTTGCAAAAAGGAGGCATTGTTGGTGGTTGAGAGGGGGTGATTTGGCAGATGAGGTGTTTCACAGTAATGGGGTAGTGGAGGGGGGGGTTTGCTGGTGGTTGGGAGGGTTGTTGATGGCTAATGGAGATGGCAGTGGAGGGGGTTGAGATTGCTAAATGATTTTTTTTTTCCCCTTGCTGATGATTGTTGGATGATGTTGATAGGTTGGATTTCGGGCTGGTAGAAGAAGGTTTGGATGGCAAAAGCGGGGTTTTAGTGATGGTTGATTGTGGCCGGTTGATGGTAGTTGGTGGCAATGACAGTGAAGTGGGTTGAATGGAAGAGGGTTTGGGTGGCAGAAGTGGTGGTTTGGGAGGGTGGAAGATGGTGGATGCTGGTGATTGCCAGCAGTGATGAAAGAAGGTGGTGCATGGTGTTGATAGCCACTGTTAATAGCCGACGTTGATGACGGAAGGTGGTGATGGTTTGCACTGGGTTGTTGGGGAGAAAGAAACAATAATTGTGTGGAGGGTAGAGAGATAAACAGCTGAATTGACCATTACGCCCCTGAAAATTGGTTCCGTCAAAAATTGTAACAACCATTTTCGATTGGACTTAATTGAAACAATTTAAAATTAAGAGGCAAAATCGAGTTGATTAAAATTACAGTGACCAAAATGACACAAAGGGATAAAATATAGGGACTACTAGCATGATTAGCCCTAGAAACAATGTCAATTATATTTATCATAAGAAAAGAACCAGAAGTGGCGTTCATCTAATAGATCCAATTCATTTTGCACTTTTACCCGTAGTATAGAATTTTAGCAGATGCTGCAATGCAGAGGGGTTAAGTATCAAGCCAAGTAGAATATATGTAGTTAGTTATGGAGTAAAATAACCCATCAGCTCACATGTTCTTATAGGAAACAAAACAAGGCACTTTGCATGCTTGCATGCTTCTAAAGCCCGGTCAAGAGTAAAAAGAATTTTAGTAGGGAAAACAATTAAGTGACAACACAAAATTAACCGATATATACGCACTTATAATAAGCAAATACAACCTTGTACAGCATGAAGATCCCTTCTGAATGTCAATTATTTGATCTACTTTGGCAACCTTTCGTTTCGTTACTGGACGGCCTCTTCGCCGAACAACCAAAGGACTAACCACCTTCCTCATACTAGCACCCGATGTACATCCGGTGGCAATTGGACTTTTTGTAGCAGATGGTATCCTATTAGTAGAAGGTGGTAAATTACTCCCATCACCCGATTCATCGTGCATGACTCTATCCTTCATTTCATCCAACCCACGGTCTATAATTTTAATTTTCCCTTCCGAATTACAAACCAAATCTTTTTAATTTTAGAAAAGTTGCATCAAGCAAACCCTAACTTTGATATGAATAGAGATATATGCCCCCAAAAAGTCACCAAGGATCCTAGAGTTTTTTTTCCTAAAGTTTCCTAAAGTGGTGTATTGTATGGTTGAGATTTAATAGTAAATTGATGTGACTTGTTATTAAATCTCAACCATACAATACACTACTCTAAGAAACTTTAGGAAAAAATAACTCTAGAGGATCCTTGCTCCCAAAAAGTATCCCGAAAAATTTATCCCAAAAATAAAGTGTGTGATACATATTAAACTTGATATTGTGTAAGTTATTTCATAAATATGATCCACACATTCTATTGTGTTTTATTTGGTAACCATATTACATCCCACCAATATGGCACCTAATCTACTTTTAATGACGTGGAAGAGGGGGAAAATAGAGAGATGGAGAGAAAAGTGTGAGTCTACCTCTTCACATGGTTCATTCTATGTCATTAGAGATAGATTGGTGGTACCAAATTAGTGCTCCCAAGCATTTTTCTTTATCTCATGAAGGATTTGACTTCTTTCAAGTTTGTCATCTCAATTTGAGAAAGAGTTTGGATTTAGCAAACTCATTTTGGGAGTAATTTTGGTAATCCAAACCGTTCATTTTTTAAGATTCAGTAAGTAGAATATCCATGCAAAAAATCAAAATGACTGGATATCGACAACTCTGTATTTGAATCAAATTTGTATTACAAAAAATTGATGACTATTCTTGAAATTATATTTGTTGTCTATTTTTTTTTATTTAAAAAGAAATATTATTCAAACATATGACTATCAATGCCCAATCATTTTATTTTTTGAGAGTTTAAAAAAATGAATGATTCAGATTATTGAAATTGGTCTCAAAATGAATTTACTAAGCCCAAACATTCTCTCAAGTTAAGATGACAATTTGATCCTAAAATAAATTAAGATTTTAGAGATAAAAATTTAGAAACAAAATCACTTCTTAAAAACAAAATATTTTTGTCACCAAAAGTACTATTATTTTATTTTAGTCGACAATGATGAATTACTAACCTTTTAGGACCAAAAGTGTTGCCTTAAAAAATATCATCATGCATTTCAAAAAAAAAAAAACAAAACAAAACATCATCATGCATCATCTGCATTTCAAAAACCAAAAAAAAGAAGCACATGCATTGTCTTGCATTTTTCCTACCATCATGCATCATTTGCATTTTCAGACAAAAAACAAAAAAACACATGCATTGTCATGCATACATTTTGCATTCCGGTCTAGGAGACCTTAAATCCTCTGAAGGTGCAATTCCTTTGGTGTTTGTCATGCCCGAACGACTTCCGTGCTTGCGGTGAGTTCCTAGGAGACCAACGGGGACGGTGAAAACTAGAGTTTGAATGGCTCATGCCTAGAACGCAAAGGTTCGGGATTTTCGAGACTAAAGTCTGGTTTAAATACCCAGGGGGTGTACCCTCGGCTTGAAACCTGTATGGAAGCCCCATAGGTTGAGGTAGTGTGTTTACGCCTCAATTCTGGATACTGAACCAACCTAGTATACCATCCCGTTGGAAGAATAGGGAAAACTGCAATCATGGTCATTGCATCATCTGCATTGTCATGCATTCCATCCATTCCATTGTAGATAGTGCATTATTAGGTTGCATGCATCCATTGCATCACCTTCCATCCATGGCTTGCGCCTTTCCTTGTCAAGCTTGGTCTGGTATGTGCCTATACTTTTCACGTCGAAACACCGTTCTGCTTGTGTATCGCGCCTATTCCACGCTGGTATGTTGGTTTGAGGTTGCGGCACCCTTTTCTGTGTTAGACATGGTTCGTATGCGTACATGCCTTTCTTAGGCAAGACTGGGTTTGGCCCGCGTGCCATATCCATTGTATCTATTCGATTGCATGCATCCACTGCATCCCTTCCATTTATGGCTTGCGCCTTTCCTTGTCAAGCTTGGTCTGGTATGTGCCTATACTTTTCACGTCGAAGCATAGTTCTGTATGTGTATCGCGCCTATTCCACGCTGGTATGTTGGTTTGAGGTTGCGGCACCCTTTTCTCTGTTAGACATGGCTTGTATGCGTGCATGCCTTTCCTAGGCAAGATGCGGTTTGGCCCGCGCGCCATATCCATTGTACATACTACATTGTAATGTAATTGGTGCATCCTGCATTAGGATCATTGTCCACTCATCAGCGGATCGTTTCCCCACTTATGTCAACCCCCCCCCCAACACTTGTTCTTGTGTCCGTCTACATTACTCATAGTTCGGCATGTGTATCGCGCCTACTCCACGCTGGTATGTTGGTTTGAGGTTGCGGCACCCTTTCTATGGTAGACGGACTTGTTACTTCCATCAATCTATTTGACATTTGTGTGGTTTTGAACCGCTCGTGATTGGATCATGATTCAATTGCTTTTCAATTGCATTGCATATTATTTGCATTGTTTATATTTTGTTTTGTAGTTTTGCATATCATTTGCATTACATTTAGATTCAATTGCATATCATTGCACTGTTTTGTGCACTTCATTTGCATTGTCATGCATGTTGCTAACAATATTGCACCTGTTAAGTTTGTTTTCTTTTCAGGCACGATATTGTATGTATGGTTCATTTGAAGCTGGTACGACCAGACGAACCAGACAGGTATTGTATCCTCCGAGTGAGACGTATCGAGAATTGCACAATTCTCATACACCCTTTCTGCATTGTAGTGTAGTTTGGAGTTTGCTAGCTTAAAACTGTTGCATGCGTGTTTCGTTACAGCTTTCTTTGCATGATCATGACTTATGCTTGGCTTCTTGCATTTCAGTCGCATTTTGCCCCTGCCTTCGGGCGCATATCTTACTTGTCGTGCATGTTTGTCCAAGTCTTCGACCTTGTCAAAAATGGGTCGTCTCTGGGCTTTGACATTCACTCCCGTCATTGTTATGACTTCCGAGTTCTGTCAAAGAGGGGCAACTGTAGACACCCCATTTTTGACCGTCCTCAAGACTTGGACGTCACCGTTGGAGCGCTCGGTGATTATCCATGTTTGCGTTCGTTTGGAGTTCCCGGAGTTCTCGGCTCGCGCGCCTTGCCTCAGGACTTCCGAACTCGACCGTTTTGTGTTTGGTTTTGCACCAAACACTTGTGTTTTGCCTTGGAAGGGCAGGGAATGCTTTGTGAGGCATCCCCACACACCACCGGCTGTGGCTAGAGGCCACCGGCTAGATGGTGTTGCCACCGGCACTTTATTGTGCCGACCGGCACTAAGTTTTGCCAAAATGGCATCTTTAGCCGGCCGGGCACTGTGCAGTTGCTTTTGGAGATATTTTCAAACAGTTGTATAGTTTTGGATGACCCTCTTAGTTAGCTTAGCTTGTAAGCTTTGCAAGCTTTGCTTGCCTATAAGAGGACCACTCCTCTTCTTGGCTTAGGGTTACAAAATTTTAGACATTTTAGACAGACCAAGCTCTGGTTTTTAGGGTTAGGATAGATACACATCCTATCTCTCTTCTTCCCTCTTGTTTTGTACACTAGGTGTTTGTGTCATACTATTGCTCACCAACACCTAGTGTTTCACCTTCCTCTTGGAACTGAGGTGCTAAGGGCTTGTTCTTGGTGTTCTTGGCTGGTTTGAAGCTTGAAGAGGCATCAAGGTTACCATTGTTGGAGTTGATCATCAAGGGTAAGAAACTACCCCTTTTTCCCCCATTCTTGCATTCATTTTTGCCTAGTTTAAAACAGTTTTTGTGCTTAGTGATTAACACATAAAAGTTCTGTTTTTTAAGCCTCTTTATTGTTTATTAAGAGTGTTTTGTGGTTTGAGCAAGTTTGACCACCCTTAGGCCTTGAAAAGGCCCTTCTTTGTGCCATTTTGTGAGAGATCCGAGACTTTGGTGTTAGGATCTCTTCACCACTGAAATCTTGAGGGATTTCAGTGGTGAAGATGATGCCTTAGAGTCTCAAGAAGGAGAGGACCACCCCCTCTCCTTGATGTCCTTGAAAAGGACAAGATTTGGCTTCTTGAGGGAGCTTGTGCTTAAGTGTGTGTTGAGCATGTTTGGTTTGTTTTTCATGCTTATATTGCCATGATATAATATGTTTCTAAGTTGGTTTAGGTCCCTTATGCATGCTTAGCATAGTTGCCTTGTAATGCCTTTTGATCCTCGAACATGCCTAGGTTGTATGCCTTAGCTTCTAGCATGTTTTAGGCTTGCATTTGTGAAGTTTTTGTGCTCATATTTCCATGTTTTAGGTCTGTCTCATGTTGTTTGAGCCAACCATAGCATGTTTAATATAGCCTCTTTGCATTGGGCTTGTTGGCCTTAAGAGCATGAGTGTGTAACATGCCTTGCTTGCTTCATTTTTGACGGTTTGGAACCATTTTGCATGCTATTTCAGTCCTTCATACATGTTTGTTTGATTGCTTAGCATGCCTCTTTAATGCTTTAAGAGTATGTGTTAAATGCTCCATGTTTTGGCTTTAATGCATGCCTTTGGATTCATGTCATCTAGATGCCATCTAGGTGGTCCTTTAGGCTTAGTTTTATGTGTTAAAACTCTGTTTTTAATTGTTTAAGTATTGCCATGTGTGTTTGTGCTAAGTGTGGTTCAAAGCCTCATTGATTTGCTTTGAACCTTAGACCATTTGCATGCTTTGTTTGGCTTGTTTTGTTGCATGATTCGGCATCATGTTTTACATGATTTTCAGAGCTTTACAATGTGTGTTTATTGTCCTTGTTTGGCATCTCCAAGTGTGCTTGGGGGTTGCCATGTTTATGCCTTGGGTTTGGACCATAACACTTGCATGTGTGTGTGTGTGTTTAGTCTCCATTTCTAGGCACTTTGGCCACTGATTTTAGGCCAATTAGGAGTAGTCTAATTCATGTTTTAGTCCACTCCATTGCTTGGTTTATATGCCTCTTTGCTTAGGTTGTATGCCTAACATGTTTAGCTTGCTCGCATTGTTCATGTTGCATGCTAGATAACATGCTTAGAGTTGCATTGCATAAGCATGCATGCTTGGCCTCTTGAGATTGAAAATGATAGAGGTTTGGCACCCTTTCATGTTTATTTGGTTTGCATGCATTTGAAAGTGAAGTTGCATCCTTGGTTCCTTGGGCCATCATGCATGGAAATGCGTGATTGGTGGTCCGGGAATCGAGACACATGCCCCTTTGAGTCACTAACATGATAAGGGATGTGTTTGGTGCATAAATGGCTTGAATTATATTGTCATGCATAGATTTCCCCTCTGCTGCTGTGAGTTGCAGGTTCTGCAGGCATTCAGTGCCGGCCGGCACTATTTAGTGCCGACCGGCAGTCAACAAACAGCCGATTGCTTCTTTTTGTGCCGGTGGCCTCCTCCTTCAGCCGGTGGTGTCCTACCCCAGCCGGTGGTGATCCCCAGTGCCCTGAGAGGCACTCCTGGGACTTTGGCAATTTTCTGAGGAGGAGAGCAGAGGAAACAGAGGCAATCCGTGCATGGCAGTGCGGTTCCGAGCCAGTCCCGAGCGCATGCTGCATTTGGCCCTCATCCCGAGGCGGTTTACTGTTTAATTAGATTAATTAATTTATCTTATTAATTTAGTTAATTTGTAATAATTAATTAGCTTGCGTAGTTAATTAAATTGTATATTCTTTCGGATCCCTCCGAGTGAGGGCGTATCTGTAATAAGTGTGGGTGAGTGGTGTGTATGTCTTCCAACCCCCACTTCTTTCTCCCTTTTATTTACCTGCTTTGATGGTAGATTAGGGCACGTTTATTCTAGCATGCCTTATGCTATGCATGCGTGCATTCATGCATTTGTTCACATACATCGGGCTCGGCACATCACGCTAACCGCATTGTATTTTCAATTCCAAATTGAATACGTGATATTTGCAGCATTTCACATGCCATTTTTAGGGTTAGCCGAGCCTATCCTAATTACATCTTGTATGCGATGCATTAGACACTCTAACATGAACTAGGGCATGCATGTTTGCTAACTAGTTTATTGTTTTGGCACGGAGTACGATGTAAGTATTTTTGCTTTAGCATACCGCATGCGTGTGAATGCTAACATGACAGTATGCTTACCATGCGGCTAAGTGCTTATATGAGATAAACTGTTTGAATGCCTGTGGGTGGAGGTTGGATTGCCTGAGTTGGGAAAACTCATCGAAATCCGTGTTTTAGCCTACTTGCGAGTAGCAAATTCCAATGCATTTTCAAAACCAACGGATATGCAATGTTTATTCCAACTTAGGCGATTTGGTCTATACTTGTTTGCTGTGCGCATAACATAGTAATTCTAGGCTAATAACTGGAATAAGAGCATGTAACGTTTTCAAAAACGGATATCACGGTTAGTAGAGGCCGGTCTTCAGACCGGGCGAGAGGGGGTGCTCATAGCTGACCTTCCCCGATCGTACCCAAGCTCCCGAGCCAAGTCACTTTGGTGATGACGGACACGTGGCCTTCGGCACCGAGTCAGGGTTTCCTAAATTCCTCCATTTTAAAAATATTTAGGTGGCGACTCTGTATCTGGCAAAGCAGTCCATGTTTGGCACTACTTTTCAAAAAATTGTTTTCTCAAAACGATTTGCCAGAGTTGGACTCTTTGGTTCAGATTATGAACCGCAACAAAACAAAAAGCAGGAGAGTCCGAACTGTAGCGAGGTCCCCCGCGGGCATGTTACAGTTTCTGGCGACTCTGCTGGGGATTATTAGAGAGCTTGACTCGAACTCATGATATCCTGTTTGACTACACTTATGTATTTCTTTGCATTGCATGTGCATTGGTGCGCCTAGGACACCGTGTTGGCCATCTGCTATTCCTGAGCGGTTTGCCGGAGGCTTGTCTTGTCAAGGCATGTCCGTAAGGCTGACCGGTTGCGGGCTCTGCCAGTATGGGAACACAAACCCCGGTTTTACCGGGGCACCCTTTTCGACCATTCGACCTAGTGCATATCGAAATCCATAGTGACCATTCCAAACTAGGACAGGTTGCTTACCCGATGCTAAGTTGTTTGAAACCGCCGTGTGCGTAGTGAAACCCTAGCTCCTGACAAAATAGGACAGGGAAACCCTACCCCAACATAGGGGTGTTCTGTTCTCACTTATCTGCTATGTGCTTTTAGAGTGTACCTCTGCAGGAAAGTGCATGTCAGTTTGCAAGTTTGAATATCCGGCCCGAGGGGCATCAGTATCAGTGTTGTTGAGGAACCAGTTATATCTGTGGGTATTAGTTCGGTTCTGGGAACAGTGATTCTGGGGAACAGTAATCAGTAGAAGAGATCAGTTGTTTAACTGCGTCCGTGTTTGATCTGTTTTGGGCTGAAATGCTGTCCGTTTCTCCTTTCAGTTCAGAGAATTCAGAAAGTTGATACAGAATAGTCAGTGTTTCCCCTTGCCGAGGCAGGACTAGGGATGACGCAAAGTTCAGAAGAAATAGTGGTTATGACAGCCGCGTTGGATCAAGGGATCACCCTACAGAGTAAGGCCGGCGTAGATATGCCGCATCCTCCTAGGTCGCCCGCTACACACCCAATCTGGGCCCCCCAGTTCTATCAGGCTCACGAGCCCACTACATTCGAGTTAATGGGGATGATAGGTGATCTCCAAAGATCTGTGGCAGATCTCGCTTACGGGATGTCAGCCTCGCCACCGGTTGCACCGTATGCCGGAAATTTTGAGCCCCAAGAGCCCCCGCTACTGGGGCGGATTGTGATCGAGCTTAATTAGCCGGAGATGGCCTCCACATACAACAGTGATGTACCAGTACCAACCCAAACCTCTCATCAGGCTGAGGCCAGAGGTAAAAATGTGGCAAAGGCAGACGCCGACCCCATGGGACAGTTGCTGTGGGCAGTCGAGGCTTTAAAAGCCGGGGGGATGAACAAACAACAGGTATCTGCGATGACAACCAAAATTGTGAAGGATGCTTTTCCCACTCTACCTGAGGGTAGTTCAAGCCAGTCGGAAAATCGGGATAGACCCCGTTATGTTGAAACAGTTTCTCTCACTCCCAACCCCGTACCTGGGAAGGATCAGAAATTCAAGCCCGCACCTGCCGATCCGTTCGCCAGCACATCTAGCAGGAGCACTCAGGCTTCAAAATACCAGCCCCGGGGGCACAGGGCCTTTCATGCTCTCTACATGCCACTGTCTAGGGTGCTTCTCATTTTGGCTAAAAAGGGGCATCTTACACCTCTTGAGCCGCGACCTCTGCCGAAGAACCTCCCGGCAGGCCATGATGCTACACAGTACTGTGCGTACCACCAGCAAATTGGCCACTCCACCGATAACTGCTTTCGCCTCCGCCATGAGGTGCAGGATCTGATTGACAACGAGGTTATCCTCCCACCCACCTCAGCTAAATCCGTCACCACTCAGTTGTTAGATTTTGAGGACACCAATGCTGCAAGTATGTAGTTGGGATTCAACCGCTTGCGGGCAGCGCCTCGAGTTTTTGATGTGGCGTCTGGCACGCATTTTTTGAGCATCTGCGAATGCTAATCTTGTAAATCCTGGCTTGGGCGCCGAGTCAGTCTTTTGCTTTGTTTTGAGTCTGTCTCTATCTTGAGTCAGTCCTTTTTGCTTAAGGGTCTGTCTTGTTGTAACGAGTCAGTCCCTCTTTTGTATAGAATACTAGGTGACTCCGGGGTTGTTGCCTCGAGCACCGTTTTGTTTTGTAATTACTTCTTTTTTGCTTTCTTCTTGGGTCTGTCTCTGCAGTGGAGCCAGTTGCATCTGAGGAACCTGAATGAAACAGCCGTGGCTACCGTGTTTCCGTATCTATTGTTTTGGGCTAGTCGTGCCACAGAATTCGAATAGGGTGACAGCGCATTCCACCCGCTCTTGTGTGCCCTAATAATTATTGTTTTGACCTAAGTTTTTCAAACCCTTTTGAACACTGCGGTGAAAATGAAGAGGAAGGAATTCCTCGGGATTTGCAAAACTTTGATCAAATTGAAAGAAAGAAAGGCATGCCAAGCCCTTGATGATTGAGATCATGCTTATCAGCGTGAGTACTGAGAAGGACCCTGGCTTGATCCAGACTGGTTCCACACTATCTTCAGCGCCAGCGATTTGTCGCTTTCTTTAAAAAATTCAAAAAATATTTTGCGCAGTCCTGCGAAGACTTGTGTGGAATCGCTCTTGAGATTGTGCAGCTTAGGATCGCTCTCAGCCTCGAGACTTGAGCCCTTACTTTCAAACCTTGAGCTTGAATTCAGAAGGTTCAACGGTCAACTACGATGTGAGGCCTGTGTGGCCAGATTTGAAGCAGCTCTCGAACACGAGGCCAGGAAAGTCGGATCAAGAAGATCAGAAGCTAAAACAGAAGTACCCTTCGAACTAGGGGCAAAGATATCAGACTTGCTTGAAAAGCTGAAGATGAGTCCTCTTGCAAATCAACAGTCACTCTCCTGGATACGGATGGCTTCGAAACCCTACAACCTTTTGGCATGGACCAAGCTACACTTTTACCCTTTGAGAGGCTCGCTGGGTCGAAAACCTAGAAGGGCGACCCAGGAAAAAGTTAGAGCAAAGAAAAATACGAAGAAAAAAAGAAAAGAAAAAATGCGAAAAAAAGAAGAAAAGAAAAGAATATCAAAAAAAAGAAAAGAATGAAAAGAAAAGAAAAACAAAGCTCGCAAGGTTGAAAACCTGCAACAGGCGCCTTGGCAAAAGTTAGAGCATAAATAGTGAAGGTTAAAATACCCGAGAGTACCTTAACCGAAACTACGTAAGGCTTGATTCCCATGTTTGGGATACGTAGGCAACTTCATCTTGAAGTCCAGCCCTTAACGCTTTCATAGCGTCTCGGTCCATGCAATGGTTTTGATTACTTATGCTTCTTCCAAATCCGATGTCTCAGTTGCAACAGGAGCTACGTGATCAACTTCCTCTTGAGGCCCGGCCACCAATGCTTTCAAGATGACTGTGTCCATTTATTGTTTGTGGCCGTCTCCGTCCTCTCTGTGCCAGAGAGCTCGGTCGCAATCAATCATCAACGAGCATGCCGTGACATTATCCCAAACAAGGGGCAACTTTCCGTTGCCATCCGTCGCCGTAAGTTGCCGCCCCAAACCAGGGGCAACTTTCCGTTGCCATACGTCCCTTCAAGCAAGGGGCAATTTTCCCAAATTGCCTCCGATCCGAGGTCGCGTATCTCGAGGGTAGGTTCCGTGCCATGTCGAGCATTGACCGTTTGCGAAAATAGTTTTTGAAATTTTTTTTTTACTGAGGTTGACTATTTTCTCGAAAATTATTTCATTTTCCAAAATCGGACCATGTTTGGACCCAAAAAGGAAAACTTTCAGTGCTTACGGCCTGACTTGCATGATTTGCAAATCAGAAATTGAACAAGCATGTTAATCTGACGTTCATTTTGATCAAAACTGTTTTAGAAAGAAAACAAAAAATGGTCAAAGTAATGAACTAGGGGCACAGTTTGAGCCAGGTGTTCCGTCTCTCCCTTGTCATCAACGCGCCTGCCAGGAAAGCACTTTATCTATCAGAAGAAATAGCCGTGAGCTAGCTGTATTCGGCATGAATCTGCCGCTTCCTATTCATCCATCAATCACCCTGGGGAGGGATGAAAAATGAGAGAATAAAGAATAGAGAGGTGTAAGTCGAGAGAAAAGTGAGCAAGAGGGTTTTGAGAGAAAAACCGAACTTGAAGGCCGAGTGGCGTGAGAATCACACAAATCAGAGAGGGTGGGAAACCTGCCCGGAGGAATTGGCTCCTCAAGGTCTTTTGTTTTCAAGCACGTCCGTGTGTTGTGTCCTTTGATTTGTCGGTCTCAATTTAGCTTTGAGTCTTTTCCGAGTGTATCTCGTTGTGTTTAGGTCGTGTGCCTTTTATTTTCTTCACTTGAGTCCTTTCCACTGTGTTCAGTTGTAGGCTCGATACCCCGGTTGTGAAATCCCTTTTCCAAAGTCAATCGTTTGTGCTCAGAATGCTGTGCCATTCTCTACATTTATGCGAGGCAAGAGAAGAAAAGGAAATTTTGGGACATCCGAATGTGTTTCAACTTCAACTGTCTCAGTTTTGGTGATCCGTCTTGTCAGATTGGGCCAATTGTTCAAAGTTTGCCGTGTGCAGAATGGACCGGATATTGTATTATGAGCTGTGTGCAGATTAATCCCCAGCAGAATATGGGCTATTTGTTCAGTTTGAGCAGTGATTTGTCTGGGTTGTTTGCTGTTAGTTGGTTGGTTATCCGATTATTACAGTGCAAGTGCTCAATTTTCAGACAACAAATCGTAATCATTTACATTTGAGGTGTAATATGATGCAGTGCAATGCAAAGTACGAGGTATGCAAATGTAAACACTTTTCAGATAAAAGTTTGTTTCATATCATCTTCCCCAAATACAAAGTTTTGAAAGCAAAATCTGCCTGCGGCAGTACATAGTACTCTATCTACTAAAAAGAGAAAAGTACAAGAAAAGAAAAAGAAAAAAAAAAAAAAAAAAAACAGCAGAAGTCTGTAGCGTCATCAATGGCCCCGCACCGGAGGATCCGTCCTCGCCCTCTTCCTGGGCAGAAGCACAGGAACGTCGCCAGAAGTGTCACTGTCGGAGCCCGAGCCTGAGCTGCTTCCCGCCTCCTCCTCAGAGGCCTCCGCCTCCGCCTCCGACTCACCGTCGCCTGGAACTGGAGCCTGCGAGCTGCTCCCCACATGGCCACGCCCCCCTCTGGTGCGGGGGAATATCCTGCCATCCCGAGTAGAAATGGGAGGTCCAGATGGAGCGCCACCACCCACGGGAGGAATCGGGAAGGGAGGCTGAAAAGTGCAAAAGGATAAATGCATCAGTATACATGAAGCAGTTTATCAATGTATGAGTACAGTGTGTGAATGCCGTGAGCAGTGAATCAGTACAGAATGCAGTGTATGAGTACAGTGTGTGAATGCCGTGAGCAGTGAATCAGTACAGAATGCAGTGTATGAGTACAGTGTGTGAATGCCGTGAGCAGTGAAGCAGTGCAGAATGCAGTGTATGAGTACAGTGTGTGAATGCCGTGAGCAGTGAACCAGTGCAGAATGCAGTGTATGAGTACAGTGTGTGAATGCCGTGAGCAGTTTATCAGATGTTGTGTAATGCATCAGGTTGTATGAAACAATGTGTGGTATCAGGCTGTGGTCAGAAGAACATACCGGAAGACTGTAGACAGCCAAGACATCAAGGGTCCGCTGCAGGATCCCCATCAGGGAGGCACACAACTCCACCGACTGCCGTGTGTACTCGGAGGAAGCCTGCAAAAGTATTAGATGCATCAATATTCTGTGGAGTATCAGATGAACTAAAATGACAACGCAAGATGCAGAAATAAAGTGGTACATACCGGAGGCACGTCAGGAACGCCAGCGAACTCATGACCAGCCGGAAGAGGAGCAAAAGGGATCTGGTAGGTCTCCCCACTCTGCCCCCTGTATGTCAGCATGTTAGGCAGAGTGGGCCAGCCCGTCCCTCGTCCCCTCTGCACTCCCCTCCTGCCGCGAGCTCGAGCTCTCCGTGACGATCCCGCTCCTGCTCCCACCTCTGCCCTAGCCGTCGGCGCCGCAGGTCTCTCTGGCTCAGCTTGGGAGCCCCCGCTCAGAGGCCGCATCAGAAAGGTCCGGACGTACTCGGAGTAGTCGCCCTCGCCCCTGTGGGTGTCCACGTCCACGACCCAGCCAAGGGTGTAGTCCTCCATCTGCTCCAGAGAAAACCTCTCGGTGTCCCTCATGTGCTCAGGAGGGTGAACCGGGACTATCTGCTCTGGCAACCCTAGGGTCTGGCGTAGGAAACGCTCACCCAGGTACCAAGCCCGACAGACCGGGCCCTCCAGCAAAATCCGGTAGCGAGAGGTCTCCTCCGCACCGGCAAACCAATCCTGAATATCTGCCGGCACCGCAGCCCACGGCCGCCAGGTGACCTGAATTGAAACAGTTGGTTATTTGCTGGTTATCAAAATACACAGTAGCAAAGCAAAGTTTAAATGAACTGTAAGCAAAACATACCTCGGCAGAGGTGATGGTGTCGAAAAATCGGCGGTAGAAGCTGAAGGTATCCCGAGGTCGCCGTGTGCACCTCCCATCGTAGCGGCGCGAGAAAGGGATGACCAGGGGAGTCTCCGTCTCCGGCACTGGCTCCAGCCTGGGAAAGTAGGCGTAAACCCACAACTGCAAAACAGATGTCAGTATGACCATCAGATAAAGCAAAAATGAAAAAGAGTAGAAATAGCAGAGCCGTGTGTTGTGCAGTGTATTGTGCAGAGTGTATAGTGTGAGCAGTGTCCAGCCAGTGTAAAGTAGAGTATGTGTGTGCCGTGTGTACAGTATACAGACAGTGCGAAGCAAACTACAGTGTGTGCAATGTGCAAAATACAGAAAGTATAGAACTGGAATGTAAGGAAGAGGAGAAGACATACCTCCCAGGCTCGCCAGTAGCCTTCGAGCAACTGTCTGCTGCAGCGGGAGACGGAGCTCATGTAGCCGTATAGGGTGGCCAAAGCGGCACCGCCCCAATCATACTGCACGATCTGCTGAACGTCCACCAGTGCGCTGAGGAGGCAGAGAGGCACGGTGTTCGCCCGGTCGGCGAATAGAGTGGTCCCCAGTAGAAACATCAAGAAGCCGCGTGCATACTGCTCCACGGCCTCCTGGGTCATCGGAGCTGCATCGACAAGGGTAGGCTGGACCCTGAACTGCACCTCGAACCAGGAGTAGCGGACGAAACCTGGGCGAGCAAGAGGTGGCGCCTCGCCGAGCAGGTAGACCTGAGCGGCGGTCCATTCATCCATGTTTGTATCAAAGGGGATCGGATCAACCCCCACCCCGATGCCGGTGAGCATCGAGAAGTCGCAAGGGGTCATCGTCATGTCCCCAGTCGCCGATAGGTGAAATGAATCGGTGGTGTCCCACCATCTCTCTGCCAGGGCCGCGAGGAGAGGCCTGCAAGCAGTAAGTCTGGACAATCCCCTGCAGAAAGCGCCGAAGCCGGCCCGGTCCACGATCCGGCAAACCGCCTCGGGAAGCTCGGCATACCAGTCGCGAGCGGCAACGTTCCCATACCCGCGGACGGTATAGGAATCCCTCTGTTTTCAAGAATACAGTTGCAAATTAATGTTAAACACATTGAGTTGTAAGGCATGAAAGGTTCAGACAAATCTAGCATGTGTGCAGGTTTTCAAACTCTAGCAGATATCGGGTGCCGGTGTGCTCACAGTGAACTACAACGTGTGATGCGTCAGCGTGTTTTGAGTGGTTCAGTGTAAATATGGTACATGTGTGCACATTTTTCAGATTCAAGCAGATATTAGGTTTCAGTGTACTAGTAGTTGGACTACGGCCTGTGATGTGTCAGTGCCCCATGCGGGTCCATATAAACATAGCATGTGTGCGTGTTTTTTTTTAGATTCAAGCACATACCGGGTGCCGGTGTGTTTTCAGTAAACTACGACGTGGAATGTGTCTGCGTGTTTGATCGGTTCAATACAGATAGATATAGCATGCGTGCAAGCTTTTCAGATTCAAATAAGTGCCGGGTGTCGGCGGATTTGCAGTGAAATACGGTGTGCCGCGTGTTTGAGTGCTTGAGGCTAGTGCAGTGTGTGTGCATGTGTTCGTCTCAAACAGATATTAGTTGTGAGTTTGTCTACAATCAACTACAGTACAGTGTATCAGAGCTAAGCAATTAAGGGTTGTAATCAGCTATGGCAGTTGACAGTTTACAGTTCTACATTGCAGAAAGTAAAGCAGAGCAGAAGGGTTACCTCGGAAGCGCCGAATGAGAGATGAGAGGCAGGCTCGCGTAGCAGAAGCTCTGGGTCCAATGCCCTGTCGAAACTCCTGAACTGGCGAAGTCCATCGGGTGGTAGCACGTAGATCGCCGGGCGATAGGTCGCCGGATCGAACGGGCGCTCACTCAGCGGGAGGAGCTCAACCCCGGGATCCATCTCGTGATCCGGGGGAGTCCCGACATGTGGAACATCGTCTGCCATAGTAATGGTGGTGAGAAAATGGCCGGAAAAGCCGGAATGTGAAAAGTCAACTGGAAAAGTCAACCCCGAGCGGGCCGAAAATGGCCGGAAAGGCCGGAAGATGAAAATACACGAAAATGTAGAGGAAATCGAGGGGAACAAGTCCCGAAAAGACGAAAACCAAGAAGAGAGACCGAAATGAGATTTCGATCGGTTGGAAATGTCCGAAACGCGATGAACTTCGCGAATCGAACGACAAAAAACACGCGGGAATGCAAAGAAACGGCAGAAAAGTGAAAGAAAAACACTTTGGAGAGAGAGAGCAAAGATTTTCGGCGGAGGCAAAGTGAGGAAAATAGGGTTTCAAGCCCTATTTTAAAGGACCCATAGCGAAATGCCGAATCTGCCCCCGATCAGCAACTTTTGGCCGGTCGGCACTATTTTGTGCAGGTCGGCACAATATTGTGCCGATAAATGGTTTCTGTAGCCGGTGGCCAGCCGGTGACCACCCCACCCAGCCGGTGGTGTTCCCAAGGTCTTGTTTAGGCAAAGTAAGGGGTTTTGGGTCTTCATAGCTCAAGAAAGTGCATCCCCGACGCTCAACCGGCCTCCGTTTTGACCTCGGACCGTGTCTTCTGTGCGTGGCACTCAAATTCAAGCAAAGATTGTATCCTTTTGTCTTCTATAAGATTTAAAAGTTGCCCTGTGTGTGTTGCACGCATTCATCACACTCTCCGGTGCGCCGCCTCGCGCCGTCTCGCACGTCCCTTGCGACTTGCATTATTTTCCATCCGATGAGGTATGCGTGCCTCATCTTGCATTTCATCGCATTTCGAGGTACGCGTGCCTCGTTTTGCATTTCATTTTCCATCCGATGAGGTATGCGTGCCTCATCTTGCATTTCATCGCATTTCAAGGTACGCGTGCCTCGTTTTGCATTCCATTTTCCATCCGATGAGGTATGCGTGCCTCATCTTGCATTTCATCGCATCTCGAGGTACGCGTGCCTCGTTTTGCATTCCATTTTCCATCCAATGAGGTATGCGTGCCTCATCTTGCATTTCATCGCATCTCGAGGTACGCGTGCCTCGTTTTGCATTTCATTTTCCATTCGATGAGGTATGCGTGCCTCATCTTGCATTTCATCGCATCTCAAGGTACGCGTGCCTCGTTTTGCATTTCATTTTCCATCCGATGAGGTATGCGTGCCTCATCTTGCATTTCATTGCATTTCGAGGTACGCGTGCCTCGTTTTGCATTCCATTTTCCATCCGATGAGGTATGCGTGCCTCATCTTGCATTTCATCGCATTTCGAGGTACGCGTGCCTCGTTTTGCATTTCATTTTCCATCCAATGAGGTATGCGTGCCTCATCTTGCATTTCATCGCATTTCGAGGTACGCGTGCCTCGTTTTGCATTCCATTTTCCATCCGATGAGGTATGCGTGCCTCATCTTGCATTTCATCGCATTTCGAGGTACGCGTGCCTCGTTTTGCATTCCATTTTCCATTTGATGAGGTATGCGTGCCTCATTTTGCATTTCATTGTATCTCGAGGTACGCATGCCTCGTTTCGCATTTCATTTTCCATCATTGAGGTACGCGTGCCTCGTTTTGCATTTCATTCCACACCAATGAGGTATGCGTGCCTCATGATTCATTTCATTCTCACTTGCATTGTTTTGCATCCCTTGTGGCACGCGTGTCACATTCGCACAGTTGCCCCACACTGGGTCCGGCGGGACCAAAAACACGCGACGGTCTAGGAGACCTTAAATCCTTGGAGGGTGCAAGACCTTCGGTACATTGACGTACACCGTTCATTGCATTTGGCATGCATTTCATCGCGCTCTTTCGCGCATCTCATCATCATGCATTGCCCCAACACACTGGGTCCGGCGGGACCAAAAACACGCGCGGTCCGGCGAGACCTTAAACCCGCTTGATTGCATTGTCATGCATTTTATTACGAGCATTGTCATGCATTTATGCTTTGCATCGTTCTCCACACTAGGTTCGGCGGGACCGAAAACACGTGCCGGTCTAGGAGACCTTAAAATCCTTGGAGGGTGCGAAACCCTTGGTACATTTTCATGCATCGCATTGTAAATATCGCATTGTCATGCATTTCAAAAAAAAACAAAACAAAACATCATCATGCATCATCTGCATTTCAAAAACCAAAAAAAGAAGCACATGCATTGTCTTGCATTTTTCCTACCATCATGCATCATTTGCATTTTCAGACAAAAAACAAAAAAAACACATGCATTGTCATGCATACATTTTGCATTCCGGTCTAGGAGACCTTAAATCCTCTGGAGGTGCAATTCCTTCGGTGTTTGTCGTGCCCGAACGACTTCCGTGCTTGCGGTGAGTTCCTAGGAGACCAACGGGGACGGTGAAAACTAGAGTTCGAACGGCTCATGCCTAGAACGCAAAGGTTCGGGATTTCCGAGACTAAAGTCTGGTTTAAATACCCAGGGGGTGTACCCCCGGCTTGAAACCTGTATGGAAGCCCCATAGGTAGAGGTAGTGTGTATACGCCTCAATTCTGGATACTGAACCAACCTAGTATACCATCCTGTTGGGAGAATAGGGAAAACTACAATCATGGTCATTGCATCATCTGCATTGTCATGCATTTCATCCATTTCATTGTAGATATTGCATTGTAGGTTGCATGCATCCATTGCATTGCCTCCATCTATGGCTTGCGCCTTTCCTTGTCAAGCTTGGTCTGGTATGTGCCTATACTTTTCACGTCGAAGCATAGTTCTGCTTGTGTATCGTGCCTATTCCACGCTGGTATGTTGGTTTGAGGTTGCGGCACCCTTTTCTGTGTTAGACATGGTTCGTATGCGTACATGCCTTTCCTAGGCAAGACTGGGTTTGGCCCGCGTGCCATATCCATTGTATCTATTCCATTGCATGCATTTCACTGCATCCCTTCCATTTATGGCTTGCGCCTTTCCTTGTCAAGCTTGGTCTGGTATGTGCCTATACTTTTCACGTCGAAGCATAGTTCTGTATGTGTATTGCGCCTATTCCACGCTGGTATGTTGGTTTGAGGTTGCGGCACCCTTTTCTGTGTTAGACATGGCTTGTATGCGTGCATGCCTTTCCTAGGCAAGATGCGGTTTGGCCCGCGCGCCATATCCATTGTACATACTACATTGTAATGTAATTGGTGCATCTTGCATTAGGATCATTGTCCACTCATCAGCGGATCGTTTCCCCACTTATGTCAATCCCCCCCCAACACTTGTTCTTGTGTCCGTCTACATTACTCATAGTTCGGCATGTGTATCGCGCCTACTCCACGCTGGTATGTTGGTTTGAGGTTGCGGCACCCTTTCTATGGTAGACGGACTTGTTACTTCCATCAATCTATTTGACATTTGTGTGGTTTTGAACCGCTCGTGATTGGATCATGATTCAATTGCTTTTCAATTGCATTGCATATTATTTGCATTGTTTATATTTTGTTTTGTAGTTTTGCATATCATTTGCATTACATTTAGATTCAATTGCATATCATTGCACTGTTTTGTGCACTTCATTTGCATTGTCATGCATGTTGCTAACAATATTGCACCTATTAAGTTTGTTTTCTTTTCAGGCACGATATTGTATGTATGGTTCATTTGAAGCTGGCACGACCAGACGAACCAGACAAGTATTGTATCCTCCGAGTGAGACGTATCGAGAATTGCACAATTCTCATACACCCTTTCTGCATTGTAGTGTAGTTTGGAGTTTGCTAGCTTAAAACTGTTGCATGCGTGTTTCGTTACAGCTTTCTTTGCATGATCATAAGTTATGCCCGGTTTCTTGCATTTTCAGTTGCATTTTGCCCCTGCCTTCGGGCGCATATCTTACTTGTCTTGCATGTTTGTCTAAGTCTTCGGCCTTGTCAAAAATGGGTCGTCTCTGGGCTTTGACATTCACTCCCGTCATTCTTATGACTTTTGAGTTCTGTCAAAGAGGGGCAACTGTAGACACCCCATTTTTGACCGTCCTCAAGACTTGGACGTCACCGTTGGAACACTCGGTGATTATCCATGTTTGCGTTCGTTTGGAGTTCCCGGAGTTCTCGGCTCGCGCGCCTTGCCTCAGGACTTCCGAACTCGACCGTTTTGTGTTTGGTTTTGCACCAAACACTTGTGTTTTGCCTTGGAAGGGCAGGGAATGCTTTGTGAGGCATCCCCACACACCACCGGCACTGGCTAGAGGCCACCGGCTGGCTGGTGTTTCCATCGGCACTTTATTATGCCGACCGGCACTCTTTTGTGCCGACCGGCACTAAGTTTTGCCAAAATGGCACTCTTTGCCGGCCGGACACTGTGCAGTTGCTTTATGAGATATTTTCAGACAGCTGTATAGTTTTGGTTCCCCTCCATACACGTGTATGGAGGGATGACCCTCTTAGTTAGCTTAGCTTGTAAGCTTTGCTTGCCTATAAGAGGACCACTCCTCTTCTTGGCTTAGGGTTACAAAATTTTAGACATTTTAGACAGACCAAGCTCTGGTTTTTAGGGTTAGGATAGATACACATCCTATCTCTCTTCTTCCCTCTTGTTTTGTACACTAGGTGTTTGTGTCATACTATTGCTCACCAACACCTAGTGTTTCACCTTCCTCTTGGAACTGAGGTGCTAAGGGCTTGTTCTTGGTGTTCTTGGCTGGTTTGAAGCTTGAAGAGGCATCAAGGTTACCATTGTTGGAGTTGATCATCAAGGGTAAGAAACTACCCCCTTTTCCCCCATTCTTGCATTCCATTTTTGCCTAGTTTAAAATAGTTTTTGTGCTTAGTGATTAACACATAAAAGTTCTGTTTTTTAAGCCTCTTTTTGTTTATTAAGAGTGTTTTGTGGTTTGAGCAAGTTTGACCACCCTTAGGCCTTGAAAAGGCCCTTCTTTGTGCCATTTTGTGAGAGATCCGAGACTTTGGTGTTAGGATCTCTTCACCACTGAAATCTTGAGGGATTTCAGTGGTGAAGATGATGCCTTAGAGTCTCAAGAAGGAGAGGACCACCCCCTCTCCTTGATGTCCTTGAAAAGGACAAGATTTGGCTTCTAGAGGGAGCTTGTGCTTAAGTGTGTGTTGAGCATGTTTGGTTTGTTTTTCATGCTTATATTGCCATGATATAACATGTTTCTAAGTTGGTTTAGGTCCCTTATGCATGCTTAGCATAGTTGCCTTGTAATGCCTTTTGATCCTCTAACATGCCTAGGTTGTATGCCTTAGCTTCTAGCATATTTTAGGCTTGCATTTGTGAAGTTTTTGTGCTCATATTTCCATGTTTTAGGTCTGTCTCATGTTGTTTGAGCCAACCATAGCATGTTTAATATAGCCTCTTTGCATTGGGCTTGTTGGCCTTAAGAGCATGAGTGTGTAGCATGCCTTGCTTGCTTCATTTTTGACGGTTTGGAACCATTTTGCATGCTATTTCAGTCCTTCATACATGTTTGTTTGATTGCTTAGCATGCCTCTTTAATGCTTTAAGAGTATGTGTTAAATGCTCCATGTTTTGGCTTTAATGCATGCCTTTGGATTCATGTCATCTAGATGCCATCTAGGTGGTCCTTTAGGCTTAGTTTTATGTGTTAAAACTATGTTTTTAAGTGTTTAAGTATTGCCATGTGTGGTTGTGCTAAGTGTGGTTCAAAGCCTCATTGATTTGCTTTGAACCTTAGACCATTTGCATGCTTTGTTTGGCTTGTTTTGTTGCATGATTCGACATCATGTTTTGCATGATTTTCAGAGCTTTACAATGTGTGTTTATTGTCCTTGTTTGGTATCTCCAAGTGTGCTTGGGGGTTGCCATGTTTATGCCTTGGGTTTGGACCATAACACTTGCATGTGTGTGTGTGTCTTTAGTCTCCATTTCTAGGCACTTTGGCCACTGATTTTAGGCCAATTAGGAGTAGTCTAATTCATGTTTTAGTCCACTCCATCGCTTGGTTTATATGCCTCTTTGCTTAGGTTGTATGCCTAACATGTTTAGCTTGCTCGCATTGTTCATGTTGCATGCTAGATAACATGCTTAGAGTTGCATTGCATAAGCATGCATGCTTGGCCTCTTGAGATGAAAATGATAGAGGTTTGGCACCCTTTCATGTTTATTTGGTTTGCATGCATTTGAAAGTGAAGTTGCATCCTTGGTTCCTTGGGCCATCATGCATGGAAATGCGTGATTGGTGGTCCGGGAATCGAGACACATGCCCCTTTGAGTCACTAACATGATAAGGGATGTGTTTGGTGCATAAATGGCTTGAATTATATTGTCATGCATAGATTTCCCCTCTGCTGCTGTGAGTTGCAGGTTCTGCAGGCATTAAGTGCCGGCCGGCACTATTTAGTGCCGACCGGCAGTCAACAAACAGCCGATGGCTTCTTTTTGTGCCGGTGGCCTCCTCCTTCAGCCGGTGGTGTCCTACCCCAGCCGGTGGTGATCCCCAGTGCCCTGAGAGGCACTCCTGGGACTTTGGCAATTTTCTGAGGAGGAGAGCAGAGGAAACAGAGGCAATCCGTGCATGGCAGTGCGGTTCCGAGCCAGTCCCGAGCGCATGCTGCATTTGGCCCTCATCCCGAGGCGGTTTGCTGTTTAATTAGATTAATTAATTTATCTGATTAATTTAGTTAATTTGTAATAATTAATTAGCTTGCGTAGTTAATTAAATTGTATATTCTTTCGGATCCCTCCGAGTGAGGGCGTATCTGTAATAAGTGTGGGTGAGTGGTGTGTATGTCTTCCAACCCCCACTTCTTCCTCCCTTTTATTTGCCTGCTTTGATGGTAGATTAGGGCACGTTTATTCTAGCATGCCTTATGCTATGCATGCGTGCATTCATGCATTTGTTCACATACATCGGGCTCGGCACATCACGCTAACCGCATTGTATTTTCAATTCCAAATTGAATACGTGATATTTGCAGCATTTCACATGCCATTTTTAGGGTTAGCCGAGCCTACCCTAATTACATCTTGTATGCGATGCATTAGACACTCTAACATGAACTAGGGCATGCATGTTTGCTAACTAGTTTATTGTTTTGGCACGGAGTACGATGTAAGTATTTTTGCTTTAGCATACCGCATGCGTGTGAATGCTAACATGACAGTATGCTTACCATGCGGCTAAGTGCTTATATGAGATAAACTGTTTGAATGCCTGTGGGTGGAGGTTGGATTGCCTGAGTTGGGAAAACTCATCGAAATCCGTGTTTTAGCCTACTTGCGAGTAGCAAATTCCAATGCATTTTCAAAACCAACGGATATGCAATGTTTATTCCAACTTAGGCGATTTGGTCTATACTTGTTTGCTGTGCGCATAACATAGTAATTCTAGGCTAATAACTGGAATAAGAGCATGTAACGTTTTCAAAAACGGATATCACGGTTAGTAGAGGCCGGTCTTCAGACCGGGCGAGAGGGGGTGCTCATAGCTGACCTTCCCCGATCGTACCCAAGCTTCCGAGCCAAGTCACTTTGGTGATGACGGACACGTGGCCTTCGGCACCGAGTCAGGGTTTCCTAAATTCCCCCATTTTAAAAATATTTAGGTGGCGACTCTGTATCTGGCAAAGCAGTCCATGTTTGGCACTACTTTTCAAAAAATTGTTTTCTCAAAACGATTTGCCAGAGTTGGACTCTTTGGTTCAGATTATGAACCGCAACAAAACAAAAAGCAGGAGAGTCCGAACTGTAGCGAGGTCCCCCGCGGGCATGTTGCAGACATGTTAAAGGCATTACAAGGCATTACATGGCAACTATGCTAAGCATGCATAAGGGACCAAAACCAACATGATACAAAGTTATAATATGGCAATATGAGCACAAAATACAGCCATGGCATAACCAACAAACAACCAAACATGGGGCTCCCTCAAGAGGCAAAATAGGTCCTTTTCAAGGAAAACAAGGAGAGGGGGTTACCCTCTCCTTCTTGGGACTTCAAGGCATCATCTTCACCACTGAAATCCCTCAAGATTTCAGTGGTGAAGAGACCCCAACACCAAAATCTTGGAGCTCTCACAAAATAGCACAAAATGAGGCATTTTCAAGGCCTAAGGGTGGTCAAACCTCCCCAAAGCACAAAACACTCTTAACCAACAATAAAGAGGACTAAAAAACAGAACTTTTTTGTATGAAATACTAAGCACAAAAACAGTTCTAATCTATGCAAAAATGGAGTGCAAAAATGGGGTAAAAAGGGGTAGCTTCTTACCCTTGAAGACCAGCTTCACAAAGGTTGATGTTGTTGCTTCCTTAAGCTCAAATCCAACCAAAAACTTCAAGAACCAGCCCTTAGAACCTCAGTAACCGAAGGAAGGTGAAACACTAGGTGCTTGTGTGTAATAATATGGATTAAAGCACCTAGTGTAGAAACAAGAGAGGAAAAGAGAGATAGGATAGATACACAAGTTCTAACCTAGAACCAGAGCTTCTTCTCTGTCTTTTCTCTCTAAAAATGTCTAATTTTTCTAACCCTTGAGCCAAGGAAGAGAGCCCTCTCTTATAGGCAACAAAGCTTACAAGCTAAGCAAACCAAAGGCTCATCCCTCCATACACGTGTATGGAGGGGAAACAAATGCTATACAGCTGCTTCAAAATATCTCAAAAAGCAACTGAACAGTAGTCGGCAGGGCAAAATTGTCATTTTGACAAAATTGACTGCCGACCGGCACAAAAGAGTGCCGACCGGCACAATATAGTGCCGATGGCAACACCAACCAGCCGGTGGCCTCTAGCCACTGCCAGTGGTGTGTGGGGATGCCTCACAAGGCATTCCCTGCCCCTCCAAGGCAAAACATAAGTGTTTGGTGCAAAACCAGACACAAAACGGTCAAGTTCGGAGGTCCTGAGGCAAGGCGCGTAGCCGAGAACTCCGGGAACTCCAAACGAACACGAACATGGATAATCACCGAGTGTTCAAGCGGTGACGTCCAGGTCTTGAGGACGGTCAAAAATGGGGTGTCTACAGTTGCCCCTCTTTGACAGAACTCGGAAGTCATAACAATGACGGGAGTGAATGTCAAAGCCCAGAGACGACCAATTTTTGACCAGGCCGAAGACTTAGACAAACATGCAAGACAAGCAAGATATGCGCCCGAAGGCAGGGGCAAAATGCAACTGAAAATGCACGAAGCCGAGCATAACTTAATGATCATGCAAAAAAAGCTGTAACGAAGCACGCATGCGACAGTTTTAAGCTAGCATGCACTAAACTACACTACAATGCAGAAAGGATGTAAGAGAATTATGCAATTCTCAATACGTCTCACTCGGAGGATACAATACCTGTGCGGCTCGTCCGGTTGCACCGGCCTCAAATGAGCCGTACATACAATATCGTGCCTGCAAAGAAAGCAAACTTAACAGGTACAATATTGTTAGCAATATGCATGACAATGCGAAATGAATGCAAGATGATATGCAATATATACAAAATGATGTATGAACAATGCAAATGATAATGCAATGCAATTGAAACTATGCAAACTACATGCAAAGCAATTGAATCATGATTCAATCGTGAGCGATTCGAAACCACACAAATGTCAAATAGGTTGATGGAAGTAACAAGTCCGTCTACCATAGAAAAGGTGCCGCAACCTCAAACCAACATACCAGCGTGGAGTAGGCGCGATACACATGCAGAACTATGAGTAATGTAGACGGACACAAGGACAAGTATTGGGTGGATTGACACAAGTGGGGTGACGACCCGCTGAGGAAAGAACAATGATCCTAATGCCGGATGCAACAATTACACTACAATGTAATATGCGACTATGGCGCGCGGGCCAAACCGTATCTCGCTTAGGAAAGGCATGCACACATACAAACCATGTCTAACACAGAAAAGGTGCCGCAACCTCAAACCAACATACCAGCGTGGAGTAGGCGCGATGCACATGCAGAACTGTGCTTTGACGTGAAAAGTATGGACACATACCAGACCAAGCTCAACAAGGAAAGGTGCAAGCCATAAATGGAAGGGGATGCAGTGGATGCATGCAAAAGAAATGGATACAATGGATATGGCACGCGGGCCAAACCAAGTTTTGCCTAGGAAGGGCATGTACACGTACAAGCCATGTCTAGCACAGAAAAGGTGCCGCTACCCTCAAACCAACATACCAACGTGGAATAGGCGCGTACACATGCAGAACTGTGTTTTGACGTGAAAAGTATGAGCACATACCAGACCAAGCTCAACAAGGAAAGGCGCAAGCCATGGATGGAGGATGATGCAGTGGATGCATGCAACTACAATGCAATGGAAATGGATATTTACAGAAAATGCATGACATATGCACTATACTACAATGATGATGCATGACATATGCAGGTTTTTTTTTTTGAAATGCATGACATATGCACTATATACGATGATGCATGACATATGCATGTTTTTTTTGTTTTTGAAATGCATGACATATGCAACATTTAGAATGATGCATGACATATGCAGTATTTACAATGATGCATGACATATGCATGTGTTTTTGTTTTTGGATTTTTTTGAAATGCATGACATATGCAGTATTTACAAATGATGCATGACAATGCACTATGATGCAACGACTATGATTGCAGCTTTCCCTATCTTACCAACAGGGCGATATACTAGGTTGGTTCAGTATCTAGGATTGAGGCGTAGACATGCCGCCTTAACCTATGGGGCTTCCATACAGATTTCAAGCCGAGGGTACACCCCCTGGGTATTTAAACCAGACTTTAGTCTCGGAAATCCCGAACCTTTGTGTTCTAGGCATAAGCCTTTCAAACTCTAGTTTTCACCGTCCCAATTGGTCTTCTAGGAACTCACCGCAAAAACAGGCAGGTGGCTTTACCCAACCACCGAAAGTTGTCCGGGCACGACAAACGCCAAAGGAATCACACCTTCAGAGGATTTAAGGTCTCCTAGACCGTATGCAAAATGTATGCATGACAATGCATTTTTTTGTTTTTGCTTTTGAAGTGCAAATGATGCATGATGATGGAAAGGATGCATGACAATGCAAATGTATTTTTTTTGAAATGCGCGCCAACGCGCGGCTTTTGAAATGCATGACAATGCATGATGTTTTTGTTATTTTTTGAATGCAGATGATGCATGATGATGGAAAGGATGCATGTTTTTTTTTGAAATGCGCGCCAACGCGCGGCTTTTTGAAATGCATGACAATGCATGAATTGGTGCGCATGACAGTGCATGACGGGAATCATGCATGATAATGCAGATGCCGAAGGTTTCGCACCTTCCAAGGATTTAAGGTTTCCTAGACCGTGCGTGTTTAAGATCTCCCCAGACCGGGGCGAAAAACAATGAGGTGCGCAAAATAGCGCGATGAAATGTATGTCAAATGCAATGAGGTGCACCTTAATGCACCGAAGGTCTTGCACCTCCCGAGGATTTAAGGTCTCCTAGACCGCGCGTGTTTAAGGTCTCGCCAGACTCGGGGCGAAAAACAATGAGGTGCGCAAAATAGCGCGATGAAAAGCATGTCAAATGCAATGAGGTGCACCTTAATGCACTGAAGGTCTTGCACCTCCCGAGGATTTAAGGTCTCCTAGACCGCGCGTGTTTAAGGTCTCGCCAGACCCGGGGCGAAAAACAATGAGGTGCGCAAAATAGCGCGATGAAATGCATGATGCGATGCAAGATGAGGTACGCATGCCTCAGGATGCAAAATGCAAAATGAAATGCAAAGTGAGGCACGCATACCTCAAGATGCAAAATGCAAATGGACATGAGGCACGCATACCTCATTAGACGGAAAATAAAATGCAAAACGAAGCACGCGTACCTCGAGATGCAATGAAATGCAAAATGAGGCACGCATACCTCGAGATGCGATGAAATGCAAAACGAGGCACGCATACCTCATTGAATGGAAAATGAAATGCAAGTATGACACGCATGCCACACGAAAATGCAAAACGGTGCAAGTCGCAAGGGACGTGCAAGACGGCGCGATGCGACGCACCGGACAATGTGATGGATGCGTGCAACGCACACGGGGCAACTTTTGAATCTTGTAAAAGACAAAAGGATACAAAAGGATACAATCTTTGCTTGAATCTGAGTGCCACGCACAGAAGACACGGTCCGAGGTCAAAACGGAGGCCGGTTGAGCATCGGGGATTCACTCTCTTGCACTTTCTTGAGCTATGAAGACCAGAAACTACCCACATGGCCTAAACAAGGCTGTGGGAACATCACCGGCTGGACTAGGTGGCTACCGGCTGGCCACCGGCTGCATAAAAGTTCCACCGGCACAATATTGTGCCGACCGGCACATAATAGTGCCGACCGGCCAAAAGTTGCTGATCAGGGACAGTTTCGACTTTTTGCAATGGGTCTTTTAAAATAGGGTTCCCAACCCTATTTTCTCACTTCTCCACCGCCGAAAATCAACTCTCTCTCTCTCTAGAGCCTTTTTCTCTCCTCATTTCGCCATTTCTTTGTGTTTTCGCGCCATTTTTGTCGTTCGATTCGCAAAGTTCATCGCGTTTCGCACATTTTCAACCGAACAAATCTTTGTTTCGGTGCCTCTTTTGCTATTTCCGCTTTTTCGGGACTTGTTCCCCTCGGTTTCCTCTTCATTTCCTTGCCTTTTCATCTTCCGGCCTTTCTGGCCATTTTCGGCCCGCTCGGGGTTGACTTTTTTGAGTTGACTCTTCGTATTCCGAGCCTATTTTCATTCTTCGACCATTTTCTCATCATTCTCGACATGGCCGACGACGTTCCATGCGGCGGGACTCCCTCGGATCACGAGATGGATCCCGAGGTCGAGCTCCTCCCGTTGAGCGAGCGCCCTTTCGACCCGGTGACATACCGCCCAGCGATTCATGCGCTACCACCGGATGGACTCCGCCATTTTCGCAGCTTTGACCGAGCACTGGACCCGGAGCTCTTCCTACGCGAGCCGACCTCTCACCTATCCTTTGGCGCTTCCGAGGTAACACTCTTCCCTGTTTTACTTTCTGCAATGTAGAACTGTTAACTGTCAAAGTTGTTTTCGTTCTTTAACTGCTTGATTCTGATACACCGTTCACTGTAGTCGATCGCAATCATGCTTACAATTGATATTTGTTTAAGACGGACACATGCACACACACTGCACTAGCCTCAATCACCTAAACACATGGCACACACCGCATTTCATTACAAACTCACCAACACCCAGCATCTGCTTGAATCTGAAAATATGCGCGCATGCCATATCTATCTTGAACCACTCAAACATACTGACGCATCACACGTTGTAGTTCACTGTAAGCACACCGACACCCAGTATCTGCTTGAATCTGAAAAATTTGCACACATGCCACATTTGCACTGAACCCCTGTTTCTTCAAGATTGTACATTTCATATTGCTTTGCTGCCATTTGTTTGAAAACAGGGAGATTCCCATACCATCCGCGGGTATGGGAACGTCGCGGCTCGAGATTGGTACGCGGAGCTTCCCGAGGCGGTTCGACGTATCGTGGACCAGGCCGGCTTCGGCGCTTTCTGCAGGGGTCTGACCCGACTTACTGCTTACAGGCCTCTTCTAGCTGCCCTGGTAGAGAGGTGGTGGGACACCACCGATTCATTCCACCTATCCGTGGCGGGAGACATGACGATGACTCCCTACGACTTCTCGATGCTCACAGGCATCGGGGTGGGGGGTGATCCGATCCCCTTCGACATCGATATGGATGAGTGGACCCCCGCTCAGGTCTATTTGCTTGGCGAGGCGCAACCTCTTGCGCGTCCAGGTTTCGTCCGCTACTCCTGGTTCGAGGTGTAGTTCAGGGTCCAGCCTGCCCTCGTTGATGCAGCCCCGATGACCCAGGAGGCCGTGGATAGATACGCACGCGGCTTCCTCATGTTCCTGTTTGGGACGACGATTTTCGCCGATCGGGCGAACACAGTGCCTCTCTGCCTTCTCAGCGCACTGGTGGATGTCAGAGATATCTTGTGTTTCGATTGGGGTGGTGCGGCTCTGGCCACCCTCTACGGCTATATGAGCTCAGTCTCCCGCGGCAGCGGACAGTTGCTCGGGGGTTACTGGCGTGCTTGGGAGGTACATTTCCTTTTCCGCTTTATATTTCTGCTTTACATTTTCTGTACTCTGCACACTGCACACACTGTAGTCTGTTTCACACGGACTGTATACTGTACACACGGCACACACATACTCTGCTTCACACTGACTGTACACTACTCACACTGTACACTCCGCACAATACACTACACAACACACGGCTCTGTTATTTCTGCTTTATTTTGTATTCTGCTTGATCCGATAGTCATACTGACATCTGTCTTGCAGTTGTGGGTCTATGCCTACTTTCCCAGGCTGGAGCCAGTGCCGGGAGACGGAGACTCCTCTAGTCATCCCCTTCTCATGCCGCTACGACGGGAGGTGCACACGGCGGCCGCGGGAGACGTTTAGCTTCTTCCGCCGCTACTTCGACACCATCACTCCCGCAGAGGTATGTTTTACTTGCTGTTCATTTAAGCTTCGCTTTTCCACTGTATATTTGCAATGCCAGTAGGTAACAAACTGTATTTCAATTTCAGATCACCTGGCAGCTGTGGGCTCCTTTGCCAGCAATGATGCGGGATCGGTTTGCCGGCGCCGTCGAGACCTCGCGTTACCGGATTCTGCTGGAGGGCCCGGTTTGTCGGGCTTGGTACCTGGGCGAGCGCTTCTTGCGTCAGACCCTGGGCTTACCTGAGCAGATAGTCCCGGTGCACCCTCCTGAGCATATGAGGGACACCGAGCGTTTTACCGCTGAGCAGATGGTGGACTACACCATCGGCTGGGAGGCGAGTGGCTACAGAGGCGAGTGGCTACAGAGGCGCGGGCGATTACTCGGAGTACGTCCGGACCTTCATCATGCAGCCTCTGAGCGGTGGTCGCCGAGCTGAGAAAGAGAGACTTGCGGCGCCAGCGGCCAGAGCAGGAGTAGGAGGAGGAGCGCCGAGGAGGGTTCGAGTCCGTGGCAGGGGCGGAGTTCAGAGAGGACGGAAGGCCAGTTGGCCCGCTCTGCCTACTTCACTGACTTTCCGAGGGTCGGATGAGGCGACCTATCAGATTCCCTTCGCCCCTCCGCCGGCTGATCACGAGTTTGTCGGTGTCCCCGACTTGCCTCCGGTATGTATTACTGCATTTCTGTACAGTCATTTCATTTTAGTTTATTTGATATTCCACAGAATATTGATGCATCTGATTCCCTTGCAGGCGTCTTCTGGATACACCCGGCAGTTACTGGAGATGAATGCCTCCATGACGGGGATGCTGCAGCGGACCTTCGACCTCCTAGCCCTCTACAGCATTCCGGTATGTTCTCTCTGTCATAGCTTCAAACCATACACAAACTGCTTCGCATAATCTAATGCATAACACAACACTGGATACCCAGCCCTCACGGCACTTGATACACTGTATTCATACACTGCATTCTGTACTGATAAACTGCTCACGGCATTCATACTCTGTATTCATACACTGCATTCTGCACTGATAAACTGCTCACGGCATTCATACTCTGTATTCATACACTGCATTCTGCACTGATAAACTGCTCACGGCATTCATACACTGCATTCTGCACTGATAAACTGCTCACGGCATTCATACTCTGTATTCATACACTGCATTCTGCACTGATAAACTGCTCACGACATTCATACACTGTACTTTCTACGTTGATAAACTGCTTCATGTATACTGATGCATTTGCCTTTTGTACTTTTCAGCCTCCCTTCCCGATTCCTCTAGTGGGTGGTGGCGCTCCATCTGGACCTCCCATTTCTACCCGGGATGGCAGGATATTCCCCCGCACCAAAGGAGGGTGTACTTACGCCGGGAGCAGCTCGTGGGCTCCAGTTCCAGACGACGAGTCTGGGGAGGGGGCGGAGTCATCCGAGGAGGAGGCCGGGGGCAGCTCGGGCTCGGGCTCAGACAGTGACACTTCTGGTGATGCTCCTGGACTTCTGCCCAGGAAGAGGGCGAGGACAGATCCCCCGGCGCGAGGCCATTGATGATGCTGATGACCCAGACTTTTGCTGTTTCTTTTATTTCTTTTCTTGTACTTTTCTCTTTTGTTGGTAGATAGAGTACTTTGTACTGCCGTAGGCAGATTTTTGTTTCCAAAACTATGTACTTGAAAAAGATGATATGAAATGAAACAAACTTTTTGTCTAAAAAGAATGTTATATCTGTACATATCTGCATCTTTCATACTTTGCACTGCATTGCGTCATGTTACACCTCAAATGTAAATGATATTGATTTGTTGTCTGCAAATTGAGCAATTGTACTATGATAATCGGATAACCAACCAATTAACAGCAAAACAACTCATACAAACACTGCTCAAACTGAATAGACAGCCCATACTCTACTGGGGATCGATCTGCATACAACCCATAACACAGCACTCGGTTCATCCTGCACATAGCAAACCCTGAACAAACAGCCCCGATCTGACAAGATGGACTACGAAAACTGAAACGGTTGAGGTTGAAACACACTTGGATGTCCCAAATTCTCTCTTTTCTTCTCCTGCCTCGCATGATTGCAGAGAATGGCACAGCATTCTGAGCACAAGCGATTACTTTTTGGAAAAGGATGGGTTTTCAACCGGGGTATCGAGCCTACCACAGAACGCGACGAGACAGACTCAAACAAAGAAACAAAAGGCACACGACCTGACATAATGAGACATGCTCGGAAAAGACTCAAAGCCAAAACCAAGGTCAACAAATCAAAAGACACGACACACAGACATGTTTACAAAAAGACCTCAGATCTCGAGAAGCCAGTTCCTCCGGGTATTATTTCCCACCCTTTCTGATTTGTGATACTCGCATCGCTCGGCCCTCAGACTCGGTTTTTCTCTCAAAAACGCTTTCCTTCACTTTTCTCTCAACTTGCTCCTCTCTATTCTTTAATCTCTCATTTTTCAATCCCTCCCCAGGGTGATTAATGGATGAATAGGAAATCGCAGATTCACGCCCAACACTGTTAGCCCACGGCTATTCCTTCTGGTGAATAGAGTGCCTTGTTGACAAGCATGTTAGCGGGGGAAAGACAGAAGACCTGACTCAATCGTACCCCTAGTTCGTCACTTTGACCATTTTTTGTTTTCTTCCTAAAACAGTTTTGATAAAAAATGAGAGTTGGATTAACACACTTATTCGATTTTTGATTTGAAAATCATGTGAATCAGGCTATGAGCACTAAAAATTCTCCTTTTTGGGTCCAAACATGGTCCAATTTTGAAAATAAAACAGTTTTCGAGAAAATAAGTCAACCTCAGTGAAAATTTTCAAAAACTATTTTTGCAAACAGTCAATGCTCAAACGAGCGTAGGACTTACCCTCGAGATATGCAACCTCGGATCGGAGGCAATGGAAAATTGCCCCTGGCTTAAAGGGGGATAAAGGCAACGGAAAGTTGCCCTTGGTTTGGACGGTAACTTAGGGCAACTTGTGGCAATGTATGGCAACGGAAAGTTGCCCCTTGTTTGGATAATGCCGCGGCATATTGTAAGCCAGTCCTTGTTGATGACGATCGGACCCTCGGACGCGGAGGAGACAAAGACGGTTTGAACCAATATATGGACACAGTCACCTGGAAAGTGTTGGTGGTTTGACTTCAAGAGGAAGTTGGTCACGTACTTCCAGGTTGCTGCAATCGAGACATTGGATTCGGAGGAGGCAAAAGTAATCAAAACCATGACATGGACTGAGACGCTATGGAAGCGTTGAGGGCTGGACTTCAGAATGAAGTTGCCTACGTATCCCAAACATGGGAATCAAGCCTTACGTAGTTCCGGTTAAGGTACACTCTTGTATTTTAACCTTCACTGTTTAGGCTCCAACTTTTGCCAAGGTGCCCAATGCGGGTTTTCGACCTTGCGAGCTATGTTTTTCTTTTTCATTCTTTTTCTTTTCTCTCCTTTTACATTTTTCTTTCTTTCTTTTCTTTTGCTATCCTTTGTTCTTTTCTTTTCTTTTTTGCTTATTTTTCTTTTTTTCTTTTCTTTTTTCTTTGCTCTAACTTTTGCCTGGGCCGCCCTTCCGGGTTTTCGGCCCAGCGAGCTTCTCAAAGGGTAAAAGTGTAGCTTTGTTCATGCCAAATGGTTTTGAGACTGAAGCCTCTCCGTATCCAAGAGAGCGCCTGTTGTATTGATTTGCAGGAAAAGTCCATCACGGCTGCTTCTCGAGCTTTGCTTGGTGGGATCTGATCTCCTTGATCTGACTTTGACGCCTCTTGCTCGAGGGCTGCCTCAAAATGGGCCACACAGGCGTTTCATGGTACTGAATGTTTTGAACGGATCCCAGGTTGAAACAGATGAATTGAAACTTGAGACCAAGAGCGATCCTGGGCTGCACAATCTCAAGAGCGGTTCCACACCGGTCTTCGCAAGACTGCACAGGACATTTCGTTTTTGAAAGTTTTTAAGAAAGCGACAAATCATTCGCGTTGAAGATAGTATGGAACCAGTCTGGATCGGACCAGGATCCTTCTCAGTACTCACGCCGACGAGCATGATTTCATTCATTAAAAGCTTAGCAGGCCTCTCTTTCTCTCAAAATGATCAAAATTTTACAAAACCTGAGGAATTACGTCCTCTTCGTTTTCATCACCACAGTGTCTGAAAAAGGGGTTTTATGAAAAGCTTAGGTCATTACGACGATGTTTAGGGCACAAGAGAGTAGGCGAAATGCACTGTCGTCCCATTCACATCTTCTGGCACGGCTAACTCAAATAGCAACAAATACGGCACATGATAGCCGCAGCTGTTTCATTCAGATTTGCTGGTATAACCGGCTCCTCGGCAGCAAACAGGCTCAAAAAGCAAAAGCAACTAATTACAAGACAAAACGGTGTTTGAGGCAACAACCCCGAAATCACCTGGTATACTGTACAAGAGGGACTGACTCATCACAACAAGACAGATCTTGTAAGCAAAAAGACTGACTCAATACAGAGAGACAGACTCAAAACAAAATAAAAGACTGACTCGACACCCAAGTCAGGATTTACAAAACTAGCGTTGCAGGTGCTCAAAAATGCGTGCCAAACGCCACATCCAAAAACGTGTCAGGCCTCGCCTACAAGCGGTCCACCTTCTGATTACATACTTGCAGTGTCTGTATCCTTAAAATCCAACAGCTGAGTGGTGACGGACTTTGCTGAGGTGGGGGGGAGGATAACCTCGTTGTCAATCAAATCTTGCACCTCGTGCCGGAGGCGGAAACAATTGTCGGTAGCATGGCCAGTCTGCTGGTGGTACGCACAGTACTGAGTAGGGTCATGAGTATCAGGGAGATTCTTCGGGAGAGGCCGAGGCTCCAGGGGTTTAAGGTGTCCCCTCTCGGCAAGGATTTGAAGTGCCTTGGACAATGGCATGTAGAGAGCATGGAAGACCCTGCGCCCTCGGGGCAGGTACTTTGGAGCTTGAGCACTCTTGCTAGATGCACTAGCGAACGGATCGGCGGGTGCAGCCTTGGATTTCTGATCCTTTCCGGATGCAAGGCTAGAAGGGGGAAGAACTGTTCTGGCATGACGGGGCCTATCCCGATTCTCTGATTGACTGGAATTGCCCTCGGGCGGAGTGGGGAAAGCATCCTCCACAGCTTTTGACATAACTGCGGATATCTGTTGCTTGTTCATTCCCCCGGCTTTCAAAGCCTCTACTGCCCACAGCAGTTGTTCGATGGGGTCGGCATCTGTCTTCATCTTGCCTTTATCTCTGGCCTCGGCCTGATCTAGAGTTTGGTTTGCTGCGTCGTTACCATAGCTGGAGGTCATCTCCGGTTGGTTGAGTTCAATTACAATTCGTCCCAGTAGTGGGGGCTCCTGGGGTATAAAGCCTCCAGCATATGGTGCAGCTGGTGGCGAAACAGGCATTCCATAGGCGAGATCCGCCACGGATCTTTGAAGATCACCTATCATTCCCATTAGTTCAAATGTAGTAGGCTCGCGAGCCTGATATAGTTGAGGGGTCCAAATTGGATGTGCGGCAGGTGACCTGGGTGGATGCGGCATGTCAACAGTAGTCTCATCCTGCGGGGTAATTCCTTGACTCAATACGGCCGTCATGACCACGATCTCTTCTGAATTCTGCGTCATGTTCAGTCCTGCCTCAGCAAGGAGAATACACTAGCTGTTCTAGATCGACCCTCTGGATTTCTGAACTGAAACGGAAAACAAGCAGCATTTCAACCCCAAACGGATCAAACACGGGTGCAGCCGGACAACTGTACTTTACTACTAAACACTGTTCCCCAGAATCATTATTCAAAACTGAACTGATACCCGCAGACACAACTGATTCTCAACAACACTGATACTGGTGCCCTCAGGCCGGATACCCAAACTTGTAAACTGATATATGCGTTCCCTGCAGAGATATACTCTAAAAGCACATAACAGGTAAAAGAGAGCCAATACACCCCTATGTTGGGGTAGGGTTTCCCTGTCCTATTTTGTCAGGAGCTAGGGTTTCACTACGCAGAGAGCGGTTTCAAACAACCTATATCGGGTAAGCAACCTGTCTTAGTTTGGGATGGTCACTATGGATCCGAATATGCACTAGGTCGAATGGTCGAAAAGGGTGCCCCGGTAAAACCGGGGTTTGCGTTCCCATACTGGCAGAGCCCGCAACCGCTCAGCCTTATGGACATGCCTTGACAAGACAAGCCTCCGGCAAACCGCCCAGGAATAGTAGATGGCCAACACGATGTCCTAGGCGCACCAATGCACATGCAATGCAAAGAAACACATAAGTGTAGTCAAAAACGAATATCACGAGTTCGAGTCAAGCTCTCTAAAATCCCCAGCAGAGTCGCCAGAAACTGTAGACGCGCCCTTGGGCCTCACTCTACAGTTCGGACTCGATTTGTGTCGCGGTTCTTAATCTCAACCAAAGAGTCCAAATCCGACAAATCGTTTTTGGGAAAAACAGATTTTTTGAAAAGTAGTGCCAAACATGGACTGCTTTGCCAGATACAGAGTCGCCACCTAAATATTTTTTAAAATGGGAAATTTAGGAAACCCTGACTCGGTGCCGAAGGCCACGTGTCCGTCATAACCAAAGTAGTCTTGGCTCGGGAGCTTGGGTACGATCGGGGAAGGTCAGCTATGAGCACCCCCTTTCGCCCGGTTCGAAGACCGGCCTCTACTAACCGTGATATCTGATTTTGAAAACATTACATGCTCTTAATCCAATTATTAGCCTAGATTAGTATGTTATGCGCACAGCATACAAGTATAGACTAGATTGCCTAATTTGGAAATCAAGATTGCATATCCGTTCGTTTTGAAAATGCTTCAGAATTTGCTACTCGCAAGTAAGCTAAAACACGGATTTCAATGAGTTTTCCAACTCAAGCAACCCAACCTCCACCCACAGGCATTCAAACAGTTTATCTCACATAAGCACTTAGCCGCATGGTAAGCATACTGTCATGGCAACATACGCACGCATGCGATATGCTAAAGCCTAAAAGCTCACCTAGTACTCCAAGCCAAAACAGAAACTAGTTAGCAGACATGCATGTCCCTAGATCGTGTTAAGTGGCTAATGCAACACAGGCAAGGATGCAATTTAGAGTAGGCTCGGCTAACCCTAAAATGGCACGTGAAATGCAATCATTTGATGCACGTATTCAAGTTGGAATTTAGAATACAATGCAGTTTGTATGATGTACCGAGCCCGGTGCATGTTTGGACAAATGCATGGATGCACGCATGCATTGCATAAGGTATGCTAAAATAGACGTGCCCTAATCTACCATCATAAGCAGGTAAATAAAAAGGAAGAAAGAAGTCGGGGTTGGAAGACATACAAACCACTCACCCACACTTATTACAGATTTGCCCTCGCTCGGGGGGACCGAAAGAATAATACAAATAATTAACTACGCAAGCTAATTAAATATTACAAACCCAATAAATTAATTAAACGAATTAACTAATTTAATTAAAACAATAAACCGCCTCGGGAAGAGGGCTAGATGCAGCGCACGCTCGGGACTTGCTCGGAATCGCACTGCCATGCCTAGCCTGCCTCTGTTTTCCCTGCTTTGCATCTCAGAAGATTGCCAAAGTCTTAGGAGTGCCTCCCAGGGCACTGAGGGACATCATCGGCTGAGTAGGACTTCCACCGGCATCAGCATGAGGTCACCGGCACAACATTCATCCATCGGCCATCAATAGACTGCCGGTCGGCACTAAATACTGTCGGCCGGCACTGAATGTCTGCAGAACCTGCAACTCATAGCAGCAGAGGGCAAAATCTTGCATGGCAATGTTATTCAAGCAATGTATGCACCAAACACACTCCTTATCATGTTTGTGACTCAAAGGGGCATGTGCCTCGATTCTCGGGCCACCAATCACGCATTCCCATGCATGATGGCCCAAAGGATCAAATGTGCACTTTCAATCTCAAATGCATGCAAACCAAACAAACCAAAATCCCAATCCCTATCACCAAATCAAGGGACAAAGAATGCATGTTGATGCAATGCGACCTAGTCATGTTAGCTATCATGCAACATGAACAATGCCATGTACTTATGCAAAGCATACAAGCAAACATGAGGTAAGCATGCAAGCAAGCAAATGATGGTCTTAAACATGACTTAGGCAACTCTAAATAGGCCTAAAATCAGTGGCCAAATGCCATAGAAGTGAAGGCTAAGATATATGCAATACATGCACACATGCAAGCATACATAATCCAACACTTAGGCATAAACAATCAACTCTTAAGAACACTTAAAAGAGGCTAACATGGACATATTAACATGCATATATAAGCTTTAAAATCATGTTGGACATGGTGCCAAACCAAGCAACAAAATAGACTAAGCATGCAACAAATGGTCCAAGCATCCAAGGCAAGCCAAAGGAGACCTAAACCATGGCTAAGCCAACCAAACCTCACAAGGCCAAGAAGGCTTAAAACAGGTCTAAGGCAGCCCTAGACCATACAAAAGGGACCTCCTAGATAGCATCTAAGTGGCTCTAGAGCAAGGCACACACAATGACCAAATCATTAGGCATACAACATATGCTTTCAAAACTTCAAAGAGGCATGCAAGGCAATCATTCAAGCACGTCTAAGGGACTGAAATAGTATGCTGAATGGTTCCAAACCACCGAAATGATGCAAGAAACACAAGCTACACATTCACATACTTGAGGCATACAAGCCCGGCAAGCCACAAATACAAAGGGGCTATACTAAACATGCCAAAATCAATCCAAAGGACTATGGACAGACCTAGGTCATGGCAAAATAAGCACAAAACGTTCATAAGTCTAAGCCCAAATCACACTCGAACAAAGGCTAACCACCTAAGACATGTTAAAGGCATTACAAGGCATTACATGGCAACTATGCTAAGCATGCATAAGGGACCAAAACCAACATGATACAAAGTTATAATATGGCAATATGAGCACAAAATACAGCCATGGCATAACCAACAAACAACCAAACATGGGGCTCCCTCAAGAGGCAAAATAGGTCCTTTTCAAAGAAAACAAGGAGAGGGGGTGACCCTCTCCTTCTTGGGACTTCAAGGCATCATCTTCACCACTGAAATCCCTCAAGATTTCAGTGGTGAAGAGACCCCAACACCAAAATCCCGGAGCTCTCACAAAATAGCACAAAATGAGGCCTTTTCAAGGCCTAAGGGTGATCAAACCTCCCCAAAGCACAAAACACTCTTCATCAACAATAAAGAGGACTAAAAAACAGAACTTTTTTGTATGAAATACTAAGCACAAAAACAGTTCTAATCTATGCAAAAATGGAGTGCAAAAATGGAGTGCAAAAATGGGGTAAAAAGGGGTAGCTTCTTACCCTTGAAGACCAGCTTCACAAAGGTTGATGTTGTTGCTTCCTTAAGCTCAAATCCAACCAAAAACTTCAAGAACCAGCCCTTAGAACCTCAGTAACCGAAGGAAGGTGAAACACTAGGTGCTTGTGTGCAATAATATGGATTAAAGCACCTAGTGTAGAAACAAGAGAGGAAAAGAGAGATAGGATAGATACACAAGTTCTAACCTAGAACCAGAGCTTCTTCTCTATCTTTTCTCTCTAAAAATGTCTAATTTTTCTAACCCTTGAGCCAAGAGAAGAGAGCCCTCTCTTATAGGCAACAAAGCTTACAAGCTAAGCAAACCAAAGGCTCATCCCTCCATACACGTGTATGGAGGGGAAACAAATGCTATACAGCTGCTTCAAAATATCTCAAAAAGCAACTGAACAGTAGTCGGCAGGGCAAAATTGTCATTTTGACAAAATTGACTGCCGACCGGCACAATATAGTGCCGATGGCAACACCAACCAGCCGATGGCCTCTAGCCACTGCCGGTGGTGTGTGGGGATGCCTCACAAGGCATTCCCTGCCCCTCCAAGGCAAAGCACAAGTGTTTGGTGCAAAACTAGACACAAAACGGTCAAGTTCGGAGGTCCTGAGGCAAGGCGCGTAGCCGAGAACTCCGGGAACTCCAAACGAACACGAACATGGATAATCACCGAGTGTTCAAGCGGTGACGTCCAGGTCTTGAGGACGGTCAAAAATGGGGTGTCTACAGTATTATTTCAATATTATAATTATTTTTTTATTCTAAAAAAATATAATTTTTGCTTAAAAATCATTTAAAATTTCACTAATCCCGTTACTTAATTTCTAATCCCAACTATCCCATAACTTTGTTACACTACAACAAAATGCACTTTTGGCGACTAAAAAAAATTTAGTCGCCAAAACTTGTGGAATTGGCGACCAAAAAATTTTTTAGTTGGCAAAAGGACAATATTTAGCTACTAATTTTTTTTAGTGGGGAAATATTGATTATTGGCGACTAAAAAAAAATTTTAGTCGCTAAAAATGCCACAATTGGCGATTAAAAAATGTTTTAGTCGTTGTATACACTGCAGGAATTTTCAGAATTCGCGACGTTTAAAACACGCCACTATAAGCCTTAAAAACGCCGTTAAAGTGTAAAGTGACATTTATAAAATTTCGTCGCAGATACGGCCGCCGTCTTAGGTAGATGACGTTTGTTAAACGTCGCTAATGACTTTAGCCAGCGTTTTTTTAAAACGCCGTAAATTCTCATACATCCGTTATCTAAAAACCGTCACAGTTAAATGCTGACGTCATATGACGACACTTAGTGACGTTTTTTCAAAAATGTCATTTTTTCTCTTTTTTTTTACAAAAAAAAATAAATTTGCACTGCTATTTATAAAAAGAAAAAAATATAAATAAATTTCATTGCACTAAATCTGCAAAATAATGCTTCTCAAAAAAAAAAAAAAAAAAAAATTCTGCAAAATAAGTATTCAATTGTCAAATTGCATTATTAGCTAAATAAGGTCAACTCTGAAAGGCAAGGATTCTATACAGAAGCACATAAATGAAAATAAACCAAAAATAAACCAAACAAATTTAATTCCTCTTCCAGGTGGCTACAATTTTACATTTGACAAACAATATAAAAAAATTATAACATTTCCTACCTATTTATATTCAAGCACAAACCATACCCCAAAAAAATGTTAATAAAACCATCAAAATATTGGATAACTCATTCATGGGCCAATGTTTATTTCAAGGAACAAGCTGGCCAATACTCCTACAAAAAAAACACTGGAATCAGTCATCAAAAAATAGAGAAACTAACCCAAAAATAAAATAAAATAAAATAAAAAGTTAACAAATTATAATCATTGCCCCAAGCACTAACCTCTATGATCCCTCCACCTAGAGCCCTAGGTCCACCAATAACAATAAGATAAAATAAAAATAAAAAAAGTTTTCCATTGACACATTTTATCGAACATTGGACATGCAAGGAAAATAGTACAATAAGCATCACAATATCAACAAGCTATTCCAACCAAAAAAAAGATCCATAAAAAAATTTATGTCAGTAGGATAAGAATCACAACATCAAGGAATACTAACCTCAACTACAAATAGGTCATAATCAATATGCATAGGAGAGCACCAACGAACTAGTCACTAACACCAATTTTAGAAACTGTTTGACATTTTCTATAAGAAAAATGTGATAAGAGTGACAAAGATAATGAGATTCAATAAAAAATAGAGAGAGGTCCAAATCTCATAGCGTGAAATTCGATTGGAGAGATAGAGTA
Organism: Camellia granthamiana; assembly: GCA_036172215.1. Lineage (NCBI taxonomy): Eukaryota > Viridiplantae > Streptophyta > Magnoliopsida > Ericales > Theaceae > Camellia > Camellia granthamiana. The sequence goes on along the minus strand of CM069903.1, from coordinate 25,214,602 downwards.
AATGCCATTGCATAACTCAACAATAAATAATAAATAATTTTATGTTCTTGCCAATTCATATATATATAAACAGTATGCATAAATCAGTTTGGGTATAGATGCCAACAGAAATATCTATTTACAATGTTCTTTGGTCAAGCTTGCAGAGTCGTGGCCAGAGATATCTCTGAATTGATTCCAACACTGGGTACCTATGTAGGAACAACAACATTAGCTTTGCTATTGTGAATGACCAATTGTACTGATGTAAATCAGTTGGCCCTTAATACTCACAGTTCTAGAAGATGCAACTGTAGTGACTCAGGCAGCGGCTGAAGGGGTACCCATCCTAGTCTGACAGCTATACGTCTGTCACGACCCAAACCCGGCCCTATGGGTTTAGCACCGTAACTGGCCAGTAATCCGAGATTACCGAAGGCCTGCAGAACAGTAATACAGTAAAACAGAGTACAGGGCCTGGCGGAAGCCATTACAGTAAATAACTAGTGTCCATTGAGCTGTGGAAATCTGTATGCCAAAAACATTTTTCATGCATTCATTCAGTTCAAACAGTACAGTCTATATACAATCATTTACAACATTCAGGACAGGGACTTAATCCCTTGAGAACAGTACGGTAAAACAGTAAACAGTTTATACAGTAATACAAAACAGTCGGGAGACAAGTGGGGAACACAAAAACACCCCAAGCCATAGCATGGCGTCTCGGAACCTCGCAGTGAGGCACATAGGCTGGCTTGACAAAACTGGGGGACTAACCCACGCTCCTAGCTCCGGTCTGGCTGCTGAGAACCTACATATATATATAAACAGTGAGCTAAAGCCCAGTGAATAACAATAAGTGTAAAGAGGTTATGAATGAATGTCCTTACAGTAATGAAATCAATTCATTATACAGTATTTCGATCTTTCGGTATTTTAGTCAATCAGTATTTCAATCAATCAATCATATGTGGTACATCCATTAGCCTATAAACAGTAGGTCCAGAAGGACCGGGTCTTAACAGACCCAACAGTAGTGATGGCCATCAGTCAGTAAACAGTATGGTTCCACAAGGGAACCGACAGAGCTCTGTAACAGTAACAGTCAATGCTAAGGATGCCACAATACAGTTCACAATACAGGACATACATTCATTCAATAAACAATATCAGTTCAATAAACAATTCAGTTCAGTATTCAAAAGATAACCATTTTGAACATATCTTTACACAATCTGTTACTCACAGAGATTGGGCTAATAGCAGCTAGAGCGCGTCCCCGAAAGCCAACCCTAAACAGTCAATAAATAGAACACACACTAAGTTTCACAGTCGGGAAGGATGATAATTAAATCCCTAGATTTCCTCGGTGTGGTTCTATGTCCAAATCCTCATTAAGATGTCTTAAACTAGGCCTAAGAATGCCTAGGATGGGATGAGGATGCAAAAATACACTTGGAAGGCATTTTTCCAAAGTTGCTGAAAATAGGAGCCTCGCTCGAGCGAGCCTTCCTTCGCTCGAGCGAGCTTCCAAAATCAAAGGCTTCGCTCGAGCGAGAAATCCTTCGCTCGAGCGACCTGCATGAACAGTAAAAGTACTGGTTGCTGGATTTTTACGCGCGATACCACGCTCGATGCTCGCTCGAGCGGAGCCCTGAATAAAGGTGCTCGCTCGAGCGAGGAATCCTTCGCTCGAGCGAGGAAGCAAAATCTGGAATTTCCAGATTTGTCTTCCAAGTTCGAACCAAGCATTCTTCAAGCAAAGACTCAATCTCTTGGGCCCAAATTCTGGGAAAACATTTCAAACTCATAGTACAACAAGTTTTAAAGCTCAATTTATGAATTCAGGCCCCAAAGGTTGGTCAATTAAATCCAACATTCAAACCCATTTCATGAACAATCTTTAAGCATGCAATGCATGAACTTCAAACCAAAATCAATGTTCAAATCTTGCTCTATTGAGCTCCAATCTTTGAAAACAACTTGAAAACATGGACTATGATAAAAACATGGACATGCATGGATCATTCTTAAGAATTTAACTTCAAAATACACCAAAATGGCCATGCATGCATGATATATGCTCCAAATCAACATTATAGAACTAATTCATGGTTCAACTCTCAAATTTGGCATGAATCATGCAAGAATCAACCTTAAATACACAATCAAAGAGATGGATTCCTACCTTAAGTCTTGTATGCAAGAAGAACAAGTTCAATTATGCCAATTTACACTTCAATTCCAAGCAATTTCCAAGTAATTCTTCAAGGTGAGTTCAATTCTCCATTGCCTCTCACTCTCTCTAAGTTTAGTCGGCTAGAGCAAGGAGAAATGGCTGATCAATTTGTTTTGATTAGGTGTCTAGTGCTCTAATAATGAGAATTAACAATAGTCCACTCTAATGGCAATTTCGTAATTAAGTCCAACTCTTCAATTAACTCATTTTAATCTAGTTTAATCAATCCTAATCAATTTTCAGATAAATATACTATAAAATCACAAATATTCTACTGATTATAAAACACAAAACGATTCCTAATTCGGCCGCCGATAAGGCCTTCAATTAGCAGTTTAAACATATAAAGGCAAACAGTTAATCAATCAATCAAACAGATGCAATATACAATTCAATAGGTAAACTCATTCAATTTCAGTTTCGATTTCAATCGGTCCATTCAGTACTTCGGTTGATTCGATTATCAGTCATTAGCGGTTCAATTTAGCAGTAATCAGTATATAATTCAGTGGTTAATCGGTAATCAATACGAGGGTTGTTACAGTCTCCCCTCCTTATAAGGAGTTTAGTCCTCTAAACTCGAGTTACCTTCATTCTGGAAGAAAACAGGATTCAGCGGGAACAAATCAGGATATCGCCTAGCCATGTCATCTTCCCTTTCCCAAGTGGCATACACACCACCATGGTTCTGCCAGTCAACTTTCACTAGCGGAATCTCCTTGTTTCTCAGTTTCTTGATCCGTCGGTTTACAATCTGTATAGGCCGTTCCTCGTAAGTGTAATCATCACTCAACACTATTCGAGTAGGCTCAATCACATGGAATGGATCCCGGAGATAATCTCTCAACATCGAAATGTGGAAGACGTTATGCATATGCTCCATTTCAGGAGGAAGTGCAACTTGATACGCCACCGGATTGATTTTCTCAACAATCTCATAAGGTCCAACGTATCTCGGCGCTAACTTGCCTTTGACTCCGAAACGAGTCTGGCCTTTCATTGGTGTCACTTTCACAAAAACGTGATCACCCACTTCATACTCTCGGTCTCGTCTTCTAACATCTGCATAACTCTTCTGTCTACTCTGTGCAGTTTTCAATCGTTGCTGTATCAGTTTTACCTTTTCAGTCGTTTCATAAACAATTTCGGGCCCAAGTAACGGCCCATCTCCAACTTCCGCCCAGCAAATCGGAGATCTACACTTTCTGCCATACAATGCCTCGAAAGGCGCCATACCAATGCTCGAATGGTAGCTGTTGTTGTAGGCGAATTCAGCCAATGGCAAATGACTTTCCCAGTTTCCCTGAAAATCAAGGACACACATTCTCAATAAATCCTCCAGAGTCTGGATGGTCCTTTCTGACTGTCCGTCTGTCTGAGGATGATAGGCACTACTCAGCCTCAATTCAGTACCCAATGCAGTCTGTAGGCTTTGCCAGGACCTCGATGTAAACTTCGAATCCCTGTCAGAAACAATAGACACAGGCACTCCGTGCAGTCTCACAATTTCATCAATATAGATAACAGCCAATTTGTCCGCATTATAAATTGTCTTGACAGGTAAGAAGTGAGCAGATTTAGTCAATCTATCAACAATAACCCAAATAGAGTCCATACCTTTTCTGGAGCGGGGTAATCCAACGATAAAATCCATCGTGATATGCTCCCATTTCCATTCTGGTATGGGTAAGGGCTGCAATAATCCAGCAGGTCGTTGATGTTCAGCTTTGACTTGTTGGCAATGAAGACATTTGGACACAAAGTCGGCAATTTCTTTCTTCATTCCCGGCCACCAGAAATTCAACTTCAAATCTTGATACATTTTCGTATTCCCTGGGTGGATAGAAAATTTTGAATTGTGGCCCTCTTGCAGAATTCTTCTTTTCAGTTCAGTGTCATTCGGTACACACAGTCTATCTTGAAATTTCAGTACATTGTTCTCAAATTTGTATCCCGGTCTCGGTTTTGAATCTCTTTCTTCAATAATCTTCTTTAAGAAATCATCCAGTTGCTGTTTCTCTTTAATCTCTTCAATCAAGGCTGGTTGAGCAGAAATAGCAGCTAAGGTTCCACCTTGTTCCTTCAAAACAATTTCAATCTCAAACTTTTCAAGGTCACAAAGCAACTCTTTCTGTCCAGTCAGCAAACAGGCTAAGTTCCCAATCGATTTTCGGCTCAAAGCATCGGCAACGGTGTTGGCTTTTCCCGGATGGTACAAAATCTGTAGGTCATAATCTTTTATCAGTTCAAGCCATCTCCGCTGTCTCATATTCAGTTCTTTCTGAGTGAAAAAGTACTTCAGGCTCTTGTGGTCAGTATATACTTCACATGTCGCCCCATAAAGATAGTGACGCCAGATTTTCAATGCAAATACCACTGCAGCAAGTTCTAAGTCATGGGTCGGGTAGTTCTTTTCATGTGGTCTCAACTGTCGGGAAGCATAAGCAATAACTCTCCCATTCTGCATTAAAACACACCCCAAACCCTTATGAGAAGCATCACTAAATACAGTATAACCATCCGTACCTGAAGGTAGAGTCAGAATTGGTGCAGTCACAAGTCTAGTTTTCAACTCCTGAAATGCTGATTCCCGTTGGTCAGTCCAGTCAAATGATATCCCTTTCTGTGTCAACTGAGTCAGTGGTAAGGCAATTTTGGAGAAGTCTTTGACAAATCTTCTGTAATATCCAGCTAATCCTAAAAAGCTTCGGACTTCAGTCACGTTGGTTGGTCTAGGCCAGTTCACTACAGCTTCAATTTTCTGCGGATCAACAGAAATTCCATCTTTGCTAACAACATGCCCCAAAAACATAACATGATCAAGCCAAAATTCACATTTAGACAGTTTACCATACAGTTTCTGTTCTCTTAAGGTTTTGCAGGGCAAGTCTCAGATGGTGTTCATGTTCTTCTACAGTCTTAGAATAGATCAATATGTCATCAATGAATACCACAATAAAATCATCAAGGTATGGTTTAAAAAATCTGTTCATGAGGTCCATAAATGCAGCTGGGGCATTCGTGACTCCGAACGGCATAACTAAAAATTCATAATGACCATACCTCGTTCTAAAAGCAGTTTTGTCAATGTCTTCCGGTTTAACTTTCAGTTGATGGTACCCCGATCTAAGGTCAATCTTGGAAAACACTTGTGCACCCTGTAGCTGATCAAATAAATCATCAATACGCGGTAAGGGATATTTGTTCTTTACAGTTACCTTGTTCAATTCGCGGTAATCAATGCACAGTCTCAGTGAGCCATCTTTCTTCTTTACAAACAGGACAGGTGCACCCCACGGTGAAGTACTGGGTCTGATAAACTTCTTGTCTAACAGTTCCTGCAATTGTACCTTCAATTCTTTCAGTTCAGTTGGAGCCATTCTGTAGGGAGCTTTAGACATTGGCTGTGTACCCGGAATCACATCAACAGTAAATTCAACTTCCCTATCAATCAAATCCCCTGGCAGATCATCTGGAAACACATCTGGGAATTCTCTGACTATAGGAATGCAATTCACATCAGTTTTAACATTATCATTAGCAGATACAGTCAGTACAGAACACAGATATCCTTTACATCCCTTTCTAACCAATTTGACAGCTTTTACAGAAGAAATCAGATACGGAGGAGGTACTACTCCAACTCCACTAAATACGAATTCAGGTAAACCCGGTGGACGGAAAAATACTTGTTTTGTTACACAATCTATAGTGGCATGATATTTTTGTAGCCAATCCATCCCCAATATTACATCAAAGTGATCTATGTTCAACGGTAGTAAGTCAATAAACAGATGCATATCCCCAACAATGATTTCACAAGCAGGATACATATATGCACATGTCATGGATCCTCCAACAGGTGATGATACAGCTAACAAGTAATTCATAGGTTCTAAGGGTCTATTCAATTTCCGTGAAAAAGCATGCGACACATAAGAATGTGTAGACCCCGAATCAATCAATACATATGCATTTTGAGCACAAATAGAGAGGATACCTGACACAACGGTCTCAGTATTCTGAACATCTCCCGGTACTAGGGCAAATACTCGGCCCTGCCTCACAGGCTCTTTCCCGGTAGCTTTGGGGTTAGGCTTTGGTGCTACATTTGATGCTGCTGCACTTGGTGCAGCTTTACCACTAGCTGGTGGAGCAGAAGGGCAGTCTTTAATTCTGTGGCCCACCTTGCCACATCTGAAGCAAGCTCCTGAAATCTGGTAGCAAACCCCTTTGTGTTTATTGCCACATACAGAACAGGGTGGAATGAATCCACTCCCTTGGCTGGGGCTAGTTGTTGACCCCGTATTCTGTTTCTTGTTCAACTGATTGTGCTTGCCTTTCTTAAATTTGAAACCCTGTCGTTTACCATGCCATTCAGTTGTTGGTGTTTCAGATAGTTTCACTGCTGCAATATTTGACTCGGCCATCAATGCACGGTCGAGCACACCCACATAAGTTGGCATTTTCAAAACATTTATTCGGTCCAGTATAGCAGCACTAAGGCCTCCTTCAAACCTTCTGGCCTTCTTATATTCAGTGTCCACCATCTGTGGTGCATATCTAGCAAGTTCAGTAAATTTCTTCTCATACTCGGCAACAGACATTGTGCCCTGTTTCAGTTGTTCAAACTCCGTTACTTTTCTGTCCCTGATGCACTGAGGGAAATACTTTTCAAAGAAGGACTCCTTGAACTGAGCCCAAGTTATAATAGCATTTGTGTCGCGGGTTAACATCCACCACCTTCTTGCTTCTTCCTGAAGGGTGAAGGTTGCTAACAGTACTTTGTTGGCTTCAGAGCACGGAAACATTTCAAACAACTTTTCTGTTTCAAGCACCCAAGCTTCAGCCTTTAGCGGTTCCAAGCCTCCCTGAAAGGACGGCGGTTTCAGTTTGCTGAACTTATGAGTCAGTGCAATAATGTCCACCTCATTAGCATTCACATTCTGTACATTTTGTTCCGGTTGCACCGGAGGAGGAGGAGGTGGGGGCTGTTGGTTCTGTTGTTGGTCCAGTCTTTCAAGTACCAATCCCATCATTTGTTCTAGTCTGGCCATTCTGGCCTCAGAGGATGATGATTCAGGTTCATTTGCATTATCCATTCCGTTATAAGCAGTTATAACAGTTATTATTATAAGCAGTTGTATCGTTAAACAGTTTAACATTTAGCATATAATCAGTCAATCGTAAGCACACACTTTTCAAGTTCATGAGATGCCCTAATCACTTTTCTAGGACACCCTATAGCTCATTTGGACACGTGTGTGCGGTATAACTCGTGGTTAAGTATCGCTCTGATACCACTCTGTCACGACCCAAACCCGGCCCTATGGGTTTAGCACCGTAACTGGCCAGTAATCCGAGATTACCGAAGGCCTGCAGAACAGTAATACAGTAAAACAGAGTACAGGGCCTGGCGGAAGCCATTACAGTAAATAACTAGTGTCCATTGAGCTGTGGAAATCTGTATGCCAAAAACATTTTTCATGCATTCATTCAGTTCAAACAGTACAGTCTATATACAATCATTTACAACATTCAGGACAGGGACTTAATCCCTTGAGAACAGTACGGTAAAACAGTAAACAGTTTATACAGTAATACAAAACAGTCGGGAGACAAGTGGGGAACACAAAAACACCCCAAGCCATAGCATGGCGTCTCGGAACCTCGCAGTGAGGCACATAGGCTGGCTTGACAAAACTGGGGGACTAACCCACGCTCCTAGCTCCGGTCTGGCTGCTGAGAACCTACATATATATATAAACAGTGAGCTAAAGCCCAGTGAATAACAATAAGTGTAAAGAGGTTATGAATGAATGTCCTTACAGTAATGAAATCAATTCATTATACAGTATTTCGATCTTTCGGTATTTTAGTCAATCAGTATTTCAATCAATCAATCATATGTGGTACATCCATTAGCCTATAAATAGTAGGTCCAGAAGGACCGGGTCTTAACAGACCCAACAGTAGTGATGGCCATCAGTCAGTAAACAGTATGGTTCCACAAGGGAACCGACAGAGCTCTATAACAGTAACAGTCAATGCTAAGGATGCCACAATACAGTTCACAATACAGGACATACATTCATTCAATAAACAATATCAGTTCAATAAACAATTCAGTTCAGTATTCAAAAGATAACCATTTTGAACATATCTTTACACAATCTGTTACTCACAGAGATTGGGCTAATAGCAGCTAGAGCGCGTCCCCGAAAGCCAACCCTAAACAGTCAATAAATAGAACACACACTAAGTTTCACAGTCGGGAAGGATGATAATTAAATCCCTAGATTTCCTCGGTGTGGTTCTATGTCCAAATCCTCATTAAGATGTCTTAAACTAGGCCTAAGAATGCCTAGGATGGGATGAGGATGCAAAAATACACTTGGAAGGCATTTTTCCAAAGTTGCTGAAAATAGGAGCCTCGCTCGAGCGAGCCTTCCTTCGCTCGAGCGAGCTTCCAAAATCAAAGGCTTCGCTCGAGCGAGAAATCCTTCGCTCGAGCGACCTGCATGAACAGTAAAAGTACTGGTTGCTGGATTTTTACGCGCGATACCACGCTCGATGCTCGCTCGAGCGGAGCCCTGAATAAAGGTGCTCGCTCGAGCGAGGAATCCTTCGCTCGAGCGAGGAAGCAAAATCTGGAATTTCCAGATTTGTCTTCCAAGTTCGAACCAAGCATTCTTCAAGCAAAGACTCAATCTCTTGGGCCCAAATTCTGGGAAAACATTTCAAACTCATAGTACAACAAGTTTTAAAGCTCAATTTATGAATTCAGGCCCCAAAGGTTGGTCAATTAAATCCAACATTCAAACCCATTTCATGAACAATCTTTAAGCATGCAATGCATGAACTTCAAACCAAAATCAATGTTCAAATCTTGCTCTATTGAGCTCCAATCTTTGAAAACAACTTGAAAACATGGACTATGATAAAAACATGGACATGCATGGATCATTCTTAAGAATTTAACTTCAAAATACACCAAAATGGCCATGCATGCATGATATATGCTCCAAATCAACATTATAGAACTAATTCATGGTTCAACTCTCAAATTTGGCATGAATCATGCAAGAATCAACCTTAAATACACAATCAAAGAGATGGATTCCTACCTTAAGTCTTGTATGCAAGAAGAACAAGTTCAATTATGCCAATTTACACTTCAATTCCAAGCAATTTCCAAGTAATTCTTCAAGGTGAGTTCAATTCTCCATTGCCTCTCACTCTCTCTAAGTTTAGTCGGCTAGAGCAAGGAGAAATGGCTGATCAATTTGTTTTGATTAGGTGTCTAGTGCTCTAATAATGAGAATTAACAATAGTCCACTCTAATGGCAATTTCGTAATTAAGTCCAACTCTTCAATTAACTCATTTTAATCTAGTTTAATCAATCCTAATCAATTTTCAGATAAATATACTATAAAATCACAAATATTCTACTGATTATAAAACACAAAACGATTCCTAATTCGGCCGCCGATAAGGCCTTCAATTAGCAGTTTAAACATATAAAGGCAAACAGTTAATCAATCAATCAAACAGATGCAATATACAATTCAATAGGTAAACTCATTCAATTTCAGTTTCGATTTCAATCGGTCCATTCAGTACTTCGGTTGATTCGATTATCAGTCATTAGCGGTTCAATTTAGCAGTAATCAGTATATAATTCAGTGGTTAATCGGTAATCAATACGAGGGTTGTTACAACGTCCAACGTTTGTGTCAACCTTATTGAAGATTTACAAGTAAAATGTTTAAGATTCATCCATCTTATTTTGATATGTCGTGTACTTTTAACTTATGACTTACTAGGAAAGCAAGATGGTGAAGAGTCAAAAGCCGCACACACTCCACGCTTTTCAAGCCCAACCCTCTTACACTCAACAGATATTCTCTACAAGCAAAAGATTTCTATAAGTACTTGTTTCATTGTTCTTTTTATCATACGGAAATTGTTCCGTAACATATAGAAATGATCTGAAAATTTTCTGTGGGCTTACTTTACTTCGTCAGGTGGAACATCCCTCAACCATTCAAGATCTATGCTTCCGTGTTCTCTAACCAGCCGGTTCAGGAAATCCTGCATATCATCAGTTAAATGGCTTTTCTATACATTGAGTGTCATAACATAGGCAAACCATTTGCAGTTTAAACAATGGAATATTAAAATAGCAACATTAAATACACAACCTCTTTAGAGAGAAACATAAGAATGGGGGAAGTTTTTTTTTTTTTTTTGAATTGATTAAAACTAAGCATATTTGGAAAAGCTGAGAACAAAAAATTGCTAGTACCTTTCCGCGGTACCAAGGAAGCTTTTGTTCTTAGCCATGGTGATGCAAGTAACTGTGTCCAACCACATAACAAAAATCTGTGATAAATGTGCGACAAGATTGAATCAAATGGAATTGAAGTATTTGGAGCATTTGAAATTCGTTCTTTTTATCAGATGGAATTCTAGGAACACTTTGAGAATGGAATGTGTTTGACTTACCATGTATGGAACACCATAGAGTCTAAGTATTTGGACAGACCCAAACACCGTGGATAGGTAGAAAAGCAGGGAAACCATTAAAGTCCAGCATACAATTGAAGTGATCACATGTTTCCAATTCACTGTAGGGATTGAAATGAGAAACAAAATAAAAATTAAGATGCAATGCTTCTACGTGTTGCATTAGTAAGCAACAAAGGCTTAATAACAAAAAACAATTTGCATTAAATAAACACCCACTTGTACCAGATACCAAAATTACTAACTGATGCATGACTACCCACATTTTACAAACCATATTTCAAACATTAATTGAAAGCATGACCACTACAACACAGAATCTGGATCAAAAGATTGTAAAATCATTTATATATAATGGGAGAACCCCATTTTGGTGTTTTCGACTTTCTGAAGCTGTGTTAACGCTTTTGTTTCCTAAAGAATCAATGATGTATATATCAAGACACTAGTTCATGCAATTCAAATTCAAATATTCACAATTTGATTAGGAGGGTAGAGAGACGTGATCTTCTTTTACTGATGCGTAGAGAGGTAATATTTGAAAAATAGTTTTTGAAAATCAGTTAATTAAGGGTTTATGACAGTGGCAGTAATATTTATGCATAACTAAAATTCAAATTTATGTTCTTGTATGTCTTTGTTTTAAGCCAATCATAATATACAAAAACAAAAACCAAAAACCAAAGGAGACTCGGAGAGCTAGCTAGAAACAGTTGGCCAAAACAGTAACAAAATTACTTAGTCACGCAAAAAAACTTCGAATAAACTGTAAGTTAGAAGAAAAAAGCAAATTTGAACAATTGTATATCCTGAGAGAAAAACAGAGTATAAATATTTGGACAATTGTGCCTTTAATTAATATTCCTTGTGACAAGTTAAAAATGATGTTTGGTAATATAGTAGTTGCTTTATAATAAAGTTGCATGTGATATGTTCTGTCTCCAAAAATGATGAGATGCACTTTATATCATAGTTGTCAATTTGAAGCATTGTGTTTAGATATACTTTAACTTTCTCTTTGTAAAATGAATATATGTAAGAAGAATATTGTGCACACATCATATGTTAATATCTGATAAATATGTTTTAATATTCTTTCTTGATTAAAGGTAGTATAGCTATGCATCTATATAATTGGTTAACTTGTTTGTTGTCTATTTCTTTCTTCCCATTTCATGTAATGTCTTCTAGATTAAAGTGATATCTAGATTTATCTTGAATTGGTGCAGAACTTTTTTATTATAGCATTGAAGAAAGGCTTCTTATAATTGTACACACAGGAAATTTCTCAGTGTTTTGTACGTCAAGCTGTTCATGTAGCCTTGTCTGCACTTCAATTTGCATCCGTATTGCTTCACTTATATGTAAGCTTCTAAATAAAAGGTTTCATAATTAACGTATCAGTTCAAGTAATTTTTAGAAAATAAAGGAATGGATAAAGGAGCAGAAAGAACATGAAATGGGTTTTGAGATCTTACTTATTTGTTTTGGGTTTCAATGCTTGAATTACTCATGAGTTCCATTTGCCTCAGACATCCTTTCTCCTGCCACTACAACCATTCCTAAATTCTGTAAGCTATTCCATTGCCAGTAGTTGGCGTAGCTCAAAATAATTTATACTCCATAATTGTTGAACTTCTTACCAATTTTGTTTGTTCCAATATTAGAGTGCCCATGGAGATTCTTACTGAGCTTGTATTTTTGCCAAACCAAAATTGGACGAGTCATTCTTATATGAATATGACAATCCCCTAAAAATAAAAATAAAAATCTGAGACCTCAAAGACTTTTTCAAGTAACTATGGTTGGCCTAACATATTTACCTGAAGAGATGGCTCTTTAAGTGGTATAATGTCAGTCCCGGAACCCCCATAAGTTTCAAAACTATTTTTCGAGTAGCCTCTGTAACAAAGAAGAGATATTTCAATTAGTTGAGCATTAGACATTTTTCCTTTGGTTTCTTCTTAAACTTATTATGTTGTATGCACTCACTGTCTGCTCCTCCAAGCTGATTTACTGCTTCTATGAACCGCTCATGGAGGTCTTGTGTCCATTTCAGTCTAGGCTTTGCATCGGTTGAAAGTACAAGTCCAAAATCTCCTGCACCATTCCCCCATTGCAGGAACAAATGCCTTTCTGGAGGAATGGACCCTCTTGAGGAGGGGTGGATGTTCTTTCCTTGATGATGTTAATGATGATACATCTGCCTACAAAATGATGAATTTATGATTAGTTTCATGCAAAGAGCACAAACAGTTACTATGATCTTATTAAAAAACAATTGTGTTTTTATACTTTATGTTGCAGTTATACATGTCAAAGAACTATAAATGGAGTAATAACTTTCTGATAGCACAAGGGAAAATGAAAATACAGGCTACTGTCTTTCTAATTCTCTCAGATTGAGCAGATGATTGGGTGTAAAAAATAGATAAAAAATTAAATGAATCGATATAATCAATTGGAAATGATTCGGATTGAGTTTCAATGTTCATCAACTGAAGAGACATGCTTGCTAAAAAAGATCAATCAAACACTACAAATGATTTTTATGTTCTTAACTTGAAGACCAAGGTCATATGACATATGAAGTAGAAATGCAGAAAAAAAAAAATGAAAGGAAGTTTGATAGAGTTGAGAACAACTACATCAAGAACAGTACTGTTTATACACCAAACTTCCATCATAAAACTGCAACAACACAAAAACTATGATGCTTGGACCATCAAGCAAACACAAACCCCCAATGCCTACAACCAACATAGCATCATAGTGAATTTTTTTTTTTTAAGAAAAAAAAAATAAATCAAGGATTCTAGTGTTCTTCCTTCAAGACAAAAAGGAATAACATAGTCTAATTATCTATGTTCATTAGAAATACGTAAAATTATGTTCTACCAATATACAAACATAGATTGAAAAAATTGAAAATAGTGAGATTGAAAAACAAAAATATCAAAGTGAATGAGATTCTATTGAAAAGAGAGCAGACCAAAAATGGCAAGTGAAAAGATTAAAAAGAGCACAATTCGACTGAAGAGAGGCCAGATCGAAGAGCGATGAATATAGTGAGTCCTGTGTATGAGACCAGATCTGATGGAGCGAGAGAGAGAGAGAGAGAGAGAGAGAGAGAGAGAGAGTGTGTGTGTGTGTGTGTGTGTGTGTGAGGACCAGACTTGAGGGATAGTAGCGAAGGGAGGACCATACCTGAGAAGGAGCTTTAACAGGCTCGAAACCCTAGATAAAATCCCTTCGTTAACGTAGCAACTCGATTACCAGAAACCTAGTATTCACTCAATCTAATTACCAAAAACCCAGTATTCACTCAATCGGCTGGTTTCCTCAGTCCCGATTCAATTGGTCTCAGTCCTAATCCCTGTCCCGATCCCGATGATCTTGATCCTTCTTCACTCATAGGTCTTGTAACCCCGCCGATTTGTGCAACTCAACCGGTCCATCTTCCTCTGTAAAATCATCAGAATCATAATCAAGAAAAACAAAAAACTGTCAAGAAATTTTAACCAAATCGATTCAAGAATCGATGGATTTAGCATCAGATCTGAACAAGTAATCGGAATCAACCCTGGTGAATCTCTCAAGGAGCATGAGGAGACAGAGGAAACCCTAGATCTAGGACGGAGAGAGAAAAGAGAAATGGATAGAGAAAACAGAATGACGGAAAGAGAAATGGGTATAGAGGGAGACAGAGCACCGTTTAAAAGTCAAACGCGTGTTTATAAAAGGAAAATGCGTGCCTTTTAATTTCACTTTACCTCTTCCACAGCGTTTTTCAAAAAACGTTGTGTAAAAAACGTGGTCATAGGTAACTTTTGTTGTAGTGATAGATAGTTTTGGCTACTAAAATTTTTTAGTCGCCAAATGAGAAATAAAAATTTACTTTCAGACTTTTGGCCACCAAAAATTTGGTAGCCAAAAAATTTATTTTCAGCGACTAAAAAATGTTTTAGTTGCTATATAGCTAGTTTTGGCTACTAAAATTTTTTTGTCACTGAAGAAAAAATAAAAATTTACTTTTTATTTTTGGCGACCAAAAGTTTGGTTGCCAAAAATTTAGTTTTAGTGACTAAAAGAATTAAAATATTTGGAGGGAAAATTCCGAATTTTGGAGAGATTTATAAAATTAATTGGCGACCAAAATATTTAGTCACCAAATTACCACTTTTAGCGACAAAAACAATTTTAGTCGGCAATAGTATACAATTTAGGCTAAAATAATATTTATTAGTTAGATTTTTTGTACCCTTTTTAGCGACCAAAATCATATTTAGTCGCCACAACCAAAATTTTATAGAAGGAATAATTTTAGATTCGTGCCTTTGTCTCACACTTTTACCCTCTCTGTGTATACATCACAGCCACAGAACCTCTCTCTCAGCAAATCTCACCACCACAAATCAACAAACCTCACGGCAATCAAACCTCACGATCGCGTATCCTCAGCATCGTCGGTCCCTGTACGTCGCAATTCAGCACCGCCACCGCCGCTAACAGGTTCGCTCTCTCACTTCATTTCGCTCTGTTGCTCTCTCGTTCTCTGTCTCGCTCTGACTCTCTCTATCCCGCTCTCTCTCTCTACCCATTCTATCAACTTTGGGATTATTTTTTTTTCACTTGTTGGAGTACATGGTACAATCGCAATGATTGGGTTTTTAACAAGAAGAGTTAATCAGCAGATGAGGTGGCTAGGTATGTGGCTGATTACTTACAAGGTAATACCAATACACATACACAGCTCAAGGTGGCTGCTCCTACTCAACAAAAAGAGTTCCCAGTTGGAGGCCCCAGGTGGAGGGCGTGTTTAAAATCAATTTTGATGGTGCTTTTTTGAAGTGTTGGTGTGATTGTTTACAAAGGGGAGGTAATTGTAGCAGTAATAGTTTGCTAGGGTTTTGGGTCTTCATGATGTTCAGATTGAATTCCTTTAACTATGGTAAGTACTTTGAAGGGTACTGATTTTCTTTTGTCTTCTTTTGGCTATAACATCCAGAATTCTTGTGAGCTTCTCAACAACATAGTACATTTCCCGCCCTCTCATTTTTTTGAAAAGGTGAAGTCTAAGTTGAAAAAGAGTTGTGTAAGTGCATATAATGATATAAATAGGTTAGAATATATTCAATCAATAATTTTATAATATTTAGTTAATTTCAATACTGTATTGTATATAATTGAAACAACATCCTTATATAGATAATAGACTTTTACCCAATATTCTCACATGTTTTTAATTGGTAATGAAATATAATTATTGTTAGTGGTGCAAACAAATAATAAGATCTCATTGGGTTATATATAGGTTATGATCTCCAATGACACTACGAAATAACCCTTCTAAGTTCTACTCTACCTTGCTTGCTGGTTGAAATGAAACATACTGACTCTGCAATTCTTTCATTTAGTAACCATGCTAGTTATTACAACAATATTGTCAAAAATAGTTCGCATCAAGAAATTAGAAAAGTTGTTAAAATTGACATGTAACACTAATCTTGCATGTCATATAGGAACATGAAAGATTGTAATGTTTTTACCATAAGAAGGTCCTATTTATTCCAATAATTTGACATTGCATTGATATGGAAATGAGAGATCAACATTCGTAAACACAAAAACATTGCCTTAGAATTGGGAGTGTTGTAAAATCATTGCACCCACCCTTCTCCATTCTACGGTATAGGGTATAGGACGAGTTCCTGTAAAGTTTATTTGGTCCTAATTCAAGTGCCTAGAGCAATTATTTATCGATTTGTGCCCCTCCACATTTGCCATTTGTAGCATCCCATGTGTGGGTTTTCCCCCCTCATTTTTTAAGGTAGCATCCAAGTGTAATTTGGAGTTTAGGTGATGAAAATGCATCATGCTCTTTCTTTTTACCAAATTTGATTGCCACAATTATGATATTTAAGCTTTGATATTAAAATTTCAATGTTCAGATCTTTGCACTATTAAAAGTTTTGTTGAGCACGATGTACTAGCTCTGGGGGAATGTGTTGCGCTTCATTTTAAGGCCATTCAGTTCACTAATAATTCACAACCAAAGAACATTGGGAGGAAAGATGGCTCAGGTCCGTTATTTCTTCTAAACTTGTGTTCTTGTTATTTCATTTTTGCCTTGCTTTAGAAATCATCTCAATTTGTTCACTATGCCGTGATTTGTGGGCAGTCGTAACAATGTAATTTACCAGTGCAAACACAACAAAGCATCTCCTTTGAAGTGGAAACATGGACAAGGCTTTTACTTAATATGTTCATATCATATATGCATGTGTTTACTTTTTCAAAGTTTAAATTTGTTTGCCAAGACCTGTAGATAGTAATGCAATGATATATAAATTAGTTGAAAATTATGGAACACAATCATGTACTTCTACGCCTTTATAAGGAAAGAAGTTACCCTTTTTTTTTTTCTTCAAATGTCCAATATGTTGACATAGTAAGGGTCTACACATCATAGCTCTTTTAGTTACAATGTTGAAGCAGTTGGTCCTCGAAAGATTCGCTTCATGCTTGCAACTATAATAATTTCTTACTGACCATATATCTTACCAAAGTGGGTATTTTTAGTGAGGAGAAGCATTCCTGATTTGACCTGTTTCTCTTTTAGATGTTCTTTCTTAGCTTAATGGAAATCATTTTCTAGATAATAGTAACACAACCTTTTGTATGGAATCTGTGATATAAAGTTTTGCACTGCAGATTTTGCCTCAGAATTGTTAAGATCTTTCAGTTATTGGCAACATTATAGAGGAGATTAATATACTTTGCAACGGCTTGAATCCTTCATGGTGTTCTTGGAAGGGAAAGAAGCAAACTGTTAGGCTAATGCTTTAGTATTTGAGGCTCACAACACAGTGGATGAATCTTTTTTATTAGTAGCTCGGCTAATAGCACTTGTCAAAAATAGTTGGAGTTGTAGCGATTTTATAGTATTATTGCTGAATCAACACAATTTCTGTTTTATCCACTTCTCTAGTCCATTAGACCTCTCACTGATCAATTCTTGCAGCTATTAACTCGTACATTAGGAGCAAATTAGTGCTGTTATTTTTTTTGTAGTGCAGCAGTTTCTTTATTGAAACAACATGAATGAATACTTATGAAAGAAAAAGTCATGAGCCTTTTCTAAATCCCTCGACACAAATCTTCATTTATAGCTTCTTAGGTGGCTGATTTATTAGAATTTAACTAGGTTCTACTTTGTGCCACAGGGCCTAATTGAGGGAAAGAGATCGTGATGAACTTATGAGGGAAAGAGATGAGATGATGAAACAAGTCCAAGAAGGAAAAAAAAAAAAAAAAACACGGGAGGCATAACAAGTACAGCTCAATCATCTGAACGACGTGGTGTCACGGCTCACAACCCTCTTGCAGGGTTCAGATGGTCATCCTACTATTCGGTAAGACGAATTTTATGGTAAACTAATGCAAGTTCTACAAAAATATGGATCATATTTACATTATTGTGTACGATGAACATAGAATTGTTTTCTAAAGTTCGTTTCTATGCAAACCTATTAGAACGTTGATTATAGGGATTGTGCTATTTTTTATTTTTGTTTTCTGTGCTTCGAATAGGTTCTGAGGCATAATTTGAGTAGACTCTGCAGCTGACGACCTGGTGTTTCGATACATTACGCAAAGGACTTCATTCTGATTCTCATAAGGTAACCACATGTTTTCAATGAAATATTAAGTTTCCCAGAATTGAGTACGAAGAGCTTATGAATATGAGGGCAGTTACTAAATTAGGAGCCCTACCCAAGTGAATGTCATTTGAGATTTCAGACTAATTGAATAAACCAAGTGAACTTTCCATCAATTTGTAGCAACATGATTTGCTGGTTGAAATTTCTTAGTGTATAGTTATGAACACTTATGCATGTCAAGCTTTTGGAATGACTTAGATGCCTTTGTTTTCACGTTTTCAACAGTGCTGCCAATATTTATGGGTCCTCCTAACTGCCCAAAGAGTGTTGTTTTAGCTAGGTTATGGTATATGGTTGTTTTATGACTTAAGAGTGTTGTTATTGAATACTAGGTTCAATAGAAGAGACCTCTGAGGGGTGAAAATTCAAATCAGCTCCCGACCCACTCTACGGATGGCATGGGTAGCTTTCTTATGTAAAATAGGACCTGTGGGGATAGACGGGATGCAATTAGCACGCGTAGGTTGAGAGTTGGCGTGAAAAACACCATAAACTTAGCCGAAAAAGGCCTTTGAGGGGGTGAAAATTTAAATCAGCCCCCGAACCACTCTATGGATGGCACGAGTAGCTTCCTCGTGTGAAATAGGACTTGTGGCGACAGACGAAATGTAATTAGCACGCGTAGGTTGGGAGTTGGCCTAAAAAACGCCATAAACTTAGCCGAAACAGGCCTTTGAGGGACGAAAATTCAAATCAACCCCCGAACCACTCTATGGATGGCACAGGTAGGTTCCTCGTATCAAATAGGACCTGTAGGGACTGACAAGATATAATTAGCATGCGTAGGTTGGGAGTTGGCGTGAAAAACGCCATAAACTTAGCCGAAAAAGGCCTTTGAGGGCCAAAAATTCAACTCAGCCCCCAAACCACTCCATGGATGGCATAGGTAGCTTCCTCATGTCAAATAAGACCTGTGGGGATAGACGGGACGTAATTAGCATGCGTAGGTTGGGAGTTGGCATGAAAAACACCATAAACTTAGCCGAAAAGGCCTTTGAGGGCCGAAAATTCAAGCATCCCCCGAGCCACTCTATGGATGGCACGAGTAGCTTCCTCATGTCAAATAGGACCTATGGGGATGGACAAGATGTAATTAGCACGCGTAGGTTGGGAGTTAGCGTGAAAAACGCCAAAAATTTAGTCGAAAAAGGCCTTTGAGGGCCTAAAATTCAAAGTAGCCCCCAAACCACTCTATGGATGGCACATATAGCTTCCTCGTGTCAAATAGGACTTGCGGGGATAGACGAGACGTAATTAGCACGCGTAGGTTGGGAGTTGGTGTGGAAAATACCATAAATGTAGCCGAAAAAGGCCTTTAAAGGCCGAAAATTCAAAGCAGCCCCCGAACCACTCTATGGATGGCACGGGTAGCTTCCTCGTGTCAAATAGGACCTGTGGGGACAATTTTACAGAGGAGAGACAGATTTTAGAGAGAGGAACTAGATAGTGGAAGTTTTTGGATGGTTGTGAGCGGTCGCCAATGGCTGCCAGAACAAACTAGCTCTTGTTTAAGTGATGGTTAGTGGTTGTGGTTGTTGCCAACTTAGAAATCATACTTATGGCACCCGCCTCATTGGATGTTTGAGGCTGTAAATGACTCATGTCTAGAATCGAACTAATCTTGATCGTGAACATCATATGAGCTTTGGTATGAAATGAAGTCTTATTCAATCATGATTGCCAAGATTTTGACAATACCAAAACATTTAAGTAGACTTTGTTCTATAAGCCAACATAAATGTTACACAGGACATACCTTTGCATTGAGTTTCCAAGTGCTTAGAAGTATATTAAGTTTTATTCTAGTACAATATTGTACACAGTACATACCTTTCCACATTTTCACATATTGTCATTGTGGAGATTTAGATCCTAGATTTTCTGTAAGACCAAGTGAGCACCATGTTGGGGTTGGAGTGTGAAAGGAGCGTGCACATATGATGCAGAAAGCTAAAATGAGAAGTGTTGTAAAGTGATAATTAAAATTTTATAATACTCTCTCCATCTCATTTTATGTTTCTAACTCCCCATTTTTGAAAATTCATTTTATGTGTCCTAGTTTCAGTAGTTAAAAAATTTTAACCATTACTTCCTAAATTCAAACTATATTTAAATACAATTTCAATTACAATTGACATCCTTACAATTTGTGTTTTGTAGATGGTTGTAACTTTTTGCTTATAATTTTTTTGTTTACAATGGAACTAATGGGTGTAATTTTTGTTTTGTAGATGGCTTTTGGCATTGACATGTGGATCTTCTATTTTTTTGTATGGAGGATAATTCACAGTGTTGAACATTTGGGAAGTTTTTTGTTGTCCTCTACTTTTTGTGTGGAATTTGGATGAATCGTATATATAATTTTTGGCGGTGTACATAATACTTTTGGAACTTGTATTAATTGCCATGGTATATATAGATTACCTTTTGTCGTGGTATATATTACCATGGTAATTTGTACCATGCCAAATGGTCATTACAATGCATAGTATAGTAAAAATATTTTGTGTATGGAGGACATTGTTTTGGTAATGTATTTGTTATGTATGACGTTAGTATTTGTAATTGGAATATATATAGTTGGTTTGTATATAAGTTTACACTAAAAGGTGTTCTTTTTTGTTTGATGGTTGTAAGGGAAATATGCATTATGAAATAGGTGATAATATATATATACATATTGTTTTGTTTGTATACCTATTACAGGTTGCGGTGGATACATACAGGTTGTGAAAAAATTTATTAAAATGAAAAAAACAAAACAAAAACATAAAATGATGTTTTTGGCGACAAAACAATTGGTAGCCAAAAAGAAATAAATCTTTTGGCGACTAAATATTTAGTAGCCAAAACAAATTGAAAACAGTTTAGGTGACTAATTATTCAGTAGCTAAAAAGAAAAACACTTTTGGCGACTAAATATTTAGTCGCCAAAACATAATAATTATATCATAGGCAACAAAAGAAAATATACTTTGGGCGACTAACCTGTGTAGTAGCTAAACAAGAATCGGACTTTCCATTACTCGCTGTAGATATTTGAAGTTTTGCCGACAAAAAATTTAGTAGCTGAAGTTGTGAGTTAAATTAAAATAGAATCCTTTGGGCGACTTATATATTAGTCGCCAATTTGCCTCATCAGCGACTAAACCTGTTTTGTCACGAATACCTTTCACCTTTGCCTACTAAAACATTAGTCGCCATTTGTAGGACTTTTGGTGACTAAATTTTTTTTAGTCGCCAATACCTTCGTCGACAATCTACCTGCGACAAAGGCAGCGACCAAAATATTTAGTCGGGAAAGTATATCGACGACTAAAAACCTTACTTTTGGCGACTAAAAATTTAGTCGCCAAAAGTGCATTTTCTTGTAGTGTTAGTCCTACCATATGGGGGGGATTACTAGTCCAAGGGGATAGTTAATCCCCTCACTCATATCCCCAACCAAATATTCTTTAAGTGGGTCTTATAGACTATTAGTCTAATCCTCCTTTCTAAATAAAAATTCAATGAAAGTAGTGGAGGAAGGTAAGCTAGCGCTTACTAAATCACTGATTGATTCAAAATTATTGTAAAATACAAAAATTATATGGTTTCTTAATTTAGAATTCACTTTTCAAAAAGTTGGAGTTTTTTGTTTTTCGTTTTTCGTTTTTTTCAACTAAATTTTTTTAATATTTTAAGCAATTTTTCCAAATTTTTAGATATACCTAACATAAATACATTTAAAAAGTATAATATTTGTGAAAACAATATTTGAAAAATTCACTAAATACCGAAAATAAACAAAAAATATGAAAATTCAGTACATTTTTCAAATTCTTGTGTATTTATTAATTTTTAAAAATATTTTTTACAAATATTTTACTTTTTAGATACATGTAAGTAAGGTGCATCTAAAAAAGTAAATCAATTGCTTAAAATTTTAAAAATATTCACTAAAATCAAAAAATACAAATATATATATATATATAATTTTTAAAAAATTAAATTCAAAAAATTGAAATCAAACACAATAAGTATGTTTCTTACACTTATTAACATATAAAGGGCTCATATAACTTTTTAACTTCAATTCATATAAATATTATTTGAGTAATAGTATATAAACATAATGATATGGTTGCATGAGTTTATCATTTAAAAATAAATTGTCTATTTAAATGAGATTTAACTACAAAAATATTATTTTGATGACAAATTTTGTATAAAAATTTTGCATAAATAAAACATTTTTCATATATTATATACACAGATCAATAGTCTTATATCAAGAAAAAATGATAGAGACCCGAAATGTTTTACCAAGGTTGTGTGTGGGTCCCCACCCCTATGTGAGACATTTGGTAGAATATTTATAAAATATTTAGAATCTCTAGCATTACTCTATACTAAGGGGTTCTAACTTGTGTGGCTAACTCTTTAGCCACTAAGTCTCTCATAAGGGGAGTGTGGGATGCTTTTGGCATGATCAAGCGCGCCCAACAATTCAGACTCCCAATCTCTTGATCTAGTCTCACTAGTCCAATGTAAAATAGAAAATGAGAGTTCAAATCCAACAACTTTTATAGAAAATCCATTTATTGCAAAATACGCCAAAAATGGACTACATTACCAGATCTTAAAGTCACCACCTAATCTTTTGCGAAAATTAAGAAATCCATGACTCATGCCAACGGCCACTGTCCGTCATAACCAGAAATGTCTTATTTCGGGGCCTTAGGTATGAGAGAGGAAGGTCATGAATTGAGCGCCCCATTCACCTGATCAAAAGATCTGCATTTACTAAACCATGATATGAGTTTTATAAACATTATATGCTCATGTTCTGATTATTAATAATGCTACCATTACTATCTGAGACATTAAAATATAAATTTTTTCGTTAATTTTGGTTGTACTCTGACTTCATGCTTTTTTGAAAAGGGGTTTCTTGGATAAAATTTGAAGCATAAGAATCATTTACACTCCAAAATAAATAACACAACCTTCATCCACTGGCATTCAAACAGATATCTAATTTAAGCACTTAGTCTCATGGTATAACAACATATATGATAAGGAACATACACATGCAATATGCTTGTAGACACTCTATTTTGATTGGCCCTCAGACTTGGGAGCTTTTCTTTGAGTACCTAACGATGAAAACAAGAATGTGTTTCTCAAATAATTCTCAATAAGAAATATGGAATTTGTGCTTCATTTCTAACCCTAAGCTTGTTTTGGCCAACTGCTTAAGTCTTGTTCAAAACTCTCTTTCGAAACTTTCTTTCCGCGCTTTGTTCCAAATATTTTCGTAGTGTTCCGAGACTTACTTTTAAACTTCAAAATGAAACTTTTTTTGAGGAAATCGAGCAAAGAATAGTGTGGAAAGAGGAGGAAAGGATGATAATTCTGTCAAAAAAGCTTATTTCATGCAAAATATCAGCCATGACCAACGTTTTTGGTCAGCCGACCATCTTTTTGGCTAGCTAGCCAATTAGTTGGCCGGTTAGCCAATAAATTGGTCGACTAGCCAATTTTCCTGGAAGTAGGGTAGTTTCGACAGAATTCTTGTTGAAAGCATGTGGGTTATGCCATTTGAGATCTTTTGTTGATATATTCTTGCACAAGGTACACACCTACCCACTCCATTTTCCTCCTTGGCCTCCATTATCAAAGGGGAATTGTCTTCTTTCCAAAAGAGGGCATCCATTTTTAACCACCCTTGTTATCCCATCAGCCTTTTCTCCCACCTTGTATCTCACCTCCTTTATTAAGCCTGCATTCATTGTGACGCGTCTAAATCTACACTAAGGGTTTTAGTCAAGGGAAGTCACTAATGAGTCCTATGGTCAATGACAAAGTAAGATCCTAGATTGCTAGAGGAGTCAAAATAGACTCCTTTCTAAGTCCAGCTTTCTTAGGTAGCAAGGCAACCCTTTTGACAGATCTTAAGAGACATTGACGCAAGGTCTCATAAGCAACGTGGGGAACTATATTGCTTTTAAAAAAAACAAGCATATAACAATAAGAGAATAGATACAAAATATCTTTAGTTACAGAAGACAGTTCCATCGAAATTACACCCCAAAAATAAAATTTCATATGGACTTTACGAAACAATAAAAAAATTATAGCTTCTCTAGGACAACCAAAAGTCTTCGAAAGTTTCCAGCTCGTCATTTTCTGCTGCAAAATTCTCTTCAATATCTGGCATGAAACGCCATGAGCTTTAATGCTCAGTAAACGCACACACACCCCATCCATTTTTCGCGATCTAATACACAATAGCAATTACAACAATAGGGAAAGAAACATGATATTCAAGTAAATAATAGGGGTTATAGGGTTAGTTGTTAGTAGTCTAGAAATCCCCCAAAGAGATTTCATCCTTCTAGCCACAAGAATCGGACGGGGATTATTTGGTATGCCCCCTCTTTTGGTGCTTTGCAGACCTTACCCCAGATGCCTACTAACGGCTACATACCATGTAATGCCAACCGAGGACCTCAAAAGAGACGGTGAAAGAAGGGCCTTACCCATTTCCTCCTCACGCCAAAGCCACCTAGGGTCCAAATACAACCGCTCCGTTCAAAAGTTCCGAAACAACCACTTGCGCAAGACTTTAACTTTCAAAAGGGAACACACCCCACTAACCAATTCAATTTAAACATAACCTTATCTCATAACAATACTCATGTGATCGACAACCCAGTAGCCACCCCATCAAGTTTTTCGTTTAGATTAACGTTTTTAGTTAGCACAAGCAATAGAAATAAAATTTTCATAAATATAAACATCATCAAATGACTAAAATAAAGGTATATTACCATAACACATGAAATATCATACCATGACATGATCATATACTAATAAACATATTCATGAAGACAAAAGCATAGAACACCAATGCAAAACTAAATTTCCAGATTGAATACCATTTAAAGATTAAAATCAAAAGGACTATTTCAGAATTTTTTTTTTTCTGAGCCTGGCCTTCCTATGGTTCATAGAGAATTTTATGTATTTTTCATAACATTTTTCAAAAATGGAATAGCTTTTCTAATTTTTTTGTTATTTAAGAAACACTCCAGCGCTGTCCAAATTCATCAATCGTTACAAAAATCAGATTTTCTTTCAAACTGCTCACTCTTTTTCATTGAAACCAATTTTCCTTGAAAGCTAACTCTTTAAGGAAGTTTTTGATATAGAGGTCCATGAGATTTTCCTACATTTTTATAGAATTTTTGAAAGTTGGTTATAAAAACTTGTTTTTCATGCATAGTACTGAAAATAAGAAGATTGGTGAGAAAAGAGGCCAACTAAGGGAAATTTTTCACTTCTTTTGTGATAAAAACATACTAAATAATGTATCAATCACTCATATTTTTAGAGTGAAGGTGTGCCTTTGGAAATAATGTGAGAAATGAGAAGAAAATGTAGTTTTGCATCTATTAAGAGGAAATATGAGTAAAAGAAGGATCAAAGCTCAACTCATCAACTTTGAACATATGAACACCATTACAATACATCTGAAAATATGATTTTAAACTTTTAACAACATGTATTTGGAAAAGGAAATAGAAGGAGAGATAGTGATGTGGCTTACTAGAGGCTTTGTAGAATTGCTAACAAAACCTTCTTTTTCTTTCCTTTTCTCCACCAAGCTTACTCTCTTGCCCTCTCTTTCTTCTCAGCTAAATATGCTGTTTGAGTGTGTTTTCTTGTGTGCAAAATTCCAAGGGAGAGATTTTATTTATAATAAAATTGTTGCAAAAGGTCCAATTTGCCCATTGGATAGAAATGGATTGGATATTTTGGATTTAGTTTGAACTTAATAGAATAGTGGATGATTAGAGCCCTTCATTATGCAATTAATAATGATCTAGTTTGGCTTTAGTTAGGATGGAACTTGAGGTGGAAATAGGGTTCCTTGTTTTGGGGTGCACTAAAATACTTTTCCCTGAATTTATGGATTATGTTTGAAAAAGTTATATTCATTTCTTTTCCCTAGGGTGGCCCGCCATGTGGAATGGATTTGAGGGGATTATTTAATTTTATATATTTTTTGTGTGTACAGTTGATGGAAATTTCAAAATATAGTGTATAATTTATTTAAATAGGTTTAACGGTGTAAGTATATATATATATAATAGTACTAACTTGGGGTCAATTAGTAATTTAATAAAAATGTGAGGGCTTTGGATTTAATTTATGAATTGGAGCATTTATTTTAGTGTACAATTAAACTAAATTAGAGTTGGAGAATCTAATTCGGTTTAGATTTCTTGTTTCGAATAAAAAGGTTATCAATCGACGAACATGATGAAAACCGAAAAAATCTAGGGTTTCAAGTGGTAATTTCATATTTAGGGAGTCATTTAATCAGTATTAGAGTATTAGAAATTATTCCTAAGTTACCGAAATTGATTAGGGTTTGTGAGTTTTCACTTTTTGGGTTAAAGTTGAAATTATTTAAGAAATGAAGGGTCTTCATCACAATATTCCAAAAGTAAAGTACTTTTAAGAAAATAAAATTTTGAGGGGCCTCACAACCTATCACCCTTAATGCAATTTCGTCCTCGAAATTTAACTATACATTACTTTCAAACAGTTTGGGGTAGTCTGCCTCTATCTAATCTTTGCGTTCCTAAGTAAACTTTTCAATCCCTTGGTGAGGCTAAAGAACTTTTACTAAATGGACTGTCTTGCCCCTAAGATTATTCTCTTGACTATCTTGTATTGCTACAGGTCTTCTTCAAAGGTCACATCCTTGTCGAGGTTGATTCCTTCCCAGTTGATGACATGCGATGGATGGGCGAGGTATTTTCGCAATATAGATACATGAAAGACATTGTGTATCCTTGCTAATTGCAGGGGTAGAGCTAGTTAATATGCCACTTCGCCCACCCTCTCCACTATTTCGAATGGTTCGATATACCGTGGTGATAACTTCCATTTCCTTCCAAAACGTACAATCTCGTGCCTAGGTTGCACTTTTAGGAACACGTGGTCACCTAGTTCGAACATCTGTGGTCTTCTCCTCCTATTTGCATAATTCTTTTGACGATCTTAAGCAGTCTTTAATCGTTGTCGGATCAGTTTGACTTTCTTAGTAGTCTCTACGGCAAGTTCGGGTCCTATTAGATTTGCTTCACCTACTTCAGTCCAATAAATCGGTGATCTACAAGGTCACCCATACAATGCTTCAAAAGGCGCCATACCAATGCTAGCTTGAAAACTGTTGTTATAGGAGAATTCAATTAAAGGTAGGTGTCGCTCCCAATTTCCTTGAAAATCCATTACACAAGCTCTCAACAATCTTTGAGTGTCTGGATGGTGCGCTCAGATTGTCTATCTATTTGTGGATGAAATGCAGTGCTAAAACATAAGTTGGTACCTAAAACTTCTTGCAGACTTCCCCAAAAACAAGAGGTGAATCGTGGATCGTGATATGAAACAATGGATACTAAAATTTCATGTAGTCGAATGATTTCCCCAATGTGGAGCTTGTACATGGACTCTAAAGTGTCAATTATCTTATAGGGTAAGAAATGTGCTGACTTTGTGAGGTGATCTATTATTAGCCATATATCATCACGTCCTTTGGCTGTCCTGGGCAACCCGATCGCAAAGTCCATTTGTCACGTACTCCCATTGGGGTGAATTGCCTAATTGAGCATTGGTTCTCCTGATTCCAGACGTGCCTTAACATAGGCTACTTCTTGATCGTGCTTTTGGGCCTCCGTGATCTCACTTAGTAACTTAGGCATCACATTCTGTGCACCAAGGTATACCTTCGTGTCTTGAGTCTTTACCTGAATTCCAAATTCATTGAGTGTCTTAACCATATCCCAATCCTTTACGACTAATCTAGTTGTCATTCCCCTACTCTTGCGACTCAGTGAGTCTGCCACTACATTGGCTTTATCGGGATGATATGATAGAGTAAATTGGGAATCCTCAAGATACTCTATCTACCATCTCTGTCTCAAGTTAAGGTCGTTTTATGTAAATAGATACTTCAAGCTCTTGTGATTTATGAAAATCTCAAATTGTTCCCCATATAGGTAATGTTGCCATTACTATAGAGAAAAAACTACGACCACCATTTCCAAGTCATGCGTTGGATAGTTTCGCTCATGTAGTTTTAACTGCCTGGAACTATGTGCGACTACGTTTCCATTTTGCATGAGCACGCAACCTAACCCTTTCTTAGATGCATCGCAATACACACTGTACCATTCATTCCAGGAAGATCAAATTGGTGCACTAGTCAATCTTGTCTTTAGCTCTTGGAAGGATTTTTCACAAGCTTCGTCCCATTCATATTTTACTCCCTTATGTGTCAAACGAGTCATTGGTTTGGCTAGTTTGGAGAAATCTCGAATGAACCTTCGGTAGTAACCAACCAATCCCAAGAAACTGTGAATTTCTGACACAATTTTTGGTTGTCTCCAATCTAAGACTGCTTCTACCTTGGTTGGATCCACCGCAATCCCATTCTCAGACACTACATGTCCTAAGAATTTCACTTCTTTTAACCAGAACTCACATTTACTTGCCTTGGCATACAACTGATTGTCCTTAAGAACTTGAAGAATAATCCGTAAATGTTGTTTATGCTCTTCCTCAGACCTCGAATATACCAAAATATCATCAATGAACACCACTACAAAATGGTCAAGATATGGTGTGAAGATTTTGTTCATTAGGCTCATAAACATTGCCACCGCATTGGTTAGTCTGAAGGGCATTACTACAAACTTGTAGTGACCATATCTGGTTCGAAAGGCAACCTTTGGTATATCCGCATTCTTGACTCGTAGTTGATGGTAACCCGACCTGAGATCGATCTTTGAATAATATTTTGAGCCTCCAAGTTGATGAAAAAGATCATCAATCATTGGAAGCGGGTTATCAGTTCTTGATCGTGACTCGGTTAAGTTAACAGTAATCGATGCATAGTCTCAATGACCCATCCTTTTTTCTAGTAAACAGAACGGGCCCTCCCCATAGTGAAGTACTTGGCCTAATAAATCCTTTTTCAAGCAACTCCTACAGTTGTGTCTTTAATTCTCATAGTTCTGTCGGTGCTATACGATATGGGGCCATAACTATTGGAGTAGTTCTAGGTTGTAGCTCAATACTAAAGTCTGTCTCCTAGGTTGGTGGCAACCTTGGTAATTCCTCAGGAAAAATATCTGCATGTTAGTATACTACTCCCGGGAGTTTTAGTTCTGCTTGGTCCTCCTTATTTAAATCAAACTTGCTACCCTACCCATAAGTTGATCGTGTCACCATGTCCTACGTTTCATTGAAGTCAGGGAATCTTGCCTATCCCCCTTAAACTGGAAATGTGTTCTGTCAGGCACGTGAGCCACTACCTTCTTTTGACGGTAATCGATCACCGCTCGATAGGTAGACAACCAGTCCATGTCCAAAATGATAACGAAGTCCGACATCTCCATGGCACGAAGGTCGCAAGTCAAGCGTAGGTCCATGACTTCTATCTTGCAATCCTTACAGATCAACCTTATCCGAACACAGCCTCCCATAGGTGATGTTACACTTAAGGCAATTTCTAAGGGTTCACATACAAGTTCTAATGACTTAATACAAGCAGAGGATATAAAAAAATGCGATGTACCAATATCAAATAAAACATGCACCCAAGAATTATATAGTACCAAACCTTCAGTTATAGACGGGCCCCCCTCTTCTTCTTGCAAGGCAAAGACTCTACCGGTTGCCTTCTGGTTGCCACTGGTCCTAGCATTCTGAATTCTTTCACTCTTCTGTTATTGCTGCCCAGTAGATTCCGTCTTGTTTAACTAGGGCTTTTGTCCACCTATTGCCTAGACATTTGCTCCGGAACCTCCTCTCTATTATCCTGATGGAGGAAGTTAAGTACGGCTTCGGGGCCGTATTTCCCTTATGACTCCTTTGAGGTCTTACAGATGTCAGACCCCATTTCAGCTTGTTCCAAATTCTCCTATCATCGGCTACTTCCCTTTCAGATTCTAATGTCGTCTCTAATACCTCGGCTTATGAGTGGAGCCGTTGCGGTAGAACTCTTTCCCAGATTGTAAGATCTAACCCCCATCCGAACATCTTTGCTTTCTCTTGTTCATTTGCTACATATCTAGTTGCATAGCGGGCTAATTCTTCAAATTTTGCAGCGTATTGGGTTACGGTCATATTCCCGTGCTCTAGGTCTTGGAATTTCCTGACTTGCTCTCAACAAACTGTACTTGGAAAATATTTCTTCAGAAACAATTCCTTAAACTGGTTCTATGATAGGTTTTTAATGTCACGGGTATTCTTGATTAGTTCACACCAATGATCAGCCTCATCATCTAGCTTGAATACTGCCAAGGCTATTCTATCGGCATCTTCAGTTATTTCCATAGTGTCCATCATTTTCTCTATCTACCGAAGCCAATTTTCAGCCATTCTCGGGTTTGGTACTCCTGTGAACTTTGGGGGCCTTTGTTTTCTGAACTCTGAAAAGAGTCGAGTCCTCTCGTTTTGCCAATTTTTCCTTAGTTGTCCTAGTTCTTCCAGAATTTGATGCCCAAGATTATTACGGATATTGGCTTCTGCAAGTACGGGTCCATGCTGATTTCTGGAACGATACAGGCATTATTGCTAGTCTCTGAGTAGCCATTAGCTCGCGTATCCACCATTATGTTCATGGTACGAGATAAGTTGGTGTTTAGATTTCTAGTTGGAGGTAATCTTTCTACTAGACTTGAAATTAAGGTTTAGTTTTTTTAGGGTGTGTCAAAATATTAAAGCAAGTAACAATCAACAAATATAGATCAAATAATCACTTCATATATTTACAATAGGCATTAGTACAAAAGGTTTCCAGATTAGAGTTTCATTCAGAAGGGACTACATACATCATAGTCACAAAGTCACTACATATATCTTAAGGATCCCTACTATAAGTGGATCTTACAAAAGCCTAGCTTACTACCCTTAAATTAACTCTCATTCCTAAACTAGTCAAAATCTTCTTCAGGATCCTCATCTACTGAGTTGGTTGCCTGGCCAGGAGAGCGGGGTGTATACGTCGGTAAAGGAGGAACGTGCTCAGATGACATTTTGATTGGAAATGCTAGGGTTGTTCCTGGCTACACTGGTTGTTGCTCCATCTCCATTGGCTGATTATTGTCCTGCCCATGGTAGTGAGATTCGCCACTCTCAGCTTGCACCAGGTGTCGGTGTGGTGCTTCATCTGCCAAGGCTCAGCATATCAGGGTGTCCATCTTTCAATTATCCTGCTCCTTACGGATTGCGCTGTTTACTGCGTGACTTAGGTACTACGGGCGGCGTTGAACTAGAGACCTTTTTTGCTCCTTTTTATAGTAAGAGTAGTCTGTCTCCACTTTTCGTATCTCCCTAATGATCATTTCTACAATGGTAAATTCACATCATCGGCGACTATAGTAGGTATTGACGGACAGGGACCTCCTACTTTGTATGTGAAAGCCTCCCCATGTGTCGAAGTTAATATCAGTTGTTTGATGGCTTTCCAATGACATCCTATGGTGGAGGGAAATTTTTTTAATTGTTAGTCTCTTTTAAATATATAGAATAGTGTGATAGTAAAAATACACTAGTGTACAACAGTAAGGGATTTTAGAGTTGCGTATCGGGTTGCACAGGCTAGGGGTTCAACCTAGGCTTTGATACCAAGTTGTGATGTCCCAAAATCTATACTAAGGGTTGTAGTCAAGGGAAAGTCGAGTCCTATGGTCAATGACCAAGTAAGATCCCAGATTACCGGATGAGTCAAATTAGCCTCCCTTCTAAGTCCAACTTTCTTAGGTAGCCAGGCTACCCTTTCGACAGATCTTAAAAGGCATTGACGCAAGGTCTCATAAGCAACGTGGGGAACTATATTGCTTTTCAAAAAGACAAGCATATAATAATAAGAGAAAAGATACAAAATATCTCTAGTTATAGAAGATAGTTCCATCGATATTACACCCCAAAAAATAAAATTTCAGATGGACTTTACGAAACAATAAAATTTTTTTAGCTTCTCTACGACAACCAAAAGTCTTCGAAAGCTTCTGGCTCATTGTTTTCTACTACAAAATCCTCTTCGGTACCTGGCATGAAATGCCATAAGCTTTGAATGCCTAGTAAACACACATACACCTCGTCCATTTTTCCCAATCTAATACACAATAGAAATTACAACAATAGGGAAAGAAACATGATATTCAAGTAAATAACAAGGGTTACAAGATTAGTTGTTAGTAGTCTAGAAATCCCCCAAAGAGATTTCATCATGCCAACCATAAGAATCAGACGTAGATTATTCGATATGCCTTCTCTTTTGCTGCTTTGCATACCTTACCCCAAATGCCTACCAATGATTACATACCACGTAACGCTAACTACAAAAGAGATGGTGAAATAAGGGCCTTGCCCATTCTCTCCTCACACCAAAGCCACCTAGGGTCCGAACACAACCACTCCGTTCAAGGGTTCCGAAACAACCACTCGCGCAAGACTTTAACTTTCAAAAGGGAACACGTCCCGCTAACTAATTCAATTTAAACATAACCTTATCTCATAACAATACTCATGTGATCGAAACCCCATTAGCCATCCCATCAAGTTTTCCGTTTAGATTAACGTTTTAAGTTAGTTAACACAAGTAATAGAAATAAAATTTTCATAAATATAAACATCATCAAAGGACTAAAATAAAGGTGTATTACGATAACACATGCAATATCATAAAAAGACATGATCATATAATAATAAGCATATTCATGAAGACAAGAGCATAGAGCACTAATGCAAAACTAAATTTGCAGATTAGTACCATTTAAAGATTAAAATCAAAAGGACCATTTCAGATTTTTCCTGAGCCTAGCCTTCCTATGGTTTATCTAGTTTTCAGAACATTTTTCGATAATGGAATAACTTTTCTAGATTGTTTTTTATCTAAGAATTACTCCAGCTCTGTCCAAATTCGTTGACTGTTACGACAATTGAATTTTCTTTCAAACCACTCACTCTTTTTCAATGAAACTAATTTTCCTTGAAAGTTAGCTCTTTAAGGAAATTTTTGGAAGAAAACTGAGGTCCAGGAGATATTCCTAAATGTTTATAGAATTTTCAAAAGTTGGCTGTAAAAACTGGTTTTTCATGCATAATACTCAAAATAAGAAGATTGGTGAGAAAAGAGGCCAAGTAAGGGGAATTTTTCACTTCTTTTATGATAAAACCATGCTAAATTAATCTATTAATAACTCAAATTTTTATAGTGATGGTGTGCCTTTGAAAATAATGTGAGATATGGGAAGAAAATGCAGTTTTGCATTTATTAATAAGAAATATGTGTAGAAGAAGGATTAAAGCTCAACTCATCAACTCTAAACATATGAACACCATTACAACACAGCTGAAAATATGATTTTAAACTTCTAATAACATGTATTCAGAAAAGGAAATAGAAGGAGAGATGGTGATGTGGCTTACTTGAGGCTTGGTTGAATTGCTAACAAATCCTTCTCTTCCTCTCCTTTCCTTCACCAAGCTCACTCTCTTGCCCTCTTTTTCCTCTCAGCTAAATATGTGGTTTGAGTGTGTGTTCTTGTGTGCAAAATGGCAAAGGAGGGTTTTATTTATAATAAAATTGGTGCGAAAGGTCCAATTTGCCCATTGGTTGGAAATAGATTGGCTAGTTTAGATTTAGTTTGAACTTAAAAGAATAGTGGATGATTAGAGGCCTTAATTATGCAATTAATCATGATCTAGTTAGGCTTTAGTTAGGATGGAACTTGAGGTGGACACAAGGTTCCTTATTTTGGGGTGCACTAGAACACTTTTCCATGAATTTATGGATTATGTTTGAAAAACTTGTATTCATATCTTTTCCCTAGGATGGCATGCCATGTGGGGTGGATTTGAGGGGAATTTTTGTGTGTGTGTGTGTGTGTATGTGTGTGTGTACAATTGATGGAAATTTCAAAATATAGTGTATAATTTATTTAAATAGGTTTAAAGGTACAAGTATATACATATATATATATAATAGTACTAACTTGCAGTCAATTAGTAATTTAGTAAAATGTGAGGGCTTTAGATTTAATTTATGAATTGGAACATTTATTTTAGTGTAGAATTAAACTAAATTAGGGTTAGAGAATCTAATTTGGTTTAGATTTCTTGTTTCGAATAAAGAGGCTATCAATCGATGAACATTATGAAAATCGAAAAAATCTAGGGTTTCAAGTGGTAATTCCATATTTAGGGAGTCATTTAATCAGTATTAGGGTATTAGAAATTATTCCTAAGTTACCGAAATCGATCAGGGTTTGTGAGTTTTCACTTCTAGAGTTAAAGTTAAAATTATTTAGGAAATCAAGGGTCTTTATTAAATATTCCAAAATTATTGGACTTTTAAGAAAATAAAATTTTCAGGGGCCTCACATTCATTATCTATATAGAGAAGGAATGGAATTGAAAAGAGAGAAATGAATTAAGAGAAGAGAGGTAAAGAGAAAAAGAGAAAGAAGCCTTAAGCTTTGAGCCAAAACACTTCCATACACTAATATACCATCTTTCTATATACAAAAATCATCCCAGAAATTCTGTGAGAACCATATCCTTGGGCCTTAATCCAAAAGAGAGTGCGTGTTGTTGAAATAAAGAAAAACAAAGAGTTGTATAACCCCCCCCCTCCCCCCTCCCCCACACACACACTGTTAAACAACTCAAAAATAACATTCTCATTAGAATTTTGGATTTTCAAACTAAGAATTGAGAACACACTTTTTAAACTTAAGAGTGGTTAAGGGTGGTTGAAAGGAAGTTTAGAAATCAAATCCTTCATTTGAAGGTAAATTTTGCAAACTTTTCATTTTCTTTTACTTTCTTGCATTTTCTTTCTTATATTACTTTTCTTGCTTCAATTTCATGTTAAAAACCTGTTGTATTGCATATTTTCCATTTGTTTTTCTGGTGTTCGAACAAAACAGAGTTTTTGGCCTAGCTCGATTGCTGGCCGGTTAACTTCTGGTCAGCCAGCTCATCTTTTGGCCGGCCAACCACTTTTCCTTGGATAGAACCTAGCAGCCTCCCGATGATGATCAGAACAGTGTTCAACGGTCTCCGAGGCCTCTCCTAAACCTCCTGTTTAAGAGAGAGAGATTTGTGAGGATATTTTGTTGTATATTTTTATTTCTCTCCTCCCTTATTTGGATATGTAATATTCCAAAAATGTAATAATTTTCCGCTCCCGCTTCTTTTGCATTCCATTCTTTTATTTGCTTTCCTTATCTGCACATATGTAATATATATGCTTGTCATCATATCCATGCCATGGATCCATGCTTTATGCCTTAAGATCCGGCTAAATTTTGCATTTGTGGGTTTAATAGATTATTATGTGATTTTGTGCGCTACCTCATGTTCTTGAGATGATTCACATGTCATATAACAGAAGCTGGATCTGTAGTTGCATTTCATGAGTGAGTTGCTTTAGGATCTTGCATATTTTTACTAATTTTGTTTCGTGATTATTTGTGGGACGTTGGTAAATATGTAAGCTTTTATGCTTTAGCATCTTGCTTGTGTGTTTGTTTTTACTATGTTTAGCATCCCTACCATGTGGCTATTTGCTTATTTGATATAACTCTATGCATGCCAGTGGGTGAAGGTTGTATTATTTAATTTGGAATAAAATTGATTTTCATGGTTGCACCATTCAAAACATTTTCGGAATAATGAAATCAAATTGCTCCAAAATGAACGACACAGTCTATATTTTTTTTTGTTTCACATAGTAAATTTTAGAATTTATTAATAAGCAGAATATGAACATATGAAGTTACTAAAATTCACATCATGGCTTAGTAGAGGCCAATCTTTTGATCGGGTGTGCAGGGGTGCTCAATTAATGACCTTTCCCCCTCATACCTAAGGTCTGAGCCAAGCATCCTCAGTTACGATGAGCAGTGGCCTTGGCACGAGTCATGGGTTTCCTAATTTTTCCAAAATATTAGGTGGTGACTCTAAGATCTGGTGTTGTAGTCCACTTCTGGCAAAGAATTTGCAATAAAATGGATTTTCTATACAAGTTGCCAAATTTGGACTCTTATCTACGTTTCACATTGCACTCGTGAGAGTAGATCAAAGAAATAGAGAGTTTGAACTGTTTAATGTGCACGGGTACCCTTCGAGCAATGTTACAATTTATGGCGACTCTACTAGGGAGATTAAGAAACCTTGACTTGAACTCTATGATTTATTTTTTTATTTTTTTTTATTTTCATTGCATGCATGGTGCGCCTAAGTCTTGTGCTCATCACTTGTTATCCTGGATGGTTATTCAGCTTTGGGTGGATAGACGATCATGGTCTCTAATATGGTGTTAGCACAAGCCTTGGAATCGGGATCACCACGTACCACCTGATCCTCTGGATTGGGTAGGTATATCGGTATCTTGCTGAGGTATCCTTTTGACCAAAGACTGATCTAGTACATATGGTATACTCTAGCAACTTCCACATTAGGGTAGGATGCTACCCCATTCTAGGATGTATGATGCCACTTGTTTAAATAGTGAAACCCAAGATTTTAAAGTTAGGACAGGATAACCCTACTCTCCATAGGGGTGTTTGTTCTCCTTCCTACTATGTGCAATGTATGAGATATGGGGTTCTCAATTCTGAGCAGTGGTTCAGGCTTTTTAGTGTGTGGGGTTGAATTCATTTTTTTTTCTTCAAATGTTGTATAATGAGGAGCTGAGCCGGAATGTTATCGAAATTTGATTGGGAGTTTCGTTTTGTTTTTGCTAGGTACTCATAGCACTATAGCTTCAGTCTGATATCCCTCAAGTTTTGTGGACTCGCACTGGTAGACTTAGTAGAACCGCAGATTTGGTTCAAGGACAGCCAGCGTTAGTTTCTCTAATGCCAGTTACAAGGAGGAAGATTAAAACCTCATTTTCAGAACCTCGTCAGCTGAAATTTCAAGGATCTGTGATGGTTCCACCTTCAGTGGTGATAGACCAACCTCTAGTAGTGATGGACCCACTTTTAATAGTGATGGACCCACCTCCAGTAGTAACGAACCAACCTCTAATAGTAACGGACCTCAAGGTAAGTCTTAAAAATTCAGTTCATCAGGTCCATAAATGCTGCAGGAGCATTAGTCACTCCAAATGGCATAACAAGGAATTCATAGTGACCGTATCTTGTCCGGAACGCAGTTTTCTCAACATCCTCTGCTTTTACCTTCAACTAGTGGTACCTGGATCTCAAATCAATTTTGGAAAACACTTGTGATCCCTGCAACTGGTCAAACAAGTCGTCAATACGAGGTAAATGGGTATTTATTCTTTATTGTTACCTTATTCAATTCACGGTAGTCAATACACAGGCGCAAGGTTCCATCTTTCTTTTTCACAAATAATACTGGTGCACACCACGGTGAAGTACTTGGTCGAATAAACCATTCGTCAAGTAAGTTTTGCAATTGTTCTTTCGGTTCTTTCATTTCAGCAGTAGCTATTCTGTAGGGGTTTTTTGAGATAGGCTGAGTGCTTGGTACAATATCAATAGTAAACTCTGTCTCCATGTCAA
Organism: Camellia granthamiana; assembly: GCA_036172215.1. Lineage (NCBI taxonomy): Eukaryota > Viridiplantae > Streptophyta > Magnoliopsida > Ericales > Theaceae > Camellia > Camellia granthamiana. Next base: position 25,176,523 of record CM069903.1, on the reverse strand, counting down.
CCAATTCTCCTGGCAATTCATTTGGGAATACATCTAGAAACTCGCTAACAATAGGGATACTACTCAATTCAACATTCATAGATTGTTCAGACATAACACAAGTAACCTGGCACCCTTTCCTGATTAATTTACATGCTTTCATTACAGATATCAATTAAGGTGGAGGCACTACCCCATTACCCACAAACACAATTTCTTCCGGCCCTGGTGGTCTAAATACAACTCGTTTCGTTACTCAATCGATGGTGGCACAGTATTTAGATAATTAGTCCATGCCCAGAATTACATCAAAATGTCTAAAGTCCAAGCGAAACAGATCTACATACAAAGTAGCATTCCTAATATGCATATCACAAAATCGACACACAGATGTACACAACATAGATTCGCCGAATGGAGTAGATACACATAACAAATATGGCAATGATTCTAGGGGTCTACTCAATCTAGATGCAAATGCATAAGTTACAAAGGAGTGCGTTGATCCAGAGTCAATTAGCACAAATGCATCCTGGTTACATATAGAGATAGTACCTGAGATGACGGCTTCTGCGTTCCATGTATCACCCGAAACGAGCGCAAAGACTCTCCCTTGCCTCACGGTGTCTCCGGTGGTAGTAGGCCTCGTAGTGTTTCTCGATTTTGGGACCAATGCAGTTGAGCTAGCAGCTAACTTCCCACTGTTTTGATTACAATCCCTGGTCATATGCCCTATTGTACCACACTTAAAGTAGGCCCCTGAAACACGGTAGCAAACTCCGCGATGTCTTTTACCACATTGGTTGCACATTGGAGACGTATCTCTGGAAGAATTTAAAGTGCTTAAGCAGCTCGTATTCTGTTTCTTTGAAAGTCTTTTCTTTGAAAAGAAGCCTTGCTAAACTGCTTGAATGCCTGTGGATGAAGACTTGTTGTTTGAATTGGAACGATTCAACGAATGTAAGTTTTAAGCCCACTTTGTTGAGTGGCAAATCATGTTTTAAGCCCACTATGTTTTGTGGCAAATCCACAATCTTTAAGCCCACTTGAGATGGCAAATTCAAACCATTTTCACAAACAAACATGAGTTGAATCGTCCCAAATTGAGCAAACTAGTCTATACTTGATTGTGCGCATAACATAGTAAAGCTAGTCTAATAACCGAAATAAGAGCACATAATGTTTATAAAAAATCATATCGTGGTTAGTAGAGGCCGATCTTTGATCGGGCGAGCGGGGGTGCTCAATTCATGACCTTCCCCTCTCGTACCCAAGTTCCCGAGCTGAGGCAACTTTGGTGATGACGGACACGTGGCCTTTGGCACGAGTCTTGGGTTTCCTAAATTTTCCTAAAATAAAAATATTTAAGTGGCGACTCTGTATCTAGCAAAGTAGTCCAATTTTGGCATTTTTTTTTTATTCAAAATCAATTTTCCAAAACAATTTACAAGATTTGGACTCTTTGGTGTTTATCAGTTTCACATTGCACTTATGAGATTAGATTCAGAACTGCAGGAGTCCGAACTGTAAGGCTTCTTTCAAACCTTCTGAAATGGGGCGCAAAAAAGCCGAGCTACAAGATCACAAGTCAAAAGAAGTATAAAATATAAATATCACATGTACAAAGATTGGAGTTAAGCATCCACAAACAAATCCAGATATTTAAAACGAACTTCCGCTTCATGTTCCCACGTCGTCTCTTCTACTCCATGATGTCTCTACAACACATTAACTAAAAGGATGCCTCTCAAAACTTGTTCTCAAGTGTCTAAAACCTGAACTAGTCTCTTCTCGTATAAGCAATCCTTGTCTACGTTTAGTTCAGCCTAATCAAGAACATGCAAATGATCATGCTCGTACTTCTGAAGCATGGATACATGAAACATATTGTGAACTCGAGAAAGTTAAGTAGTAATGCTAAATGGTAAGCTACCTCTCCAATCTGTTGCAAGATCTCAAAAGGCCCAATGAACCTCGGAGATAACTTTATGCTTTTCTCGAATCTCATCAAATCTCGCTTAGGTGACATCTTGAGAAACATATGATCAGCCATTTCAAAGGACGAAGGTCTCCTACTTCGATCAGCATAGCTCTTTTAGCAACTCTGAGCTGCAATCAACCTCTTACGAATGAGAGTAACTTTCTCGGAATCAACTCCGGACCCAACATAGGTGCATCACCTACCTCGACCCAACATATCGGTGATTTACAAGGTCGGCCATACAAGGCGTCAAAAGGTTTCATCTTGATACTCGCCTAATAGTTGTTGTTATAGGCAAACTCAACCAAAGGTAAATGTTTCTCCCAATACCCCTTAAAGTTGAGGGCACAAGGCCGAAGGATGTCCTCCAAAATCTGAATAATACATTTAGATTACACATCGATCTGAGGATGGTAAGTGATACTAAAGGTAAACTATGTGCCAGTACCTCCTGAAGGCTTTGCCACAACTATGCTGTAAAACACGGGTCTCTATCCAAAATAATAATGATTGGAACCACATGAAGTCGAACTATGTCTCTAATGTATAACTCGGCGAGAAAATCCACCTAGTCATCCATGTGCATAGAAAGAATTGTGTAGACTTAGTCAATCGATCAACAACCACCAGAACGACATCATTCCCCCGTTAAGTCTTCGGGAGACCTACAACAAAGTCCATAGTGACATGCTTTCGCTTCCACTCAGCTCTAGGGAAGGGTTGTAACAAACCCGTTAGTTTTTTATCCTCGGCCTTCACTTGTTGTCAAGTAAGGTGTCTCGAAATAAACAAGGCTACATCCCTATTCATAGCTCTCCAACAAAACTGGTGACTAAGTGATGAAACTCTCAGAGTAATTCCTCCCTACAAGACTCAAGTACAAACAGACGATTTAAGAATCTCACACTTAAGTCAGAATGGATGTTCAGACCCTTCTCTATCTTCTCACTGGAGATTTTTTCTTGGCTAATCTCCACTTCCTAGTAAAGTCGTTGTGCTCCTAACACCTTACTAACCAAAATAGGTTGAGCAACCAAAGTGAGCAAAGTAGCACCCTCATTGGACTCACCAAGATGCAAGTCAAACTTGCCAATATCCCCTAACATCACCCATTCACAAATGGCAATACCTGCTACACAACTCATGGGTTTTCTAGTCAAACTATCAGCTACTAGATTGGCCTTCGTCAGTTGATAATGTAAATTGAAGTCACAATCTTCCATAAACTCCATCCATTTTCTCTGTCTCAAATTTAGATATTTCTATGAGAACAAATAATTTAAACTCTTATGATCAAAAAACACCTTGAACCTCTCACCATAAAGGTAGTGCCTCAAGATCTTCAAGGCGAAGATCACCACTACTAATTCTAGGTCATGGGTAGGATAGTTTTTCTCATGGGTCTTCAACTGACTTGAACCATATGCCACCACTATCATTTCTTGCATTAACACACCACCTAACCCATCTCGAGACACATCACAATGCACAGTGTAACCTAAGCCCCTCTCTAGGATAGTCAAAACTAGTGCGGCATTTAGTCTCATCTTAAGTTCTTGAAATGACCTCTCACAAGTCTCATTCCACACAAACTTAATTTCCTTCATAGTCAATCTAGTCAAAGGCGAAGCAAGTCTAGAGAAATCCTTCACCAAATGTCAATAATACCTGGCTAAATCCAAGAAGCTCTGAATTTCAAAGGCATTCTTAGGTTGTTCCCAATCTTGTACAACATCTTAGAATGGCCCCTTCTCCCGACACAACATGACCAAAGAACTTAACCCCGAATAGCCGAAACTCACACTTTTCGAACTTAGCGTACAATCTATGTGCTCTAAGAAACTCAAGTACTACTCACAAGTATTTCTCGTGCTCCTCCTCGGAGGGTGAATAAATCAAGATGTAGTCGACAAAGACAACCACAAAACGATCTAAAAACTCACGGAAGATACGATTCATCAAATCCATAAATGAAGCTGATGTGTTAGTTAACCCAAAAGACATTACTAGGAACTCATAATGGCCACAACGCGCACGTATGTGATCTCTCGAATGATGGTTAGAACTCTTGGCCTGGTTCTATGAGTGCAATGTGAAACAGAATGTGATGCCAAAAATGGTAAATTCATAGAAATCCACTAATCATAAAAAAAATGTCAAAAATGGACTACATAACCAGATCAGAGTCGCCACTTAATCGTTTAGGAAAACTAGGAAACCCATTGTAGACACCCTATTTTGACTGACTTTAGGACTTTGGGTGCTTGCAAGCCTCTCGATGATGAAATGGAAATCACTTCATCCTTGGAATATTTAAAGCTGCTTGGAGTTGCTGTGTGAACCTGTTTTGAAAAAAAATCAATTTTTTTTTTAATTTTATTTTTGCAAAAATGACCATTTTACTCCTGGACCCGTTTTAGCCAAAGACTACCTTTTTAACCATGAGAAAGTGAGAGTGGCGCGGTTGTACTTTGATCGAATAGATTTTCCAAAATTAGTGATCAGTTTTATCAAAAATATTGATCAAAAGGCAATTTGGGTTTACTTGAGCCACGAGCAAGCTACGAGCATGGGACTCCACACTTGTGCATATATGCATGGTACATATACCAAGGCAAAAACATGAGTGTGCATGTTAGTTGTGGGTGCACACATTAGTTGTGAATGCGCATAAGGTTTGTGCATACACACATCTAAGCGTGACAGAGTTATTTTTGGTAACTTAATCTTGGTGGATTTCTGGTAGGAGACGGAAGGGAAAGTGATGGGGGTTACCCTAGCTTGCCCCCCACGCCTCCTACTGCCTATATAAGCACCCTCTTCTCTTTCCTTTCAAAGGGTTAAGAAATTAAAAGCTTTTGTGACATGTTTTAGAGCCAAAGACCTTATTCTCCCTTCCTCTGACCTTAGCTCTGAAAATAACAGACCCAAAGGCAACTCTGGACTTCTGAAAATGTTCTAAGGCTTGAAGAACACAAACTTTACCAGAACCTAAGCTTGAGGGAGGTTTGCATGCAAAGAACTCGAGCTTTCTTTGCATTTTCTTTGCATTATCTTTGATCTACTGAAACTATAATGTAAACTCCTTCTTTTCTCTATATTTCAATGGTTCCTTACTATATTTTTAAGTGTTCATTCATGTTAGGGTGTTAGCTCATCATCCCATCATATAGTTTATTAGTTTTTCTATCATTTTTAGTTATCTTCGCATGTTTTCTTTATTTCTTATTAAACAACATGTTTTAGGCTCACTTTAATCATAATCCCAGTTTGATCATCATGTAGTTTTAGGTTATTTTTGCTTTCTTACTTGTTAGTTGCTTCCATGAATAAACATCATTTAGTAGCCTCAAACCAGGCCTAGGTTCGTGTTTTGCGTGTTTAGTTGCATGATAGAACCATATTTATTTATGTTCTGCGTGTAAGATGCGTAAGTGGGCATCTGGGTTAGTTTTGTTGTCCTCCTTGGCATATTTGTGCTAAGTTTCTATGCTCTTCTATACAAAATTGTATGTCTTGAATGTTTTATGAAAGTTATTCATTTTAGGTTAAGTTTATGGAAATGGGTTAATAGAACCCACCTTTTTATTAAAAATCATCATTTTGGGAAAGTATGACTTTATTTTCTTAATCTAAAGCAAATAATTTTCATTTTATTCAAATCACAGACTTAGGTTAGTAAAGGGTTTTAGGGCTTAAAATGAATTTATGTGAATAATTAGTAGCTAAAATCATAAAACAGAAAGTGAGTAGAGGCCAATCTTTGGATTGGGTAAGAGGGGGTGCTATCATTCAGTGACCTTCCCTTCTTGTACTTAAGCTTTTGAACCTGGAATTTTTTTAGTTATGATGGACTGGTCCTTAACTTAGTTTTTCATTGTTAAAGGTGTGTGCGTCGTGCCATTTTCAAGCCTAAGGCATTACTTTCCACACCGACTTACTTTGACCAACAAAGAGTCACCATTTAATTTTTAAAGGGGAAGCACCCCCTTTTGTTCAATCTAAAAATTGGCCTCTACTCACTTTCTATTTTATGATTTTAGTGGTTAATTATTCACATAAATTCATTATTAGAGCTAAAAACCTTAATTAACCTAGAACTATGTAATTTGAAAAAGAATGAATATCATTTATTTTAGATTAAGAGAATAAAGCCATATTTTCAAAAAATGATGATTTTTAGTAAGAAGTGAATTTTTAATAATCTATGGCCATAAACTCAATCTAAAATTAACAGTATTCACAAAACATTCGAAACATACAATTTTGCACACAAAGAGCATATAGACTTGCATTATTCAAAAGACAATGTAAATAGCACATACATGCCAAGAAGGTAAAGAAAACTTACCCAGAAGCCCATTTATGTGTCTTTCAAACAATACATAAATCAAACATGACTCTATATATATACAACTAAACATACAAGAATGATTCTAGGCCCGATTTGAGACTACTAACATAATGATTATGTATAAAATACAACTGACAAGTAAAAAGCATAAATATAAACTAAACTACATAATGATTCAAACTGGGCCATGCATGGTCATTATATGATTAAAACAAGCCTAAAACATGTTGTTTAGAGAGAAAAGATGTGAAAATAACTGAAGAGTGTAAAGAAGCTAACAAACGACATGATGTAATGATGGATTGATACCCTCACATGCTTTAACACTAAAGATATATAGAGAATAGGTACTGAAATTGAAAGAAGAATAGGAAGATACCTATTGGTTTGCGTAAACCGAAGAGCACACCCAAAAAGTAGCAAGAAAGGCCAAGTTCCTTGCTTGCAAGCCTCCCTCAAGCTTGGGTTCCAAGTTAGGGTTGAAGTTCTTCAGCCTTTAGATGTAGGTGGGTATTTTTCGAAGTTAAGATAAAGGGGAGAGAGGAGATGAGTGTTTTGTTCTTAAAATTGAAAGAAAGTTCAAAATTTCTTCACCCTTTCAAATGGAAGAGGAGGGGTAGTTATAAAGGCTTAAAGGGACGTAGGAAGCTAGCTATGGCAACTCCCATTGCTTCATCTATCGTCTCTTTTCAAAAATTTACCAAGATTGTTTTTCTAAGAATCACGCTTAGATGTGTGCACACACCATTCTTGTGTGCACACATAGACAAGGCGCGTACACACCCTTTGCCATGGTGCACGTGTCATCTCTGCATCCATTCCATGCTTTTAACTTGCTTATAGCCTAAGTAAGTCGAAATTGTCTTCTGATCAATGTTTTTATATAACTGGTCACTAATTTTGAAAAATACATTCGATCAAAGAACAACCGAACTTTCCTTTCTTTCTCAAGGTGAAAAAAATTGGTTTTGGGTTACAAAAAGTCAGTTTTTCGACAAAATAGGTTTAAACAACAACTCCAAACATCCTTAAATATGCTAAAGATGAAGTAATTTATCATTTCATCATCGGGAGGCTTGCAAGTGATGAGAAGTGAATCAAATTAGTGTAGTTCAGGGGCGGTTGCAAGTGCCTGAAGTCTTAGGGCTAGTCAAAATGGGGTATCTACAGTTGCCCCTCTTTGACAGAGCTCAAACAATCATTAAGTGACGAGAAGCGAATATCAAAGATCCGGGACTATCCCAGTTGACATAACTCTAAGGCTTAAGGCAGTGCCATACATTCATGCAAGTGCTCGAACCCATTAATTGCGTACAATCCTTAATGCATGGAATCAGATCAGGGTAGTTCAGGAGCGGTTGTGCAACAATTTATATGTCAGTGAGTATGTGCAACAAGCACTCAAGCAATCATCCGAGCATGCATTCTAAGAAAAGAAGAGCTAGCGATACCTGCTGTACTCATCTTGCCATATCTATTCCAAGTTCATTTCCATTCTTTTCCAAGTTGTGCCAATCTTGTAAATTTTTCCAAGGAGAGCTATTTCGAATAATACACATCGCAGTGTGGTTAGAGTGATGCCATTATGATGTCGATGATGCCAATGTGTGCCATTTCATGCTTATATCAACGAGTCATGGGTTTATTAAAGACCAAGTGGTGTTGTTCCATGCTTGTATTGACGACTCATGGAGGTATTAAATGCCAAGTAGTGCCTTTCCATGCTTGTATCGACGAGTCATGGGGTTCTAATAGATGCCAAGTGATGCATTTCCATGCTCGTATCGATGAGACATGGGGGTTTATTAGGTGTCATTCCACACTCGCATCAGCAAAGTGTAGTGGGGTTTATTAGGTGCCTTTCCACACTTACATCGACAAGACGTGGGGTTTATTTAGATACCAAGTGATGCCTTTCCATGCTTATATCAACGAGACATGGGGGTTTATTAGGTGCCATTCCACGCTTGCGTCGGCAAGACGTGGGGTTGACTAGGTGCCAAGTGGTGCCTTTCCATGCTACTGTCAATAAGACACAGAGGTTTATTGGGTGCCATTCCATGCTTGTGTTGGCAAGATGTGGGGTTTATTAGATGTCAAGTGGAGCAAAATGTTTTTGAATTTGCCAAGATTTACTAAGTGGTGCAAAATATTTTTCCAAAATGTATTAAATCACTAAAACAATTTGGACTTTTCTAAAATTAATTTAGTCACCAAAAGTCATACCTTTGGCGACTAAAATTTGTATTGGTCAGCATTGTTTCATATATTAGTTACTAATTTTTTTTAGTCAATGTTGTAACACGTCCCGCGGGGGACCTCGCTACAGTTCGGACTCGATTCGTGTCGGTTCTTAATCTTGAACCAAAGAGTCCAAATCCGGCAAATCGTTTTGAGAAAAAACAGATTTTGAAAGAAGTGTCAAACATGGACTGCTTTGCCAGATACAGAGTCGCCACCTAAATATTTTTTATGGGGGAATTTAGGAAACCCTAACTCGGTGCCAAAGGCCACATGTCCGTCATTACCAAAGTTGCCTCGGCTCGGGAGCTTGGGTACGATTGGGGAAGGTCAGCTATGAGCACCCCCTCTCGCCCGATCCAAAGATCGGCCTCTACTAACCGTGATATCTTATTTTGAAAACGTTATGTGTTCTTATTCCAATTATTTAGCTAGAATTACTATGTGATGCGCACAGCAAAACAAGTATAGACTAGATTGCCTAATTTGGAACAAAACATAGCATATCCGTTTGTTTGGGAAACGCTTTTGATTTTGCTACTCGCAAGTAGGCTAAAATACGGGTTTCAACGAGCTGTTCCAACTCAAACAATCCAACCTTCACCCACAGGCATTCAGACAGTTATATCACATAAGCATCTAGCCACATGGTAAGCATGCTGTCATGTTAACATTCACACTCGTGCGAGATGCTAAAGCATAAAATACTTACAAAGTACTCCGTGCCAAAAAAAATAAACTAGTTAGCAAACATGCGTGACCCTAGTTCATGTAAAAGTGGCTAATGCAACAATGTCATTAGCGTAGGCTCGGCTAATCTAGGGATGACATATGAAAATGCACAGATAGCACGTATTCAATTTGGAATTGAAATACTTATGCAGTTAGCATGATGCGCCGAGCCCGGTGCATGCAATACTGATGAATGATTCACGCATGCATAGCATAAGGATGCTAAAATAAATATGCCCTAATACTAACCATCGAAGCAGGTAAGTAAAAGGGAAGAAAGAAGTGGGGGTTGGAAGACATGCACACACGCACCCACACTTATTACAAATTTGCCCTCGCTCAGAGAGGCCGAAAGAATAATACAATTTAACTAACTAACAAGCTAATTAAATAATTACAGACCACCTAATTAATTAAGCAAATTAATTAATCTAATTTAAGTAATAAACAGCCTCGGGAAGAGGGTCCGATGTGATGCGTGCCCGATTCCGCTCGGAAGTCACTGCCATGCACAAGCTGCCTCTGCTTTGACTATTCTGCTCCTCTGAAAATTGCACAACTCCCAAGGTATGCTCTCTCGACGCTGTGAAACACCACCGGCTGGGAGGGATGGCCACCGGCCATGTATGATGGTCACCGGCCACCAATTCATCCATCGGCCAACAATGTATGGCCGGTCGGCACTTTATATGGCCGGTCGGCCAAAACTCCCTGCAGAACCTGCAGTTGACAGCAGCGGAGGACAAAGCATAGCATGGCAATGCATTTCAAGCTATGTATGCACCAACTACACCCCTTATCATGTGAATGACTCAAAGGAGGATGGGCCTCGATTCTCGGACCACCAATCATGCATTTCCATGCATGATGGCCCAAAGAATCAAGTGTGCATCTTGATATGGAATGCAATGCACATAAACAAACCAATGGAACTCAACCTCTATCACAAACACTTCAAGAGGCCAAGCATGCATGCAAATGGAATGCAACCTAGACATGGAGGCTAAGTATGCAAAGTGAGCATGCAAGGCGTGCAACAACCATGTTAGTGACAAACATGCAACAACATGTAAAGTAGACTAAGCATGGGAACAATGCAAAGTAACTTGACCAATGAAATGCATGCCAAATGCATCATGATTTCAAGCAAGTAATAACACGTAATAGGCCAAATATGCAACAATGCACAAGGCAAGCATGCTATAACATGAAAATGATGGTCTTAAACTGATTTAGGCAGCCCTAATTAGGCCCAAAACAGCGGCCAATAACTAAGAAAATGGAGCCAAATACACATACAAGCATGCATATAAACATGGTTCATCACTTAGGCACAAAGAGCAACCCTCAAGCATACTTAAGAGGATGCAAACATGGATGCAAGGCATACATTATAAGCTCTAAAATAACATGGTAAGAGGTTCCAAACCATTGAAATAATGCAAATAACGCATGCTCATGGTTCATGCACTTAAAGCTCACAAGCCAAGAATACAAAGGGGCTATACTAAGCATGCCATGGTCGACCAAAACAACCAAAAATAGAACTTGAGCATGCCAAAAAAAACACAAAAACTTTACAAAGCTAGGCCTAAAACATGCTTGAACAAGGGTCAAAGCCTAGGTGCATGTTAAAGCTAAATGATGGCATTACAAGACATGTATGCAAGGCATGCAAGGTGTGTCCAAACCAACTCAACTCAATGCTATTTCATGGCATAATAAGCATAAAAATCAGTTAAGGCATGGCCAACATGAACCTAGACTAAGTGCTCCCTCAAGAGGCAAAAAGTGCCCTTTTCAAGGACAACAAGGAGAGGGGGTGGCCCTCTCCTTCCTAGGACCTCAAGGCACCATCCTCACTTCTAAAATCCCTCAAGATTTCAGTGGTGAGGAGGCCCAAACACTATGGTCCCGGAGCTCACACAAAATGGCACAAAATGGAGCCTTACAAGGCTTAAGAAGGGTCAAACAACCCCAAAACTTAAAGCAACCTTAACCAACTATTTAGAGCACCAAAAAATAGAACTTTTATATGTTATACACTAAGCTCAAAAACAGTTGCAAGGTAGGTAAAAATACAATGCAAAAATAGGGAATAAAGGGACAAACTTCTTACCCTTGAAGATCCTCTTCACCAATGGAGTTCCAGCAGCTTCTTTGGGTTGAAATCAGTCTAAAACCTCCAAAAGCAACCCTCAAAGGCCTCAGCTCCAAGGGATGGTGTGATGGTGGGTGTTTGTGTACAAAACCAAGGCAAAACACACACAAAATACACAAAGAGAGGGAGATATAGAGATAGGATATATGCAAACCCTAACCTTAGAACTCAAACCCTAAAAGAGCTGTCTAAAATGTCTAACCCCTCACAAGAGAGAAGACCCTCTCTTTTTATAGAGCTTTAGTCTTGTAAGCTTATAAGACAAGCTTCTAAAGAGAGAGATCCCTCCATACACGTGTATGGAGGGGAGCCAAGTGCATGCCAGCTACCCAAAAATATCTGTAAAAGCAGATGCACAGTAGCCGGCCGGCCAAAGATGCAATTGACCAAGAAAAGATAGCCGGCCGGCCATCTATAGTGCCGGCCGGCCAAACATTTGGCCGGTGCAAACAAAACACAGCCGGTGGCCTCAAGCCATGGCCGGTGGAGTGTGGGGATGTCCCAAAAGCCATTCCCTGCCCCTTAAAGGCAAAACACAAGTGTTTGGTGTCAAACCAAATCACAAAACAATCGAGTCGAGAGGTCCTGAGACTAGGCGCGTTGCCAAGGCTCCGGGAACTCAAGACGAACACAAACATGGATGATCACCGAGTGTTCAAGCGGTGACGTCCAAGTCTTGAGGACGGTCAAAAATGGAGTGTCTACAAATGTAGATTACTTATTGAGAACTAAAAAAACAATTAGCCACTAAAAACTACCACATTCTCTTAAATGAAGGTATTCGTGCTTAGATGGCAGCTCAATATTGGCCTCATGAAAAAATCTCTATTTGATAGGGCTTCTTTCTATACTTATGAATTCTAATGGACCCAGAAATGATACATTGGAAGACTCCTTTGGGTCTTCCAATATCAATAGGTTGATTTCACTCTTCTATCTGCCAAAAGGAAAAAAGGTCTCTACACATCCACCTCCATTCCATAATGGAGAGTCACAATAGTTAGGATTCATTCAAAAATCGACAATTCCTACAACAGGCGCCTCGATTTGGTACCGCTCTCGTGGCTAGTACTGAAATAGTACTTTACCTCTAGATGTCCATAATTCTCATTTTTGATTTAGAATTTTTAATTCTATTCTTTTTTCTTTTTTCTTTTTCTTTTTTTTTTTTTTAAATTTTATAGGGCTATATGGACTCGAACCGTAGACCTTCTCGGTAAAACAAGTCCTTTCCTTTTTGGCCGGTCATGGGCGAGAAGGGATTCAGGCCCTGGCCTGTAAATGGACCTTTATGAGCTTCTAAAATATCTTGTGACTGTGACAAATTACCCAATTGGTCCTATACACGTGACCTGCTATCACAAAAAGAATTGCAATAGCTAAATGATGGTGTGAATAGGCGACTAAAAAAACATATTAGTCGGCGTTAGCTTTGGTTTTTGGCTACTTAACTTTATTTAGTCACTATATACTAGTTTTTGTCTACCAAAATAAATTTAGTCAGCAAATATCTCGCATAATGTTTGATATTAATCTTTGACGACCAAAATTTTGTCGGTAAATATTTATTTTCGATGACCAAAAAAGTTTTTAGCGTAGTATAATAATTTTTGGCTACTAAAATAGTTTAGTTGCAAAATAATTAGCATTCTTTTACTTTTATCTTTGGCTACAAAAAATGTGGTCGGCAAAGGTTATTTTCCGTGACCAAAATGATTTTGTCGGCAACAAAACAATTTTTTTTTGGTGGGAACGATAAATATTACCACCTCATTTTGGTTTATGTTTAATTTTATTATTATTATTTTATTTCTCTTTATGTATCGAATCGATACATACACCAAAGGAAAAACCAATCAACACTCAGTCTCTTGCTCCCACTCTCGTCGACTGCACATCGGTCTCCTCTCATTGACTGACCATCACCCACCGTCGCTCTCCATCTCATTGCCACTATCAGTACACCATCTTAAGCCCATTGATTTGATTCAAGTTTTTCTTTTTCTCTCTCTCTATCTCTCTATCTCTATTCATCTCTCTCACTTCCTCTATTTTCCCATTTGACTTTAGTGTAGGGTTTTTTTTTTTTTTTTTGATGTTGTATGAGTTTGATTTATGGGAAATGAATAAATGGATTGCGATCCATTGCCCTGTATCTTTGTTCCGATTACAATTAATTAAACCTTTGATTCATTAACGAGTAAATGTCCATAGTGTGATTTGATGTATTTTTTAGGTAGTGTTTGGGATAAACGTTTGCATTGGGAACTGCAAGCTCATTCTAGAGGGAGAGATTCAAAATGTTCAAGGATTAGGATTAGGAATTCTTAGGATTGAGAGTGGGATCCCTCTCAACAAATACAAATTTGGGTCTTCCTCTTGGTTCAATTTACAAGGTTTATAGCTATTCAAGATGACGTTAAATAACACCTTGAGAGTTGCTTGTAGAGTGGAAGTGACAACATTCATCTAAAGGAGATAAAATTACTTTTATCAAGATATATTGGCTAGTCTACCTATTTATTTAATGCTTCTATTCTTTGTACCTACATCAGTCGAAAAGAGTTTTAACAAGTTGTTGAAAAAGTTTTTGTGTAAGGCTTGAAGGAGTTCAAATTCCATCTTGTAGATTGGAATGTGTGTACTCATATTGAAGATGGTGGTTTGGGCCTTTGCTGTTTTTATCAATTCAATCAAACACTACTAGGGAAGTGCCTATGGAGATATGTAGAGGGGTCTTTGTTGCTTATCATAAAATAAATAAATAAAATATAGTAATAATATTAAGTTAAGGAGGAGCACCTATTATTAGAAAAGCTGGAAGGGTGATTGATTACAAGTTTGGAGTGGACCAAGGATGATGGACATCTAAGGTACATTGAGAGCTATATGAGGTGGGTGTGGAGGCCTTGTTAAGTTGTTTGAGCTTTCTAAGCTCCTTTGTGAGATCTGATGTTCCATCAAATATAGTGGATAGGAAGAAGTGGAAACATAGAAATTAGATTTTCTTGTTCAAATCCTATGATTCCTTGATTATCGGAGGGACGAGGAACTATTTCCCATTGAAGGTCTTTTGGAAGTTGAGAATTATAACAAAATTCACATTTTATTGTTTTTCAAAAATCCAATTTGGACTCCATTCTTACTATTGATAATTTGGTGAAAAGAGGTTCATACATAACCTAATAGGTGTTATTATAAAGTGGAGGAGACAGTGGACATAGGTGGAGCCAGGATTTTTGCACATATAATAGACATGTTTATCCTTAATTCTCTCAATCTATCCATGAATTCACAACCATTTGGTGGGGCTTGAGTTATTGGCATTGTATATTGGATGGTTGAGATTTTTCTTTCAAACAAATGTGGAGTGCTTACAAGTCCTAAATCCAAATTCTATAAGCTAGTTCAACAACTTTGGATTAGGAATGCAGTTATAGTGACCCTCACCCTCGTCTTAGTCATGTTCATGTACATCTGCATGTTTTGTTTTTGTTAAGCTTGCACTTGTGGTTCTGACTTGTTTTGCCTAAAGTAAGGTTTCTGTCTTGTTTTGTACCTATGTGTTTTGGCTTGAGTATTGTTTGTATGTTTTGTCCCTTGCTTGGTGTGTGTAGCCGAGGTCGTCTTAAGCCTAGGACACGCCTTTGGACCTTTTACACCTAGGACCTTCTTGGAACCACTTTGGCTGACCTCCACCTTCACCCTGGCATATTGGCTGAGATGTCATCATCTAGGCCGAGGTGTGCATCACCGAGGCCGAGATATGTATCATTTAAGCCGAGATGTTATCCTTTAGGTATTTTAGATCTTTGATCCGTGCACCTGGTGATCTTGTTCCTGGACTGGTATGACCTAGACCGAGGTGTGGCACATCTAGGCTGAGGTGTGGCACAGCTAGGCCAAGTGTTGACCTTCCTAGCCGAGATCATTGAGACCTTACTTGCCGAAGCCTTGTTCTAATCCGAGGTCCTTACCTGCCGGAGTGCCCATGTCGCCTTACTTGTTGAGCACCTTTTGTCATGCTCTTGTCTTGTCATTCAGTCACCTTTTTGAGGAAACCCAATCCGGTAGCGCCACGTGCCCCAACAGAGGGTTAAGTCAGCCGACATTGGAAGAAAACTTATCATTGTGTGTCATATTTTGCATGGTAGAGAGAGAAACTCTAAGAAGAAGAGGAAGAAGTTCTTAGGGAGAGAACTAGATTTCCAAGCTTGATCTTCGCACCTTGAACCAGTAGATCCGTGTTTTGAGGTTAGATTCTTGATCTACTCTTGTTATTCTTTACGTTGAACCGATCACATTGCATGATCTAGCATGATTCATGAGCCATGCATTGATTTAAAGCTTGTATTAGAAAGAGAAAATGATGTTCATGTGCTCTTGAAGAAAAAGCCACGTTTTGATCTGAAAGTTTATACCAAGATCCATGTTTTATGTTTATTTTCATAAGATCTTCAAGTATGGGTACCCAGGTCCATGTTTTTGAACTCATATCATGAAATCTCAGATTTTGAATAAAGAAGTTATAATTTTAGCATTCATGTTCTTCAAAGGAAACCCAGATTTTTCCCAGACTTCATTTCCCTGAATGTGATCATCGGGACCACATCTTGGCCAAGAGGTGTGGGACCTCGGCCAAGACCTGGTTGGTACCCAGCATGTTTTCCGAGATGAAAAACAGTGTTTGACTCCCAGCACATGACTGCTTTGTTTCGACTTAGTTTTGAAAGAAGTGCCGAGATCATTTGCACACATGTAAAGCTTGTCTTAGGGATGCATTTCATATCCATCTTTGAGTATCTCTTCTTGACTTCTTAAAGTGCATTCAATGGGGTTTATTATATGCTTGTAGGCCTTGGATCCTTGCTTGTAATCCCCACACCCAAAGAGCTATGTGAGTGGTATTTTTAATAAAGCTATGTTATAAAGTTTTGATAAAGCTTTGCTTCGTTTTGTAAAAGTATTTGATCAAGCATGAATGATTATCCCTATTTTTGTATCAAGTATTATCTTGTTTTGATGACATTTTTGGAAAAGTCCTTAGTGCCAGGGGACTATAATGCAACTGCAACCTTTGTTTTGCACTGATGGTTTTCCGCGTGGGTTTGTTTGTCCGGAATGTCATCCTTTGGTATTAGGTAGATGTTATTAACATCGAAGAAGCTTTGAAAGATTTGATAGATGAACTTGGTTCATCCCTTTGAATTGTAGAGTTATGATATGTATTGTTTTGGAAAAGATCTCAGATATCATTCATTCAAACCTTTATTACTTATACCATTCACTGAGTATCCAAGCTCACCCTCTCCTTATATATATATGTAGGTGACGAGCAAGAAGGCGGTGACGCCTAGATGTGTTTTGGCAAGATATTTTTGGATTCCTATTTTGTAGCATCTTGAAGACTATGCTTCTTAGCTTTATATTTCATGTATTTTGTATATGTTGGCTCGAGAAGCCTTTTGATTAAGATGTAACATGTACTTTATTTTATTTGTATTCAAGTTGTAAAACTATGTTAAGATATTTGTCATTTCATTTGATCTATGCATAGCTCTTACGAACTACATAGATTTAAATTTATTGTTTCCGCATATGTAAGCCCCATATGTATACTCTGATTGTGTGTGAATCTTGTAAGTTGGCCTTCGGTAATCTCGGGTTACTGGCCATCATGGCACCATTCTACTAGGGGCGGAATGGGGTCGTGACAGCAGTAAAGTTTGGCTCTGAAACTAGCCTTTGCCTTGAATTGGTATTTCAAGCATATAAGCGTATAACTTTGTTTCTTGTTGTTTTTGTATTGCTTAATGTCTGATGGAATGATAGTATAGTTTTGACTTGAATTTGGAATAGAATTATGAATCTTTCTGTGTCTCTGATAAAAAGAATCAGTGGAAAAGGATAGAAAACTTGAAATTGTTTATCAGTTGTTGGTTGGTTGTTCTCTAGTCTTGTTTTGTTTCTTCATCTTTTTGTGTTGTGTTTGGTGTAAAGCGTTCTTAGTCTTCCTTTTCTACATTTGTTTGATAGAAGCTAGAGAGGGTTAGCAAACATATAGAGCATTGTTTCCATGATACAAATTATTACTTTTCCTGCATCCCTCGTGGAAAATTTGTATTATGGAAACATATAGAGCATTCCCTCTTTAAAGGTTTAATCAATTTGCCATGTATCTTTGTTCGTAAAATTTGTTAATGAATCAAAGGTTTAATTCATTTGCCCTGTATCTTTGTTCCCATCACAATTAATTACATCGAAGGAAAAAAAAATTCCCTTTCTTATTTCTATTCAAGGAACATACTATTCAAGGAACATAAATATATAACACAATGTATTTTTATTTGTCACATTAAAAGAATTATTAAATAGCAAATATATAAGCATGTAATACATGCCTTGGTTTTGAAGGTGTGGTTTCTATGTAACATATACCATTATTGATGGCCTTTACAATTGTTTTATCTTCTAAGCAACCAAATTAACCAAATGACACTTCACGTTCAAAAGCTAGGTTCTTTTAGATATCCCTTTGTGCTAATTTTGTCAACATTCAATTATCAATTTCAAATCATTTTTGTTACATAGATGAAATGCATATGTTTATTTTTCACATTTACTATTTGTAAAAGAAAAAATTTCACATAAAAAATTGTAAAGTTAATAGGATCTTGGTGCAACTAAGCCTTAATCCTTAGTTATTTACTATAGTGCCTAGCTTTTTACGATAGCTTGGTTGTTTCTTCTACTTATCATGGTTTTGTTTGGTGAGTTTTGTCATTCTTTTTTTGTAACAACCCAAACCCAGTACCCAGAGATTCGGCGTCGTGACAAGATGATAACTGAAGCCACAACAAATTAATAGTGCAGTGTAGCAAAATAAAAGGGTACCCAAAACTTTATTTATTCATAACAAAAATCTATATACATTGGAGCTTCTATTTAATTACATTGTCAGAGCTGAACTATGTCTATAAAGTGCTTTGTGCCTACCCATGCGATGATCCTAATCCATCACCTGAAAGTGGTTAAAACTATAAGTACATGGCAGAGTAAGAAATATTATACTAAGAGCATAAGGGCATAAAATTCACCAGGGATAATTAGTGGGCTAAACAGATGATAGTTTGGTATTAAAATATAGAATATATAATACATAAATCATTTGACATATAATACATAATCATATAGACAAAATAATCATAACCACAATACAGAACGGAACAAAACAGATGTATGGACTCAAGAAGTGGCTTATATGGATTTTAGAGGTGGCTCCCATCGTAGTGTAACACTTAGGTCCACACAACACTTTGCTCTACGCCAGAAATCAGAAGGTCAGTGGATCCACGACAGACAAAGGGTCACAAAGTGACTAATCAGAGAGTGAACGGTTATTTAAGTCCCCCAAGGCGTGGGACCACTGTGGTGACACTTATAACATAATTATTTAAAATATATTTTAATAAACAGTTATATTCATGGATTTTCCTTAGTATATAAAATAAGGTTCATAAAATAAATAACATAATTGAAAATGCTAATATAATCTATAAACATAATTTACACCAAATATTTTATGATAGCTCAAAATATAATACAACTCACCTTAATGTTGATTCCTATTTCCTCTGATCTCTCCGAGGCTCCTTTACTTTACTATTATTTCTATTGATTTACCTTTTGCTACCAAAGTTTGTTGTTTCAACTCCCTTATATACTTGAGCTTCACACAGTGACTCACCCCTAAATTAGCATCCTTATGGATGATTCAATCCCCCTACATACTAGGCTTAACAAGTGGCTTTCCCTTAGTTTACCAGCAAATTGTCCACCTTTCTCATATTTCCTTTGTGGCCCCACTTTTTTTATAATTCTATAGTTGTGTTATTTTGGCCCCAAACAATATATTAATCAGACTTTTGATAACTCAATGCCAAATTAAATTACATCTTTAGCACGTATAGTTATATAATTAGATATATCATTCATATATATATATATATATTATTAATGGTGCATAATTATAAATTAAATTACATTTTAACACACACAATTATAAAATTAAATATTCTTTTCCAAGTATCAATTTACTATTTTATATTAATTTAGCTTAACGTATTCAAAAGTAGACTATCGTATAATTTTCGTAAAAAATATTATTCGGGTTGTTACATTTTTAGCTCTCTATTAGGTTTACTTTCTCGTCTGTTCTTATGATCTTTAATTGTATTGTTGTCTTTACTATTATTGATTTACTAATCTATTTCCTTTGTTTTATACTAATGTGGTTTAATTATCTAGGTGCATTGTTTTATCTTCATATATGTGTCTCTTTCTATATGTTCTACTTGTATAGTCCTTATTCTACTTTCTTTCTTAATGACTAATGAGGCCCTTTTCTTTTGCAAAGACCAAAAAAAAAAAAAAAAAAAAGAGGACTAGTTTTCAAATTTGAACTCCATTATAGTTAGTTTTGTCAGTTTATTTTAAACTTTTATAGCTGAAAAACCAAGTAAGTTTATTGAAAACCAAATAGTTAGTTTTTTCCCCTAACTTTTTTCAATACAATTGCCAAAGCATGTGTTTTCAAATTTTAAGCTAAGTTGCAAATAAGTGGAAAAAAAAAAAAAGAAGAAGAAGAAGAAGAAAGAAATAAAAGAAGAAGAAGAAGAAGCTTCAATACAACATGTTTTCTATTAAAGTTTATAGTCAACTATTAATAATGATTATAGTAAGACATATATATTGTCAACTAGGTTGAGTTTAGACTTTAGAAGAAGCTTATAAAATAGAGAATAGGACAAATTAAGCATCTACTATCGAGAAATCTTGCATACTATGGACTTTCCATTATTGAGTATTTTTCTATGTGTTGTCCATTCCTATGTTCATCTTTGCTTCATTTTTAGGGTTCAAAAGATGGACAAGTGTTTGATGATAATAAAAGATAGGTTGAAAATTGAAGAGTATGAACAAGGTGTTCAGTCATTTATTTACTTTGCTACGAAAAATTTAGGCCCACAGTATGACATTAGTTGTCTGTATGTCGATTGCTTGAATGACACAAAATTTAGTCGACAAGTTGTATTGTTGCACTTGATTCAAAGAGGAATCACGTGTTTTTATAGAACTTGGGTGAAAATGCAAAACAGCTCCCGAACCACTTTATGGATGTCACAGGCAGCTTCCTCGTGGCAAATAGGACTTGTAAGGATAGACGAGATGTAATTAGCACAGATAAGAGTCGAAAGCGCCTTAAACTTAGTCAAAAAAAGGGCATTCGGGCTTTAAACTCAGTTACCATAAGATTTAATTAAAAAAGGTATTTACCAGTAGGCAAGATGTCTCAATTTGCTAGAAATGGATGGAGATGATCTGTAATATTCCATGAATATCCAATTAGAGATGTGCAATGTTGTGCCTTTTGGAGGAGACAAAGTGTATCTAGGGTTGTTTGGGTGTAAATAAAACATTGGTTATTGTCTTGTTTGTCACATGTATTATTAATTGTAGATAACTCATTTCTGAGTCTTCAAATATATTTTATCACTACTTTTAATCTTAAATGTTACGAGTGATTATTGTTATTCACATGCATTTGGAACTTTATGTTACTTGAGTCTATTGTACTGAATCTACTGATATTTTTACGGCAATAAGTGCTGCTACTTGTTTCCATGCATCTGTTATTTCAAAAAAAATAAATAAATACATACAAAATTTCATCTTTTCAGCCAACACTTCAACCATGTCTAAGAGTATAATGGAAAAAATATTGAAGAAGATGAACAGTTTAATTCACTCACCATAACCTCTGATCTTTTTGCCTCAGACTAGCAACTTCTGCATGCATTTCTGATACTAATGGATGCAATTTTATTTATTTAAATTTTTTTTTTTTTGGTAGATGGCTTTTGTCATGGACTTGTGGATATTTCATTTTTGTGTAAGGAGGACAATTTACATTTTTGTATAATCTGGCTATTTTTTTGTCCTCTGCTTTTGTGTGGATTAGTATTACTTGTATAGATAACGTTTGGCATCGAACGGACAATTATTGTCGTGGTATATAGATTACCTTTTGTCATGATACAGATTACCATGGTAATTTGTACCACACCAAATGGCCATTTGACATGGTAGTGAATATATTTTTTGTATACAGAGGGCGTCATTCTCTGTTTTGTATGGAATTATTATCTTAGGTTGGAATATAGTTAGTTTGTATGGAATTTGACATTAAAAATTATTCCTTTTTTGGATAGTTGGAAGTGTAATGGATGCAGATTGTGGAATGATTGATAATATATGTATTGTTTTGTTTATATTGCTACAAGATCAGGTGCAAAACGAGACAAACTAGTAAATGTTACCTCAAACTTTGCTATGGTGGAGTCAAACTGCTCAAGTTCCTCAAATTCTTTCCTTATACACTCCCTAGCTTTAGGAGGGAGGTAATTTTCCTGAAAAGCATGGGAAAACACCTCACAAGCATGCTTAATTCGACCCTTGGCGTACTTCTACCAGTAGTCTGCATCCCTCTTTAATTGATAGGTGGCAAGCGCTACCCGAAGTTCACCCTCACAGATGTCTAAAATCTCAAAAGACTTTGTAACTTGATTTAACCATTCATCCTCGCTTAACGATTCAATGCTGCCGTGAAATTCAGCTGAATTTGAACGGAAAAACTCTTTCTTTAGAAATGAAATCCGAGACTCTCCTTCAATGGTCCTAGCTACCTGCTCGGCTCTAAGAATATCCATGGACTCTCAAAGAACCCCAGTCATTTCTAGGGCTACTACACCCATATCATCTTGGGCAGTGGAGCGGCCACATTGTTTTGACCCACTCCTTATTCTTGAAGAGGGACCTCCGGTTGGGCTAGAATGTCCTGACTACCTCAGCGAGGTCTATCGTGGCCTCTGCCACGTCCAGACATCCTATATAAGAGTAGAGGTATGGTAGGATTTAGCTCACAATTCACAAATTCACGCATTACTTCACGTGTCACACCAAGATAATCACAAACTTACGTATATATTTGTCTCACATAAAAAAAAAACCACATAAGCACATAAACACGTAGAGCACAAAATATGTATCACTTTCCTAAGATATTAACTCATCCCCTGATGCTCAAGGACTTCTAAGTGGAAAAAACATTGATCAGGTGTTTTTCTAAAGGAACTTCGATGAGTGCAATGGACATAAGTCGTATTTGGAAAACTTAACCCCATACCCATATAGTCACGTAAGTACATAAACTTGTAAGGCAACTAACGTCCCATCCTAGCATGATAAACCCATTATGGCATGAGACAAATCCCACGAGCTCTAGGTATTCAAATTCGATTAGCTCTGATACCAATTTGTTATGCCCCCAAATAATTTAAATAGAATAATGTCCAGCATGGCATATATATATAGAAAACAAGGATTACTAAACTAGTCCTAATGGTTCTCTTTCCCATTGAACTATAAGTTAATAGTTACAAAAACATGTTGAGTGTTCACAGTTCAAGAAGCTATAGAAAATCATAACAAATGCCTTATGGCTTACAATCTCTAAGGCTAAGCCTTCATTAAATAGAAAGGACTATCGATCACAAAACAAAACAAAGCTCTAATCTATCATGTCACATGTTCAAATATATAAACATTTGGTTTAAATTATGCATAACTCATGATTCCTTACCCATGAACACTAGTTCCACAATCTCATATTCCAATGCACGGTGTTCTGTTTAATTCCATATTTCTCCATCCTCACACAGATGGCCAGTGGACACTTTAAACCTTCCACATTCATCGTGCTTACATGATCGGGTATGTGGACACCTTATAAATTCCCACATTTATCATCCTTACACGATCAGGCAAGTGGGCACCTCAATTTCCCTACGTAAGTAATACCACATTACACATCAAACAACTATCAAAAACTCTAAGTTTATCTCAATACAAGATGGCTCAACACATTTCCAATTCACTCATTAATTTCCATCTATTTACCAACCAAGGCCCATCAACAATGATTAGGGTTTCACAAGAAATTGAGGATTTTCCTTTTATTATTTCATTTTCCAAGATTCATGGTGTACACATTGTTTTTCATTAAGTATTTACCAATTATTCTAAAATTTTTGAGCCAATTGCCCTCTATCACCATTAATGCCCATATACCAATCACCCATCCCATATCATACCCCTATTATGAGATTAACACATAATCAAACCAAAACATAGATATACAAGGCTAAAGATATTCCTACCTCAAGGTTGTGTCAGTGGAGATGGAGACCCAACGAATGAACTCCCAAGATATCACGATCCAATCGGTCCAAAATGTAAGGATGGATTCTTGGTAAAAATAGGGGAAATTGAGTATTTTTTGGACTAGTTTTTGAAAATGGGTGTTAGAGAGAGAAAGAGTGTGAAAAAGTGAGATAAAATGAGTTTAGTTCGACTTTTAAATCTAATGTCCTGAATAGACCGCTCGAGCGAACATTTCAACGCTCCAGTGACAAACACAATTTTGAAAAGACCACTTGAGCGAACTATCCACCGCTCGAGCAGTAAATGTAAGGTCTCAGAAATTTTATAGGTCTATAGTGAAAATATTGGAAGCCTCCCATATCCGCTCGAGCGACTACTATACCGCTCGAGCGGTCTCATTTTATATCCAGTTTGCAGGCAAGATACTGGAAGCCCCGAATCACCACTTGATCTACCACTTGACCACTCAAGCAGTCCCCCAGAACTGAGTGTTACGTTAGCCTTATTTATCCAATAAATATGATTATCTCAAAGATTCTTTTTCAGCCTACAATGAGACCAAAGAGAAATGTAAGTGGAGAAATGACTTCAAGCAGAATGGTCAGAGTTTTTTTTTTTCTTTCCAAAGATATATCTTTAAAGTTTAATGCTACGTATGTTTTCTGTATTTTCTAGCATTTAATACAACGAAAACCAAAAGTTAACAAAAATATTTTTCACGGTGAATTGTAAACAAGTCTATTTGGGTGGAAAAAATTTTTGAATTAAAATTTTACCAATGCCACCACATTACCACCACTATCATCACCTCTACCACCACCAGGGCCACAACCATCATCACCGTTGTCGCTACCACCACTTTCATTGCCACCACACCACCACCACTACTACCACCTCATCTCATCACTACCACTACCACTACCACTACCACTACCACTACACCACTATCGTAGTTGCCACTGCCACCACTATGATAGTACGATACCCACCACCACCAGTGACAGACTAACATAGGTATTAGGAGTGCATGCCCCCCAAGTTTTGGAAAATTATGTTAGTACCTCTATATTTTTAAATATTTCTAAAATGTATGATTTTCTCTTAATTTTTGAAAAATTATTTTATTACCTCTCTATTTCATTACCTCTCTATTTCATTAATTTTATAATGTATAATGAGTTGATCTCTAACTATTTCATGTACTGCTTAATAACATTAATATACTCTAGTTAATTTTATTTATAGAATAGATACATGCCACTTCTTTTTGTTTTTGTTTTTAGGGTTTTTTTTTTAATTTTTTTTTTTTTTTTTAGTTTTAAACTAAAAAAGGTATGTATACTTTTAATTCACTAGATATTTTAACCAACAAAATGGTTTCATTAACAGTTCAAAGCTTTAAAAAAATAAATAATAATCTTGTTAGACTATTTATTTTTCTCCTTAAATTATTATTTTTTTCTTCACAATCTATATAAGAAATTATCTTATATTAGTAATGTACCAAAACTAAATTTTTTTTATGTGCACACCTTGGCCCCCTAAAAACAACTCTTGGTTCCGCCCCTGCCTACCACCACCCCAGCTTTAAGAACTTACATTGGCACACTATGTTCGAGTTTCAACACCTCCACCTCCACCTCCACCTCAACATCGCCACTACCACAGCCACCGCCACCGCCACTACCACCAATGCAACCACTAGTAGATTAGTTGTAAGAACGCAACCAAATATTAAAAAAATAAAAAAATAAATTATGAAAAATATTTTCCGTTGAAACAATCATATCGTAATAATATATTGTTCAAGATTATAAACATATTCACAAAAAATTGAATACTTATGTCCAGCAACTTGATTTGTGGGAGATGATTTCTACTGTCTTTTTCATTAATAAACTTAACGAGATAATGCAACTTGTGATTTATAACTTCTACAAGAACCCTAGCTCCTAGAGAGAACTAAAATCAAAATTCAAATACGTTATCAATTTGTTGGGTTCAAATGAATTAGTAAGTCCCACACACAAATAAATAATTGGACTATCTATTCAACTCTGAGCTTGTGGCATTCTTGTGAAGCTATGAGGTGGTGTGAAAGATGGAATTAAGGCCACGTTTGTTTGGCAGATTAAGTTGGATGGGATTATTAGTAAGAGAATTGTTAGTAAAAAGATCGTTAATGAATGAATTGTTAGTGAGAGGATTAAATAAAAGTGTGTTTGTTTTGATGATAGTGTGGGAGATGATTAGTGATGGGATTGTTAAATTATTTTCATATAAAATAAATAAATAAATTATTTCTATATTAAAAAAATTAAAACAAATATTAAAACAAATAGGTGTACTTGGTAAAAAACAAATAAAATTGAAAAAAATAAAATTTTTATATAAAATATACTCAATCCCCTCACTATTTTCTTAATGCCACTTAAAATTCACCCAAATTAATCCTCCTACAGAGGAAGATTACTAAGTTCCCTACACTACTAATCCCATAACATTTTATTTTATCCAAACAAGAGTTTAATGGATCTCACAAATTAATAATCCAATTCACCCTCCCAAACCCCATCAAACATGACCTAACGGAACACAATTGAAGCTTTCAAGTACGTAGGGTGGTAGTGGGCAACAGCTAAGGACTGTGAGATTGCTTCTCCATTCTCACATTAAACTAGATTGGACATATCCTATACCTAATCTTATTTTGTAGGGCATACCAAAATCTAGTTTAGTTTATAAGACCATCTCCAACGGTTCATCAGAGTTGATATCAAATTTAAATTTTGATGAAAAAGCCACTGTTCACTGCTCCAACGGTTCATCAGAGTTGATATCAGATTGAAAATTCATCAAACAATTCATCAAATTGACGACAAGATACTGATTTCACCAAATCACTGTTCCTGACCGTTGGGGGAGACCAACCGGTCGACCAGCCGGTTGCCCGGCCGGTTGACCAACCGGTCGACCACCAAATGGTTCAACCAGTTCCAAAAAAGGTTCAGACAGTTTAAAAAAAAAAAAAAAAAATCCTCACACCGGTTGACCGGCCGGTCGACCAACCGGTTGTCCCGGAAAAAGGTTCAGGCAGTTCAGAAAAAGGTTCAAACAATTTGGAAAAAAAAAAAATTCTTTCTAACCGGTCGACGCGGCCGGTCGACCACCCGGTTGTCCCGAAGCATATTTCATGAATTTGGTGCACGGTTGGAGTGAGTGGAATCAAATTTGGTGAAATGGATCATTTTTTACTCAGATTTGATGAAAAATTTGAGTCACCGTTGGAGATGCTCTAACAGGGCATGAAGATGACTATTAGGCGATGTATGTATTGTAACAAATTAAGATTTTAGAGATATAGAAAAATTTAGTCAAAATCTCTTTATTCAATCTTTATTTGGTAAAAATAATAGTTTAATTTATTTTGTTTCATAAATTCTCAAAGAAAAAAATACATAATTGAGTAACAATAAAATAAAATATCTTTTTTTTTCTTTGATAATATTGTCAAAGTAATATGTTACTGTCAAACAGAGTAACATGTTACTGTTACTGTTTACATCAATTTTGATAATAATAAATTTTTTTTTTTTTTTAAATTTCATAATCAACATGAATTTTATTTGATAAATCTTTATGAGAGAATTTAAAAAAATACTAATTTTATTAAAAACCAACATCTATATCAAAAGTTTTATTATTATAAAATTTAATATTTTGATAATAATGGTATGCGTTGGACTTTTCAAAGAAAACTTTTTATGCTTGTCCTTAATGCATTAAAGTTTTATTAGGAGAGTGTTTTGACCAAATCTCCCAAAACAAAGTATCTTAATTACTAAAAGTATCATTGTTATATTTCTAATGACGAAATTAGACATTTAGTGATGAATTATTATTCTTTTGAAGCAAAAAATGTCTGAAAAACTAAATATTTTGTGCACAAAATTATTTTGTCCCTAAGACTACATTTATTAGCGATGTTTTAAAAAAAAAATTAAAAAAAAATTGTTGCTAAAAGACATATTTTTAGTACAAAAATGAGTGAGACCCCACCATCCCCACTGAATGTTGATTGGTCCACAATTTTTTTTTTTTTTTTTTTTGGTCCTCTTATCTTTGACCCTACGTATACGTGGGAGGTAGTGGAGGTCACCCCCAAATAGAGGTCTGTATGAGTTTTGTTTTGAGTATTCGGGACAATCTTCTAATGATCATGACAACATAGATTGATCTATTAATTAATATTTTATAAAATTAGTGGTGACTCGGGATGTCTTTTTTTTTTTTTTTTTTTTCTTTTTTTTAGGTGAAAAAAAACTACGAATATAGAAAATGTGTCATGGAAAAGACGGAAAACACCCCTTATGATACGTTTGTCTTTTTGATGACACAATTTATTATTATTATTATTATATAAAAAAAACAAAAAACGTGAACTGTTCATGTAATTTTTTCAAATACTATTATTATTACGTGTTTAAAGAATTTTGGATTTTTAGTGTGAAAATGTTACAGATACAAAAAAAGAAAAAACTAAAAAATGTGTGTTGATGGCATTTCTATTTTTGAGTGGATCAATTCGAATGGTCAATTTGAAATTACATTTAGCTACAAGTGTACGATTCGAGGATCACATACTGGACCATAAGAGTCTGTCAAAGCTTAAAGTTGTCGGTGGATGATCATTTTTGATTAGTTCATTCCTAGATTAAGAAAGGTCTGAGAGAGACACTACTCAAAGTTCATACTTTTCTAAAAGCCATGCACATGGCCAAGCTTGGCACTGCACTTTTTTTTTTTTTTTTTGATGAACCGTCTGATTAAAACATGGAAAATAGTGACTGATCAAGGGGTTGCTTACCATTTTGGTCAATAGTTGTACAACACTTGTATTAATGATATGGACCTTTTGGTTGATCATTATTGTGCCCACATGAACATGACGGAGCCTATCATGTTTGTTTGATCTTTCTTGTCAAAGAATATATTAATTGTATCACTTTTATGTGTTTGGACATTACTTTCAATTTATTTTGCACTCTAATTGTTGGCAAAGAAATTAGGGATGGGGTTACTAGTTCACTTGGGGCATGTGTGCTTATTACGAGTTTTATTTTAATAATTTAATTTATTAATTTGTTTGATCTTAGATTATTTATAAAAAAAAATATTAAATTAATCTAAGAATTATAATTATAAAATTTCATTATATTGGTCTTTAAGAAAATTAACGGTATATTTTAAAAGTAAATTGTTCATTCTTTAAACAATAAATGTGATTACATCAAGTAGTTACAATTGTTGATCAATTTGATTTGATTTGATTTGATTTTTTTATTTATTAATAATTCACATACGAGAACTCAAAAAATTAATAGAATGAATCATTAAAATAGAACTTTTGATTAGTCTATGAGCCTAAACTAAACCGTTTAGTCCTCTAAGAGGCTGGACAGAAGTCGTGTTAAGAAAATCAAAGATTTAGTTGGTGCCATCTTAACTTTAATTTTTTGAAATTTCTGAAATTTTGTTATGCAAATTGTTTCTAAAAATTATTTTTCAAAAAGATAAGAGAGAAAAACAGCTAAAATTTTAAGAAAATACTACAAATTTATTGTCGAATTTTCTAAATATGTTTTTGCACAAAAATGAATATATTTTTATACTTTTCATTATTTTTATTTAAAAAAATAATACTGAACAAGTTTTGTGAGCTTTTTGGGTAGCACAATGAAGGGTTTTGAATTCCCAAAGGATCTCAATGCTTGAAAATCATATGATTTAATGGGAAAGAGTTAAAATGATTTCCCTCTCCAACAAACGCTCCAAAACAAAACAATTGCCCATGCTAAAACCATATCACATGGTGTCCATATTATGAGATTTCTATTTTTACATAGAATGGATGGGTGACTAAATAATAGCTGACACAATGTCCTAAGCATGTCACCAATTCCATCCATATAGAACCTAAATTCTGTCAAAACATAAACTCGACATGTCTCCAACCCCCTATTGAACATGTGCTACTCCTTTTCCAATGATCTTTAAGAAATCCAAATTGATGAGATTGTTATATACACATATATATTTATTTATTTATTTATACGTACAACCTTAGCTGTCTTTGGAAATTGGCCCTACTTTTTGGAGAAAGTAGAGGAAAAGAGGGAAAAGAAAAAGATCACAATGGCCTATGTTGAGAGGATAACGAGAACCAAGGAATGATATTGTGAGAAAGTGGCACCATCTAAAAAGAATGTTCTTTCACATGGTTGCCCATTGGAGTCAGTAACCTACACAATAATAACTTCTTTTTAAAGTTAAAATCTACTTTATTTCAGATCTAAGGAGAAGAGAAAATGGGATCACTTCTAAGGAAAATGGGATCTACATGAGAGTCGAACTCAACTTTTACTATGAGAATTGGAGAGCAAATCACCTATGTCACAATAATACTAAGTTGGGTTGTGCGGAAGTCGGTTTAGGAGAAATAATCTTAACAAAATTATTTTTGATAAGTTGATAATTTCTTCACTCGCATGTTGAAAATTTTACATTTAGTGGCGTTTAAAAACACCGCTACAAGTGTAAAAAAATGCTGTTAATTTTTTATGTGACGCTTAGTACCAAATGCCGAAGACACGGCCGTTGCTGTAATATTATGACGCTTTAAAAACATCGCTAGATTAATATAGATGGCGTTTTTAAAAACGAAACACCGCTAAATGTGATAAATAATGGTAAAATAATGTCATCCAGTATTTAGCGACGTTTTAAAAATGTCGTGATAGATTTTTTCCTATTTTAAAAATATGATTGTTGGCACTGTAGTGGCGTTTTGGGAAAACGCCGTTGTAGCTTCTTTTTTTTCTTTTTTCTTTTTTTGGTGAGATTGTGCTACTTCTGTTAGATTTAACTAAAAAACATAAATGTAATAAAGTTGAAAAATAGCAACAATGTGGATAAAACATTACTTTTTTTTCTTTTTTCTTTTTTTTGGTGAGATTGTGCCACTCCTGTTAGATTTAACTAAAAAAACATACTTGTAATAAAGTTGAAAAATAGAAATAATGTGGATAAAACCTTACTGCTATTTTAATATATTGACTAAATTTAGGCAAATATTGCATGATTATTTTGTGGGGGAAGTGGTTTCTGGAAATACTCTTCTGATCGAGGAAGACGCTCTTGATTCTCTGCTAGTCACCTGCAAAGACAAATATTCCGGTCGGGGGTGCCGGGATTAGCACTCCGACGGGCAAGTCAGTTCCTCTCCTCAAGAAAGCTTGTTTTTTTAAGTTTAGTGGAGCGTATTTTTCTTACCTACCTTCCAAGAACGCTGCTTCCTTTATTTATAGTTGTTCCTCCTGAGGCCTCGGGGCCTGAGCTTGGTTTTCAATCATTACCCGTTGTTATATTCGGCCCCCAACGATCTTTATTAATCGGCTTACGTATCGTATTCGGCCCACCCTAGACTTGCAGGATGGGGCCGATTAATCTTTGCTGGACGTCCGGTTAATGTTAGTACTAAGACATGCCCCTTTCGATTTATCCGTATATTCGGCTCCCACAATTGCCCCCCGAACTCCCTATTGACGGTAGTTAATCGGCGTGTTTGGTTTAGGATTCGAAAAGCCCCTTAGATCAGGAGGCTTCGCGTATCCCAAGGCGTCAGAAAATGTCAGAAAGCGCACGCCTTTTCGTCTATCATTACACTTTCCCACTTCATTCATGCGTCCCTCGCATTTATTGCGATTTGAAACTTCAGTCCCTTTTTGGTGCACATTTCGTCGATCATCTGATACGTTTGGACCGTCAGCGCGCATCTCTTCTCTCACCCGCATTTTCTGCAACTTTCGTCCGTCTACCTTTGCCTCATCTGCTACTCGTAAGTTTTCTTCCCCTTTCTTTGTAACCCTATTATCTGTTTATCGTTTTTTACTTTCGGCGAAACCTTGGACCTCCGTCGAAATGGCTAAACACCTGAAGGACCTCCTTTTTGAGAGTCGCATTTCCGGCTTCCGACGACATTTTTCCATCTCCGATGATGTTCATCTAACTCTTGTAACGGACAGTACTCTGGATATGGAAAGGAAGGATCAGAATACAATCGTATTCCCCCTCCTGTCCATAGCGGAAGGCGGAGTCCGTTTCCCCCTACATCCACTACTTAGGGCTGTCCTTCGCCATTGGAATCTGATTCCTTC
Organism: Camellia granthamiana; assembly: GCA_036172215.1. Lineage (NCBI taxonomy): Eukaryota > Viridiplantae > Streptophyta > Magnoliopsida > Ericales > Theaceae > Camellia > Camellia granthamiana. The sequence goes on along the minus strand of CM069903.1, from coordinate 25,144,577 downwards.
TCAGCCCAACGTAAATTTCTTTCGAATCGTTATGGGTGTTATAGAGTTGAACCGGCGTCTTGGGATCAATCTTGGAATTTCGGCTATTCGGCACTGCTATGCTTTAGCCAAATCCTCTGGTCGGCTGGGTCAGTACTTCCTTAGGGCCAGGGATACTGACCATCATTTGGTGACTATGCTTGCCAGTTCTGGTAAGAGGATTGACGATGTAATGGTCAATGTCCGAGGTAATTGGGAGTTCGCTGAAGGCGAAAATCGCCTAGACCCCATCCCCAGACATAAGGGTGACCCAGGTTGCCACGTAGTGTCTTGTGTTTAATGGTTTGCCTTTTAATCGGCTCTCTTTCCCTAATCACCTTTTTTACAAGTAATAAATTGAAGAAGATTCTGACTTGCGCTGACGAAGCGGTCCTTAGGGATATTAAGATTGCACTCGACTACTTTGGCCGTCCAAACGTGCAAAAACAAGGGAGAGCCGACCACATTTTACTTCGGTACGAGCCCACTTATACCACGTTCTCGGCAGCTGACAACATTTCGATTCCATCCGGCAATCAATAGCTCTCGGCTCTTATCTTCCCCAGCTACAAGAACCTCAGGCAAATCGGTCTCGAAGATTCTGATTCGGGGCGTGACGCAGAGCCGGAAATACAAGCAGTTGCCGATTCGGCGAGAGAATTCACTGTGGAGTCTGAAGAAGTTGACGTGGCCGTCCGCTCTGCGTTTGAGGCTGCCGGACTTGATCAGCCTTCGCCATCCGCGTCGGGTCGGGCAGAAGTCTCTTCCGGAGACATTTTCGCGAATTTGGGCGACCTACCTGGCAATTTCTTCGAAGGTATGGCGAAGGAAAGCCTTTCGCAAATGGCGCGTAGGAAAAACGCAGAGCGAATGGCTGCTCGACAAAAGGCTGAGGCCGGCGGATCTGATCCCAACTTGCCTAAGGCCTCCGTACCCATCGTTGAAGGGCTGGCTCAGGTTACGCCGGTTGAAACGGAAAGAGGGGCTGAACAGCGGGCCATTGAGGAACGGGAAATTCCGGGGGAGCGCGTCCAAAAACGTAGCGCCGAGGGGGAAGCCAGTTCTGAAGCTAGTCCTGACAAACGGCCTCGCCTTGAGGAGTCGGATGTGGTTGCTCCGTTTGTTATTCAGCTGAAGATCAGAGATATGCCGATTTCTTCCAATGCTTCTGCCATTGAGGATCCGGCCGTTGCGTTGAGCTTGGCGGCGTCGATTTCCTTGCCGGTTGACAATGCAGCCTTTTGCGCCGTGCCGGATATTTTGGCCGTAGCCTTATCTGCGCAGTCGGCACTCCTGGTAGGAATCTTATATTTATTTCTGAATTTATTTTTTATAAAGGTATCTAATGATCCCTTATTCTTGCAGACCGTCGGTAGGATTGCCGACTTGGGTCGCCGTCTGCATGATGTCCTTGGCAGGATTGACCGTTTGCAAGTCGAAGTGGAAGGTCAGAAGAGTAGAGTGGAGTTTGAAAAAATAAGGGCCGCAATGGAGAACGCCCGAGCCGAAGCGGAGAAGGAGAGGGCTTGCTCTGCTGAGCAGCTTCGATCTGACGCTGAGGCTAGAGCGAATGCGAGTGAGGAATCGCTCAAACTCTCAAGGGACGAACTTGCCCAGGCGGAGGCTCAACTGGAGGAGCTGAAGGCGGCCAAAGAGAAAGCTGTATCTGAGGCTTTCAAGGCGGGAAAGAACGCCGCTTTCACTGAATATGTTGATGAAGTTCCCAAGTTTGAGAATCGGGGGTTCAAACATGGGTGGCTCAAAGCCCTTGTTGCCGCTGGGGTTACATCGGATTTGCCAATTCCTTATGAGCAAGTGGATATCGAGCCACTTGAATCTGACACCGAGGAGTGATTTGGGAGGCGTTTCCTAATTAATTAATAATATATATATATTTTTATTTGGTTGGGTTTTCTTGGTTCAGGGTAGTTTTCATGTATAAATTGGTTACTAACTTGTACGCAATTTATGAATGAACATTTCCTTGTAATGCCACTACTTCCTGTGCACAATTTGTGTGATTATGTTAATGAAACATGTTGCTGAGTTTGGCTCAAAGCCTTTTCCTACTTTGCGTAAAATTGTTGCTGTGTTTCAGCTTTTAGGGATTGAATATCCTGTGTCAACATTGATTTGTCTTTATGAACTGTCAAGTTGTGAGCCGAATAAATTGGTGAATCTGCGGATGTTGACATTTATACTCCATTTTCTTCGAATGCCTTGTTTTGATTAGATACGCGAGCAAACGATATTGTATGTACGGCTTACTTAGAATCAGGCAACGCCGAATTATGATCGATTCAGGAGCCGGCTGGGGTACCTGAGCCGAATATATTGATGAATGTGCCCTTGCCCCAGGCGGTTCCTTTGCTAACATGGGCAAACGATATTGTATGTACGGCTTATTTAGAATCAGGCAACGCCGAATTATGATCGATTCAGGAGCTGGCTGGGGTGCCTGAGCCGAATATATTGATGAATGTGCCCTTGCCCCAGGCGGTTCCTTTGCTAACGTGGGCAAACGATATTGTATGTACGGCTTATTTAGAATCAGACTACGTCGAATTATGATCGATTCAGGAGCCGGCGGGGGTATTCGAAGAGATGGTAAACCGCGCCCCTGCCGTCGACTCAGCCGGCGTCGGGCGATTCAGGATCTTTAATTAATGAGATTGCCTCGAATATGCTGCCTCTGTGAAGGATAAATGAACAAGGGTGCATCCTTTATGAGCTTGGTATCCTCGAGCTCCTGGAGGAAAACTGGTTGCGTGAATGTCGAACCGACTCTTCTTTAATAGTAAAGGGGAAGCGAAAACCCTAGCGGAGTTGGGCGGAGATATGAACCGAGGTGGTGAACCCTCGCGTGCAGGAAGTAGGAGTGCCAGGGGTCGAGAGAGGCGTCAGTCTCCTCGACGTCGCAGTAGATCGCCCAGGTGAGACAAGCAGTCGTAGGGTAAATCTCCACAACCCCGAGTTGAGAGGAGGTCAGACGCGAATCCGCGCCCATTAAGCTTTGCGGTATTCGTAAAGAATAGACCCATGACGGAGGCGGATTCGATCGTTCGAGACCCAGACGTAGCGGTCGACTTTGCCCGACAAATATTCCCTCTTGAGGTTCAGCAGTCAATGCTTGGTCGTCAGGACTACGAGGTGTTTCGCGAGGGCGTTCACGGCGCGGTGAAGGGGCTTTACACTGCTTACGAAGTCGGCATGCGACTGCGCGCTGCCCGTCAAGAGATGGAGAAGAAGGAAGAACGTATTCGAAGTTTGGAGGCCCGCGCGGAGGCGGCCGAGCGGGAACTAAGGAAGATCAAGGCGGCACAGCCACAATCCACCGTGCACGCGAACCCAATTGTGGAGGAGAGGGTTACTAGTCGGCTTATCAGCTCCGCACTCGCCGATCGAGATACGGCAAGTATGTTCGCGATAGAGAGCGCGAAGGGAAGGGCCTATGAGAAAGGTTTTCATGAGGGCTGAAAAGTGGGGATCGAGAAAACCAAGGAGAGATTGGTCGAAGAAGTGTGCCGATGTGAAAATCGTGGGTTTCGGCATGGTTGGATCAAGGCATCTCGAGCCGCGGAAGCTCTTCGGGCGTCGGGAATTGATTTTGCATCACCACGCTACAGGAATAAAGATTTTCCGTTTTCTGCTTTTGAAGTTGAGAAGAGTGAGGATGAAGGCGACGCTGTATGAGTTTAGTAATTGTAAAATTGGAACGCACGGCGCGTTTGAAACTATGTAACTTATTATTTTACTGAATAAAGAACGTTTCATTATTACCGTTTCGTTGTCATTCGTATTCGGCTTATGTGTATTTTGTGTTGTCTAAATATTGTCCGGCCCAGATGGCTGTTAACTGTCCGGCCATACGCGGGCTTATCGGCAGGGTCTGCACGGCCGTTATGGTTTCGACGGCTATTTATCTTGGATTTGAGTTGGCGCATTATTACTTGGCCGGTTGGATTAGTGGGCTGGTGATCGTTACGAATGTCAATCGACGCTCGTTTTATCCAGCCAATGCGTTTTTTGGTGCTATCAGACTCTCTTGGGATTGGGACCTCGAGATCGCGGTCGTCCCTGAGAATAAAAGGAGCAGGCGCTTCGTACCAATAATCCCACTCGACTCATCATTCCTTGTGTGGGATGGTGGTTTTGGTTTCAGAGGCTCAGACTTCGGTCGAATTTGGCGTTGCGATGGTTTTCATCAGAAAACCTAGGTGTGAGGGGGTTAAGTCGTCCAAAGAGCCTGAGATCTGTAAGTCTCCAAGTCATCGAAGCAGATCACCCCGAAAGGAGGGGCAACAACTGTTAAGTTCATTCTTCCTTGTCCTGGATCTTTGCCTTGACATTGTCAATGGTATCAGGGGAAGTTTGGCGCTGTGCGAGTCGTGGGCTTGAGCATATCTGGTTCAAGGTATTGCACGCCGTGGAGAGGTTCAAGGCGGCGCTCGTCGATCCGACGATGCTGCTTTACTAGCGCATTTTGTTTCTTTTTTGCTTGCGATACTGTAATGCTCGAACGGGGGTTGTGCTTATGTAACAACTATTTGATCGAATAAACGGTTATATTTATGCTTTCGATACTGTAACGCTAGAGCGCGGGTTGCGTTTATGTAACAACTGTTTGATCGAATAAATGGTTTTATTTTAAATCTGCCTGCCCGTTATTTCGAATGTATGATCTGTTCTAGTGTGTTAGATAGGAGCAATTAATCTTTCGTTCGTGCCAACGTCTGCTCCGGCCCATTCGGCCTCAAGGAGATGACTCGGCTCTGAATTCGGAGACTTAATCGGCCCTAAGGTGGCATGCGCCAAAGGGGGCTCCGAATCCGGAGAATTAATTTGGCCAATCGTGATACACGAAGGGCGCTCCGAATCCGGAGACTTAATCGGCCCTAAGGCGGCATGCGCCAAAGGGGGCCCCGAATCCGGAGACTTGATCGGCCCTAAGGCGGCATGCGCCAAAGGGGGCTCCGAATCCGGAGACTTGATTTGGCCAATCGTGATATACGAAGGGCGCTCCGAATCCGGAGACTTGATCGGCCCTAAGGCGGCATGCGCCAAAGGGGGCTCCGAATCCGGAGACTTAATTTGGCCAATCGTGATACACGAAGGGCGCTCCGAATCCGGAGACTTAATCGGCCCTAAGGCGTCATGCGCCAAAGGGGGCTCCGAATCCGGAGACTTAATTTGGCCAATCGTGCTACACGAAGGGCGCTCCGAATCCGGAGACTTGATCGGCCCCAAGGCGGCATGCGCCAAAGGGGGCTCCGAATCCGGAGACTTGATCGGCCCCAAGGCGGCATGCGCCAAAGGGGGCTCCGAATCCGGAGACTTAATTTCGCCAATCGTGATACACGAAGGGCGCTCCGAATCCGGAGACTTAATCGGCCCTAAGGCGTCATGCGCCAAAGGGGGCTCCGAATCCGGAGACTTAATTTGGCCAATCGTGCTACACGAAGGGCGCTCCGAATCCGGAGACTTGATCGGCCCTAAGGCGGCATGCGCCAAAGGGGGCTCCGAATCCGGAGACTTAATTTGGCCAATCGTGATACACGAAGGGCGCTCCGAATCCGGAGACTTGATCGGCCCTAAGGCGGTATGCGCCAAAGGGGGCTCCGAATCCGGAGACTTTATTGGCCCTAAGGCGGCATGCGCCAAAGGGGTCTCCGAATCCGGAGAGTTGATTTGGCCAATCGTGATACACGAAGGGCGCTCCGAATCCGGAGACTTGATCGGCCCTAAGGCGGCATGCGCCAAAGGGGGCTCCGAATCCGGAGACTTGATCGGCCCTAAGGCGGCATGCACCAAAGGGGGCTCCGAATCCGGAGACTTAATTTGGCCAATCGTGCTATATGAAGGGCGCTCCGAATCCGGAGACTTGATCGGCCCTAAGGCGGCATGCGCCAAAGGGGGCTCCGAATCCGGAGACTTAATTTGGGCAATCGTGATACACGAAGGGCGCTCCGAATCCGGAGACTTGATCGGCCCTAAGGCGGCATGCGCCAAAGGGGGATCCGAATCCGGAGACTTGATTTGGCCAATCGTGATAGACGAAGGGCGCTCCGAATCCGGAGACTTGATCGGCCCTAAGGGGGCATGCGCCAAAGGGGGCTCCGAATCCGGATACTTAATTTGGCCAATCGTGATACACGAAGGGCGCTCCGAATCCAGAGACTTGATCGGCCCTAAGGCGGCATGCGCCAAAGGGGGCTCCGAATCCGGAGACTTGATCGGCCCTAAGGCGGCATGAGCGAATGGGGGCTTCGAATCCGGAGACTTGATTTGGCCAATCGTGATACACGAAGGGCGCTCCGAATCCGGAGACTTGATCGGCCCTAAGGCGGCATGCGCCAAAGGGGGCTCTGAATCCGGAGACTTAATTTGGCCAATCGTGATACACGAAGGGCGCTTCGAATCCGGAGACTTGATCGGCCCTAAGGCGGCATGCGCCAAAGGGGGCTCCGAATCCGAAGACTTGATTGGCCCTAAGGCGGCATGCGCCAAAGGGGTCTCCGAATCCGGAGACTTGATTTGGCCAATCGTGATACACGAAGGGCGCTCCGAATCCGGAGACTTGATCGGCCCTAAGGCGGCATGCGCCAAAGGGGGCTCCGAATCCGGAGACTTGATCGGCCCTAAGGCGGCATGCGCCAAAGGGGGCTCCGAATCCGGAGACTTAATTTGGCCAATCGTGCTATACGAAGGGCGCTCCGAATCCGGAGACTTGATCGGCCCTAAGGCGGCATGCGCCAAAGGGGGCTCCGAATCCGGAGACTTAATTTGGGCAATCGTGATACACGAAGGGCGCTCCGAATCCGGAGACTTGATCGGCCCTAAGTTGGCATGCGCCAAAGGGGGATCCGAATCCGGAGACTTGATTTGGCCAATCGTGATACACGAAGGGCGCTCCGAATCCGGAGACTTGATCGGCCCTAAGGTGGCATGCGCCAAAGGGGGCTCCGAATCCGGAGACTTAATTTGGCCAATCGTGATACACGAAGGGCGCTCCGAATCCGGAGACTTAATCGGCCCTAAGGCGTCATGCGCCAAAGGGGGCTCCGAATCCGGAGACTTAATTTGGCCAATCGTGCTACACGAAGGGCGCTCCGAATCCGGAGACTTGATCGGCCCCAAGGCGGTATGCGCCAAAGGGGGCTCCGAATCCGGAGACTTAATTTCGCCAATCGTGATACACGAAGGGCGCTCCGAATCCGGAGACTTAATCGGCCCTCAGGCGTCATGCGCCAAAGGGGGCTCCGAATCCGGAGACTTAATTTAGCCAATCGTGCTACACGAAGGGCGCTCCGAATCCGGAGACTTGATCGGCCCTAAGGCGGCATGCGCCAAAGGGGGCTCCGAATCCGGAGACTTAATTTGGCCAATCGTGATACACGAAGGGCGCTCCGAATCCGGAGACTTGATCGGCCCTAAGGCGGTATGCGCCAAAGGGGGCTCCGAATCCGGAGACTTTATTGGCCCTAAGGCGGCATGCGCCAAAGGGGTCTCCGAATCCGGAGACTTGATTTGGCCAATCGTGATACACGAAGGGCGCTCCGAATCCGGAGACTTGATCGGCCCTAGGGCGGCATGCGCCAAAGGGGGCTCCGAATCCGGAGACTTGATCGGCCCTAAGGCGGCATGCACCAAAGGGGGCTCCGAATCCGGAGACTTAATTTGGCCAATCGTGCTATATGAAGGGCGCTCCGAATCCGGAGACTTGATCGGCCCTAAGGCGGCATGCGCCAAAGGGGGCTCCGAATCCAGAGACTTAATTTGGGCAATCGTGATACACGAAGGGCGCTCCGAATCCGGAGACTTGATCGGCCCTAAGGCGGCATGCGCCAAAGGGGGATCCGAATCCGGAGACTTGATTTGGCCAATCGTGATAGACGAAGGGCGCTCCGAATCCGGAGACTTGATCGGCCCTAAGGGGGCATGCGCCAAAGGGGGCTCCGAATCCGGAGACTTAATTTGGCCAATCGTGATACACGAAGGGCGCTCCGAATCCAGAGACTTGATCGGCCCTAAGGCGGCATGCGCCAAAGGGGGCTCCGAATCCGGAGACTTGATCGGCCCTAAGGCGGCATGAGCGAATGGGGGCTTCGAATCCGGAGACTTGATTTGGCCAATCGTGATACACGAAGGGCGCTCCGAATCCGGAGACTTGATCGGCCCTACGGCGGCATGCGCCAAAGGGGGCTCTGAATCCGGAGACTTAATTTGGCCAATCGTGATACACGAAGGGCGCTTCGAATCCGGAGACTTGATCGGCCCTAAGGCGGCATGCGCCAAAGGGGGCTCCGAATCCGGAGACTTGATTGGCCCTAAGGCGGCATGCGCCAAAGGGGTCTCCGAATCCGGAGACTTGATTTGGCCAATCGTGATACACGAAGGGCGCTCCGAATCCGGAGACTTGATCGGCCCTAAGGCGGCATGCGCCAAAGGGGGCTCCGAATCCGGAGACTTGATCGGCCCTAAGGCGGCATGCGCCAAAGGGGGCTCCGAATCCGGAGACTTAATTTGGCCAATCGTGCTATACGAAGGGCGCTCCGAATCCGGAGACTTGATCGGCCCTAAGGCGGCATGCGCCAAAGGGGGCTCCGAATCCGGAGACTTAATTTGGGCAATCGTGATACACGAAGGGTGCTCCGAATCCGGAGACTTGATCGGCCCTAAGTTGGCATGCGCCAAAGGGGGATCTGAATCCGGAGACTTGATTTGGCCAATCGTGATACACGAAGGGCGCTCCGAATCCGGAGACTTGATCGGCCCTAAGGTGGCATGCGCCAAAGGGGGCTCTGAATCCGGAGACTTAATTTGGCCAATCGTGATACACGAAGGGCGCTCCGAATCCGGAGACTTGATCGGCCCTAAGTTGGCATGCGCCAAAGGGGGATCCGAATCCGGAGACTTGATTTGGCCAATCGTGATACACGAAGGGCACTCCGAATCCGGAGACTTGATCGGCCCTAAGGTGGCATGCGCCAAAGGGGGCTCCGAATCCGGAGACTTAATTTGGCCAATCGTGATACACGAAGGGCGCTCCGAATCCGGAGACTTGATCGGCCCTAAGGCGGCATGCGCCAAAGGGGGCTCCGAATCCGGAGACTTGATCGGCCCTAAGGCGGCATGAGCCAAAGGGGGCTCCGAATCCGGAGACTTGATTTGGCCAATCGTGATACACGAAGGGCGCTCCGAATCCGGTGACTTGATCGGCCCTAAGGCGGCTTGCGCCAAAGGGGGCTCTGAATCCGGAGACTTAATTTGGCCAATCGTGATACACGAAGGGCGCTCTGAATCCGGAGACTTGATCGGCCCTAAGGCGGCATGCGCCAAAGGGGGCTCTGAATCCGGAGACTTGATTTGGCCAATCGTGGGAAGTGCCCCACTGGGGATCGACATATGATTTTCAGCGTCGAGGAAAAGTAGTTCATATTGCAGGGGGAAAATATATTTACAGTTATCATAGCCCACAGATCGGGTCAGTGATAGGGTTTTCGTCAGAACTCTGCTTGTGCCGCTTGGGGGGAACCTCGTATTTCTTCAATGCCGTGGGTTGTTGGGAAACGCAGGATCTGATGGTAGGTGCTTGGGACGGCCTTCATGATATGTAGCCAGGCTCTTCCCATTATAGCATTATACGGCGAGGGGAGCTTTACGGCCAGGAATTCCACTTCGACCGTTCTAGATCCTGCTCGAACAGGTAATGTGACCTTGCCCAATGGGTATTCTGGGTTCATATTAAAGCCGAACAGTGGGTGAGGTGCCGGGGATAGATCTGCCTCGTTGAGACCGATCTTGACGAAAGTTTGATAGTACATGACCTCCGAACTACTCCCTGGATCTATGAGGATTCGTTCAATGATGAACTGATTTATGCGTAATCCAATAACCAACGGATCAACGTGGGAAGTCGTTGCGTCATTGAGGTCGGAGTCGTTGAAGGCAATTGTCGGAGCTTCTTCGGACCGGTCAGTCGAAATACGGCGTCCCTGTAAAATTGGGTGCGATCGAATTGTGTGCATGGCCGGGAGTGTAGGCAGGCTGTAAATTACGTGGATCACGCCGAGTGGGGGAGAGTCCTGCCTTAATGCTAATGCCTTGGTTGGCTTTCCCTGTTTCACGTACTGCTGCAGTCGACCGTCTCGCACCAGTTCTTCCAGGTGATCTTTTAATGCGTAGCAACTCTCTGTTTCGCGGCCGTGATCTCTGTGATATTCGCACCTCCGGTCCCTTCGTCGTGTATCGGGTGGTCCCACCATCTTTGACGGCCATTTGAAGAATGGGAGGTGTTGGATTTTGGTCATTACAGCGGTGATTGGCTCTGACGGTTCCGTGTACTTTTTGTCGGCGCGCCTCGAGCGCCTACTGTAGACTTGCAATTGTTCATTCGTCGGGTGGGAGCATTGATCGCTCGATCGGCAAGAGTCCCGCCTTTTATCCCGTTTAGCACGTTGTCGCGGCTCGGGGCTCAGAGGTGGCACGGAGCTTATCGGCTGAGCAATGTCAGGAGGTCCCGATTTGGTGGACGCTCGACTAGCTTTGATCCTCAGGGCATCATCTTCCACTTTGCAATACTCTTCGACTTTCTTCATCAATGCCCAGACTGTTTTGGGGGGTCTTCTGGTCAGGGAGTTGCGAAGAGCACTGTCAGGATGTAGTCCCATTTTGAAGGCGGTGACGGCCATGAAGTCGTTGCAAGCGTCGTCAACGAGGTTGAAGCACTCCCAATATCGCGCTGAATATGCTCTCAGCGTTTCTCCCGATTGAATTTGCATAGCCCAGAGAGAGTCGGCCTGTTTTGGCTGTACCTCGTTGGTGATGAACCTGGCCCTGAAGGATTTTTGCAATTGATGGAAACTTCTGATCGAAGCCGGCTCTAGCTTGTAATACCATCTGACAGCTAGTGGCCCCAAACTGCTGGGGAATATTCGGCACATGAGGGCTTCATTGTCTGCATGCAGCGTCATGGCCTGCTTGTAGTGACGTATATGATCGGTGGGGTCTGATTTTCCGTCGTAGAGAGTAAATGATGGAGCTTTGAACTTCTTGGGCAGGGCCGCCCTCGCAATTCGTCGGATGAAAGGATCGTGCCGATCCTCTTCGTCTGAGCTGCTTATTCTTCGCTTGTTCCTTATATGTGGGCTTTTTTCAGAGGAGCTGGAAATGTCTGAGTGTCCCTTGTTATGCTCCGTGGATAATGAATTGGAGTCGCTATCAGTTTCCCTTGGTCGGGCTCGAGGTCGTTGTTTACCTACCCTCGGGGGTCGTTCGGGGTCTTGGCGCGCGGCTTCTTTGGATTTTGCTATTTCCAGGGCCAAATCTTGTCGGAGGCGTTCGTTCTCTGCGAGCATATTTTCCAGCCTTTGCTCATTCTGTTTAGCTTGTTCTATGATGGCTTGCATCGTCTCCTGCGCTAAAGTCGTTGGTGAATCAAAATTCAAGGCGCGTCTCGCAGCGATGGTTTCCTTCCCGAGCATATCTGCCAGGGTGATGTCGTCTCTCTGTGTGGTCTCGTCGGTGGCTATCGGAGGATCTTGCGTCACGCCTTCCATGGATGTATTTGAGTATTCCCACAGACGGCGCCAATTGTGGGGAAGTGGTTTCTGGAAATACTCTTCTGATCGAGGAAGACGCTCTTGATTCTCTGCTAGTCACCTGCAAAGACAAATATTCCGGTCGGAGGTGCCGGGATTAGCACTCCGACGGGCAAGTCAGTTCCTCTCCTCAAGAAAGCTTGTTTTTTTAAGTTTAGTGGAGTGTATTTTTCTTGCCTACCTTCCAAGAACGCTGCTTCCTTTATTTATAGCTGTTCCTCCTGAGGCCTCGGGGCCTGAGCTTGGTTTTCAATCATTACCCGTTCTTATATTCGGCCCCCAACGATCTTTATTAATCGGCTTACGTATCGTATTCGGCCCACCCTAGACTTGCAGGATGGGGCCGATTAATCTTTGTTGGACGTCCGGTTAATGTTAGTACTAAGACACGCCCCTTCCGATTTATCCGTATATTCGGCTCCCACATATTTCTAAACCAAAATAAAACAACAAACACAACCAAAAAATAAAAGGAAAAAATTTATTGAACTCTAGATGTGTGCAAAAGCTATCAGACTCGGGTCTGTGAAGTTCTCTCTGAACAGCAACATTAACTCTTTAGGCAATTCAAAACACTTAAAGGTCAGTAAAAAAATAAACAGTAACAATAATGACCAAAAAAAAAAAAAAAAAACCTCTACCCTTAGTATCTATGTACATCCACTCAAGCTATAGAAATTAGAATTTAATATGTGAACCTTGCTATTCTCCAAAACAAATTTAGATTTTGTTTGTGTCACCAAATCAAGCTTAGCTTTAGCAGAGTGTAACTTAGTCACTAGGTTCTTCACTGCATCATCTTGAAATTCCAAAGACAAATGAAACACTGGAACTTCATAATAGCCAAAATGATCATGAAATGATATGTCTATACCACATTTTCTGAAAAGATATAGCTCTCAACACTACACTTCCCTGCAAGTTAAGTTCAATAAGTGAGAACGACTTACCTTGTTTATAAGGTTTTTATTTATATTTTTGAATAGGGGGGCTACTACTCAAAATCGGACAATTGTTTGGGATTAAATGCAGTTATGGCAGTTTATTAGCTTGAAACAAGAAAGCACTATCAATTTAGATAATTTTTTCTTCATGATAATTCCAGGTCAGCTATCATACTGTTCAGATGGTTGTCATCCCATCAAAATAAAATCACCATTGAAACAGCATGCAGCAGTAACAGATCAGAAGCAAATTTTCATAAATGCCATCTAACATTAAGAAAAACTTCTTTGTTAATCACACATCATACCTTCAGTTTCACCTATTTGCTCACCAATTTTGTCCTTGATCTGTATAGATTAAAATCAGTAACATTGCAAGAATTTTTGTTTGGAAGTAAAGAGTTAAATATAATTTTTTTTTTTTTTGGTGGGTGGGGGGTAAATAAGCGAACTTTATTGAAAAAATGTCAAGGCGATGCAAAGAGTTAAATATAATGTGAGAAAGCTAGATAAACAAAATTATTCGAGACCTCCATCCAATGGGGACTAAATTGGGTGTACCCTTTTTTTAAAACAGAAGCAAAAAAAAAAAAAAAAAAAAGCCAAATAAACAAACAAACGGATCAAAAGGCTTATCACTTTTATTAGTTCCAGTGTCACTGCCCTGATTTGATTAAAATACACACGAAAATTATTGAGGCAATTAGACAGAAGTTTCAATATACAACATTGCATTTACAATTACCTATGACTAGTCATGAGTATATTTGGCTTAGTAACAATATTATGGTGTGCTAAGGATCTTCCAAAATATGCTCAATGATGGATAAAAAAAATTGGACAAAAAAGACAAGAAAGAAAGAATCACAGAAAGAGAATAATGGATTGATATGAATATATAACGAATTTACCTTGTTGAAATGTTTATATTGACAGTTACCCAGACTAAAGACACCACATGTAAGTTGTTGAAGCTAGGCACCCCTTTCATTTTCTTGAAAACATTTTCAATACCTCTTCACGCTAATTTCTAAAAGCAATGCACTACTAAAGTTAGTTCAACAATGACAAAACTACCTACCTCAGTAAACCATTTGTAGAATCTTGTAGCATTATTAGTTGGCTCTCCATCTCCATAACTACAGTGACCAGCTCAAATGTAGATTAAGGGCTGGTTTGGGGTAACCTGAATCAGCCAAAAAGTCAAAAAGTTACTCCAAAATCCAAAAAAATATCACTATTCATCCAAAAAAAGTAATTAAAAAATTAATTTTCTACCAAAAAAGTACACACCGAAGTCAATAATTTGCAGCTGCTGTGTTGCGGCAGTGACCAATGTTGAAATGATTGGGTGTGATTTGCACACACACCGCTGTTTGGCTTGTGGGGGCTATCACGGGTCCCATTTTGATAATCTGAACCGTTAAATGTGTAGAACTCGTCGAGTACTATATGTCTGCAAAAAATCACATTGATCGGATATCGATAACTATATGATCAAATCAGTTATATATAACAAATGGATGGTGTTATAATTAATGATTGAAAAATAAATAAATCTGATCAGATAGCTATCGATATCCGATTAACTTGATTTTTTATAGGTACATAGTGTTCGACGAGTTATACACATTGAACGGTTCAGATTATTAAAATGGGACCCGTGATGATCCCCACGGGCCAAACAAAACCGTCCAGTGCTTTGTACAAAAATTAGCCAATAATTTCCAATTCCAATACACTCCTTCCGATTTGTACGGCTGGGGCCCACCTCTCACCAATCATCTCTTACACACTTTTTTAATACAATTTTTTAATACACATTTTTCCATAAAAATCCAAAAAGTTAACCCAAACCTCCATATTTTTTTCTCAACTTTTTTAGTCCAAAAAGACAAAAAGTGCACTTTTTTAGGACACCCCAAACCAGCCCTAAATAAGTGCCTCACCTCCACAAAGTTCAATTTGTTAAAAAAATGTCATGCATTTCCAGATAGGAAAATTTACAAATCTATCTTACATTGCCAACATGAAAAATACCAAAGTCTCTTTCTTCAGTTTTTGTTCATATTGATCATCATCAGCAACATAATCATCCTAACTCAAGGGAGGGAGGGGGGGGGGGGGAGGGGAAGTGACATCAAATAATCTAGTATTTGTAAATCCTATTGAAAGATCAAATGAGAAGTGAATCCTCTGCAAATTTAGTTTTTGGTCAAACATGTTTTTTGAGGACAATCACAATAGTCTTAATTAATGGACAAGAAATGCAAACCTGAGGATAAAAGAATAGCAGACCTACATGAGAATTGATGCAGCAATCTGAGGACTAATTCCAAGTTGGAAAAGGGAAAGCTTAAGCTGAACCGTGAAATCTCCGAGTTCGTCTAAAAAACAGAATGCATAAATAATCTTTTTCAAGAACAAAACGGGAAAAATAAACCTTAGTTGGCACAGTAATAACCAAATAAAAATTTGTTTACAGATATCCCTATTTCACCTAAACTTCACCAATATCCCTATTTCACCTCTTCCAAAACCTTGTGTAGTTCATAGGCATCATGTAATGCGTCAGAATTTTGGTAAAACAAATGTCAAACATGAATTCTTGAGGTGTTGGAAAACAGAGAAATAAATCTAATCTCACAATAAACTTATTAGAGGGCCAATGACTTTACTGTTCCAACTTAGTGCAACTAAGCCCAGAACCTATAATTTAAAAATTCAACAGTAGCCCAAACAGTGAGCTGGATTCTAATTTTGACAGACAGTGCCACACCCTGAACTAGGTTAAAGTTGAATATAAATATTCCACCATTTTAAGATTTTCCCAAAAACAAAATAAAATTAATAAAAGAAGAAAATTAAATATACATGGATTTACATTGAAATTAATAATGGGTATGCATCTTAGAGTTAGATTAGATAAATAACAAATCTAAGAACAGTTGACTAGTCACAACAAAAGTCAAAAGCTTATACGTACCAGCTGAAACTGAGCCATGTGACATACTACTGCTATGTGATGTGGCAGGAGGACTGCCTGGTAGATGCCATAATGCCGGTGGATCAGGTATGACTCTTATCTTAAGTGTGGCATGAGTGTCATCTAAACTAGAACTATTAGAGCTTGATTGCTCACTCTCACTAGATGAACTCTTGGAGCTAGAACTCATAGATAATCTATAAAGAAACTACAAACAGAAAACCAACTTCTTCTTTTTTTATGTAGTACATATACACACACAAAATATCATGTTTTTAGTCCTATATATGCAACCTATGTCCAACCAAAACTTGAAATCAAAACTGGTGGAAGCTTCTAGCATTTCAATAATCTATTTGATCCATATTTGAAAGTACATAAATGAAGTGATTCAACTCAAATTCAAACTCAACTACATAACCAAAGATTTCAATACTATGAAGAGGGAGGGAGGAAGAGAGGGAAAGAGAGAGAGAGAGAGGGCAAAACAAATATGTCACTATGATGAAGAATGGTAGCAATAAAGTTAGTTTCCTGATTATTTGTTAGAAAGAGAAGCTATTCTGGTCACATATATTCTGCCAAGGAAATGCTACTAACTGAGAACATGGATCCGTATATGCTTGTCTTGTTCTGGAAAAGTTGATTCACTAAAAAAAAATGGACAATGTATTTTGAGATAACCAATGCATACTCTGTAAAAAAATAAATTTTAAAGGTAATACGTCGAATGTATTGTTCACTTGAAGTCACCTACTTTTTTGGTTGTCCATATAGTCATGCCATAGATCAGGCTTTGGGAGTTGTATGAAAAAACAGGGAAGGAAACACCTCCTTGTGTCAGCTAGGCTTTCCTACCAACCCACCACCACCACAACCCCACCCCCAAAGAGAAAGAGAAAGAGAGAGGTTTGACAAATTGAGCATGTTATTAGAAGGAGGGAAAAAAGTTTTGGCACAGTCCAATTGTGGAGAAGGAATGGTGGACAATTCGTTAATTAAGCCACAAATTATATGTAAAAGCGCTTACCTTCAAAGGCTCAGGGGTATCGTCTGCCACAGGAAGACCTAGACATCCAGCAATCTCACACTGTCCTTTTGAACATTAAAAATAGTTATTGGTCATGAACATGTTCCAAAAATATGAAAGACCTGAAATTATGCCAAAGCATGAATTACTGTGTTGGAAAGTAGAATAAACTAAACACATACCAGGAGTAATGCATTGCAAGTGACATCTTCTGTAGTAACATTACCAAATATTGTGGTTAAGCCTAAAACCTCCAGCTGTGGACTTTGGAACGCTATCATTTGGAAATCAATGAAAACATCGGTCACACCTCACAAATGACACTTGACAGTCCCTGAGTAGTTGCACATCATCCAGAGGCAAGCAAACCAAACAAAGGGAAATCATCACTTTTAATAGTTTAAATAATATAGGCAGCCATGGAGGATGGGTTTATGATTGAACCATACATCCATTTGAGGAGAGTATATAGGACTGCCACAGGAAGATGATCCTGGTTTTTCCATGTGTGGACAAAATGAAATCTCTTGAAAGCTTTGATATTCACCACTGCGAATCGGAATTCACCTAGCCAATGTCAAAAAAAAAAAATAATAAAAAAAATAAAATAAAATAAAATCTTGAGAGGCTGCCTTCTACATCTAAGAAATAGATATAAACTGTTTTTGTTGTTTTTTTGTTTTGTTTTTTGAAGTGTATATATATATAAAATTTCAAATCTCAACTCATCGTATCTATCTTTTGTAAGTTGGTTTTCACCAATAAAGCTTGGATCTTTTGCTGATCAAAAAATATAAAGCAAATTCCGAATTCATAAAATCTCAAAGTCTATTTTGAAGTTTGTAACCAAAGTTTGTGAAGAATTGGGAAAATACCTATAAATGGTTCTTCCCTAGAATCCTGATCTCAGAATGCTAAGGTGCTTCAGTATTGCAAATTGAGAGAGATGAAATGAAAAGAAAAGAAACAAAAAAGAGAGTGAGAAAGTGCGAGAGTGAAATTTGATAGACTGACAAAAGCAACAATAATCTTACAAACACAATAATCTTAAAAATGAAATTTGATAGACTGAGAAAAGCAACAATAATCTCACAAATAATTTGATAGACTGAGAAAATCTGTTTATATATATTATTTAAAAAAAAAAAATTGACTACAAGAAGTTTCATGTCTTCTTAACTTTCAACGCAAACAGAGGTGAATTATAAAGCAACCAAATGCCAAAAAGAAGTCTCCTCCATGCTCAAAATCAAGTACCAAATCCAATTGAAGAGAATAAGACGCTTAAAATTTGAATTATTTTCTACCTTGTCTCGACAAATAGCCATAGGATTGTCAAAATATACGGAGAAAACCTCAAAAAGTCAAGCAATGCAAAGACCTCTAGAGTTCTAGGTCCAACTTGCTACAAGTGTAACAAACATATTATCCCACAAATTAATTTTCCTAGCTCATTCACATCGATAGAATGTAAAAGTCTACAACAAATGCTAGAATCACACACTCAGACAGAAAACAAACAGAATGAGTAGAAACATAAAGGCTATATTGTGGTGGAGTAATGCAACTTCCATCTATATGATCAAAGTCATTTTACTGTAATCATATTATGTAAATGTTTTCAAGACATTTGAAAACATGGGAGAGAATGATGGAGAGATGTGAAGCTAGCTACATCTAACATCAGTGCAGTTGGAGTGGTGCTTGTGGACAAGAGATGCAGAGGAAGAAATCATTCATACTTGCAGGTGAGGTGTAAAGGTACTATTGTTAAGTTAACTAGTCAGTTTTGCAAGCAATAAACAAGAATCCAATGTTTTCTAATCTTTGCCATTGTTATTTTGATATAAGCAACAAACTAGGAATTGGGATTGTTGCATACAGTGCTCTGGTTTGCGGTCATCATACTTGCATTTTTCTATTTCCACGGTGAATTTATGTGTGTAGCATTATGATTAAAAACTATTGCTAAACATCATGTTTCCTGTTTTGATCACGCAGTTAAATCAAAACAAAATAAAAAATTTCAACATCTTTTTTTTTTTTTTTTTTTTTGGTGATATAAGGTAAATGTGTAGAAGCATAATCTGTAACAATAAGATCACTACAACTCTTCTATAATTCTGTTGATTATTAAAAACCTAAAAAAAATTAAATAAGAATGGTAGAGTTTTAAAATTTTTACACCTACGATTAGTAATTTTTTAGAAGATAAAGCTATAAAAAAGTAACTTAAAAATAAAGTGTATAGCATAGATTTAAGCCACATCAAAGTTTAGGATGTGGTCGACTAAATTTCTTCCTTCTGATATTGCTCTCTCTAATTTGTAGGCCATTTGGGCTTCCTTTATTCAATACTAGTTGTGGAACAAGCATGAAGGATAATAGCCATGTTGAGCAAGCATGAAAGATATGATAGGACCATTTCAAATCAATTATCAAAACCATTCACAGGATTTCACAGGATTGATTTCAACAACCAAATCGACATTACACCATCAGTTCATCTTGAGAGAGAGAGAGAGAGAGAGAGAGAGAGAGAGAGTTGAGCTTACCGATCTGAATCACTGAGATGAACTTCGATTTTGATTTTGAAAGAAAACTTCAAAATGGTTGAATCACCGATCTGAAATGATCTGAATCACCAATCTGAAATGATCTGAACTTTGATTTCGAGAGAGAACATTGAACTTCGAAATGATCTGAATCACTGATCTGAAATGATCTGAACTTCGATTTCGAGAGAGAACTTTGAACTTCAAAATGATCTAAATCACCGATCTGTTTCCCTCAGACTGATCTAAATCTACGAATCTAATTAGGGTTTAGACAACAGAGAGGGAGAGAGAGAGAGAGAGAGATAGGAGCTCACCAATTTGAATCGATTTTGAGATGAACTTCGATTTTAAGATAGTGGAGTTCGAAATGGCTCTGAGATATTAATGGGGTTTAGACTGCACAGAGAGAGAGAGAGAGATAGAGAGAGAGAGAGAGAGATTTGGACATTTAAAATAAGGGTGAAAAGAGGGAGAGAGGGAGCGTGTGAGAGATAAACCATTTGCAGACATTTATAAATGTCTTCCATTCACGAAACAACGTTGTTTTACTTAAAGAAAAATGTAGCGTTTATGAAACGTCATTAAACATTATAAACAGTGGTGTTTTAAAAAAAAACGTTACAAATACACCACTACAACCCATATTTCTTGTACTGTCGCCACCAATCCACACAACTTCAAAATTAGTGGGATGATTTGAATATTTTGACAGTTTTGAACTTATAGGTTGGGCAGATTGGTGAATTATAAATTTTGACACATTGAAAGGACAGAATACTCATATGACAAATAAGAGAAAAGAAAAAAGAGAAAAAAGAGATAGACTTGTATTCAATTGATGTATTAAACAATACAAAGCTATGGGTATATATAGCACTACGTAGGAGTGATGTACAAGGGAAAGAATAAGGTAAAGATTGAACATAATATAGAGGAGCTTATAATCTAAACACGGAAAAGATATAATAGAATATTTACAAAGAATAATATCATACATACTTTATATATTAACATCCCACTCAAATCTTGAAAACATCCTGGTGGATGGGTTTTGGTGAAAATGTCAGCAATCTGATCAGCAAAAGAAATAGGAAGAAGATGAATAGTGTTTTGAGCAACATGTTGGCGAACAAAATGACAATCAATCTCAATGTGCTTGGTTCAATCACGGAAAACAATATTATGAGCAATTTGGACAACACTACGATTGTCACAGTATAGAGGAGTGGCAATGGAAGGAGTAACACCCATATCTTAAAGTAACCAGTGAAGCCAAATGAGCTCCTGAGCGGTACTAGCAAGAGCATGATATTTGGATTCGATGTTGGAGCGAGAGAGCAAGGTTTGTTTATCACTAGGCCAACATACGAGAGAATCATCCAAGAAGAAAACAAAATCATGTGGTAGAGCGACGATCTGTCGGAGCACTAGCCCAATTAGCATCTGAATAAGCACGTAATAAGAGTGCAGAACTAGACGAGTAGTGAAGAATATGAAATAAAGTGCCTTTGACATAGCAAAGAATTCAGAGCACAGCAACATAATGTGCAGATCGAGGAGCTAACAAAAATACTTCATGTGCATAATGTTTAGACTGCCCGCTAACTATCAATACAAGGTGGCATTGGAAAGAGGTGTGCCGTCCAGGGTTGTTAGGTATTTATTCAGTTCAAAAGAAGAGGAGACAGTTTTGATGTCAGTGAGGCCAGCTTTTGCTAGAAGTTTAGAAGCATCCTTGTCTTGAGAGAGATAATAGCCATCGGAGCTAGTGGAGATCTCAAGGCCTAAGAAATATTTGAGAGTACCCAAATCCTTCATTTCAAAGAGTTCACTAAGCGACTTTTTGAGTACCAAAATTCTGTGAACATCATCACCAGTAAGAATCATATCATCCACATAAAGAAGAAGAACATATTTGCGGATAAAGAGAGCGAAATCATAAAAGCTGGAAAAGAAACCAAGGGCCTAGATGGTGGAACTAAACTTTGAAAAACATGCGCAAGGAGCTTGTTTGAGTCCATATATTGCCTTACGAAGTTTACAGACCTGATTAGGTGAGTGAGGATATCCCAGAGGTGGTTGCATATAGACTTCTTCTTGAAGATCACCATTCAAGAAGGCATTTTTGACATCCATCTGAAATAATATCCATTTCGGAATGGCAGCTCTAGCAAGTAAACTTCAAACAGATGTGAGATGAGCCACAGATGCAAAGGTTTCTTCATAGTCAATTCCATACTCTTATGAAAAGCCTTTAGCAACTAAACAGGCTTTATAATGTTCGATAGTCCCATCAGAATGTGTCTTAATCTTGTAGACCCATTTGCAACCTAGCAGAGGTTTGTTAGGTGAGAGGTCAACTAAGTCCCATGTGCCAGTTTGGTCCAAGGCTTATAAATTTTCTACTACTGCGTACTGTCAAAAGGGTTTACTACTAGCATCACAATAAAAGTGAGGTTCATGTTGAGAGAAAATAGTAGAGTGACGAAGAGATGTATTAGGAGGCACAGAGGATTCAATGGCAAGGTCCAGAGGATCAGTGAATTCATGGACTTCAAGAGAAGTAGGAGGACTAGGAATAGGGGATGGAGATGTGTAGACACCCCATTTTTGACCGCCCTTAAGACTTGAGCACCACTGATGGCTTACTTAATGGTGCAGGCTATCTTATGCAAAGGGTTCGATTTCTTCGGCAAGGAGAGCGGCAAATCCCAACCTCACACCCCATTTGTGGACCAAAACTATTTTGACAAAAAATATTTTAGACCTTAAAACCCTCTCTTTCAAAATATTTTTGAAAAAGTTTCTACGATGTTCCGAGGCTCGCATTTCGTTAAATGTTGCGCTTTTCAGTAAATCGAGCAAGGACAAAGTGGAAATGAATGAAAAAAGGTGAAATCTTTGAAAAATCTTTCAAAACACCTTCTTTAGGGGTTTGAAGTTGAAGAAAAGAGGAAAGGAGGGAAGAAAACTGGCTGAGGAGAAGTTAGGCATGAATCCGGTTGGACCGAAACTGAGCAGTCTTCACTAAAATGAGTATAACTTTTTGCACACTTAGCAGTTTGATGTGAGACTGCCACCATTGGAAAGAAAACTTTCGAGGCTTCAATTTAGGCACAAGGATGACCTGAAAATGAGTCTATATGAAGGAGATATGTCCATTTGAAGTTGGACCTGGAAAGCAGATTTTTGCTGTCGGCCACAAATGTGGGCTGTTGGCCACTTGTGTCCCAAACTCAGATATTTTGCAGATATTTCCCCTCTAGCTATTTTCACATTGCTCCAGCTGTCCTAATTCAGATATGTCGACCAAAGCTCATGGTTTTCTATACATAGATGGCCTATCTCTATAGTTTGGAGGTTAGAACATTTGAGGAAGAAAAGTTTGAGAGCCTCTCTCTCTAAAACCTCTCTCTCTACAATTCTCTCTCTCCTCTTGTTTATGCTTGAAAGTTAGAATTCTCTACATATTTGCATACAACCCCTTAACCAATTTGGACCACCTTGGAGCTGAGGCATCTTGGGACTTATTTTGGGCTGTTGGAAGGTCATTTGAGCCTAGAAAGTGGTTGCTTAAGTTATGTGCTTCAAATGTATAAGACTTACCTCATTTAAGCTCTTTGTACACTCTTGTCTTGCCATCTTTTTATGCAATTTTGAGCCTAGTTTTTAACTACAAAAAGTTTTGATTTTTGGGCCTAAACATGTTAGTTTAAAACCATTTTGTGCTAAGGGGTTGTATCCCCCTTCTTGTTGCCTATTTGTATGTGCCTTTGCATCATCTCTTAGCATGTAAAAGTCAGACTTTTTGGGCCTTTAAACCATTGAAATTCATAATTATTTCAGTGGTAAAAAGTGTGTTTTGAAGTCCAAAAATGAAGGGAGTGGCCTCCCCTCCTTCTCTCTCTCTTCCATGCCTAGTTAGCATTACAAAGTAGCATATTTTTGTGGCTTGTGTTAGCTTATTTCAAGCATGTTTTAGGCTCTATTTTGACATGTCTCAACTCTTTTTTTCGTTGGTTGGAGCACTTGTTGCTTGTTCTTTGCACTTGTAGTGCAATTATGCTTACTAGTCTAGCATGCCTAATGAGTTAGCCTATCATTCTAGCTTGTGTTAGCTTGACTCCAGCACATTTTAGCTACTGATTTGCCATGATTTAACTCTGTTTTGGGTGGTCTTGATCATATGACTCATGCTTTGTATAGCTATAGTGCAAACGGTCTTCACTAGTCCATTACTTTGAGGCCTTGAGCATGAAGTGTTTGAGTTATTTACATGTTATAGTCTTATCTTGCATGTAATTTCAGCACCATAACCTCTGTCATGTGTGCATGTATTCCACTCTTTCATTGCTTTTAAGAGTTATGCTTTGTGTTCCATTTGCGAGCCAACATGCAGGCATGTTTTTCTTGCCTTTTGTGCCTAAATTTCAGCATGTGTTGGCTATTGTTTTGGCATGATGTAGCTCTGTCTAGAGCTGGTTTGATCATTTAAGCTTGATATTTCATGCTTCTAGTGTAGTGTTCTTCACTTGTCTTAATGCTTTTGGCTCTTAGCATGTTGTGCATGTGTTGCTTGCATGTTTAGCATTATTTTTCATGCCATTTCAGCATTGAAAAGTCTGCAACCTCCCTCAATTCTTCATTTTTCTATTTGTTTTGAGGGTTGGTTAACCTTATGATTGTGTTTACAGCTTGAGATAGAGCTTGTGCTCAATGGCTTTAACTCTGATTTGAGGGTTCCTCCTAGCCAAAAGCATGATCTCTCTCATGTCTTAAACCATCCTTTGGTTGACCCCTCTCCAATTAGAGGACAATCACCTTGGACAAATTGACTAAAGAATGGTTTGTGTAGACACCCCATTTTTGACCGACCTTAAGACTCAGACGTCACCGATTGAGCGCTCGGTGGTGTTGCATATTGTGCTCGTTCAGAAGTCTCAGAGTCACGGCCGTGGGCCCTGCCTCCGGACTTCCGAACCCTCTTCTGTACCTTGTCTCGGTTTGCGAACCAGACTCGGTTTTCTCTGTTTCTTTTCCTGAAGGGAGGGGGAGGTCCCATAGACCATCTCTCAGTGGCCGTGGGCTACATTTCGTGGCCGTAGGCCATTTTGCCCATTTCGGAGCCCAGTTCCCAGTTTTCGGAGCCGTCAGGCCGTGTGCCTCGGTTCGGGACCGTCTAACCACCTCCGATTCATCCGGTTTTTGGCATACATCTTATTTACTCCCTTTTGAGGGACACTGAGGTCTGAGAGACCCACTTCGTGGCCGAATGCCATTTTCGGTGCTTAACAACCTATTTTTGGGACCCCGAACTGCGTGTTTTGGCCCCCGAGCATTCGTTTTGCATCGGTTTTCGTTCATTTTTGGCAGGTACCTCTGTTTTAGCACCAGGAAGGTCACTGAAGGGTGGGAGGCTAGCAATTGTCTCAGCAACCAGTTATATTCCTCCGGCGCCCTTCGACGCCCGTTTTTCTCACTTCCGAGCCAATGTTGACCACCCTAGGGCCATTTTCTTCAACCCCAAACCACATATTTGTGTTGTACACACATGGGAGGACCCTAAAAGTCTATGGCCGGCCAGTAATTCAAATTGAACCTTTTGAACCCCTCATAAAAGTGGCTTATTCTCTCTCCTGTTTTAGAGTTGCCAATTTTGAACCACAGGGTTGTGATGAGGAGACCTGGGAGGACACCTTTCTCTGGTGGCCGGCCAGAAAATCTTCTTGGGCCTTTTGACCCTTGGCCGGCCGCCCATAGGGGGTGGCCGGCCGGCCACCTGCAACCAAAATACCTGGCCGGCCAGCTTCCTCAGTGTGGGTGTGTTACAGCTGTATAGCTGTTTTCCCCCAAAAATATCTAGATCCGGGGAAAAGTTTTGGAGGGAAACTTGATGCCATTTCCCTCCACTTTTTGCTCCACTTTTCTCCCGCATTCTTGTCTATATAGCTGGCCTCCCAACTCAAGAAAAAGGGTTGGAAAAATTGCTTACACTCATCTCCCTCCATCTCTCTCATTTTCCTTCAAAATTCCTAAGTTTCAACCCCATTTGTTCATCACTACCAAGCACCACCACCACCACTCTATTCCAGTAGCAAGGAGAGGATTTCCAGCAGCTAGGAAGCAACATTTCTCAAGCCAAAAGGAAGCTAAGGGGTAGTCTTCAAAGGTAAGTCCATTTCCCCTCCTTTTTGGCCTTATTTTCCAACAATTTCTTAGCCTATTTGCTTGCTGTTTTGGGCTCCAACCCTAACCGAAAGGGTCATTTTTTTGAGCCATTCTTCATGTTTTTTTAAGGGTTCAACCCTGTTTGAGCCCCCCATTTGGTACTTGCTTCAATACCCTCTTGTATGCCATTATTTTGCATAGTATTTCTAGCCTATTTGTGATCTGTTTTTGAGCATGATGTAAACTGTGGTTAGGCTTATTTTGAGCCCCTCTACAACATTGTAGAAGGGCTCAACCTTGTTTGGGACCTCCATGTATGACTTGCTTCATTGCCCCTCTTTGGTCCCTATTTTTGCATGCTTTGTGAGCTTACCTTGCCTCTATTTTTAGGCCATGATCAGAACTGAAAGTGGCCATATTTTGACCTTATTGGCATATTTTATTGAGGGTCTTTGGCTGTTTGGTGAATTCTTTGTATACCTCATGTTATAGCCTCTTGTTGGCCTACTTCTTGCATGACATTTTTAGCATGTTTTTATATTGTTTTAGGGGTTGTCACCTACTGAAAAACAGCATGTTTTTAGGCCCTCTTCAGTGTTGTAGAAGGGTATTTTGCCATTTGGGCTTTGCATCTATCACTTGCTTCATTGCTTCCCTTGCGGAGCCATTTTTGTATGCCATTTTTGCCCTACTTGTGATTGCTGTTTTGCCTTGATTTGAACTGAAAAAATGTGAGTTTTGGGGCTGCCTTGATTCTGCTTTTTCATGTCATGTTCAAATTATGCATGTATTGTATAGCTACAAGTCATTTCGGATGCCTAGTTTTGCATTTCGGGAGAGATTCCTTGCATCGGGTTTCATTTCGCCGGGTTTCGGGGCTGTTTTGCCCCTCATTTTGCTACTGATTTTTGTATGTTTGCATGTCATATTCCGTGTCTTTGCCATGTCTCATTAGAGTGGCATTTCGGTGCCTGAGGGTTTGTTCTCGGTTTGCGTGCACGCGTGCACGCATTTCGAGGTGTCTTGTTTTTATCTGATGGCCTCCTATGTGAGTGTGACTGAGGTTCACTTGTATTGGTGTAAGCCCATTATTGCATTGCGTATGCCATTTCATCCATAGCATTGTGTATGCCCGGTTGTGTATTACCTCGTATAGCGTGTATGCCATTCCATGACATTGCGTATGTTAGGATTGCATATTAGCTGCATTTCATGCATATCATGCATATTGTATCGTGTTCGGGATAGGAGTTAGCCCGGGCACGGGAAACGAGGTACGTTCCGTACTCCGAGTGACGGAACGTGTCTCAATTCCCGAGTCATCGACACTCCGGATTATCCGTGACGGAGTTAGGTTTTGTTGTAGCATTCATATGCATTCATCCTATATGGAGTTGTGCAATTCGGCTCCTCGGCCATCATGCATCGATATGCGCGATTGGTGGCACGAGGATCGAGGCATACATATATTTGTGAAATACATTGCTATGCCCCTTTCCTGCTCTCTGTTGCAGCATATCAAGAATCAGCAGTCTTCCAAGGCTTGGCGCGCTTTTCAAGAAACATTACAAAACTGAGGCTAATCGGGGCATCGCCGTGGATTTTCGCGCAAGGCAGCCCAAACATACGTCGTTCATCAGAATCAAGGCAGTCCCTGGCTTGCATGCCAGTTTACAGTTTTCTTAGTTAATTTGTTAATTAATTAGGGATTTGTATATTATGCCGACTGTATTATTCGGACTGTATTATTTATTCATTTGGGACTGTATATTCTTTTGGACCCTCTGCGCGAGGGCATAATTGTAATAAGTGTGGGTGAGTGTGATGTATGTCTTCCAACCCCACGTCTTTCTTCCCTTTTATTTATCCTCTTATGATGGTTAGATTAGGGCATATTTCAATTAGCATACAGTATGACAGCATGTTTGCATCATTCATCTGTTTTGCACGCACCGGGCTCGGCGCATCATACAAACTGCATTTGTATTTCAATTCCAAATTGAATACGTGTTAGTTGTAGCATTCCATATGTCATGTTTAGAATAGCCGAGCCTGCTATAGTTTGCATCTTTGCATGTGTTGCATTAGGCAATTCTGTGCATCTAGGATCATGCATGGATTTCTAATCAGCTTCTGTTTTGGCTTGGAGTACTCGGTGAGTTTTATGCTTTAGCATCCTTGCATGCGTGTGAGTGTTGCCATGAATAGCATGCTTACCATGAGGCTATGTGCTTATGTGATATAACTCCTTGAATGCCTGTGGATGGAGGTTGAGTTACTTGGATTGGAATAATTCATCAAATGTTTGTTTTAAGCCCACTAGATAGTGGCAAAATCATGTTTTTTTTCTAAGCCCACCTGAGGGTGGCAAATCCACGTCTTAGCCTACCTGCGGGTAGCACCATCAAACCATTTTCAAACAAACAAACATGAAATGCTTTGTTCCAAATCAGGCGACTCAGTCTATACTTGTATTCTGTGCACATCACATAGTAAATCTAGGCTAATAACCGGAATAAGAACACACAATGTTTTCAAAAATAGATATCATGGTTAGTAGAGGCCGGTCTTTGACCGGGCGAGCGGGGGTGCTCACGAAGTGACCTTCCCCAATCGTACCCAAGTTCCCGAGCCGAGGCAACTTTGGTGATGACGGACACGTGGCCTTTGGCACCGAGTCAGGGTTTCCTAAATTTCCCAAAAATAAAATATTTAGGTAGCGACTCTGTATCTGGCAAAGCAGTTCATGTTTGGCACTTCTTTCAAAAAATTTGTTTTCAAAACGATTTGCCGGATTTGGACTCTTTGGTTCAAGATTAAGAACCGTGACAATCGAGTCCTTGAACTGTAGTGAGCCCAAACGAATAGAACGGGACTTAACCCTCCCGGGGCGTTCGGGGACGTCTACAGTTTTTGGCGACTCTGCTGGGGATTTAGAGAACTTGACTCGAACTCATGATATCCGGTTTTGACTACACTTGTGTGTTTCTTTGCATTGCATTTGTATTGGTGCGCCTAGGACACCGTGTTTGCCATATGCCATTCCCGAACGATTTGCCGGAGGCTTGTCTTGTCAAGGCATGTCCATAAGGCTGATCGGCTCTGGGCTCTGACAGCATGGGAACACAAACCCCGGTTTTACCGGGGCACCCTTTTTGACCATTCGACCTAGTGCATATTCGGATCCATAGTGACCATTCCAAACTAGGACAGGTTGCTTACCCGTTTATAAGTTGTTTGAAACCGCTGCGTGCGTAGTGAAACCCTAGTTCCTGACAAAATAGGACAGGGAAACCCTACCCCAACATAGGGGTGTTTTGGTCCTCACTTATCTGCTTTGTGCTTTAGAGTGCGTCCCTACAGGAATGCATGTATCAGTGTTTGAGTTTGGGCATCAGGCCTGCGGGCATCAGTTTTTGAGATTGGGCATCACGCCTGCGGGCATCAGTCAATATCTGAGAATCAGCTGTCTGCGGATACCGGATTCAGTTTTGGGGAACAGTGATACAGGAACAGTGATTAGTGATTGAGGACAGTGTATTTTCAGCTTATCAACCGTGTGTTGTATGCCCGACTGTGTGTTGTGTATTTAATTTAAGCTGTTATGCTGTCCGTTTATCTGGTTATTTATTTCCTTTTCGCTTTATTTATCCTTTTGCTAGGGCAGGGTTTGTAGCACAATTGCTTCCGAACCAGTAGATATTCCCCAAGCACTTTGGACACGAGGTCGCCGACTCATTCGATCCGAGGATCTGGTTGACGGACATCCAGTGTTCCACTCCCTACCCCCAGTCGTTAGAAGAAAGCCAAGGAGGCGCAGTGTGTCAGAGCAGAGATTACCGGGGCAGCAGTCCACTTTAGCAGCAAACAGTCGGACTGAGCTTTCTGTTTCCGCTATAGAGATACACTTACCGGTTATTCAGATGGATCCGCAGAATACATCAGGGATGGAGGCGATGATGCGCTAAATGCATGAGAGCATGAAACAAATGCAAGAAGATGCCGCCCGCCAAGCGGAGTTCTCCAAGCAGCAGGCCGCTGTCATGGCCCAGCAGGCCGAGCTAATCACTAGATTGCAACAGCAGAATGCGGCATCTGCTTCACATCAAGTTCCTCCTTCACCCGGGGCTCCATTACCCGAGCAGGCACCCACTGGTCAGAATACCCTGCCAAATCCCCAGAATACCCCCCTGAACACCCAGAACACCCTACCCAATGTCCAGAGTATTCAAGAGGACACAGGCCATCCAACGGGGCTAGCTCCGCCCCCGCTTCTGCCTCAACTGTCCAAAACCCATACACCTGCCAACCATCCGGACTCTCCCTTCGAGTTCGAGATAGACCATATAGCTCTGAAATTGAGCAAACTGGAGAAGCTTTTTAAGAAGTCCCAGGGGGTGAAGGCCATCCCAGACATCGAAGATGGGTACACCAATGTGGCCGTAACATTGCCAGACAGATTTAAGATGCCACAGATTGATCGTTTTGATGGGTCCGGGGATCCTATGGTCCACCTCCGGCTATTCTCAAACATTCTGCGGCCAATGGGCCTGTCCAGACCACAAAAACTTTCACTATTCGGCCGAACCTTGTCAGGTGTGGCCGCCATCTGGTATGCAAAGCTGGAAGATGAGGTAAAAAGAAGCTGGGATGAGATGGCTGAGGCCTTCGTTGCACAGTACTCGTACAATACACAGATCGAGATTACAACTCGTGATCTCGAAACAACGAGGCAAGAGGCCAAGGAAACTTTCTCAGATTTTGTAACTCGTTGGAGGGCAAAGGCATCGATGATGACCTTGAGGCCTACAGATAAAGACCAAATCAGGATGATTGTGCGCAATCTCCAACCAAAACTCATGCAGAAGATGATCGTACTCCCCTTTCCCACCTTCTCAGACTTACACGAGATGGGGGTACAGATCGAGGATGCGATGAAGCAAGGTCTGATCAACCAGGATCGAGAGCAACCCCGGAGGACATTTAACCGTAACAACAACGCAGGCCCGAGCGGCGCTGCAAATACAAGAGCTTCCGAGGTCAGTATGGTCACCACCATTCCCCCTCCCCAGCCAAGGCCCATGGCAGCCACCCCCTTCTCCGGTGCATCCGGAAGTAATACTCAAACCACAAAATACCAGCCCAGGGGCCAAAGAACCTTTACTCCACTATACATGCCCTTGTCCAAGGTTCTGGGGGTCTTGATCAGAAAGGGACATCTAAAACCCCTGGAGCCGAGGCCGCCACCAAATCCACTTCCCCCCTCTCACAACCCAGCCAAGTACTGTGCCTACCACCAGCAGCACGGTCATGATACCGACCATTGTTACAGGCTGCGTCACGAGGTTCAGGACCTCATCGACAAAAATGTGATTCTGCCTCCAGAAAGACCTAACGTCACAACCAACCCACTCCCTACCCATAACCAAGATCCACCACCCAAAAGAGTCAATCTTATCCAAACTGGGGTCGTGTCCTATGATCCTAGTATCTATATTACTCCCTCCCACCTACCCAAGCCGGAGGTGATCCTTCCTGACTGCACTGACTTGTGCATGTTGGATACCTCCACAACTCAATCTGAGCCAAAGGTGGTGACTACTGAAGATGGAACAGGGCAGGTTTCAGAGGAAAGTGGAATTGTTGTGTCTGGGATTCACCAGCCTGGGAATTATACTGGAAGAGCCTATGATCCAAGCGAGTACATCTTATTAGTGGGCCAGTCTGAGCCGAGTGTGGGACTGCCGGAAAAAGCTGAACTGTGCATGATTCAGGGGGACAGACTTGAACAGGGGGCGGATGATCTGACAACAGTGGAAGAGGACTTTGCCAACCTCCAGTTCTTCAACGACCAAGAATCAGGGGATGCAACAATCAACTGGTTTGAATATGGGGAGTCGGCAGAAATTACCGGATGGTTAGATGATCAGCCAAACGTTGTGGAATTTCAGCAAGAGCAAGGCCCGGCAGGGGCAAAAGTATCAATGGTGGCCGGAAGGGTCGAGAGTCAGAATGGATTGCCGGAGAGCACCGGTACAAAGAATTCCGCTCGGGACTTAAGCATTATGGATGTAGAGAAAGTGGAACAACAAACTGCAGTGACGCAGTCAGAACGAGAGAAAAAGTGGGATTCTGAGAGAATCCGGAAAGCCAAGAACCATGAAGAGGTCGAAAGTGCTGCGAGCACGAGAGTAGGACATGCTGTGAGCATATGGGACGAAAGTACCGAGAGTACAAACTTGCCAGAACCAGATAGGTGTCTGTTAAATGCTAGCGGGATGTGGTGGGAAGACGATGACTTATGTCTTGCCCACACAGATGAAGATTGGGCAGGCACTCAGCCAGATGACACCTGGTATCTCGATGAGATCGCTCATATGACAAGAAGTGGGCGGTATTTCAAGCCTCCGCACTTAGACCAACCTGAGGCATCCGGGAAAGACAAAGAAGCAGAGAAACAGAGAGAGAAACAAATTGAAGAAGAAGCTGTGCTGAGACAGTTAAAGAAGATACAAGCAGACATCTCCATCTGGGGACTGCTTATGGCTTCGCGGGTGCACAGACAGGCTGTCCTATCTGCTATGGACAAGGCCAAACTCTCTATTAACACTACACCAGAACAGCTGGTTGGTCTGGTTTTTCCGAGAGGAGGTTCCCCGGCTTTAACCTTCTCAGACAAAGAACTGCCGCCTGAGGGCGTGAATCATAACAAACCTCTCTACATCTCCGTGGAATGTAGAGACAAGTGGATACCGGTGGTACTTGTTGATACCGGGTCTGCTATCAATGTCTGCCCAGCCAGAACAGCATATGCAATCGGGTTGAAGCCCGCGGACTTCATCCCGACAACTCAGGTGATCAGAGCGTACGATAATACTAGTAGAGAAGTGATGGGGACTGTCAAGATTCAGACAAAGGTTGGACCTGGACAACACGAGATTGATTTCCATGTCTTGGAGGTTCCCGCAACTTTCAACCTACTTTTGGGGCTACCGTGGTTGCACCAGGTAAAGGTCGTCTCGTCCACTCTGCATCAGATGGTGAAATACCCCTATCGAAAGGGAGTAGCCATTGTGTTTGGAAATTCATCGATCCATCCCCCTCCGGAGGTATCTACACCAGTCCTAGAAATCGAGCACGGCATGGAGGACGTGTTTATATCAGGATTTACTCTGGCCGAGGCTCGGGTTGTGCAAAACATTATGGCTGTGAATGTATGTACGTCAGTGCTCAATTCGTCTACCTCATGAACAAGCTACAACACATCCCCGGGATGCGATTAGGAAGGAGCGGCAGGAAAGGCGTCGCAACATTGGCCGAAGTGCCACACAACCCGCATACCTTTGGACTGGGTTATCTGCCCACCAAAGAGGACTGGGTAAGAAAAGGGAAAGAAATGGCCGGAAGAGCCAGAGCAAAGCAGGCTGGGAAGCCATTTGACTTGATGCATAGGCCCATTCAGGGTACCCTGAACGGACGCTTCGTCCGGGAGGGGGAGGACTTTCCATTTTGCGGCTTCCCAGAGCCGTGGATAAACGCGGAGAAGAAGCGCGTGCCCGGCTTCGAGATCTTCTTCGACCTGCAGTTATCCGGGGAGGATGTTGTCGAAGAGCAGACGGACCCATCAGCTGAGGTTGAGCAGTGTAGGGCAGTGGATCTTGAGGGCACAGAATTTGAAATGGGGGTAGCGCTGGCATGTCTACTCTCTGATCCTCCGATCGACCATGAGTGCTTGGGGGATAACTTCATGGTTTCCATGATTGGGGATGAAACGGCCGCGAGCCAACCAGCAGCTATCTTGGATGCATCCATCGCACCCTCTCTCACTTGGCAATACGAGGAGGGATTTTTGTCCAGCAGCACCGGGTCAGGTAGTGAGCCGGAATCTGATTCCACCGAGTCTTGTGAGTCGGAATCAGATTCCAGCTCGACTGAGTCTGAGTTTGGTACTCCTGGGGATGTTAACCCGGATGCCACAGTCCTGTCTAGGTCGTCTTTTTCCTTTTCATTTGAGTTTGTTGTAAATGAGTTGGACGATTTGGATGTGCCTAATTAGAATCAAGCAACTGTGGTTTCGGAGTACTTTTCTGTGCCCTTAATTTATTGCATTAATTCAGACTTTCAAAATTTTGAAAACGACGAGGACGAAGTTCCTCCGGTTTTGCAACGATTAATTGAGCAAGAGCAGGAAAGATTTGTTAAATCCCTAGTGGATGAAATCACTACCGTGAACATTGGTACTGAGGAGGACCCGCGGCTGGTCCAGATCAGGTCCACGTTGTCTTCGGAGGAACGCGAGCGCTTAGTCGCTTTATTAAAAGATTTCAAAGATGTTTTCTCGTGGTCCTACGAAGACATGCCTGGAATCGATCCTGAGATTGTACAGCATCGGATCCCCCTTGACCCCGAGGCCCGACCTGTCAAACAAAAACTCAGGAGAATCCGCCCGGACTGGGCTCTCAAGATTAAGGAAGAGGTCACCAAGCAAATCGACGCAGGCTTCCTGCTGGTATCTGAATATCCGACTTGGTTGGCCAATATTGTTCCGGTGCCGAAGAAAGATGGCAGGATCCGAGTATGCGTGGACTTCAGGGATTTGAACAGAGCTAGTCCGAAGGACGACTTTCCCTTACCGCCTATTGATGAGTTGGTGGATTTCACAGCAGGGCACGCTTTGCTCTCATTCATGGATGGCTTCCCAGGCTGCAACCAGATAGTAATGGCACCAGAAGACAGGGAAAAGACTGCATTCACCACCCCGTGGGGGACATACTGCTATAGAGTCATGCCGTTTGGGTTGAAGAATGTTGGAGCTACTTATCAACGGGCCGCGACCACAATATTACATGATATGATCCACAAGGAGGTTGAGGTGTACGTGGACGACATGATTGTCAAGTCCAAAGAAAGAGAGGGCCACTACACCGCCTTGCATAAGTTTTTTCAAAGGATCAGGGAATTCCGGTTGCGGCTGAACCCTCAGAAGTGTACATTTGGTGTTACAGCGGGAAAAATGCTGGGGTTTCTGATTACACAAAGGGGCATCGAAGTCGACCCTTCCAAAATCAAGGCCATCCTAGAAATGCCCCCACCAAGGACTGAAAAGGAGGTGAGAGGCTTTCTGGGTAAAGTGCAATTCATAAGACGGTTTATCTCAAAATTAACCTTGACTTGTGAACCACTTTTTGGTCTCCTGAAGAAAGGCAAGAAATTTCAATGGGACGGCCGATGTCAAGCAGCGTTTGAGCAAATCAAAGAATATCTACAAAACCCGCCCGTTTTATCACCACTAGAACCAGGGAAACCGTTGATTTTGTACCTATCAGTGACTGAGACCACAATGGGCTGTATGCTCACACAAGAGTCTGAAGACAGGGTGGAGAGAGCCATCTACTATCTGAGCAAGAAGATGCTAGAGTACGAGACTCGGTACACACCGCTGGAGAAGGCTTGCTTAGCTTTGGTATGGGCTACCAGGAAGCTGCGGCACTACTTGTTAGCTCACTCCGTAATGTTGGTTTCACGTCTCGATCCCATCAAATATCTTTTCGAGAAACCAGCACTTACGGGTAGGCTAGCTCGTTGGTTGCTGTTGCTCTCCGAATTTGATTTGAACTATGTCACACGTAAGTCAGTCAAAGGAAGAGCAGTAGCAGAGTTCCTTGCCGACCATCCGGTTGAGGGGGATGAAGCAGTTGAATACCTGTTCCCAGATGAAGCAATTCTGCATATCGACGACGAAACCTGGACGATGTACTTCGACGGAGCATCAAATCAGTACGGGTATGGGATAGGAGTGTTGCTGATAGCACCCGACAATTCCCGTATTCCTCTAGCCTTCAAACTCAGATTCAAAGTCTCGAACAACGAAGCAGAATATGAGGCATGCATTGCTGGCCTAGAAGCAGCCCTGGAACTAGGGGCAAGACGGCTGGACGTCATTGGGGACTCGAACCTTGTTGTGTCTCAAGCAAAAGGAGACTGGAAAGTAAAAGAGGAAAAGATGATGATGTATCACTAGACCTTGGATTTGCTGATTCCTCGGTTTGAGAAGTTAAGTTTTACTCATCTACTAAGAGAGAACAACAGGTTCGCAGATTCTTTAGCAACTCTATCTTCTATGATAGACATCCCGTGTGGAGTCCGAATGTGTCCAGTCATCATTGACCAGAAATTTGCACCTGCCTATGAGTCGATTGCAGCCATAGATGAAGTTCAGGACGAACACCCCTGGTATTACGACATTTGGAATTTCTTGGAGAAAGAAGCATACCAGCCAGGGGTAAATGCCAAAGATAAAAGGGCAATAAGAAGATTGGCCATTCAGTTCATCATCTGCGGGGGTAAACTGTATAAACGGGGTCATCTGGGAATGCATAAACTGTGTGTTGATGCCGAAGAGTCGAAGCGCCTAATGGAAGCCATCCATGGAGGAGAGTGTGGAGCACATATGAATGGGGTAATGCTGGCACGGAAAATCCTCAGACAAGGGTACTACTGGTCTACCATGGAGGAGGATTGTATCGGTTTCGTTCGGCGATGCCACAAATGTCAGATTCATGCAAATCGCATGAACATCCCACCGACAAAGCTGTACAATATGACTTCACCATGGCCATTTTCAGTCTGGGAAATTGATGTGATCGGGGCCGTTACGCCAAAGGGGTCGAATGGGCATGAGTTCATCCTGGTTGCGATAGATTATTTTACAAAGTGGGTTGAGGCCCAATCTTACGCGGTGTTGAAGGCTTCGCACGTTGCAAAGTTTATCAGAAACAACATCATCTGTCGCTATGGGGTCCCAAATGAGATAATTTCAGATAACGGTTCCCACTTCAAGAAGGAGGTGATAGATTTGTTGGAAAAATACAATGTGGCTTTTCATAAGTCATCCACATACCGGCCGCAAACCAATGGAGCA
The DNA here is from genome assembly GCA_036172215.1 of Camellia granthamiana. Lineage (NCBI taxonomy): Eukaryota > Viridiplantae > Streptophyta > Magnoliopsida > Ericales > Theaceae > Camellia > Camellia granthamiana. The sequence goes on along the minus strand of CM069903.1, from coordinate 25,108,352 downwards.
GTCGAGGCCGCCAACAAGAATATCAAGCGCATATTGCAGAAGATGGTGGAAACCTACCGGGACTGGCCAGATAAGCTGCCGTTTGCTCTGTGGGGCTACCGGACTTCAATCAGAACTTCTACTGGGGCGACTCCGTACTCATTGGTTTATGGGATGGAGGCCGTTCTACCTATTGAGATTGAGGTTCCGTCATTGCGAGTATTGGCCGAGTGTCAAATAGCCGAGGCAGATTGGCAACAGAGCAGATTCGAGGAACTCATGCTCTTTGATGAGAGAAGACTGAAAGCACTGTACCACATTCAAGGCTATCAACGCAGAATCGCCCGGGCTTTTAACAAGAAGGTTAAGTCCAGGAATTTAAAGGAAGGAGATTTGGTACTCAAGGACAACCGAGCTCCCATCCATGACCCTAGGGGCAAGTTCAGGCCTAATTGGACTGGTCCCTACATCATTAAGTCTATCTGGTCAGGTGGGGCAGTGGTTCTGATGGATCTGGATGGCTTAGAGTTTTCACAACCGATTAATATGGACAAGTTGAAGAAATACTACCCTTGAGAGGCTCGCTAGGCCGAAAACCCGAAAGGGCGACCTAGGCAAAACTCAGAGCACAAAAAAAAATTCGAAATTATAAAAACTGAGCTCGCAAGGTTGAAAACCCGCAAAGGGTGGCCTTGGCAAAAGTTAGAGCGCAAAAGGAGAGGAAAAATACCCGAGCGAACCTAAGCCTGAACTACGTAAGGCTTGATTCCCATCTTTGGGATACGTAGGCAGCTTCATCCTGAAGTTCAGCCATAAACATTTTCCCCGATCAACTTTGTCCATTTTGATCATCTAGTTATCCTTGTCCATCAGCATTCATCGTAATCTCCGGTGCAGTGCTATTCAGACTAGGGGCAACTTTCCGTTGCCAGGAGGTGCTGTGGTACCATTCAGACTAGGGGCAACTTTCCAGTTGCTAGGATCCGGGGTTGTGTATCTCAGTGACAGATCTCAGGCGTGTCCAGTTCTGATCCGTATCGAATAGTTTTGAAAAGTTTTAATAGAAGTTGACTTTGTTCAAATTAATCTTTTCACAACTAGGACCATTTTTGGACCAAAGCGGAAAATTTTCAGTACCACAACCTTCAATTTCATTTATTTCAAAACAGAGTTCTCTTGCTCTTGCATACAATTGAAGTTGCTTTTTATTACACTCATGAAGAAAACTTGAAAGTACTAATAAAGCAATAAATCTGGGGCATAGTCAAGTCAGGTGTCCCTGCGCCCCCTGCTAGAGCTAGTTGAAGCCTCTGATGCCAACCTAGGCCCAACCTGTGCTTCTTCGTTGAGCCAATCCCAGCACTCGTCAGACAAAGTGCAACTAAAAGTGGGAGCAGGAGCCAGGAGCTCTCTATTTCCCCATGCTGCGGCCTGCCGAGCTAGCTGTGCGCCTCGAACTGGGAATGTAGCCGGATACTCTATCCCCTCTGGTGGGCAAGTCTGATCATGGCCAAACTGGCGTAGAATACGGAATGGGAAATAGAATACGCAGTGAGTCAAGCCGATCAATCGAATCCCGACCTGCCGAGACATGCTGTAGCTCATTGCCGGGAGATTGCGCCAAGGACAGCGCCAAGCAATGCGTTCAGCTGACAAATTGCACATCCATTCAAACCACCATCCCTCATCAAGGGCGTCAACCAGGCGTTGTCGAAAGAAGTAGCTGCGGGCTGAGTAAGCAGGGCAAGAGTCCACAACTTGCAATTTATCAATCAACCACATCTGGGGAGGGATGAAAAATGAGAGAATAAAGAATAGAGAGATGTGCGATGAGAGAAAAGTAAGATAAGGGTTTCGTGAGAAAAACTGAGCCTGAGGGCCGAGCGATGTGAGCAAATACATATGTGAGCTTGGGTGGGAAACATTACCTGCAGCAGTAGTGGACTCCCCACAAACCTGGTTGTCTCCTGGCGGTAGAAAGCATCCAAGCCCATCAGCGTCTCAGCCAATGTCATGGCGATGCAACTCTTTCCTTCTTTCAAGCCTTGAGCCACTTCAATCAAACGGATGTTAGCTCCCCCGGAGCCCGAGATAAACAGAAAATGAGATAGCATGCACAAACAGAGGGCGTGTCGCCGGAAGCCTTGCCAATGATGGTCGCTGCGGTCACCAGCATCGGAGAACTGGTAAATCAGGCTTGGAATATCCAACATTCCGTTACAAATCAGGGATCGAACATCGTGCGCGTTGAGTCCGCACATCCGCCCTAAGGTTTGGGCATAGCCAAAATTGAGTTGGGGCAAGATTCCCTCACCTCGCTCGGATTCTATCAAAACTTGAAAATCTTCAAAAGTGGGACATACCTCTTGCCCTCCGAAGCTGAAGACGTGCGTCACTGGGTTCCAAAATCTCACTGCGGCATGGAGGAAAGGAAGATGCAGTGAAGTCCGGCCCAGCGTGAATAGTGCATTTAAGCCGAAACCCCGGAAGTTCAACTTTTCCGAGCCATCTAAAGAAGTGATCCAAGATGTGAGATTTTCTGCGAGAAATGCCTCCATTTTTGTGCAAAGCAGTGATGAAATGAATGAGTTCCAAAGTTGGAGCTTTATAGGGGGGTAAAACACTATTCGAGGACAAGTGTCAGAATTCTAGGAGTTGCAGGAAAGGTGGCCGGCCGGCCACCTATTCTAGCAGGCCGGCCATCTTTGTTTCAAAAACTGGCCGGCCGGCCACCTTTCAGTCCCCAGATGCAAAATGTGGCCGGCCATGCATTGGTCCTGTTTTGCCCTCCGGAAGGAAGTTTGAGGCATTTTTATGCATTGGGGATGTCGACGGCCTCCATTTCTCTCAGTTTCCGATGCGTTCCATCATCCAGATCGTCCGTCCGAAATACGCTTTGTTGTATTTTGTTTATCGAGTTGTTGCTTTGTTTATCGAGTTGTAAGTTTTGTCGAGCTGTCGCATTTGGTGTTTTGAGTTGTTACTTTTTGTTTATGCAATTTTGTTAAGTCATATTTATCGAGTTGTTAACATTGTTGTATTTTGCTTATCGAGTTGTAAACTTGCTAAGATTCTGTTATTTCTCAGTAAGTCGAGTTGTTTGATTTGTTGCGTCGGTTCATTACCTGACCCGGTAAATACACAAGGCACATTCCCATTCAATTCCTTTTTTTGTGCAGAATAATGCGATGCGATGCTGAGAACATAAAAATACAACACCTTTTCAAAGCTGTTTCATTCCGTCATGTTTTACAACAAAATAAAGGTACAAGTTTTACAGAAAATAAAACTGCCTGATAAAATGCAAAGTGCTACAAACTACTAGCAAAAAGTAAAATAAAGCAGGAAACAGCAGCATCAATGTCCTCGGGAGCGGGAATGAGGAGCCCCCCTCATCCTCTTCTGCGGGACAACCTCTGCACCATCATCACCATCCGGGTCGGAGCTGTCATCCTCAGGATCCCCCTCAGCCTTGCCTCCACTCCCGGAACCAAGACCGGAACCCCCCTCCTCAGCGGATGTCTCCGACTGACGGTCTGTGGCCTCCTCCTCCTCCTCCTCCTCCTCCTCCTCATCAGGCTCTGCCTCTATAACATGTGCCCTACGTCTGCGAGACGACCCCGCTCCCCGAGCTCCTCGGAAAGGCCTAGATGGCCCAGCACCTCGACCTCCCTGAGAAGGCCTGGATGGCCCAGCTCCTCGAAAGGGCCCAGATGGCCCAGCACCTCGACCTCTCTGAGAAGGCCCGGGTGGCCCGGCCCGCGGCGGAGCATATACAGGAGGCATCTGAAAATGGAAAGTCCAATACATCAGTTTAAATATGAAAAGCAGATGCAAGTACAATATGAGAGTAGGGTGTGTGTCAGATGTGCTCTACACAAACAGCCTGTCAATGCAGTAGGATGTTCAAAAAGCAGCGTGCCATCAAAAATATGATAAATGCGGGAAAGATGAACAGTACCTGTACACCCATAATGGCCAGCTGTGCCTCCCTCCGTAGGATCATGCCCTCGAATGTGGCCAGCATCCCAAGCATCTCATCCATGTACTCAACTGGAGGCTACAGATACAAATGCAAAACCATCAGTAAAGGAATTGATGTCCAAATATCCGACTGATAAATCAAAGCTATAAAACATACCGGTGGTGAATTAGGGTCTCTGACATATCTATGG